>OY804261.1:55805974-57293474 GCA_963680825.1 Meiosimyza decipiens | reverse complement strand
AATATGGTAGCAGCAGTAGCAACAACAACAACAACAACAAACTTCCAGCAACTTATTGCTATACTATAGGACAATTGAATGAAATATCCTGCTGTTGGTTGTTCAACGAAGACAAAGTTGCTGGCAGGCAGATTTACGAATGAGGCACGACAGTGTAATAATGACAGTAGCATTCTATTGCAGCAGCAACAAAACCAACAACAATAGTAAATACCATTATAGCAACAATAATAGTCGAAGCAATTGTCAAAGCGGAAATAGCAATAACAACAATACAAATTGCCAACAACAGTAATAACAGCAACAACAAAAACTTAATAATAATTATAAACAGCAGCAACAATATGAGCAACAATTGCTTAGCATTATAACAGCAATTGCAAAAACATCAACTAAAACTATACGAATAGGAAGAAACAGCTGCTGCTAAGCAAACACCCAACAACATCAATGAAAATAGATGTGATAAAAAACAACAACAAAATTGTCAAAATCTAATCAACAGCAATGGCAGCAAGAAGGAAACCAGCGAATCAACAACAACAACAGCAATAGAAAGTGATAGCAGCAATACAAAGACAACAACAGTAAAAGATTGTTGTCGTCAACAAAACTAAGGCAGACAGAAACATCCATCCAGCTACATATCTACATACGCTTTAATAACAACAAAAGCTAAAAACAACAGCTACAACAACAATAATAGCTAGAGAAGTTAACTTAAGCGTTGCTGTTGCTTTTACTACTGTTGTTGTTGCTGTTGCTCTATATGTTGTCGTCAGAGTTGTCATTAATGCAATTTGTCTAATAACGGAAATAGTCGAAGGAAATTAAGCGGCAACAACAATCAGCAGCAGCAGCAGCAGCATTGGCAGCAGCAGCAGCGATTAGAAAATCTCTTTCCCTTTGGAAGGTAAGGGAGGTAAACTCAGTAATATTTTCCTTTTGTCATTGAGTTAATATGAAACTTTATGTTAAATTGAGTTGAGTGGAGATTTTTGAATAAAATGATTTTGACCAAAGGAGAAGCAAATGGCAGCAACATGTATTTTATGCTGTTGGTTATAAAAAAATAAAAAAAAGTCAACAAATAATAGAGAAGTTACTTGTTTCTCCAGACTATTTGGTAAAAGTTCTATAAACTACTTGATAATATCAAGAGAGCTGCAACACCTCACAGAAGTTATTAGACAGAAATAGCTGGGATTAACCAACTTTTCGAATTTCGAAACAATTTTTTATAAAAATTCAATTCATATCGTAAGAATTGCCGATAAGCAGCAATCTATAAAAAATTTATGAGGAGTGTCGAAAGTTAAAAAAAAATCTCTTTTCGGAATAAAAATGTACGTGAAAAATTTACAAAATCATTAAAAAAGTTTTTTTTTATCAAAAAAGTCCAGCATTTGATGTACAAAAAAAAAACACGGTCAAAAATAATCAGAAGCCATGTATATATATATATATATATATATGTATATTTATATTTTAATTTTGGTACTATCTTATAAAATGCTTGAAAATATATGAAGCTGTTAAGAACTATAAACTGTCTAAATAAAACTAATAAGTGATAAAGCTTCTTGAAAGAAAATTTACAAAATTCGAAATTACGTTTTGCAAGCGAAATAACGCCAGAACAACGGAAAAACTAAAGCGATTACATGCATTTTTGACAGGCAAAGTAAAGAATGTATAAAATATTTATCAAAAAACTAAAAAACTCAAAATTACATATATAAAATTTAAAATTTCAACTAAAAGTGAAGACTCGATTATAAGAAAGATTATATTTTATGCCAAAAGTGTTAATACAAAATGAAAAGCTTTCGGAAATCTTTTAACTTTTCATAGAAATAAATCAATAATTCAATATAAAAACTACAAATCGTGTTTGCAAATTTTTCCTTTAAGTAAATATTTTCATATTCAACACAATAAATATCAATGTTGGAAAATGAATAAATTTAAAGAAGATCAGTAAACTATAAATCACAAGTGTAACTATTATACAATAATATATTCAAATTTGAAAGATCCGACTGAAATATTTACAGAAATGCTACAATTGAACAGAAAAGAGAAAGTTCTTCAAAATGTTGCATTTGAAAGGAAATGTCAAAGTTCATAACAAAATTTTATAGAATGAAATATTTCCGTAAAAATAAATTGAAATGGTTAATAGCAGAAAATAAATACGAAAGTTTACAAGCCACTGAAAATTTTCAAAAACTTAAAGTGACTGAAGAAACTGAAAAAAAAAACTTTGCAATTGATCGCTTACAGCCAATTTCATATCGAAATTCTTCAAAACCAAGTTTTAAACATTCATAAAAAGTTTTGTAAAATAACTAAAATAACATGATCTCTAGGAAATTTAAAAAACTTTAAGAGTAACTGAAATCATTAGATAACTGAAAATATCAAAAGTTTCAATGCAACTGACATTTTTCTCATATTTCAAAGTCACCGAAAATGTACTTTAATAAAACTAAATTTTCAAAGTAACTAAATATAATTGTGGCTTTAATTGCGTACAACAAAAAATTTGATATAGTAAAACATCATTAAATACCTCCAAATCCAGGAAAGTGCGTTGAACTGTCGTTGTCAACAATAAATGATACGGTATACAGTATAATTAATCAAAACGAAAAATGCGAAAAAAGGCACACAACAGACAGCTGAAGCAGATATAAAGCTGAAAGTATAAAGAACAAAAAAAAAATATATATATATAAATAGAACCGTAGAATTTCATATAACAAAAAATCCTACCAGACATCATACATCAAACTTCAGCATAACGTGTTATCAATCATTTATCAAGGCACTCACACCAATTGGAAAACAACAAACATATCAGCATTCAAAAAGAGTGCGTGTTGCATTCAGTCACATATATAGACCCACACATATTGTGAGCTGTTACACATACATATTCACATGTGAAAATGCCAATTTCAACTATCGTTAAAAAGCTAATGCCAATTTGCAAACTTCATTTTTAACGCTATGAAAACAAATTAAGCGCGCAACAGAGAAGCAGTGTCGTTTCAAGTAGCGACATCTGTTGTCATATACATTCGTATCTGAAAAAAAAACGGCAAAATAATCTAAATACTTTGAAAAAAACTGTGTAGAATCTCATTTTAATAGTACTACCTTTGGTAGGCGTGTGTTTTTCGCGGGTGCCGACAAACATTTTGTTTTCTTCTTTTTTATTTTTTTACTGATGACCGCTGCCAAAAGGCGTTCGAGCAGTGCTAACGGCGGCGGTGGTGGTGGTGGTGGTGGTGGTGGTAGTGGAGGTGGTGGTGGTGGTGGCAGTGTTAGTAGCAGTAACAGCAGTAGCAGTTCTGGTATTGGTGGTGCTGATGAACAACAACTACAGCAGCAGCAACAATATACATTGCGAGATTGTTCGGTGAAATTACCGTTGGATATTCTGTAAGTAAAATACAATTCAACTGAAAAAAATTTTTAGCAATTGGAAAAAATACTTTTTTTTTATTTATAAAATGTTTTCAAGAACTATACTGCATTTTTATGCCCTACTTCAAAGTAGGGATAAGTTAATATAACTCTTAATTTTTCTAAGTCTTACGTTTGCTGACAGGTTTTACCAAACGCACCCACATTGAATATGCTCTCTGTGTAGCGTTTTAGAGCTTATGCTTATATGAGAGGAGACACACCTTCTTTTTGAAATTCACCAACTTTTTGTCTGACACTTGGCTTCATTACTTTATATAACTAGACTTCGCCCACTGGTTCAAATTCAATCATTATAGTGACAATAAAAAACCATTAAGTTCCATTTTACATGATTAAGTGTCATTGCTCCCAAAAATAAAATCAAAAAATCATGTTGCCACAGCCTTATCTCATTCCCTTTCATAGAGTTTAAAATATATCCATCACGAATTTTATCTGAATCGGCCCATTAGTATAGCTATGAAAACATATCATCCTGTTAGGGGCGTGGCGCCTCCCTATACCAAAATTTATCAAAATTAGTCATTTAGTAAAGTTGTGGCAACATAGTTTCAGGTTAAAGGCATGACACCACCTATTAAAAAACAATATCTTTATTCATGGTTCAGTCTATCCGTGTATCAAAATGGGTTCATTAATTTTGAAGTGAAAACTTCTGACCAAATTTTATTAAAATCGATCCATTAGTTATTTTACCTTTGTCTATTTATGTTTAAATTCTTTCATTGTAAGGCTGTACGGTTTTTCTTTCTATGGGTGGTGCCAAACCTACCATGTTCTCCAAGTTATTGTAAAGAGCTTTCCGAATTATTCTTGCTTTTTGTGTGAAATTTGATTCCATTACCTGAAATAATTCTTTTAGTTTTCCATTTTGAAGTTTTCGCTGACATGGGCTGTACCACGCCCTCTCGTCGAAATTAGTCAACTTATCTTCCAGAGCTTCTCTATGTTTTTCCTAGTATTTTTGAGAAATTTGGTTAAACTACTTCTAATAATCTTTCAATATTGCGTTTTAAATGCTTTTTTGTAGGCGTATCCGTGAAAAGATTTCGCCCATTTAATATCCCAAGAGCTTAATTGAAGGTGTCGCCTGTATGCTAAATTTCATCCATTAGCTTGCTTGGTTTTCTCGTAAACGTGATTACCACAGTCAGACAGACGAACATGGCATTATCGACTCAAGTGGTGACGCTGATCAAAACTATGTATATACTTGTCTATACTTGCCACGCCCACTAAACTGTGTGTAATGTATAAAAAGTGAGTTCAAATGTGTTAAAACGGTGAAAACTTTCCTAAGCTTTCAGTTTGTGAAAATATTTTAAAAATTATTGCTTTTGACTCATATCTGGACTCCACGGAGGTTCTTGTTGTTATTATGGTCAAAAATCTTCAATAAGAGACTTAGGGTCATATCCAGCTATTATCTGCAAAAATTTATAACTGTCTCGCTACTTCTATATGTTACAAATGGAAATATAAAGTGGATATACCCTATGTATAGACTACAACTGGTAAGGGATTTATATTCTGGGCCAGACAAAAATTAGATACCATGTGTGGCATTCGTTCTTTTTTTGTCAGCTATGTTCGCTTCTTTTACTAAGAATTTATGCTACTTTTTACTACAAATTAAAGCACTTTGTCGAATTTAAATGTTTTCGTTTTATTTTAAGAAAATCATCTTGTTTTCTAAAAGAAATTTATATTCCGCACACAGTTAATTGCTCCGTTCAATTTGAATATTTTCCCACACGCATTAAAATAACAAACACTTAATGTTGTATGTTGCTGATAAATAAAAGCACCGTCAGCGACATTTGTTAGCGATTCACTCAAACAGGAATACAGGAGCACCAACACCAATACTGACTGACACACACACAAACACACGCATATTTTGCCCGCAAATAAGATCACGTACCACTGCGCATATTTTGTGTGCATTTTAGATTTGAATTGGTGTATTTTCCACGAAATTTCAAGTGGGTGTCTCTGACTGAAAAAAAAAAACACCGCATCTTTTTATTACTACGCCAAAGTATTCACGCGACCGAGCGACCAAAGCAACAACCACCACGCATTCAACCAAAGACACCCACGATTGTGGTCGAATAGAACAACGTGGCGGATTTTTCCATCTTCTTCTTCTTCTGCTACTAATGTTAAATAAATTGGCGTACTCAACAAAATTAAGTTCATTTTGCGCATCATTTTTGCGATGAGGGAAAAAAGTTATGAAAATTGCAAATTAAAAATGTTCAAAAGATCGTTATTGTCATCAAAATTTGTTTAACGTAAGTGAAAGCAATGGCATAAGCGTCTGTGTTAGGTTTCGAAAATTTTGTCATTTTGAGCAGAAACCGAAAATGTGCACTCAAATTATTGGAAAATGACACAAAATATAAAGGAAAAAATCATCATTCAAACAAAAAAAAAACCTACGAAATAGTCACCGGAATTTAATATCCCCCATGATGTCATGAAAAATCGCTTTGAGCTTCTGACACAAAGTTTTTGTTCTCATTGGAAGCAGTCGAAAATGCATTCCAAAATCGATGGCTGCTGCTTCGCAAAAATCCTATATTTGAATCTATTAGATTCGGAACATTTAATTCTTGCTCAACTCCAGTTAGAACATTATATGATATGGCCCTGTAAATTGTGTAGAAATAAGAAAATTAAACACGTAGCACAAATAACTTTTTATATATCATTTAAAAAATTAAAACCTTGAAATTTTATAAAAGTTAAATAAAGATGTTTCGGCGCAAGGACTGAAAAAAAAAAAACAAATCGGCAAATTCAACAAGACAAAAAACGACAACAAGACAAACCATTGTCTGTAAAATATTGAAAAAAAAAATTTTAATTTGCTTACTTTTGTATCGAAAATTGGTGAGATTAGTTGAAAATTTGTCTTAGCGTAATATCAATTCATCTGGAATCAGTCCACTGCAGCTGCCGAAAAGTGAAACATCTTTACGAGCCCGTAATTATTTTATTGCATGTAATTTTTATCATTTCTGTGATTCTGAGGACTAATATCTACATTAAAATTTTATGTAATTTTAATTGAAATTGTGGTAAATTGAGAAAACTTAAACAACGATATCATTTCAAAAATGCCTAAATTTACTTTAAAAGAAGTTACAAAAAGCTTAAATCGACTTTGTAGTTTTCGAGTTTCAAGGAATTATCAATGTTTTCAAGGCTTAGATTTTTCCTTTCCAGAAACTGTATTCATATTATAATATGTTATAAAAAATGTCATTTAAACATACACCAGATGTAAAACTTAGTATAAAGTAGATGTTCAACTTCATTACCCAAACGTCGACAGCGAGTTGTCTTTTATCACATGGTTTTTGCGCTAGTATGTGTAGAAATGTGTGTGTAGAAATTCAAACGTAAACATAACACTACCCAGCAGAAATTCATGCATCACTGGTGTATATAAATAAATATAAAAAAAATACAAAAGCATCGCATGGCTTCAAAAAAAATTTTTAAACTTTAAATTCATCAATAAAAATAAAAAGAATTTTTCCCAGAACTGAAACTATTTTTCATGAATATACATTTTCTTACAACAATGATGCACACAAGAGAGCTTTTTTTTGGCAGTTCTTTTTACAAGTCAATAATAAATGCGACCTGCATTTTTCTCAACTGCCATTGCGCAATTCATTTGCACACATTTGTTTTTTTTGTACGTTTGATTCCAACTGGGTCTCTTATGTTAAATATTTATTTGACGAACGAATCAATACATATCACGGTGAGCTTGAAATACGTTATTATCGAATCAGAAATTAATCCCAATTTTTTAATTGGAACTTATTGTACAGTGCATAAGGAAACATTTTCCGTAAAAATTAAAATCGGGGACCTGCCCCTTTTTGAGATAACCGACTTTTACCTTTGCTTTCATATTTTTCAGTTTTTTATGATTTTAGCCCTTGAATTGACGTTCACTGCAAGTTTTTCCGACCTTGATTACCATTTTTAGTTTATTCTGTAATATACGAATATTGTGTGGCCGTCCAAATACCTTAGTTTAGAAATGGTCAACACTAATCTAAGGCTTCAATTAAATTATATGTCAAAATCAAAAAAAATTAAACGTGCAGTTTAGTTTTGAAAACTATCGAATATTATAGAGGATATTCAAAAAGTCTAAAAATACTAAATTATGTTGACAAACACCGAAAAGCCACACAAAACCAAAAGTGTTGAGTAAGTAGTATCGGAAATAACCGTAAATTCATTTATTAGCGAACATATGTACATAGTTGGAAGATTTCCAATATGGATCATCAAATGGCTTCAAAAACATAGAAAAAGTCGATAAATGTCTAAAAATTTATAATTCAAAAATATATACATATATTCGAAAAATATCGAACACTATCCTAAAACAATGATATAGTCAATAAATATTAAAAAGTATGCATCGCATGTTTTCGAAAAATATGGAAAAGTCGGAAAGTAACGAAGAACTTCGTAAAATTGATAAAAGTTGAAGACTATCAAAATACATCGCATAAATCGGTACAAGTCGAGAGTACGTAGAATAAAGCCAAAAAATTCGAAATGCACCAAAAATTATTAAAATAATCTGCTAAAGTCGAAAATTTTGAAGTGTATCGAAACTTCTAACAGTATCTAAAACACCAAACATTTCATGGACGTCGAGAAGTATCGGAAAATATCGAAAATGATAGGTGTCAAAAAATATTGGCAACGATCGAAAAAATCAAAATATATTGAAATCGCTGCGTCGAAAAATTCCAGAAGTGTAGGAAAGTATCAATATACGTCAAAAAGTTGATAAAAGTCATTGAAAGAGTTCTAAATTATAGAAAGTCCGTAAATTATCGCAAATTCGAAATGTATCGATAATATCTATAAAACTCGGTAAAAACCGAAAAATTTAGAAAAACTTGAAAAGTATCAAATAGCATAGAAAATGTTGAATAACATCGAGAGAGTCGTGACCTATCAAAAAATTTAATAGAAATTGAAAAGGAACGATTAGAAATATATCAAAGATGTCGATAAAATTTTATTAGTACTGGAAAATATCGAGGATATCAGATAATGTAGAAAAACAACGAAAAAAAATGATAAGAGTATCGAAAAGTAAGGACTAATATTGAAATGGCAGCCCCTGTATAAAATTTCAGTAAAATTTAATATTTTAATTATAGATATATTTGCCTACATTGCCGTTGATCAAATTTTTGAGGTTATAACATCAGCGCATTAATTGCATTATTAGTACAATAGGATGGATACTTCATTTGTCAAAATCAGCTCAGCAGCTGCTATTACTTTTGTAAATTATCGGTTAATCTGCGACGTGCAGAGTTGCCCACGAATTGATTTATGAAGACTTAGTGTCTCGATTCGCTGATTGATGGAGAATAATAATATGGAGATAAATAATATCTTAAAATCGTTTCAGTAGCTATTGGTCTATAATTGCTTCTGCTCGTATACACGTATACCCATATACTCCGATTCACTATTTCCTGTTGCAAAAATGGCGCATTTCGGCTATTCCATATCCATTCGGGAAAGAAATCTAATTGAAAATAAAAATCCAAGCAGGCCCTACCAGCGTCCAAGCCGCATCACATAATGTCATTAAAGCTTTTTGAAATTTTCCTCTTTAAGAAAAATCATAAATTTGTGTTTATCAGAGCACATATTAAGAAAACTCAACAAAAATAAATGCAATTTGAAATAATCAGTGTATTTAACTGCATAAGATATTTGAACAATTTACCATTTCTTGAAACGTGGAACATGCAACATTGCAATTAAAATTTTCTACACTTTTTTTCCGCTGCTATGTTAATTATTAAAATAAAATCAAATGAATGAAAAAACAACTTTGCTAAAAGGAACATATTACCATAAGAAATTGTTAATAAGATGCAAACAAAAAACTTAAACGAAATCTAAGGAACATTAAAAACGTTCATGCAATCGTCTCGAAACAGTAAAAACAAAATGGCACAAACAAAAATATTTCCAAGTTGATGCAAAAATACTACCACCTTAAGTACTATTTTCTACTACTTTTTAACACGTTAAGATATTGTTACTCAGCTTTTATTTGCCTTTTGTTGCCAAACGACACGCAACCTCTACATAAAAAACATGCACTTAATCGGATAAGAAAAAATACTATAATATGCATTAAGGTGGCACATATTTTTATGCTAAGTAGCTTTATATTCTTAGGCTTTAATTGTGCTTATAAAAGATTAAGTAAAAATATGGGTGTTATCTTTAGCCTGGCAATAAACTAAATTTCCTATATTGCTTAACAGTAGAAATGAATATCGCAAGCTTTTACTAAGAGGATTTTTTTTTTGAAGACAATGCTGAGGTGCTCTTTTGTGATATTGGGTATTTGTTTTTGTTTTTCAATAAATGCCGCATTTTATTGAATTATGAGCTGTAGTATGTGACATACAATGTTAATACATTTTTAGTAACGAGTGTCACGCCTATAACTTCAGACCCGCTCACTCTTTTAATGCAAGTTTGTATCACCAAACGTTTTCGTGCGTGACATAAACCTCATTACATTCCTTAAATC
Source organism: Meiosimyza decipiens (assembly GCA_963680825.1). Classification (NCBI taxonomy): domain Eukaryota; kingdom Metazoa; phylum Arthropoda; class Insecta; order Diptera; family Lauxaniidae; genus Meiosimyza; species Meiosimyza decipiens. The sequence continues at coordinate 57,283,360 of OY804261.1, read as the reverse complement.
CCATCTGTTTCCAGTTAATCTTTGATTTCCATTTTGAGTTTGACATTACTTACTTATATTTAAATTGCACTTACATTACATCGATTTTAAGCTCTTGCTTGTATGAGAGTTCCACGATTTTTTCTAAAAACCTGCGACTTTTAGAAAGTGCTGTTCCAAATCATTTTCAGCATTTTTGAAAATTCGGATTGCATTATCTATGTCAGTGTAATAATTTTAAGGTTTTTCCCGCGTGTAAAGTGCCACGCCTTGTCGTCAAACTTAGCTCATATTTGTGTCATTTAATGCGGCATAAGTGTAAGTATCCCACTCAGCATTGAGCTTTTAAATTTGTATGGGCCGTCGTTCTCTTGTTTTTCAATATTTTTAATTGCATGCCAATATCATTTGCAAAACTCATGTTAAGTTAGATTGCATTGACCCAAATAAAGCACCCAGTATGATTAGGTACAGGCAGACATGATCAGATCGACTAAGGGGGTGCCTAATGAAGAATATATATGCTACAGTAAATTCAATGCGCAACAAACATAATGCCTATGTGAATATAAAAGAATGCTTCGAGCCCCACAAAAAAAAAAAAAATAAAATAGCTTAAATACACCAGATCGACAAATATGAGATTAACTTGTTTCAACCATTTCCATATTTTTGTACATTCAAAATAAATTTAAGATCCATAGATGATAATTTATCTACAAAGTCGAAAATGTAGGTATCAATGGAAGACAATTTCTTAAAAAAATTGGTTTCTTTAGCCTCTACAAAGATCATAGAAGTTGAACAGATAAAACAAAGCAAAGAGTTTGCCAATAAAATGTATCCAGTTATTAGACCAATTAGGGTATTTATAAGGCTTAGGACTAGAAGATATAATCTGTTTATTGCCAATTTTTTGTCGAAAAATTTCAATACAATTCCATATAAATGTTCTTGCACCCAGTTTGTAAAATATTTGCTTGTACGGCATGTGTCACACCCACTTTTCAACCCCACTCAGTTTTTATACAGTGGATTCATCTATTACTAAATATTTTTCAACTCAGATTGATAAAATGGATACTATAGGTACTATAAATTGGATCAGCGATGGGCACGCAGTGGCACTTTCCGCCCTCATGGCCCGGACCGTTATTCGGCGCACAAACACCAAAAAATCAATTTTCAGAATGTCAACGCTATCGACGCACAGCGTTGACTTGAGTTCCAATGAAAACAAAAACAACACACAGAGGCATTAGCGTCGGTGATGCAATGTATCTCGACGAATGTAGCAATTTTTTTTGTTTGTACTTCAATTTGGTGTTTTTTGTGCTGTTGGCGAATTTGAAAATGTAAGCAAAAAACTTTAAGATTTCGTTTTTTGTTGCTTGAATTTGTTGTTGCGCCCTTTTATTTAGTTTTTGATGCCCACCGCTGAATTGGATAATGGAAGTTCCTCGTTGAAGATGGCATTGCAGGTCAATCAAACCCTTCAATCAGTTTTTTGCGTTTGATGATCGGATATATAGAACACTTGACAAAAAAATAAATTGATTTTGTCAGCTTAAAGAGTCTGTTTATAGAGAAATGTTTTTTAGCGAAAGGTTGATTAAAGTATCAAAAACTGTTAAGAGGCAATGAAAGTCGAAAGACATAACGCTGAATAGTATTGGCAAAATGGCATAAGCCATTTGAATAATCAATTACTGCCAAAAAGTTGCAAAAATTATCGAAATTTGCCAAAATGTTGAGAAACCATCAAATAGTATCGATTTGTAAGAAGACGCCTCCGACAGTATTGAAAAGTCCACACAGTGTTAAGAAGTATCGAATAGTATGAAAACGATTTAATCAAAAAGTATTGAATTTTTTGATATATATCTTAACCTGTTTAATAGTATTAATCAAAAAGTAATAGATACCAACTCCAGCAAACGGCATCGAAAAGTCAATAAGACATGAAAAGACAAATGTTACAATAAATATATTAAAAACATATTCTGAACTCGACATAAATGGTTAATAAATAATTTCGAATAGCGTCAAATAATATCGTGGTATCAAATGAGACTAAAAAAATTTTAATATGCATATATGTTTAACTTATAACAGCTTTAATTTTTCGCACCAGCCTAATAAGCAAACATATATGCATAAAAGAAATTTCTACGCTGCACATATCAACGTAAATGCCATATACTTAAAAGGAAGTAACAGAAAGCTTGCGGCATCAAAGCGATTTCTTTGAAGTTTCAGCGACTTCCGCTAAGCGTTTGGCAGACATCCTGAAAATATTTTAGCTTTGATATAAAAATTATGGCTTAGGATTAACTAAGTAGTAAAATCGTTAGCAACATTCGCACAAGTAACAAGAAAAGAAGTTAAGTACTGATTTTAACTGTTAATGCAAGTGCTAATTCTTAGTTCTGATTAAAAATTCTTTAAGTCAGACATATTATGTCGCACTTTATCAGGTACGAACATTAAACAAAAACATCATGAATAAGTTAAAATGCAACAACAAAAGAAACAACCATCACCACACACTTACTGTGTTTACTTGTTTGCTTGGTTGCCTGCCGGAAGTTAATACTCTGTTGCACCAACAACTCAGATGCATTAAAGCCAAGTTAAGTCATGCGGGGAATCGGCCAATGTTCAAAAGAGAAAGAGAAGAAAAAACATTTTTACGCTTTTTAAACTTTTTGTTGTGTACGCGCATTTTACGTAGCAAAAACTTTATATGAATATGCTGTTCCTATGTACCTACTGTGATGTTGTGTTGCAGAAAACTTTTATTCTGCAGATGACATGACATGGCAAAGTTTTGTGTGCGCAAAAAAACCTTAATTGTATGAATGAGCTCAATTTAAATTTATTTTGCATTTTTCAGTTTTAAAAGCATTTTATTAAGTTAAATCATTTGTTTTCTGTTTTAATTTTATTTTCATCGACATAGGATCAAAAAACGTTGATGTATGTATACCTCCTATTAAAAATATATTTTTATAAAAACTGGAAGTGACAAAAACTAAAGAACTTAAAAATTTTCATCACCAAAAATCGATTAAAGTTGAAAAGTATTGAAGAATATCGAATGGTATCATGAATTCGAACAATTATTCAAAGCTCGAGGGGTCGAAATCATTTAAAAGTTATTAAAAGTAAATAAAAAAGCATCGAGACTATTAGGCTGGTTCTGTTGTCTTGTATTTTCGGTAATATTAGTTACCTAGGAATAAAGCGGGAGAGTGCGAATGATGATGTGAGCTGAACAATGTTTCTTAATGCTTGAATCACACTGTATCAAAAAGTGCCGAATAGTATTGTAGTAAATGGGAAAAATAACAATAACCGTCACAAATTGTCTCATAGTACCACCGAAAAGTGCCAAAAAAGTTAACTAAAAGTCGAATAGCATCGAATAATATCGAAGAGTACAAATAAATTGGGAGTATAATGAAAATCATGGAAAAAGATAATATTAGTCGTTGAGTATCGATTATTATCCAAATACGGAGAAATATCAAAAATATCGCTAAAAGGCAGGATATATCGAAAGAGAAAGGAAAGAACAGGTGTTCATCGAATTATATTCTAAGCTATCGAAAAAATCGGATACAGCGAAAAAGCCGATGCTTCTAAACACTGTCTATTAGCAACAAAAAAGAAATGAAAATCGAAAAAATTCTATAAATTTCGAATCGTATTGAAAAAATTGATATGAGTTAAATAGTATTGAAAAACGTCTACAAAGTTGATAGAAGTCCGAATGAATCGAAAAGTATCGAAAACATTAAATTCAATGTAAGAATCAATCAAAAGATATAGAAATTTCTTCAAAGGTCGAGAAATAATGCATTATATTCGAATAGTGTCGCTTAACATCGAAAATATTGATAAAAAACTGTCAGTATCGAAAAATGTTAAGAAATTTGGCAAAAGCTGATATATGAGTGTATATAGATAAACATTCAAGAAGTCCATAGAAGTCAAATAAAAAATCGAATAGTATCGAAAATTGTCGAAAATTATTGGAAAATTCCACTAAAACCATCGAAAAATATAATACAGATTACTATGAAATCAAATCGGAATCAAAATTTTATCAAAAGTCAATGGTATATTCCAGAGAAACTGGCAAAAGAAACTACTTTTCCTACATCACTGTCTCTGAAGAGATTCTTCAATTTCAATATACCTGTCTTAATTAACTTTCAACTAGCTATATAAAAAGGATAACAGTTACTTTTTCAAGATCGCCTATAAAGGAGCTATGATATTAAGATTTAAGTCATCTCAATTTACACATTGAAAAAATTTTTGAGGCTTTAATATTTCTGCACTAATTTACTTGGTGATCCAACAAGAATAATATTTTGCTTATCAAATTTGGTTCAATAGTTAAACAACTATGAGTCTTTATTTCCACATATTGGGTATAGTGCTTCACCTAAACGAGAACGATACGATAATTCAAAAATTATCGTATCGTCCTCGTAGTGGCGCCAAGCTTATCGTTTCGTACTCGTTCTCGTACGAGAAATTTTTAATCTGTATCGTTATCGTCTCGTTCTCGTCTCGTTATCGCCGATAATTCTCGGTTATTCTCGTTCACATTTTTATATACATATGCAAAACTAGCTTAACCAGCGGCTTTCCTACGCACTGTACAACCACGTTTACATTTTACGCAGTCTTTACTGGAGTTTTTGTACCGAATTTCACAAGTTGGTATAAGTACCAAGAATAGCAATATCAAGGGTTTTGTTGTATGGGAAGAGCTAAGACCCATTATATTGCTATTCTTGGTACTTATACCAACTTGTGAACAGGTTTCACAAATGTAGCTGCAACATATGCCGAGATATAGCGATATACGTATTTTTTTTTTCGTATAAAGGTGCCACGACCCCTTGTCAAAAAAAAGTTAAAGCTATATTCTAAGCCTTTCGACACCAAATCACCTATAGCTTGTAAATTTGAGAGCTAAGTTCGCTCAGTAGTTTCCAGGTCTATAGAAAACATACAGAAAGACAAGAATTTTTTTAATTTTATATTTTATGGGGACGGCAAAAATATAATAATGTTAGAACAACAATTAAATTGGATATTCATTTTACATATTAACAAGATTCAAATACATTTAATTATAACTTTAAATAATGAAAACCATAGTATCAAAAATTAATAGGTAAGTTCGCATATTTCTTCAACTAATTCACTTTTGCTCCAAGAGCTTATACAAAGAATTGCGCCAATTACATCATCTTTCATTGATTGTCTTCTAGCATTTACGATTAGTTACGCATTTGAGAAAAGTCTTTCTACCGATACTGATGTCGCCATTGTAGCCAAGATATCTTTGGCCATTTTAACGATTATAGGGTCGTGAATACGAGAAAGTCTACCGGTATTTTCTGGAACACATGGTGCCTACAAATATTGGCTTACCTCCTTCTCCCAGTCATCAACATTACTACTGCTCTCAAATAGCGAATTCAAATTTAAGTAGCCATCATCAAGATTTTTACGTTTAGCGGATGGTTTTCCTTCGTCATCTCTTTGATTGAATTTATCATAATACATATTTTTCTTTTAAAATCTTTTTCAATTGTTTCACCAGCAATCACCAAGTTGTCTTGCAGCTCATCCATATTTTTATATGTAAGCTATTATCTTATATTTATTATGTTTATTAAAAAAGTAGTGGGACATTTTTTTGAGCAAATGTGTATTGTATATGCGCGTTCAATGTTCTAAATGCTTATAGTACGAAAAACAAGTGTTGATCGTACGATAAATATTACATTATCGCCGAGAACGAGATATCGTCCATACCATTCTTGTTCTCGCCCTCGGTCATGCGAGAAATAATTTTTTTAATATCGTTTCGTTATCGTTCTCGTTCTCGGTCACGATAACGATAACGAGAACGATATTTATCGGGTTTCGGTAGTAAAGCATTTTTACATTCAAACAGACCAACTAATTTGAAAAATCATTGCTCGTGTATATTATGCCTGTGGCATTCCAATGTGCTTCGGACATTTTGATATCTTGATACCATCCATGAAATACTTTTGCATAATTGCAAAGGGTTGAATATATTCGAAGGCTGCTAAGCTGTTTATTATGATTTCGGATCTATCGCTTTTTGGCTTAAGCACAATTGAAACTACCTCCATTGAGAATCACGTTATCATTTTGGTCTTAGCAATTTTTTACAAAAATTTACTTTCACTAATTGACATATGCTGTGCAAGATGTTTCAATCGTGATAATCTTTTTCAAAATATCAACTTTCTGCAGCTGTCATAATCCTATTTGATTTGTCATCATTCGGTTTAATTTTTCTTTTGAGATTTTATATCCATCAAATTCGCAATGTCCGCTTTCTATCAATGTAATCTTCTTATTGTTGTCTTCTTCCCATCAATGTTGACTTTCATTAAGTGTAGTATTTTTATCAGTTTGGCTTTCTATTTGAATTGTCATTCCTTGCTTGATGCCCATCGTTGAAATCATAATTTAATATGGGCTTTCCATTTTTATTTTCTTTCCATTGATTTCAACTTTCAATTGTTATTGTCTCCTCGAAGTTGTCATCGAATTCAAGTCATTGTTCTATCTCTTTTTGGTGAAATATCTAATCAGTGTATTTTGGGAACAGTGGCGTCGGTTTTTTCCACGCTCCCTCCTAGGGTCCTATGCCTTTGAAACCACTGTAATTATGGGCTTAAAACCTAGCATTAAGCTTAGTCATTTCATTGAATAAATAAATTGAGGTGAGGCGCTGCATTGGTGGAATTTTATTATTTGTTTGCCCAGAAATTGTCACATTGTAGAATATTTTTGTGATTAAGGACATAAAAACTGGTTTTGTTTTATAAACAAGTCTTCACCCGCTTAAATATCAGCTTTCATATTTACGATTTTGTATTTTTTATAAAGATACAATTTACATCTTTTATAATTTAACAATAAATACTTTCTTTTAGAAAACTATCACCAATAAATTTATTAAGGAACATAAAAAAAAAATAAAAAATAGAAAATATTGCAATTTTCAGGTGCAGTTCAACGCCATTCCTTTTACTGGCACTTAAATTTTTCTATTCTGTTAAACGTAAAGCTTTTAAGCAGCTTTAAGGTTGCAGTAGCAACACTAATTACCACACAGCAAAATTGTATGGAGCGAAAGAAAGAAGAAAAGGAGCACATATCCTGGCAATAAATTTTAATTACAGCAGCAGCAAATGTGTGTCATTATGGCACAAAAGGGGCGCCAAGAAAATATGCAAGAACCGCCATACTCACACATGGGCGTACATGGTTGTTAATTGGCTGCAATAAGCCAGCTGGATATGTTGTGAACGTAATGATGCTGTTGAAAACCTCTGCATTTTGTTAAAGAAGGCTATACAGAAGATTAGTATTTGTATGTTGGAGCTTAAAAAAATTATGGATGGGGTTGATATATGTAGGGATTTTGATCAATTTGATTTCAAAAATATTCATAATTTTTCATAAGTTGGCTAATATTTAATGGGGAATCTTTAGTTACTTTTTAACTTTTTGTTAAAGTAGTTTCCTGCTATTTTTAACTATATTTTCAACAAATGTTCGATTTTATTTGATATTTTGTGATACAATCCGATTCAATCAAAATTTAAAATCGATATTAATTAAGGCTAACGCCAGCAAAAGCAGCAACAAATGTCACTGAAACAACATTTCACACTGGGTTGTTTATAACTCTTTTATTTATACAGACGCTTGAAAGTCACAATGCAAAACTGTTTGCATATTTTAAGGCGACAGAAATTTTTTTTAGCCAACCCTAATGGTTGACTTTATTTGAGCGTTACTGCAACAGGACCTACTTGCATATCTTCATTCCTTGTCGTCTTCTTTAGGGCGTCTGTCTGTTGCAACTGAGAATATTTCTTAGAAATTCCTTGAAATTACTCAGGAAAACGTTTGCTTTTAAGAGCCACTCAAGCTGTTGTACTCTTTGTTTGAGAAACATATTCACACGCATAACTTACACAAACTGGTATATAGGATTTACCAAGTGGTATATAAGTACGGGTTAAAGTAACTGCAATCTGAGCACTCAACACTAGTAAAGGAAAGACTCTGCTTTTTTTTTCTTGTTGCTGTTGTCGTCATCATCTTACCTATGTATGTTACCTAAGAGTGATGTATTTTTATTTTTTCAAGTGACGTATCTGCCAAGGTAAAACAACAGAAAAAGAGGATGAAGTATGTCAATTAAATGAGTTACCCTCGGTCTGGTGGAAATATATGTGCTGCATGGTTAGGTTCCCACATGAAACTAGCAGAAAAATGTAATAGATCTATGCCACATCGACCTATTTGTAGGGTAAAGAAAATGTATGCAGTGAAAAGTAAATGTTAAGCATAAATATCAACATAAGCGATCGCATATTAAAATAATTGCACTATATTGTATTTAAGTATTAAAGTGCAAGGCATATGACGCAAATATGGTCGATGCTTGTGCTGCTTACGCTTTTTGTAGTGAGTGGCACGTTGAAAATTGATTTAAATAAAGACCATTTTGTGTTAAGTTGACAGGCGTGCCGCTACATTTAGGGATTGTTAAGGTTGTTGTTCGACAAATGTGTCATTAACTGAGAAATCTTAACGTAAACGTAGCGTCGGTTGCAACGCATTTGAAAGAATCGTGAATGATGTGCTAACATGTAATATGGGTCAACAACGTAAACGCAATGATATTCACACAGCATTTCAAAATAAAACGAATTGCTCTGAGACGAAACATTTAAAGCGGGCACCACTTTTCCGCATAGCTATAAAATAAAAAAACTGTATGCATGCAATATTTTTCTACAAAAAGAAAGTGATTGTTCGAGTTGAGGTTTCCAATTTCGCTCATTATTTTGTGTGTAGTATTTGAATAGTGGCTGACTTAGCGGTTATCGTTTTGGAATTAGTCAAACTAGCCATTATTGCTTTTAAGTTTTTCAAATCTTTTAAAAATTGCCGGAACTACTCTTCAAAACATTTCTGTATTTCTTGATATTTAATCAACTGTACGAGAAAATATGGATGCATGTAAAAAGTAATGTCCCTTGAAAAAAAGAAGTAGAATCAGTTAAAAATTCAGAAAAATTATTGGAAAGAAATTGTTACATAAACAAAAAAAATATTTTACTAAAAATTTTGGCAAATTCTATGAAGTTTTTGTTCAAAATTGAGAGTATAAGAGAAAAACGTGATATATAATAGATGAAATTTGGCACATTTGATTCACGTCGGTCAATTGGGCAAGCTCGAATGAAGATGTATCTCTGAAAAATTGTGATCTTTTTGAAAAAGCACATTTTGAAAAAAATTATATTATTTCTTGATTTTCAATATTGGACGTGAATTTTTTTTTTTCTGAAAAATAATTATGGCTCACTAAAACTTAGTAGCAAACGCTTTTGAATACGTTTCAGTTGAAGTTATGTTTAATGTATCCGGCAAAAAGTTTTAAGCGTTTGCAAATAATGTTTTGCAATAAAAGTTCATATATTGTACCTTTTTCACTTCAGTCAACAGTGGCGATCACATGTTGATATATCGTGATCACATTTGGCTTTGAGTAGTTCTAGAATCTTAAAAATACAGCAATTGCAACGAGATTTTTTAATTAAATTTTTTATTATTATTATTTTTATTATTTTTTTTAAAAATAAAAATATAAGAACATCCCTCAAAATAAGGAGCAAAACATTACCTTTAATTTATATAATGACAATGTTAATGACATTGATGACTCGTCTGCGCATGCTTTCAACCTTAGTTTAAACCTGCGACCAAAGCTCGTTTTAGTTCTTTAGTGGGTTATCATACCGTGACAGTCGTTTTTTTTAACAAAAATCACAAATTTTCGATGGGGTTCAAATCTGGACATTGAGCTGAGCACTGCATTCTTTGAAATTTTTAGCCAATTTTTAGCAATTTTAGCGGTATGTTTAAGATCTGCATCCTGTTGAAAAATGACTTCGTTCTCTGGCTAAGCACTTTCGTCCACATAGTCTGGTAGATTCTGCACCAAAATTCGAAGATATTCCACTTTTTTCATAATGTCATTAATTTTTATCACCAGTCCGACAATCCACAAAAGAGCAGCCCCATGTACCATTGTTTATTTCAATTGATGCTTTCGCAATGGCAGTAGCAATCAATCGACTCAAAAGGATATTATGTTTGGCCCAATAAACAAAACTTTAACATCAAATTAAGGGCACAGCAAGTTTTAGTAAAATTTTCTTATAGTCAATAAATATTTTAAGAATCTGTCTATCAACTACATTTATTTATTGGAAACATACTATTTTCTCAGTGTATAGGATCAATATGTCTTCCTTCTGTTCAAATGGGCGCATATTCATTTTACAAAGTTTTGCACTTTTTATATAATTGCCCTAATGAAACGAATTATAGTAGTTATGTAGGATTTCAAAACGGCTGAGTTTTAAAAATCACTGAACGGAAAGAAAATGCAAGTTTTCTATTTGTGTTATTGATTTTTTTATAATTTGTTCAAGTATTATTTTACCAGTGAGCCATAGTATATAGAGTATGGGTTTAGTAAGGACATTAAGTTTATTTTTTGTTTCAGCGCTTTAAACTGTAATATTACTGAACAGCAAATATACATTAAATTTTTCATAGTAACTGCTGCTGCTGTGCATTTGCTTATGTACATATGTATTGGCTGTGGTTATATGAAATATAGCATACGATATTTATAAATAAAAGAATCCATTTACCTCCAAGGCACCAAAACTTTTGTATGACTTTACAGACTATATCAACGACATGTAGGTAAATTACTTAATTTTGAATAACCTCCATCAAGTATGGCGTGAGAAGCAGCGATTTCATATCACCCTTTCCAAAAACATATGATCTGCCTTCCAGATACAAATGTATCACCTACTTTCGACTCCCATACTTCTTGCATGCAATTAATTACCAAATGGAGTGCTTATCTCCTGTTGGCATCCTATTTCAATACTAATTGGCCACAACCACGATAATAAGAAGAAAACAAATATAAAGTATCTGCGAAATGGAGCTAACAAACCATTAATTTAATTAAAATCCGTACGAACGCAGCAACACAACACTCATATAGATTGCAAATACAAATAAAATATTCTTAATGTGCCAATACGTACAGATTCACAATGATAATGCAGAGCGATACAACTGATGGAGACGGAGAAACATCACCATCATCTATGACGGGAAATCAAATCAACTAATCATTTATTTATTCTATTACTATTTGCTGAGTAGAATTGAATTTTTACTCTTTCTCTCTATTTCCTCTTTCACTATTATTTGTTAGTAATTGCTCTCAAATTGTAACTGATTTTTTTTTGTTGTTTTTCTATTTACAGATGGTTACCCAAATCGGCAATGCGGCCCGTCGGCCCCGAAACCTCACACACCGATTGTATACTGGTTGTTGGTGTATCCCGTCCTAAATTAGCCGTAGTTTTTCTCACCGTCATGTTGATATCGCTTTTTCTTACATTTCACGTACTCTACGATAGCGCTGTCTATAACATTCAAGCCGCACAGGCCGTTTCAGAACATCACCATCGTTTGGCCATGTTGAGTAGTAGTGGTGGTATCAGCAGTAGTAGTAGTAGCATTGGTAGCAGTGGTGTTGGTAGCAATCGCCTGCCGGAATTTGATAAGCCCGGCGAGACAGTGAATCAGATAAGTCATCCCATGGTATTTCCATCGAATCGTGTACATTTTCCTAAAACAAGCAGGCGACTGCCGCAGGTGAGTTTTTATGATGAAGTTAGATTGCACAGTGGGACAAATGTGAGCGTTGATACGAAAGTTATGAAATATATTACTTCTGTTTAAACCTGCTACTTTGCCGCAGCTGCTCCATATCCAAAAAAAAAATAAGTTAAAAATATCACTACCTCGTCATTTTGTCCCACTTTGTCCGGTGTGGGGTATAAGAAAAATCTGAAATGGCTGCTGCTTTGAAACAAATTGAAGAAAAACAAAAGATAATTTTATTTTCTTTTATTACATTTTCATTTCACTTAATTGCCAAACACAAACAAAAATGAAACGGAATTTTCATCATCAACAACAACAACAACAACAATAACAACAACAACACATACAACAATAATTGTCGAATTTGAAATAGGCGCTCATCATTGGCATTCGAAAATGTGGTACACGTGCCCTACTCGAGATGCTCTACCTTCATCCGCGCATACAAAAGGCTGGTGGTGAGGTGCATTTTTTTGATCGTGATGAAAATTATATGAAGGGTCTGGAATGGTATCGCAAAAAGATGCCGCATTCATTTAGTGGCCAAATAACAATAGAGAAGAGTCCGAGCTACTTTGTATCACCAGAGGTAAGTAGAATGAGTTTGTTGAAAATGAGGGTTAGAGGCCTTTTATGCTTAAATGTTTTTCATTTTCTTTTGTTTTTTCCTTGTGTTTGACCATTATATTGCCTCCGTCATCTTTATCGTTGTCGCTGCCATCTTCATCTTCATTTTTATCAGTTTTATTATTTTTCTATGGGTGAAATTGGAAAGTTTTATTAAAATTATCCATGGTGCGTTTGCTTTACTTTTATGTAAAGACAAATGACAGTCATTTTGGAACATTAGGTTTGTTTGTGTTCGTTTTTTTTTCATTTTATTTTCTTATTAAATGTTCATGAAATAGTGTCATTATATTTAATTAAAATTTTACATTGCAAATAAAAAATCTTTTTGAATGTCAAACTTCTTCAGGAATTTTCCATTCCATAATTTGAATTCTCCGAATTGTTTTTGATTTTATGTGCAATGAATAGCTCTGTAATGTTTGAAACATATTTACTTGCATCATCTTTTCATTTTAAATTTGTCTGAAGAAATGTTAAGTAATAAAACCATTTATAAATTCTTAATTGTATTCGCTTGAACCTAAATCCAGCTTCTTTCCTTAATAACATTTCAAACTGTTCCTAGTAAATCTTTTTAAAATTTAATCCATATAAATTTAAAGAATATTATGGCTATATTTCGGTCCATCTCTTTAATTCTATAAAGTCTATGAAACTTAATCATAATAAATAGTTCTGTCAGTGCAGCGTTTTAAAGATTTTACCTACGTGGGAAGTGCCACACCCTCTATTCGAAATTCGCGAGCTATTTGTCCAGAGCTTTTCTAAAATTGGAACAGGTTTACTTTAATGAAAATCATCCAACTTTTTGAATTTTTTTAAGGGAAAAATTATGTGTACAAAATGGGTTAATATAAAAAAAAATTTGCTAAAATTTACACATGATTTTAAAGAAAATGAATTGAGCTTTCTTTTGATGCTAAAATATTTATACGTACATTTTTTGTAAAAAACAACGGCTTTTCAGAAAACAAATAACTCTCTCAGTTAAGCGTTTTAAATATTTTACTTGTGTGGACGGTAGGCGTGGCCATCTCGTAATTGTGATTTCCACAGACTGACAGACGGGCATGGCTAAGTCAACCCAGGTGATGACGCTGATTGAAAATTTACATACTTTTATTATACCTGCCACGCCCATTCTATTTGCTTAAAACGAATTGGCAAAGTGCATATAACCTTTGTGTAGGGTATAAAAATTATTAAAAAAATGAGATAAGATAGAAAAATCTCTAGTGCAAAGATTTGATTCCGGATATTGGCCTTCAGCTACAAAAGTGTGTTTGAAAAATTTACGTAAGCTCTTTGCTTGAGATAGCCGCTAAGCAAGAATTCAGGACTTTTAAACCCAGTGAATGTGGAGTCCAGTTGAAAACTGCAACTTTCCTCATTTAGTGTTTTTTTTTTCGAAATTGGTTCCTCATACATGCGACGCGATAATGAATCTCTGAATTGCAGTGTCATTTCGAATTGCACTTTGTAACAAATCCTTTCAAGTGACCTTATCTGCATGGTACGTCTTCGGGTTGATGTTTGCGGGCTGTCATCAGTGCTGTACGATATGAGTTCCATATTTTCAATTGTTCGAACTTAACGTAGTCTATGGATTTTCATTTCATATTCATTCGATATCAGTTTAATAAACTTATGAAATTATACTTCTTTATGAGATAGATTGAACAACAGAGATCAAGTCAATAATATGGTGCTTACTCAAAAAAGGATACATTCTCTTATATAGACCGGACATAGAACATCTTAAGTGTTTATGGATTAGTACAATTCGCACTGTTTCGCCTAATGACAGCCAAAAGAGTATGAGATTTGTAAATAATAAGATTATAGAGGCTTATACATAAGAATTTACAGTGGAAAAGTGTACCTATTTAAGTCTTTAATTTCCATAAGGCTTTCTTAATGAGAGTTGGCAACGTTATATTGATTTCATAGTTAATTGATTAATTGATTCTTTGACACCAAATATTGAGATCATTTAAATTAAACTTTAAACTAAAGATACCAAAAGAGCTGTCACTTAATCCACAATCATTGATATCGGATGTTTTTATGAGGTACTTTCTAAATGTCCCGAAAAGATAGAAGGAAAATAGCTAAAAACATAAAGTTATAAAATTAATCAAATCGCTGCATAAATTATACGTTAATTCGAAAGAGCTAAGACACTCTAAGTTTCTGAAATATTTTTCCCAAAGCCTATACATATTTTCCAATGACTGTACCATCTTAGTAATCTTATTTTAATAATAATGTAGCGCTGCCGAACTCGCTAGAGAACAGTCTTTTCAGGCGTTGCAATGTAGATTGCTTGCAAATAATCAACTACTTCAAACTCTCACAGGATATTTTTAATAACAAATTATTTTAATAAATACCTAAAACTTGTCTGCACAAATTCAAAAGTCTACGACATTAAAATAATTTCAAATTATTTTTTTAATGTTCTACAACTTTTGCAACCAAATCAACATTGCGCTGCCAACAAAGACAGCAACAATAAAGACAACAATAGTTTTGCCAGTTCTTTTTTGTTAAAATCAACAACATTTTCGCATTCATTTGAGCAGAAAATTTAAAAAAGTTTTCAGTTACTTTTTCGGTACAAATCGACAGAGATAAGTTCAGCGGCCGCACAATTCTCGATTGTCTGCGCAAGCAAAAGCAGCAGCAACAGAAACAACAGTGCAGTAGCAGCACAAATTGCTGTTGCTGTGAGGAGTCCTCAGGCAATATGTCGTGAAGCATGCGAAAAATACAAAAGTGACGTTGCTGTCGATGATTATGATGATGATGATGTTGGCTTTAGCTGTCTGTGTAGCACAACTCGTTTGCAATCAAATGAACATTGAATGCAACATAAAAAAGGATTCTCTCGAGTGCAATGACATAAAAAATTAATTTATGTAAAATGTTTTATTCATTTTATAATATTGAAAGAACTCACAATCAAATAGAATTTTCAATTTATATCCCAATAATTTCAATATTATGTTCTACTTTGTCCTTTTTTACTATAAAATGGATTTAAGTCTGTCGTACGAGTATATGTAATATTTTATTTTCTGTCAGTGTATTTTGACCGCAGCTGCTTTGCTGCGTCTTCTCGCTATTAACTTTAAACGAATTTTTCGCATCACTTTGTCTGCTGTAACTTTTGTTGCTGTTGTTTGCCACTCTTGTTGCTGCTGCTTCTGCTGCTGCTTCTTGCTGTTGTTGAATTTTTATGAGCTTAAATGGGACAACATCCAACTAACAGCAACAAAAACAACAACAACAAATAATAGCGAAATTGCGCCTGCAGCAAAACAGGGTGAAAATAAATGGGAAACATAAAAAACAAGGGCAGTAGAAAATTGGGGAGCTTTCCAACAAAATGGTTGATTGCGTACTGCAAGGGAAAAAAAAGAACGTAGTAAAACTCTGCTATTTAGTAGTTAGTAGCAGCATTAAATGCAGTATCAGCAACAAAAACAGCAACAACAATATTAAAAAATATCACATGTACTATCATAAAAGTGGAATGCAGCTGCAGCAGCATTTGCTTCAACTGAAATTTATTTAATGTTTTTAGTACTTAAAAGCTGCAACCATTGGTTTTCCTTAAATCATTCAAAAATAATGTGCAACCACAGCACTTCTCTTTACACCCTACACACACAAGATATATTTACTTTGTGTTTTCGTTTGTAACACCAAAAAGAGGCGTAACAGGCAGTAAGGGGGGGGTTGGCAAAATAGTCGTGAAATATATATCATTTTGCTAGAATTTTTTGAAAATCAAAAATGAGGACCGTTCTTTTTAAGTGAATGAAACTAAATCGATGTATTAAATTTGAATGTGTAGGTTGGAAATGTTCACAGTTTAAATTAAATATATTTCACTTTGCTAGATTTTTAAATCCGAAAAGTGGGGTCGTTCTTTGGTGAGGTGAATGAAATTTTTGTTGAAAAACACAAAACTTTTTTGTCGGCAGGGGCGGCATATAAGTTTTGGCCCCTTAAGCCCGATATAGAAATGATCTAGCTACATCTCTCTGCCCGTCTTTTATTCTTCTATGAAAAAAACAGCAAAGCGGCGATAAATATTTTGATGAAATTTGGTATTTGGTCAGTTATTTATTCCATTGTTTCAAATGGGATTAAAATGAGCCGATATCACTTAAATGAAAATTTGAGCCAATTTTCACAAATTTGTTTTCAATGAAAAAAAAAAAATGTTTTGTGTATGTTGTTTTTCTTTAGGACTTTTAGTTTTTGCGTTATTGATACAAAAATTTTTGCTTTAAATTTCACCTCTTATTATTTCTCCTTCTGAGTTATCAATTTTCAGTAAATCACACTGAGTAAAAAGTTCTTAAAATTTGGCAAAATATTCAGAAAAATACGTTTTTTTCCATAATAATTTTTTTTTTTAATTTATGACGTCATAGAAAAATCAATCGTTACAATAAAAGAAAAATATTTTTCTAAGTTTTTTGACCAAAATTTATATATATGAGGTCATAAAAAGGAAAAAAAATTGTTACTCTAAAAAAAGTATTTACTTGAATAAATTTTAAGAACGTTTCTCTCGGTGCGATTATTACTGAAAATTTATAACTAGCTTAGGAGAAAAATGAATTAAAGGGTAAATTTGACCAAAACTTTTACCATCAATATTGCATAAACTGAAATTCTTAAAACAAAACACCTTTTTTTTTCTTATTCAATACAGTTCGGTAATATAAATATAGGATTGTATATGAAAAACAATAACTGACCTTGATTTGACCTTGAGAATTTCTTTCAAATTTAAAAGCAAGATCACTGTTAGTTGGCCCCTTTGATACCATTTAACTTTTGCTTAAAACATTGATCGCTTTCTCACTTTGTTCTCGAGATATTTGCCTGTATATCGTAACAAAACCTGAAAACGGTTCATGCAGTGTAAAGTAGGGTATATAGTTTTCGATGAGGCCAAAGATAACACTTGCTATTTTGTTTTTACGCAGTATTTTAGTTTTTATTCTCTGTTCCCTTAAACAGCAATAGCAGCATAATGAATCAGTGCTCTGTGTTGGGGGCGAGACATTTGATTGCTGCCCAATGTTGCAAAGCACAATCCTTTATTGTCAGGCATGCACAGTGGGCATATAATATGCACCTGCAATTTTCCATTACGAATTCTGAAAGCTTTGAAGTTTATTTACTGGATGTAATCACTAAAAAAATTTTAGAAAAAAATTTCCGAATAGTTTCTGTATATGACGACTGCTCATATAAAAACTGTCCAAGAAGACAAATCATACTTCATAGTTGTGTAAATCCATTACGAGCGTATAGCCGGAGAAAATGAACTATAACCGATTTAAATGTACAGATGAAATTCTTTTATCGAGGAGCGTAGATATGTGAAATGATTTTTAATTTTGTGATTTATGTTTTAAAAATCAATAATCATTATTTTATATTTTTTTTCTCTTAGATCGATAATAATCGTAAATATGGATTATTAGATATATATTGATGATGGACGTGTTTTGCGCCTATTAATTTATTTATTATTTCTACCGATCTTTCAAACTCGCAAAAATATTGAATTCACTGTGCGTTGCTTTTCCGGTCATGTGAAGTCCTGAGATACAGAGATACTCTTCGACTCTAAATTTTTACCAATTATAGTGTATCACCGAACTCCTAATGTAATTTTTGCATTTATTTTATTGCTCGAAAACTAGTAGGGTAAACTTGTAGGAAAATTTTAAGAGCAAAATGTAGAAAGACTTGAAATATGCTGAAAGTCAGAAAATTTCGATAAGTCGAAATATATTAAAAAATAGTGAAAAAGTCATCAGTCGGAAACAATCGCAAAACTCAAAACTATCGAATATTGTCGAGAACTATCGACAAAGCCTTAACTTAAAAGACGATACTCATCGAAAACCATCGCAAAACATCTAAACTTACCAAAAACTATAACATTATCGAATAACATTAAAAAAAAAACAATTAAAAACTTTCGAAAAACTTCGATAAAAGTTAAAAGCTATCAGAATTCATCGAAAATGTAAGGCGAGGATAAAAAAATTAAAAACCAACGTCGGTTTTTTGGATCCAAAAGAATAAAAATCTAATATTACAATAAATTTTGGTATAAAAACATAAAAATACATAATTTCAATAATTTTTGATTAAAAAAAATTAAAATCCAATTATAACGATTATGCATACAGTGATTTCTTTCATAAAATTCGTAATCGTTACGGTCCCTGCCTTATACTTGAGGTAAATTCTATACTCACATGTTTTTTACATTACGAACATTATGGAGGAGATGAAACCGATCTTATTTGGTTTCTTAAAGTTTTTATTTTTTTAACTCGCAGAAGCTTCCACTGTGCGCCGCCTGTGACTTATAAAGGGCTTTTCATGCCACTGCTTTTTAAGACTCTCTATCCCTCTCTCTTTGTGGGCGTGAGACCTAATAAATCTTCATTATTTACGTTATTAATATTTATTGACAGATACATTGGGGAATTTTATGTTTATGTTACGTTACGCTTTTTATAGTAACACTACGTTACTTTACGTTTTAGGTGAATGACTTTTAGTTGGTTGTTGTCATTATGTATGTGGGTGTATTTAGTTTCGCTTGCAGTTTTAGTTTAGAGCTGCACAAGCACAAATTCAGTTGTTTTAATAAATTATTCTATATCATTTGAATCAGACGCTAGATTTTGATGTATGTTCTCGGGTGAATTGAGGACATTTTGTTTCACAAGAATTTTAAATATTGTTAAGTGTGATAAATGTAACCCTTGCCGTTTGCTGTAATTTCTAATTTCTGCGCATATAAATTTAATTTTCCGAAGTAAAATACACAAGTGTACATGACTTTAGCTCAAAAACATTAATCTTTTATTTATATATCCTGGTAAAATTAAAATAAATAAAAATTCTTAATCCATTTCGTAATCAATTGAACACGATTGCATCAATATAATACAATTGCAATCCTGTTGTCAATATATTTTTAATGCACCTACAAAAATAATGAGTTTTATTCACAATAAATTTACAATGTAAATATCCGGAGCATCTATGTTGTCCACTTTATATAGCAGTCATATCCAATGTTTAATTATCCCTGAAAAGACAATTTTACGCTTTAAGCGAAAAATGCTAAAGTATTGTTGCTGCATGCTACGTTACACATACAAACATAAATGCATACGTTTGCCTACGTATAGCATAACGTTCATACGTTATTTCACAGTCGTTTGATTGTTAATTTTAATAAATGCCATCAACTGGACGACGACATTGTTTGTGGTGTAAAATTCCACTACATTTAAAATGTCAATATTTTTTAATTTTAACTCATATTGAATTCGAACTCAAAGAGCATAATGCGCTTTTATTGCTCGTTGTTTTTAAATGGACTTTTGTTCGTCCATTTTTTTAATTTGTTTTTTTATATTTTATGTATTTTCAACACTTTAATACATATCACCGATTTCCGTTTTAGCACCATGGGCGCTGCTATGTGTATTTGCACGGTATTCATTTATCTCGATTTTATATCACGATTTTGAAAGTTGCTTTCACACTGGCATTATCGCGGTTTCACTGACATTAGCATGCGGTTTGACATAAGCAAGAAGATCTCGACACAACCATTTCCTGCTTGTCATATTTTGTCAGTTTCTATGACCCTTCCCCCTACTGCGAAAGTGTTAAAAATTCGTAATTATTTCAAGATAAAAAATATAATGATATATTTTAATTAAAAATTTGAGTCAGCTGTAATTTATTTGGACGATTTTTTTTAATTTGCAATACCAAGCAAGCACACAATGTACTATCAGTCAAATAAGAGCGATATTAAATATACAGTGCGGTCTCGGTTAACGCAACTAATAAAAACCAAGCCTGGTGCAATAACCGCGGGAGTTGCAATGATGGAGACAAAAAGTCTCCACCGGATATACCGGATATAGATATTTCAATAGAAAAAAATTACAACAACTTATAAAATAACGTCAATTCATCAAAAGAAAATTATTATTTATTTCCTTAAGAAACCATTTGTTTAAACATTT
Organism: Meiosimyza decipiens; assembly: GCA_963680825.1. Taxonomy (NCBI): domain Eukaryota; kingdom Metazoa; phylum Arthropoda; class Insecta; order Diptera; family Lauxaniidae; genus Meiosimyza; species Meiosimyza decipiens. The sequence continues at coordinate 57,262,796 of OY804261.1, read as the reverse complement.
TTCCATCATGCGGTATTCAAAAAGTTTCAAAATTTTTCGATTTTCCAGGAAAAATGCTACATATAATATTTAAATGGCATACGTTGGAATAAGCGATTTGAAATTTGTATGAAAAGTTGCACTTACTGAGTCTGTAATGAAAGAAATCTACTCGTAGCGAACGTTGAGAAGTTGCATTTATCGAGGCTTGCGTTGACCGAGGTCGCACTGTACTACTGAAAGAATATTTTTTGGCAGACCATCAATTGTCCATTTCCATCTGCTCTCCGTTTCCTTAGAGAAGACTACAGCGATTGCCCTTGTACTAGCTGCCATTAGTAACAGAAATCACATGGCCTTTAACATCCATTAAAAACACCAAAGCAGAGGGTCAAAATATGAAGTTTGGCGATGAGTGTTTTTGCTTGATCTTATCCGATGTTTGAAAAAATAACGTCTTCAGCGGATTGTCTTGTAACTATTTTGGTGAAAATTCCTAAAAAGTTGACTTAATATTATATCAAAACTACAGCGTATCATGATAATGTCAACCACATCGAAGATCTCGACAAAAATCCTCTTCACCAGAGTCAGTGAGAACGCTTCCGAATCAATTGGCCGATTTACGTCCAAAAGGATCACATATTGATTAAATATATAAAAACACTCTACTTTACTGCAAAACAGATAAATTAGTCTTGGGCCATCTAGTCTTCTCTGATTACTCTGATTTAATTATTTGTATTTTTTTATTTAAATCTATGCAAGAAAAATACGTTTGAGCTTCAAAAATTACATTAATTATTTATTCATGAAGAAAATTTCTTAATGAAACATATAATGCAAAAAAAAAAATGCACACTAGTGAACTTAATATCATTACATTGCACTTTTTGTACTTTTCAAAGGGCATATATAGGAGAGGGTGGGGCTGGTCTTAAAATTTTTTGAAAAATAATCGCTATCTTCTACGTTAAATATAATTTTTACGAATTTGTCTTTCTATACGATAGTAACATGATTTAGTTAGTGTGTGGAGAAAAATTTAGATCCAAAAATCCAATAACAGTTTTTTTCTAAAACGTTGATGGAGAAAAATGGCAGCTGTTTATTTTATCTCCTTGTGGGGAGTTTTAATTAACAGACTTGGGGCAAGTTTTAACATGACGGACACTTATCAGGTCTTCGATGAACGATTACAATAGTTTTGATGTTGGAATTTTTTTTTAAATAAAGATTTTTTGAGTAATCGTTATCAAAGTAATTGTGTGTACTATGATATGTATGTACTTATCCCAAAATCTACTTTGTTAATTTGAAGTCATTTTAATTATTTTTAAATTATTATTTTACTAATTTGTTTCCTAAAAATTATACATTCGAAAACAAAACGTGAAAATTAAAAAAGCATTGCCGTACATTTTTTCAACTGATTGAACTACAATTTTTTTATACGATCCTACTTATCAGTTCATTACGTAGTAAGTTTGGTGTTGGACTATATGAAAGAAGTTAAGTGCTCCCTTAAATTCGTCGGCACCAGTAGAAAGATCATTCTCTTTCGCTGGTATGAAAAGTAGTCCACGTCGTCATGCACTTTCTGAGATTTCCTTTGGAAAATTAGTATTGTTAAAAGCTAATAATGAGTGTTTCATTGAATGTACATATATACTTTTAGTTGTAAAATGATGCTTTCTTATTGAAATACACTTTATAAAGTAAATAATTGTGATTTTTGCCGGTATTTAATAAAAGTAATTACAGTAATATTTATATAAAAATTAAACAGAACTACGATTAAAGTATTCGTTTCAACTTATTCAAAACTACGACTTTTGCAATCGTAATCTAAGCTCGTTCGATGAACGATTACTTTAAATGTACTCGAGTTTCCTTTGTTTTTAAGGATAGCTGCAATTATTCTCATGTGATAATTGTAGTCCTTATTGCCCAGCTCTGACTTTTCTTCAGAACTTCGGGGGATAAACTAAGCAAACTCAGTCAACACCTAGTAGAGAGAGAAGAGTGGAAGCCAAAAAAATAATATCATAGTTATTTGGTTTTCTCAGAATTTGGGTGTTAAAACCTACCCCTGTTTAAACCAGCCCCACATTCCCCTACTGCAAAAGTAATATAGTACTGAAAATGGCTTCACTGCTACGATAGATACCGCTTTTGGAAACATTGAACACAAATGCTTTGATCAAACGAAGTTCAACACTCAATGCCTTTAATCAGAGACGGGCTCAATATAAGGGCTCACATCCGATTTTGAAATTTGCATAAATAAAACAAAAATCCCAACGAATAACTTTATTGATTTGCGTAGCGTTATAACATCTGATGATGAGACTAACAAATTGATCCTTGCTTAAATTAACAATGTGCAATGCTCTCTTTCTTTGCTTTTTAATGTCTGGTGGTGATAACAAAGCTCAAAATCTTTCCCATGTTTAGTTTTGATTAAACAACAGCGCTTTGCCACTTAATTTACAAATATATACCAACAAATGCTTTCGCCGAATATAAAAAGTTTAGTGGTCAGGGATCATTCCATTCGAGGCAAACATCCTCCGCAAATTAACATATATTTTCCAGCAAAAATTACAGTATCAGAGTAACTATACATACGGGCATTTAAAATTAATCTAGAAACTATCACTGGAACTTGAAATTTGAGAGTTGAGGAATTGTTTGATGTAATTGAAGTAATGACAGTATTTAATGGGAGACTTTCGTGAACGTCCCTTGCCTTGGAGAAAAATAATATGCAAGGAAAAAAACCTCATAATTATAACTATAGCTTAGGTTGATCTTTGAGCAAATACCTAAATAACTATAATTTCACTTTAACCTATTTCTGGCACCTTGTGCTCTATGCAACATGTTTTTTGTTAGCTGAAATCTGTAACCGCCCCACCAAGAGTTCAATTACAAAAAATAGAATTAAATAAAAAAATGTTCAAAATGGGTGGGCAAAAAGAAAAACTTTATTTGGCACAAATTCAAGCGTGCTCATTTATTTGTTCATTCCGTTGTTCATATTGCATTTTTATAGCATACTTTTTGGCACTCGAACCTACCACAAATGAATTTAAATTGTTTTATTTTTCATTAACTTTTTGTTTGCATTAAATATCATTAGTGGAGCGAAAATTGTTTTTATTTTTTATTTTAACATTTTAATATTAAAGATAATATTGAATTGCAACTTAATTAAATTAACTTTATTGCAAATCATCCTCATTCTCATACTTTATAATTGCACATTTTAAAAATGTATCACGACCTTTTGATGACGCTTTGCCTATACTGTGTCATTTTGAAAAAGGTCACGTGACCAACATAACGGTCATTAGTGCTGCCCTACTTTGCAATTTTGTTATTTTGTGTCCTGTCCTGTCATGCGCTGTCCTGTTATGCTCTGCCTACTTTCATTCTAATTAATTAAATTGTTGACACTTCCTTTGTTCTACCGCTATTTTGCGCCTATTTATATGCTACAACAATATTAATTTATTTCTTTATTTTTACACCCTTTGGCACACTTTTCTTCTTTTCGTCTTTCCTTCCTTCCTTCCTGTGAATTTTTTCACTTCATTTAGCTTTCAGTGAGAATTATTAGTTTAAATTGCAGTTGTTCTGTTGGCACAAAGTGTCCAGCTAATATTAAAGTAATTATTTTATTGTACGTCAGCTCGATTGGTCTAAATAGCTTTACAAGGATAAACGCAAGGATATGCCAATAGAGTATACGTTTTACTATTTTAATAATTTTTATATTGTATATGGGCATAACGTAACGTCACCACTGCTATTAAGTCTCATAATTTTTTCTTACTTACCAGGGTCAGTTTTGGTTGAAAAGCTTCAGTCATTGACCATAAACATCACATATTTTTCAACACACAACTACATTTGTCACTTATATGTCCTCAAAAAAGAATGAGGCTCCATGCAGTTTGAGGGAAACTGCCCTAAAAAATACATTCAAATGGGACTATTTAATTCAACCAGTTATCACACTAGTAAGCAAGACCAAATGCTGTCTGTTGTCTTAAGCATAGCGGGATGAAAGTAAGCTTAAATGCGACAAAAATGTCAAAGAAATGGGAGCATTTTATATTGGTCCTCATAGTCTTGAAGCTCAGAAAATTTATATTCTCCTAAGGAAATGACACCATCCAGTAAGATAAAAACCTCAGCCTTCTCCTTATCCATATTTTTGAAAATATGTTGTCTTTAGTCTTTAAAAGAAATTTTCAATTGGAGTAATGTTATGGAGCAAAGTAGGGGTGTTCTCCAAAAGAAAAAATTTAACTTATTAAAAAATTTGAGAAAGTGTGAGATTTTTCCGGTTTGTGTTCAAAATTCGTTAAATTAGAAAATTCCATTAAACCTGGCCTTACTGAAGAAAAAAAAAATAACGTGCCAGTTAAATATATTCAGAGGACATCATTTTGACAGTGTTCATATTCTAAATGCTTGAAGCTCTCTTGAAAAAATCCTCTAAAAATATATTTGGCATTTAAAAGGACACTCTAATAGACATAGCATGCCACTTGATTAACCCTTTTCATATAATTTTAAAATCACCCATAGTATAGTTCATTCTCTTGCTCTATTTATAGTACTTAATGCTATAGTTTTTACATCAATGCTGTTAAGTGGAATTTTATATACCGTAAAAATGGGTTACTTTGAGGAAACAATGACAGCTTGAAAGCTTTTCGCTTATTTTATGCTGTTTGCTTATTTCATTGATATTGTAACTGGAATATAAATTCATAGGTTCTATTGTCTAAATTTAAAGTTCTGATTTTACTTGATTGCGCATTTAATTAATTTCCGATATATAAAGCGAAATAAACCATTTTTTCTACTGAATGCATAGCGCTAGGTCTTAATTTTTTCGAGATATTCGCTTTCAAAGATATAAACAGATGTTATAAAATCTTTTTATAGTCAATTGATATTGTAATAGATATTTCCCATAGTATAAGAACCTAATATCTCGTATTTATCAAATCGTCAAAAGACTTTTATGCAGGGATCTTATAATACATGCACTTACGAAACAAACCCAAATAGAAATTTTTTCTTTTATTTTTTTAATAAAAATTTAATTTTATTATTGTAAAGAAGCAAAAATTCATATGTATATAAAGGTTGGTTGTGCTAGTGAGCTGGTTGCGAACATAAATCATGATTTGGAAATATTAAGTCACTGGTTCAAAGTTCATAGGTTAGTCCTTAGTGACAAAACGAGAATCATGTATTTTAATGTTCTTGGCAAAAATTTAGAGTTTGGCAACTTTTTCTTTCACAGCGGTAAATGTGAAAAATTTTCATATTCAAATGATGTTTGTTTGTCTAGTAATTACTCCCAATCCTACTATGAAAATCGTTCATGCTCATCTCAATGTTTCAAGATTGAGTGTGTAAAATCGTTTAAATATCTTGGAGTAGTACTTGATTGCAAGATGAATTGGTCTGACCATACATATGCATTGAAAAAGTATCTTATGGCCGCAACTAGGCATTTATACTTATTGAAACCATATTGTTGTTCCAGTCTTTTAAGGTGCATACATTTTTTTGGTATATTCCAATCAAAGGTGGAGTATTGGGGTGGTACCCATAACAATAAAGTTTACCCACTTCTAGTTTCACAAAAACATTCAATTCGTTTAATTCTTAAAAAAGATCGCCGTGAAAGTAGTTTGCCTCTGTTTCATGTCCTAAATATTCTGCCTCTTAAATATCTTTACTACTTCAAAGTCTTAAAAACATTCTTTAGTAAATCTGGCTATTCGTTAAGCAGATGCTCCAATACCTACAATTTAAGAATTAACACTCGGGACATAGTATCTATCCCACAACACAATTACCAATTTTTATTGAAGTTTTATATAGCAATTGCTCCAAGGCTCTTTAATAGACTACCTATTGACATTCGGTCTATTCGCAGTAAACCCTTATTTCTCAAAAAGGTTAAGTTATGGCTTTTCTCTTTGTCTTATTATGCTGTTGATGAACTCCTCCGTATAGGTCTTTAATATGTGTAATATTTATTTAGATTATTATCATTTAAAATTCTGTTATCACTGCTTTCTTGTTTTTTATCCAACATTTTTCACTTTTTTGCTGGTTTTGTTTTGATTTTATGTCATTTTTGAAATTAATTACCGTTTATCTTTATGAAGTTATTTATCTCGATTTAAATTTTATTTTTATTAAGTATCTTTATCAATAATTATGACCCCACTCTGCAATTTCTGTAATTTTTTTTTATATTTTTGAATAAATACCCTCACTACTTTCGCCTCTAGTTCCCTGTGAGCTATAGATTGTAGTTGTTTAATTATTTTTTGAACAATATCCGGTGTATATATTTTTTTTTTTTTTGTTTTCTTGCTAAAATTAGTTAAATAGATATATATTAATTTGTAAAGATAATGTATACCCCTTATATTGTAAAAATTTATGATTGAATATAAAATTGAATTGAAATTGAAAACAAAAATGCAAAAAAGTCGTTTGACGTGATGACTCATGTTTACTCATTAGCAAAGTTACAAATTACGTTGTTACTTCTATGACAGGTGCCACGCCCACTTCAACAATTCTACACACTTTTTGCACAGTGAGTGCTTGTGTCATATATTATCTATTTTTTCAAATTTCATTGAGTTTATTTTGTCAGCTTGCTAAAGACTTTATGATCAGTCATTTAAGCCAAACCATTGGTTAAGAGGAAGAGGTGCAAACCTCTTAAGCGATTCGTGCAATTCGTGGTATTGCACAACTGTAGTTGTTGAGCTCCACCTTTTTAGTTGAGCTCCACCTTTTTGTGCAAAACTATTTTTTGAAAATCTCTCAGTTAGTCTTGCTTGCCGCTCTTACTGGTTCTGATAGTAGGATATAGGAGTAATTTTATTAACTTCTAGAACATATGAAGACAAACTGATTGGTCTAACCTATTTTTTTTTTGTCATACTTGGGAGCAGTTGCTGCCTTTAAGCTTCCCGAAATACAGTCAACCCTAATAGCTCAGTCATTTAAAAATAAAAATTGATTAGGAATGAAAGATGACAAGCTGTAAATTTGCACAAAGCTTTGTTTCGACATTTTATAAGTTGGCTCAGAGGTCTCATAGAATAACGTGTAAGCGAGTCAAGATATTCAAGGTCGAAAGTTTTTTATTTTTTGTATCTCGCGTCCATTACTCTTAACGACACTTGGAGAATTAAACTTTTTTTTGAAAATTTGGTCTAGGGGAATATTATTTAATTCATTTGATCGTTCTTCAGATGGGACACAAAGAGTTAGCCGTATATATGATTACACTATTTTGATTCTATTTTGAAACAGCTGCAGAAATTATGAAGAAATCCAAGGACTAAGGCCACCATAAAATTTTATATTTATAACGTCATATATCGTGGCATTTATCAACAATCGAAAAATTCGATTCAATATTGCTCCAAAATGTTCTATCTCAAGAAAGGTCAAATGTAATATATATGTAGGTACTGTCTAAGAGCAAATTTGTAGAGAACTTTATGCTTTACAACTTTTTTATTAACTTCAAATGTTATTCAGATTAAAGCATACGAAATATTTGCAGAACTCTTGTGTTTTTCAACCTTTGACCTTGAATATATTGACTCCCGTAAGCGAGATTTTATGAAATTTTTGAGCCAAGCTATAAAATGTTAAATCAAAGTTTTGTACAAATTTACAGCTGATTATCTTTCATTCTGCGGCCGAACCCATATTTGACTCGGCTATAAGCATATTTCAAGAATAACCATTTATGTATGTACTTTTAATCACAGCATTGCACTGTTACAGTACAATTATACTCGTAGCCACTGTAAACATATATAGTATGTACATATACTTGTATAATGCTGCATAACCTGATTAAGTCACTTGAAGTCACTTCGCTATGCGATTTGCCGCTGCTTCTCTAACCTCTAGCAGTAGCAGTAATTTGAAATCCTACGATTAGTTCTATCGTATGGTTCTAATTTAAAACAACGACAAGTTTGCTTCGCTTCCAATTGACGCTACCATTGAAAGTGGTGCAAATGCTGAATATGTGCTGCAGTAAACGACACATTTTCATTAGGAAAAAAACTCTGATGTTTTTCTCAATTTCGTTCAGCTCGTATTTTCTAAATGTTTTTTTGCAATTTTTTAACCGCTCTTTTTATCCCACTTATTCTTTTCATCCCTCCACAGGTGCCAGAACGTGTGCGCGCCATGAATGCAAGCATAAAACTGCTGCTCATCGTACGTGAACCGGTGACGAGGGCCATTTCTGATTACACACAATTACGAAGTCACGCGGCAACGGCAACACTGCCACTGGCCGATGTTAGCGCATCATATGCAACTGTTACAGGTGGTGGAGGAGCCTCAAGCCAGCAGCAGCAAAAGTCGTTGGCAGCATCCTCATCAGCGTCATCGTCGTCATCGTTGCTTTACAACAGAATATCTGCGTATTCCTCTGCGCAGTTGTATGATAATTCAATTGGTGGTGGCATCGATAGAGGTGGCGGAGGAGTGGCTGGTAGTGGCAATGGTGGTGATGTTCCTGGTTTTGCAGGAAGCGGATATGTCAATCGACATTATGGCGTTGGTGAATTCTACACAACGACAACGGCGCCAAGTAATGCAGCTGCCGCTGCCGCTGCCGCTGCAGCAGCAGCACAAATTGCAGCCAAGTAAGTAAATGAAATTAAGGATGCAAGAGAAAAATGTTTTGAACTTTTTTTATTTACATTTATACCTGCTGATTTTTAAAGATCTATTTATTCTTTAAGTTGAATTACTAAAATGATGGTAGTAGATTTTGCCTTTAGTTCAGTCAGCAGAGTGAAAACTAAATATATTTTTTTGATTTAAACTTATTAAAAATGTTCTTTGCTCAGGAGATTATATTTCATTATCATAAAATTAATCAAAAGGCTATATTTTGGAAACGAGATCGGAGCAGCAATATTCACTCAAGGAATAACTGATACGAGCAAAGGAGAATATATTAAAAAAAAGTATAAATGCAACTAAAAAAGAACTTATGGAACTCCTAAGGCATTAGGGTCCCCAAAAACATGTAGTCCTGTTTACAGCATATACTTCCAACTAATTTTAATGTAACGTTTATCTCTACAATGTCATTTTCATGGGCGAAACAGGTTTTTAAAGTGCAGTGCCTTCAATTTTTGTTTCTGCCCAATGCTCTATCTACTTCCATATGATTTTAAAGAAATCAAATGGCATCAACTTGATGACATTTGGTGTAATTTTGATATACCTCAGCTAAATTATTACCAGAAATTAATGCATAGATAACCCAGTGCTGTAGTAGAGTAACTAAACTTCTCTATATATACTGCATATGTTCAATCGCTTTTTCTTTTAAGAATTACGGGACGTATAGTCAAAGACCGAATCTGAAAAGTCAGTTGAAAGCCATTTATAGCAAACCGGAGCATTGCTGAAGATTGTAAAAAAATTTATTCGTTTGGCGGTCGATAGAATTGAACCATGAGCTTCAATCGTAACAGGCATGCACAGTAATAATATGCCGCTACACATACTTTTCGATGTAAATAAATAACAACATTATTCGTTCTTCACAACAATTCACAAAAGTCTGTATGTAGGTAAAATACCTATTCATTTTAGGAAGCAGCAACGCTGAAATTAACTTAAACTTTTGATTAGCAAATTTTTGCTATCACTTTAACTTCATTTGTCTATCATCCATTTTGCTATCTTCTTTTCTTAATTTACTTTTATATTATCTTGCGAGCTCAATTAGGAGCGTATGACCTAAACAAATTTTATATAGCTATTTCAATGACTCGCTGACCCAATTTTTGACACTTCATTTTCTATCATTCGGCGTCACTATGTTCTGGGTCTGCCTCAGCAGCTCTTTACTCCCTTTGGGTTTCACTAAATCGCTGATCGTGTGGATATTATTATAACAATTTCATGAATTCAATTGAGATCTTGATTCGAGATCATGTTTGGAAACCAAATCTTAACAAAAACTTGCATTCCTCGTGCCATTGATCATTTGACGGCTCGCAATAAATTAAATTGCTAGGAATGCGAGGCCCTGCATAGTAGCATATTTTAACTACTTTAAAATTTCATACATTTACTTTGGGCAGCAGGTTAAATGCTGCAATAGAAGTCCCGATAGTTCGTTTGAGTAAAGATTTTTTGCTGATGGAGCATATGGGTTGTCAGACAAAGAATTACTTTTTCAAAGCCTGACTTTGCTAGGCCATATCGGGTATACTTCGCTGATAGCAGGCATGTTGCTGTGTCAGTTTATTCATTTTAAATTATTAAATTGAATTTATACATCAAATATTTAATTCATTAAAAAACTAAAAAATCATCAATCACATATTGTTTCATTTAAATATTTATTTGCTTTTTATTTTTTCAGAACATTTGAGGAATTAGCCATATTCCCTAATGGCACTGTAAATGAATCCTACCGCCCACTCACCATATCCATGTACCATCTGCATTTGCATCGTTGGCTGGAAGTCTTCCCACGTGAACAATTACTCGTCGTCAATGGTGATCGATTAATTGAGGATCCAGTGTCGCAACTAAAGCGCATCGAATCATTTTTAGGTGAGTTACAAATGTGGCTATGCACATATTTACACTAATAAATGTACATACATAAGTAAGTGTAGGTGTACAAAATTTATGTGATAACATTGTGCCTTTGGAGATTTTTAAGTGTTGGTTTTTACCAACAATGAATACAATTTTTTAACTTGCACTCAATGACTATGAAAGGAAAAAATTGCTCATAAAGAAAACAGCACAGAAAATAACTTCCGTGTAAGATTGAACTTTTTGGAATGCAATTTAAAGTTGTGATTCTGAAAAAAATATACTGGCACATCAAAATTTTAGTTCTTTAATACGGTCTATAAGACATATTACTTGTGCTTATATTGACAATCCCTAATTCTATCTAAATAAGCCATGTTCTTATAGAGTACCTTAACAATTTCACGATTTAAGGAAACGCAGAAAAAATCCCACAAACTTTTCATGTGGCTGAAAACGCAAACTGAATGTGGGTTATTTCATTTATGTTTTTTTTTTGCGGTCCCACATTGGCCTACATATAATATAGAATTGAGTTTAACTACAAAATTTTCTAAATAAACACCATAATGTACATCCTTGTTACATCTGTTTGTTTCGTGCTTTCACACACGCGTTATATCGTCAAGGTAATTGCTGTCGTTTTGATTGAATTTTGTTGTATTTGGCATCAACAGCATTTCACATGCAATCTAACAACAACAATACAAAATGGTCAATTTTGACAGAATCTCCGGTTTTCAAAATTGATTGGTTTTCCGTCATGGAAATCGAATCAGTCGTTCGTTCTCTTTCTCTACACATATGTGAATTCAATGACATTTTAATTGATTAAAATTGAAAAAGTTTACATCATAAATAAATAATTGCACTTCATTTGAGTGTTTAAATATCACGTTTGCACGAGCTTACTTTACTTTAGTATGGTGCCATTTAATTATTGCAGGATTATAACATAAATTTAGTCAACTACGTGGAGTAAATTAAGTGCATACCCTTCTGTATAAGTACATAATAATTAAATCAAATTTAAAGGACTATATAAGCTCTCAACTCAACCAAATTTTGGTTTAAGCATAGCGCTATACTAAATTTTTGATCCATGTTAAGTCAATTAAGAAAGATTTTATATAACGCAGAACTATAAAAATAGTGAAATGCATCTAGAATGTCAGTAATACAGTTCTATAGACTTTGAGCTTCGAAAATGAATCTGAAGTCAGCGTTTTTCATATAGGTTTTTAAATAGTCGTTTGGTAATCTGATTTTAATTTATCATTTCTTGTGAATGTCATCTTAATTCATATCTGCAAATATCTATGAACACGTCCGTAGTTTCTAACCTATTTGAAAGGTTTTCGTCCTACATAATAGCTAGACCCATGATTAACTTAGGATAAATTTTCCAGTGAAAATAAAAATACAAAAATATAATTTTTAAAAGAAATGTTTTATCTCCTAGCTTTGATGTTACAGAAAAATGCTGTGATCGAATTCCGCGCACAATATCCTCAAATTTTATGTGCAGCAACTATTTTTTTTTCTCCAACTTAATTTTAAATAAATAAAAAAGTAATTTTCTCATATTTTTGGGTGCGCTGATCAAAATTCGGCCTTAAGATATCTTTATCATATCAAAACTTTGCTCTGCTTTAAGTTCCACGCTCTAGATTTGAAAGCAATCGATTGTTGTTTCTAGAAATAAATTCAATTGTCATAACAACTTAAGGGTTCTTAAAACTCAGTCATAAGAAAAATAATACCACATAAGCGCACTGGAAATATTGAAAAATGTACGTTTATTTGATCTTAAGTCTAAAAAACAAGAGAAAAATTTATTCAATTTACAATATCTTTCCGGCTTAACCTATTCCGGATTGCTCATAGAAGTTCCCATATGATTTTGATAAAATTTCGTTAGAACCTATATCAAGCCATAGAAGCTGCCATGTAAAATTATTAGTTTGTACCTTAACAATTACCTGAAATATGATATGGGCATTTAAATACCCATCAGTCAGAAATGGGTCTTAAAAATGCTGTTTTTTTTTGGGAAAATGAAAAATAATTTTTAATATATTTTTAATTCAAATTTTATTGATATTTATTATATTTGGCTTGAGATATTTTACTTCTATTGGTACAAATACCATTATGGTAGTCTTCGAAGGCAGTTTAGTTCAAAATCGCGTTTCATTTCAAGCAACCAAATTCTATTTTACCGCCGACAACAAGGCTCACGTTCACTCGAAAATCGGATTGGAACATTACCTGTTACTTATCTCATTTTCGCTAAAAGTAATGTCAATTTCATGCGTTAACCAAAGCAGCATGACTGCATTGGTGGAAAGTGCCTGAAAATCTAGTTTCTGATCATTACCATCTAGATGTGCATTGTCGTCCTCGTGCAAATATTCGGCTTAAAATCAGCCAGCAATTGCACGAGACATCTAGTTATCATCATATCGTCGTCCAAGTCTTCCTTGTCTGGTAGAATAATAAACAGGTCAATGCTAACTGCATTTCTTCCGTTATCCTCTCCATCATCAATCAAATAATGATCAATTCCTGTTATTCCGCAGTAGTTAAAACTTTTTGTCTCCAAATTGTAGTTGAAAGCACTTTAAATAATTCCGGCAGAGCAAAAGAATATGAACTGAATTTTGTGACATAAGGATTTCGGTGCGGTTATATCGATAAACTGCAGTCAGGACTAAGTTTTCGTCCTTCTAAGTTCAAATTTCTTTCCTATATAGATAACACTCGTAATAATATACGTGTATGCTTAGAACTCGTTTCTAGCTGTTATGTAATACCGAAAGATGTAAACTAAGGTGTTTGGTGGATGGGATTCGTAAAATCTCGACCCTTTCTATTGTATTGCATAGAAAACATTAATCTAGCTGACACTAGGAATTGTTTACGGTTTTTGGCAGATTTTTTCGGAGAGTTTTCCATTAGAAAAAAGTTAGTGATTTTCAAAACATAAAAACCTAATTTAAGCCTCAAAATTTTAACGTAAACTCTTTCAATTAAAAAAAAATTACCAGATCACTCAACACTGGGCTGCACTAGTATTTTTCAAAATTACTCGGCTCTTGGGTATTTAAATACACAATAGTCTGGAATGGGTTAAGATCATTTTTCGGAATCACATCTTCATATGATACTTACAGTTCTCAGACACTTCGTGCGTACACTTAATGTCATTGAACTGAACCTCATGTTCATTCTCTATGGGTATAAAATTAACTCATATATCTTTGAACTGTGATAAATGAACTTTAAAAAAAAAACATTGACAAAAACGTTCAGATCAGCAATATAAGCCTTCTTGGCAAAACAGGAGGAAAATCCAACTCCTCACTTTTGGCCAACTCTGCTAAAATATAACTTATATTAATTAAGGAAAGCTTTAATATGAAGTATTTTATTTGATACTGATAAATATTTTTATGTGCAAGGATTTTACAATAATTCAACGCAGTGAAATATGTTTGCTTAAGGATTAATTAAAAAATTCGCAATATTTGCTCTTAATGAGATTTAACATTTAAATTTTTGTTTTTGGTTTTGCAGATATTTAACGCAGACTACTAAAATGTTTTCTCTCTCATTCTCTCTCTTTCATTTTGTTTTTGTTTCCTTGTCATTTACATTTTGAATTACACGATGACAACATGCCAGGCATCGACCATCGCGTCACGAGTAACCATTTTTATTTTAATGAAACAAAAGGATTCTATTGTCTGCGTTATGATAGCGGCAACAGATGTTTACGCGAGACAAAAGGACGAAAGCATCCGCATGTTGATCCTGTAGTTGTGTCGAAATTGCGTAAATTCTTTGCTGAGCATAATCAACGATTCTATGAGTTGGTGGGTGAGGATCTCGGCTGGCCGGAGGAATAAAAACCAAAAACTGCCGGCTAAAGATATAAAGCAAAAAATAAATACAATGCTACAATGTAAAAATCATTTACATGGACTGAAGGATTTTTTAATGATTCCGTTATAAATTTTTTAATTTTTAATTTTACTATTTGTTGCAATTTTTAAATGAAGAAAATATGTTTGTGTCTGTACTGGTGAATGTATGGAAATGCGTGTATTGTAGCAAGTATGTGTTTGTACATATGTTGAGCGTCGAAAACTCCTTTTTACAAATTTAAATTCATATTGTTGTAAAAATTACTTCATATCAGTGTAAAATAATTTTAAAGCAAAAAACAATGTGATTGCATGTGAGTGCTTGTGCTATTGAATATTTGTCACAACAGGGTGTTTCATCAATAGTTGATATATGTCGATTATCAAGATATATTGTGATCATTGGGAAAAACATTGCAAAGAAGAACTTTTTCTTTGCTTAAAATGAAATTAAGTTTTGTGAAAAAGGATTTCATAAACTTTCCTCCTGTGTAAATAAATGGCTACTTTAAATTGAAAAATCGAAAATAATTGACTTAAAATTTATGTTTTCTTTTTGTCAGAATTTTCCTTATCGAAACTATGTAGTCCATAAACTGTATCTGGGCACGGAGTTCACTTTGATACATTTAACATACTAAGTATATCATATTTTACGTTAGTTTTTGTGGTTCGTATAATCAGCTCTTATGTATTAGGTAAAAGTTGTTTTGTTTTTCCCTTTAACCCTTTCGTCCTATGTGTCCCAAATCATATCTATTTTTATTTTTTATTTCAAATAAATTTTAAAATATGATTTCTCTTTTTAGTTTTGATTAGCATCTATAATCCCCTAAATTAAAAGCCCTGAGTTTTGTTGCAAAAATTAATTGCACTGCCATTTTGACGCTTTCAACATTTACGCATTCATTTACATCAAAAAAAGTTTTTGCAGAGATCTGAAAATGAGGAACAGAGTGACCCACAGGATGCATATTTGTGTGAGTAGTTCATAACTTCTTTTATAAAAAATTAAAATTAGCGGTTATGCAAATATCGGATTTAGATACAATATGTACGTATTCTCCCCACAAGCATATATCTGAAATGGAATCATGAGAAGTCGCTCAAGCTTGATGAAACTTATTTATATAAAAATGTGTGTGATCACTATCGTTTTCAGTTATACATAAGGCTACAGAGCTATCGTTTTTTTTTTTAATTAAATTTAGTCCTTCAAAGCTGTAATTATTTTAAAACAAATTGAATTTTCCTATAAAACGTGTGGTGTATTTGTGGAAGATATTGCGATTGCTCTTCATTATGAATCCAATTCATGAAATCCATACATAGCAACACCTTGTTTATGCTTAGTTGGCTAAGCATACTTTATAGCAGCGATGGGCAAAATAAGTAAAATGAGCCAATTATAGCTCTTTCCAAGAAACACGTACGGGAATTATGTTATTGTTATTGTTGCATCATTCAGAAAAAAACAAAAAAAACCGAAGCGAGCGAACAAGGAAACAACAGTGCGCATATTGAGAACATCTTCTCTCGTTTCAGTTGATCATTGTATTTTTATTTCTACACTCATGCTGTTATTGCTTGGTTCTTTGAATTTGCTTTTCGTTTATTGCAGAATTTTTTTTTTGCCATCGAAATCAAACTTATGGATAAGCTTTGTTCATTACCTTTTGTTTCTTGCTTTTTTATTTTGGTGAGCAATATTAAAAAAAATTATTTCATAAAATGGATTAAACTTCTTGATGACTTTTTTTGCTCGTTAAACAAAGATCTTGCCACAAAAATCGGGTGATTTCCGTTTATGTCAAAAAATTTTGAAAGGAAGACAGGACGCTATCAACAGGACTTTGGATAAAATTGAAAATGTGTTGCTTAAGAAGAGTTTAAGCTTAAGAGTTGAATAGAAAGCGACATTAAACAAATTATATTTTCTATAAATTCTGAAACAAAATACGCAAAATATTTACACAAATATGCTTATCATTTGGCATGTTAATACAGAATTAAATAAAATTTTTAAACTGCTGACTATATTATTTCACTTGCAATGTAACTATATAGTGACTATATTCTATATTTGCTTCAGTAGTTCAAGAGTAAACATTAGTTTCTTTTGGACCAGTTTCGTCTTGGGTGCTTAAATCTCTATTACTTGAGAGCACTATTTCTAAAAGGTTTGACACTGAAAATTTTTTCGGCCACATAAATCAATTAAAGCCTAGTTATCACAAACGAAAATTTATATGGCCCATAACTTTAAATTTTTTCAGTTAGAGCCAGTTATCTAGTGATATTTTTAGGCAGCATTAATTTATCTAAAAAATTACATCATGCGTAGCAATGTTTTAAGCAAAAATTATGATAATAAAGAAGCTTCATCGATCTTGAGTGCCCTCTGAATATTCTAAATAAATATATGCATACTTAAGAAAATGATCATGTGAGTTTGGGGAAATAAAACCTTTTTCAAAACGAGACACCCTAATGTACATATGTGTGTGTGTTACCAAAAATATTGTATGCAAAAGTATGTGTGAAAAATGATTTTATGGTATTAACACTAAAAACAAAAACTGAGTGTGAGTTATATACAAATTTAATTTTATGATATTATGTGTACATATTGTATACATATACATAAGTAAGTGACCGTTCAAACATAGTAACAAATACATATCATATGTGTGCGTGTGTTTGAATGCACATAAAATGTGCATTCGGCACTTTAGTCAACTTTGAAAAGCGCAAACGAAAAACTTAACTTTAAATTTTTAATGACATAAAACCACTAGACTGCAGAGTTTTTGTGGTAATTGAATTAAATTATTTATTTAATATTTAAATATTTTACTATATATTTAAGTTTTATTCGGCAATTGAAAGAAAGTACGAAAAATTCTTCTTGATATTGAAAGTAAGAAGTTCATGTGAACAATCTTTGTGATAAATTATAATTTTTTAAAATATTTGATATTTCAATATTTTATTCAGCGTTTCTATCTACTTTTTTTTACATACATATATCAATTTTAATAACAAAAAATAACTAAAAGTGTTATTCTTTATTTATGCCACTGGTCTTATACAGTACAGTCGCGCTAATCTGAACTTCTCAGTAATACGGACATCTCTATGACTCGAACATTTTTGAAATGTTGCCTCTACAATTCGGACAAAACTAATTCAAAGTATGCCTTAGATAGCAAATTGACTGTCGCTGGCACGAAGATGTCAACTTTGATTTTTTTTCAATTTATTTCGTTAAGTTATTGGACTTTTTTTGAGTACATGTTCATACTCGTGAGTTTTTGCCGGCACTTTGTTTATTTAAGCACGTGTTCATTCAATTATTCATTTTCTTCTTTACTTATATGATTTCTTTACAAAACCAAAAGAAGTGAATGATATACAAACATATACGCCTCAAACATGCATTCTACATATAATTTATAGAATAATTATTAAATTTTTTGTATTCCGAACAATATCAGTGAAAATATTTATTCAAGATAAAAATCGAAATGTCGTATGTTTCCTTTCTGTTGTTTTTTTTTTTTTTCATCGTAATCAATTAAAATTGCGGTTGTACCGTAAATTAGGCGCCAACAGCATGCAAATGCCGTTTACGAGAATAGAAAAGGACTGATAATGGCTTGGCACTCTACCATACTAAAGCGACGCTATTAACTTAATTAAAAAACACTATGGCTTATATGCAAACAAATTGATTTATACACCACGTGTATGTATTAATATTCAATGATATTCACAAATCTACATACAATCAATACATGCAATACAAATTTAGATAGTGTATGTATTATATGAAAAAGTTTCAATATATACATTTATTTAAATTAATTTTATTAG
This sequence comes from Meiosimyza decipiens, assembly GCA_963680825.1. Taxonomy (NCBI): domain Eukaryota; kingdom Metazoa; phylum Arthropoda; class Insecta; order Diptera; family Lauxaniidae; genus Meiosimyza; species Meiosimyza decipiens. Next base: position 57,244,353 of record OY804261.1, on the reverse strand, counting down.
CTCATTTATTTCGCAGTAAAAATCACTTTATCAAAATAATCCATTATGTATGTGAGCTAGAAATCAATTTTATTTTGTTAATGATGGTATAAAATTGGATATTTGAGTACTTTTGGTATTTGCTCTGTTTAGAACAAAAGCAAATGGAAATTGATGATTGTTGTCATTATGACAACATGTCATTAGTGAGGATGAAACTTGGACAAAGGCAAGGACCTTTGATCGATTAAGTTTGAGAAAGGGTATAATATGTACTTCGAAATTTGTATGTGATATCGATTTCCTATTTGAATTTGGTCAAAAAATTATCAAAAAATATTTTTTTTATATTATATTTAAAGGTTTTCTTATTTATATTTATTGAGTGATACTCATAGAGTGGCTTTTACAATTTCCAATAACAGTGTATTAAGGTCAATATATATAGTGAGCAAAGAACTTGAGCTATAAAAAACAGTAACTTTATTCGTGCAGTTATTCCAGGATTTTTTCATTATATGGATAAATTATTTATGAAAGGCAATTTTTTACCAATGAACTTTTTTCGCAAAAATCGATTGTTCATAGGTTTGCTCTTCCTTTGCTTATGAATGGACTCGTGTTTGGTTCTATCCCTAACATAATTTTGCCCGCTTTCTGCTTACTTGTGAAAGACCACATTTTAAATTTTTTTTTTGACTTTCAAAATGTTTGCATTTAGAAATATTGAAAATACTCGTTTTTTTTTATTAATAAATTTTTAAAAATTGTTTATATAATTGTCTAAGTAATGTGTGAAAAAAATTGTATGACCTTTTAAAAACACAAATCATCCAATAACCCGGACTTTTCCAGAAATTTTTCAATTTCTGCAGGCCTCCCGGCCTTGAACTGCAATTCCGAGCTTGGCCGAGTCAAAACCAGTTGCTTGGCAATCGTGCTCACTGACTCAGTGTATATCACATTTAGTAAGCACTGAAAAAACATATATCTACTTATCCATTCTTAAGTACTTCGCAATATGTCCTAATTACGATCTAATAAAATTAAAATCTCGCATAAGCGTGGTTTGTTTTGAAATGTTCAGTCTGATTTTTATCTAAATCAGCCAGAGGAAGCTAAGAAACTAAGCATACACTTTAAGAAATATTGTCTCAGCAGTGGGTACGTGTGGCAAAAGAGACAGTGAAACAGCTTCTCTACATATGTACAGCGCTTGTAATAGCTATGCTGCAATTCTAAGTTAACACTTTTTTTGACACACTTCTTGAAATTTCATTAAACATCGAGCTCAGTTTGTTAAGCAAATTCCTATTTCGATTAAGCTGATTATGAGTACGTAGTTTTCGGAGTCGTCTTAAAACGACACAACAATGAAAACGGTGTCCTTTTGCAACGAAATAAGACTACTGCCTAAACTAATCAATCAGCTAAAGCTATAAAAACGCGTATCTTTAAGGTACGTATTACCTTAGTACAAACGCATTTTTCATGGGACAAAAAACATATTTTTGAAATTTTGACACCTAAATGATATGCATACAACAGCAATATCGATATGTAGGCAAATTAAATAAAATCTTTTTATTAAAAATAAGCAAAACTAATAAATTTTATATAAACCAAAATTTTCAGCAATATATAGCATATTTATTAACACGCAGTAGATTAAAAATCCTTTGCTGCTTTGCGTTGTTGTTGCATGCAACCTGTCGCGGCATTCCCGCTGGCGATTATATTATAAATTGATTTCATTGTCTAAAATAATTTCTAAATTTCTGTTTATATATTTGTGAAGCTGCGGGCAGTGTTGCCAAAGACAATTTCTTTATTTCTAATAATTATTGACAATACATTTTTTTCGAAAAAGACAGCTCATAAATTTATTTATAATACTTTTCCTTTATATTTCTTCACTCATTATTCAAGACACTTTGATTGCGTATATTAAATTTTTAGTATTAAAACGCATACAAAAAGCTTTGTTTCTCGGGAAACATAAAAATGTTGATAGAGGAGGCTTTTTGTTTTATATAGACGATATGAAAGTTAAAGTGAAACTAAAATTATTTTTTCAAAATTTCATCTCTCTCTGTAGAAGCACCCTTGTGAAATGTATGTATACCCTTAATTTATAAAGAAAACTCAATATATATAGCTTCTAATTATAAAAATCTATGCTCAACAAAAACTAACAGTCGATTGTATGGTACCGATTTCAAAACACGAAAAAGCTAAGAAATTATGATTAATTAATTCCAACATTGTTCTGGCAAAATTTAAGTTTTTCGGAAACAACCTTCCTCGAATTGCTTTAAGTTCTGCATGACTTAAGATAAATATTTACAAAAAAATAAACATTTCAATCACATATCTACATATTTATTTCCCAAAAATAATGAAAGAAAATGTAAGGCAATAATTTTGATGCAAATTAAAGCAGAAAACATCGAATCTAAAATAATGTAGCCCACTTCAAAATACGATCTACGAGGATATCAAAGGCAGTATTGTTCCTAATTATCCTTCTAATCGTTTGATTTATGTTCTTTTGCGATGTTTTTGATGCTACTCGATACTTTTCAACTTGATACTTGAGTTCTTAATACTTTTCATCGACCTATTCAATACTTATCAATGTATTGAATCTTTTGACTGGCATTTTCGATGTTGGTCGATAGTTTTCCACATCATCGTATTTTTCCTATACCTTCGCTTTTTTCGACGATTCGTCTCGACGCCTTTTTTAATGGTTTTGACGACTTTTCATGCATTTCTACTCGATACTTCTCATTTTGCGGTCACTTTTTCAATATTTTTTGACTATATTCCCTAACATTCTTGACAATATTTGATTCTTTACGTCTTGAGTCAACTTTTTCGATTGAAATTAATATTTTACGAAAATATTAGAAAATTATTTCATTTAACTCACATTTCCTGCTAATTTGCTTTGCATACTCCTTTTTTTTTAAAATAGCACATGAATAGTAATTTTTAAAAAGTATTTTAAATAAGTTTCTTTGTCGAAAAAATTGCATTTATTCCCTCTCTATATATTTAAAAAATATGAAGAATAATTTCAGAGCTGTGAAAGAATGCATTCATTCACACTTTTAATTCATGAGAAATTCCGCATTCAGAGTGCAGCTATTTAAAAATGAAATCGTCTGTAGACTTCAATGCCATAAGTCTGCAACATTTTCTATCGTAAAGAATGCAAATATTCTGGTGACGTCATATTTTGGATTAGAATCTTGACTAGAAGAATTGTGATTGCATTGCAGTCGCCTCAAATCACTTTGCAGTCGCTGAAGTCACTTGAAGTCAGCTACTTTGAATTAAATCCAAGATCTATAGTTTTTCCATGCATATATACAGGGTGTCCAATAAATAATGGATAACCATCTAACAGCAGATGGGCGACCCCAAGGAGGATCAGAAAAAGCAGTATCATGTTGAGTAAAAGTAGCACCGTTTTCGTGGAAATGTGTCTTTTTCATATTTTTGAAAAAATACGACCTTTGGTGAGTCACTGTGATACCACGGCCTGTGATATTTTCAATTAAACTCCATTGAAAAACACTGATATATATGTTAGTAGCTAAATTGGTCGGTGTTACTTAAAAGAATGAAATGCAATCTGGGTACAATTTATTCATTTATCGATCATATACAGAAATACATCTATACATATGTACAAACATTCACTTTTATATGTGTGTAGAATATACTCGTATACAGATTTTGGAATTAATTCAGAGCAACTGACTTCAAGTGACTTCAACAACTTCAAATGACCTCAGCGCCTTCAAAGTGATTTGAGGTGACTTCACAATTCTTCCAATCATGATTCAAATCCAAAATGTAACGTCAACAGAATAATTTCAGTCACTTACGATGGAAAAAGCTGCAGACTTATGGCATTAAAGTCTACAGGTGACTTCAATTTTAAACAGTTGAAAATTAATGATTTCTCTAAGAGCTCTGAGTAATTTGAAAAAAAGAAAAATGCAAACTGGATTCATTGAGATTCCAAGTTTTCAAATTTTCTCACAATGTGGCTAAGTGGTTACCAATTAATATGAAAACTATTTATTCATCAAAATCTATTATGTCACTTTCAAAGTAACCCCATCGTTTTCATAACAACCACGCGGTAGATTGTAGGTTAATTGAGTAATAGTTTTCAGCTCCTTTAGCGAGTTTACATTTATGATCTCAATAGAGTCAAAGCGCCTTCCTCAAAATGGTAATTTTAGCTTTAGTATGGGGTCATATTAATAGAAAACGATGCTATCAGTTCAACTTTTGGCTCAAAGCTCTTGCACAATGATGACTTTATGTGATGGTACCAAATCCATGAATTATCCTTCCACAAATCTTGCCGTTTCAGTGGAAATTCTTACGAAAGCACTTAACGTTGCCTTAACAATATTCCTTATTAAAGTTTGAAGGCGACAAAATTAATTTTTGATGAACAATTTATTTTGATTCGTTTTATTTAGGAATTGCGGATAGCTAGCATAATATTTTTTAAAACAAATTGCTTAGAGATAACAAGAATAATTGGAAGGAATAATCATTTTTATTGTTATATTTTATTAAATAACATTAAAATTTCTATCCCTCGATTTTCTAAGTTATCTAAGCATATTAAATTGTTTCTCTACAAAATGTCTCTGAATTTTTGTTTTGTACCAAAAAATTCTTGAAACGCAGTCCTTTAGAACGATGTGAAATAATGTCCACTTATCTGTGTTATAAAATTTGTCCATAAAAAAAAAATAAAACATATCGGATAGGAGCGTATCCAAGTTTTGTTGGAAAATTTTGGATATAATAAGTATGACCTTGACCACAATAACATTCGCTGGCATATACCAATAAGTTTAAAAATTAATATATTTTCCGTACGTTGGATTTTTCAGTAACATGCAAATCGAACAATATTTTGTAAAACATTAAAAGTTTTTTAAAAATACTTTGTACTTCACCTTATACCTCTTTTTTTCGTGTAGTAAAGTTTTTATAATTGCACTAGAAATGGTAACACTCAAAAATCCTTTGCTACGTGTGTGTGGCCTGCCGCAGGAAAAAAGGATGTCGTTTCATTTGCCAAAATTTTAATGCGGCATTTCACATTAATTAAATATTGAAATATTAAATTTTATTCACATGAAAGTATCTAATTAAAAAGGAATTAGAAATTTTGTATTTGCTGAAACTTTCGAATAAAACTTTATATGAGCAAACCATTTTTAAAAGCAATATTTCAGAAAGTTGTATAAAATTATTTTAAAGGAATAAAAAAAATAACTTAGAACAATTTTATTACTTTAAAAATAGAATATGAAAAACCTAAAAGATATTAAAAAAATTAAGCAACTAAATGTGATTTTTTTAGAAAATAAGTAAGTTAATGATAAAAAAAAACATATTTAAGCCAAAAAAAATTAATGCAGCAATTAATAAAAAATTAAATTATAAAAATTAAAAATAATTATACTTTTTGTTAAGTTTGACTAAGTTTCAAAACTTGCTGAATAAAATGCGTGCATATCTTCAAAAAAAAAAAAAAAGACACATGAACTAGGCATAAGACTAGATTAACGTAACTATACCTTAATACTTGCATACATATCTATATAAATTATAACGTAGATTTTAAACAAAAGAACGTAAGGTAACAAAAACATATCAAACAAAATGAACAACCATGAAACTCAAACATATCAATTGCGTAATGCAATAAAAATTAAAAACGAAAGATTAAGCAAAAATGATGAATGTTTTAGATTATGAATTAAATAATTTTAAGTGAATTTAACTAACTCCAAATTTATGCAATAAATAGCCAAGTAGTTACGCAGTGAAGCATAAAGATACAAAGTCAACAACTGCTTTTAGGCGTTTTGGCAGCTTATGAGAGCTTGCAAAACTAACTAAATTAACTACTTAATTATTTTCAAAGAAAACTACAAGCATATTAGTATTAATAAATTTAATATTAAAAAACTATTTATAAAATTTGATAAAAAGTTTAACAATAGTTATAGTTTTTTTTAAATTATTGCACTGCCTTTAAGTCTACAAACTGCACGATGTACTTAATGTTGTACTTAGATGTTTAGCGAAATTTTTTAAAATTATTACTAAGCATTAAATTGAATTTGTTGTTAGAAATTAAATATGTATTTTTAAGTTGTATAGTTAAATTTTTTTTATAAATAGCATTAATAAATAGCAACAAATATTTATAGAAAATATAGTAACTAAAACATATCATGAAATATAGTTAAACATATCAAGTTAGTGCTAACGTATAACATAAAACTTTGGTAAATTAAATTTATTTAATACGAAAATTGATAATATTTATACAAAATACTTTTTTTGCTAACCAAAGATCCCTAAAAATGTGCTGCAAGAAGTAAGAAATTGTTTTTTTTTTATTTTGTATCACAAAAAATATAGCACTGCATAGTTTAAAGCGCTGTGTTTGTTTAAATAATTTTTCTAACAAGTCTTAAATAGGTAATCATTTTATTGGTGATAACGCTGGATTGGTCAGATACGATTTCTTTTTTAAAAAAAAAACTCTTGCTTTGTGAACTCTATACACATACGACTCCAAAAATCTTTATTTCTTTGAGAAAAGTGAGAAAGCTAAACTATGGTACCTAATTCCTTAACCAAAATAGACGTGACGAGACGCAAAGAGTAAGTTCGAGTATATGCAAACTAATTTTAATAACCAAAATAAACAAACGCAACTGAGCGAAAGTGAACGAAACATTATGGCGAGACGTGTTGTTCCGTAAGAACTGAACAGCTGTTTCGATTCGCTTCTATCGTCACGTCTATTTTGGTTAAGTCTTAAGTTGGCTAAACAAACACAGAAATATTTTTTATTTGATATTTTTAACTTACACAACACCTAATCTGCTCTACATAATTTCCATTAATTTCAACAAATTTCTTCGCTAGCTCACTTTTATAATCATTTCTGCTGAAAACTCTTCTCATCAAAGTTTATTTATCTTTCAAAATCTGTATGCACTTTGGCATTCGTAGCTTGCGTTGAGATCAAACAGGTAAAGCTTGTCAAATCGTGTTTCTTAGCGTGTTGGCATTAGAATTCCTGCTGACCTTACATCAGTAGTCTTAAATTTTTCGTATGCTTTTACTTATCCCAACTTAAAGTTGCCTTAGGTGCTTCAAAGGGACTATAAAGATACCACACCACATCTTTTGTAGTTTAAGTTAAAATTCCAGACTTACTCATTCCCAAAGAATATGCTTAAAACCTTGCCTGCATGCAATTTTGCCTGTGTAACTAATTATATAAATACGCTCTGATTTCTGATTTCACAAGCAAAGTTAGTCAGCCCGCAGAGAAGCTAAGGTTTCTAAATAATCATCAGAATGGAATGCATAACTTCTTGATCCAACTCAGCTCATTATTTCTTGTCCTGGCTACAGAAATGACAATTTAGGCCATATCCAAAGTATAAATCCTTTAACACTTACCTTTGAGGGTTTCACCGAACTCAAAAATTAATACTTGACTTAAAGAATAAAATATTAACAAATTTTTGAAGCACATATATGGACCAATATGTCAAGAATATAGCATGCTACGGCTTCTACTTCAGAAGCGAATCGAAATTGTGTGAGAAAAATATAGATAATACAGAAAAACTTCGACCATAACTTAATCTTTATTTTCTATTAAACTATCACACAGCGATTTTTAACTGATTGTGAGTAATGACGACATAGTCTCGATCAATTGGGTCGAACGAAGTTACAGTCCATCGCATCAGTCTTTCGAAGTAACTTTACCTAAAAAAGCAATTAACACGTATAGTATTTTTTGCTATTGTAGCTAAGATATCTCGAAAATCTGACACGATGGAATATAATTTTGTTCTGGAAAATTTATCAGAACAACGTCTTTTTTAGGACTGTACCGGGGTTGCTCTGTTGTTATAAAAAAAAAATTACACAAATCGTTACATGGAAATCACAGGCCCAAGAAGCACTTATCAAAATATGAAGTTAGCGTCCCCGCAAACTTTTTGTATGCTTACGAAAGAACCCGTGGTCAGCTTGTTGAAATGGCGTGAATTGCGGACTTATTGAGATGCATTTTGAGCTAAATATATAATAAACTGCTGGTATCATCCTCTAATAATGATTGTCTTTAATAATTTCAATTCCAACTTTACTTTCCGAGATGTTGCGCACTGAAATTATCCCTGCCGGAGTGAAAAAGTCTATTGCCAAAAAACAACTACTTTTAAATTAGTTGAAAACATATGCAGATGACGGCAATGGCCTTACTCCAATGACATCCCCATGTTATTTAAGTCAGTTGGTTACATGAGAAAAAGTCACAATTTCAACTAGTTGTGCTTTAAAAAAAATACTTTTAAACTACTTTAAAATTAGTTGATTTTCCTGCAGGGTAACTCCAGTATTACGTAAACTGAAACTGAAACAAGTGAGTGACTGAATTTCATCTGCCTACATCTTGAAAGTGAAAGCCTGAATCAAAACGTTTTTTCAAATTATGTTATTTAAGTTCAAATGAACATATACGTCCCATATAAGTGGGTGCGTCACTATCAGTCCCTCACTTATTTCGCTTAACTTTTCCCTGTTTTTGATAAATAGAAACATAATTTTGAAGGAAAAAACCTAAGCTATAGTTGAAATGTATTTTCTGTGAAGATTTTGTCTTAACGCAGTGAATTTTTAATGCTTTATTTTTGACAACACAGAAATGCTGAATTGCGTTGTTTTTTATTTTTTTTTAATTAAATCAAACTTTCAAATAGTTAAGAAAAAATTAATTCACTTTAAGCCAAAATTTCCAAAAAATAAGCGCAATAAATATACAGCAATTCTCCAATACAGCAAAATACTACGAGTCCGCTAAATGAAAGAAATAGTCTAAAAAATAACAATTAAAACAACGAAATTATTTTTTACACAAAGATTTTTTAAGAAAAAAACAAAAATATTTGTAACTTGAAAATTATATATTATAAAAAAGTAAAATAAAAATGCAAAAATCATGCAGTTTTAATTAACTAAGAAAATTTTTTTAAACTATAAAAAAAAAATCTTTTAAATGTGTACATTTTAAAACTAAACTAATGGGAAAAATCCTTAAGAGCTTGAATGTATCTTTGTCAATCGTCTTCTTATCGAACAACAAAAAAAAATATATATATATATTTTATCATACTATTCCCATCTAAATAACTGTCTATTTTAAAAATAATTAATTTTTTTTTCCCCTTTTTTATATTTAAAAAAAAAAAGTTTATGCCTCTATATTATTTTTGTAAATTTGCGAAAAAAAATCAAATAAACTTTATTTGAAATAAAATTTCAAACATTCTTAATGTACTTTGTCTGCGTCTAGACTTAAATTAATACTTCAACCGAAACATATCAAATGAAATAAAACTTTTACTGTCATTATTAAAGTTTACATACATTTACAATTACTACTAGTCCTATACATATTCATATCAACATACATGCATACTTGGAATGTCATAACTAACTAAAAAAATATATATATAGAGCATTAGAAATACAATTTTAATTCTTTATTGAATGTATTAAAGAAATTTTTAATCATGAAACGTTAATGTACCTTGATTGCTATAAAAAGTAAACACAAAAAAAACTTACCACATATAAAACAGACAACTTTTAATTTTAAATAAAAAAAGTGTTTGTTTTTAAAATGTTCAATATATTTATACAATAAAGTGTATATTCATTTAAATTAAATTTTAAGTCCAGGTCTGATTTCAAACGATTTATTAATAGTTATAAAGAAGCAAAGAAAGAAATGCATGTAAAATAAAGAAAAAATCAAAAAAAATGGTCTGTGTTTTATTTACCACATACATAAATAAATACATGACATATTTACATCTTATAGTGAAAAAACAAATCTGGCACAAGGTAAAGTATTCTGGAAATATGAAAAATGTTAAGTCGCAAAAGCTATGAACTTTGTACGACTTAAAATACAATGCAATGGAATAAATAAAATAGTCAATAACTCTAAATGCAATGATCCAACTATAACCTGCTGATATGCATTTTGCAACTTTCCAAAAGGCTTACCGCTCTTTAAGAAAGTTTTTGCAGCAAAACAAAATTTTAAACGTAAGCTGCCGTGTTACCAAATATTGAAAAAATCCTTTAAACTATTTGCTGAGTTAAAGCAAAAATTATGTAAGCATATTGAAATTGCACACAGCGCCATCTATTGCAAAATAAGCAGTAAACCCTTCACAAAAAAAGTTTGCATCTTCTCCCAAACAGCTCTGACACCACAACTATCAAAATCCGTTGAATCGTTGCCGAGTTATTACGATTCCTAAATTGAATTTGCCTACAACGCCATCTATAGGTAAGTTCTCAAAACATAAATGATATGACAAAAATCTGCTTCATCTTACGAAAAGCTATGAGACCACACTTATCAAAATCTCTTGGTTAGCTGCCGAGTTATATTTACTAGAATATTCAATCAGCTTGCAGCGCCATATATTGGCAAGTTATCAAAGCAAAAATGACGTCATAAAAATCTGCTTCAGCATACAGTAACTATGACACCACATTTACCAAAATCCGTTGAATCATTGCCGAGTTGTAGCGATCAGTGCATTGCATTGACTTGCAGCGCCATCTGTTGGGTAGCTATGAAACACAAATGAAGTCCTAATATTCTGCTACAGCTTACAAAACCTATGACACCACATTCACCAAAGTCCCTTGCTTCGTTGCAGAGTTATAGCTATTAGAATATTCAATCTGCTTAGAGCGCCATCTATTGACAAGTTATTAAAGCAAAAATGACGTTTAAAATAATCTGCTTCTTCTTACAAAAGCTATGACACCATATTTTTAAAAATCAGTTGAATCGTTGCCGAGATATAGCCAACAGTATGTTGAATATTTAATGCGCTTACAGTGCCATCTATTGGCAAGCTATCAAAACTCAAATGACGTCATAAGAATCTGCTTCTGCTTACAAAGTCTATGACACCACATTTATCAAAATACGTTGATTAATTGGCGAGTTATAGCTATTGGAATATTTAATCTGCTTACAGCGCCATCTCTTGGCAAGTTCTCAAAACAAAAATGACGTCATAAAAATCTTCTTCTTCTTACAAAACCTATGACACGTCATTTGTCTAAATCGGCTCACTAATTGCCGAGATATTGCGTGCTAAAGATTTCTAAAAAACAAAATTTGCTTGCTGCTGGTTCATGGTGGCCTGGTGTTTTGATTTTTCTGTGGTACGCGATTTTGAGTTTTCGCTCTGCTTTGGCGACAGCAGAGCCACAGCAGCACTTGCGCTGCAAATATTGCAGGGTTTTAAAGGCCAATTGTTTCGTTTCTACTGCACCGATTTTGACAAATGAGGTGTCATTCTTTTCGTGAAATGTTCGGGAATCGCATTAAGGTAATAAAACTACGAAATTTTGAAGATAAATGTTATAAAACGGTTGCGTAAAAAGCAAGTGTTTTTCATATTTTGCATGCAAAATAAGGAGATTTGACATCAAAGGAAGGATATTTATTATAATTTGTCAAGCTACGAACAATTATAGAACTTTTGGGGTTCATCATTGCACATTTTTTCAGTATTTCTTCGGACTTTCTCAAAGACTTTATCAAAAAACATGTTAACTGACAATGAATGACTTACGAGATGAAACTCGTTTTCTTAATTCGAATACCTAGCTTTTTGCCTTTAGTTTAAAAAGATTTCGATGAATACATCTTAGAAAAAAGTATGCTTTAGCATCATAGTCACATAACCAGTGCTTTTCGATGAATGGAGAATAATAGGGATTATACCTTACCTGATTTTTAATTATGCATACATACATAATAATGTTTCTTACTGCAATCATTTTGGGTTTATGTTTTCAAACATAAGGAATACTTAGCTCAAAATTAATTGTTTACAATTAAGGCTTACGAACGTCAAAACACTGGTTGCATCAATTTTTTGCATTGGTCCAACCGCTGACGTTGGAGTTTTTTGTATAAAAAGTCACCCAGTAATTTCTTCAAAGCATCGAAATATTCTATTAAAGGTGAAGGATCTTTGTGTCTATAGTGCATCAATTTAGCTGTGTATTAAATGACGTTGGAAGCTTCTCTGGCACAAGCTTACTAGCGCTCGCATTTGCTATAAACTAGCTAATTGAAATATGTAAGAGCTGCTATAACAAATACTATTTACTAAGCCATGTGAAATATCAATTATCTTATCGACTTGTGAACATAATGTAATTGCTGGCACATTATCATATTAATACACGAGCCTGAGTCATTGCATTTTTGGGTAGAATTATCCATTGATATAGTTTTATGTTAAACGAAGTCTTTTAAAGAAATCGTAACTCGATACTTACTTATTCTGATTCTTCATAAAATTGACCTAGTCGATATTAGTTTCAAATATACCACTTCTTTTTGAGTAAAGGTATACTTACGAACCTCAACGTTCATCCCGCTAATGCCACAATAGGTTTACCACGTTAATGTATACAAAATGTTGCATATTAACTTTTGTGTAATATGCTAATTATAATTTAATAAAAGACTTTGTTTTTATTCACAAAGTTTTATTTTTTTATTTTTTTTTGTATAAAAACAGAATGAAAAATATCTTATTAGTTATAGCTGAGCTTACTGTTCAGACTAATTTAAAAAAATAATAGGCTAACGCTAGCCATACTAGTTCCATTCATTGCTAAATAGAATCATCAGGGCTTAAAAGTTACTGATGATTCCATTTTGCAATGGATCGTAGTATGACTTGAGATCTGTTTTGATTCTGATTTTTTAATTTGATTGTTAGTGTTATCATACACTGTACTGAACAATAAGCTCAGTAAATATATATAGTTATTATATTTACATATAGTTTAACAAATGTTTAATCAAACGTACATGTACAATAGCTTGCCTCTTCAAAGACTTTGGTTAGTGTTCAGCCGCTACAAAGACGATATAGCAATTATCATCATAGGGATGGGTTAATTGTGTGATTTTTGTTTGCTTAAATTGTAGCTAATGATTTCAAAAACTATGTATCGGACAAAAGCGTGACTTGAACAAATATAAATTCTTTTTGAATCCTGCATGCCATTTTTAATGTTTTGTTTAATTCTAGTTACTATATAAGGAAGAAATTTCTGCAAAAAAAATAAAAGTTCAGAAACTTTAAAAAAAAAAAAAATTATCAGGGGTGAATAAAGCGAAATGACCGAGTGTTTATTTCTTAATAAATATCTACACCTGGAAACGTAAAATTTTTTGGCTTAAGTTTACTTTAGCTCCCATTCGCAAAATTTTTATTTTTAATTTTTTTTTTTTTTTTATTCGCTCGGATCTGGTTTCAGGGGCATAGCCATCGGAATAGCTTTTGTAAAAATCATTGTAAGTTGGGAATCCATATATTTTAGTACCAAAATTCACCAAGTGATATCAATTTTTTCGATAAAAAATAAGTAAATAGAAAAAAAAACTACACAAACGTACATCATTTCAAAGCAAGAGATCATATTAAAAAACTATATGAAATTAACAAAATTCTTGGAAAAAAAATGGTTTTAAAAAACAAAATTGGTCATGTCTCTAAAATTATAGATAAGTTCCAAGGACTTGCGTACCATTAAGGTAAGCCATTATATTATCTTTCTTGTGACCCTTATTATTTAGATATCCATGCAGGGTGTTCCCAACTTATAATGCTTTTTTACAAAAGCTATATCCGCAACTTCCGATGGCTATATATCCGAAGCTAGATCCAAGCGACACTTTTTTCATTTTTTTTTTATTTGCTTTTTAATTTCCATTACCCCTAAAAAAAATGGGCAATGGGATCCTAAGTAAATCTGTTTCGATTTTTTGACTCCATTATAGCAAGTACCGCGGATATTACATCAGGCTTTATTTTTAGTAGTTGCGTTGACCGAGGCCGCACTGTATTGGAGAATATTCCCAGTTAAGTTAACGTATGACATTCTACTATGTGTTCAGAATTATTTCCATTATTTTGCTTACATTTGAATTACTGCGAATTATTGTGAATGTTACCACATTTAGCGAAGACAACAACACTAAATCAAGCGCTTTAAGTTCAAAGTATTCTACAAAAGCTTTTCACAATGTTGACTCTACAAAAAGCTTTTCTGTTTTAAATCAGTGTTGACTTCAGCGCTCTTTTGTTTGTTTGGTGGCTCTCCCATCTTAGTACATAAAGAGGAAATTTGCCCATCATTCTGCAAAGAGAATAAAAATATAAATTGGCTTCAGAGTCAAAGACAGCATTACTGTTATTGAAGCCCCTAGAAACCGTATTTTGCTCAAAAAATGGACCACTATCTTAGTTACTCCCAAATTTCAAGCATTGGAGTTGGCATCTTCAAGAAAAATAAAATGTTTAAAGTAAACTAAATAAATAATCTGTAGTATATAGTGTGTCACCCCAAAAACTAGTAGACTTACAGAAAAAATATCATACGCTCCTGTTTATAATATCATCAGCATTAAAACAAAAGCATAATACCAAAAACAATTATTTAAACATGAATTATTTAAACAATTTTTTCACTAGAATATTTTGTTTTTTTGGGAACATCATTTTTTTTTTTTTAAATCAGTGAACAAAGCACAACACACCCATCTTTTCTATAAGTCAAATAGTTTGCGAGTAAAAAAATTAGTAAAATAATAATCACTTTTTGGGCGGCTATATTGGGCTAAAATCAAAAGCATAAGGCAAAATACTTTTTATTTCAAGGAAAACCTAAAAATACTAAACATCTGCACTTAAGAAATTTGAACGGTGTTAAATTTTTATTTGTTTCACAAGTTTATTTAATCGAGGACAACTTAACATCTTAAGGTAGAGAACTTAACTAATATATTAGTGTTCTCCCTCGATTTAGTTAACTTAAATAAAACAATTTATAAACATGGTATCCAAAATTTCTTTATTTCAAGTTTTTCTGCAAAGATGCCAAATATTCCTTACAAAAAATGTTTATAGTACATATAACTAAATTCAACAAGTAGTACAAAATTTTTAATAAAAAAAAGCTTTTAAACCTAACATTTTTAGCTGACCGAATCAACTGATTGAAACATTTTCAATGATAAACTCAACGTCGATTTTTGTTACGATATCTATTTTGGTGATGCTGATTTTGCCTATGAGGATGTTGATGATGTACGTGTTTCTTATGAGGTACGGAATGCATCGATGCATCAACGGACTCAACATTGACCGAGTCTTCACTAGACTTGGAAGTAGAATGCTCTAAAATTATAAAAAACAAAAATCATTTTCTTTCTAAACGAAGAGTATAAGAGTAAAATTTCGTACCGTTGTCTTCTTCACCGATTTCAGTTGAGGAAGCAATAGGATTTTTAAGTATAGAAACCGGTTTAAAAAGAGCATTGAAATCGGACGGAGATCCTTAAATGAAGAAAACGTTTTTATAGGTTGTTGTGCATATTATGGGAACCTATATGAAGAGTATTATAAAGCGGATGATGTAATGCAAATGTTATGTGGGGGCTTGTGATAAGGAGAATACTCAAAAAGTAAAGACAAGGGATAATAAGACAGAGCATATAACAACACAAAACAAAGGTTTACAGAAAAGACAACGCATGAATTTATTTATGATTTTTTTTTTTTTCAAAATGTTAAAATGTAATTTCGAAATGCTAAGTAAAGATGCAGGTAGTATATATGTAGTACACACAAACCGATTGGACTATAGAAAATATCCTCAGTTGATGAGGCAGAAGATAATGTAGAGTTTTCATTTGCTGACGAGCTGGACGTTGATGAACGGCGTAACATAGATGCACTGAGTTGTGATGTCCTCTCAAGACATTTATAGTTTCTAATTAAATCTTCACTTAGCAGCGACGTTGATGATAACGATTGAATGCAGTAGGAAAAGGATTTGGAGGTTTTAGGGTAATCATCACTTTGGGAATCTTGTTTGACCAAACATATAAAAGGAATAACAAAAACAAAGACAAAATACTAATGTTAAATAAGAAATTGTTTTAGAAACTTTTTCAAGATATATTTGACTTTTGTAATGGACTTACCTGCTTTCGCAGCAGATCCGAAATCTGTTGGAGAAATCACTGGTTTCTTTATTGCTATCAAAGCGGCACTTTCATGTCCAGGTGTTGACATATTTAAAGATGGTTTCAAAAGATAGCTGCATGGAGGAGTTGAGTAAACGTTTTGTGCTGTCGGAAGATGGGAATGGAAAAGAAAATTTTGCTAAGTCCCAAATGATGCCGAAACAGTTTTTGCCATGAATATATAATTTTGAATTTTGAGAACAAATGAAATGTGACTTGTTTGAAGCAAAAGTTGGAGATAAGAAATAGCATTTTGACAGATTTTTGGCATCAACTTAAGTACTCGTTTGTCCGACTTTCCTACAGAATTTTCAATTAACAAATCGATGGGCCAATGAACGAAACCTATAGCCATTTATTTATTTTATTTATATTATGCATTTTATTTATTTTTTTTTATTTTATTTATTTATTTATTCTATTTAATTTATTTGTTTTATTTGTTTTATTGACTTTTTTATTTTGCTTATTTTATTTATTTTATTTAATTTATTTATTTTATTTATTAAATTTAATTTATTTATTTTATTTATTTTATTTATTTTATTTATTTTATTTATTTTATTTATTTTATTTATTTTATTTATTTTATTTATTTTATTTATTTTATTTATTTTATTTATTTTATTTATTTTATTTATTTTATTTATTTTATTTATTTTATTTATTTTATTTATTTTATTTATTTTATTGACTTTTTTATTTTGCTTATTTTATTTATTTTATTTAATTTATTTATTTTATTTATTAAATTTAATTTATTTATTTTATTTATTTTATTTATTTTATTTATTTTATTTATTTTATTTATTTTATTTACTTTATTTATTTTATTTATTTTATTTATTTTATTTATTTTATTTATTTTATTTATTTTATTTATTTTATTTATTTTATTTATTTTATTTATTTTATTTATTTTATTTATTTTATTTATTTTATTTATTTCATTTATTTTATATATTTTATTTATTTTATTTATTTTATTTATTTTATTTATTTTATTTATTTTATTTATTTTATTTATTTTATTTATTTTATTTATTTTATTTATTTTATTTATTTTATTTATTTTATTTATTTTATTTATTTTATTTATTTTATTTATTTTATTTATTTTATTTATTTTATTTATTTTATTTATTTTATTTATTTTATTTATTTTATTTATTTTATTTATTTTATTTATTTTATTTATTTTATTTATTTTATTTATTTTATTTATTTTATTTATTTTATTTATTTTATTTATTTTATTTATTTTATTTATTTTATTTATTTTATTTATTTTATTTATTTTATTTATTTTATTTATTTTATTTATTTTATTTATTTTATTTATTTTATTTATTTTATTTATTTTATTTATTTTATTTATTTTATTTATTTTATTTATTTTATTTATTTTATTTATTTTATTTATTTTATTTATTTTATTTATTTTATTTATTTTATTTATTTTATTTATTTTATTTATTTTATTTTTTTTATTTATTTTATTTATTTTATTTATTTTATTTCATTATAATTTACATATTTTAGTTTGAGTTTTTCTTTTTGATGTTTTATTTTATGTTATTTGAATTAATTTTATTTTATTTGTTTTAATTTTACTTAATTTTTGATTTTATTTATTTTATTTCAATTGACTATATCTTTTCTTGTTTGTTTAAGAAAAGGCTTTGACCGTTTTATACATTTGCATGAATATGTGTAATTGAAATAGCATTTGATTGTACATATTCTATATTGTTTTAGTTTACTTCATTTTATTTTTTATTTTTTATATTTTATTTCATTTCTTTTATTTTATTTATTTTTGTTTCAGCATTTCGTTATCAATGCTTGCAAATTTATGGTGGAGTTTTTTTTTGCAAAGAAGCCTTCCATATTTATCGGTAATATATGAGCATATACAAAAATAAAAAACTCGTTTGTAGAAAAATTTATTCCAAATTTCCAATAACCGAAAAAAACCTAAGTATTTTCTGAGTATCTATTATCAATGGGTGAGGTTGACGTTGTCACTTCTGCTACAATATTACCTTCGTTTTCATGCATTTGACCAATGCTGGGCCCATTTTCCTTTGGTGTTAAAGGTTGTTCGCTATCTGAAATTGTTTCGATCTTAATATCAGAGATTGGCTTCGGTATTGAACTGTGTCCACCATTTTCCTTCACCTCGATTACATCATTATCACTTGTTTTAGGCTTCTTCTAAAAAAAATTATTCACATAAAAGTCATAGAAAAACACTTTAAATAGAATTCTTTTGAGAATCATAATTTCTATTAAATTATGCATATCAAAAATCAAGGACATTTCTCGGCAGTAATTTCAGTAAGTTCTTGCTACTTACATATAAGTCACTAATTTTTTAATTTGTTTCGCATTATTTAGTGAAAAAGTTAAAGCGAATTTTTCAGTTATATTACCGTTACTTCCTCATTATAAGTTTCAACATCATCTTCATCTGCACTACTGCTATCGTTTGAAGTGCTGTCATCATCATTGGAGGCATCTTCAGGATTTGGTTGGAAATCGGAATCGTCGTCGGAGTTTTCATTGGCATATTTTGTTAACAGTTGATCGAATGTTAGATTGTGTTCAGCACTTTCATCATCACGTGGTCTTTTAGAGGCTTGACGATCCTCAGAAGGGCTCTAACGGTAATTAATTGATTTTGTTATAAAATTTTTAGCTACTTTCAAAATAAAAGCTAATGCTTATAATTAAAAAAAAAACTGCCCAATAACCTTCTACCGAAGACACATTGTATTTAAAAAATTAAATTGAACTTTGAAGAGCAAAGCGCATGAAATATTATCTTATATCGCCCTAACTTCCCATTAACTTCTTAGCAGATATCCATTTCGAAATTAATGTGAGACTTCATCTTTGAAACCTCTCGTGAGTTTGAGTGACTGCGATTGTATTGTTCATATGACTTTTTATTATTAAATAAGACATACATATATGTACATTTATAAATTAGTTTTAGCTCTCACCTGTTCCTCATAAGCCTGCTCCCGCAAGCGATGTACAAATACCCGTCTCTCTGGCTCACAATGTTGACCCGGTCGACAAATAGCAATTGATAGTAATGCTTTTAGCTTGGAAATAATCCCAGGCTCAGAACTTCCAGACTTCATGGCAATGGCCTCCATTTCTCTTCGACGTATTTCTTTTAAGCCGTGCACACGAATTGCTCGCAGTTTACGACGTCTCGTCTGTATAAAGTAAACTATGTCGTGTGCTGACACAGGACTATTTCCGATCATGACGGCTGCTACCGAAAGTGTTATGCGAATCATACGCAATGTTATAATCAGCGTTAGAAAAGAGAGCCAGTTAAAGGGACGAACGAGTTTCTCCTCAGATTTATCTGATAAAATAAAAGTTTACAAAATCAGTTTTCACAGTTATTACTTAAAACTTAAAGTAAAACGTAGCAGTGAAATAAAAAAATTTTCATTGCTATTAAAAGTATTCATCCGAGTTCAATTGTAAGGCCTCATCGCTTTGATTTTTTTTTTTCTTAAAACTAAGAATTTTAAAAATTTAAAGGAACTAAGTCCGACCCGGCAATAACATCAATGCTGCTAACATAATTTTACATAGACAAGAATGAATGCATAAGCTAGTCACTGTTTTTTACGAAGAGAGTATTAACCAGCCACTAACCTCGTAACGAGAGACAAATAGGGATGGAAACAGTCTGGATGTCCTTAGCGATGCTCATAATCCATTTGTATTCTCAAATTATCGATAGGTAGAAGTCACTTATTTCCAGAAATTTCCAGAAAACGGTGTTTTCTATGGTCCTGGGCTACATCAAGTAACCTTAAAAATAAATTTGCGACCTTACCTCAATGTTTGAAGCAAATAAATTTTTTTCGATAACTGCTTCATGAAAATGTTTATAAACTTTTTTAAGTCTTTCCCCATCAAATAATGAGAATGGAAAAGGGCCCGCTCCTGGTGATATTTAAAATCTAATTTACGAAATGGTCCCTTCCTGTGTCCGGCGCCATCCCCGCTGTGATATTATAAATCTAGTTCTTCATTCTCTACCGAATGAAGGACATCTTTTTTTTAAGATATATGCCCAAAAGAGTCAGTTCCAGGGTCTGGATTGTTTTTAATGTGCCAAATCACGTAGTTTGTACAAAATACGTACCTTGTATGAATCCCGTGCTACACGAACTTTAGCAAATACACGTGCACTAGACCTCCTTAAACATTTGTTTATGTATTAAACAAAGAATTTTCAAATACAAGTGTAGCACGTGATTGAAAGACACGTGACTTAAATGAGAACTAAACACAGCACGAACGTTTGTATATACGTTCACACGTGTACACGTTTGCAAAGCGTGAGCTATAGTGAAAAGATTATATTTTTTTCCTACCCGGTTGAAGAGTCTCTTTTAACTTTGAGTTTTTGCTCTTTAATTCGCTCATATGCAATTAAAAATTAATCAGTTCCTGTTGAGTATTTATATCAGCGGCAGATGATAAAGAAGACCGAATACTCTTAGCATGCAAGGAAATAAGTAGTACCTTCACCCTAAAAAGATCCCCTATGCTCTATTAAGTCATTGATATGTGCTCCGTGCAGGATTAATCTCTTCCACCTACAAGGCCAGCGACAAAAAAAGAGATTTTCCGCTCTCTATTAAGCATTGAACCGGAGTTATATTTATCATTTTATTTAATGACCGCACGAATAACACAATAAAGTTGTTGAAAATGCATGAAGTACAAAATTATGCTGAATGACAAGAACTTCAATTGCTCCATTGCAAAATAAATGCTACGCACTCGACACTGTTAAAATATTTACAACATCCTACCTTGTGGTAAACTCCATTTGGCTGTATCTTCAATCATTCTCAGCAAACGATCACTGCGTTCGATCACATACTGACCCAAGCGGGTTGCGGCAAGCTTTTCGGTCATATTGTAAACTACATCGTAAAAGCCTTGATCTTGAGTCTCCATTTCTACTTCATCATTTTCTTCATCTTCCATTGGAGACGTTCGTAATTGCGACAGTTTTGTTGTTCCGATTTGAGGCTGTTTAGCCATGTTATTGTGAGCAGGAGATTGAATTGTAACTGAAACAGAAATAAAATTAAAAAGATTACAATGTAATTTAAGTCTATCTACAAGTTTTGACTTTGTACCGCTGAAAATAATTCTTTCATTTTGTTTTGCTACTTTTAATATGAATTGTTTATACTTAAAGTAACTAAATTAAAATTTATTAAAAAAATTGCAATCTTCATTCGTTTCATGCTTCACTTCGTTAATACTTAATAAGCTAAGGAATCGCATCTTATCAGTGTGGTTCAGAATAGTTTGTTTGGCGCTGTCTAGCTTTAATTTTAGTTTACATATATAATTTAAATAGAAATATTATTTTTTAAATGCAATGACTAACGGAAATTGAGGGACATTGAACAATTTTAGAACTAAAATTGAACTTTGCTTGTCTGAGTTTTCATTTCTTTAGTCAAAAATATGAGCATGACGTAACATGCTCTTGAATTAGGTTATCGTTATTTTTGCATGGTTGTTAAATAAACAAACTATTAAGGTTTTAAGAAATAAGCAGTTGTTCTTCATATGTGTTGTGATCTGCAGAAATGTACCTTATCTTGACAGAGGCGAAAATTGAGGTAGCCTAATTTTTATAGACGACAGTGTATTCAATAACTTAGCCAATATTTACCGAAAAAATCAAATATTTTAAAAATTATGAGTTTCAAAGGTTTGATTTAAAAAAAAAAAATCGATTTTCAGAAAATCGAGGTAAAAGTTTTCGAACATACGAAACTTATCGTATCAACCAGACGCTAGCACATTCTTGAGCTCAAATTTTGAACTAAAATAGAGCATGCAGAATGGAGTTTTCTTCAATTATCGCGGCGTGGTGTAAGAAATATTATTTAGGTGTCGTGAAGCTTTTCCTCAAAAAATTGACATTAATGTTATTTCTGAGTAAGGATTCGTGTGTAGAATAATTTTAAATACTAAATTAATTTGTTCTTTTTTTTGTTTTGAATCAGAAACGTTGGTGAAATATTTAGGGAACCTTCATAACAAGATTAAGCCATAATATACATCCACATATACATATGTATATATAACGTTCAATGCGGGGTGTATGTGTATACGTATGTATGTATGTATGTATGTATTTCTGTATGTTGTTATGAACTCCTAAACCGTTTAAACGATCGCCGAAAGACTTGGCACATATGTTTCTTATGGTCTGGTGAAGCTTCGTAGCATAGTTTGGTTTGTATAAAATGCAGATAAATGAAACTTGGATCATATATAAAAAGTAGGGGCAGAAATTAGATTTAATGAAAAAAATAGGCGGTGCCACGCCAGCATATGAGAAAAAATCAACAACTATCTCAACAACTATTTGACGCAAAAGAACAAGATTTGGTACATATGTAATAATTTGTAGAATGATCTTAGCATTTGGTTAGAAAAAAGTGGGCAATTCCACGCCCTCGCATATAAGAGAAGTATTAATTTCATCATACCTCATAAACTATGTGACGCAGATAAATGAATCTATAAAAGAGAGGTAAAGGTATGATTAAATAAAAAAAAAAGTTGTGCCACGCCTCCAAAATGAGCAAAGACAAACATTTTTTATATCCTTGCAAATATTTGACGCAGATAAAAGAGACTCCGCACATATATAGAAGACAAGGACTATAACCAAATGAAACTCATTCAAAGGACCTAGTTTCACGCATTTCAATGATTCCCACCAAATCAATTGCTCATTTATCCACCATATGGAAAAACCAAAAATTTTTTTTATACATTCGCATTAAGATAAAATTTCAATAGAAATAATTTTTAATTATTAAATCTAAAAAACATTAAACTTTATTTGTTGAGGCGTAGCAATGCGCGCCGGGTTTTGCTAGTAGCTTATAAAATTGACTTTCATACAATTTTTTCAAAATCAAAGCAAGGGTTTCCAACTTGGGTTTGCGGATAGAAATATCAACTACAAATTCTGAACACCTCTATCAATTTGATAAATTTCGAATACCCATATCAATTTGAATAGTGTGTGTCACTATTAATAATCTTTGCACTTCGGAGAGTAAAAGCACTTACACTTCAAAGGTCGATTAAATTTTTATTTCATCGACCTAGTCATTACATATGTTTAAGAAACAATATAAATCAAGTGTCCACCACGAGACTTCCTGGAAGACTAAATTCTTTGTGATAATTTTGATGGCATCTACACTCTGGCTGTTACTCGTTTTTTTTATTAAATTTTCTAGAGTTAAATTGTTGGCGTAAGCATAGGTTTTCGATACAACCGAAAAGAAGGCTTATTTCAGAAAAAGCATCATTCAATGCCTGTTGTTCTAGTACCCAATCTATGTATGAAAATGTACGTTTAAATGCAAAATATGACATAACAAGCCGTAAGTCGCTAAGTTTTGATCTTCGGCCACACTTTCACTTTCAGAACTGATATTTTCAATAGAGCGTGAGTTATGATGATGCACAAGCCTTATACGCTGTCTCGTTTAATATCAATTTATGTTTATTAGCGTCATGTTCGCTTATCGCTGACAGAATACATAGTGGGGAGCTTTCGATTGATTTTGTTATAAAAGTGGCACTGAGCATTAAGTGTCAATGTTTTACTTCTCAAATTGTTTGACACCCTTTTCATTGGCTAAAATATGATGGCTCCACTTGACATTTCTCTAAATTGACATAAATTTAAGCTATCCGAGACATTGTGCTAAAACAAACATACATCCATAGCAGACTCAGTTCCTCTAAATATGTCACAAACTGTTTGCTGAGTATAGCGATTATGACGACCATAATTTCCAAGCGGCACTTGGAAACCACTTTCATAGAAATTTTAAAAAATTTTGACTCCCCAAGGGATATCTATGATAAATTCGTCCTTGCGTACTTTTGGTTATCTATGTCTCTTGGAAACGGTATGTGATCGTTGCCTGGGATCCTACTCTAAGTAAACTTTATGGTATTAAAGGTCCTCACATCAAAGCGTGTCACATTTCATGGTGCCTTTGCTGAATAATAAGAGTTTAAAATTAGTGAGAGGACAAATTCATCATAGATGTCCGGAGACCGTAATTTTTCGCGTAATAAAATTTTTTAAAAAAATCCTGTTTCATGACAATGATTTCTAAAAAAAAATGTAATATCGTGAATGCAAATAACTTTAAAGATGAGCATTTCTTCTAAAATATATGAAATGAATGGATTTACTATTTCGAAATTATGAAAAAGTATTCTATTTATAAGACTTCACACAGTTTGGCTATACAACTGAAATAATTTTATCTGCTAATGATGAATAATATATATTTTATATGTCAAATAGCAACGAATCCAAACATAGTATGCCATAAAAGTATGTTTGCAGGAAGCTGTTTTTCGTTACTGATATCTTTAAAAACTATTTATTTTAGTGCCATAAACGTTTCCTACATAATTACAGAGAACGATCAGAACGTTTTCTGTTTTGGAAATGGTCTTGGGTGCTGCAACTCATCTGTTTAATATATCCCAGCGGCTGATATTATCAAAAACGGTAGTGCAAAACCAATTAAATAATTTCAGAGATATTTAAAAAGAAGATAATTTTTGTATTATCTTTCTCAGTTCTTTGAACTTGTGTGCATTATCTAATAAGCGATAATCACTCACAAGAATATTGCATAATCTTTTATATGTTTGATTCCATCTCGGCTTAAAACATCTTTTTTTTTTAATAAAAGCTATATAAAATTACTAAAAAGTATTTATGTAATAAAAAAGTTAAAGAAAAATCTGGAAGGAATTCAAATAAACTTTGAAATATAATACGGTAGTAAAACTAAAAATATGTTTACTAAAAAATTAATTATCTACCGAAAGGATTATAAAATCATTTTGAAAACATGCAACAATCTGTTTAATTGGCATGCTTCTGTAAAAGTTACGACTCCATACCTACTTTAAAAAATAAAACAAATTACACTCAGCCTTGGACACCGATCATCTAATCTGACTTTTTACTTAGATACAATCACTTTAACTTACCTTGATCAATGACAGATCAATCATCCATCCTATAAGACAATCAAAAATTTTCCTCAAATCGTTTGTTGTTTACATATATTTTATGTTTCTGTTATTGTTGAAGAAATTTCAATTAATAGCGATTAAATGTGTTCAAGGTTTGCATTACAGCACCCACACAACTACTTAAACACTCCTCTATACATACTTGAGGGTGACAATTAACAAAAAAAAATTTCAGTAGCACAATTTAATCCGATAGGTAATTACGTGAAATTAATGAGAATTTTCGCTTTTTCGATTGATTGGTTTAAAAAACTGAGTATTTTTATGAATCTTTTTACAACATAAAACAAAATATAATAGTATTCTTTTTAAGTTATGTACCCAGCGTTTATTTCAAAAAATATAAAGTTATTCTGCTGTAGCGTCGTGAACTGCAGAGTCCTTCAATTTTAGCCATCAACAAGTTACTTTGAGGGGTCTACCTTTAATTGTATTAATTCGATTTTCAAAACTGTTCGGTGCTTATGTCATTACCTATCGGATAAAATTGTGCTGCAGAAATATCTTTGTTAACGTTCGCCTTAATATTCAAATAAAGATGCGCCGCTTGGTTCAGATATTGCGTATTTTGTAAATCGTGTTGTTTTAAACAGAATATATTTAAATTTTTACATAATTTACAAAATTGGCTTTAAGTAAAAGTTGAAGTGACATAAAAAGCCATTCGACTGGGTTATATACAAATGGCGACATGACTAGAGATGCAAACGATACCGATACGAATACCGATATATCGGCGTAGTCCGATTTATCGATATCGGCGATATTTATTCGCCGGTACACAGCTACACAAAAAAAAATTATCTTTTATATTGTGTTCCCAATGGTCAAAATTAATTAAAAACACTTATCAACACTACTATATTCACAATAGGTACCATATCAAGTGTATAAAAGAATTGTTCAGAAAAAAACCTTCAAATCATAATACAATTTTTATCGTTGTGACGATTCTAAGTGCTATTTTTTTCTTCTTTATTTTAAGTTCTACCTACCTGTCAAAATAAGCTAAGATAAGGCATCGAAATTTTCAAATTTTTTACTCATAACTAAAAGCGCGCATTGTCAGAACTTTTACGTTAACTGCGATAACTCTTTATAAATATCAGAATCGGCGATAAATTTAAAAAAAAAAGGTATAGAGTTCGAGTAGTACCTACTTTCACAAGCCGTAAAAAATTTTTGTGAGAAAAAAAGTAATTCACGATGTAATAAATTCCCAAATATATGAAACTGTACGATTTAGAAAAAAAGCTCCGGAGTATTTTTATTTCTTTTTTTTCGAACTAAGATGGTGTATGAGGTATCTCAAGCCCATTAATTCTTGGAGGGATGTAAGTTTATCGTTAAAATCTTTTCTAGTCAACCGTGAGTAACATAGTTTCCGTTTTATTTACGTTGAAATTGACAATCAATATTTTGGTAACACGGAGAAACTAACTCAATCTACTACGTCACAGATATTCGACCTACATTATACATTCCTGAACAAAGCAAAGATCTTCAATTAGACTTTTTAATTCATATGTAAATTAAAATAATATCAGATATGACAGTACAAATATAAAAATTCTACCAAAATGTCACTGCACAATAATACCTTTCAAACAAAGTACATACCATTGAGGCATAAGCAATTTTTTGTTGTAAAAATTTCTAAAGTTTTTCTTAAAGTCTATATTTTTCAAAAAGTAAAGATTTACAGCAATGCTTAATATCACAACCATATTCAACAAAGGGGTTTTTCGACCCATCCTAATACACATGTGTACGTACATAAAGAGATAATTTTTCAAAATGAACGCAATTTGAAATTTCTTACTTTGAAATGCAATTTTAATACTTAAATAATTTGCAAAACGCTCACATTTATATTTAGCAGTTATTTCATATAAAGAAATCGGAGCAAAAAAATTATCATCTTTCATGAGATCAAAGTGTATCGAATAAAGAAAACTGAGGTGGAGGAAAAATGTGAAGCTTGCGCCGTGAAAGTAAAAAGTATGCTGTCATATAAAATTTATTGGATTGTTTATATATTCGATCGAGTTTTATTATTCATTATTCAATATGCAATGAAAAACAAAATGATTTAAAAGAGATTTCAAAATGAACAAAAAAAAAAATAAAACACTCAAGAAATATTTAAAAGTAAAATGCACAGATTAGAATAAGAGCAACGTGCTGATAGAGTGCCGCTAGAAATGACCGCGAAAATAATTTTGACATTGACCCTTACCAATAGCGCTGAAATTATGGCGCTGCGACGCCAACTCTTGCTGATAACAGTATTTCGAAAAAACAAAATAAAAACTATCGCATGAAAAAAATATTAAGTAAATGATTCACTGTCCCGAAAAATTTCATTTATAATCTAAACTTACCTCGAAACTTACTATCGAAATTGCGTCCAGCACAAGGTAAACGTAGCACGTATATATATATTGTTGTAATTTTTCCTTATTTTAAATTTATTCGATATAATTTGCAAAATTAATTAATTTCTAAGTTTCTATATACCACTTTTTTGGGACTCCTTAAATAAGTTCTTCTAAAGCAGCTCACTTTGATTTGTGCTTCATGCAGAACACTTCCAGACAGACTGAAAGTCCGTCACCATTTACCGCTTTTTTCGAGCGATAATGCCGCTTTTTCTGTTATCGGTTAAATTGTTGTTTTTTTTTTTTTTTATAACAGAGAGCATTTACATTATTTTCTTTGGTCTTGACAATCTGAGAGTAAAAAAGTTGAGAGTATTGGTCAGAAAAAAAATGCCAAGACTTTCGCTCTTAAAATATAATCCTTGAATCAAAAGAGAGTTATCGCATAATAAAGTTTATAATATCACCAGTATGTCGTAAAAAATTTATAAATATACGAATTAAAAGTAGATTTGTTATGAATTTGAATTGATGGCTATTTTTTCTTATAACCTAAAATAAATTTTTGTTAAGAATAGTCATTGAAAGAGAGAGATTAATTTACGATTACTTACTTTTAATAAAACTTATCATTTTGTCTGGAAGTTCAAAATACAGTAAAAAAGTTCGTCAATAAAAATTTGCGATTTTCGGTTCATTTAACATTTACTTCACATCACACGGCGAAAGGCTAAATTAGGTATTTTTAATATGTCAGTAAAATAATGGAAAGGAAAATTTTGGAAAAATCTTTAAATAAATTTTTTAAAAGATAGTCAGTCAAAGTGCAAAGATCCATCATACCTGCAAAACTATGGGTCTGATCTTAAATATTTGTACACAAACCGATCTTATTCATGTGTGAAAAGTTCAAAAAGAGCAAATTTCTAGCAGGGACTCTCTTTTAAGCGTTCTAGTTGAGACTGAGTTTTGAAAGACGAAGACACATCAAATTATTAGACGATCATGTTTTGATACCAGGCTCACCAGTTCGTACAGAAGAAATTACCGGCATTCTATAAAAATTATATTTTTCTATTACGAGTATATGGTTAAAATAAATTTTTTATTTGGAAAAAAGTTAAAGGATTTTTTGTTTTTTTTTGGTCAGCAATATTAAAAAAATGAATTCATAACACATAGAATCAAATCAATTATTGTGTGGGAAAAATTTTATGAACTTTTTGGTCCTTAAACAAAGATTTGATTTTAATTCCTAATGGGTCACCGGCTTTGACATGAAATTCCGCATTCGATCGGGTCAATGCCGGTCACTTGGTAGCCCTGACCATAGCTAATTCAAAAATTAGTGTCATTCTGATACTACCAATAATCTTTGGCATACCACGTTTTAGCCATTTACATTTAATTATGAGCTGAGAATTGAATTTTGCTAAGCCAATTGAATTTCTGTTAACTGTGATCCATTCTGGAGCCTGAAATCAAGTTTAAATCCATTTAGTATCACAAATGGCCTTAAAACTTTGGGCATTGACTCATCTTTGCCGCAGACGGTGGAAATACCAACAGAATGGGCTAAAAACATCATTACGAACTTCGATTCTGCTAAAAATTGGTTCAAAGCTCTCTGTTACAAGTCCGATAGATATCACTATTTTACTTAATAGAATTAACCTTAGTACAATTCCGCATTAGTGTGCTACTCTTTCTTTGTGCCTCAAGGAAATTAATATCAATTTTGCAGTTTGAACTGAACAAAAACAATTCAAAAAATGTACGGGCGTGGACATATTTTATATAAAAAATTATCCAGCATAATTTTGAAAAGTTTTCTGTAAGAAGATAATGCTTGAAAATTGATGTTTTAATATTCGTAGTCTATGTTATATAAATATGAATGTATGTACATGTGTACATAATATATATTATTTCTTATTAAGAAATTATTTTTTTATAAGCACACTGGTCACTCTAATTACAACCGCTAGCATGTGTTACTAGTGAGCTTTTCCTCAAACGGCATCGGTGTTGCCAGTTTAGCTGCTTCAAAACTAAATTCAGTGACTTTTGGAAAATTGAGGAAAAATTTATACAAGTCTTACACTTTTATATCGAATGGCTTAAACCTTAAGCAAATTTATTTTTGTAATTTTGAATTCAGCTATGTTATTAACTTCCACACTGAAATATGTAAACTTATGGCACAAAATTATGTGTACATATATTTATTACAAATAAATAAACGAATCTCGTTTTGAAGAAGTCTTACTTCGTTTTATGTAATTCACTTTTCAATCAATTTAGGAAATTCTGATGATAGCCCACAGAAAAGTACCAAGTGGCTAATAACACTGTTCGTGAACTTCGACTGATGACAATTAGTAACATTTTAGGGTCAGTAAATTCGGTTCTGAAGTCAGACTTTGGCCTATACGTCAGCGAGACTCTAAACAAAAAACAAAGTCGAAAGAGAACGTTTTTAACCATGTCAACTATCAGCTATTATACAGTTATCTAGTAACGCTGACGTGTAGAGGAAAAGTTGATGGTAGATTTGCGCTTATCAACCCCAAATTACTCCAAGTTCATATTTTTGCACACAGTGTGATAAAGGAAGAGGAAAAGTGTAGAGGTAAAGCTGATCGCAGATTTTTGCTTAGCAACCCCAAATTACTCATATTTTTGCACATAGTGTGATAAGAGAAGTTTAAGAAAAAGCTAATAGAAAACTTCTTGAAAAAAATAATTTATTTTTTATTTTTAACATTAGGAAAAAATATGGACCCATAATTTTAACATACGATTTTTTTTTGGCGGGAATTGGGAGCGAGGTAAATAATAAATGATTATAAAAATATCAACTCCTTGACTCGTGAATACGTGTGTATTTAACTATTAATTTAATGGAAAACTTCCTCCTTGCCTCCACTTGATATAAATTTGGAACACAAATAAAAGGTTAATTCAATTGTTTTTTTTGCTCCCACATTTTTGGCAATTTTAACTACCGCCTCAAAAATCTCTGGCAACACTGAACGGCATACCAATCAGCACGTTCTTGCAGAGCAAGAGAGAAATTTTGTTTGTTGCAATGACGTAATTTTTACTCAAGCGGCTGTGCTAATTTGTGTCTGCAAATCAAAAGCTTCATGCTCATTAAGTTCTTTTTTTAACTTAAGAAAAAAGCTTTTGTGCTGCTAATGTGTTAATTCGCTTAATATCTTAAGGTAAACTGTTCATAGGCAAACTTAAAAATGTTAGAACACTTAAACAAAAGTAGTGGTTTCTAGACATGAACGGTGAAAAAAAGTTTAAGAAAACTAAGTACATAACAACACAAAATGCACTGACTGCAAAAAAAAAGTTGTTCGAATTTGTGGAAAACCTAAAAGACGATTGGGACCACCATAATCGTGTGTATAATTTTTAGCCATTTCAGGTTTTTTATATTATATTATTATACCAATATACACACACTTTTCATAGAGACACGGTTGTTCGAAGTTTTGCGAGTAAATGCTAAAAAATAGTCAACTTTGTACAGTGGGATTGATAACAAAGTTTGTATTTTCTAATTCTTATGTTTCAGTCTTTTTTCAAATAGAGTTATTGAAGAATTGCTTCATCAGAATTTCCGAAACGCCGACACTGAAGGCCTGAACTAATTTTTAACGGACTTTGTTTGCAAGCATTCTCAATTTTGTAAAACTAGAGATTTTTCCACATTTATCAAACGACGTAGTGACATAACTAAATGTTTTATTTAAGTTCCATATTTTAATTATTAACCTAGTCATACTTTTACATTTTTAAACCTTAACTTGTAAACAGAAACATTTTTTATTTTTTCATTTATTAAGAAAACAGAAACCAAGCCGGGTTTTGATTGTTTTCAAAGAAATGAGCAGGTTTAAACATTTCTTTAGAATAAATGTGAATTAATTTAATTTTTTTTAAGTTGGCTTAAAATTTATTTTAATGAACTAATTGGTACTCAAATAATGTAATTAAATGAGATTACTTTTTTGAAAACAGAGAAATAAATTTAATTTATTGATATCTCGAAAGCTTTCAGTTCATAAATTTGTTTTTAATGTCCATTTGCGTATGATATATTGGCTTGCAACTTGTGAACCAGAGTAATTGACGATCGCCAAACTAAAGAAAACTAAATGAACCATATATAAAATAATTTTTCATTCAGGACCACAGTTATGACAACAAGAAAGGTTTCAACAATGCATAAAATAAAAACAAATACCGACTATAAATTTGCCTACTCAATTTGAATAATTTCCAGAACCTTGAGTTTGGAAAGGAATTTTCAACTTCAGATTGTTGAAATTGAACAAAGCTGATTTTTTATATAAGATATTATAATAAATTGATTTGATGAGAACTGGACCCATTTTAATTTTTTAAAATTCTCATACAAATTGTTTAGGAGTCTGAATTTTGCGATCATAAAATCATAAAGTTTCGGTATTGTGGACGATTTTTATTTATAAAACAAATTTAAAAAATTTTTTTTAAAATTGAAACCCCTACATATATATATATATATATTTATATTTATGTATATTTAAACCTATTTTCAACCGATATTTTGTGGAAAAGGTGCACGGGTGGTTTTATGCAAACAGACAGCATTTGGTAATAGGGGGGCTAAACTAAATATTAATTTCTTTAAAGAAAATCGTTAATAAAACAATAATAAAAATAATACATAAATTATTTTCTGTTCAAAAACTAAAACAATTATAATATAGCAGAATTGAAAAGATAAAGACATTAATATTGACCACTGCTGTATTACTTTGTTTTAGTAAATTCTCTAAGGTAAAAAACTGTCTGGAGAACTTCTCTGTTAAACAAATGAAAAGTATAGTTAAAATTGCAGAAGTCACTTTTTTAACCTTTTTGAGGTGGTCGGTGACATCTTGATGTCAAAGACTTAAGAGCTAATAGGTTAGTGCGCTTTTTTCGATTTGAGTTAATCTTTTGTTGAGGAATTAACTTATCGTCTGGTCAAAAAATTTTAAAATTTAATATTCGATTTCTTTTCATTTGGATTATATATTTTTTTTTTTCAAAAAAACCTGGTGGAAAAAAAGGGACCCCTATGCTCTTTACCGCCCCGGCTACACAAAGTTGCTGCTACGTTACTGAGCTTGATGAGGATGCTCAGTACTGACTAAAATATTTTATGTTTTTGCTAATGCATTAAAAAATATATAATAACTAAAATAAGTTAGTACCGATATAACAAACATAAAATAATTTTGCAAAAATCACACCGCACAACTTGCTTGCCAAAGTAAACAAAGAAGCAGACAGACATTTCATAGACAGCGTAAGCAAAGCAGCTGACTGTGGTGCGGAGAAAAATTCATTATGCGGTTCGCACATTTAACGCAGATAAACGTTTTTGGCGATTGAGTTACAAAATGTCACATTTTATATTTGATTTACGGATATAAAAGTAAACAAATGCCAGCGAAGCGTGCTCCAACATTTAGTATATGAAAAGCTTTTGGGACAGCAGCTTGAGAGAGAGAGAGCAAATAACTTGGCTGTTAAAAAAGTTTGTTTCTAGCTTGTTTATCACCATCATTAAGAATTTAGTGACCTTTGACTCGCAATACTAGATATGAATAATCGGGTTGAAAGTATAAAACTTTATATTATTTTTTATAAATAAATGACAAAAATTAGAGACGCTAGCATCAGCCAAAGTAAAAAAAAAAACTGAACGCAAAAATGAGGTAACTTTCAATTGTCGAATTTAATTTGTGAGAGGATTCTCAGCTGTCAAGAGAACACAAATTTCTTCACCCTCGGAAAGTTGTTTTTTTTTGCAACAAATTAATTTCGGAATAGTGTCTCACATATAATAGATATTTGAGGTTAGGGGCTATATATATGTATGTATATCTGTATGTATTACATATGAGGGTAATTCTTTGCCATGACAACTAATTTTAGACCTGTTCCTCTTTTGATTTTGTTTATTTTTCTTTTGTTATATGTAGTTAGCAAATATAATTTTTGATTTTTTTAAATTTATAACTACGCAGTTATGTGCTATTGAATAGTGTGTATTAAGAAAATTTGAATGGAAATTGATTTTATTTATTATGATGCCATCTGCTGACAAACTTCTTCTAAACAATACAGCAGGTATTGTGAAATTGAATTTATATATGTACATATTTATATCAAAATAAAGTTGAATGGGTTTTTTGACATACATTTTATCATCTATGAACATCATCATTATGATAATAAGCATCTAATTTTGTAGATACTAACATGTCAAATTATCTATTCCAACATACATATTTCGATAATAAGTAGACAAATTCCATTTTAGCTTTGCTGTTCAGTAAATTTAGTTAAGCAGCATATACAAATATATATGTATGTATTTTTAATCAAGAAAGCTTTAAGAATTCAACAGATGGGGACATATTAGATAAAATTAATTCGTTCAACACCCCCATTAGCTAAGACATCTGCGGTACTCCTAAAGAATACTACCATTTAATATGTGATAAGCCAAAAAATGGGTAAGCACATAAATTATATTGTGGATCACTTTGATCCAGCCATATTCAATATATTAAACCCAAAAAATTATTTTAATATTTAACATCATACATAAGCCTCTGGAGATCACTTTGATGCCACCTCATTTAATATTAAATTATAAAGAAAATCAGCAGTTTCTGCACCACTTAATCAATTTTAATGCCCATCCATCCTACCCTTTTCAATGTAATGATAAAAAAAACCTTCACTAATCATTTTTGGGGCATACGTACTAGACCCCAAGCTGCTATAGGCGCTCCATATTTGATAAATTAACAAAAAAAAAATTTACAGTGTTGATTGCAGGGCAAGAGCAAATGATGTACCGGCATTTATCAATTTCTCGCTCGAGGTCACACGAAATCTTAATCTGCCGCTGGCAGTTTTGACCCATATCGCCCTTTAAAGGTAAAAAATGTAAAAACGGCTGCAAATTTTTTTTAAAACATTGAAAAGATTTAAAGCAGGTAAGTGACGCATTCCTATAGAAATTATTTCAAAATACTCAAAATAAGTCCAAAAACCGATTACGTTTGATAGAAGCATTTTGGTTTTACCACACAATATTTTCAAAAACGCAAGACTCTATATATTTGTGTGTAGGGTGTTTTTTTGTAAAAATACTATTTTATTTCAAATGTACATGATATATTTTTAAAATATAAACACACCATGATCCGATACATCCAGTTCTTTTGAAACAAATTTTAAGTATTTAACCCAGTAAGGTTTGGTTTCAAAGCTATTTTTAGAATAGAAAACGGATTTTGTTTTTGTTTTTTGTTAAAACTCAGATATGTACTTTGTTTAAGCTTAAAGCAGCTAATCTAAATGCGAGATTATTGTAGCTTTTTACATTATCTACTTTTTTCGTCAGTTGAGGACAAATTAAAATCGGATTTTGGCTACTATCAGTGGTGTCGCTGGTTTGCTGTTATTTATCGGGACAAGTCAAATTTAGATAATGGATGTCAGTAGTCGAATTTTCAGTGTTTCTAAAAGTTTTCGAATAAGTGACTCAAAATGAGACGAATGAAACATTAAACTTTGCTATGTATTATTTGTCATTTAAATATATTCCGTTTAAATTTAAATTAATATATTAAATTTTTATTAAATATCAAGTTACTAAAGTAACGAGTTTCCTTTAATCAACACCAAAACTGAATACGCTGAATACAAATTTGTACGCTATCGCAAACGCAAAAAACTGAAAAAGAATCAGAGAGAAAAGCTGTGCTACTTTTAGCTTCTTCTGAGAAGAATGCAAAAGCTCAAACACAAAACAGTTGTGTCGGAAATTTCAACAGAAACGGATGTGCGAGACGTACGTAAACAAAACAAAAAACGGTAGCAAAACAAACACAACCACAAACAGGAAAATAAACATAAAAAAGATTTTGTATCCTCTTGGCCCAATTACGACATGTTGCAGGATAACCAGCAAACAAAAGTCGCCAAGTAGTTGAGCAATAAAAGAAAGAATAAAAATAAAAAATAAAATTACATAAAATTGGCTGGTGTACGAGTATGTGTCAATTTATTTACGTTTCTTCATATGTGTGCAGATTTGTGTGTATGTGATTGTGGTGTAAGCATGTGAGCTTCTAAAAAGAAAAAGTGAAAATAGCAACAACAGCAGAAAAGGATGTGAAAATCGAATTTGGCTGCGGAAATGAAGTTGAGACAAAAAAGGAATGAGAAAAAATTTAAGTTTTTAATTTTCAATTTCAAAATGTAATAAAAACTGTGGATAAATCATATTAGAAGTGCCCAATAAAGTGGATAGCATAAAACTTTATCTCTTTATGATCCTTCGAGATGCTGCCAAAATGCTGAATGACAACGGATATAAATTTGAAAGTAAGTTCAAAATTATTGTTATTTTCTTATGTTTATTTAATACGGTTGATAGCTTTATGATATTGAGGGAAAAATAAACTTTTATTCCTGTCAATGAAGTAAAAAATAATACTTTATGATTTTACTGGAGAAAAACTGATATAAATAATGTATAGGGTGTGCCAATAAGGGCATTATCATGAGAATAATAAACTAAAAGTTATTACATTGAAATGCTTTATTTTATTGAACAATGCAATAATGTGTTAAAGATAATATCGACCAAATATTGACCAACGCTTTGGCGGCATATTTCAATCCATTTGTCTAAATTTAGGATAACATCCTGGCACAATTGCTCTCTCCACCACTCAAATCACATATCATTTCGTACTTTGACACAATGATGACATTTTCGGTACATTTATGCTTTGTTCGGTATATTCGCGTTCTGAACAATCGTTGTCAGTACATTCGACAAGTTTTCAGTACATTCGATACACTTGGCGCATTTTCAGCACATTTTCAGTACATTTTCGGCACATTTGGACAATTAATAATATTCACCTTTTTTAACTTAATGCAAAAAAAAATATCTTAAATTTCGAAGCGGGTACGTAAGCCCTTATTTTAAGGTCAACTGACCAGAGTCATTTCATATAAAATAGAAATAAAATTTGCAGCGATTTGTGAAAGTAATCTGATCTTTGGCAAAAAATGCTTTATTAAAGTCTTTTTACTCCTCCTTTTGTCCAATGGTTAAATTACTTATCTCATTTTTAACGTAAAAAAATTAATACTCGGATGACAACAAAGAGAACTAAAATTCGTAAGCCAAAAAACGTTATCCGATTTTTCTATATTTTGCAAAAAGTATAGTAGATTGAATTTAACGTCCCTTATATTTTAAGTACGTATATGGCGGCAAATAAGTGACTTTTATTCTTTTGAAGATAAAAAGTTACTCAAATGTCACCGTTGTACGTAATTCACATGGGCACAGGACCAGATGGGAAAAAAAATCTATGGAATAAATGGAAATGTACTAGCTCCATCTTTTTACTAAGCCATTATATATCGCATGGCTCACATTTATAAAGGTAGAAAATTTGATTTGGAGAAATATTGTAAGTTAAAAGTTTTTTTCACGTTCATTATTAATATTTCTGTATAAAAGAAGTTATTTCTCTTGATGAACTTATCCGCAGCTTATTTGCCTGATGAGTTTAAGAAATACTGATATATTTAGTTTTATATTAACTTTAATGGTCATTTAGTAAAAAAACGACGTAACTTTAAAAATATTTTATATAATGACATGGTAGAAAGCACAATTATGTAGTGACATGACTTTGTGTTATATTCGTTTTGACAGTAATTTTTGTATAATTTAATTGGTTGCGTTATTATCGCTCATTATCGTACATCAGTTTGAAATATTTCGGCAACATTCTTAAATAGCAAATTAACAGCAAAATTTTTGAAATTATTCTCAAAACGTATGTTGAACTCTTGGCGTATTCTTAATTGATCATGCCCAAAATAACAAACAGTCTATGATGTACAAGAAAATATATTTGAAATTCATTAAGGGAACGATTGTTTTGGTATTGTTATCCATATTTCATTATTTGACACCATATCTGCTTTGTCTAAAAATAGATATTATCGATAGTGACATGGCATGACTGATTTTAATTTGTGCAATAAAAATATTGGTATAGCAAATAAATTTTTTATTTTCTTGTATATTTACGGAAGAAGCAGAATACTTCATAACATGATTTATCGTATAATTATAACTAAGAATGCATTTTTGAGTTTGTTGCGTATTTTCATGAACGCAACTTTCTTTAAGCGAATATTTCGACATTTTGGGCATGTGACAAAAAATGTTAACTAATCACGATTATTATATTATATTATTAGATTATATTAGATCAATTCCAATTAACAAAAACAAATGAAAAAATATGAGCAAATACAGATGACAAGAGAAAAATTTTCAATTCATTTTAATTTTTTTTATAAAAAATGCTACAGTCAACGGGAAAACATTGGAATAGTTTTTGTACTTCAACAGTGGCGGTTCGAATTTAGCCCGTTGTCGTAAGAATTTTTCTTCACCAATCAATAAAGAGAGGGTAATAGCGCTTTTTGTCATCACCAAAGGCGGTTCCGGTTCTCAGACCGATGATATTTCAAATTTATTTTCAACCTTTATTCATCGATCGGTTGAAAAATTTTTTTCAAAATAGCTTGTACTCAAAACAACATAAAAATATTTTCTTTTAAATAATAGCTACTGTAATTTAAAAAAAAAAAATTTTAGCGAATAACAGTTACGGGTGAAAGTTAAAAATATTTTGTATGTACTATGCAGAGCTTTATGTTCAGTAGCTCAGTGCAAAAACAACAAAAAAATTAGAAGCGCAAAATGAATCAAAGTAAAAATTTTAGTTGGAATTGATATCAAAAATTTATAACATTTTGCCTACTAATATCTATTACAAAGCAACTTAGCAAAATGTTTCTTAATATTTGGAAATTTCTTCAATAAAATAAAGTCCTTACTAGTTATTTTGAATGCTATATTTATTGTGCGCTTTATTTAGGCGGCTATAAATCGTCAATTTTTTAATTTTGTGAGTAACACAAATATAATTATTATTCGGAATAATTATCGAATTCGGAAAACTTAGCACATTTTGAGCCAGATTGATTAAAAAATATATGATTCTTGAATGACAAGAATTATTTTCATTGAAATCACTACTAACTCTTCTCAATTCAAACGTAGATTAAACTTCGATTTGGTTTTAATCGCCGATTAGTCACAAAGATCGATAACTTATGTCGAGTAATCGGCTATTAACGTGCAAATCGTCGATCAAATTTAATATTAGAAATTTCTCCGTTTAACCAAGTAAACTCGACTATGTTTGATGTTTGAAATAATTCAATCCAAAAAGATTTTCTCACAATTGAACTGAAAAAAAAGTTCTTAAAACGCTTTCGCTTATCAAAGCACATAGTCAGAGGAGAGGGAAATAGTGGTAATTGTCTTGCATTTTTTAGCCCTTATGCAAATTTAAGGGGCCCGCATTTTAACGGCTCGGATAAACTGCTTATGACATTGAGATTTTGTGTAAAAGCCAGCATTTTGCAAGACACTGGGAACTTCTTTGGCGTTTTTTTTTTTTCATATGAGCATCCCTCTGTTCTGAAAAATTTTTTTTATTCGTCAAACGTGTCGTTCTCAATTAACTTTAAATGTCTATATGAACAATCCAATACTGACTTTATGTGTTGCATTTTTTATTAAACTGAGATTTCCTAAAACTAAATTTATTCAGAGTTAAGTTACCAAATTTAATTCGAGTTATAATAGCAGTTTAAAAATTGTCCAATTAAAGTGGTACTTAGAAAATAGATAAGTTAATAGGCCTAAGTCATATTACAATTATTCTGCGATTGTCAGAATTGAGACTTATCATATTGCCAAAAAAGCTTATATTTACAAATCTCTTTTCCTTTAGTAAATGACGAAATTGAAACTGCTGTTACTTAAATCAAAATTGCAGCTAAAAATAAAATTGAAAAAAAAATCATTTATTTTCCTTGTTGCTTTTTAGCAAAATTTTTTAACTATCCTTTGCTACTTGGCTTAGAAAACCTTGCTTCATTGAAGCGTGTCATGGCGTCGTTTCGTACAATGCTTTCCCTCAAAATACTAACTTGGGTAAAAGTTCCTTTATCCATTCAACTGTTTTATCAGACGCCAAGGATAATTGTTGCATTGACTTGCAAATTGGTTAGCGGTGCTATGCGTGCGTATGGTGCAAAGGATTAAATTTGCATTTTAAATTTGATATTTCAGTTCTTTGATCTAAATTCAGTCATGGAGAGTGAATTGTGTAGATAAGAAAAATAACGTTTTTTTTTCTGGACTTATTAAGTTGCTTAGCTATAGAGTTGGCTTAAAATGCATAATTAAACCATATTGAGAGTGACGTTATTTTTCTATTCTTACGAGTGTTTTGTAACCCTAAAAGATGCAACAGTAATACGCCAAGCAAAGCAAAGTCCTATTAGCCTTTATATCTGAACTATTTTTGATTAAATTTAAAAGCTTTTTTTAATTTATGTTAAAAGATTTCGTTCACCAGCTTCTTTATTCCTTCAGTTATATATAGAATAAAACAAAAACAAAAAGTAGGTAGGCAAAACACATTTTGCAAACTAAGGGACGCTGTAGTTAGAATGAATAGCGTGAGCATTAGGGAAATGTAGAAGATATCTAAAAACTACAATAGTTCACGTTCATATGTAACGTCATAATAAAGTAAAACTTTTCATTGGCTTTAACGTTCGTTCTCTAAAATTTTTGTAGAAGGTAAAAGGTAAGGTAGCATTTAGTTCACAATTCTGCCTCAATTAACAGTTTCTGGTCGCTCTAGTTTAACTTAGCTGTGTTGATTTACAAATGCGTTGCAATCTGAGAAAAAATAAGTTGCACTTGGAATAAACTGACTGCATTGAGTTCACGATTCTAACTCAAGCTGTGTATTCTGCAAATCTCGCTTGGTAGCGTGAACATATTTCAATTAAGTTTTAAAGTTATTGATCAAAAGCAAATTTAATTCCAATTGTATTAATTTTCCGATCTTTTGCTCTACTCCTCCCCCAAGCTGCGATACTGCCATCCGTAGCGAACTTCTGAAGACGTTTTCTCCAGTCTCTGATGCTACATTATTTTAAAAAAATTCATTCAATTTTCCCTACAAATTCACAATATTCAATATCATGCCTGAGTACAGAGATTCAGCTTATTCATGGATAATAAAGTTGCAACAAAGTTTTATATGGATAGCATTAAAGTAAATGTGTTTTATTGTAATAGACAATATGATAATTTAATTTTATTAAAACACCTGTGGTAGTTTAATGTGACAGTCGAAGAAAAATTACTTAACTTTTCAAAAAAAAATATAGACTTTTTCAAAAAAGCTGCAATGGATATAAAAAAAGTTTTTATGAACAAAAAGAAAACTACAAAACCTCATAAAACATGAAATGAAGAATTATGTAAACTAAAAAAATCTATTTTCAATTGAAATCTAAAAAATAAAGCAGAAAACCAGCTCAAAATTACGTTGAAAGTCAACGTTTACACGAGCAAATTCGGTCTGAGAAATTCTTGTCTGTTCTCTTTTGTGAATTTCTTTTGCGTTTACACACGGAAACTAGAATTTGTTTGTGCAAGAAAATTTCAAAGCAATTACTGCGTCAACCCGCCACAACAAACGTAAATTCAAAGCATAATATCAGCTAAAGAATACAACGAAAGGGATTTCGCGTGTACGACAAATTCTGTACACCACCCTTTCGTTTTTCCCTTCTTGCCTACAACCAGGAAAACTTTCTTTCAAGAGTTTCCTCGTGTAAACGCTGTTTTAGCAAATGTGTATTTGAGCGCAGGCTGCCAAATCGCTGTGATCACACCACTATCCTCTCTCGCATTCCTTTAACTCCAGCTACTCAAAACTACAAAACGTTAAAACAACCAAATAAAAAAATACACGCATTAAAATAACAGGGTGGGTATGTTACAGCCGGCCACACTCTCGCCGGGTTAAAGTCGTATCGAATAATTAACAGCAATTCTCAAGAGAACTATTGAAAAGTATGACTACTTACATAAAATAATATGTATGTATATTAGGGTGATTCAAATTTTTTTGATCTTGTTTCAAACAGGTTTAATTGTTACAAGTGTATTAAAGAAAAATTCTGGTGCAAGGAGAACTCATAATTTTAATATTTACTGGT
Organism: Meiosimyza decipiens; assembly: GCA_963680825.1. Taxonomy (NCBI): domain Eukaryota; kingdom Metazoa; phylum Arthropoda; class Insecta; order Diptera; family Lauxaniidae; genus Meiosimyza; species Meiosimyza decipiens. The sequence continues at coordinate 57,202,329 of OY804261.1, read as the reverse complement.
GGCTCATGTGAATATGTCGTGAAAGAAAACTCTTAGAAGAATGGGACTAAGCCCACTGAAAGAACATAAAATTTTGCATAAAAAAGTATCTAATATTTATTTTATAAAAGGATAATATTTCTTAAGCTTATTGGCTTTCCGATTATAGAAATATTTTAAAGAGTGAGAAATAATCATTATTTTTTTTTTAATAAAAAAATTGTGTGCTCTTTCCAATGGGTTTTATATCATATATGTGAAAGATTGTTCTATCATAAGATGTAGACGAAACTGTCAAGTCCTTCCTATGTAATTCCTATGGAAAACTATGTAGCACAATGAGCCACCAGTAAATATAAATAAATGAGTTCTTCTTACACCACAATTTTTCTTACATGTACCTGCAACTACTAAATCAGTTTTAAGCAAAAAAAAAATTTGGATCACCCTAATTTATATAAAATAAATAATTTGCGCAGATAACCATGCCTTGGACAGAGTCGTTGTAAGGGTACTGCTGAAAAGGCTTAAGCCTACAGCGACAGATGAAAAGATTTCATTTACGATTCACCCAAATAACTATTGCTTTGTTGTTTTTTGCACATCATCCTACCGATGAAAAAACTTAGGATTAAGTTTTTTTTTGTCACCTTGATACGCTAAAATTGCTTTCCACATCTAGAAAATAGTCAAGCCTCCAATTTTAGCTCGATATTATAGCAGTTAGAAACAAAATAAGAATAGAATATTGTTATTTCAAAAAAATTAAAAATTGTACCCTTAAAACAAAATCTTGTGCTGGTCACACCATTTTGTTAAAATCAACATTCACCACACTCAATCCTAGATCTTCTGTTGGTGTCGAACAGCCAACGATAAAAATTAATAATAAATATTTTAGTACACACTTAAGAAGATAATATATGACTATGCATAGCAAACGCTATTTATCATTGATTTTAAATCTTATTAGATTTCTGAGACTTCACATATGCAGCTGAATTGTTTTTATTTCAATAAACCATAACATTGTGTTTATACTACATTGTGTTGTAATAAATAAAAAAAAAATTATATGAAAGATCAAAATAAAAAATGAGTGGCGTCATGAGATGACGCAATTTTGCTTTAAGAGCAATTTGTGAAAATACTGTGGCTTGAAAGCACAACGCAACCTTTCACTGAATGAGTAAAAGTATCATAACTTTTTTAGATATAAGAGAAAGACGTACATATGTGTACTACTCAACAAAATCAAATGTGGTTAGGCAACTAAAAACATATGTACATTAGTGTAGCGAGTAATGTGTGAAATGAAATTAAGTAAAAAATACCTTTTAAAAGAAAAAACTTTTTGAAAATGCTTAAAGCTAAGCATTTTCTGCAGGGTGTCCTAAAAATAATAAGTTGATTTAAAATTTGTTTATCTTTACATATGATCTACAAATTCAGCAAAACCAAAGGAATATTGAATGAAATTACTATCTTTAAGGTAAATGTCATTTTGGTTATCGTAAAAATATAATCTTTTGATAAGGTTCTACATAATTTTTATTCTTCAGATGGTTCCATAGAAAGAAGTCTGGAGCTGATACCTCCTTAGGATGAGCGCCCAAGAAATTCTTTCATTTAGAAGCACGAAACATTTATTCAAGAACATGCGGACAGCAGCGGCTTAAGACTTTGCGCGGCCCGGCACTTAAAAGTTTGAATGGGCGCCTGTGAAAACAAACATTTTATGATCGCATTAATTCTTACAACCTGATGAACAAAAAACTAGTAAAGGTGTTACCTTCGGCCAGGCCGAAACTCATATACCCTACACAGCATTGAAAGTGCTTTTTAAATAGATGTTAAAAAAATGTTGAAGAGGTTGAATAAGTCGAAAATAATGTAAAAAGGTTCAAAAATGTTGAAAAGTGTTGGAAAAATCTGAAAATGCTGAATATATATAAAAACCATTGAAAAAAGTTAAAAGAAATTGAATAAGTCGAAAAATATGAAAAATGCTGAAAAATTAATAAAAGAGTCGAAGAAAATGTCGAATGAAATTGAATGGGAACAGGTAAAAGGTTGAAAATGTCGAAAAAATAAGGGAAATGTTGAAAAAAATAGAATAGAAATGTAAATTATAAAAGGTGTCACGCCCACTTCTACAATTCCGCCCACTTTTGGTTCAATAAATGATATTCGTGATTGACATGCACAAACCAAATCTTAGCACAATGGCTTGTATAGTTTGCGATATGTGCCGTAATTGTTCTTAAAATTTAGGGCGGTGACACACCCACTTGTACAATACAGTCCGATTTTGATCCAAAAATAGCCTTCCATAAACAAACCTCTTACACCAAATTTCAGCATGATTGCTCATATATTTCGATAGTTACGCCACTTAAGGTATTTTAATTGTATGGGAGGTGCCACACCCGCTGTTGCTATTTCAAAAGATTTTGATTCATAAGTACCAAATACCCAGTAAACCACTTACATCAAATTTCAGATCAATTGCTCCAATAGTTCACTTAAAATAACACTTATAACTTTATGTTAATGAGGGAGGTGCCACGCCCACTGATGCAATCTTTTCATGTTTCATTTGATTTCAAAGATTGTAGTAACCGACACCTTCACTCAAAATTTTATGAAGATTACTCTCATATCACACTATTTATAGTATTAAACTTATTTTGTTCATATAGGAGGTGCCACACCCACCGGCACTATTGTGCCAAAATTTTGCAAGAAGACACCTTTTAGCGAGTATATCTGCCATATTAAATTTCATTGCGATTGCGTTGTTAGTTCTCTTTCTATAACGTTTATAAATATTGTAGGCTGTGCCACCTTCAACGAAATTTTCCAGAATATTAACAAAACTTGTATTGATGACTACTTCTTATGAAATTCGAATGTGCCAATTTGGAGATATACGAAATCCAAATTTTTAATTGCTAAAAAGTTCCACGGCCACATTTCCAATTCTGCCCATTTTATGCGCAATTCAAGATTTAAAAGATCTGCATTCGTGTACCAAATTTCATCGCAATATCTTGCACGCTTTACGAGTTATGGCGCTATGAAAGATAAAATTTAGGGCTGTGCCACGCCCCTTTAAGGGCCCTTGCAAACTTAAAACCTAGCCTGATCCTAATTTTGTTCTTATCTTCACTAAATCAGCAAGTTTCATCAAAATGGACTTAGGTATATTTACATAGGAAATGGGTGGAAGGCGTGGCCGTGAACCGATTTTTATATGCTAGCAGCTTGCAAGAAGGTTTGACCTGTGTGCCAAATTTCATTCAATTAGCTTGCTTAGTTTTTGCGTAAGCCTGATTTCAACAAACAGACAGACAGATAGACATACAGACAGACAGACAGACAGACAGACAGACAGACAGACATACAGACAGACAGACATACAGACAGACAGACAGACAGACAGACAGTCAGACAGACAGACAGACAGACAGACAGACAGACAGACAGACAGACAGACGGACAGACAGACAGACAGACAGACAGACAGACAGACAGACAGACAGACAGACAGACAGACAGACAGACAGACAGACAGACAGACAGACAGACAGACAGACAGACAGACAGACAGACAGACAGACAGACAGACAGACAAACGGACAGACGGACAGACGGACAGACGGACAGACAGACAGACAGACAGACAGACAGACATAGCTATATCGACTCAGGTGGTGATGCTGATCAAGAATATATATACTTTTCCATACCTGCCACGCCCCTTTTTATGCATTACAAACGGAATGACAAAGTGAATACACCCCCCGTGTAGGGTATAAAAAGACGCCAATATAAGGCCATTCAAAGCATAAATAACCGAAAAGAATCCCGAATTGGCTCATTTTATGTGTATTAATGGTGCGACCAAAAGAAAAAACAAGGTCGTCCTGTTTCGATTATCTTAAGCCACAAGCCTTTACCTAAATCCCTAGTAAATAGCTAAATATTCCGCACTTTGGCGAACTCCGACAGCTCGGAGCCCGAGGTTATAACCGTCTCTAGCCTACTTTCTTACGCCGCTGTCTCTGGCTTGAACCACTGTAGTACTATGTTGATGAAACTACATACGGGCACGGGTTTTATGACTCAGCTGCATGTGTAAAAAGTTTTCGTGCATTGTACTGTACTATCAGCTAGTTATCGTTAGTAGATCGCCATTTGAGTCTACAAAGAAATAGTGATCTATGGCTGAGATATCATAGCAATGTGTCACTCTGATGCTCTTGAATCTTTCTATAATTTTTCGTACATCATAGACTGAATGCTGCTATATCAATTCATAAACAGAGACGAGATTTATAAAATCGCATAGTTGTGACACTGTTTTCAATTTATATATAAACACGTATTTCTATAGTTAAGGCACGAAAAACCTGGATAAAAAACAATAAACAGCGAATTTTTAATTTCAAAAAACAAAATAAAATTTGATGGAGTTGTCTTGTTGAAAACCCTGCTACCTGGCCAAATTTGATAATATTATTTCTTGACATATCTGGACTCTTCTTTTTATAGCCCCCAAAGAGCAAGGTAAAAATTCGGTCCAAAATCTTATTAAGAAGCTATTTCAATGAGCTTTGAATACCAAGACCGTTGAAAACGAGTCAAAATAGGTATCATCAATTATCTATATATATAGTTCAAATATTCGTCGACTCGGGCTGCATAAATGAATAAGACCTCGGTACAAAACATTGTTATAAACCATTCAAATTGAGCTGTCGATGGTAAAACCAGCCTAAATTCTTAATTTTTCCATACAAATTTCACAATCAAATTGCAAAAAGTGTCATCTGCATATTTAAAACTAAAATATTTACATATGTGATAGCAAGTTCAACAATTTTTTTCGTACATATTAGAAAGCTACGATGTAACGTTATTATTATGTTAATTTATTCATTAGCGCTCGTTGGTGAAAAAAGCAATAAAGTTGAAGCACCATGTAAAGCACACAATTAAAACTTTTAACTTTAGGCATGTGGTCTATATCAAAGCTATTGCTTTTTAGAGCCAAAAAGGAATTACAAAGTTGGCTGTCATGTTTTGATGTGCGAGAATGATTTTTGATGTTAAATAAATGCGTAATTTTGTTAGCGCTGTCATTTGAAGTCAGGGAAGGAAAAAAAACCGCACCTTATCGTTACGTTCAAATTGCACAACGCAAACTTTACTTCTCACATGCTTTGTTTCGCTCTTTGATTCAAACACAAACCCGTACTATAGCAGGCAGAAATAAAAAAGAGGAACGGAATGGTAACGCTCTGCCTTACGTACAAAAAACTTTATTTAATTTGTTGTGGTTTTGACACCAAATGTAGTGATCGCTTTTATCTTTAGATTCGCATCATTAATGCCATGTTTTGGAAGTCAAAAGACCGGGAAGCCATTTTCGGGTCAAAAACTGTTCTTTCCAGGGTCCCGAGACTCGGTTAGTGATGTCAAAAACTATTTTTCGAATCTTTCGTTTAAAAAAAAAATGATTTCCCCAATACGAACCTAATGACAAAAACGATCACTACATTTGGTACGGATTCGGATAGCGATTGAGAGTCAATACCACAACAAAGTGAAAAAAGGTTTTTGTACCTAGAGCAGAACCTAACCATACTGTTGCGCTTTCTCATGTCGCATCCCAGTAGGCAAGGGCAGGAGCTTGCATTCCTTCCTTGGTAAGATTAAGGCATTGCCACCTCCTTTCAAACTTACTTTCTTTTTTATATGAAACGTCCCGATAAAACAGGCCTTCTTTAGCAGGCCTGATAGAAATACTCTTCAAGCAGGCCTTCCCACATCGCTTGCGTCAAGAGCCCTTCTAAGAGCGCTTACCGTAGAAGGGGTCACAGAAGTACTTTGAAAAAATTAAATCTTAAATGTTTTTTTTTTATCTGCGTCAACCTCCCCTTGCGTTGATATTTTTAATGTTAATTTTTTGTGACGTTTTCTTAATTTATAATTTCACATTGAATACACAACACTCTACCACTTTTACATAACTTGAAATAGAAGACCAACCTAGCAACATGCACACCGTTCCTTACATCTAACCATTTATCTGCTTTTGATGTCGTATAAGTACAATCCAATGACAAAAAAGTAATGTCGAATCATAAAACATTGCAATACATGAAAAAAAAAAATATATGAAGTCCTTCTCTTTGCCTTCTAATGTCAGGCCTTATAGCACTGCTGCTATGGGAAGGCCTTATAGCACTGCTGCTGCGGGAAGGTATAATAGCACGCCTACTGTGGTGAGGCATAATAGCATTACTTGAGTATACACTCAATTTAGTGTAACTATTCTGCTAATTAAAATTTCACTACTTATAAAATTTACTTATTGTTAATATTGACATATTGTAAATAAAAACAAAAATCATAGTAAAAAAAAAAAAATTTTTTTTTGTTATTTACATGAAAATTTAGTTTTGAGAAGGCCTCTTACAATCGGAGCAGTGCTAGCAGGCCTTGTTCAATTGCCTGCTGGGTTGCTATGGCTTGTGTTAGTGTTTCTATCAATGAGTGAAATACGGAATGCAGAGGGAAAAAGTTAACGCTCATAGAACAGCCCTGAATTTATAACACAGCCCTGCAAATCTTAACTTTTACAACGCCTACAAAAGATAACGTAATGATTTGGAAAGCGGTTTTCAACCCAAAAGTATTCTTGTTTGAAATTTACTATGATAAGGTATATATTGGAGCTGCCTAGTACACTAATCAAATCCCAACATATTCTTCATTTAAGCAACGATAGTGTCACGTAAATTCTTCCTACCTAATTTTATTACTCACTTAACTTTGTAGGGCTGTCTGTCCTTATAGCATTATACCTTTAAGCCTTCTCTCCTCGATCATATGCTACGAAAATTCGTTCCAAAAGTGCACACCGAGTAATTTGGTGTTGTCGTCTCCGAAAAAGTTTGAACTTTTGGTTTTTCTTGCCTTGGTTTGATTCGATCAATCTATCGTGGAGAAAGCGTTCGTTGAATTATCAATTATTGGGAAAATTCAACACTACTCATAAATTTTCTAGATTTAACAGAAGAGAATCTCCAAACACCGTCATCAGAGCTTGGACAAAATACACGCAACATATTGCGCTGAACAACACGATGATAATTATGAAACAAAGTCAAGCAAGTGAACTCTTTGACCACACCGAATTAGTAGCTGTTGGTATCAACTCCTTGTACCAGATAGCAGAAGATGAATGTAAATTGATTGATGTTCTTGGTTTCGTCCTTGTTGATCACCAGTCCCACTTTGCAAAAATTTAAGCAGCTGAATACAATGGTATTTTTTATGTTTGAAATAAATTTTTTAAATTTATATGATTTAGTATATATGTTATCGGCCAAACTAGTTTTAAGGATAAACTAGTTTTTCTTAAGTCAAACTAGTTTTTACTAGGCCAAACTAGTTAATTTGTATGTCTGAAAGGATGCAGTTTAATTGTAATGCAAAATCACTGTGGCTAGCGAAGCTAGTGTTGTACTTATTACAGATTGAACTGAACCATTATATGGTAGGATGTAAATCCTGAGCCGCCCACTTACGCTCACTTACCACATGCCAAGCATACAATGAAATTGATAAGTTTTATAGTCTTACTTTGCAACTGTCTCAGTCTTCACTACCCACAGTGCTTTTTCATTAAGATATCTTTGCATATCTTCAGGCTTAACGGTATCTAGTTTGGCCGGTAAAATAAATGTACATTAGAGTATTTACTTTTTCATTCTGAATTATATATGTATAAAAACTAAAATCAACCTCCAGTGAAGTTTCTCAATTTGAATATTAAGATTTATCTGTAGTTCTCATCCAAGAAGATTGATATTTTAAAGCATAGAGAAAATCTCATTACGACTCTCCGAATAAATAAAAAAAAAACCACATAATAATAAGGGAATAACTCATTTTTGAGTCAAACGTGAAGCCAGTTTCATTGTACGGTTGTGAAAATTGGATTAGCAACAACGCTCTAATACAGAATTTACAAGTGCTAACCAATAATTGTTCTCGTGAAATCCTGAAAATTTGGTGGCCATCTTAAATGTCAAATTGCTCACCCGATGCTGTTGAGATCCGATTTTCATTCATATCAAACGGCGTAAATGGTTCTGTCAGTCAGTTTTGTTGGAAATAAAATCTTCTTCCTTTCTTATGCGTTATGCGAAATCAAAAGGAGACACACGTCTTTTCATTTGTACGTTTATTGAGAGAGTAAAAAATATCGAACAACTTAAAAAACCAGAAGGAGCTATAAATCGAAACGAAAAATATTTCATGGTAAAGTGATTGCTAAGCTATTATACGAATACAGTACAATCAAATATATTTAATTGCGTATAATATTTATCTTTAACAAGTTTTATTGTACCGCTGTGAAAATTGAATTGCCGACAGCGCTCTGCTACAGAATTCACAAGTGCTAACCAAAAATTATTCTCTTCAAATCCTGAAAATTTGGTGGCTTATGACAATCTCATTGCTCACCTGAAGCTGTTCAGATTCAATTTTCATCCATATCGAACGGCGAAAATAAAAATGGATTTGACACAAGTTGCGAAAATCACCAACTTAAGAGTGGAATCATCAGGGTAATCGGAAACGCGGGCGACCGAAATAATCGTGGAAACGATTGCTTGAAGAGGAAATACGTGAATCAGGGAAATGTTAGAGGGCACTCTCTACAAATAGTGCACGTTGGAAGGGTTTTTTGGAGTTCCTATTCTTCGCGTGGGGAAAGGGAATACAAGGGAAATTTGAGAAGCTAAAATAGAAATGCTCGTGTAAGAAATATCTGATGTTTGATGAAAAAAAAAAAAATATCTATATTTTCCTTTTCAACGCAAAGAAATGGAACTTTTTTCCACTCATTTCAGAAAAGCAATGAGACATCATAAAATTTATGTGGAAACCTTTAAAAATTTTCAAAAATATTTTCTCTATTAATTTAAAGAGATTTATCTAAAAAAACCTCTTACTAAGTATTTTGATAGTTTAAGAAAAAATCATAGTAAAATTGCTCAATGAGGCAATTTTATTGATTTTACATTTGGCACTGTTTGTTAAAAGAAATTGATACAGCTGGCAAAATAAGATTTATTAGAAAACCTCACGATAACATTAGAAGACAAACCTACAAGCTGGCATATTACAACTTATTCAAGAACAATTATTTGTAAGAAAATTACAGCACTTTTAAAATTAAATTATCAGCCACAAATAAGCACAACGAACGTAAACTGCAGTCTCAGTAGTTTACTATTACGAACCACTTTATTTTCGTATGTCCTTTATTGAAGTATAAACTCCTGTTTCGTTTCAACAAATTTCTGTTGAAGGAATCACAAGTTATTGAGGTACTAAATGGATATCTTTAAATTATGGCATTTACATTTGTTTGTGTGGGAGGCTTAGAGTTTACGAGTGGGAACTAAATATCTCATATTATTTGTGTAAAAATCTACCGCAGCGGTCTATATGTGTGGTGTTGCGAGTTGTTTTTTTTTCTTGTTGAATTTTACGCGTAAGTCTCTTTCTGTGTGAATTTATATGGTATGTTAAGTGGCCCGTTGCAAATCAATGTTCGTTAGCGCCTCATTTATCAAAAGTAAGTAAGGCAAACGGAGTGTTTAACATAGCATCCACATTTGCTTACGCGGCACGTAAACAAAATCAAATTTCAACTAAAGTAAACTGAGCTACATATATGGTATCCTTGAATATTTTACGATTCGGATTCTCACAAAAAACGGCGAAGTCGATATTAAGCTGGATAAAAAAATTTTGATTAATTTTGCAAAATTGCCCTATTTAAGTTTTACTATTACTTTTAACTTTGTAAAGAAAATAGTTAATTTTCTTTAATCATATTAGCAGCATCATAGCTTTCACGTGCATATACTTTGTTTATATTTCCTTTAAAACTTTACAACAGTTGTTGTTTCAATTAATTTACTGCACTAGACACATCCTGTGGTTTTCCCTTTACAAAATTCTGTTGTGTTATTTCATTAAGTTCCGCCACATAATTCACCAAACCGAACAGGACATCTCTTACTATGTAATACTAGCAACCGGAATTAAAATTTACCACCACCACATGTAGCAAGGAATATGTTCGAAGTGCCTATACAATTGTACTGAAGGCAAATTGTCCTATTAATATATACTAAGTAGAAAACTTGATAAGCTTCAATGCTGACCTTGGGGCGGCTTACATACAACCAACTATGAATGTTTTTGCATACCTTTTTTGGTTGCTTGTGTTTGTAGCTCATAGATAGGCTTGATGTTACTACAAACTAAAAAGTTTTTGCTAATCTAAATTGAGTTTAAATGTTCTCCGAAGTTTTAAATTTTTTCTTTAATTGTGAAAATGATTAAACTAAGGAAATTTTTTTTTAAAGATCATTTAATGGCTGTAAAAGTGTACCACTTTTTTCTTTAATACAGCAAGTTTGAAAAAAGTTTGAAAACTTTCTGTGATACACAGGATTGTATTGAAACCAAATTTCAGTTTCAGTCGACCATGCTAACTAGAAATCTCGACGATTAAAGCTCTGGAGCCAGACATTCTAAGAAATTGCTAGTAATTCCTGTGTTCTCCATTTTTGAGAGGACCCCGTATATTCCAGTTAAAAAGCGTGATCTTGAACAGACGCCATTTCATCACTTTTGTGCTGGTTGAATCAGCTAATGTGGAAAGTTACACATTTTTAAAACTCCCTATACGAACTGGGGCACTTTCATAGAATTTTAGAGCAAGAGTTTGCCATCAGAGCCCCTGGGTGCATTTGTTTGACAATTATAAAGGTTGATTTTTTATACGTTTGGTTTTTGAAAATTGAGTGAAGTATTGAAAATTTACTATAGTGAATAAAGTACTTATTTTGAACAAAATATGAATCTTTCGTTTACTTTTTAAAGGTTATTTCATGTTAGTGTTGCCCGCGGCTACGTCTGATGTGCTTCATCCGTAAGCTTCAATTTTGACATAATTTTCCAGCATTTGGGGCGGCATCTCTCCAATGGCAGCTTTAACGTTGTCTTCCAGTGCTACAATTGTGGCTGGTTTGTCCCTGTACACGAGAGACTTCACTAAGCCTACGATCTTAGCGGCCAATGAACTGCTCCAAAGCGTTAGATTACTTGCTCATCAAACTCGCCTCTCGTGAAACCAAATATCAACCAAGTCCTATTCTTCCATTTTGGGCAAAAAAAAGTGGGTAATCATCGCACGGTACCTGCCCCATTGACTGTAACTTTGCGATTTTCATTATTTTTGAAAAAGTACGGTCCAATGATGCCGCTGGCCCTCAAACCACACCAAACAGGTGCATTGGCAGCTCTTCAACTGCCTATGTTTGCTCTTCAAACCAAATTTGGCAATTCTGTTTGTTGACGTACTCACTGAGCCAAAAATGAGCTGTGTCGCTGAAAAAAATTTTTCAATAAAAACTCAATTCTCACAAAGCACGATTTTTGATAATAAAATTCAATAATTTGCAAGCACTGACCGTTGGTTAGTTAGAAATGGCAAACCGTATTAAACATTTTTAGAGTAAAAGAATGTAACAAATCACTCGTGAGGTTTCAAAAAATTTACACTGAAAAAACAATTAGTAAAAAAATCACCCGTTATATAGTTAATCGCAATTACATTTGTACTTTACAATTAAATCAAAATATTGTAATTTTTGCAAATGCACAATATCTTAAATAAAACCAAATTCAGCACTCTGATTATTAATTTGTTTTGTTTTTTGGAACTTCCCTAAAAGTGTTTAAAAATATTTGCAAAAAAAAAAAAGTTTTTGGCCTATTTTAAAGCATATTAAAAAGGTTTTGCATAAGCCAGAGGATTATTTTATAAGAAGTATATTTTAATGAACCTATAATCAAAGTTAGTGCCATTCATTGAAGAACATAAAAAATTTGAGAAAAATTATGCTCTTTTACGATTTTCACTTACTAACTTATTCCGCCCATATTCAGTTATTCATCGAAGTGCCAAATGAATTCCCACATTCATTCCTTTTGCCAAAACACTAAATTTTTGATGAGTTTGTTTTAACCATCGATAATAAGTGGATGCAGTCAAAACTCATGAATTATATAAAATCGAATTATTTATAACAACGAAAGAGTAACAATCTTACATTCGTAAAGAGTGTTGTGTTGGTGAAAATAGACTAGCGTAAATTGAACCGAGTCTTTATCAGGTCATCAGACTAAAACTACACGAAAAGTGGGCAACTCCAATTGAAACAAAAAAATGTTATGTTTAAGGTAATGCAATTAAAGTTCACCCATAACTTTAAAAGATATTATTCGTACATGATCTGGATAAAAATGCTCTAATTTCAACAAAAGGGCACCCACACAAGCAAAAACTTATAATCACTTTGCTGAGAGGGTTTTCTGAGATTATGCTTCCCAATTTCACACAATTTGGTCAAATAATTGGAGCTAACACTAGATAAAAAGTGGATACATTTTTAGCAGGAGAATATAGAACATCGCATACAACTAAAAGTGTTCAAGTACTACGAGTATCCTACACTAAAAAAAAAAATTATTTTTAGCCACTAAACTTAACAGCAAGTTTGACAAAATAGAAATCGATAGACATGAAGACATATTTCGGAGGCCCTTCTTAGACTAGAGTGGACCTTGCTATACCAATGACTACTTTAAAAGAGTTATTTAAAGTGATATTACCAAGTTTCAAATAAATACTGTAAATAATACTAAAAAAAGACAGATTTTGAACATAAGGCAAGGCGTGGCACCTTCTATAGAAGCAAATCTAAAAATTTCTATGCTGAGATCTATTAACTAAAATAAATGTTGTTGTATTCATAAGGTGTGGCAGCTTTAGCACAAAGTTTTAGAACCATATATTTGAGGAGTATGGGTGCACAGTTGGATGTATAGATGAATGAATAGAATTAGGGAAATATTAATGGATTGAGAGATAAATTGAGGAAGATTTACATCGATTTTTTGAATTAATAACGGATATCAATCGAATAGTTGCATGGATGGGTAATTGATAGGCTGGTGGAAATATGGATGAATAAGAGATGGACAATGGATAAATATGTAAATGATTAAATAAAAGATAGAGATATAGATAAGCATATATATATATAGTGGATAGGTGATAAGGTATAAAAAGATATGGTCAAAAGGGATGCACCGACGAATGTATCATATATATCAGGTAAATTGTGTAAATATGTATGCATGGGAACACCGATGAATATGTCTGTTATGAATAGACGCAAAAATAAATATGAATGGAAGAAGCATGGATGAATAGAAAATATACCAGTTGAGGTGAATGAATAGCTATGGAATTAATATGCGGGAATTTACTTCGGTGAATAATAAATGTAAATAACTTTGCTTCGCAATATTACGTAAACATATGCAAATAATTGATTTTTTTATTTGTTTTTCAAATAAAATGTAACAAATGAATTATTAATTTATTGAAAAATGTTAAAAACTAAAGGCAAATAACCTACAATTAAAATTAATACAAAGATATACAATTTGATTAAACAGTGTTTTTAATTAACTTAAACTACATTTCGGGTACCCAGTGGCTAATTGTCAAGAGATTGTGTATTAGGGTGGGTCGAAATTTTCGACCTACCATAATGTACATAAAACACAGAATTATATACAAAAATATAGTTTTATATTAATTCTACTACTCAAATAAAGAGTGCAAATTTGATCTTCATATAGTCTATCGAAAGGGTATATATGTGTGCCTTCAAGATAAAAATATAAGCCATATCTATCCACACAGATATGTGCCAGCATTGCTTATATAAAAAAATACCAAAAATTACCAATTTTGGGGCACCCGCGCTACCTCTATGAACGCTTAAAAAAAATTTAAGTAGCCACTGATGTTCACAATGATGATATCTACGGTTTAAAGACCGAGCCGATTGAAAAGAAGAAATTTGAACCACCCTGATGTGTATATACATATACATGTATGTACTTGCAGTACATGACCATAACTACAATCAATAATTTTGTTCGTATGAAAGAGCATGCTTTCATGTCAACAGTTGCCAGAAAACGCTTTGGGGTGTCGCAGTAAAAACAAATCATGATGTTATGATGCAGTCTCTGCATTTGGAATAGTTTGTTTGTTATTTGTTTTGCACAATTTTTCACTTAAATTAGGTCAATTGTGTTTAATTAGCAGAGCATGCTATATGCTGCGGCAATACCTATAATATTTTAGGTTTTTATTTTAAGTTACATTTAAATTGTAATAATTTGAGTTGTCATCAGCAAATGTGTTGATTGTTCTTCTGTGCACTCACATTTGGTACTGCGAGTTTATATTGCACAGATATAGATCATCGACATTGTGAAAACATGTTTTAATGAAAAGGTAATGTATTGACTATTATCGAAAGAATAAATAATGGAAAGGTATTGCAATTATTATTATGAAAATAATGATAAACGGATTATAACATTGGATTTGGATGGCACACAAAAAATTTTGTTTTTAAATTTTCCATAACTTAAAGTAAGTTAACTAAAGGAGTTTCTATAATAACCGATTCAAATGAATCAGCTTTAAGTTAAATAAATTCTATTTGGATTCAAATCAAAAATATTTCTATTCAATTTATACGCTCTGGCGCTAAATATCAGGTGTGTATGGTTGATTCAAACATAAAATCATTAATATTTCCGCTGAGTGTAGTTCATACATACCTATTTAGATTTTTTTTTATTGCCCTATTATAGCTTCTAAGGACATAATGTCACAACAAACAAATTGAAATTGACTATCAATACAATTGCAGTACTATACAACGGTTGTTGAGGGTTACTTAAATGTCACTTAAATACAACAGTTATATGTTAATTCGTTTGAATAAATAATGAAAGGTAATTTTTTTTATAAAGAAAACTATCGTTTTATGTATATATGCTATACATATAAAGGGTGTTTTTTTTAGAGGTATAGAGCTTCGAATTGAAATAAAACACAACAAAATCGTTTTAATGTCCATCAATTTGGCTTTATTGGAAGGATAATTTTTAATGTTTAAATATGATTTCGGGCATGTGGCCGCCGCGGCTGGCTCGAATAAAGCCAATTCTACAGGTCCAATTTTGAACCACTTTTTCGAGCATATGGGGCCGTATGTCGGCAATAACGCCACGAATGTTGGCTTCCAAGTCCCCTAACGTTTCTGGTTTGTTGGCGTAGACGAGCGACTTCACATATCCCCAAAGAAAATAATCCAATGGTGTCAAATCACACGATCTTGGTGGCCAATTGACAGGTCCACTCCGCGAAATTATGCGCTCATCGAATGTTTCCTTCAATAAATCGATTGTGACGTGCGCGGTGTGGCATGTAGCGCCGTCTTGTTGGAACCACAACTCATCCACATTCATGCCATCCAATTCGGGAACAAAATAGTCGGTTATCATGGCTCTATACCGGTCTCCATTAACGGTAACTGACTCTCCAGCATTATTTCGGAAGAAGTATGGCCCAATGACTCCACCAGCCCATAGAGCACACCAAACAGTCAGTTTTTGTGGATGTAATGGCGTCTCAAGGGTCTCATGTGGATTCTCTTCACTCCAAATGCGGCAATTTTGCTTGTTGACGTAGCCATTCAACCAAAAATGAGCCTCATCACTGAACAAAATTTTGCGATGAAAATCAGCATCGAGATCAATCTCATTTTCGGCCCATACACCAAAATCAAGACGCATTGCATGGTCTCGCGGCTTTATTTCTTGCTCAAGCTGGATCTTGTAAGGTCGCAAGCCAAGATCTTTGCGCAAAATCTTCCATAAAGTTGATGGACAAAGCTCCAATTGCTGTGCACGGTGGCGAATCGATTCATTCGTGTCCTCTTCAACATTTTGCTCTACAGCGGCAATTGTTTCTTCGGTGCGCACTGTTCGACGTCTCTGCGGATGCGTATTATCACATAGAGTAAACGTAGTGCGAAAACGATCCATGGTTAACCGAATTAATTGCTCTGATGGACGATTATGTCGACCATAAAATGGACGGAGCTTGCGGTAAACTTCGTGAACTGAACCATTATTTTCGAAATAAATTTGCACGATTTGCAAGTGTTGTTCTTTTGTCAACCTGTTCATGATAAAATGGCAAACCAAACTGAACATAAATGACATTAGAGTTGCCAGATTTGACCATAAAATGCCAGTTTTATCTCTATTCGAAAAACAAACCTCTAAAAAAACACCCTTTACATACATGACGATTAATTGAAACTGTTGCATATTCATTAATTTCGTAAAAAGCGTAACAGAATTACGTTAAAAGAATATAAGAATTTCTATCATATATAACATGTGAATGCACCTAAATAAGTAAAAGTTGCACACCATTGAAGATTTCCCTTAAAGTTTTTGTTTTATAATTTTTAAAACAGCTGTCTTAACCCACTCTGCTGAAAATAAAGAAAAGCTGTAATGCCCTCTTTTCTGAGAAAAAGATCTAAGGCTCTGTTGTTTCAGCTGCTTTTCACTTAAGTTGCGTTCGTACTGTACAAAACTTTGTGAAATATTAAATAAGTATAAAACTTTGTTTTATGTATATTTTTAACGCGAAAAACTTTTCGTTACTTTGCGCATAATGTGCTTTTGTTTTGTTAGCAAAAATATCTTGAGAGAATTTAATACCAAATTGAATGAACTTCGCTATAGATTGATTTTAGAGCCTATCCAATTTATGCTCAAAATCAAAAGGCATTAATGATTTGACCAAGTTCTTTTGCTATGAACTTGACAAATTTTTGTTTAGTATTGATTTATGGTTATGCACGATATTGTTGTGTTATAATAAATCAATAAATAAACGATGCAGATGATGCCTACAAGTATTTAAATTGAAGGTGTTACCGTATTTGAATAGTTAACCGCTTTTGCGGTTTAATCTATTCTTGGACTTATTTCCTACCACTGACTTAATACTAATTTTACCTAAGTCCATTTAGCAGACTTTGAGCATGCCATATTCTAGCTTTAAAGATTCTGACTAAAGTAATGCTGGAAATTCTGTGCTTTACTGCAGGAAGCATGGATACCCTTTCAAGGTTCAAATATTTATAAAGACTTAGCTTGATAATAGCGCACGCTACTCTATCTCTACTGGTAAACGTTTGAACAGTCGGGAAAAAAAGTCAATGATTTTATATTTTATTCAACCATAAATGATTATTAAAATTTTTAAAACGTCAGTCACCAACAAGGTTATCAGGTACCTTCTCTCTTAATATGGCGTGTAATGCGATTATTTTTTAATTTTTTTTTAAGCCTTAGTGATTGTTATAATATTCTGTAAGTCCGTTGCACCAAATCAAAAACACTTGCACTTGATTCGCTCGCGCTCCTCACCAAGAAATATCAACTGTCATGGAGCACTGGAGGCTTGGATAAAATGTGTTGGATGAAGCGAGTTTGGCCGCGATAGGTGGGCAATTACTCGTCAATAGCCATCGGTTCATGCAGTATACACGCCATTTTTAATAAGCCATCATCATTGCATCTGAAGATATCGTCTTACTTTCTAGTAACCTTGAAGTACGGGTATTTCTATTATCAAAGCGAATAGTTCTGTTGATGGCGTAGAAACTATTTCTACTCATTTTTGCTTTATAAAGAGCGAAATATGTCATATATATTTTTTTGTAGGACGTTAAATTTCCTACTAACTAAAATAATTTTTCAGTTCATTTTTACAAAATGCTCTCATGTCAAGCTACAAAAATATGAAAAAAAAAATATATTTTTTTTTCCATGTAATTTATATGGAAAATGGAAAGTTAGAAACAGGCACCCCTTAATGTTAATATTAAGAGCTCAATTTTTTAGAGGCTTCGTTTTTCACCTTTCTAAAAGTCTTTAGCCTGTTTTTTAGTTGAAAAAAAAAGTTGCTCAAAAATGGCACACCCTAATAAACATAGCCACAAAAGGCACGAACAAATTGTATTGTATTGTATGCAAGATATTTCGCCCTCCTTTGGTTTAGTCCCCCCATGGGTAGCTGACATAGAAGGATATTTTTTTGTATTGAGTTCATTTCAGGATGTGCTGAAACTAAGTAGTCAATCATAGCATAGGAGAAACAAAAATTGCATTTTAAAGAGAAAGCTTAGCAGCATCAAAAATCTTTGGTCTATAAGTATATCAGCAAAATTCATTTTGGTACCGTGACATAGCCCTAACGGTTATCGGTAAATCATTTTTTTTTTGGATTAAGATCCTCTTTTATGCGGTCACAATCCCAAAAATTTTTGTGGGATTATGACTCTTGCCAAAGGGGACACAAACCTAATTGGGTTTATGTACCTTTGGCACTATGTCCACATGTAATGGGGACATAATACTAGCATTTGTTAGAAAATGAAACTGCTACTAAATGAGAAAATAATGAAACCAAAAAAATTAATTTTAAAAGAAAAACTGTTCTGACTTTTTAAACCAAGTCTTTGAATTTCATAGCTTATCTTTTTATGGGTTGGAAAACATTTAACCTACAGCCTTTTAAAATACTTTCTGAAAAAACTTTTTGGAGCGCATATCGAAGATCTTGCCATAATGACGTTGGTTTGAACTCAAAAATATTCGAGCTTATTGTTATTGTGACGGTTAGAGAAGCGGACATAAAATATTATGATATTATATATTATGTTATATGAATTATGTCACGTCACCTCCATTTTTAGTAGTAATTTTTTTGAACGATAATCTAATAAAATTCAATTACATATCATAACGAAAATTATTCCGTAGCCCATGAAACCCTCCTGAAACGTTTTTACATACGCCCCTGATATCCATTTATATTCGAACCTATTCAAACTCTAGCATGCCTGTTTTCGGAGAAACTTCAAAAACGAAGTAAAAAATCTTAGCGACACAAGACTTCAAAGCTGAATCTTCTAAATGGAAAATCACAAGTTTTCGTTTATAATCCTAAGCTTAGTATGACCATACTAGGCTTAACCTCACGAAACAAAAACTTCAGGATGAGTGAACCTACCATGAAAATGGAAGAAAATAGGAGAGCTTTTAAATTAAAAAAAAAAAATAAAAAATGTTTGCTCTGAAAAATAATACAAAACAGCATTTCATTAAATCTCATTGATTAAGTTCAGATGTTTAAATTAAATCCAAATACTGTAATTCGATAGTAATTTGCAACTTTCAATATATTTCTTATATTTACTAAAAGTATAAACATATGTTATTTGCGACAAGATGATTAAAATAAATGAATTTTATTTGATACTCGTCTTGTGAAACTTTGCGTTTCAAATTGTAACACAAGGGTGCGCAACGTAAAATACTGTTGATGGGCTTTGTAAAAGTTTTTACTATAAATATCATCTGAATGATTAATGAAACTTTGTAGTACATGCTCAAAGAGTCGTGAAAACTTATGTTTCTGACAAAGTTCAGCTGTTACATAAACATTCAATCAGAATTAACAAAAATAACAATAAATCAGCAAAAATAATTTTATTTGTTTTAACGCCAAACACGATAAATTCAGTGGATATCAAAATGTCATTGAAATCAATTTGTTGTAATTTATTTATTTTGTCTTTGTTTTGTATATGCGAATGCCAGCAAACCTTAATAAACCCAACATAAAATCATATGAAAAGTTTACCTTAAATTGGAAAGTCATACCGTCAAGTTCATTTACGAATTTGTCAACTTTGTATATGTCATCATAGTGACAATATTTGATAACATTATGTGCTTCGTTGCACACAAAGAACAGCACGTACTCACACATGTACATATGTACATGTACGTATGTGCGCACCTGTTCAAAAACAAAATCTATAAAATGTAGAGTAAATTGAAAATATTCACAGTACAAGAACACATACTGCACACAAAATACCTGAATGTTGAATTTTATGATGTCAATGGCATGAACCATATGTTTACATATTTATAAATGGGGCATTAAAAGTCAAAAAGAGAGAGGGTCTGAAAATGTGTTAGTTATCAACTCTATTGTAAAGAACATATTTTTGGGTAATAAAGTAGTTGGTCCATTGAAAAAATTATCAAATTCTTAACTCCTATTTAAATTTGAAAATAATACAGAATTCTAAAGTCAATATTTTTATATTTTTTATTTCATTTTGAAATCTGCAAGAAAAGAGCAAAAAAAAATGTTATTTCTGTTGAGAATTCTGAGTAGAAATTTCCATCCAGATCGCATACGGTTGGCCCTATTAGAGATCCGGTACGAACTTGGTTAATCGGATCCGTCCCAGGCAAACCTAATATAACACTGATCAGTGTTCCTGATGTGGCACTGATCAAATGAATCTAATCAGTTCCGGTTATTACCAGAATCCTCCCGAAATGTTCGTGGTTTCACAAACCTGATCATTACTGAAAGAGCTTTCATAAGGCTAACCCTGGTAGGGCTACAATATGGCTTATCTTTCCCATACCTGGTCCGAAATTTTTAATAGGTTTTCACTTTTAAGATTCTGATAAGATTCACACATGGTTGTTCTCAATAAGATCTGCCATTCCTAACTAGATCCAGAGTTGACTTGCCTAATAGACATTCCTACTCGTAATTTTCCAAACATTCATGAGAATAGAAGGATTTTTGTATTCAGATTACAATACTTTTGGTTTTATGCGCAAATTTTAAAATTAAATTAAACATTCCGATACCTGAGTTTTGTTCAATTTTCAAGTTTAGGAAATAAAAAGTTTAAAAAAGTTTCTTTAAAAGATAAATTTAGTCCAAACATTTGATGTTACAATAACTTTTTTTCGAAGGGTTAATATTTACAGTGAAAAAATAATATTTTAAAATTCTGTTTTTGTATCTATCAAAAATTTTGAAAAACAATCAATAGTTTGTTTCAGTTATGGCATAATTATCAGGTGTGCATCATTAACTACTCAAATGCTATGCACAAAAATAAACTTAGCAAAATCGAAGATGCCCAAATCCAACTGCTTTCTATTTTGACTTGTAGTGCCCCCTATACATTAACACTCATCGAACAAATAAAACTGTTAACCATGTGTATTCTAGCTCTCTAATAGAAAAGGAAATATTAAAGATAATTTCAAATCATACATGTTTATAGACAAGATAAGAAAATATTAATGTTAAAAACTTTTTATTGTCCTACGTTAAGTAAAGTTTTTATGTTCAAATATTGGTACGCAATTAACATATATTTGTGATAGCACAACCAAAAAATTGTATTGTTGTTAAAAGTTTTTTTTTAGAAAACATGTTTTGTTAACAAAAAGATAGCGAATACACCGACATATATCTGTTAAAAAAATATAACCGGTCCGAAACGGATTTGCATCCGTTTTTGTGCGCACCGGGTAGTTAATCTTTTGTGTTGGGTTGAGTTTTGTACAAAAAGAAAAGCTCTTTCCGAAGTAAATGTTGATACTGCCAATGTTACCAATATTTTCTAAAGATAAAGTATTAAGTAAATTAAAGGATGGAAATCTTTCCCCTCTCCAAGGGTTTCAACTTTCCAGAGTTAAAATTTAGGTTTTACATTATTTCAAAAAATTTTTTAAAAATTTAGATGCAGTTTCATTCGTTATTGTATTCTGGTCTACCATGCAATAAAAAAATCAAAATATTTATAGGTGCGAACGAAAATGAATTGTTGTCTACTATTAACCTTAGTAACGGAATCATAATTGATACTCCACATATAATAAATTTTTGATGTTATTTGAAAAAGTCAATTTTTTTATTTTTTACCACATAGAAACCGTTCAGGCCTTCAATTATTCAGATTTGCAGTTTTTTTGGCATCTACTAGTACACAACTACCTAAAAATAATATAAAAGCTAATTTGGATTCTGTTGGTTTGTTTATATTCATCAATGAATTTTTTTGTTTTACTTACGAGTTTTTTTTGAACACAATTTGAAACTTTTTTTTTAAGCATTGGCTAAAAAAATTTTATTTAATTTTTTTATATCTTTTACATGATAGACCAATCACTGAAAAAAGTTTCAGCCTAATTAGAAAACATGAGGGTAATGATAGGCTCATTATAGATGGAATGACCCAGTCACCAATAATTAGATATGTTTCGAAAGTAACACTAAGCATTACAGAAAGTAGTAATATTTTGCTAACATTAGAACTGCCGGAGTTCGGAACAGCCCTTGGAGCGCCGCTGGGACATATTTTTTCCAGTTTAGCTGTTGTGGTAATCAACGTCCTAAAAAATGTGTTTGAAATATTTTTAACTTTCTCTTATATAAAGTAGTTTTCAATGTCAGACAATAAGCGCATAATGAAAGAAAAACGATAAAATATCAAACAAATCAAATATATGAAGAATACACAAATTCCGTTGCATACTTTAGTTCAAGACATAGATTTAAGTTAGCAAAGTGGTTTCAAGTGCTGTCAAAAGTAAACATTTTCAATATATTTAACAATTTATCGCGCGTCTTGTTCGAACAAAATTGATGTTGGAATATTTGGAACAAAGGATTATTCTAAGTATTATATAAAAAGTTTTCAGTGTCAGGAAAGTTGCGTTTAATGGAAGAAGAGAGATAAAAGAACAAAACAAAATAAATATATTAAGAATATAAAAATGCTGTAAAACTCACTTTCAATTTATTTGTTTATTTGTGTGCTCAAAGGACACAATTTTTACATGTGGTCAATTATATGTTGCTCTGTCAATATGTAGGAGCAGAGAAGGAATAAAACTCGTGTGTAAATCGGAAGAAAAGTCTATTCAAAATATAGTCTTTGAGAAAGCACCACAGTAAAACCTTACAAACTAAAGTGGAATCTATGTTATTTCGGTCTGTATATTATACAAAACAACACGTTAAAAGAAAAGCGTTTGGATGGGGCCAGAGCTCACAACAGAAGCGATACACGTAAATAATTTCATTTGACTCGGACTTGACATAATGCAAGTTTGGCTTGTCTCTGTGGAGTCGCAGCAAGAATGCTTATTATTCTGCTTGCAACATATTTCTTCCCCAATTCTTTTCTCAATTCAAAATGAAAATCTCCGCGTTCAATTTTGCTGTTGCTATCTTTCGATTTTTTTCAGCCAAAAGATGTGCGCACGTCAATAATTAGTTATATTATACTGCCACATTGTACAATACAACTCATTAAAATGATGAATGGCAGAATGACTAATTATTGCAAAACAATATATAATGTTAGCTTTCGAAATAATATCGCTTGAATGATTTGAATTTGTATAGAAGAATAGTTAAATCAATCCTTAAATTAAATAAGTAAAATATTTTTAAAGTTTTTATTATCATCTAAGTATGATATTAGACTCCCTCTAAAGCTTATCCAATTACTTTGCACAGATTACATTTAATTTTTAATTGTCTAACCTTTCGGTACAATTTACGTTCCATATATTATGACGCTAACCTTTTGTTTTAATTAAAACGTGGTATTTTAGGAATAGATATTAAATTAAATTATGTTATATCTTGTAACTATAGGTTCACATTTACATGCGGGTGGTCTCCAAACACAAATAATTCCTGTACCAGAAAACGATTTTGCGTAAAGTAGAAAAAACTTAAAGTAAAAATAAATTGAATCCATTAAGATTAACTAGGTCGCAACTAAATATTTCGGAAAAATTGTTAATATTTTGTTTTTCTGAATATTCTCGTAAAGTGTCAATTTGTCTTGAACCAAACACTTTAACGCCAATGTCTTGATCCTACAAATTATTGCACACTAATCTATCTAAGGTACAGACAAACCCTCCCGTTCTTTCTGCTCTGTCATTCTACCATTTTGTTTGCTAAATTTTTAGAAGTTCTTAACCCAAGCTCTACTATTTTGTAGACTTCTTTAAAATTTTTTATAAATTGAGAAAAAGTACTCTGAGATGACTCTTTAAGGCAAAATTAGAAGAAATGCTAAAAAAAATTCAATTTTCTTACAATCCCTACATTATAAGACATTTAGGAATTGTGATTGAATGCCCATAATAAACATTTCCTCTAGGAAGCTTGAAACTTAAAATATTGGTTTCCATTAAGATGGGTTAGGTAGGTAACAAAACTAAATAGCTGATCTATACTAAGATGTTTAAGGTCATCGAGGTCATCAAATAAAAATGAACCAAGTGTTTTGTGGCGTTTTCTAACAAGTGCGGAGCACAAGCAGAGGAAATGTTTAATGTTTTCCCCTTCCTCCAGATCTTAACAACTTCTACAGAAGTCAAAGGACCTAACACCTAATCTCTCCGCATGTCTGCCGATGAGGCAGTGGCCAGTTATGACTGCGACAACTGACGAGACACTATGTCTAGTGCGAGAAATTAGTTCTGACGAACGCTTAGCATCCCATTTCGGCCAGATTTGCTTAGTTATATTACAAGTTGACCCTTCAGTTCATTTTTTGTTAGCATTTTTTACCATTTCGTTTTTAAGCAGTAACTTGAGGATTATGTGCAGTAATCCACTGCCTAGCCAATTCATCAGCTTTACAATTGCTTTTAAATTTTCCTATGCCCAGACACACAGATGAGGTGAATGTTAAAATGCTTAGCCATTTCATTTAGAAACGAGCGGGATTGCTGATGAGAGTGATTTTAAAGATTTGATATCAGCTTGATTATCGGAATAAATGTTTTTATCCTTTTTGTATATAACATTCAGCTTCAGCTAAGATGCTATCTCTTCCATAGCTATAACCTCCGCCTGAAAGACGTTGCAATAGTATGGTATCATCGCAGCGATTCTTATCTTCAGTTGCTTCGACTAAAAACCATAACCCATCTGGTTATATAGCTAGGAGCCATCCGTGTAGAAATTAATATGGACACTTCTCCCCAGGAGTCCTGCGTTCCAGTCATGCTTAGATGATATGTGAGTTACGTAATTCCTCTTGAATGAGATTAATGGAACAATATAGTCCGAATTGGAGGCTACAGAGCTCCTAAAAAGTCTCCAAAACCTCACATAAATGCAACATTTTTTTTATCACTACCTGAATACAACATACGACATTTTTCAAAGGATTATTATAAAAATTGTCACAAAAAAAAAAAAAATAGCTGGGTCATTCCATCTATAATGGGCCTATCATTACCCTCATGTTTTCTAATTAGGCTGAAACTTTTTTCAGTGATTGGTCTATCATGTAGAAGATATAAAAAAATTAGATACAATTTTTTTAACCAATATTATTGCTTAAAAAAAAGTTTCAAATTATGTTAAAAAAAACTCGTAAGTAGAACAAAAAAAATTCATTGATGAATATAAAAAAACCAACACAATCCAAATTAGCTTTTATATTATTTTTAGGTTGATGTGTACTAGTAGATGACAAAAAAACTGAAAATCTGAATAAATGAAGGCCTGAACGGTTTCTATGTGGTAAATGATAAAAAAATTTACCTTCCAAGAAAACATCAATTTCCCAAATACTCCTTCATCGATATCAACTTTTTTAGGCTCAAAATTTTCAGAACATATAGGAGTACCATCCCTGATGATTTTATCCATGTTTTTTCACCCTATTTGATTTTACAATCATTTAAAACTATGATTTATGATTTGCAATGTAAACTGAAACATTGAGAATGAGTCCGAGAGAATAAAATTTGAATTGATTTCAGCCTTTTTAGGCTCAAAATTTTCAAAACATTCAGGAGTACCATCTCTGAAAATTTCATTTATTTTCGTTCACCTTATCTCATTTTACAGGTATCTTAAGTTAAGATTTAGGATTTGCAATGTAAATTGAAACATTGAAAAGTAGAGCGAGAAAATTTGAATATTCCGTTATATTTCTTTCATAAATATTCCACTGTATACACTCACTTTAGATACCTGTAAAATGAAATAAGGTGAACGAAAATGAATGTAATTTTCAGAGATGGTACACCTGAATGTTCTGAAAATTTTGAACCTAAAAAGGCTGAAATCAATTCAAATTTTATTCTCTCGCTTTCATTCTCAATGTTTCAATTTACATTGCAAATCATAAATCTTAACTTTAAATGATTGTAAAATCAAATAGGGTGAAAAAACATAGATAAAATTTTCAGGGATGGTACTCCTATATGTTCTGAAAATTTTGAACCTAAAAAAGTTGATATCGATGAAGGAGTATTTGGGAAATTGATGTTTTCTTGGAAGGTTAATTTTTTTATCATTTACCACATAGAAACCGTTCAGGCCTTCATTTATTCAGATTTCCAGTTTTTTTGTCATCTACTAGTACACAACTACCTAAAAATAATATAAAAGCTAATTTGGATTGTGTTGGTTTTTTTATATTCATCAATGAATTTTTTTTGTTTTACTTACGAGTTTTTTTTAACATAATTTGAAACTTTTTTATAAGCAATAATATTGGTTAAAAAAATTGTATCTAATTTTTTTATATCTACTACATGATAGACCAATCACTGAGAAAAGTTTCAGCCTAATTAGAAAACATGAGGGTAATGGTAGGCTCATTATAGATGGAATGACCCAGCTAAAAACTCATTCTGGAAAAAAAGAGAGAAAATGATGAACTTTTAAATATCCACATCCAAACAGTTTTCAATTCAATAAACAAAGATATTATTAGTGACGCGAGCACTGTCGAATCGAAAAAAGTATAGGTTTGGGAATATCTTTATCTATACGTTCAATTTAGATTAAGTTCAATTAGTTTATTTACCTAACAAATTTTTAAACACTTATATATATTACATCGAGATTTATTTTTTAATATGTTTTTGAAGACACATGTATATGCAACTGTGCTAAAATAAGATTTGTTTGGGGTTTCTAGTAGGGGGAAAATGTGGCCGTAATTTTCTAACAAAGTGAAGCAAGAGTGTCTTAAAATATTCATCGTAATTTACATTTGTTTATCCCTTATAAACTTGATGAATTTTTCAAATGGGAGTACAGCTTTCATGAGAATAATTCTTTTCTTTTCCATATTGTTATGTGAACCATTGCTTCCTTAAGCAGCAAGAACATAACGACAGCAACCTGAAAACTAAACCAATTTTGACACTGAAAGCCGTAACTATCATAGAACAATATCAGCTGTTAAATCTCTAGCAGAAACAAAAAGTACTTTTATATTGAAATTGCATGTCTAAGTGCTATTCTTCTCTGAAAATTTGGCGAAAGTATTTCATATTCTTTGTTGTCAACGCCTGTTAGCAAGATAGAAATCGATTTTTTACGTTTTTTTTTTTCATTTGTCGCAACACAGCTGTTTTCCCGCAGATTATGATGTAAAAAATATGCTGGTTGACTTATGCTGGTTGACTACGTTCGTAGTAACTAAAATGAATTGGATTTACTTAAAGTTTTAAGATGTCGTTAAAACAGAATAATATTTTTTTTAAACATTACCGTGGATACACAAAATTTCAAATTTTTGTTTGACATTGGGTACTAATGCTCGTGTGTGTAAAAGCTTCTCTACAACACACTACGTTGAGGTAAAACGCTAATGTGCTCTGACACGGAAGGCTGCTCTTTTTGAAGGTCTCCTTCAACTGCTTGATTTTCATTTGAGGATTAGCTAACGGCAAATATTTGTTCCACATTGTGAATTCAACAATGGCAACTTGACTGGTTGCATTATAAAAATAAAACATTTAGTATTTTTGCAAAACCGTCTGCATTATGTTTTCGCTTTTGGAACTTAAATATTTTTAAATGCAACTGTGCATATTTCATAAAGATAAATGGTATTTATTTTTAAATATACGTTCAGCTATATACATAAGCGTGGAAGAGTACTGAATTTCAATTTGGACTTTCAGCGTTTTACATCAAGCTTAGGACAAACGAATTCCGAACATGCAATATAAAGACAATAAACCAAATTAGTAAGCTACACCCAGCGTGTGGACCTCTGATTCAATCCCTTTTTTCTGAACTAAGCGATATAAGATGGAATCAATACTTATAAACCACATTGATAGAACATTTTATAATTATCTCAATAACGTAGTCTCAATTTGTTAAACGAGATACCTGCTCTCTGAAGAAAAGATTCGGGCTGCCTTACCTTCTTGAACATGTAGGACGTGAATTTAATATTATCTTCGTTGGAGCGTTCTCTTCCATATGCTCGATGGGCCCAAGCTAATTCAGACGATGAACTTTCACATTTTGAACTACATGCACATCAGTGCAACGCTTATAGCGTACTCGGTTGATTTTTCTTTCACCAAACGTCATCCTTACACATAGGACCAAATAAACGACGCAAGATTTGGTAGTTTCGCAATGCCTTTTATAAATTCGATGCACTGTGTTGGTATGAACCTAATCAGATGCCTAAGAGCAGTGAAATAAAATCAGAAATGATCGAACCATATCAGGTATTTCTCCACAGCGCAATCGCTTGTAGTCGTCGAGATGATATTCTCTTTCATTATCAGTTTCGGCCCACGATGCTGAACCCTCACCACCAATATGCAAATTTTTTATTAGTTTTCGTCTAATATAGTTGAAATAGATAATTTGAGGAATAACAGATTTGTAGAATATTTTCTATCGTTTGGAACATCAGTACACTTGGACGTAGCTTTCGATACAACGAACACATAATTTTCTACCTTAGGTCCGGTTAAACCAATATGCACAGAACGTTAGTAATTGATGATCTCGATATATCTCTGCGAGTCATATCAAGGGAGGAAGGGAAATAATCAATTCATCTGTGAGAGCACAGGTAACATTGGGTCTTGCTGACATTAAAATTAACTGTTTAGTACGATACCATTCAGAGATTGTTGTGAGATTAAAACTGAGTGTGTCATACAATGCAGCATTTTCCACTTCACTTTAACAAATTTGGAGTGCTTTTTAAAGCATTTTCAATGCTAAATATTAACGTTATAAACAAATAAATTGATTGGACAGGACGTCGATGAAATAACATTGTCGTTGTAAATAAGAACAACATAGAGAACTCTACCATAAATGCCAAATTTATTGGATGCAAAACCGTCTAACATCTACCACGGATGGAGAAGTTACTGCAGAAACTTCAAATCTGACGGAAAAAAAAATACTGATTCCGTAGGCAGTTTTGATAAAAGTATACGATGACACACTCTATCCAACGCCTTTGAAATATCAAGAGTATTAACTGAAAAGGTAAACACATTCTTCACCTAATAGCAGAATTTTCGTTGTGTCAAACGTATTGGCGATCACTAAGTCAGCCGATAATTCGTAACCTGGAAGTCTTTTATGCTTTTCTTAACTTTAGAAAGTGCAGAGCATATTACATTGAACTGGTAAACATAAGGAGTTTTTATTTCAATAGCACAAAAAACAATTAAGTGAACCAGTGCCCACTCTGACATATAATAAAAAGCCATGTGTATTACGTCAATGAAGGAATTACCTACCAATTACCATTGATAATGTTCAAACTCCATAAACATTCTTCTAAAATGCACAAACAACAAGCATATCGAACAGCAGCTCACGATAAATAGCAAAAGTACCGCTATATGCATTGTTCCCATCAGAGATTTATTCATAACAGAGCAAGCAATAGCATTACGGAGGCAGGTCTTGTGAAACCAGCAGACAGTGTAAATGGAGAAGTGTAAATGGAGAAAAATCCTTATAAAAAAATACAAGTTATCAATCTGTGGGAAGAAATTTCACAAGCCTACTTATCTTAGAAGCAAATCAGCAGCTAATCCAAAGTCAGAGAAACCAATTCAAGGGCCGATTGCGACTCAGCTAAGAAAGCCAAAAATATTCGAAAAGTAAGCACCACGTTGTTTTAGCAAAGGCGAAAAATTTGAAACGTTGTTATATTGGATCGAAACCTCAAGCTCGATTATGTAGAAAAATAGCTTTAATAGCTGACCCAAAATTTTCTCTCACTGGCAGTTTGTCCATTCATTCCTGATTTTGAGACTGTTTTGCTGACAAAGATTCTGACGCTATCGTGATGTAAGTCAAAATAAAGGGTGCTACTATTAAGTTGTTAGAAGAAGATTGTAAAAATCAAGCTATGCTAAAAAATTCGTGTAGGAATTCTAAAACTATTCAATTCAAGAATAAAATATCTTACATCTATGTATAGTTGCTACCTAAATTTGTTTTCTGATAAAAGCGTTTTTTTCTCTTTGATATACATACGTACATGGATAGTCTTCAAAAAATCTTTTCATAAATATTTGTATTATAAGTGCAAGCACTCTGAACCCTTCTATGACATTTATGGTCACATATCTAAAGTATTTCATTACTGCCATCAGTAGCAACGAATCAGTACACATGTGACCTATTTGCCTTAAATGCAAATAGTAAAATTGTATTGTCTCTGCTATCCTTTTCCAGAGTTTATTTTATTTTCGACACAAAAAATTCACCAAAAGTATCGTAACAGTTTTTACTGTGTGTATTGTTTCTTGTACATAAATATTGTATGTATATTTTACACATGTATCTCTTGGGTTATTATACCCTACACGCAGGCAATATTCACTAAGTTATTCCGTTTGTAACGCATAGAATGGAGTATGCAAAGGAATAAATCTCCTTCAACAATACTTCCTGTTTACATGCCTACATGTCAGTCCGTGCAAAATACGATTACGGGAAAACGAAGCGAGAAAATTGGAAAAATTTTGGTACACATTCTTTATAATCAATTACGTTTTACGTATACACCAATTGCCCTTTTATACGCTACACTAAGAGAGTTATTTAAGGTAATGCAACCAAATTTCACACGCATACAATTAATGACGCGGACAAGCACTGATCAGGCGAGTTTTGACTTAAGGGCGTGGTATCTTCCATATAAGAATTGACAAAAAGATGCTATACTGTGAGAGTCATTTAAAGTAATGAAATCAAATATCATACAAATACTAAAAAATTGTTTGTCCAAGCTATAGCGAAATTTGATAAAAAAAGGCGTGGCAAATCCTATACAAAAACTTTCAAACCTCTATATTGACAGAGGATTTTTAGGCAATGCAAACAATTTTTACTAAAACACTAGGAATTGCTTGAACTAGACGAAAATTGACGAATTTTGACTGGAGGGTGTGGCAGCTCCTACACAAACAAAATTTTCAAAAGCTATATGGAAAGAGTTTTTCATGAAATGCATGCAAACTTTATACATATAATAGGAATGGTTTGGAAAATTTTTGGCCTAAGTTGTGTGTATTTTGACTACAGGGTGGAGCGCTATAGTGAATTTAAAATTTCAAAGTGCTTCGCTGATATACATACATAATTACTAAAAGTAATGCTACGAAATTTCGACAAACGGGTGTGGCAACTTCCACATAAGCAAAAAATTTAACACGCTGTACTGGAAAAGTTTTTAAAGATACCGAGTCCACATTTGACACAAATACTAGAAATTATCTTGAAAAAAACATTGGCAACGCAGTATGCAGATTTAATCAACAGGGCGAGTCATCTTTTTTATAAGTAAAAACTTTGAAATGCTTTGCTGTAAAAGTTATTTGAGATATTAAGAATGCCTTGGACAAGCACTAAACTGAAATTCCACTCAAATGAAAACTTAAAGCTACACAACCAAATAAATGTTACCATATTCAATATGGGAACGTTTGGTTAGCCAAGTCTTAGCGTGGCGTGGAAGATAAAAGTCCTTATAATAAAAATTTATGACTTTTACGAGCACTTTTACTGTTAATGTGATGTAGGGTATTTTTTTTTCGGTGAGTCCAAAGATAACACTCGAACTTAGTAGTTTATTTTTTTAATACAAAATATAATTTTTTATTTTATCTATCTGCTTACACGCAATCTATTGAGTTCATTCAGCATCAGTGAAAATAACAAAACGTGACGTAACAAAACGAAACCAAATTATTCATGCAAATTTCTGACTTTTGGAAAATCATTGGGGAAAAGTTGTTGGCGACATCGAAAATGTTCATGAATTATGAATGAATGTTAATTTGTTTTTTAAATAAATGATAATTTTGAATAGAAACTGTTTTGTGTTGTATTAAATATGTAAACATTCCTTGTAAATCTACGAATTGTGTGAAATATGTGGTGGGAATAAAAATTTCGTAGGTAAAAGTTGAACTTGAGTGAAATGTTTATGGGTTGATAGCTAAAACGCTATTTTTACCCTATTAACTGTGACTTTAACGGACGAATTCAAGAGATAGAAGCCCACTACAAATTATAAGGGATACCAAATGGTCAAAAGTTTTATTTTAGGTAAAAAAGGCTGTGAGCCAAAATTATCAAATTTCATTAAAGCTAAAAAAAAAAACTGCAGTTTAAAAAGTCTTCACACTTATGACTTCGGTCAACACCATTCGATCTCCAAGGAAGTGGTTTCCCAAATAAGCTTCCATTATTTTAAATATAATTAAAGAATAATATTGAAACTTTGCTTGGATATAGATATTTTTGTATACATTGGCATAATAATTAAAAATAATAATTAAATTTAAAGCAACTACAGCTTCTGGAGGCAAAGTATGTGAAGAATTGGATGCTATCATTAGAGCAAGGACGAAATTAAATTGAACAGTTGAATGAGTGAGAGAGTATGCATTGCTCTCATCTTAAGGGCAAACAACAATCTACTATATCTTTATCTGCCCTGTCGGAGTGAAAAAGTCAATTGCCAAAAAACAACTAATTTAAAGGTAGTTGAAAAAGAATTAGTTTAAAAGTAGTTGAAAATACATGCGGAATGCGTCAATTCGATATATTTTACACTTAACAATTGTTATAATAAAACTGAGCAGATTTGATTTTACATATGTACATTTTAATTTTGTATCGTAAATTTTCATTTCTATAAATGTGAATAACTTAGAATCATATTTTCCAATCAAAAACAAGGACGTCTTTGCAATCGTAGACAACTATCGAGTCTTTTCTTGTTGATGCTTTATTCTCCCCTTTTTTAGACGCCTTTGGTGATGCAGCTTTGGAAGATGCAGATCTTCAAAACTAGTTTAAATAAATTACTTTAAAACTAGTTGCTTTTAAACTATTTTTAAATTAGTTGAAAACACATGCATGCGGATATTTTCAAAAAAGGATCAGCTAGGATTTTGGGCCAAGCGGATTTTTGATGTACAATCGACCCAGAATACAGTGCCGCTTTTAGTTTTCATCGGCATTTTCAGTAAACCTATAGCTGCTTTAAGCCTACCGTGTGCAGGAGACGACAATTGCCTTACTCCAATGACATCCCCATGTTATTTAAGTCAGTTGGTTACATGAGAAAAAGTCAGAATTTCAACTAGTTGTGCTTTGAAAAAAATACTTTTAAACTACTTTAAAATTAGTTGATATATACATATATAGATATAGTTATATACATATATAGATATAGTAGACATTGTTTCAAGGAACACCATAGATTAAGATATTATGTAGATATGTCTATTCTTCGGAAAGTGCATACAGATACCCTTATAAAATACCATCAGAGCAAAAAGTTGAAAGGGGAAAAGCGATTACTAGGCTTTAGCATCCCTGAGTGCTTAACTTTTAGTCCCAAAAAACATGCATCTAGAGGGCTTCCAGATACTTATAGGTCAAATTCATAGATAAGAAAAATGCCGTGCTTGCTACTACGTAACGTAATTGGTGACCAAAAATAAGAAGTTTACTTTTTTTAATGCTTAAGTTCTTCAGTCCCTACCTTTTTTATCAGGCTTAATACCACTTTGAGGACATTCAAAAAAGTTGCAGATGTCCAGGCTTTATTCTTTTTAATTTAAATTAGCTAGCTATTCTGGCAGACGTTGCCCTTTCGAGCAGATAGCACAGCAAGTTTAACTTGGTTATAATCCCTGTTAGAGAAAGTCTGGACAGAAGGAGTAGTTGGCAAGATTAGAAGATAGGTAAGGGGACTGAAAAATACTCGCACCATTGATCAACCGCGGAAAAAAGCAGGTTATTTGAATAAAGGAAAATGAACCGCTTGTGAAAATTGCTAAGACAATTCAAACTTAAAGTCCTAACTTAAATTTTAAAAATAAAATACAGTACTTATATATGAGACGATGTACAAATTGGAATTTCTCCCATAATGAAGGCGTGGCAATGGCCCTTTTTTTTGTTGAAACGATTTTTTTCCTATACTTTTATTATATGTTTTAGCTTGTTTCACTCATCTGCGGTGGGGAATTTTATTTGAAGTTTATATAGGGGGCGTGACATCGTCCATGTGAAACTAAATACGCTCTATTTGAAAATTTTTGAAGTATAAGTGAGTCCATGTGTCCGGCGTTATTGAAGCCATCCATTCTGTTAAAGTATATATATAAAGTATTAGTTGCTAACCATATCCTACTTTTTGAGAAATATACTGAGGTCTGTCTCGATTTGAAACCATAAAATTCATATATAAGAGGTAATGTTAGCCTTAAGACAACTTAAAAATTAAAAAAATATATGTAAACAATAATTTTTTCTTTTTATTTTTATTTTCAGAATATAAAGACTGCTGCAAAGTTCCAAACAAAATGTAAATATTTAGTTTCCGACAACGACATCAAATGAAAATTTTAGTTCAACTACAGTGACAAATTAGTGCATGAAAATTATTAAAGCTGCATTGCATGAGAAATTATAAATTTATATCAAAATTTAAATAAAAAATAGTGCACTTATTTAAAAAAAAAATGTTTATATGTGAATAAATATAGAAAAACGCAACACGTTATTTCAAATATATATACACGAGTATATGTGCAAATCAGATATATAAAAAAAAAGAAAAATCATAGCCAATAAAATAACGACAGACTTGGAAATTTATGACAAAAAACGGAATGGATAAAATATCATTGCGTGTTGATAGACCATGAATAAAAAAAACTAGCATGCGAATAACTACTATGGACAACATAAAAACCATTTTTCACCCTCACCCCAACCCCATCATGACAACAACAGAAACAGCGACAAATTGCAGCGTCAGCAACATCAGACAGTTAAGCAGACGGCGCCAACAAAAACAACAACAATAGCAATTACAACAATAGGACATAAAACGCTATAAGGAATACAACCACCCCTACCAAGTCATAAATAATGACGTCATTTTTGCTTCCGTTCACACTGTAGTTGACGCCATCGTTTCGATACTTCTTAACATGGCTTGTGTCAAAGTCATGGCACTTAATAACTAGCTGCAAATAAAGGATAACCCTTAAAGACAACAGCAAAAAACTACTCGTGAAATCGAAGCGCAAAACCAAATTGTTTTACAACAGTCATCAACTGATTACATAAAATTGTCAAACTACTCGTTCAACACGGATAAAGCGAAAAGGAAACGAAAGGAAAAATGTCTGAGCACCTGCCCTCAACATCAACAGGTGAGTAGTGACTTGACTTGTCAGCACACAATCCATTTTTGAAACTAAAGCTATTTATAGCGTCCATCACTTTTACTCGTACTAAGTTAACTAACTAAGTACATTCTTGGCATGATTATAGCCATTTTTTCGTTTGTTGAGTTCAATGTTTCTATTTGACACCATCATAGTTTCTATGCAAATCGATTATACATTACTGTGGGTCAAAATTGTAATGTCTTGTAAGACTTAATTAAAAAAAAAAAATGAAATTGAGTGCAAGCAGCTACGGACAGTGATGGCATTTTTGGTACATTTGTACTATTTTCAGTACATTTGCGTTGTGAAAATTTTAGTATATTCGATACATTTGGCCCATTTTCAGCACATTTTCCCCGATTTCAGTACATTTTCGGTACATTTGCAATACATTTCAACTATTTCTAAAAATTACATTCTGTATCTAAAAAGTACATTTGAAGTCTCCATTGAGTACATTTCCACAAAACCCAAATGTCATCACAGGTCATAGGTGATATCAGATTGTAATATTGCTTGGCGTCACAAATTTTGACCACATTCATTTCGTAATCAATAAGTTATTACAAGTGAATAAATATCACATAGTGAATTGATATCGGTTAGTAACGAAAAATGTCAAAGAATTAGTATTGAAAATTTTCGAACAGTATTTAAATTTAGGTATCAGTAAGAGCGCCCCCATCCAAAATAGGTTGTGTTCTCATTCTTGTAATACATTGTATAGAGTATGGCTACGGCCTGCAAATAAAAATCGTTTTTGAACCATTTTTGGAACATGTTTCTCCAGCCATTGATGAGTAGAGCTTCAAAACGACACCGGAGTCCCTTAAAGAAGTGTTAAGATGATAATTAGTTGTTCATATTCTTTATCTATTGCTTCAATCTACGGGGAAGCTCGGAAAATATACTTCGGAGGTCAAAAAAATTTAATAGTTGGACGACGAAAAAATTCGGTGACAAAAAGTTGGATGACAAAAAGAAGTTGAACGATAAAACTTTTGATACCCAAAAGTTGGGTGGCAAGAAAGTTGGATGACTAAAAAGTTGGACACCTAAAAAGTTGGACAGCATAAAAATTGATTGATTTTGTAATAAAACTTCTTTTACGTTCCAACAATTCCTGCTAGCTTCTTCATCGCTATCCAACTTCTTAGTCATTCAACTTCCTTGTCCTCCCAATGTTTTGAAAAAGAATTCCTTTAATGATCAGGGATCGCTCCTAATGATGTCGAAAACCTGAAATAGTTTCAACTTTGCTTATGTCTAAAATCTTTCAAGGAGCTTTCTCCATCATTTGGTGTGTTCAAAAAAATTTCAAAACATTTTTCAGAACTAGTTTCCCACTACTAGTGAAATCCGAAATTCGTTACCGGCCTTTCTTACTCGGCAGATGCAGTAAGCTTTGGTCCAAAATGACCACTACTGTGATTGAGAACTTCTTGCTTTTATTGTAGGATTTCGTTATTGAGAAGACTCGTAGGTCGAAATCAGTCGATGTTGTTGATTTTAAGTGCTCTGTCTTTTTTTTCTTAAGTAGGTACAAATTCGGATTTGAGCGTATTATTATGTGACTTGTTTAAATCCAATCTCAATCCATCTGAAGCCCCTTATCGTGGCTTTCAGAATTCAGCATTCGAACTAAATTTCCTTTCTTGACGTCAAAATTTATAAAGAATATCCATAGCACTGCACACTGTGTCTGAACTGAGCAAAAGTTCGACTAAAGTGTATCCAATTTGGTAAAAAGCTGAAAACACACTATAATTCAGATAGAAATGTTCATCAATCAATGATACCCGTTTTCTTGGAAGAATATTTTCTTTTTTTTGCGTTATACTCGTAGGTAACACTAATTTGGACGTATTTTCTGATTATTCGATTAATCACGATGGAAATGCCTAAATCAGTGCTGCCTTAAGCGACGCTTTTTGTGACTTTGTTATACTGTTCCAAGTCACCATATTGCGTGCTATTCAATAATTTTTGTAATTTCTTTGCATGTTAAAGAAGTAGATGCAAGAGTCAATCGTTTAAATTTAAGAAATACCTACCCAATAATAATAACAAAACTAATAATAAAAATTTAAAAGCAACATATTAAAACGCTATGGCACAACTTTTGTACGCTGCTGGACTATTAAAAATCTTATGGATTGAAAGTCGTATGAAAGCAAATATTTCCCACTTAGCAATAGAATTTTATATTTTCCTTTTCATTAAATGGATGTCACTTTGTCTTTTATCTTTTAGTAGTTTCACGCTCTTCCTTTCTTTTTGCAACGAATTCTTTTGACTTTATCTTTTAATATATTTTTTAATGCCTCAATTATTTTTAACAGCGAAAGCATTCATTATTGCTGGAAAACGAAATATCGTTGTGACTCTGTTCTATCACCTGCTGCTGTTGTTGACACATTTCTGCAATAAGGATTGCTTTTATAAGAATTTCTTAGTGTCGACGTATCCTTTAGCGTAGCACACACGCACACATGATGAATATATGTTGGTTGAAAAAAATTGTGACGAAATGTCAACACACCACTTTGCCACTAATTCTTTATGTTCCTCTTAAGGCAAAATTTTCGTTAAGAAATCACTTAAAAACAATTTCATTTCTTTTAAATTTAAAATTATTATAGTAATACTTAGGTTTTCTAGTCAAGATATCGTCCACTTAAATTAAATTTTTTCATAAGAATAAGCGAAAAAACATATAAACATAAATATGCTCCAACTTCAAAAAGAAGATTTTTACCGGTTGAGAAATATCCTGAATGTAAGAAAATAAGAAAATGTTTTTCGCACTACTGATCAAAAACGGCTCTAATTCACATATCAAAATATACGTAAGTTATAACGAGCCACCCTATTTTTGACCGGTGTAATTATTTTCGCACAAAATAAACAACTGCAACCTGAAAAAAGTATTAGCCTCCAGGCGATAAATTTTTTTTTTCTCAACTTTTTCCTCAAAATCAAGAGATGAATTTTTATGCTTCATTTTTTTTTTTGTGCAAGTTAACCACACGTGATGTAACGAAACAGGTACTGAATTCCCAAAACTTAGAGAGTCATAGCATGGTTTGTGGAAAACAAAATTAAAAAAAAAAAGGTTATGTTTATTTATACTTTCACGGAAGAAAGCCCACGGAAAAATCAATTTGCCAATGAAAGCAATACAGAACCAATAATACGGATGTGCACTTGTAAATTAACAACAGCTACTACGACTTAACCACGTTATGGTGATGGTATTTTTAGATTTGAAAAATCCAAAATCGACAGATGATTTGTTATAATCTCACAATATTTGGTAAGAAGGAGGCAAGAAAATAAAAAAATACGAATATAGGGTCGGCAGAGATATTGAACGTACTAGATACCAAAATTGAGAAGGTTCGAACATAAACTTTTGAAGATTGTTTAAGAATGTATATTTACCGACTTAAAAAATATTAAATTATTTTTATCAGTTTCTAAATAAACAAAATTTTATTAGGCCCCCCAATGAGAATCTACAAAGCAATAAAGCAGACCTAACATACGAAACAGGCACATCATGAATGTGATTATATTGTGTTTTATGGGCTCTGAAATATTATGCACAATAACATAGTAAGGGTATTCATATAAGCGCGCAAGTTTCCCTTCTGTGAAAATAGGTATTTCATGAATGCACCTTCGAATTATTTATGACAGTTGATATGTATTTGAAAAATCTCAAAACTTAAAAATTAAAAATTAATTCCGAGAGAAAGCGATATAACCAAAATAATGGTATTACTTTTTTTTGTATTATAATTTTCTATAGCTTTTTATTACTGAGATTTCGTTTATTGATCGGAGCATAGTGACAACTTATTTATCAGACCAAATTGTCGCGCAAACTATGCTATTTTGTTGCAAAAATGTACAATTTGAAATTTGACAGTTTGTTTGCGAGGTTGGAAAGTTGCATAGTTTGCGTGGGTTTTGCGCGTTAAGATGAATATTTTTAAAATTAAAGGAAGCCTACATTCATATCTCTTGTTTAAAACGTTTCACAATCAGTACAGTTGTTCTTATCACTCGTTCAATTAGCTTATATGCTTTCTCTGTCTACGCTCAGATACTGAAGTTTATTCCGGAAAAGGTCAAAAATATCAAATGCTAGGTTTAGATAAAAAAAAAAACGACATCGAACTTATCAGCTTTGCCAAACAATGTATGTATGTGAGTAATTTTTTGATGTGACAACATCATTACTATAGGGTATGCAAGCAAAGGTATGAAAAAAGTCTGACGATGGAGGAAGCCTGACTTACTTGCTTAATTAATCAACATTTTACGACATATATCGACTTATTCGATGTTATTGAACATGCTTTTTTCGATGTTTTTGAACATGTATTGACCATACTATTCGATACACAGTGGTTTCATTTAAGTTGGCAAAGTCCTTAAAAAATTATTTTAAAAAAAAAAAAATTTGATTATATCTAAGAACTTAAGTTTTGGTAGAATAAGGTTTTTTATGGGACAAATTTAGGTCAACTGTGCCTTTTTAAAAACAAATCTAGGATTTTTGCACTATTGAACTTCAAAACAGTTTTGGTCAAAATTTTACCTTTTATAATTTTTTTTTTCATGAACTATCAATTTCCAGTAGAAATCGCACTGAGTAAAAAATTCGTAAAATTGGTCAGGAAAGCATTTTTTTATATTATTATACTCGTACTATGTCATTAAAATTTAATTCAAAATTGCGGACAATCAAGCCCAAAAAAAAATTAAATTCTTAGCAAAACAACCACGTCTCTTTACCAGTGATGGCATTTGGGTTTTGTGGAATATACTTTTCCCACAGAGAGACCAAGATTTCCTAAATTTTAAATAATTTATTAACAAAAAATAACAGGTAATTCGATTAATATCGCATATTTCACATATTTTACAAAAATTCTCTAACCATTTCTAAAATTTAAAACAAAATAACAAAAAAAAAGCAATTATTAGAAACAGTCCAGATGTACTGAAAACACGCCAAGTGTACTGGAGACACAACGCATCTGTCCTGAAAAAATACAAATGTACTGGAAAAAGTACATATGTACCGAAAATTTCATCACTGCTAGGGATCACTGTTTGCCGGTAAATTTAATTCATGAGCGAATACGTTTACAAAACACTAAAAACATAGTGAATTTTTGAATTTTGCATGTGACCAGTGAGTTACATTCGATACTTTAACGATTTGATTTATGCTGAGAATCCATATATGTGCAGTAATCCGGACACATATAGTTTCGGGGTGTGTCTAAGTAACAGGATTTGTTCTGAATACAAAAACCTCAATAATTATTAAATAAATTATATGTAGAATGTATATTTGAGGCATATATGTTTGTATTTCATTAATTTTTTATGTTTTTGTAAAGCTATTGCTATCATATAAGTAAGGAATAAAATGAATGAAAAAATACACATATACATACATACATGCAATATTTAATGAACAAAAAAGTCTCATAACTTAACGAAATAAATTTTATAAAATGAAAGTTGACATGTTCGTGCCAGCGACAGACTATTTGCTAACTAAAACATACTTTGACTGAGTTTTGTCCGAACTGTAGAGGCAAAATTCCAAAAATGTCCGACTCGTAGAAATATCCGGATTACAGGGAAGTCCGGATTATAGCGACTGTACTGTACATATATTTTTATAGAAAATGTCTTCTTTTATGCCTAATGGTTTGAAAAATAGAATCATCTTACTTTTAACTATCATATTTTATGGCGTAAAGTCGCACGCAGTAATCTAAAGTCACTGAATGAAAGTCATATAATTTCCTAAAATTATTGAAAATATGATAAAAAATCAACAAAACTTGGTATGCCATATAGAGCGTAGCCATTTTCACGGCCATAAATCAACTAAATTTTGAAACAATATTTGTCTTGTCTCGATAGTATATTTTGAAGAAATGACACTCCGTCCCTGAGTGGCCGATTTTCAAACTTTCGGAAAATGTGATGCTACACTTTAAAATGTCTCTACTGGAGCAAATCTATAGTGCTCTCTTGTGATTAAATCAAAAAATAATGCGATAAATCGATAAATCTGGAATCGGCGATGCCAAACTATCTTACTCCTGCATCAATCAATAAGCCGAGGATTTCAAATTAATCTATAGGCTTCTAGTTATCTCCGATTTTTTTTTTGAATTGATTAAAATTTATAAACTCCACAATAAATTTTGTAGAGTCGCTTTCGCAGAATAATAGCAACTGTCTAATTTTTTTATCTAGAGATTGCACAAATTTGTTAAGGCTGACTTTTATTTTATTGTATGTCAAAGTTTTACACTGCATTCGACATCGTACCATCCTTAATAATAAACGCAATATATTTGCGAATTTAGTAACGTTCTCAGGAGAGAACTTTTAGCGGAAATTGTTTGACAATTGAAAATACTCAAAACTTGAGATATCTAAAACTACATGAGAAACTTTCCTAATACTACATATACACATTGTGTATCAGTGACATTAGCAATTAACACTCGAATAAGTACAGCTAAATTGTTTGAAAGTCAAAGTTTTCGATTGATGAATTTGCAGCAGAAGGGTTTATTAAATTGTAGCATATTTTTCTTAACTTAAATAAACATGCCTGTAAGTATGCTCTTTAATTTATGTGAATATCACCCCTTCAAATATGCAACACAGTTTAAATTTAATTTATACAGTCTTGGCTAATAAATTGTTCACATGAATAAAATAAATTTTGTGGTTTTCAATTGAATTTGCATTTGGTGATGACATATGTACACACATAGGCAGATATGCATAGAGGTATGTACTGGGGAGTTTAATTCTGGACTTGTTTTTCAATCCAGGGATTGCCGGTATTGATCATTAATTTTTTTTTGTTTTATTGGAAACTAAAATTGTTTTTTTAACTTCAGTTTTCATAATCTCTAACTTTGAACGATTGTTCGTTGGGAACAATAGCCCAAAAATTTTATCTTTTTTTTTTGGATATTCGTAAAATATGAATAGACGCACGAAAAAATTTTTGGACGGTTGCTCTTTTATGGTTTTGGGCGTTTATGTATACAACCAATATGAAGTGTCTTCAGCTAAATAAAAAGTAGAGGTGTAAAGAGAAAGTCGTGTGAAAAACTATTTTTACTGTCCCGTAATTATGTGTACAACAGACAGCGTATACTTGTGATAAATTAGTTTGGCAACCTTCAAAAAGGCATTCAGGCAGACTTGCAATCAAATTGTTGGTAAACTTTTAAATGGAAATGCTGCACTGCGCCGACCCTTACAGGTTCGACGGATTATGAACCATCTAGCTAAAACTTTTACGAAAATTCATCTAAATGAACCTTCATCACACCTTCATCAACTTATACTGAAAGTTGGTTTTCTAAAGTAGAACCGAACTTATTGATTAATTTTAGCCTGAACTACGTCGAACTAACTTGATAACTAAGCACTCAAAATATCCAATAACATTTGTTTTTTAATACATCAAAGCTTTAACACTTCTATAGACACGTTTACATTGACATCATAAATTTATATTGTAGATCATATCTTGTCTAATAACATATTTCGCTTTATATATTTTTTTAATTTATAAAGTCAAATCTATTCTTCTTGTGATCCCTCAAACAAGTGGATTGAGCTCCCTTCTATGTACTCATAACTAAATTATTTACATTCTTAAGACATTTGTCAACTTTTGAGCAATTCAACAGAATACTTAGAAGAATGTAAGCATATTTCTGACTCGATGACTTTATGCAAATTTTGTTAAAATAGGGAAGATGTTTGTGCTCTTTAAGTGAATACTTTAATTAAATTTATAAAATTTTGACAAAGAAGCAATATCTTATAGACTCATTCCATAGAAATTTTAACAAAATTTGGGAAAAATTTCCAGTGGCCTTTTTGATTTCTTATTTTATTTTTTTAGCTGGTTGTTTTTGATTAAAAGCTGGAGTAGATAAGAATTTAGCTCACGAATCCGAAAAAAAAAATACGAATTTTAAATTCCCAAAAAATAGGACAGTTGCTTAAAAATTCAATTTCAATCAGTGTATGTTACCGGCGAAACTAGTTTTAGGCCAAACTAGTAACCGTTCAGCTAACAAATAGGCAATGAAATTTTACTGCACTGTAACTAGACCATGTAAGACAATAAAAATTATCAATTTTATTGTATGCTTGGCTGGTGGTTGGTTAGGTTAAGTAGGTGGAATTCGGCCGCAGCTCAGGATTTATATCCTCCAATATAACTGCCACGGCGGCCTTGGGTTCTGTCTATAGTATGTCCAACACCAGCTTCGCAATCCACAGTGCTTTTGCTATAAAATTAAATTGCATACTTTTAGGAATACAAATCAACTAGTTTGGCCTGGGTAAAAGTAGTATTATTCTAAAACCTAATTTGGCCGGTAGCATATATATAATTTTTGCAATCATTTGCTGGCGTGATAAATTAACATTTTTCACAAAATAATATAAATCGATTTTCGATCAAAATGTTTTATATTTTCTTGCCTGCACGCTGCAGTGTAGACATCCTTTTATTAAGATTATTAGGTTGAATTATCATTTTAAGCAAAAAGAATGGTAGTAAATGATGTTTATATTAGAAATTACCTATAAACATTTTCGAATCCCATACATAACCTCAAATTTAGACAAAACGCTATTTTTTAGTTTTTAACTCAAACATTTCAAAATCATGACAAATAATCTGATTTTGAGGCCTAATTCGAATTCAACACAAAAAATGACTTCGAAAATGACCCCCATCTGTCCAACAACATTCATGACCCCTTTATTTGCAGACCTATGCAATGTACAAGAAATGCAGTGTAAGCCTCAATTACTCATAGGCAAATCTTTCGCTCAGTCACAGGATTAATTAACATGTTGACGTAATGATGTCATGACAGATGCCGCGTCATAAAGTGGCCAATCCCCATAGATAAATCGCTGCCATTAGGTTAACCCTTAAGCCACTTCATACTCATAGTTAATATCAAAAGGTTTTAGCTATAATTTATAATACGCGCGAATGTAATGTTAAAGTTGAATCTACATATTTAACTATAACCTCCATGTTGTAGTTGTAGTTGGCGTTGTAGTTGCTTTTGCATTTGTAGCACACTTGTGGCTAATAAAAAAAAAAAACCTGTTATATTAAAAATTTAATAATTTGTTCAGTGGACTTTTTGTTGCTTTACTGCTGCAGCAAACTGTAGTAATAAAATTTA
The DNA here is from genome assembly GCA_963680825.1 of Meiosimyza decipiens. Taxonomy (NCBI): domain Eukaryota; kingdom Metazoa; phylum Arthropoda; class Insecta; order Diptera; family Lauxaniidae; genus Meiosimyza; species Meiosimyza decipiens. Next base: position 57,157,570 of record OY804261.1, on the reverse strand, counting down.
TTACAACTTTTAGTTACCTAACGTTCAAACCTTTTGAATTCTCTCCAGTAGTGTCCTTGAGCGGGCGCGCCTTCTTTTGTCTACTTCAGTACTGCTGTCAGCATAACTAAAGCATAAAGTTGCCTTTGGTTATGTGGTTAATATTTCAGTAGAAATCTTTCTATTTTTAAATAACAAAAAATAAAAGAAAAAACTCTGTATAAAAAGAAAAATAGTTGGCAATCATTGCTTAAATGGCATTGCATGGTTGAATGTTATTTTTACTGTTTCATTCATTCACTTATTTCTCTTTACTTATTCATTCATTCATTCAATCAATAACGAAACTGTTGATGAAAAGTTAAAAGGCAATTGCAAAAGTGGACATGCAAAGAAGTGTTACTTTACATAAAATAAAACTGTAAATTAGAGTATAGTTGATTAGAATAGAGAAGAAAAAGTAGAGTAAATCAGAGTAAAGATGAGTAGAGTAGTAAAAAGTAGGTTACAGCAAAACAGAGTAAAATATAGTAGAGTAAGGCGGAGTACGATAAAGAAAAGTAGAGTAGTGTGAAGTGGAGTGAAGTGAAGTGAAGTAAAGTGAAGTAAAGTGAAGTGAAGTGAAGTAAAGTGAAGTAAAGCGAAGTAAAGTGAAGTAAAAAGAAGTAAAGTGAAGCAAAGCGAAATAAAGTGAAGCAAAGCGAAATAAAGTGAAGTAAAGTGAAGCAAAGTGAAGCTAAGTAAAGTAAAGTGAAGTAAAGTGAAGTGAAGTAAAGTACTCGTAAGTAATGTGAAGTAAAGTGAGGTAAAAAGAAGTAGAGCAGAATAAAGTTGGGTTCATTAAAATAGAATAGACGAAAGAAGAGTAGCGTAGAGAAGAATAGATGCAGAGAATGGAGCAGAGTGGAGTAGCGGAAGGATGAGTGAAGTAGAGTAAAGCAGAGTACAGTAGAATAGAATAAAATGTAGTCAAGGAAAGTGATGTAAAGTGAAGTAGATTAGAGCAAAGTAAAAAACATTAGAGTAAAGTAGAATAGAAAAGAGTAGAGCATAGAAGAGAAGAGTGAAGCAGAGAAGAGGGAAGTGGAGAAGTAGAATGAAGTAGTGTAGAAAAATATGGAGTAGAGTAAATTGGAATATAGTATATTGAAGTACAATTGATTAATATAGAGTGCAGAAAAGTAAAATAAAACAGAGAAGTGCTGAGAAGAAAACTTTCCGTTCGAACAGAAAAATTTGCGTGAGATCACAATTAAAAAAATGTATATTGTAGCTGGGTAACAAGACGTAAGCCTTACACGAAACTAAATGCCTTTCATATTTATAATAGAATCAGTGAGTTGCCCACTTCTGAAATTGATTCTGCTCTATGGCACACTCTGATTGCATTAAGTTTCATTTATTTTTTCTCTCTTTCAACAGCTTCTTGTTTTTTTGTTTTTCGGTCTAAGACATGAATAGGTTGTACCTACTTAGTATTTGCAAAAACTAAACAAAAAAACTTTTATGTGGGTGGCTAAGTAAGCTCTTCACCAGCAGCTATTGCAAAAAGCAACGCTCATTCGTTACATGCACAAGTTCTCGCAAAACAAAAATTCATTAAAATATGCAACAGCAAGGATAACATGTCCTTTGTGCCGTTGATGCTGTTGTAACGGGACGACTAACTTGAAACATTCGCACTTTGCAAATCTAGCACGTTTCCAGCACCCGCTGCTTGACGTTTGACTTTTATTTCTTTGTATTTGTAAGCGTTGGTGTTTGTATTCCTAGTGTGTATGTATATTTTTTTTCTGAATGACTATTCGTGTGAGTGACAAACAGTGGCGCGAAACAAATTCACTCTCGTGCTATGCACAATTATGCAGTGGTAGACGAACATCACACAGCAGCAGCAGCAGCAGCAAGGAAAAATCATAATAAAAATGTTTTACAAATATACTATAGACAAAAGCATTGCCGACTTTTAGGAGCTCGTAACACAGCACAGCTGAGTGTGAATTCAAACGTTGAACGTGTCGGTAGTGCGCTCCTTGCTATGACAGTTTGTGCTCAGTTGTAGTGAAACAAAGATCAAAAAACATTCCTTTTTGTTTACATACAGCAATGATTTAAGAAAAAGTTTAGATTGATGTAAAATTATGCATATCAAAATAAAATAGAAAATCACGTTTAAATATACGATATTTGGAATTATTTACGTTTTTAATAAGCCGGTAAATCATGTGGCATAAATCAATCAAGTTCACAATATTTTTATTTAAAAATATACAACGAAAACATTGAGATATAAATAGCAAGTATATTTTAGAAATTACAGGCGACCTGATGAAAAACTGAGGTATAGTTTTTGGAGTACATACTTATAATTCAACTTTCTGGTTATGTATGTGTAGCAAAATCTTTTATTTCAATCGTCGAGATAGTGGTTTTGAGCGTGGGCGATCTTTTATTCTCATGGCAAGCGATAATTTGTTCGGAAGATATTGTTCGGGAATAACAAAACGCCACAGCGATTCTCATGTGAATCATATAGAAGAGTTTTAAGCGATTGGTTTTGAAAGTGAATCAAGAATTTATAGCAGAAAATAGCATTCCTACTTGAATTTAGTAGTATGGAAAAACAAATATTTTGTGTATGCAAGTGTCATATTGTTCACATACATATATAATGTTTTCGTACTTATAAGAATGTTGAATGTAATTGTACACAAATATTATCTGTTCGCTAAACACGATAACGATAAGCCCATAAATTTATCCATGTATGAACAGAGAGTTGCGTTTCCATGCGATGCCAATAGTACACTGAATCAGGTCAGATTAAGCGTAATATTAAGCATAATAAGAAATGAAAATCAAATGAAATGAAGGAAATGAGGAATTTTTGATAAAAAAAAACAAAATTAGCATTTCATTCTTGGTAAGCTAAAATAATTAATATACACACTATTGTGTTAATCGATAAATATCACAGCAGTCAAGGCAAAAACAGTTAATCAGAATCAAATCACTTCTTAAGGTCAGTGAATCAATCAACATTTTTTAAGTCGATTCTTATTTTGAGCCTTGAGCACAGTGTCAAGTGAATTTTGTTCTACATGTCAACATTTCAAGATAACCGTAAAATAACCGGTAATTGAAACGGTTACAAACGCTCTTCGACGACTTTCTTTAATTGAAGTTTGAGAGGTTTGGTGTTTGAGACAAAGTTATTTCTCATGAAAAGACAAATATTTTGTTTTATATACTCTACACCTCGAGCACCAATTTTTGATATCTGATGAAGCATTTAAATGCAATATTCTGAAAAAAATTTACAAAATTTAAATTGACGTGTGTTGAGTTTTTCAGAAAATGTTTACAAAATTCTCCATAGAGGGTTAAGGAGTAGTGCTGGACGACTAGTGTAAATAAAAAAATGTTGGCTTTCTATGAGAAATAACTTTGCCTCAAACACCAAGTTTCTCAGAACTTAAATAAATAAAGTTAGTGTTTGTGAACTTATCATTTACTTATAAATAATATCGCAAAAGACCATTTGTAGCCGTGTCAATTATCGGCTCATTTACCGTTATTTCAAAACGCTGACGTGTAGGCTAAAATCTGATGACAGATTCAATTTTAGCGACCTCAAATTACTCTGAGCTGATATCAGCCTGAACTGAATTTGTTGTTCTTGTGGATTTTTTAGTTTGTGATATCTATGGCTTTCATTAAAAAGATTTTCAAAATAATTTACAATGAAAATAAAAAAACTATGTTATTTGAGTATGCTTTTTTTTTTTTGAAAATCGATTTTATGAAAAATGTTAAAAACTGGATCTGATTGGAAAAAATTCTGGTTATTTAAAAATTTTACAAGAAAGTGAATAACAATTGTGCTACAAAATTTTTGTGAGCAACACTGTTATTTAAGTGTTTCAGTTCAGTCAACAATTCGTATTTTATTGTAAGAAAATGGAAAATTGTTCGGCATGACCTATAAGTGCATTCAATCAAGTAGAAATTTTGAACATAAGCTATTTTTTGAATACGGAAAAAGTTCAAGAGTGTTCGGTAAAAAAAATAACATATTTTCTTGCATCAACTTAATGTGTTGTGCATAAAAAAGACTCCATACACAAAAAAGGGCCCCGGAGAGACACCTTTGCACACCGATTACCGCTTTGCTTATAGTTTTTATAATTTTCTTCTGCCCACTAACAATAACAATTTTTATCACTATGCTTGAGTGCTCTAAAATGCTACAATTAAAAAAAAATCACTTATTACGCTCAATCTTCACCAACTTTGAAATGAAAAACTTTATTTCTTGTGACATTTTCAGCGAAACGGAAACGTACATTTTTCGCTTCGCTTCAACGCTTAAACTACTAAATGCGTTTGAATTAATTTCCTTGCATACTTTTAGACGTTGTTTTTGCATATAACAACCATACAATTTAACATTTTTTCCTGTTAAGTGCATTCACTTGTCGCATTAGAAGAATAAAATGTAGCAAAACTACGAAATAAAGTTAATAGCTTAATGCTTATGTATGTGTGTTTGTTTACAGTGCTTTATTTGGCTTTGCAAACGAAAAGTTTTAAAAAAACAATTTATATTATTTTAGAATTTCTCAAAGAGACTTATAAAAAAGTTTATGAAATATTAAAAAAGTTCAACTTAAAGTTAATAAAATGTTATAATAATATTATTCTCAGTGTACTGCAATGAAATGAAAGCCGAAAAAAATTCTTCAAAATATACATATGTACATTACCAGAAGGCCAACTGAAATATTTATATAATTGAAAAGTTATTTGATCGATTCGAACTACTATACTTGATTGATTTCATTGACTTTTTCTTGAACTAATGCATTAGCAAAATTAATACAGTTAAGTGAATTTTAGTGGTATTTTTATTTTGTAAATATATTTATAAAAGAATTGTAACTTAATGTGCTTATCATGCAGCAAAGATCTTTGTTATGCGTTTTCGTGAGTTATTAAAACACCAAACATTTTCACCATGTCCCAGGAAATTGAATAAAATCCATCCAGGTAACTAAATATAGTAGACATAAATTTTTTTTAAAATGTTTCAAGCTTAATAGATCGAATAACTATCTATCTATATGATCGTAGTTCCATAAGCTTCTCAGCATTATAGCGTTATTACTTATAAAATATTTAAAGAATCTTACTTGCACTGCAGTTAATTTTCCTACATAAGAGGCAAGCCTACTTAAGGTGCATTTTACCATTTAGTCTCCTGTACAGAAAACAAATTTTCAATTGCAGTTTTCGCCTTCTAGACGTAGAATATCCTTTTGATCACTTTTGACTTAATAGCTAAGGCGATGAACAGGAAAAGTATGTGAACAAGAGCCATTTTGGAGGGCATTAAGAAACAGTCTGTCCTATGTTAAGAGTTTGTATTCATTTTAGTCACTAAAGACTGTCCTCAAGAGGATGTAGCCTCTCAGATATTGTAGGTTTTGGTCTTTGATGATTTACTTGCAAAGCTGCCCGAATAAACCAACAATTTAATCGCCCATGCGGACAACTTATTTATTATTGCTATGTTAACAATTATTACGCTATGTAATTGAGAACACTATCAACTACATCGTAAATTCTTATATCTCAATTTCTAAAAGGACTCTGGTTAATTCATTGCTCCTGATCTTTTCCGAAATCTGTGTTGATTTCTCGAGAAAATCGATATATATAAAATACGATTGTTTTTTTAAATTTTGGGCTCTGACGATTTATTGGCATTTCGGTAAGCTTATTATAAAAAAAAATTTTGATTTCCGACAAAATTTTCGCTTCTCTCTTGGGACCACTGCGAACAGCTTCCTTTAAAACAAAAACTTGTATTTTAATAGCTTTTTTATAAATATTTCAAAGGTTACCATATTTAAGTTTGATTCTTCAATTTCTTTCTTTCATTTTATTTCCATCTATATCTCTATAACACTACCAGTTATCTGCGGTATTCGTATCTGAGCTTCATTTCATTTTTTTGGAAAACTATTTTTATATGAACATTTAAGTTTTTTGCCTTTATAGGCAGTGCCACGCCCACTTGCCATGAGAATTTTTCAAATAGATAAAGAAAGGAATAAATCTTTAAAAATGTTATCAAAATATATATTCACTTTTTTTGCAAGACACGCGTATATCGACGGGCATAGCTTTCAGATATCACTAAGGCAGATTAAATTTTTAATTGAAATTATTTTTAATTATTTTTAAGTCATAAACAAACACTTAAATGCGTATTTTTTTGTTTAGTTTTAAATTCACAAGTTGATTAATGCTTTCGTCAATATGATAAGACAACAGCTTGATAAACATAATCTGGTAATTGGTGACATATGTTTTGTCTATTTCCATAGAGACATAAATATGCATAATACTCGTAGTTGATTTTGACAGAGAGAGCAACTGTTTTTTGACAAATGGTGAATGACGTCTCTTTTGACATTTGTGTTTAGTAAGATTTGAAAAAAAATGACTTGGAAAAACCTACAGCGTCATAAGATAATTACATGGTTATAGCATAGTTCACAAAAAAGTAAGCTATAAATTCACACAAATTGTCGTTAAGATCCTGTGATCTTTAAATATATTCTTCATTTCTCTTTCCATTAAATAATCCTCCAATAAAAAAAACTATTTTACACTAGATTTTTATGTGTATATATTACTATATCATTTTCACAATTACCAAGTGACTGGGAATGGTCATCTCAAAGCCAGGAACCTGATACAAATTTAAAAATCTACGATATATATTTTTTTTACGCAATGGAATTTATTTTATTTCTCACGAGCAAAAATAAGGCCATCAACTTTTTCACACCAAAAAATTTAAGTTTTTAACATTTTACGAATTAATTTTAATATTGCTGATACAAAAAAAGTCAAGTTTTTCGCATGCAACAAAACACAGACAAATTATTTGTTTGTTTGAGAAGATCAGGAATGGATTCTGTAAGACTTGTTAACCCTGATTGTTTCAGATATTTATGGGAGGTGCTATATTACAGCGACTTTGCATTTGTAAGAGCAGAGTCCAGCAAAGAGATCAGACCCCAGACATTTTTATCTAACCACACACAAATTGAAGAGCGTGGAGTGTAATATTAATGTTAAAGTCTAAAAATAAAAATCGCCTCTGGTGCTATAGACCTATTTCGTTTAATAATACCTATGGATAATAGCTTTCAAATAGAGCCATTCTAGGTTACAACAACCACCTATTACAAATTGGTTGAATTTGTTAAACGCAATCAAACCATCTGATATCTGCCAATATTTTATTTAAGTAGTTGATATATGTAGCTGTCTAGCTATCGGTTAATGTAATTTATTTGCGGACTGTCGTTTAGATTTCCGCTATAATTTCAATTATTCTAGCAATGCTCAAAATTATTGTACACGATTTGAATTATTGATAGCTTCCATACAAATTACAATACGATTTAGTGATATTCCGCTGAACATTAATTAATTAAAGACAAAATTGTCAGCGAATTCATTTTATCATACCGACAACAAATATGAAAAATCATAGCCCATAATATTAATTGAAGTACGCTAATAAGGGCATGTCATTTATTGAAATTAATGAATGTATTATTTTATTTCATATTGAATATTATTGCTTCCATTTTTATAAAAAAAAAAAATAATCAAAACGATGCCTTTGGGTATTTTTAAAAATTTATCAGTGGCAAAAGCCAAAAATTTTCAAGGAATCACTGTTTGAACCCGAAAATGATTATCTGGAAATGAAAGGTGATCATTAGGTTCCATCATAATATATGCATTCTTTATTTAATGATCTCTGAGATTCAGCAGAAATCTGTTACACTAAATCTTACATAACTGCAGCAGAGTATTTCCATATATTCATAAATTTTTTTAACAAAAGAAAACAAAAATTTCACACAATTTCATATAGCGAAATAAAAAATTTTAAATAATGTGTGTGCTTGAATTTTTAGCTGAATAATGTACTCAAAATTCCATAAATATCTGCGAGCCCACGGTTATATTGTGCGACAACAATTAATTGTTTTATACCAGTAAAATATGTTTATTATAATGCACCACTTGACATGTTTGCAATGACCTTGAACGTGACACTTTGTTATAAGGAGACATGAAAACCTAAAATAAAGGTTAACTTAATAAAAACGCAATATTCGTAAGTGTTTTTCTTTTCTCTTTTGCACAATAAAATAAGAGTACCATATGTCAGAATAATCATTTACATGACTCTTTTGCTATGTGACATTTATGTAATAGTGAATTAAAATAAAGTACCCAGCTACTTTATTATTTATGTATATATGCTGCTTGATATACTAGCACCACGTATTAAACTTTACAAGAGAGTATAAGTGTCATACATTTTTGGTACATTTTTCAACAAATTATAATTAAATTCCTTTTTAATGAACGATAAATGCAAGTACAGCTTCCGGATTTTATATGAGACCAAAAACAAGACTCAATCAGCGCATGCATTTTTGATAAATTCATTTTAAAAAATTTAAGCGCATTTGCTTATTTCAAAAAACTTTCCCCATTAAGGTTTTTAGACTTAAGGTAGGTGATTCTGCTATGGGAAAAATTCTATACGAAGTGAAACGTTATTCAACTGAAATGGTTGTGTAGTACTTAGTACTCCTGATATTTGGGTGTATTTTCACCGTATTTTCAGCTTTACGAAAAATGTGGGCGTAATTTGACAACAGACGGAGGCCGCTCCCATACGGAAAAAAAAACATATGTGCAGTTTAAACGCAGTAGAAGTGAAACCTTCAGAAAACTAAGCTACGAAAAAATGTTTTATTAAACTGATAAAAGTTGACGGGATCTAGAATAGGTAGAGCAAGACTTTAGTAGTTAATCAACGAATTACTTGAAAAAATTAAAAAAAAAACAAATCTTTCCACGTTAATATCTCAGCTTTTTAGTTAACCCAACGCGAAGCTGATAAATTTGGTGCACTCTACTCGATGAGTACTTTAATTTGATATATTATTATTGCTGTAGCTATTCGATATCCTAATTTCAAAAAGCGTTTCATGCTTTGTGTTTCATGTTTTGCGTTTCATTATACACACCAAATTTTTCAAATGACACCTCACTTCAAAAAAAATGATCCTAAAACGCTATATTTTGTTACCTAAGGTAGGGTTTTTAAACATTTTATTAAAAAAAAATTTTACTTAACCTTTTTTTTTGATTTCCATTTGAAACATTGAAACAATTGGTAAATTAGATCGATGATTACCAAAATAAATAAACTTGGTCAAATTTGTCCCAGCGGTGGTCTAAAATCCGGCTGTTCTAGTGTAACACACGTCCTCGAATTTGATAAAATACACTGAGTACTTGTAAATGTAAATTTAATTTTTGACCAGTATAGCGGGTCACCACTCACTTAACGTGTGACATTTCATCCAGTTTTTTTTTCTCAAAACTGGTGGACCTACAAAAAAACTGAATGCTTTTTTAGCTGCCAATTAATTGGCTTTTAAGAAAAATAAATAATGATAACTCAAAAATGAATTTCATGCGAAATACTGTTCAAATAAAAAAATAATTTAAGAAATGTTAAGTGCTCGGTAACACGCTATACTGGGCTAAAATAAAATTTTGTTTTAAGTTAGAAACTTTAGCAAAAAAAATTGGAACATTAATCTCCTCTACCTTCGGTATGGCACACTGATAAGCTGTTTTGCACATTTTTTAATTACAGTCCTACACTGAATCAAATGACGATGAAATGGTTTTCAAAGATTTTTTTAAAAAGTTGGTATCTTCAGAACCGAATCAGGTTGATGATCTTTTGATTCTGAATGAAAAAATTTAACGAGATCTCTCAACCGGAGTTAAATGCGATCATACGATTCCTCAAAATCTGTTCTGATATAGATGAAATTGATTTTTATGGCCATATAGTAATTGTCTACTCATTAGCTAACCAAAGCTGTCCATGATTTTTGATGTATCATTAATAGTTTACACTCAGGGTAAATTCACTTTTTCATTCCATTTGCAATGCATAGAAAAAGACGTGGGAGGTGTATAAAAGTACACGTATTCTTAATGAGTTGAGGCGATTTAGCCATGGTCGTCTATCTGTCTGTCAAGCAAAATAATTGAATGAAATCGATCGTCGATCACGCCTACCTCTCAAACAAATAAGCCATTCAAAACACTTTATTGAGAGAGATATTTGATTAGTTCCACAAGTTTTTGCTTATAATTTGAAATGAGAATTCAGATCATAACTTTTAGCTGTTCTGAATATTTTAAAGAGTTATAATCAAGCTAAGCATCGTTCTCATGCTTCGAAACGGACTTTGAAATACTTTTAAAATTTCTTATCTCTATCCATTTAGAATGAGTTTCAATGTAGTTCGTAGTAATTCCCAACACTTGACCATGATTTTTTTTTTATCACTGAATCAAAAGCAATTTTGCTACTCACATTCATTTGACAACATTCAAGCTACTTGCAGCTTATCAGAAAAAGGCGAATTATGAATGAATCAATAAATAATATGATGTATTTCATAACTAAGTAGATGGACTTATTTAGTTTTCTCTGTTTTCTCAAATACTAATGGATAGTCTTCTCTGGATGGCGTCAACAGCAATAATATTTTTGGGGATTCAATGAGACCATGAGAATTTTAAAGATTTTTATTTTTTAATTTGTGGTTCACATTTTCTCTAAGTAGTTGGGTGTTGAAATATAGTATATTTTATTTTCCAATGAATGGCACATAATGATTATAAATTCAATAAAGAGAAAAGCTTTATGTTAACTAAACTGCTTATAACATTTTACTTTTTCGCAACTTAATAAGACAAAATTAACATTTGATTTATGTCATTTTTCTCTTCTATTTTCTCACTTTTCGCAGCGCGTATTCATTACAGCGAGGATGTGCCCAGCTGTAGTGGCAACATTTCAAAAAACCAGCGTTCTGCCAATGCAACTCCCATATCAACACCACAAGGCTCACCCATAGCCGCACAACGTCTGGGACGACATTTAAGTAAATCTGCTACAGAATTGAATGGACACAATTGCAGCGTTGACTCCCTAAACACCTCACCGAAACGTGCCAAAAGTGCAGCGCCACAAACGAGTACAGCAACCGGTAGCAGTAGTGGTGGTGTCTTTCAAAAGACACATGGATTTTTTAGTAATCTCAAGCATCGTTTTAGTCGTGCAAAGAGCAAAGATCGCATTGGACGCAAATCACCAAGTGATTTTCTAGAAGAAAGCACAGACTATGCAGCAGACTACAGTTCAGAAAGTAGCTCTGTCACACATAGTCCAAGGCATAGAGCAACAACAATAGGAGGTTCATCGTTGGCCAAGGAAATTCGTAACACTGTTCACTGTTCAATGGAAGGTTGTATAGAAGAATATCCAGAAAATGGTAACAGTGCCGGTGCCGTTACTATGAAGGAATATAAAACACAAAAGCAAGTGGAATCACTGCAGGTTAGTGGGATGATACCATCAGTGCACATTTTAGTATTCTGTTTATTTTACCCCTAATGTTCTTTGAGAGTAATGAAGTTTTATTATCGTTGTAAGTAAGAAGCCCCGTTCTACTAAAGTTTGTTACCAATAAAAAAAAAATAATGTAGTGAACTCATTCACTTTGAAGTGGTAAATTTGTAGAAATTTTATGCACTTTTTCATTGGTTTCTTTTTTTATTTAAAAACACATAGCATTTTTTTTTTAATTAATATGTAATTAATTGATAAATATATTATTAACCATGGAAACCTTCATAATATTAATAGAGTTTTTTTGTTAGTTTTCCTTAACTTTGAGCTCTATTACTAAGATCTCACAAAAGTGTTAACAGTTAAGGGTTAATTTTATCTTTGGTAATAACTACTTAATAATATTTGGATAGTTATAATATTTGAATAATTATATTAGACCATAGTCATGTATTGGGAGTAACATCCTGGCTAAGGAGGAATGTTGTATCCAAAAAGGATATAAATATTTTCTCAGATAGTCAGGCAGCTATAAAATCTCTAGAATCAGTCTTCCTAAACTCACTAGTGGCCCAACAATGTCGCTCGTCTCTAAACGAGATGGTTCAACATTTTCATATTCACCTCATCTGGGTGCCTGGGCATAGGAACATTGACGGCAATTGCAAAGCGGATGAACTTGCTAGGCAGGGGACTACTGCACAAATTCCTCAGGACAAGGAAGGTGTTGGCATGCCACTTGCTACCTGCAAGCTTCTGCTTAAAGAAGAAATGGTTAAAAATGCTAATAAAAGATGGACTGAAGGGTCAACTTGTAATATAACTAGGCAAATCTGGCCGAAATGGGATGCTAAGCGTTCGTCAGAACTAATTTCTCGCACTAGACATAGTGTCTCGTCAGTTGTCGCAGTCATAACTGGCCAATGCCTCATCGGCAGACATGCGGAGAGATTAGGTGTTAGGTCCTTTGACTTCTGTAGAAGTTGTGGAGATGTGGAGGAAGAGGAAAATATTAAACATCTTCTCTGCTCCTGTCCCGCACTTGCTAGAAAACGGCACAAGGCACTAGGGTCGTTTTTATTTGATGACCTGGATGACCTTAGACATGTCAGTATAGGTCAGCTATTTAGTTTCATAACGAATTCTGGCTGGTTCAACGAGAGGTTATATTCAAACACCCTGTGGTATCACAACGGCTCATGTTTGGTCTAAGTGAGTCAGTCTTTCGTAACTGACTGCCACTCCTACCTAACCTAACCTAACATAGTCATGTATTTTTAAATTAACACCAAATTATATTTTTTTTATTTGTTGATAGTCACCATATTATATATTTGGCGGAAAAAATATTGCTTTGGCGCTAATGTAAACATTTAGCTAAAAACCGATAAGCAAAAGACCGATATTTTAAAATATCGCCCCGTCAAGTCGGACGTATCTCTCATCTAAAGGCTACCGATGGTGTCCACGTGTGAATATTATCAAAAGAAAGCTTAAGTTTGATCATTTTAAATCAAAAGTGAACAAATTTATTTTAAAGTCTTTAAATTTTAAATTAAAATTGAAAAATTTCATATCAAAAATTTCAATTTCATTTTCATTTTTTCCCTATGTGTAGCAAATTTAAAATTGAAATTGAACAATTTTATTTTAAAGTTGTTTAATTTTAAATTAAAATTGAAAAATGTAAATTCAAAAGCTGTTATTAAATTTATAATATGAATTTTTTCGCTAAGAGCAGCAAAAATACAACTATGTTCTTATAAATTTTTATCATAAAACTTGAAGCATTTAACCATCGTAGGGAGCTCACTTTAATGTATAAGATATCTAATTTTCAAACGGTTGCCCACACAACAACGTTAATTTGTTGAAAATGTTTGCTTCAAGTATTCATTTATCCTGCACCCTTAAGCAATTTTCAATTTTTAATTGACATATTAGAAACACGACACTGTGCCGTTTTAAATTCTACGAAAAATATAAAGTAAGCGCAGTTAAAGTACAAATAGTCATGTTCATATTTCAGTTTCCATGGAAGTAGAACTTTCATTTTATCTTCAAAAGTCTGCTGATTTTATTACAAATCTTTATTTAATCTATCTTTAACTGATACAAATTAAGTCCGTCAGCAAATAATAATAATTTTATTGCTCGCACCATAACAATTCATATTTTTATGAATTTTTGCGCACACTTCTTTGTTTGTATTGCAAAAAAACTTAAAATAAATGACCTTGTAGCTCCCCTATCACTGCATGTCCGTAGAATATAAATACAGATACCCATACACACATATAACCGTGTAATTTCATACTTAAGATAGCATGCCGTTTTTACTTTTGCAAGCTCCTTGTCAGCTTTTTGTTTGCTCCAATTAGTACACAAAATCAGCACTTCTGCTCACCCCGGCTGTTTTGCTTTGCAAAATAATGTAACCCAACACATTTTGGATTTCGCCTTTAAATTTAAAATTAAATTTGCTTTCGCATTTTTCACCGTCAACAGGCCGATGAGTTGCGCCGTAAAAAGGAAACGCAATTACGTCAATATGTCTTCTTTCAGTTGCGCGTTCATCTCAAGTGTGGCAGCGACTTGGTAGCCATGGACAAGAACGGTAAGTACATCGCATACCTTACTGTAGTAAAATACTTTTGCAATAACTTGAACTCACGTTTCATTATATAAACAAAAGAAATTTTCATTTTCCGCAAGTTTTCATTATTTAACCTTCTGTACAATTTGTTTTTGGTTTTGTTTTCTTGGCGGCATAGGTTTGAGCGATCCTTATGTAAAATTCAAAGTTGGCGGACGTTTATTGCACAAATCACGTACGATACATCGTGACCTAAATCCTGTTTGGGACGAGGTATTTATTGTACCAATTGAGGATCCATTCCTGCCAGTTATTGTTAAGGTAATTGAGTTATTATAATGAAAATTTAATTTCTCTTTAAAATTTATAAGGAAATCAGGAAATCAGTAAATGAGATTATTTTAATTAATTTTTGCTTTCAAGATACTTTATGTAGAAAGATCTTTGAACAGCTAAGGCTGCGTTTAACTTGAGTTATATTATTGAATTAAAATGTTAACGGGTTTTGATTAAATAAGCAAAAAGTTTGGTAGTAACATTGTAATGCTTATGCTTATTGGACTATCCCAACTTCTTCTTTACAATATAAGTACGAGTATGCTTTTATGTCTACGTTTTTTTTAAAAAAGTTTTTGCTAACAAAATTAAAACTTTGAAGTCAATGCAACTTTTGCAAAACATTTTTTTATTCTATATTATAACAGTTGGCAGCTTGTCATTTCTCAACAATGCTGACCAATTTGTGAATTGCATATTAAAATATGAAAACATTTCAAATATCATGATAGCGCACACCTGCTATTTATGACTGTTGAGTTTCTTATAAAATTTAGAATAGAAAATAAAAATGCATACCATAAAGATTTTGTGCTTTCAAAAACGCAAAATTTTGTGGTGAAATAACTCCTACAAAAGAAAACTATAATTTCTTTAAAACAAATGAGATATTTTATATCAAAAATTATACTTTTTGCTTAGAAACTGAAAGCTTATAATTGGAATGCAAACAAAATATAAAACTTTATTTTATAAATGTATGCTAAAATAAACCTCAGAAAAATTATGAAAATCATCAAGAGCCAATATTAGTCCACCAAAAAAAAATTCGATAAGGTTGATTAGGGTCGAAAGTAATTGAACACTGTTGAAAAATTTAAAAGTCATAATGTATCGAAAAGTACTCTATAAAACCCGCCAAAGTTGATACAAATCAAAGAGTATTGAAAAACATCGATAGAAGCCGAAAAGCAAATAATGGTTTCGTTAACTATCGAAAAAATCAAAAGGAACCGAAAGATTTTGAAACTTCGATAACGTATCAAATAGTATCGAAAAAGACGATATGTATCGAATAATATCACAGAAATCGTAAAATGTCGAAAAGTATCGCATATTATTGAGAAACACGAAACAAGTCTAAAAATCCTAGTGGTTTCGAATCATTGAAATCATCGAAAAAGTTGAAAAGTATCGAGAACTGAAAAATTCGATTAGGGTATTGAATAGTTAAGAAAAATATCGAATATATATGATTAAATATTTGCAGCTTTCATATCCTTATAATAATCGTCATTGCAATAAAAAAAATAATCGTACTTTGCTTGGAAAAGTAGTGATCATTGAGCGTAAGACATCCATCCAATGGCAGTTTTCAAACGATTGTGATTGCGTATCGATTGGTGACTGATTAATTTTATTGTTTGCCATTGCACACCGTCAAGGATAAACAAGCGGAAGTTCGATTAAGGAAGTACCTACGGCAACTTAAGTGTATTCGGGTTTTGATATAGAAATGTGAGAAGAGTTCGCTCTGAATTGTTGGTTTATTCGCTCAAGCTACAAGTCTTTATGGATTGCTACCTATATAAAGTAAAATCAACAGTTAGGTCATCTGTTGAAATTTTATGACCTTAAGATTGTACCGATATAAAACTTAGTGGGTATGCCTAGCGTGAATGAGTTTTTGTAGAGATTTAGGTAGACTCAAAAATCTACCTAACGAATACGGGAAAAAAGTTCATACGAATCCAAAGATTTGTTGAATTTGAGATTCCTTAGTATGATTACCGCTGGTTCCGACCAAAAAAACTGTTCTTTAGAAGAATATATATTTGTAGTTCTTTATATAACTGCACACCCTACGAACTTTTTATTAAATATTTTTAATTTTTATGTATTGTTAAGTGCCTGTCTAAAGGTTAATAATTGAACATATTTCGATTACCAAAAAATAAGTTTTATAAAAAAAAAAAATTTTTTACTTAAAATGAATTTTTTTATGTGTAAAAATGTATCTCAAAATATCTCTGTCAAAATAATTATTTTTTAAAATTTATATATGCTATTCTTCAATCAATGATGAAATTGTTTTCGACATAACTTTACAATACAAAGCCCTAATTATTTGAAAACTGTCTATCGACATGGCTCTCATTATTTAGAACCGAACAGCATTCATATGTTAAATTAAAACCGTTTTAGGGTTGACACGTTTCTAGCTACTCATTAAGCTCAAGCCAGACAATTTTGCTTATATTCAAAATATAATGGCGTATTTTTAGCCTGAAAACTATAGATATAATGGGGCGAAACGCTTTTAATATAAAAAAAAAATTTCCAATTATTATAGTATATAGATGTTGATTTGTTAAGATTAGCTTAATTTCGTATCGGAAATCAGTCTTACGTGACCAATTTGTGAATTTCAAAAGCAAATGAAAGCCAATGCCTCAAGATAATATTACAGAAAATCCAATTTTTCCAAGTGATTCTATTAACTTTTATCACATCAGAAAATTATAAAACATTTCAGCTGAAAGTAGGTGTAGTAGTAGCTAATATCAAATAACAACATTGTCCTTGTTGTGTCGTATGGCTAAAAGAAAATAATAAAACGAGAATAAGAAACACCTTCACGAAAGTTTTCTATTCAAATAAATCGTAGCACACGTCCAAGTATCCTCAAAGGTAATTATTTTGACTCCGACGAGTGACAACTTCAAATCATTCTTGACAGTTTTTTCTTTTCCTTTTACACTTTATTCGTTTAATGTGAATTGATTTACTGCCTGGTTAGTGAAACAGAAACATCCTAAAGGACATTCATAGTAGAATACAAAGTTCACAGTTAAATAGATGAAAACTTTTTGTTCTATATACGGTAGAGTAGTAGATATTTTGTGTGACAAATTGTGCTGTTTGTACACTTAGTATGGTACTTGAACATGTTAACGCTTGAGTATAACTTAAGCTGTTAAAATTTTATTGGATTTTCACCAGAGCTCTCATAGGAATTTATATTTCATAAATGTTAGTAGTGTGCATCACTAAGCGATAGATATAAATTGCTGTTAAAAAAAACCAATAATAAAAAAAATTATTTCAATGAACAAAACAGTCTAGTTCTCCTTCACAGAAAATCCCTCGGTAACAAGCTTAAAAGGGCGTATTTGGTATCGAGTTAGATAAAGGCAAATTTTTCTATAAATAAACGCAAATGAAAACTAGCGAATCACATTGAATAGCTTGAATAGTATCAAAGGACATCGAAAAGGATAATAGAATTTCGTAGGTATCGTATGTTATCGAATAAAATCTAAAATGCATCGCAGAAGTCGAAATAAATTGCATATTGTCGATAGAATCGAACAAGTCGGCAATAGCTGAAAAGTGTGAGATGGTATCTAATAACATCGAAAAATATCAGAGATCTCAATATAAAATAAAAAGTATCGAATCATACTGAAAAAGTTGAATAGTATCGAAGAACATTGAAATATTCGATAGAGTTTCGAAGTTATCGAAAGGTATCAAATAATATCAGAAATGTAAATTAATATTGAATATGTATTTAAAGTTTATAAAGTGTCGAAATGTTGTGAAAGTCATCTAAGAAATCGATTAAGGGTGAGAATTATTGAATAAATAATAACAAAACACAAGTCAAAAAAATGTGCAAAATTATTTAAACCATCTGAGAAGTCAATATAAGTTGAAAGTCATGACAATATATCGGCTTAGTCGCGTAAGTGTCGAACAGTATCGAAAATCGAAAGGTATCGGTGAGTATCGAATAGTATCAAAGAGCTCGATAAAATTTGGAAGTATTGAATGGTATCAACATACATATTTGATAAAAGTTGAAAAGTATCGAAATGGTTGAAATCATTTATTAACAGACAAAGTTCTAAATTTGAACCACTTTGTATTGCCTTAATAGTTTCAGTTATAAGAGCCAGTGACGTGAGGCCCGGGCCTAGGGCGGCATAATTTGAAAGGCGGCAAAATTTTTGAAATGCCAAAATTTTAGAGGCAAAAAAAAGTAAAGACAATCAATTTTAAAAATTGGTTCAGATTAGTTTTTATAAAAAATTTTCTATAGAATATATTATAATTCAATTAATTAATATACTTCTTAATTTGTATGGGTAAGATGTTAGTTTTTTAACAGATTAATTACAGTGTTTATCGAGCAATGTTCTTTACTTAATCTCACGTGTATGAAGCGTTTTGAAACTACTAAATCTGAATAACTTCTCAATTTGTTTTTAGTGTGAAATAAAATTACCGTAGATTTCCATGTATTGAATATCATTTCGATATTTATTCCTGCCTGATATTGCACATGTCGATCAGCTTACTATAATTAGCAGATATGTACGTTACAACGGTGAAATTGTTGAAAGGTTTCTAGAATTTCTACCAAATATCGGCCATAAAGTTAAAGATATTGAGGATGCTTTGTTAAAATCTCTAGAAAATAATGGCTTGGACATAATGAACTGTCGTGGTCAATCATATGATAATGCAAGCAATATGTCAGGCATATATTCAGGCGTTCAGACACGTATCAAAACAATTAATCCTTTAGCAGATTACGTTTCTTGTACTGCCCATTCTTTAAATTTGGTAGGATCATGTGCAGTTGAATCAGTAACAGAAGCAGTCGACTTCTTTTCTACTTTGCAAGAACTATACAATTTTTTTACTATATCACACATCGTTGGGTGATCTTGGTGCTGCGCACAAATTTAAGAGTTAAGAGTCTTTCTCAAACTCATTAGAAAAAGAGTGGTATGCAACAATTGATGCACTGGAATTTATTGCCAAAAACAGAGACAAGAAACCGGTTGCGCGTTCTGAAGCTACAGGATTGCAGCGAAAACTGCAGCATTTAGAAACAGCAATCCTAGTCATTGTTTGGAACGAAATTTTAGAACGTTTTAATGCTGCTAGTAAAAAGTTTCAAGATTCTCAAGCTGATTTATCATCCGTTGTTCAAATCTATAGTTCTCTGGCTATATTTCTTCAAGACATGAGAGATAGACAATTTTCTGAATATGAAGAAAAAGCCAAAGCGCTATCCGTAGTTCACGATTATTATCGTTATGATACTCGTCGCAAAAAAAAACAGAAAAATTCAGTCAGATGAGTCGCAGGTAAATGAAAGAACACCTATTTCTGGACAAGATAATTTCGAACTAATGTTTATTACCCTATTCTAGACACTCTGAGTGTGCAATTGGCCAGGCGTAAAAGTGCATACGTATGAAAAGCTCTACACAAATTTAAATTTTTTTGATAATTTATCTGAAATAGATACAAATGAATTGAAAAATCTGGCCAATCAACTAGTCAGCAAGTATCCTGACGATTTAAAAGAGACGTTAGGCAGTGAATGTATTCATTTACATTGATTCCTTAGCAAATACAGAAGATGTACGCTCTGCACAAAAAATATGCAATGTATTGCATTCACGGAGTCTTCGTGACGTTTATCCTAATGTGGACATTGCTCTCCGTATTTTTTTGAGTATTCCGGCTACGAATTGTTCAGGAGAAAGAACTTTTTCTACTCTAAAAATGGTAAAAACCTATTTACGTGCAAGCATGGGCCAAGATAGACTTAATGCTCTTGCATTACTGTCCATTGAAGCTCAACTAGTCCAAGAAATTAGTTATGACGATATAATCGACGTTTTTGCGCGGACCAAAGCCAGGAAAAAGAAATTTTCAAATTGATTAATATTAAAAAAAAATATTTATTATTTATCGGTCTGAAGTTTATAACTTTTTTATTTGTAATGTTTATTAGCAATATTAAAAAATTCTATTTCCATAAATAAAGTTATTTTTAAATAGAAATATTTGATCAAAATTATTGAAATTTGTTTTTTAAAAAGGGCGGCATATCGAACTGGGCCTAAAGCGGCAGCAAGCTCAAATCCGTCATTGATAAGAGCCAGAGCTAAAAACAGCTCCATATAGAGAGTGAGCACTTAGTTATTAGCTGACAATAGCAGATAATGATGCAAAAAGCTTTACTTCAGTAATCAAAATAAACTTTTATCAGACAACACACTCTGAATAAATTGCACATAATATATTGAAGGAGAAAAAATCGGTCTTTGTTCAAATATTGAATTTTGTAAATTCATTCTTGCAATACAACATTGTCAAAGTTTTTGCGAAAACGCTTAATATTAGCATAATCACTTTCATCATAATTTAATCAAAACTCTTAATATCCGGTTTGTCTTTGCCTTTTTCATATTTCAGGTTTTCGATTATGATTGGGGCTTGCAAGATGACTTCATGGGCTCAGCCAAATTAGATTTAACACAATTAGAGTTAGGCAAAGCGGAAGACATCAACCTAAAACTACTGGATACAAATCATCCTGAACGTCAAATGGGCGAAATTTTAATTAATTTAACACTCTGGCCGCGCAGTCAAGAAGATAAGGAAATGGTGAGTACAAAAAGCGCGCACATAAATATTGAATTTGTCAGCTGAATGGTGAAACAAACGATTGTAAGAAAATCGCTGGCAACAAAACTGAGCGCCAGCTAAGACAAATCGTGTGAAACACAACGTTAGTTACGCTAGACGTGGCAACTCAACCAATGACTTTGTAACACATTCTGATTTTTCTAATAAACTCAACCCAACTCAGCTCTACTCAACTCAACTCATATTAATCAAATTTTTTTCAACCACCCCATCATTTATTGGATTTAATTTTATTACCCCGTTTTAATATTTATGTCATTCGTGACGACTCTGTTTACTCTTTAAAGTGAAAATTTCCTGTAACATTTCTTAACTCTTTTTTTGTGTTTCATTTATTATTCATATTGTGTATTGCAAATAATTTTTAGCTATCCCATGACATTGAATTTTTCATTTCCGTGTCTTTCAATTCGCCCTGTGAGTTATGAAGGTGGCCAACCGGTATCTTGTCGGATTTGCTGTTGTACTTAACACGCTCAGTGTGTCAGTAAGATAGTCTGGGAGATATAAAACAAGAGCCGTATTTGTTTGCTAGGTTTTTTATTGCGTGTAGGTGTTAAGGAATTTAAGGTCATAAGCAACTAAGCTGAAAAGACTTATCACTGACGAAGTTTCTCATACAAAAGACAAAGGAAATATCAACGCCTTTTACAACACAATTAGATTTGATACGGGAGCACTGTAGTCTTTATTATTTCTGTTCTTAGTTACATCATATACAATATCTTTTAAATATAGCTCTTGTAACTCTATTTTGTCCTTGATGCAATCAATACTGAAATGCGTAAGTTTCCCACAAATATCATAGCTCATAACCACATGTATTTCAAATGAAAATGTAATAATATTACAGATTTTGTTATTGTATAAAAGTGCATTACTAAGAGCCCGCATTTGCGCTTAGTCATTGCTGGTAAAGCTAATTGTTGTGGAAGTACAAGTGAGCTGTACACATTGGTCAATTAGTGGGGAACTGTGTTGTTGTTGGCGTTATGGTGCGGCTATGATAATTGTGAGCAACAATTATTGTAAACAAATAGTGTATGTGTTGGCTTATACGTATGTTTATATACATGGGGCATTCTTTGACAAATCAAAATTAGTACGATTTTTAGGTTTTCAACTATTCTTTTTTATTTTTTTTATTTAAGTTAAATATACACTTTGTCTTCTTATTAAATGACAATAAGTAAATATGTTGTTTCTATCAAAAAATGCAAACAAATGCGTGAAAAGTTTAAAAATTTTAAATATTTTTTCTTCTAAGTCGAATTGTAGAGGGGGCTTGTAGTAATGGTAATGCTAAAGGATGAACTTTTTTTCACAGAGCATGAATAGTGTGATTTGACATATACCAAGAAGTCTTGGCTATTAGCCGCAAAGTTTTTGTTTGAAACCGCTGCATAAATTTCAATATTTGAATTGCTTGCCGGTCCCCATATTTGTATTGCATAAGTCTAAATAGGCTTGATAATGGTTTTGTATACTAAAAATTTATTTTCAAATGCCAATACTAATTGATTTCTGATCCAGAAGTAATAAAGACTTCTTAGTTTTAGATTCATTTGCTTCCTTTTTGCTCTTACATGGTATTTCCAGGTGAGTCTTCTATCGAGGTGTAAGCACAGGCATTTCACATGATCACTAATGGGTAGTGTTGTGTTCAAAATTTTTATAGACGGACAGTCACTTTTTCTAAGAGCAAAAATAACATGGACAGATTTATCTGAATTAACTTTAATGTATATAATGTAGTATTAAATCATTGTATGAAAAACTTAAATAGCACTGTACAAGTCGCTGAAATCTAAAGTTGACGATTTGACTGCCTTTTGTTCAGTAAGCAGAAAAATTTTTTCAAATCTTTAAGTTCGTGAAATATCCTTTTAAAAGGGACCTATACTTCAGAATCGGTTAAAATAACTAAGGATTTTATATATTACGAAAATCAATCAGTACCGTGCCTTCTCGTTTAGACCTAAAAAAAATAGATCAACGTGCTGTTTTTGATGCAACGAAATCAAATATATTGAAGAGCTCGTGGCGGGCTAACTTTCCTTTTGGCGAAGTAGAAAATAAAAAATATAAAAGTCTTTTTTTTCAACGGACCAAATTGTTCCCAACATTTGATGTACTAACTAAAAGCTTTCCAAAAAATGTTTTAAAATTATTTCTAATATATGATATTATGTTTCATAATTTTTGAAAGCTTTTAGTGAAACAATGTTTCGACTTTTGTCGAAATGACTTATGCCAAGTCATCAACTAATTGAAAAACAGCCTACAAAAAAAAAATCAGTAAAAACTGAAACCTCAAGTTTCAACTACTCTCGTTTTGACATAGAATGCCTCATACACATGTTTGCATATAAAATGTCACATACAATGTATGACTAAACCAACAACACCCAGTAGAAAAATACTTTGAATATGAGAAAAAACAAAAAAATTTTCTCAGAAATCTGAACTTCAGCCTTTACAGTTTATGTGCTTGCGGTGCAAAGGCTGCTCAAGACCTGATCTTAAAATCTAGGAATGATCGGTGTATAGAAGTTAAGGTGTATCGAAGTGATAAGCTTTGACGTCTAAGAATTTCTTGATATAAAGGTAAAAGTTCACTTCGAAGATCTCTGACTGATACACATATGTGCTGATCATGAATCTTTCTGATTATATCCAATGCGTTACCTGACGCTGTATCCGATTTGGGAATGTACCGAATATAGAGTTGCAATATATTTTTTTGAACGAAATTTTTTATTTATGTAGTATTTTTTCACGAGCACTGTGCTCTAGCAAAAATGGATAATATGTAGAATTTTAAGATTTGGAAATCCTTTTGTTGCGTGAAAAACTTATTTTAAAAATTGTATCATGTAGTTTTAATATGCTTTCTTAAACTCACCTTACAAAGAAGTTTAGATCAATCTTCCTGTTATCGAGATATCGCAAAATTTGAAATTAAAATTCAGCGCACTCTAGAAAACAAAATGTTGATATTAATTTATTTAATAATATTTTATTAGCTATTATTTTTAAAAATTATTTTTAAAATATTTTTCAAATTACTTCGATAATTCAAAAGAAATTGTCAAATAAATATTTGTTTTGCCACGCCGCTTTATGTTGAAAATAGTACAATATTTTCGGTCATTAATTAGAACAAATTCAGAGGAATGAAAGCAGGATCAATGACTTTGCACTTTGTGAAAGTTTCGTTTGTATATCAATGAGAGATTGGAAAGCAATTTTCATTCACCAAAAATTAAAACAAAAAAGTTTTCCATACACCCTAGGCCTCACACTCTTCCAGTGCGGACCTGATTAACTGAATAAATAGAAAAAGAAAAAATATTAAATTACAGCAAAAACATTTCTTGATTTTATGAATTGAGTTTGATTTTTTATTATTTATAGCTCATGATAACTCTCTTAGCTACGCAGTCAAATAACAAAAGCAATTACACAAATGTCATTGTTTCAGTTTTATCCTCATATGATTTTTATTTCGTTTTTTTACAATTTTATTTTTTTAACAATTTTATATTAAGTGCAAACTTTTTCTTTTCTTTCAGAATAATGATGATCCTAGCTGCTGGGATACATTTTCCCTTTCAGTACAGGAGGTTTTTGTAAAAAAATTTATTAATTTTATTAATTTATGTTTAATTGGAGTCCTATTTCTTTTTCGTTGGTTTTAATGAGAATAATTTGGTGGCTGGATAACTTCTCTTGTCATAAAAATATTTTCTAACACGGTATTATTTATAGATCATTCCAATACTTTTTAAAGTTTTCATTTTGGGTAGCTTATCGTTAAATTTAGAAAAAAAATGTTTATATACTATACGACTAAAATTAAGTGCATAATTTTTGTCTTGAAGTTGAAAAAATTTCTTAGTTTTTATTGTTTTTTTAAAGTTCACCAGAAGTTTGATACTTTTTTTTAAAGAAACGGAGTTGTGCTTGTCTTTCCAAGAACATTGAGTGTGATAAACTTTTATTTACTTTTGGCCTTCCCTTAGAAACTTGGGTATGTAGCAATTTTTCAATATCTGGTGAATTTCAAACAGCTTAGAAATGCGATTTTTCTCAGTTCTAAACTCATAAGCACCCAACACTATTTGTATGAAAAATGGGTTTCAATCAAATGCTTCCAGTTGCAGAGAGCTGCTAGTTAAGAGCATCTTGAACCAAAGACTCAATTGACACGACAAAATCGAATGACACGATTTTGAGTTACTGGCCCACAAAACTCTCATTGTTACTCATACTCTGATTCAGTTTAAATTAGCAACTAAAGCACATTTTTTAGCCCCATCGGACATAAATATTTAAAAGTTTTCTTTGGATCATATTCAACACACCGTTCATTCTCTATTTAAATAAATGCAAAGCATCTCATTTATGTAAAGTTCTTAAGTTATCAACATTAAAACAAATCACTTTTCCTACTGGGTTATTGTGTTTACTAAGCGGGATTTCTCAAAGCTCGCACATTCGTCATTGGCTTTGCCGATACCGTTTTCAAGCTTAATTCATTCATCAATATTTTGTGTCAATTCTTTTGTTTGCGGACAAATGATGAAGCACCTTTAGATGCTTGTGACGATTCGTAACAATTGCAACAGCGCATTTAATACGCTCACAACTGTTGTCAAAAAGTTCTTCATACAAAAAAAAAAGTATTAAGGCAATTTGAAATCGAATTACGACCAATGCAGCTTAAGCCAAATTTCTTTAAGCACGGAGCTCTATTGAAGCGTTTGCGCTGCAAGCGTTGCTCCATTCGTCAACAGCTGCGATACGAAATTGGAGCATTGGTAGAGGTTCGTTTGATCGTTCAATAGCGCTAACAATGAGATATCAGCATTCATATAATAACCTTGAATTCTTTATAAGTAGCTTTTTATCGAATGTTTGGTAACAATAAAAAATTGTATTGACAGTTGATGGAACTTTTTTCTGCTCATGAATTTATTCCTTTTTTTTCATCATATTATTACAGCATTTTCAACGTAATTCCAAATTGGCCGAGTCATCGAAGCGTCTTAAATCACAAATCTGGAGCTCAGTCGTGACGATATTGCTGGTCAAAGCCAAAGAATTGCCGTTGGCCGAGGATTACAGCAAATTAACTGATACGCACATTAAATTTAGGTGAGTCAGAGTTTCCAAGTGTGAGAAAAGATTCGAAGGTTGCATTCGGAAGTTGCCTCTGATAACGCAATAGTTAATAAAATTAATATTCATATCTCTTCTACAACTTTTATTGAAAAAAAAAAAGTTTCTTCACAACTTATAAATTTTCCTTTCCAGACTTGGCAATGAAAAATATAAAAGTAAATCTTCCTGGACAGAACGCTGGCTAGAACAGTTCGATTTGCATCTATTCGATGAGGATCAGAACTTAGAAATTTCTCTATGGAATCGTAATACACTCTATGGTAAGGCCAACATTGATTTGAGCGTCTTTCAGCGTGAGACAACGCATGGCATATGGAAGCCATTCGAAGATTGTCCCGGTGAGGTGTTCCTTATGTTAACCATTAGCGGCACCACTGCGCTGGAGACGATCAGTGACTTGAAGGCCTTCAAAGAGGATCCACGTGAAATGAAACAGTTACGCGATCGTTATAGATGGCATCGCTGCTTTCAGAACTTGCGCGATGTTGGCCATTTAACGGTGAAAGTTTTTGGTGCGACGGGATTAGCTGCCGCCGATATAGGTGGAAAGTCAGATCCATTCTGCGTGTTAGAATTGGGAAATGCACGTTTGCAAACACAAACAGAGTACAAGACGTTGACGCCGACATGGAATAAAATTTTTACATTGTAAGTACCCAATAAAGAAGATTCAGAGTAAGTTGCTCCAAAATATTTGCATTTTATTGCGTTAACAGCTTTGCTTTACATCCTTTTGGTTATCGAATATTCAGCAATTTCCAACTTTTAGAAATTTTATGTTCGATCTTTAAATATTTTGTTTTAGCTTTATGAGCTCTATATCTAGAGATTATATGATATTTGACCTTGAGCAAGAATACTTTTAAAATGCTCCATCAATTTCATCATTCCTCATTATTTTCAGCAATATCAAAGACATAACTCAAGTGCTGGAAATAACTGTCTATGATGAAGATCGCGATCACCGCGTTGAGTTTTTGGGAAAGCTTATAATACCGCTGTTGCGCATCAAAAATGGTGTCAAACGTTGGTACACGCTTAAAGATAAGAATCTCTGCTCACGCGCCAAAGGAAATTCACCTCAGGTATGAAAATTATTTCGAAATTTCGAGCATTGAAACAATTTTGATATTTCTCAATTGCTTATAAGATATTGCTTGAGTTCAATGTTGTCTGGAATGAGGTACGTGCTGTTTGTCGTGCGCTACAACCTAAAGAAGAAAAACTGATACAGCAGGAGGCAAAGTTCAAGCGCCAATTATTCCTACGCAATGTGAATAGACTGAAAGACATCATTATGGATATTCTAGATGCAGCACGCTATGTGCAGTAAGTAAATTTGTCAATGACTTATCCGATTTTTTTTAAAAAAGTGAAAAATACGATTGAGAATGAGTAAGCGCTAATCATTTACGCTAACTTTATCGAAACATAGAAACTTTATCTGATTCAAAGTAATGCTGAAAACTTCTATGTAAAATATTTCCAAGTCTTCTCTTACTTAAGAGATGACTGGCAAAATGGGTACTATATAAACGACATTGAAACTATGTCCCGTTGGGAAATCCTTACCACAGCCCGAAAGATTCTATGCCGTGCGATTATCAAGCTCTTCCACCAAAACTCTTATTACAGGAGACAGGAGAATAACCTCGAACTTCTCTTATCTCTTATGCTTCTCTCAACGTAGCCATAACATCAACAAAGTTTTAGGGTCGGATGGTCTATCAGCCCATGTTTGGCGAAAGTATGCTTCAGCACTGGTTCAACCGTTGCGCAATATTTTCAACATCTCCAACAGTTTTGATAAATTTCCATTATATTGGAAGTTTGCTAATATCCAGCCAGTTTTCAAAAAAGGCGATCATACCAACCCTAAAAATTACTGCCCCAATTTGCTCTGCGCTCTCCAAAGTAATAGAGAGCGTAATAAGCTTTCACTTAATGAACTTTCTGTATCGCAACGAATTACTTAGTGATCGCCAATATGGTTTCTGTAGAACATATTCTACCGAAAATCTGATGCCATTCCTCACTGAAAGGTCATATTTCTAAGGCATTTTCCCGAGTGTAGTATCTGGCCTTGATTTATAACTAATTGCATATGGTGTTGGTAATTTCTTAACTCGTTGGATAACGAGCTTCTGCAGTGGCCGCAGTGGTTCACTTCAAATTAATACTTAACTGGAATTACTCAGCGTTCCGTCCTATCTCCATCGTTCTTTATGGTTTTTATTGATGCCCTTCTGTCTTCGACCGCTAAACCAATATAGTCCCTTGCGTATGATAGCAATATTTGTCATTCATATTATTTTAAACAGCGCCCAAGCTTTATGGAGATTCAGAGAGAAAGGCGTTCTATGAATGATACACTCTCAAATGTCCGTGTTATGCTATTCGGGTCTATTTGAATGCTGACAAGACCTTGTATTGTTTGTTGTCTCACAGACGAATGGATTATCTTCCCTCACCCCTTAATATGGCTGGTGGAGACATTTTCAAATCCACAGCCCAGAAGGGTGTATCGATTCAATCGAACCTGATGTGGACAATTTATATGTTCAGTTTGTCAAAAGAAGCGACAAAGTGTCTAGGTTTTCTAGAACGGTGTAAGAAAAACGCCACCCCTGTTGACCGGCAAACAGCCTACTTCACCTATATTAAACCGAAGCTGGAGTACATTTCGCCTTAAGTGCCGGGGCTGCAAAAACTACTTTGGAGCTGATAGAGTTCTTCGACGTGCGATATAATTAATAGGGGATGTGAATATTGCCTCCTCTGTTGATTCTCTTGAGCGCCGTCGTATCGAAGGGTGCTCTAGAAAAATTTATGAGCTGGCCCACACAGTTCGGATATTGACTAAACGCTCCGACATTATTGGATTAAAACAAAATATTTACCGACACTACTCTTTCTATCCATCCCTCTTCCCACTAGCATATCTACGTTTCTTAAAAATCAACGTTATGCATAGGATTAATTTTTGGAGAGTTCATAAGAAAGTTGCGCAGCAATTGAACTTCGATGTTCCACCAAAAAAGTCTTTAATTTTCCACTTCGTTCGTTCTAAGTTCCTTACAGCAGTCGATAGTTCTGCTGAGGTCAGGGGTTACTCTATCTAATGAAATATTATTTTTGACTTCAGCTGGGTTTGTAACAACTTCCCGTTGGGTGTTAAGGAGCTAAGATTACTTAACTCAGTCGGTTTTTTTTCAGATTGCAACCAGAAGTGTTACATCGAATCATCATCACTAATTATTTCTGCATTTTTTAGTTAATATTTCTTTATTTAATTTGCAGAAGCTGCTTTGAATGGGAGTCACCACTACGTTCTGTTATTGCATTTGTACTATGGATACTCGCCTGTGTTTATGGCAATTTAGAAACAATTCCATTAGTTTTACTGCTTATTATAATTAAGTGAGTCACAATGACTTACAGAATTAAAATGAATACTTTGTAAAAAAAAATATTTCAAAAATTATTTCAGAAAATGGCTTATACGACTGATAACTGGCACTAGCGCAGACCCTGTAGCTGGCCGTTATGACTATGACTACGACGAAGATGATGATGATGATAAGGATAAAGAAGAGAAAAAATCCATAAAGGAACGGCTGCAGGCGATACAAGAAGTTTCGCAAACGGTTCAAAATACTATTGGCTATTTAGCGTCACTAGGCGAAAGTACCAAGAAGTGAGAATTATTGCTATTTAAATGAAAGAAATTAAGATTTAATAATTTAACTTTCTTGATTTTCAACAGCACATTTAATTTTTCCGTCCCCGAATTGACATGGCTGGCTGTTGTCCTATTGCTAGGTGCTGTTATAGTGCTACACTTTGTTCCTATACGTGTAATATTGCTCCTTTGGGGCATTACGAAATTTTCACGTCGAATATTGCGTCCAAATACGATACCAAACAATGAGTTACTTGACTTTTTGTCACGTGTACCAGACGATGAGCAAATTGTAAGCAAATAAATTTCAAAATATTAAACTTAATCAAAATTTATCTTCTTACGTTTATTTCTGTCTAGAATGAATTACGTGAATTACCACCATGCGCACCCACCGAGCAGTCACGCAGTAATTTGAAAAAGAAAACAAAAGCCTCCTAGTCCATTGGAAGCGTCGATGCGTCAAATGCGCTGTTGCAATTCACTTCCTCCTCATACAATGCAAATATAGGTGACGCTGGCGCTGGTGCAGCAACTGCTTTGCCGCAACAAGTTGTAAATATTTCTACACGTTCCCTTAAAAATGTCTCATCAATGTTTAAAGCAAGCAAAGATAATCTCAAGTTGGTGGCGAAAAAGAAATTAAGCAGAGCACTGGAGAGGAAAATGGAATAGAAGATGACAAAAATATTTAACTCGAATTTTAAAGGATATCGTTCATTCATGCAAAAAAACTGAGATCACAAATTAATAAAAGAAAACTTCAAGCCACAAATAGCAACAATAGATATATTTTTAATAAATAACAAAGCCAGAAAGGAATCACTCACAATAAGTTGATCGTTAAAGATATCGACGTGCTGTAGCCGCATTTAATGTCAGCAATGGGCTGACATGTTATACAGAAACACTTGATAATGGGTGCTCAAAATATGTCAATAATAAGTTTATTTTATATGTGTTGGAATGTACAATATAATTTTTTAATATTATTTTGAAATTTAAAACAAGAAACTTTTTCATATTGACCAGCAATATTTTAAGCTATATTGACAAAAAAACATCGGTAAATTCAAAAAAAAAAATGTTTTTTGTTAGTTTTTTTTTTAGTTTATCTAAAACTAGCAGAAGCTTTTTGATTTAATTTCAATGTAAAGAATATATGTGATTTGGTTTGACAAAGCTTTCCAACTCTCTCTCTCTCTCTCTCTTCTATTAGATTAAAAAAAAAAACACTCTGCGAAATATTTTTTTTTTCTGGCAGTTTAATTATTATTTAGTTTCAAGAATGTTTAACAGAGCTTATGTTTTGACAAAAAAAAAAAAGAAAATACTCCATTATTCGTTTACAAAAACTTCTCATTAATTATAAGCGGTGGTGCGCAGATAACGAGCAGGCACTCAAAGACCGTTAGGAGTGTAAAGAAGCTTACACGTACATACATATACAGAACCATCCACACATGCTTATCGTGTGAGCGCATTTGCTTGTGGTACTTAGTGGGCACTACTGATTATGAGCAACCTTAAAATTATAATTAACGTTAAAACACAATGAAGCAGTTACGAGAACAGCTGATTGATGTCATTCGTTCAAATTTTGAGCCTTAGTGGCAAACTATGAAAGCCGTTGAACAGCGGCGGGTATGGAAATTTAGTAAAAGTGCGCAACAACAAAATCAAGCAACAAAAAACGAAAGTTTAAAGTTTTTTTTGCTTACATTTCCAAATCCGCCAACAGTACAAAAAACACCAAATTGCACTACATACAAAAAAAAATACCCATATTCGTCTAGACACAGTGCGGCAACGTCGTTAATGCGTGTTGTGTTGTTTTTGTTTTCATTTGAACTCAAGTCAACGCGCTGTGCGTCTATAGCGTTGATATTCTATAAATTGTTTTTTGGTTGCTAGAGCGTCAAATAACAGTTCGGGCCATGAGGGCAGAAAGTGCCACTACGTGCCCATCGCTGTACTAAAAGATAAAAGCGCTGAGTCGGGGAAAAAGACTTTTATGTATAATTACTCTGGCTAGCTAAGGTGCCCTTGGAATATTATCAGTTTAAGGCAGACTACGTGCAAATTGTTTGATTTTAGACTGTGACTGTGGTTGTGTAGCGCTATCACATTTATTGCAGATAAGGAACAAATTTACTATTACTCTTAATTTTATATCGACACTTTATATCGTTCGCGCAGTTAAAAAATTACAATACAACACCCTGTTGTCACTTTTTTGTGTTCTCTTCCTCTTCTTACCAAGAAATCGCACCAAAAATAGATTTCCTTTAATCGCACTGTGAGAACATTTGTAAGTGACATTGATAATTTTGCTCAAAAAAAGCTCTATTGCGTATTTTGTTTTGACGTATTGAAAAATCATGTTTCTCGTTTTGTTTTTTCTCGCATCTCGCATTTATTGTTTTTAAAGTTAAATTTTGGCACATTTTTTTGCCTGAAGCTCTAAACACAATGGGAAAGAGATACGGTAGCAAAAAAAAAAAACAAAACGAAATAATATGATTTTTTCTATATGTTAGAGCAAGATGTGCAATGGAAGCTGAAAAAAGCTCTATTGTGTATTTGATTTTCCTCGCATCTCGCATCCATTGTGCTTAGCGTTTAACTGAGATCTGCCAACAGAAATTAATAGTTTTCTCTTGTAAAAAAATAAACAATAAAAGTTCTTACTGCACGAATTGATGGAAAACAGTAGATTTTGTAAGGAGTTGATTGATGAGTGAGAGTAAAAAATTTTATTGCTCTACTGAAGAAGGGTGAACCCCCAAGGACCCTTTTTGTCTCCATAAATGTAAAATTATATTTCTTTATATAGATCTCAGGACTTAGTCATCTGAGTAATAGTTTTAGCGCATAAAAACCGCTTTACAAATGAACTACATACCATATGTATTGATAACAGTTTTTTATGTGAAAGAAATTATTTGTTTTCATAAAAATTAGCGAGTTTTACTTTCGAAAAACACTCAAATTTTTGAAAAATGTTTAAATTAAAGAATAAATAATAGCATGAATTCATTGTAATTAAAAAAAAATAGCTAATAAAGCAATTACATTTAAATAATTTTATTATAACTGAAATGTTAAATTTGCTAGCGCCAATTCAAACTTATTTTCATTAATTGTTAAAAAATAAGTAGTTGCTACTAGATTTTTTTTTGCATTATCATTAAAATTTCAAGCACTGCTAATTCTTTCCAATGGCTTTAAATTTAATTTGCTTCAATAATAATTACAACTCATACAATTACATTACAAACCAAAATATAGCAATTTCAATCAAATAAGCACCAATTAACAAAAAAATATCGGTAATATTACTACAAATAAAAAGTCCAAAATAATTTTCTATATCTAAAACTATTAAAATGTTAGCAACTATTTACAAACACACAGTACCACAAAAATACATGTAAATACACTTATAAAAATATTTTTTAAAATATTTCTATTTAAATATAAATCATAAAATATTTTATTAATTACAAATTTAAACGATTTTGTGATATTTTTCAAAGAAAAAAAAAACAATTCAACGCACCGACATTTGTAATTAAATTTGAATTGCAAATTTTTGCTACGGTACATTAATTTATGCCTTTTTACCAGCTGAATCATGTAATTTAATAAGTTAAATAATTAAAAACTTTATTAGCTTAATTAGCTTAGCTTATTATTAATCTGCACACTTTTAGATAGCAAAGTATTATATACTAAAACAAATTTTATTGAACATATAAACTTTATTGAAAATATAACTTTTATATTGACAATGCATGACAAATTTTTAACTAAATTTAAATAATTTTTAAATTAAACTCCTATTACTTCCTAACTATTTGAATCGAATGTGGAAATACTTCCCTAACAAATTGTCAATTTTAATCAGTATATTAATAATTTACCACAATTGTACCTAGTTTTATTGCAATTACGTTTACGTATAAGTATGACAATGATGATTTCTGTGATGAACTTTTGATTGTTTTGTTTTATATTTTATAAAAATCTTTCCGCACTTATCATATTATGATTTCATTCTTATATATGAACCTTTTATTTACAAATGCGCTTATTTCTACTTATCGCTTTGAACAAAGAATGCTATCGCCGTTAACAAAGAATGCTATCGTCGTTATCATGCTAAAATGCATCCTCTAGCTTAAAATCTATGACAAAGCAGACGTACTCTTAACAAAAATTCCAGTTTCATATAAAACGACACTTTTCCATTTAAGTTTTGTTTATTCAAAAAGACGTTTTTCCGCTGAAAAAGTGTTTATTATTGTTATCGTATCCCGCTGGATCCAGTTACCATACCACTGACTATGAACCAAATGAAAGATGTAGAAATCTTACTAAAAAAAATCAGTTTGATGATGACTGGATGAATTTAAAAAGCTTTCATGGTACAAAAGTGTAATTGATGATCAAAATATAGGAAGGGACAAAGAGTTGCCTAGCGATGATTATAACAACCTTAACTGTGGTGACTTAAGGGTATACCCTTCTGTGGTATAATAATAAAATTTTTCACCAAAAGGGTACATTACCAAATGTTTTATATTTTTCCAATAAATATAAATATGTGAAAAAGAAAACTTCAAGTAGATATACCTATTAAAAACAAAGTAGCTGTAAGATGCTTTTAAATAATTTTTTCTCATTACTGAAATTTTGTTTATCATGGAAATAAGCTAGGATTGGGCAAATAAAAAATATTATCGAAATATCGATGATCGATATTTCCAATCAGTAACGAAATGTAACGATAAAAATATTTCTGATACATCGATTTTCGATATATTTGCTGAAAAAATTAAAATGCGAAAAATGGTGTCCGAGCCCCTACTATGCGCATTTGGCATTGAAATTCTGTAAATATACTCGTAAGTTTCAACTTGCTTTTTAGTTGTTACAGCAAAGATAAAACGCCACATTTAAGGCATTTGGAAAATGAAATTTCCTTCTCACACATCCGACAACGCCCCTTCTCACCAAACACAACCCAAGGCATATTTTGATCATAGCACTTTGTACGTGCGGATGTTGATGTTATCTTGTACTTTTTACATCCACCATGCGAAACACATTTTTTACTAGAGCCTGAAGCCAGGACCTTCAGCAACAACAGGAAGCCATGCTATTGTTGAAGGTCGCCCTCTTTATTTTTGAGTAATAGCCCAGAAATAAGACGAAAATAGTAAAAGTGCGTTAGCGATTTCAAGTTGAAATTTATTAAGAGGCATATACATAGTTTCCTTTTGGCTCAAGCAATTCCAAATGCTAGGACCACACGAGTGCATTTCCAATTGTTTACATAGCTACCTTATCGAAACTCGATAGTCCAAAAACAAAATCGAATTTCGATATATCAATATATAAAATATCAAAAATCGATAAACGATATATTTTGCACAAGCCTTAAGTAAGCACCTTTGAAAAAGCACTACTCATTTCTTGTCGAAAATTCTTATCTAAAAATATGAAATTCTTTGGATTAAAAGAATGTTGAATAGGTTATAAATGAGCACTAACAATATGTCATGAATATCTCGCGCAAATGCTAAGGCACAAAATTTTTCAAAGTACTCTTTAAGTGTCGTTGTTGCACGTCTCAACCCTTTGGAAAAAGCTTCGTGTTTTTTTACTTAATAAATATAATTAGTTGATGAAACCCTAAGATCAAATATATAATTTTGCATTTATTTTACGAAGAAAATGTTGGAAATATTATTTATTGGTTTAAATATTGGTTACTTAATTACTTGATTTCCCCTTTCTTTAGCGACACACCAACAAAATGTTCACCTTATGCTTCCAAAACAGACATGTTTTCAATTTGAGGTTTATTAAAAACTGTTTTAAACAAAAAAGTTAGTAAGGGCAATCCTTTTAAGAAAAGTTGACCAGCAATCTTTCGCAATAGCAAAAGCAAGCGTCCTAGTATATTTTGACGACCAAGCCGCTTTAGATTTGGTCGACTTCTTGCAGTTCAATATGTTTATTGCTATTTTGTTTTCAAACTGCAGTTGTTAAAAAGTAATTAACAGTTTGAAAGCTATAAATCGCTCAAAAATAGAATAAGGCAAATAAAAAAAAGGCCGAAAAATTCAATGATATAATTGATTAAATTGATTAAAATTTCCGAAAAAGCTTTTCAACAATCTAATGTGGGCATTTCAATAGCTAGGAGGGGCTAACAATGATCCTTGCTTATATTTTTTTCCCACTAATTAAATTAAAAACTGGACTATAGTTTCTGTATAGCATCGTACAGAAAAATTTTGTTTTGAAAAATTCATACGACTCTAAAATCAATATAAAATTTTTACAATGCGTCGTAAGCAGCCAAAGTTTTGAAAGGAACTGCTTTTAATCGGACGAGTTAGAAAGAATGACAGCAAAAGTAGGTCTGTATCGTCCGGATTTTTTGGTAAAAAATAAAAAGTGTCAAATAGCGATATTCGAAAAAGCAAAAGCTTAAATTTCTCTGACAAGTCGAATCATCACAATTTTCGGATGATACGCAAAAATGGGTTAAAGGAAAACTGTCAAAAAAGTTGCGCGGATTTTAGTAAACAAACAATGGCAAG
Organism: Meiosimyza decipiens; assembly: GCA_963680825.1. Taxonomy (NCBI): domain Eukaryota; kingdom Metazoa; phylum Arthropoda; class Insecta; order Diptera; family Lauxaniidae; genus Meiosimyza; species Meiosimyza decipiens. Next base: position 57,121,169 of record OY804261.1, on the reverse strand, counting down.
GTTCAGGAGTTAAAGCCTCAGTCGTAGTTGCATAACCGATTGGTTAATACTTTCTGAATGCAAGCCAAGTGAAACCTTTTTAAGAATATTATTGATGAATAGGATATAACTCAAAACTCGAATGATCGACTTTAAGCTATTGTACCTGATTTTTTTAACTTGAGCATGAGTTTACATTAGAAGTAAATATGGAATCAGCAGTTGGTGACGCGCATCTACTTTCGGAAATATGGACATTTCTTATTTTAAGACAGTGCGCATCGAAAAACAATATTTCAGAAAGAAATATCTGGTTGATCATTTAGGAGACATTAAACATTACGATTCCTTTTTAAACAAAAATCGCTCAAATATTTAATGGAATAAATGAGCATTTATCAATAAATATATTGATTTCTAGCTTCTTAACACAACCTTTCAAAAAGTGCAAAAAATTAAGTGCTGAAAAATATTTCATGAGGCAAGTATTGGGCAGATACAATTGAGACATAAAATCTCTTTTCCCTCGCTTGTCAAAATTGAGTATCTAGTCTCGTTGCCTACGATTTCGACAGTATTCAAGTTTTAGTTACAAGAAATTTGTCTGGGTGAAAAATTAAACTTTTTTTTTGGAAGCGGAAGTAATCAGCTGTTTTTTTACTTTCATTGTTTTTCTCTCAACCACCACATTTTTTAGGATGATACGCTTTTTGTAATAAGATTTTATAAATATTTATTAACATATACCTATTTTTTTTTCGGGTGATACAGACCTAGTGTTGCTTACTCACGTAAGTCATTAAAATTATTTCCAGCTATAAAAGCTAAAAAAGTGTCATATTTTCATGAAAAACATTCAAAAATTTAGCAATGAGTTATGCTCAGTTTCTTAGAGTTTTATATTCCTTAAGAAAACTTTTGAAATAAATAAATACAAATTCATATTTGACTTATTTAGAACCGACAACGGAAAGAGAAGAAAAATACTTTGAGATACTGCTTTAACTCTTTCGGTTTTACTTTTAGGTACCAGTAATTTAAGTTATTTTTCGAAAGTTTTCTTCATATTTTTTTTTGCACTTAAACTTGCTATTTGCCAATCTAATATTTACTAAGTTACGAACATTTGAATTACTAAGAAAATCAATGGTCTTATTTATGTAAATATATTATGACAGATTAACTTTATTAAAAGCATTTTATAAACAATTTTTGTACCGTAAAATTTATATGTATAAAAAAAATTGTTTTTAAAAATAAGAAATAGTAAATCTTATTTTCAAGAGTCCCTTAATCGTGAACAACCAAATCACTTAAATTATCTAAGTGTTTTGTAAAATATGCGATATCATTACCTCTAGCAGCTTTAACTCATCTTTCCAGAAATGAAAATTGAGACTTTGCTATACAATTAAACACAAAATCACAAGGACTGTAATGGTTTGATCACTTCATATTGGCTTTGATTGTTATTGGTTTACATTAAAAATAATCGTTATTCAATAAGTTTTGACTTTTTTCGATAAATTTCGACTGTTCGAAGGTTTTGATTCTTCTCAAACTTCTCGATAGTTTGCGTTGATTTTTCGAATATTTGCGACCTTTTGAATGTTCTTCGATAAGTTTTGACTTTTTCGACTTTTAAGACTCCTTCAATATTTCGATAGTTTTGAACTTTTTCTGATAAAACGAGAAATAACAAAAAAACACAACATATGAAACTTTATAAATTTTTTATAGAGCTGAGTTCAAAAATGTTGATTTTGGGAGTATCAAGATCATCATTTTGGAATATTTTCGGAACATTTTTTTTTTTTTTTGTTTAAGTCCACGCTAAACGAAACTAAAAAAAGGGAGGCACAGCGTAGCGTTAAAATCTAACAAAATTTCAGACTCGACAATTTTTACACTGAACAATATTTTTCGCTATCCTGAAAATGTTTCACTTTTTGCAGAGGTAATAATATTGAATTTAGAGCCTAAACACAACTGGGACGTGCGATCTCGTGCAGATTTTTGCTATACGTTAATAGTGAGCACAAAATTGACAATACAAAACTTATCGCAGAGAAATAGAACAAATTCTATTTTTTTGGTGTGATTTGACATAGAAGCTAAATCGCACGCCACCCCAGTTGTGTTTAGCTTCTTACTTATAGCTATCATGTCAAAAAGTTCTCAGAGAATGGGACTCGAGAAAAGAGATATTAAATTAAAATGTATGTACTTGAAAATTACTTAAGAATTTTATTCCAAAGTTTGCCTTTTAATCTTCCTTCCTGAAATGAACACATAAATTACTCATAGCATTAATTACACTACAAAAAATTTCAATTAAAAAGTCTTAAAGCTTACAATGTTAATGCATAAAATTACATATATGTTAATATTAAAATATCTTACTACTAAACTAACTATTTAATAAAAAAATATTGTATTTTTTATTTCTTAAATATTGGACAAACTTTACTCTGTACATATTGATAATTCAATAAGTTTTCATTTTAATACTAAACAAAATTAACAACTTAAAAAGAAATAAATCATCAAAAATCATTGAATTTGATGAAATTTTATTTGCGGCACTTATACGGTGAGTAGCAGCTGTAAGAATAAATCTTATTTTTATGTTATCGTGCTTTATGTTGGAAGTATATTTGTGCGCGAAGTCTGTCTGTTAACTCATAGGTTTCCAAAATTACATGAGTTTTATTCCCCAGAAATATTTCCATTATTCTGATTCTCTATCTCTATGTTTTCCATCACTCTGTTCTCCAATCTGCCTTTCGTATTAATTTATCACATCTTCCATATTCAAAGTGACTGTGTTTGTATCACATATAGTGGTGTCATTGTGCTTAACCATTGCTTCTATCTATGATGCTACGTATGTCTCAATAAATAGAGACCGAATACTCTTTTTTATGCCTCACACATATTGCTTGTCAGAAATTCGCAGAAATCTCTTCTGCAGTGTGGGATCTAAGGAAACTTGGAGCTCGGTAGTATCTTAAGAAGGTCAAATTTTATCATTGGTTGACACACTGGTATATTCAGTGAGTACTGAAAAGTTTTAGAGTAGAAGGGGCACATATCGAAGACTAAGTTCACTTACACCGTCAAACAATTTTTACCGCTCTATTAACCCTCCGTCGGTCAGATGGTTCACATATTTCCAATTGACTTCGTCAAAAAATTTATTGGCTATATATAAAAAGAAAAAAAATCTGCACGAAAAAATGATACACTATGATGACTATATGGATATATATTTTTACTACCTTGGACGGTCAAATGTGGTCTGGCCAGATATAAATCTGTTGTTCCTTAAATTGGAGGTCAGACAAAACTCATCATATTTTTTAGAGGTCACTGAATGCAATTCCGACCTCAGAATCGCTCTCTCATGTCGGGCAAATATAAAAATCATTTTTTTTTTCGATATATTAGAAATATGAGAAATTACTACTCTTGCCCTTCAAAATCCACTTTAAAATATATCGATATCGTACATTTTGGGTCCATTTTTGGAAAAACACATTATGCACTAATTGACGGCAATAAACCCAAAGTGGATTTAGGACATCACTAGGGGTGGCCTCGGAAACCAAAAAATACAGATCACATTACCAACAACGGCCTCGGTCTCAAGAAGGGAGCATTGTAAGTATAAAAGAGAATTTTATCGGCCCTGGAGCTTGAACGGCTACGTTAACAAGCAAAATTTACGTATTTAAGCCGATGAGCAACCAGAAGCAATCCAAGAGCTTTCAATGTAGCTCGGTAAATGTACTTTTTGGTGTGGTTTATGGGCAGGACGCATCTTCGGACCGTATTTCTTCAAAAATACGGATGGAGCCCGTGTTACGGTCAATGGTGCTCGCTACAGAGCAATGAATTTTGTTGCCAAAAATTCAATATATTGGTGTAGCCGGCGACTGGTTTCAACAGAATGGCACACCATGCCATCAAGCTGGAGAAACAATCACTTTATTGAGGGAAACGTTCGATGAAAACATCATCTCAAGAAATGGTCCTGTTAATTGGCCACCAAGATCATGCGATTTGACGCTTTTGGACTACTTTCTTTGGGGATAAGTTAAATCACTTGTTTACGTCGACACACACGAAACAATTGACGCTTTGGAAACCAACATAACTCGTGTTATTCAAGGAATACCTGTCGATATGCTCGAAAGAGTTGTCGAATATTGGACCCACAGAATGGACCATTTAAGAACTAGTCGTGGGCAACATTTGAACGAAATAATTTTTAAGCATTGAGTTGTAGGAACCGAACTATCATTCCAAATAAAGATTTGTATCAATGCATTGATTTTTATGTATTTTATTTAGAAAACAAAGTAAGAAGCTCTTACCAGATCTCCCTATATATCTGCTATGACAGTGTATGCTCAAAGTATCCCCCAGCTTTGATGTTTGTATAGTATTTTAGCTTTTGTTGAGCGACAATTACATAGTTATCTATCTTAGGTTAAATTGCATATTTACCACTTCTTGAATGCCCAATATTGTTGAAGTGCTATTAAGATTATTTTGCTGTCAAAATATCTGTAAGCATTATTACCTACAACCAAAAAGTGGCATCCTAACAGTTGTTTTGCTGGAGGTTTTCAAAGGGAAAAGTGAATGCTTTTTTTCTTCTATGCTCATCACGTTGAAACAAAACCAGATTTTTGGAACTTACGACTAAAATTTTCCCAAAAAATCCTTTAAGTTTTATGATGACATACGAATTTTTGCCTCTGTAAGAACTCTCAACAACTCGTATAGCAAGTGAATATCAAAAATGGTTGAAAGTTAAGAAACTCTAAGTTCAACTCCTCTATCTGAGACAAAGCCTATACTCAAAAATACGAAAGCTGTGTGCTTTTTCGGATATAAATGACGATTCCTCAAGCTCATACACGGGTAGAATGTGTTGGGTTTGTTGACCGTCTCAAGGTTTATAGTTCGCAACAAAAGTTACCATGTCTATAAAATGTAATGAATGTGTGTGTCTTGTATTATTATTATTTTTTTTTGGTTTTCTTTTTTTTAATAAATATATATGTTAACACAGTTATGAGCTTATATTTCAAAGATTTTTTTTTCATTGTACTTCATAGTTTATTTATCGATCATTGTGATGTTTGTTGCCACTTTAATTGACACCCAGTTGTCTAAAACGGAAACACCAGGTTGCTAATTAGCTGCGTCAAAGTGTTTAATAGCCTAAGAAATTGAGGTTGTTTGATAATAATCTATAATTTTCTCTATTTACATTTCCTTAACAACCAATCAAAAAATATTTAATGAAAATTTTTGTTTTTTTTCTATTTCCGGAAGTTACGTTACGTAGCCAGTAAAATCTTAAATTATTTTATATTTTGGAGAAATTAACTATTTTTGTACGAATGATTGGGCTAATGATGTATGTTCATTCCAAAAATTGTGAAATTAGATAGACTTTTTTTAATATCATTTTTATCACGCATAAGTTGGTAAGATGTGTTTATCACTGGTTTTTGTTTTTCTATAAAAAACTTTAAAAATGAAGTACTCTTCTTGTCAAATTTGAAGATTTTTCAATTTAAAGCAAAAAAACTAAATTTCAATTTCTACCATGTGCACACAATATAGGTTACAGTGTTAGTAAAGTCGCTTTTTTATCGCACTCATCTCTCAAACTGTCTGTCATTCATGGATGCCATCTCTTACAGCATCATCGCTGGATAAATTGAATTTTGCGAACGCGTTTGAACGCAAAACTTTCTTTCATTGCAACCTCACACAAATACACCAAGCAAAAGGTAACCGATTACTCTAAAATGTTGCAAGCAACAACTCAAAATTTCGTATCGATTTTTCTGGTTTGTTGACCATAATTTTTGTATATTTTTTTCAAGTCACTTACCAAATAAAATTGTGCACATTTGCGCCAAATTTCAGCAGATACAAAAGTTAAACTGGGCCAGTTTGTTTATTGCAAGTGATGTAATTTCAAAAGCAGCTTTTGTTACATTCTTCATTTTTTCGTAGTTTTTATGATTTTACAAATTTTTCTTTAGTAAAAATAAGCCATTAATTGAATAAATCAAGTCTCATTCAAGTCCACATAGTAGAAATTTTTTGCCTTTTAAAATCTGGAGCATTAGCGTATTTACATATGATGTTTAGTGGATGGTCTACATATTTCAATAGCTCTACTAAACTTTAACTTGATACGGATACTGAAATAAAGTTTTGGGGGTAGGAGTATTGGAACATTTTTTTTATGGTACTGAAAAGCTTATGTTTCTGTGATGTTTTTCAGATATTTTTAATGAAAATATAAATAGTGATAAACTTTAGGTGCTGAAAAAATCGTTTGCACCAGAATTTTCTGCACTATGAATTGTCACTGTCGACTGCTACACAGCCATTTAACTTCAATATTTGATATTGGATTTTGACAACTGTTGGCTATGTGCGTGGATCAGTGCTTCAATGCAAAAATCCGTACTTGAATGATTTTATTGAAAAAAATATTAAACTTACTAATATCCAAACACTCCAATTTTTAGGAGCATAGGGTCTGAACAAATGTTCCATAGCTATTTAGATCCATGGAATTAATGCTGTATGAGCTCAACCCGTATTTTGAAAAATCATTATATTCATTGCCATGAAGTTGTGGGTCTTCCTTTCGATTTGTCTGATTTTTTCAAAGCGCTGATCAATAAGTTTCACAAGCATTTTGCTTGATGGTATGACCTTACATTCTCAGCTGATATAGAGGCATAGTCAGTACGCAAATAAGTTCATGATTCGAGCTCATGCTGCGCCACCAAATCTTATTTATTATTTACCTCAAACAGAAATTTTAAAAAGGATAAGATAAGGACGTCAAGATACCTTTTTGAGCCCAGTATCAAGTTCGATTTACGGTGGGATATTGAGTGGTATTCAAGTCCAGTGGCTTATCTATGAGGGAAAAAAGGGACCGCAAAGACTTGGAGACGTCAAAATGGTTATCAACTGAAAGTGTGTTTGTTCTTTGAACTTGGTAGCCAAATACAAAAGGTATAAATTAGAAGTAGGAGAAAAGTCACAACAACAAAAACGAGTTCAAGATGCAGCATAAGCATGAGCAACGAAAAATTAAAGGACAATTTTAGTGTAAGGTTTTCCTATAGCAAAACTTAAACTTTATAAAAAAAAGAATATTTAACTTTAAAAAATAAAAACGAAAGTATGCAGTAACCTTCTTTGGCACAATTGTGTTGTCTGAAAAAAGAAATTATTCAAATCGGTTCAGTATACTTAGCGCCAAAGCGTTACAAACTGTCTCCATTTCATTTTTTCGATACTATTCAACGTTTTTCAGCTTTTCAAGTAATTTTTTTTTGAACTTGTGGTGCCTGTTCGATACTTTGAGATATACCTCGATACTGTTTGATACATTTTTTTCGATACTTTTCAACTTTTTTTAAGTTTTTGAATAATTTTAAATAATATGATAATCAAATAAGTAGTAAGGCGGTTTTGGGCTTTTTTGAGACTATTGATATTTTTCACGATTCAACTCTCACCAACATTTTCTATACTTTCGAGACGATTCGATGCTTATCTAATTTGATTGAGTTTTTTATTTTTGTTTTTTTGACTCCGTCGATATTCTAAGATTATTCTTTATTTTTTTGACCATATTCTCCTTTAGTTATTATTGAATTTTCGATAACATTTTAACTTTTTCGATACTTCTGAAAGTTATAGAGTAGAATTTTTTTGATACGTTTATTGAGTTTTATGATAATTAAGAGCATATATTTTGATAAATATTAACTTTTTCGTACGTAGCTGCTTCGACTTCTGACATGATTTCCGATTTTCATAAATTTTTCGGATATTTTTTGTCACTTTTTTTAGAATAAAGCTTCCGACTGACAGACAGTTGATCAAAATTTACGCCACATTGAAGTATCAAAACATGGAATACATTTTTTTGGTTCGATTTTCAACTTCATTTAAGTTCAAAGTTCAAATCAGGTATCACTGCTAGAGTGTGTTTTAATTGCACTATTCCTTTTTCAATGCTAAACTTTCAGTGACTGAAATCCATGTGTCAAATTATAAATAATCAAGCTCCTTATTACATAATGCACGCATTTTCACTTCCTTAGTTTTGCTAATTTGGTGAAATTTGGTTTGTACATCATGAAGACAGTTAAATTTGCAGCAGTCACATTTTATTGCCGATTAATGCAGGATTGCGACAACAGAGAGGAGCGAAACGGAGCTAAGCTGCAAATAAAAAAAAAATCTGCTTACCGCTTAGCTTTAAATAAAGAAATAAATATCAATGCAAGATTCGCATTAAGGAAGGAAGCTGCTGCATTCATCAACAGAAACAGGTTCAAGTTTCAATATGCAACTGCTAAGCGCCAGACACTGACTGCAATGATTAAAGAGAAATTTTCAAATTTCAATATGAGACATAATCCATGGGCTTATGTAATATGTATGAAAACAGCTTGCTCCATATTTTTAAATTTAATCACTGTCAGTCAATAATTTTATGTCACTAGAGAGCCTTTTTTAAATTTTTTGTTTTCTTTGTAACTAATATCAACTAACTAAATTGGTTAACAAAAACCATTATTCTTTTTTTTTGTAATTTTTACAGACTCATGGAAGTGCCCGGCAGCAAATCAAGTTTCATCAATTTTACGGTAAAATATTTCAAAAGTTGTTTTGGTCACCAGGAAGCGTTTAAACTAAGATTTTCAGCTTTTCAATATAGGCCGCAAAAAAAGCATAGTGTGAAAAATGTGGTTCAGAAAAAAAGCGCATGTTGTTGTTATTTCATAATATTCCATGGTAGCCCATATTGGTGGTATTGCCATGTGCTGCTGTTATTTTTATTGTGCAATTATGGTTTTAACAAATTTGTGTTTTTTTTTTTGTTTTTGTACACACATTTAATTTTTTTTTATGTGTCTGATTCCATGTTTCGATATCTTTTTAGATTCAGACTATTTTTTGATGCATTATATGATTTTTCTTTAAATTTTAGTAATAACATATAAATTATGTCGCAACTTAATAAGTATCCTTAAAATTATAAACTATAGAAAAAATTACAAAAAAAACAAATCTAAAGCGGATTGTGAAGAGGATGTATAGTTCTATAGGACCACATTAATGGTTTTATAAAAATAAATTATCTTTATCCACAGAGCCGGAATTTTGAAAATAAAATTCAATATTTTGCAAACGCTGTTTGTGGTAAAATGGCAAAGCGTTAAGCATTTTTGATGTTGACACATGTTACGAATCACACGTGAGGTGTCAAGAAATGTACACTAAAAAAACAAATAGCATAAAAATCACCCGTTATAACCTCAAATATCTCGTAAAACAGCGATTTTCGCACTTTTAGGTCAAAATAACTCCAACTTTGAAATGAGTCCTGACTTCAGATTCGAATTCAGCGCGCCAAAAGCCTTCAGAAGAGTATATTTGGGTTTCAGAACAAGAGGTTTGACCAAATTTTGTCGCATTGTGTAATCTAAGCAGTTAGTTGCAAAGCGTCGTATCAATGCAAATTCTTAATTGCATGTTCAAGCAAGTAAATATTTAAGGCACTATATTTTACAAAATTTATTCAACCACTAGGTTGTGGAGTTGGTATTGACATCATTGCTTCCCATGACCTCTCTGTAAAACTTCTGTTATTTTCAATATCGACATTAACGTTTATTTCCCAATAATTGGGAATCAAACAAAGAGTTAACATTATGTGACCATACGTTATGAATTTACCACGAATACTACGTTGTCAAGAAATTTTTCATGACATGTCCTTAATGAGAAAAAATGGGTTAAACCACTATACCACGTACCACCAACTTCAGACAAAAGAGCACGTAGTACCAATAATGCTCTTGGCTTTATAAATTGTCATTCCACATGGCACCAATCTAGCAATATTTTTTTAATTTTTAATTAGCTAACTTGCCAAAAAAAAAAGCGCAAATTTAGTATTGCAGCCCACCCATACGTTTTGTATGTGCAAGAGCAAATATTGTCAAAAAAAAAAACATATTACCCACGCAAACGCACTTGTTAGGGTACACCATGGTTGTCTTTTTTTTTTCAGTACAATATGGTATTATGATAATTTTTGTTCACACTTCGTAGTGATGAAGTTTTTCATTTTCTTTGCTCCGAAACTTACAATTGATTTCTCCAAACATAAAAAAAAAGAAAACGAATCGCACTCTCGTCAGACAATTTTCTTAGCGATTACTCGACAGAAGTTTTTCAATTTTATGTTCAGATTGACAAAGTTCTCTTATTCAAGAAAAAAATTTGAGACGTTTATAGCGAATTTGCTTACTCAGTGGGAACTCACTTTAATTGCAGAAAGAAGATTTAGAAAAATCGAGATTGATTAGCATTTCGACTGTCAAAGAAAGTTATTTGCGAGAGCGGACTTGAAAAGAAATATGTTGCATTTAGTGGTGACAATGTTCCGTTTACAAACGTACCAAAGTTGTGGACATAGAATACATCGTTGTGAAGACATAGATTCAACTTTATGTCCACACCGATATCTTGCGATTTGGGATTTATGTCAGTAGAAAGCCACGAATGGATCGGTTACAGTAAAATTAGATTCCTTGTCTAAGCAAAATCAATCAAAAGAATTATAAATTTCCACGCGTAATTGAAAAAGATTCCGTCCGCAAGTGACAAAACCAAAAATTCTTCGGAACTTCTTCAAAAGCCCTATTGAGAAATAGTGAGTCATTTGCGTGCACAATCAGGTAATACAGGATAGTTTATGTAAAAAACCATAAGGTCTTAACCACAATTTATATTGGGCAGAGATTTTTTAATGGAATTGTGATAAGAATCGAATGAGACAATGTATAAGCTGAACAGCAACATTGCTATTTATGAGACTCCCACCGAAAATGGCAAATAAAATCAATTTATTTTCTCCACAAGTCAGAGCGGAAATAATAATTCTCGAAAACTCTGCAGATATAGATAGAATCAGCTGATTTTCGATTTCTACTATCAAATGAAAATATGCTCATTTGCACATTACTGAAACTGTCTTTAATTATTATTATTATAACACTTTAGTTGAAGATAAAATGTGTGTTACGATTTATACTGATATGATCTTGGATTATCGAAACATCAGAGCTTTATAAAATGATGTAAATCAGTGATGGCATTTTCAGTACATTTCTACTTTCTTCAGAACACTTGCGTCATGAACAATCGTTGTCAATACATTCAACAAGCTCTAAGTACATTCGGTACATTTTCAGTGGCGTACCATGAACACTCGGCGTCCGCGGCAAAGAGGATATGTGCCTTGCAAAATCAGCATTTCCAGAAAAAAAAAGTCCAAAACATTTTCAAAATGCTAAAAACGAAATTCTCATTACGAAAACCATTTTGCCTTTGCCGCCTCGCAAGCGTTGCGGCCACCCCTTAGGTACGCTACTAAATATATATTTGGTCCATTTTCATCAAATTCGGCGTATTTTCAGTACATTTCAACTAATTTTAAAAATACCATGGATTTTAAATAAATTCGTAAATTCGCGAAATATCTCTGGAGTAAATTTTGTTGATTTTTTAAGTAAAAAAAAAAAAAACATTTCCAACATTTTGTTGAATTTAAGTAATTTCAAGTATCTTTTTCATGTTTGTACATGTCGAAAAAGTACATTTGGTACTTAAAAAGTAAATTTAAAGTCTCCATTTAATACATTTACACAAATCCCAAAAACCATCACTGAGATCACTTAAGATTTCTTTTTGATTTTTTCTGACTTCCTTCGGCTTTCTTCCATGAATTTTGGTGCTATTCGCCTTATTTTTTTTTCGAGATATTGCATTTTCCGATACTGAGGGTGATATGGCACCAGGCCTTGGGTGATATGGCACCTTAAGTGCTTTTTAAGTTTTTGTTGTCATAATTCATGTGTTCACATTCTGATTAATATTTGAACATATGCGGCACATAACACATTGGATCCAATTATCTACTGTGCAGAAATGGGTGCCGAATATCCCGACATTATCCTATCAGTTTTCACAACTGCAGCTACGATAGATGCTAAGATATGGCGTCATAGATGTATTTGTGCTATAAAGATGCCATGCCCCTTTGTCTAATTTTGTCCAGATTTTGTGAGGTACTTTACATGGACAATATACGGATGTATAGCACCGAATTTTAAGACGCCTGCTACCATAGGTGCCAAGATATTGCGTTTTAAGTAATTTTATGTTATGGAAGATCTGGTTGAATGTCGTTCCTATCGTACGATAAACATTAGACTATCGCCGAGCACGAGATATCGTCTAGACCCTTTTCGTTCTCGTCCACGGTCACACGAGAAATAATATTTTTGATAACATTTTGTTATCCCGATAGTGAGAACGATATTTATCGGTTCTCGGTGAAACACTAGCTACCAGTACTACTCGTAGTATTTGTTTATGTTCTTAAAGGGTTTCCTACTGACCATATTTTTTTCTGAATAAATTCATAACGGAAGACAGTTTATTAAAAATTTCTGTGAAATATTATTGAATTTATTTTACTAGAAAATTAGTTTTTTTCTGAATACTTAATGTCCCATACTGACAGTAGTTGTTACTACGATTTTCTCACAGGTAAATTTAAATTATTTTCGCACATTTACGCCTCAGTTTGATTATCGTGTGTGCGTGCAAATATCAGGTACACATCGCAATGTTTCAACATCCGGCTTTAAATAAAATTTACACAATGGAACACTGAAGTGTGAATTACTTTTTATTTTAATACTTACAAAATAATAGTAATTTTTTTCGTGCTTAATGTACGCAATTTTTTCGTCAACTGAAATTTAAATTTTTTTTGTTCAATTAAAAATTTTAATACGCATTCATGTGTACATTACATGTAAATGCCAGCGAACATAGGTCAAAAAATTTTTTCACTTTTATTTTTATACTTGTGATTTTATACCATCGTTTTTGTCCAACTTTTGCTTTACATCACTTTTCTTTTCTTTTTATACACATGTATTCTTTAACGATAATTTCTTTATTTCTACTAAAAATAAAAAGAAATTAATTCTCAAGTGCAGCTGTGTTGGAATTCATTTTGTTGTTAGTTTTTTTTTTTTTTTTTTTGTGGCATTTGTGTAGGCGTGTGCCACTTGTCAAAGTGAATAAATTTTAAAATATTGTTATACTTTGTCTGTGTTGAAAATTATGGAAAATTACAAAAAATGTAGTTTAAAAAAGATCACTACTTATTGTCTCTTACAATGTTGCTAGATAATGCATTACATCTTTTGTTATTTGTGCACAAACATGTTGGCGTACCATATGTTAAGTTTGTTGCTTAAGTCTTTTGTTTGTATTATTCTTTTTAATAAACTGAAAGGAAGTTTTATTCATTATATTGTGCATAGAAGTGTATCAACTTTTCGGTAGTGCATTATTTTGAAAATCATTAAATTATATCCTGCACTTGCGCAACCCCGACCATAGAGCGTTATGTGCCGACAAATTTTGACGTAACAAGTTTGATGAATATTCAAAAATGGCTTAAAATTTTCTGATTTTATGTGTGCAAAGATTGCTTAGTGGTTTTGAAATTATATGCTAGAAGTTTTAGAGGAGAAATAGTTTGTCGATTTTATTCCAAAACATAGGACAATGTAAAGCTCATGCATTTAAATACATATATTGAATACAATAATGCAAAGAAATATAAGCTATCTTGTTATGTAACTTAATTTACTCGAACGGATATTCAAAAAAAAAAAAACTGTTTTCTAAACCATAAATAATGGATTCATACAGAGAAAGTAAGTAAATTTATCAATTAAAAAAGTTCCGTGAATTTGAAGTTACCTTAACTTAAAGTGGTATAATATTTAAGTGATACGTTCTTTAGGCCTTTAGAAAATTATTTAATTTTGCTTTTTTCTGATATTGTCAGAACTGCTTAAGGCATTGAATTATGTACCATTTTACTTACTACATTTTGTTACGCTAGATTTCAAAAATTATTTATCTTTCACAGAAAATCTTACAGTGCTTCATATCACTTCTTTATAAGAAAAAGTGGGCTTGGCAAACGATTAACTACCTCCGTTTTTCGAATTTGGGCCATAATATTAGGTGAAATTTCCTTAGTGGTATGGTTAAATTTAATCGCTTATAAAGGTTTTTTCAACAGGTATATGTGGATTTTGACAGTTCATGGCGGTTATATTGTTTTACTTAAATTCCTCTTTTATTTTTCAGTCACTTGAGACAAATATTCAGCTGCTACGATGATCGATTTTTGATGAACGGGTACGTCAACAAGCAAACTTGCCAATACAAATCCCATGAGGTCTACCAAAAGGCGGTGCATCTGCAGAATGTAACTATTTGGTGTGGATTGTAGGCCAGCGACATCATCGGTCCGTACTTCTTCGAAAAAGATGACGGCATAGCCATCACAAACAGCGGAGAGCACTACCAATCGATGAAAACTAATTTTATTTTGGCAGTGCTACGCAAAATTCAAAGGTAATCTTTGCAAGCTCATCTTATTTGAGTTAGATTTTATATTGTGGGGTTTCCCTAAATCACAGGTGCCCTCAAAATCAACATAATCCATCGCTGAAATTTTGCCTAATCTATGCGCCAGAGTCATCGAAAATTGAATCTCTCGAATGCGCGCGACCCAGCACGGTCGCGACGGCAATTTGAACAATACCACATAGTGTCATCAATAGGCCTTTCAAATAAAATAAAAAATTTGTTGATATTTCACACACGACTTCTTCTATACAATTTTAACATCTCTCCATCTCTATTGAAGAGCCCTTTAGAAGCTGAAAATAGTTCAAAAATAATATTTGTAATTCAGAGACTTGCCACTTTTGATGTGACCAGGCCGATAAATGCTTGCTAAAGCCGTAGCAAACGTATAATTAAGCCGTTAATTGGAGGTGAAAGCCGTTTATTGGAAGTAAAGTTATTTTTATTTTAGTTTGTACATTGTACAAACTTTTTAATATTTCTGATCAAAATAAGGTCATCAACTCTTTTCGAAAATATTTTTGTAGTTTTATAAAATTGTTTGTCTTTTTTTGAAGTCCGTTATTTTGGCAGCCCTGGTAGTTCAAAACTATTTTTTTATTGAAAGTGCTCAGCAGTACAATTGTGTGAACTTTATGATATTTTTCAAAGTTATGTCGGGAATACATTTTGAGTATTTATTGAAGAATGACATATAGAAATCAATAAAAAAAAGTATTATGCTTAAGATATTTTGAAAAACATTTTTATAAACACAAAAATTAATGTTTAAACTAATTTATTTCATAAAATTAAAGAATTTTTTAACAAAGCTAATGGTATTCTTTTTCTGCTATTTGTCATAGTTACTAAGATATTTCGTTTCAAAAAATGGTCAAAAAAGTCAAGTGTCGAATTATTTAAAGTATGACCGATATCAGCATATATTATGTGTTGAAAACGTGGAAATATGTTACAAATATTCGTCAAAAAATTTTGTTAGAAATTTAGTTTGGCAAAAAAAAATTGAAAATTTAAAATAAATCGAAAAATTTTAAAACAATCCAAATATGTTGACTAAGTTTATATGTGTCCAGAAAGGTCAAAAAAACTATTTATCCATGCACAGAAAAGATTGACAAAATTAATTTCAAATAAAACTTTTTTTTAAAAATATTGCCGATGCTTCGTAAGCTATTAATGCAAATGATAACCATAATTCATGTACCTTATTTTTCTCCATGAAGTGGGGCTCATATATTGTTGTTCACTTCAAAGTATTTCCCTTCTAAGTAAATTTCACCAATGAATGCAATGTAATAATTTACTTGCAATCAAACTTAAATTTTTATTAAAAATCAATTTCATTTGGTGTGTAATTTTATTTTCATTTTCGGTTTCATTAACGATTTCTAATCACTTTCTGTGACGTCCACTACACGCAGCCATCATGGCGAGCATTTTAATGAAGTGTTGTTGCTCATGTCAAATGCCATGTTGTTTGTTTTTAAGGGAAAACAGGGAAATTAAAAAAAAAACATACCAAAGAGTGTAGGTATTTTTATAAACATATAAATAAACAAATCGAATTCGAATGCAAACGCATTTTTTTGAAGTGAAATTAATTTCACTTTTCACGGCAGCGCATGCGATTCCCATAAATTTTAAACGCATCCAAAGTAGGCAGTGAATATTTTTATTTTGTTTTTTTTTTTTTTTGTTAAAGTAGTGGCAATGAAGTGCTTTTGACCTAGCACCTGTCCATCACTTATGCTGTCAGCTAACATTAATTGCATTTCAATTATGGAAAAACGAAAAAGAAATTAACGTTTGTTGCATATGCCTGAAAGACTTTTTCATATCAAATCAAATTAAATCATGCAAAGAAATAATTTTTTTTTTTCGTTACCTAAGGAAGTGCATGGTCTGAGAAATGAGTTGAAAATTCAAAAAATTGTTCATAAAATCAAAAAATTTTTAATAAATCGAAAACGGTTGAAAAATTTTTAAATGCTGATATTGTTCGCATGTAAAGATAGTCACACATAACTTAAATAAAACAACAAAAAAATCAAACAGAGCTGATAAAACAGATAGACATATATTAGAAATAAATTGCACATTTAATTGAAAAAGAACGAGCCCAACTTATATGTGAATTACAAGCCCTTTAATTGAGAAAAGGCCTTGACTTTAAATGTAAAATGTGACTTTGAAATAATTTCAATATATCTGCTCATAAAACATAAGTATTTAATGATAACTTAATGATATTGCAAATTTTTTTCATACGATAACCAATTCAATTAATAAATGTACTTGTACTTTAACATCACTTTCAATAACACATTGCTTGATTGTTACGCAAGCTGAGAAGCTGGACCACTTTAAAACAAAGCCTCAATCGACATCAGAAATCAGGTTATTTAGTCAAAGCTCTTAAATGTAGACATGTATCCGCATGTGTAGCATTAACTTTCACTCCCGCTGCGAAGGCGCGCCTCAGTTACACTTTGTACGAGCACAAGCAAATCAAGTGCTTGTGCTGTGTACCTACCTTTAAGATACTTTCATTTTCAAATGATTAAGGGTTCACTGTTAAACAAACAGCTAAAAGTTATTTAAATTGATTAAAATTGCATCTTTATTACGAATTTAATTAATCGATTGAAATAAAACTAAACAAATTGTGAGGGCAAGAGCTATATAAACGATATTTTACAAATCAACAGGTTTCTGATGATTCCATATTCTGTCGAAAAGTGGATAAAATTAAAGTTAATTGAAGCATTTGAATAACATCGTAATTAATTGAATAGTCTGTTAAGCTCAAGGATTATAAAAAAAGTGTGTTAAATATCGAAAATATCATAAGAAATTGAATAGCATTGAAAAAATTGATAAAAGTTAAAAAGTTTCAATTGTTTCAAAACGTAGCTCGAAAAGTGTCAAAAATGTAGAAAAATTTGACAGCATATTAATGATGATAAGACTAAAAAGAAAAATGTCTAAGTTTTTCATAGAAGTCAAAGATTGATTGAGTAGTATCGACAAAATCCATTGATAACACAAAAAAAAAATTTATCATAACGCGGAAGAGTATGATCGTAAATGTTCGAAAAACTCTGTAAATATCGAACAACATCGTAAAGTAATAAAAAGCTCTATAAAAGTCGAACATTTTTCATGAGTATAGAAGGACGCCCGTAATATCGATAAAATCCAAATAATATCAATACATCAAAAAGCATCAAAATACATAAAAGAATCTAAGAAGCAGAGAAACTAATCGAATTATAGTCCATAGACATAAGATTGAATTGGAAATGTCTGGAGCAGACGTAGAACATGTCACAAGTAACGCCTAAGAATATCATGTTTAATCATTAGAGAAAGACTATTCGTCTAGCCAAAACAGACCTCAATTTGAAGAAGAACCTGCAACCTGTACAATTTACCGAAATGTGGCACCTATAATTCTGGAAAAATTAGCACGGTGGAACCACTAAACTTAGCTTTCAGTGAACGAAATTGTCCCAATTAAATTTTAGATGATTTATCTTACATAATGCAGGCTAAAGGATTTCCTTTTTCATTTTCGTATTTTAATTTTTTTAATTTATCGAAAAGATTTTCAAAATAAATTTGAAGAAAGCTATGTTCTATTATGGTGCATCTAAATTTGGTTCAGTTTAAAACTTAAAAAATGTCAAAACATTAAAAAGCTATACTTTTCTGACTCTTATTTATTTATTTATTTATTTATTTATTTACGTCTACTGAATTTAATTCTTACAGACTAATTAACAATCAAGAAAAATTATAAAGTTTCATTTGATAAATATATTTTACTACTATATTTCGTAAGTTAAAATTAATACTTTTTGTTTTTTGGTCAAAAAGCTATATATTTATTATAACCGAATGTTACTGCCCAAACGAGATTTTAGGTTAAACTAGATTTTCCTAGGCCAAACTAGTTGATTTGTATGCTTAAAGGTATGCAATTTAATTTTCAATGCAAAAGCAATGCGGATAGAGCTGACTATATAGTCGGTTTCAGACATTGAACCGCTGCTGAAGGCCGCCCACTTACCACTTGCCAAGCATACAATTAAGTTGAAAAGTTTTATTCTCTTACTTTGCTACCTTCTTAGGATTTGCAAGCCGCACTGCCTACATTAAGGTTTTACGGAAACTAGTTTGGCCTACAACTAGTTTGGCCGGTAACATAGCTATAAGTCGTTAGAGAAGAATCTGTATTGTTCAGATAATACTTTATTTAGAGTTATTTTCTAAGTAAGCGAAATATATCAATAAAATGTGCATTGTTTGCACGAAACCACAGCTTTCAAAATTGTACACGTGAAGCTCGACAGGTCATATGGCAAAATAGGTGATTGATTTTCAGACCTTAAACTATTGCAATTTAAATATGTTCCAATTTTTGATGTTATCTTTTTAAAAGACATATAATACTGGGTAAAATCTTGAAAGGTAGGTACATTCCATTGATGATAGCTTACTCACGGTAAAGGTACAAATGTAAGTACCCCAAAACGGAAATTATTTCAACAAATTTCGAAATGTAGTGCCTCTTCACTTTTTGTCAATTTTGGAGATATTGCGCAAAGTCTAACAAATATATATGTAAATGATGCTTCTTTATTTAAACTTGATGCCTTCTTCAAATAGATGTTAATAAAGTTAAAAATATCATTTTTATTATTATACTAAATTTTTAGCAAAGTTATAGAACTTAAGAAAAGTCTTTGATTTGAGTTTTGAAGCAAAGTTTAGAGTCTGAAAAATGCTTTTAAAATAAAGTTTGTTTCATTACTGTCAGAATGTAGTGAGGGCTTCTTTCGACCCTCTTCTACTACTTAACAGTTAAGTATCTGAAATACTTATGCGTAATGTATGAATTTTATGATGTTTCATTTAAGATGTTCAAGAAATTTTAAAAAAGTCGAAAGGCAGTAAAAATAGTCAAAAAAATATTGAATAATTGGAATGATATAGAAGAAGTGAAAAATAAACTCAATTAATTTCAGAGAGTTTCGAAAAATCTCAAAGAATATTGAAACAGCCAATAAAGAACTGAAATGCAACACTAACTTTTCAGTCAATTCATCCTCCTACAAATTTTCTGTCAAATCTGTTCTTCAGTAACAGCCATTAAATGTGTTCGCTCATCAAAATAGAAATCGATAAGTTTTTTCATGAACTTTTTCTACTAAAAACGAAACGTAAATATGTGCCGGTCATTGTAACTGACAATTAAAAGATAATATCATCTCTAGGATTCATGAATCTGCATTAAAATGGTGTTAAAACATTCCTTACAAAATAATACACATCGCTCTTCTTAAAAAGAATTTAATCAAATTTGAATTACATTTTCAAAATAAATTCACCCCCTATTATTGTTAATAAAGCAAAAGCAAAAAAATTTAAATAAAATAAAAATAAAGATAGTAAAAAAAATAAAAATAAAAAAATTAATAAAAATTAATTGCTGAGCAAACGTTTGATGATGAATAGCAAAAAATGAGTAGCTGGCACGCTTTGACCTCTTCTGCCTCCACTTGTTGTTGGCGTAATTAATTGTTATTTTCTGTGTAGTTGTTGTTGCCGTAGCTTCAGCTATGGCAACTTTAAGACGTTGCTTACAACAATTGGCTTAAGCTTCTGCAGCGACCTTCACTTGTTTGCCTTGTTGAGCTTTGGTGTTAAAAATTTTTTGTTTTCATCTTATTCCCAAGTGGCTTTTTCACATTTTCCCACATGTGACCGGCCTTTGTTGTTATTATTTCTGTTGCTGCTGGTAGCAGTTTTACCGCTCAACTTAAGCTGCTCTTAAATCTGCACACAATGCTACTAGTAAACACGGAAAATGGTTCATTTTTGCATCGAGAATTTTCATGCTTTTAATTAGCATAAAAATTAAAACGGTTTTTAAGGTGTTTAATTTTTACATAAAAATGTTCCCACCATTCATGGTAAATTGGAATGTTTTACTTTACGATGGCGTGTTAATAAAAATTTTAATGCTACAACTTTGTCTCAGTTTAGTTAGCGTGCAAAATAAGGGAAAAAAAAAGTGAAATGAAATACCAAGAGTTGCAGGTTCAAATAAGTTTGTGTTAGAGGTACGTACATAGCTTTGTTCAATGAACCCTTTAATGATAATGGCGAGAAATCGACTGATTCTACAATATGTGAAATATATGGGTGATTTTCATTTAACTGTTACTTTTTTCCATCATAATTTTGGGAAAAAATTCTTGTGCACATATCTTTCAAAAAATATCCCCATAAAGTGAATTTACTACAAGTATAACCCATCTTTGATGAAAGCAGAATTGGTTAAAATCGTTTCCACGGTACGGACATAGTTGCCACGGAATACCAGAAAATGGAAAAAAATCTTATCGTTCGATTTCGTTCTGTTCTATGAGGGTTAACTTTTTCCCTCTGCATTCCGTATTTCACGCATTGATTGAAACACTACCACAAACAATAGCAAGCGACATGAGAGAGCGCAACAGAATGATAACGTTCTGCTCTACGTACAATAAACTTTGTTCACTTTGTTGTGGTTTTGACTTGCGATTACCCGAATCCGTACCAAATGTAGTGATCGTTTTTGTCATTAGGTTCGTATAAGGAAAAAAATTTTTTTTCAAACGAAAGACAGCTCGACAAATAGTTTTGGACATCACTAAAAGAGGCTTGCGACCTTGAAAAGAGGCGTTTTAGACCCGGAAATGAGTCCCCGCACCATGGTATCCGTTTTTGACCCATTTTCGGGAAAAATTTTTTTTTTCAAACGAAAGAGAGCTCTAAAAATATTTTGGACATTACTAAGGGAGGCTCGAGAGCCTGGAAAGAAGCGTTTTTGACCCGGAAATGATTCCCCGAACCATACCCTCATACGATTCCAACGACAAAATTTCGAAATTTTTCACTAGGAAACTTCTGTTCTCGTTTTGAAACAAGTCTTACGTTTTTACAGCACTCTTCGGGAACAAGTATAAAAAGGTCACATAAAATGTATAAAATAAAAACGTCCACCTCTTCATTTTTTTAAATCGATGAATTTATTAAGAATTATCTCATCTCAGTAAAAATCTCATATTAAATTAATAAATAATTCTTTGAATTTTTTTATAGCTCAATCCTCTTGTCACGACGTCGACGTGCGTAGTTTTCACACGAACTCGAAGAGTTACAACAATGGTTTCAAAGTTAGAAATGTCATGACGTATTTAACTTGGTTTTCCGCTTGTTTTTTCAAACTACCACCAATACCATCCCCTGTGGTTTCATCATGTCCAGATATGGTGAAATTAAATGAAACCGAGGACAACTGGGAATAGCATGGAGGCAGATACTGCGTGACAAGGTTAAAAATCTTGCGATTCCGGTATTGAGTCTTTGGTCCATCGCTCACAAAATGAATTATTTTTACCGCTGACCGTCGTGGCAAATAAAAGTCGAGAATTTTTTATATATAGTCAATGATTGCTGCAGGATTGTGCTCAATGACTCTGACAAGATGGCAAATCCTTCAGAAAGGCCTGAAGAGTAAAGTGTCCTTGTATGAAGAGTCGAACAAAAATTTACTAAGTCAAATTTGGCGACTTTGGAGGTTGGTACGTTGATCTCCAAAAAATTTCACCTAATTTTCTCGTAGTCACAGTAATCAAAGATTGGATTCGCATAATTTGTTTTTACTAAAACACGTTTGCTTATCGAATATTTTTCCATAGTAAATTTAGTCCACGGCTGTCATAAATGAGCTGTCAAAACCAATATTAACCAAAATGGTGGCGAAGATTCTAGGTGGGCACACTATATGTATGGTATCTTCTGCCACGGTATGGACACATCACGCATGCGACGGTACGGACATTTCCATGCTTAATTGCACTTAAGAAAAAACTATTTACACTTAATGCAATTTCCGAAACAATTTAAGGTGCCGTAAACAAACTGCAGTCGAAAATGTAAGATCTGATAAAAAAAAATTTCCTTTGTTAAAGATATCGAGTACCACGGTACGGACACCTTTTTTTGCAACATTCTACTTAGTTCTTGATGAGATGTTTGTTTGCAATTGAAAAATAGGGCCATATGTCGGCGGTACTAACATAAAAATACGAATAAAGAAATTTTCCAAAAGCTCGGGGAAAAAGTTTCAACTTCAGTTACTTATTTGGAAATGCGGCTTAATTTCAAATTTTTATTAGATAATGTAGCTCTGACAATGTAGCTAATACAGATTTATCGACTTAATTTATTTTAAGAAGGGTCGAAGTTGAAGAAAATGCTTGGCAATTTCATATTGGGACATTAATGGTTTATTATCAGTGTAGGAGTAACGCAATTCACTATTTATGGTTTTAAAGAAAAACAAAATATCGAAGCAAGGGAATCAATCATTTACAAAAAATATAAATAGTTAGCTGGAATCTCCAAGGGGACATATAAGTAACAGTTAGATGAAAGTCGTCCAGATATATGTATATATACCTAACAAACGACATTGTTGAGGGCGCATCGTGGTAGGAACATTTCACATTCAATTTTGCAAACTTCTGACCGGCAGCGCATATATTACAAGTTATATATCTTTACACTTCTAGCTTACTAGCATATAGTGAAATTTCAGTATATGTGCGCCTTAAATGACTAAAACTTTTATTTTAAACAAACTAAAAATCATTTAATTTTTGACAGATATATCGCACACATTAAAAAACAAAATTAAAGCGGTGAATTCCTATTAAATCATTGAGTGGTGCATATTTCCCACAACGGTATTTTATATCACTAAACAAAAACTTTTTTTTTTTAAATTTTGAATAGAAACAAAATTCTATGAAATTACGTAATTCCCACCAAATTTTAACAAGACTTGGCAGATATTGTTCAAGGCATGGAAAATATGTTAATTACCGCAAACTTAGATAACTGGAGCAAATTAATTGTTAATGTAATTTTTTTAGTTTTTTTTTATTATTTCGTTGTTTAAGTGGAGCATTAAGACATAAAATATATACCACTGAGAATTTCAAAAAGTTGTCTTAATTGTAAAGAATTTATTATGTTCATTGTTCCAAGTTTCTTAGGGGGCGTTCAAACATTACAACGTAATCGAGGCTAGCAGAGCTTAAGAGGTTGTAAACTTACGCAAGTAACAAGAAATGAACATTTTTTTTTTAAGATTTAAGTATTTGTGTATAAAATTATTTAACAGAATAAACTTAAGAGTTTTAAACCTTAATTGCTTATTAAAGAAGCCAGAAGAAGAAGAAGAGAAATATTGCAAGATGTTGGAAAAGTCAATCAAACTTTGAGTTTTTCATAATTTCAAAGTCTTTAAATATTGAAATATTTGCAATATATCGAAAAATGTGGACAGAGGTTATACATGTTCGAATTCAAAGTTAATATAAAATGTCGATACATGTCAATTAATGTGTCGAAAATATCGATAGATGTCATAAAATAAATCGAGAACCTAATGTCAATAGAATTGAATTGCTTAGAATACTTTTTTTTTAAAAAACTGATACTATAGTTTCTGATAAC
The DNA here is from genome assembly GCA_963680825.1 of Meiosimyza decipiens. NCBI lineage: Eukaryota > Metazoa > Arthropoda > Insecta > Diptera > Lauxaniidae > Meiosimyza > Meiosimyza decipiens. The sequence continues at coordinate 57,097,007 of OY804261.1, read as the reverse complement.
ATATTTTTAAAATAATTTTTTAAATCATTAAATACTTTTCATTCAAACGTTAGAAGCAATTTTTTATACTATTTTATATTAATATTTAATCCAAGGTTTTATTTTAGAGGGATTAAGCCAAAGCAAATAATAATTTTCTACCTATTTACTTTTTGACCCATTGTACCACTGTGCGTTACGTCTACCAACAGCTATGTTGATGGCTCACTGCGGCAATTCAAGTGACGAACTACGGTCTGCAAAAAAAAAAGCAGTTTTAATTTTAAGGAAGATTTTCACTTTCCACCAGTTTCACCAGTTACAACAAAACAAACTGTAATCCATATAATTTTAATCAATTGTTTTTAACAACTTCATATTGGTCTGTTTATAAAAACATTGGTACCAAAAAAAAAAAAATTATTAAGCTGCATTTTTTGCAAAATCCAGCGCACTGTATTAAAGTCATTTCGCTGCGCATGCGCACAATCGCTCATCACTCATGCCATCTTCATGAAGCAGTAGGCTGGCGCTGTATTTCCGTTCAATGATCTCAGCTACTGGTGCAGAAATGCAGTTTGACGGTCGTGTTGCTAAAATTGTGTTTCACCATTTTAAGTTTTACCTTGAAAATGCTGCTGGCAATTGCAATTGTTTTTGTTATTGTTGATGAAGCTGTAATCAAGTTGCAGTTAAGGCATCACCATTCAATCGAAGATCAATTTGTTGACCTAAACACACAGCCGCTGTGTACCAAAGTCGACACCTGCTGTCGGTGTCATGCGTCGTGCTAAGATGACTTTTGTTTTGACAAATTGTTAATGACATTTCCATTTACTGCTTGAATTGGTAGTATGATTGCGTCTTAAGTCTGTCGTTGTTGTTATTATATTTTACATAAGTGCTGACATCTGAAGCTTGCATCTTAAATCTTGCGTTTTCTCTGACTTGCATTAAAATTGCAACAAAGTTGAGAAAAAGATAAAATAAAATTTCATTATTTCTTTATCTCTACCCACATGCTAACTTCTTTTATTAAGTGAAACTATCTATCTTTCTCTGTCACGGATAAGTCCTTTTCAATTTGTTTGACCATGGAATTCAAAGTTTTTGGGTATTACTTCCACAAATCAAGCCGAAGTATCAGCAGAAGATCCATAATCTTTACTAATATTGATGAGAACATAAAAATGGTTGAGTTTCCTTGAACTACAAAAATGGTATGAAATTTACCGATTCGTGGCATAAATAATGATCAGAACGTGTCATGTGCGGGAAATAACTTAACTTATGCAAGCTATATCGTTTTGTTCCATTCGTGCAATTTAAGCCCACGAGCGAAATGAAGTGTGCGGAGGCTTAGGGTTGTTGAGCGAAGTGAGTAAAGGGCGCATCTCCATATTTTTTTAAAAAGACAAAAAAGTCTAGAGAGTAAGCTTTTTCATCTGAATATAGTACAGTGGATACCTAACAATATTCGCCAATAAATCTTCAGTACGATTGGGTTTATCCGTGCTTTCTCCAGTAAGACATGCATTTAATTGTTTTCAAATAATGGATGGTCCATCTAGCGTTTGGAATTTGAACTACAGTTTGTTTTTGTTTTTTGGAGAGTGTGGAAACTTTAATATTATTCGTATTATGACAAAAAGTTGGTAATATATTTCCAGTTAAGAAAATAGGTTGAACTCATGCAAGAATATGAGCATTTTACCAAAAAATAGTCTATTCTGGCGAAGCTCATTTCCATCTCGGTGGTAACGTAAATGAGCGAAATTGTTGCATACGAAGCACAGAAAATCCACACGTTACTGTTGAGCAGCTACTGCAGCTCCAACGAGTAACTGTTTGGTGTGGTTTCTGGATTGGCGGTATCATCGTTGAAGATGCGTTACAGCGTATGGTGAGTGATACCGCGCAATAATAACTGATTATTTGTGGCCTATTTTCGAAGATATGAACTTGAATAATATTTGGATTCAACAGGATGGCCCGCCTCACAAAAGCCATGTAACAATCGTACTTTTAGGTCTGTTCTTGATGATATGCATCCGCGCAGCTACGATTTGACTCCGTTGGAGTGGGGAGCCGTGAGATATAAGTGTTACGCTAATCATCCAGCAACGATTGAGGCTCTTACGAACGAAATTGTACTGCAAAGTAAGGTTAATCGTATTGGCTATTGCAAGTCCTGCCGAGGAAATCATTGGAAGGATATAGAATTCTGTAATTAACCAAAAAGAATGCACTTTCAAATAAAATGGCACACCCTTTATAGCTAAAAATTGTAAATCCAGTTTAGCACTGGGCTTTATCTTTTCCCGCAAACTCGATTCTTACTATGCTGAAATATATACTGACTAGATTGAAACATGAAAGCTCACTAAGAAGTTTAATCTACATATTTTTAGCTAAATTAGTGAACCAATTTTTATGAAATCTGGTATGAAGAGGGACCGAATCCTGAGAAAAGTTATTTCTTTTCAGGTGAGAGGTACATGCTCTAAGCTGAGAAATATGTTTTCAAAGCTAAATTAATGAACCAATTTGGCTGAAAGTTGTTATGAAGATAGACTGAAACTGAAGAAAAATATAGAGATTGGGATTGTGCAACATTATATCACGATTTGATTTTGGAAAAGATGACAACAAAAAAGTTTTTTAATACCAAAAACTAATTTTTGTTATTTTTTTGTATTTCACTATGGTTATGGGTCTTCTCTTTTAGTTTTAATCGTTATCTTTATTTTTCAAAATGTGCAAGACCATAACACCATGATTGCAATACAAAGACCGATTTTTCTTATCACTACCTATAATTGTGTAGTAGGTCCTCATTTTATATACCCATCCTACTTAAATCGATGACTGCGCGTATTCTTTTTCATTCTAATGAGCAAATACAATACAATAACTACGCTTTTGGAGAGTTCTTGTATGCTGTACTTTAATATGGAGTTTAAAAACTGAATGCCATTCAAAATTTTTTTTTTACATTCCCAATCTTGTACGTTCAGCATGATTTAAATAGAGCTTATTTATATATCAGGCAAAACCACACAAACCAACTACAATTGAGTTACTAGGGGTGAGTAAAATAATAAATTTTAATTTCATTAATTTTATAAAGAAACTATGAAAAGAAATTATGCTATTCATTATTTCACATATAATGCAAAAAAGTACACTTAAGAGGTTGGTCATAAGTTGGTTTAGATTAATTACCCAAATTAAAAACAAGAAATCGTAACAAACTGAATTGCAATTGCAATCATTGCGACTTGTTTTCCCAGACAAAACTTGCAGTTGTGACCAAAATCCGTTCATTCAAAGCAACAACTTAAAATGCTACTAAAGCTTTGAGTTTCTATGCGATCTTCTTTGGAGTTTTACTTTTGCTTGTGTTTTAAGTCACTACTACTCGCTACTTAGTAGCCAACGATGTCTAACGGCTTCTCTTGTATTTTTGCAGTTTTATAGCCGGTATTCAGTTGTTGTTGCCATATGTGTGTGTTTGTCTACATGTCTGTTTCTATACATATGTATGCATGTGTGTTACCAATCAATGAATGTTGCAAGCAGGTGGCGCGGTATTGGACAGTACAGACGTTCCAGTCGTGTGCACGTTTAGCTCAAGTAACAGTGAGAGTTTTTTTTTTCGCTATTTTCCATTTTTATTATTCCTATATGTTGTTGTTGTTGTTGGTGTTCTTTTTTGCAAATATTGTAACAGCGAAATGAATAACAACAACAACAACAATTTGGAAAAGAAATACTTTTCAATTATTGTCTGGTTGTGGCTGTGTAATTGATTGCAATCAATTGTTTTAAATTTTATTGTTGTTAGTTGGTGAGAAACAAAAGACTTAAGTAACAAACTTGGAATTTTTATCATACTACGTCATGATATATATAAGAATTTCATTGCGCTATTTATTAATATTTATATAGTTAATAAACATTGCAAATGAAAATAAAAATTTTATCAATTCGTCTAATAAAAATCAATAATTTATTGCCTTGGGTAATTTCAATTTGTTGTAAGCCTCTTAGTACAACTCAGCCATATAAAATGAGAGGTTATTAAAATATTTGCTTTGTTTTTCTTTTTACAATTATTAATATATATTGCTTAGTATATTTGGCAGGCTTTTACACTCTGGCAATTGATTTATCGCATTATAAAGGGTGTTTTTTTTAGAGGTTTGTTTTTCGAATAGAGATAAAACTGGCATTTTATGGTCAAATCTGGCAACTCTAATGTTATTTATGTTCAGTTTGGTTTGCCATTTTATCATGAACAGGTTGACAAAAGAACAACGCTTGCAAATCGTGCAAATTTATTTCGAAAATAATGGTTCAGTTCGCGAAGTTTACCGCAAGCTCTGTCCATTTTATGGTCGACATAATCGTCCATCAGAGCAATTAATTCGGTTAACCATGGATCGTTTTCGCACTACGTTTACTCTATGTGATAATACGCATCCGCAGAGACGTCGAACAGTGCGCACCGAAGAAACAATTGCCGCTGTAGAGCAAAATGTTGAAGAGGACCCGAATGAATCGGTTCGCCACCGTGCACAGCAATTGGAGCTTTGTCCATCAACTTTATGGAAGATTTTGCGCAAAGATCTTGGCTTGCGACCTTACAAGATCCAGCTTGTGCAAGAATTAAAGCCGCGAGACCATGCAATGCGTCGTGATTTTGGTGTATGGGCCGAAAATGAGATTGATCTCGATGCTGATTTTCATCGCAAAATTTTGTTCAGTGATGAGGCTCATTTTTGGTTGAATGGCTACGTCAACAAGCAAAATTGCCGCATTTGGAGTGTAGAGAATCCACATGAGACCCTTGAGACGCCATTACATCCACAAAAACTGACTGTTTGGTGTGCTCTATGGGCTGGTGGAGTCATTGGGCCATACTTCTTCCGAAATAATGCTGGAGAGTCAGTTACCGTTAATGGAGACCGGTATAGAGCAATGATAACCGACTATTTTGTTCCCGAATTGGATGGCATGAATGTGGATGAGTTGTGGTTCCAACAAAACGGCGCTACATGCCACACAGCGCACGTCACAATCGATTTATTGAAGGAAACATTCGATGAGCGCATAATTTCGCGGAATGGACCTGTCAATTGGCCACCAAGATCGTGTGATTTGACACCATTGGATTATTTTCTTTGGAGATATGTGAAGTCGCTCGTCTACGCCAACAAACCAGAAACGTTAGGGGACTTGGAAGCCAACATTCGTGGCGTTATTGCCGACATACGGCCCCATATGCTCGAAAAAGTGGTTCAAAATTGGACCTGTAGAATTGGCTTTATTCGAGCCAGCCGCGGCGGCCGCATGCCCGAAATCATATTTAAACATTAATGGCATAAAATTATCCTTCAATAAGCCAAATTGATGGACATTAAAACGATTTTCTTGTATTTTATTTTAATTCGAAGCTCTATACCTCTAAAAAAAACACCCTTTATGAGGCGAGCTTGACGTTTTAGCTACTGTGCTTTTATTGCTGTTGTAGGTAGCAGTGTGTTTAGTGACCCAAATTTTTATTGAATATACAGCTGACAGTTGTTTTGACACTAATGTCAAAAAATTGTTACAAAATATGTCATTAATTTTTTTATTATAAACACAAAGCGGTATTTATGGAAACAAAATATAATTTTTGTTTATGTTTGATTAAATGACGATGGCCGTTGATACACATAATACTACTCAATATTTTGTCGTATTTTAGTTTAATGCAACATAGACAGTGCCGATGAAATGCATGACAGCAACAAGGCTTTATGTAAGTTCCTTAGTCTTCCCATATGACTTCAGTGTTCAAAATGTTGCCTTCACTTAGTTCTGTCTAGCTGATTGATTTTCGGCCAATTTTTTTTTTTTTAAAAAGTGTATAAGATTACAGCTTGAAATGTATGTCAAATGATAGAGCTCGATGAGCCTTTCTTCGTAACTGACTGCGGCTCCTAGCTAACCTAACCTAACCTAAAATTTCAGCTAGAAATTTTTATTAAATAATAGACCTTGATATCTAATAAAATATAAGGGGTTGCCTTGCCAAATCCCGTCCCAAACATGGGTTGCCACCTGTTTTTTGTGCCAACTTCCTTTATGTATCAAATGATAGACCTCGATTAAATTTCATAAATTATCTAGGATTGCTTTGTTCAACTCCGACTCAACCATTGGTTAGCAACCAACCGTTTTTTGAGAAAATTTTTTTTTATAAAAAGTGCATAAGATTACAGCTTCCGTCCCTAACTCACTTTGGTGGAACCGTCTTCAGTGAAAACGTCAAACTTAAATAAAATGGTTTTTAATTGGATGCCAACGTTTAAGAGGTGGAAGACATTTTCCCACCTATCAACGCTACCGATCAAAAGTCAAGTGCATTTCTTTTTTGACTTCTTTACTGAATTTGAAATGCCAATCACAATGTGATTTATTATGATTAATTTCCATTTCGCTATCCAAAACTTAGACATTCAATTGCATTTCGATTGAAATTTTTAAATAAACATTAATCATCAACACAATAATTAATTATACTCAACAACATCTATTAGACGCATTTTCTTATTTAAGCTTAAATACTTTGTTAAGAATATCTCTGAAGCATTTATCTTTACAAAGATAGCCACAAATTGTAACAATTAGTTTAACTGAAAAAAAAGCCTTCAGTATAAAACCAACATTAGCAGCTACCTACTACAACAAGCTGCAGACTTTAAGTTGATTTAAATTAGCTGGTAAAACGCTTTACGATAACTAGCGCTACACTTTTGTGCGCCGCTACAATTTAACTTCTTGCTTCTGCGCCCCAGCTCCACTTTAACATCATCATCATCATCATCATCATCATCGAAATACAACCCATTGGCAGTTTGTTGATTTTGCTGGTTTGTTTTAAAGCCGCTGCCAATTGTAGCAACAGCAACAGCAGCAGCAACCGCTGAAGAAAAGCAACCAAAAAGCTGCTTACCACCGCGTACCTTGCGAGGCAGCCGCTGTTTTCCATTTCTTTAGTTTGTTAACGCAACGCAAACGATGCAGACGCTTTCAACGTTAAGACGCTAACGAGTGAACGGTTTTAATTTACAGTTTTGATTTTAAAATTTCATTTGTTTTCATAAAAACTTCCTGCTCAGACACAGGCAGGAACAAATTGAACTGCACTTAAAAACAAGATATTTTAATTGAATAAAATTTTCAAAAAATTATTTTAATTTGAAAGAAAAATTGTAGATACGAGAAAAACAAGTAACAGAGTAAAAGTGTTTAAAACAAAACGAAACGAAAAAAAAAAGGAAAATTAAAATAAAAAAAAAAGAAATTTTTCAGTTTAAATCGAAGCAAAAGAAGCGGTGAAAATTTGTTAGCGTTCACATATCGAAACGTTTATTGCATGCACTGAGCGTTGAAAAGTTTTGCAAAATTTTAAACTAAAACGTTAGCTGAAACGCTTTAAAATTCAAAGTGTTTAATTAAGAAATTTAACAACAAAAAACCATAACAAGTGAAAATTTCAAAGTTTTTTTTACGAATAGAGCGCATTGGCAAAGCAGCGACATACTTTGGATTTCATTGCAGTGATTTGACAAAAACGTAAGTTTTAAGAATTTAAGTAATCGTACATATAATATATGCTCCAATCAACAGAAAATTGTTTATTTGTATTTAACGCGATTTGGTAATATTTAGTTAGCATACCAAATCGCTCATTTGGTTGAAACCTGTGTTTTCATACGTTGAATGAATCCCTTTATAGAATTGAGTTAGATATGTACATAAGTTGAAAGAGTGATTTTTGATTCTTGATAGCTCTGCCCTAAATTTTTCTTAATGTGATCAAAAACAAATGAGGTTATTAGTGTGCCACTAAGGAATTGAAAATTTTCAAGCAAAAATTTATAGGAGTTGGCTATTTTTTTGTTCTTATAGCTGTACCTTTGAAAAAATTTTAAGCTGCTTATTTGAAAGCTGAATTTTTATAATTTTTTAAGAGCATATTTTTTATTTTCATTCACTAATTGAAAAACACTGAAAATTATCACTAAAGGAGAACAATGGACGAATTCTCATTTTATGTGCCAATTCTTTACTGAAAATGCCAGTTGTTGAACACATGGAAGTTTTGCATTTCAGGCTATATCAGTTTTAAATTACCCAAGTCAATTCCTTTTGAAATATTTCCTATGCTAATGACTTGCTGTAGACAATAATCCCAGACTTTTTTATAAAATTTCTTTATTTTTTGATGTGTAAGAAAATACGGATATCTTTTGAAGAAAAACTTTAGAAGTGTTTGAATAAAAAAGTCATAAAAACCATTCTACATATTTCAATATTTTAGACTTGCAAAAGTTACATCACTCTTTGGATAAAGTACAAACAGTTTTATATACGGTTCGTGTTATGGTAAATATTTACCCAGAATTTCGAATTTTTAGTGTTAATTTTTTTAGTTAGTTCATTAATTTAGTTGAATAATATCCCATAAAATTAAATACTTAAAAATAAAATATATATTAAAACTAACACTTTTTTGCTCAAAATGCAACATCTGGATAAGGTTCAACACGGAGAACTAAATAAATGAACAATACTACTATAATCGTATTCCATTTTAAAAATTTTTCGATATTTTTTATTATTCCATTTTGAAAAATTTTTCGATATTTTTTATAAAATTAGCATACAAAAATGTTTTTTAAAAAAAGCTCTGTTTTGAATTAGAAAACCTTTTTATAAAGTTATAGTTACCAAATAGATTAATAGGAAAAAAAAATTTTAAAAATTACGTAGAGATAAATTATTGAAAGAAAAAAAATTTCGAGCTAAAAAATGTGGAAAATTCCACGCCCTGCTCTTCTACTCTTTGCTTGTAGCTTTTTTAAATGTTGACTGGAACTCAAGTGAAAGTATGTGGCTTTACTCCAAGCGGTTCTCTCACTACAGACCTTTAAAAATCTTGATTGTAACGAGGGGTGACACGCCCTCTTGTTAAAATTTGCTCAATATTTTCCGGTTCTAGCTTGAATTATTGATAATATTTGTAAATATTTAAATTTTTTAATCTGTATAGTTGGTGCGTCTGTGATAGGCGGAGAGCCCGCTTTAGAAAAGTCGAGTGTATAAGATTACAGGATAAAATATACGCGAAAGAGATCAATGCAATTTGGTGAAATCAACGAATCAGGGTAGCCTTGCCAAAGCCCGTCCCGATGCCCGAATTTCAGCAAACTTTGTTGTTTTAATTAAAATTGTATAATATTACACCTTAAAATGTACACTAAATGATAGAGGGTTGCGTTATTGAATCATGTCCCAAGCATAGGTTGCAACTCATTTAAAAAAAAATTGGTTATAAAAACAGAGGGTGGTAACCCGTTAAAACTTTTTATTTTTTACTGCAGACTCGCCATATCTTGCGATCTTTAGAATGGAGCCGGGCTTTTGGCATTTCTCACTTAATTCTAGACGAGAATGTATTATGCAAGCTGAAGCTTATCATACGGTGAGATAAAAGTCGTTGTAGCTTCAGAATTTGTACCTGTAAAATTTGCTATTGCCTCACTTTAATGGTGCAGCTTGTGTTGACACGCCTGCATATTTATTTTTATTTTAACGCAACAGGCGAAGAAAAAATACGTCTAAGTTATTAAGGAGCCGGTAGACTCAAGGAAATACATATGTGCTTTAACTATCAGTTTGCTTAAAGTTAATTCATTCAATATTTCATTGAGTATATGTAAGTAGCATCTTCTTTGGTAGTAAATGTTTTAAAAGACGTATAAGAAATTGTTTTGTCACGAATCGTAACTTAATCACAAGTTGTGATTTTCATTACAGCTATCGGACTCAAGAACCAAATTTTGTTCAGAAATTTCATACGTTTCTGAAATTCATTAAAATACTAATTCCTCGGATCTTAGCTTTTGAGTGCCACTACTGGAAGACTTCTCTTTAAAGTAATTTCTCACACCACTACATTGAATTAACTTCTAAGGCTGTCATATTACTTTTTTTTTTTTTTTTTTTTTTATTTATTTATTCTCATTTCTCCATAACATTCATATATAATAATTTGGTATCCATAATTTATAATTTGCAATGAAATTTTGATTTAAGGGAGAAAAGGTAGAGACAAATTTAGTATCAAAGTACTGTATCATTTGCCTACTATAATTTATAATATACTTAGTTAGATTAATGATTAATAAGATAAAAAGCTAAAGCTCGAGCTCAAGTTGATATAGAGAAAAAAAAAAAAAAAAAAAAAAAAGTTACAAAATGTGGTAATTAAATATAAAAAATAAGAATATAAATATAAATCTGACAATTAATTATATTGGTATAAATATTTATTTAAAAAAATCAGACAAATACATGTTTCAAAAATAATTTTATCAAGAAGCTTGTAGCAAGGTTTCAATTTCATCATAGTTGAAGGTCAAGAGCCAAAATTTAATGTACGCTAAAAATTTCCTTAAGGATTCCAATGCTTTTACTGTGGAGGGGAGTTTATTAAATAATCTATAAGATAATATAGAAAAAGAATTTCTGTAATTTGTGGTGCGGAACTGGGGGACGATTACATTACTAGTATTTCTTAAATGATATTGAGAACTAATCATGCTGTTTGAACTCAAGTTGTTTACACGAAACTTTTTCAAGACTTGAAAATAATATAAATGACGTAAAGGTAAAATGTTTAAGGCTTTGAATAAATTAAACGATGGAGTTGTTCGACTTTTACCGCATATTTTTCTAATTGCACATTTTTGTAAAACCAATAAAGGTTTGATTTTGCTTACATACGCACCACCCCAGCAGGAAATGCCGTAAACCAATTTTGAGTGGAAAAGACCAAAATAAATCATTTTGAGTAGACTTTGCGAGCATAGATGTTGAAGTTTGTAAAAATTTCTAATTACATGTCGACAATATACTATGAGCGAATCTAAGTGCTGACGCCAACTTAACTTGTTGTCAATTAGGATTCCCAGATATTTAAATTTATCTACAGCTTCAATTTCAAAACACCGGTTGTTGCATGTCTCATTTAAATCGTAAGTAGGGGAGACACAGCTACATAGTTTGAATTTTTTACAATTGCAGTCATGGTACTTAAAAAGAGTATCTGGGGAATTTCGAGACGTCAAATTTATATACATTAGTCGAGTTTTATTACTAATAATTAATTTATGAACAGCAAACCACCTTCTTAATTTATCCAGATCATGATTTATGTCTGAGGCTAAATCATGAGAAGTATTAGTTCCATAAGCGATACCGAGATCATCAGCAAACGCTGTTATACTTCCTCTGAATTTTTGCGCAAAAACCGAATTTATATAAATGAGAAACAGAACCGGCCCAAGGACTGATCCCTGTGGAACTCCAAGTTTAAGTGCAGTAGGGTTGCTAAAGGTGTTTTCAATTTTGACGACTTGGGTTCGGTTTGCAAGATAGGAGGCTAGCCAGTAGTGAAAGTGCCCTCTAAATCCAATTCTATTAAGCTTGTCCAGAAGGATCGAATGGTCAACCATATCGAACGCTTTTGTAATATCAACAAAGAGGCTGGCACACTGCATTTTCTTATCTAAATTTTTATGAAGCATAGAACTGAATGATAGCAGAGCATCCTCGGTTGAAATTCCTTTCTGGAAACCATATTGGCTAGAGCTTAAAAAATTTGTTTTATTTAAAAAACTAACTATTCTCTTTTTAATCGCTTTTTCGAAAACTTTTGCAATAGTGGGAAGAAGAGATATAGGCCTATAATTTTGAATATCTTTTCGATTCAGTTGCTTAAAAAGGGGAGTAACTATTGCACTTTTTAGTTCTTTTGGGAACACGCCACAGTGAACACTTAAATTGAATAAATGAGCAAGTACATCGGAAATATTATATGCAATTTTCTTCAATGATTTATTTGTTATTTCATCCATTCCACAGGCATTTGAATTATTTAATGAAAGGATAATTTGTACTACCTCCATAGCAGTTACATTCTCAAAGAAGAAGGAATTAGGTTGATAAGTATCTTTTTCAATAATATTACAAGTACAGGGCGTAAAATTAGAGTTAAATGAAGTTGCAATAGAAGAAAAGTAATCGTTGAATTCATTTGCGATAACAGAGTTATCGTGGCATAAGACATTATTTAGATATAAACTTATAGGATCGTTGCATTTTACTCGTTTATTAATTATACCATTTATTACTTGCCACTCTTTTTTAATGTCGCCTTGACAGTTCGAAAACTCTGAGCGAAAATAATTTTCACGGACCAAAGGGATTTCACGTTTAACTTCCGCTGCAATTTTCTCATAACGTTTTTTAAGCTGGACATTTCTTGGGTGTTTAATACATTTTTTCCTTAATTTGTGTTTCAGTAGAACTTTATTCATTAGTGCACTAGTCATCCAAGGTTTTATTGGCAAATCATGAGATCTATGGTTGTGTTTTTCGTGAGAAGCCATACTAAAGTGATATTTTAATTTTTCTGTAAATAATGTGTATGCAATAGATATATTCGCACAGTTATAAACTTCGGCCCAGTTTTCATAAAGAAGACTCGAATTCAGGTTATCATAGTTAATCTTTTTATACATTAGAGGTGAATGACGCGTTGACCTTATTGTTTGTTCGATTTTAAGAACAAAACCCGTCATAGAATGGTCACTAATATTTAAGTCAAAGTTTAGACAATTTTGAAGTAAATCAATACTGTTCAGTCTGCCTATAACATGATCAAGGCATGTAGAAGATATTGGCCTGGTTGCAACATTTAAAAAAGAGTGCAAGCCATGTTCGGCAAGCAGGGTTAAGTACATATCAACAGCATCATTATTTCCTAATAAATCTAAGTTTAAATCACCAACTAAAAACAAATTTTTTGATCTTTCATTTGTGAGGAGAGCTTCCAGCTCTTCTATAAAACAACCAATTGACGTAGCGTGCAGTCTATAAAAACACACGAAAGTAAATAATTCATTGCCCAGTTCAAATGTTATTTTAATTCCATCAGCACTATTAAAATTACATTTAAAAGATAAACAGTTAAAAGAATTTTTCACAAAAACTCCCACACCACCTGCAGAGTAGCTATCGTTTGGAAAAGCATAAAAATTATAACCAGGTATACAGAAATCATTAACTTCATAAGTGTATATCCAAATTTCTGAAACGAAAATAAAATCGGGTAACCTATGGAAAGCGTTAAGTTCACAGATTAATGTATCAAAACTTTGCCGCAGACTTCTTGCATTTTGATGTACTACTATAATTGTATTTTTTTCATTGAATGATTTGAACGTAGGATCTAGAATATCACTTAAAATATTTACATTGAAGTTATTGTTGTAATTTTCGGAAATATCAAACATAAAAGCAATTATTTATTTGTTAAATTGGTTAAGTCTTCAAACGATTTCACAACAATAACTTCACTGTTTTCCGATTTTTTTAAACAACAATTGTGATTTTTATACCAAGCGAACTTAAAATGATTGACTTTTTTAAAGTTTATTACTTTATTTAGTAGAGCACGGTTGTAATTCGTCAAACTATCATTTATATATATTTTATTCTTATATTCTGAATTAATAAAAGAAGCATTTAAATTTTTGTAGGATGTTTTTTTTGCCAATATTATTTTTTCTTTTAGAGAAGACGAAGAGAGATGTAGAGAAATTATTGATCGTGGTTTGCTATTGTTTCTGTTTTCATTTTTATTCTTTACGTTGCCTTGTTTATTGTTTGCATTCAAAGCATTACTATTGACATCGGAGTTTTGTTTATTTTGAGTTGACTTAATACAGCATTCCGATATATTCTCGTCGTTGATATCGATGTTGAGAGCATCACGAAGAATTTTTTTTGAGATTTCGCGAACATTGCTATTATTTGCATTCGGTACACCAACAATATCGATGGAATTTTGCAGTTTGTCTTGTTCAAGTTTATTGATTTTTTTTTGAAGCCAATGTACTTTTGATGAGAGTTCTTTGTTCTCTTTTTGTAATTGCTTTAATTCGTTAAAATATTGAGCGTTTATTTTACGAGATTTTATGATTTCTGCATATAACATATCAAGGGTGACTGTACTTGGTATATTAAGATCAACATCTACGATAGCTGTTGTTTCTGGATTATCAATTGCCACAGCGCTGGACTCATTCGTTAGTGCCACCGGAGTGAAGAGAGCTTCTTTCACAATAGAATTTGTACTCACACTTTTAACTCCTACTTGCTTTTTAAAGTTGAGTGATTTAGCAGATATATTCGGTGGAGTAGGCATTTTAGGAGACGAGCCAGGCCGAAGAGAGCACTTATGACAGCAAAAATTTTTATTTTCCGCTTGCATAGCTTCATAATTGTTAAATTTTATTTTAATGCACTCCAAATGATAAGAGCCAAAGCAAACGGAACATTGCGGTTTATCAGTTTCGGCGCGATCAATTCTTTTGTTGCAAATAGAGCAGTACATGATGAAATCAAAAAAAGAAAAAATAAATTTCTGAGAAGAGCTTTAGAACAATTTAGCTTAACCGTTTTGCGCAATGCAGAGACACGACCGGTCATCGCAAAGTGCAGACTATGACTGACTTTGTGTGCAATAAACCTTGGCTTTAGTAACATTTTGTGTTTCACAATAAATTTTCATAAAAATTTCCAAAAATTGGGTCAATATTTATTTAATATAAGCTACATATATTTATTTTTTTCTACTTCTTGTTTTCGCTTTTAGTTTTTTTGTTTTATTTTAACAAATTTTATGTGTTTTTTGGTTCTGCTCCAACAATTGCAAAATGTGGAGTAAATATTTGTTGCTAGAGTTGTTGCTGTTGTTGTTGCTGTTGTTGTTTTAAAAATTGCGTGCTTGCGTCGTTTAATTAACGTTTCTATTAGTTGAAATCAGTTGATGTTAGTTTTTTTCATGCAATTAAATTAGTTGAAAGTTAAAATCGAGTTCGCTTCTTAAGTCTTTCGTTTAAAAATAATGAATTTCTATCGTTGAGATGGTTAGAGAAAAAGTTGCAAGTTTTTTTTTTTTTTCCTTTCTATTTATTCTTGTTGTTGTAGAAAGTGTTATTTATTATCACTAAGATTTAAGGAAAACTTTAAGTAATTATAGTTGAAGTCATATCGGATGTTCCAATTGAAGTTACGAAGTAAAATGCTATTATTTTTGGAAAAAATATTTTAAACAAATGCTGTCAAGATTAAAATCAGACTATTATTATTCATAGTAAAACGTTCAGTGATAATTTTAAGTTGAAGTTTCTATGATAATTTATTTTTAATGTAGGCAAAAAAGAAATACACAAAATTTTTATAGTAATAATGACAGATACTTGAAATTTTTTCTCAAACAAATTCCTATAAGGTTAATTTCCGCTTTCTAAGAAACTTGGCAGTTTTTTACTTTAAACTTATAGAATAAGAAACTTCGATCATGTGAAACTAAAATATTGCAAGAAATTACTAAAATAAATGTAGTCACAAAGGTGCGTTCAAAATAAAAATGAAATATCGCTGTAAAAGCACAAGATTTTACTAGAAATCAATGAAAAGTCGAAGGAACAAACTGTTTGGTTGTGCGTTCATTCTCGGTAACTGGTCTTAAACCTTTTCCAACAATGTGACCCATCCTCACATTTCAAATTTTACCATAATAAGTTTAGGAAGATGGCCTCACGCTTTAAACTTTAATCTATTAATTGCTTCTCAAGAAAAATCAAAAAAGTTCGTTACTTCAGTCTTTTGTTTTATCAGTAAAGTATCGCTGCATTCTAAATGTGCTATGATTTTCTATTTATAAACTAAAAAACCAAGGGAAAGTTTATTTAAATTTGCTGCTACTGCACTTACATTTATACAAAATTGAAAAGTTAAATATCTAAAGTAAATAAAATAACATTAACACACAAATACAAAAAAAAACAAACAAATATTTTTGGTGGCTTGTCAAATATTTAAATTAATGATTTTCAAGTTTGAGTTTATAAGACTCATGCTTTCTAGTCAAAAATTTCTACAATTCAATTGCAAACATGATGTGATAGTTTTATTATTTCACTAGGTACGCACTTGAAAAAAGCAACAATAAAACATCTCTTACCAAACATATCAAATTTCTTTTCACTTTCATTACTTATCAAATGATAATATATATAAGTAAATAAAAAATTCAAAAAATAATACACACTACAAACTAAGCGTAAATAAATAAATAATATACAAATAATTATAAAGAATTGGCAGTCAATGGCATGTAGCAACATACTGAACGACTTTCATCGAAATCGAAAGCAATGCTTGAATTGCCGCCAATATTGTTGTTGCTATCATTGCATATTGTTGTTTATTAAACACATTTTTATTGTAAATTAATTTCTTTTAATCATTTTGAAATATTTGCGCTTTCAAATTAAACAATTTATGTACAAATTATTATTCAATGCAAAGCATAGCAATGAGCAATGTACAAACGAGCAACAGCAACATTTTGGCTTGCAGCAATGAATTGCTCGAGTACGTGTCTCTGTACTTATGTACATTAAAATTAAATACTTTCTAATTACAAAAAAATGCACTGAAGCGATGTTGAACTTGTGTCGTTGAATGTCAATAATGACAAATTAAACGTTTTATCTATGAAATATTGCTGTCTTTTTGTTGCTGCATCACGTAAAATTGCCACCATACGTGTATGGTAGTTTAGCAAAAATAACAAAAAAAAATATTGACATATCCACAGAAAATATGAAAACAAAATGATATTGTTTTTGCAAAGCAATTTCATATTTTAATATTCAGAAATATGATAATGTCGCTGTGTCTCGAATTTAGAGAAGAAAGTGCTTTTAATCAACATACGTGCAGCAAAATATATTTTACTGCGATACTGCAAAGCCGGCCAAGTTCAAAAAAATTTAATATTGAGTTATTCTCATATATAAAAATCTAGACCATGCTTCTTTATCTTTCTGCTATGTTTCTAAAATAAAAGAAAGTTATTTTGAGAGAATTATTGCATTTTTTAAATTTATGTTTGATGCATATATTTCAAAACCGGCCAAGTCCATGAACTTGCTTTCAAAATCTGCTAGTAGTGTATTTATGCATAAATCAAATTTCAGACACAAATAATAGTTCACTGATTGGAAAAGTGGTTTCATCTCTTGAGGTTAGAAGCAGCGTTGCCAAGTTGAAAAGTATCAATTTACGACCTGCTCTTTAAAAAATTATTTTTACTGAAATGTTAAGAAGTAAAATTATATTTTGGGAAATTTTTTCTTTGTTTTTGGTTGGCAATATTTTTTAGTAACACTTTATTTGTTGTATAGGATAAACTTGATGACATGAATGAAAAATTTTAAATCTACGCCAAACAAAATCCTCGAAGTCACTATAAATTAAGAAATTTTGGAATTTCAGCCATGCTCCTGGCATTGACACAAAGTTCCGGGCTTGGCCGTATTAATCTCGGTCAACAGCTACAAAAAAAATTTAGATTTTTGGACTTTGAGGTAGAAAATCACATATTGTACGCATCGTGCTTTGTCTCCCTGAAAAAAAATGCAGAAATATATTGCTGTCAAGTTTAATAACTTTTTTGATGTTTTGCTTACACGAATGGACATAACAAAAGACAGAATATAAGCACGTTTTCATTTCATAAATTTTATAATAAAATGCTATTTTTAATATGATAAAATTGAAAATGGCAGTTTTCGTATAGAAACTTGAAAATTGCTAGTCGTCGTTTCGATCGCCGATATATTCCAGAGTATTTGATCTGGCTGAGAGATTTTTCTTCTCCGTTGTTATTAGCAAATAATACCTAAACATAATATTGCGTTCCGACAAAGTGATGGAATCGCAGAGATATTTAGCTAATTAAAATATACGCTCCTTAAAAAAAAAATAGCTTTAGCTATGCTTTAAAGCTTCAAGTGCCTAAGATACTACAGATTATTTTTTTTTTTTTATAAGGAATTGCACTTTTACCAACAACTCGCAATAGAGTGCTTCCTTTTTGAGAAATCGCATATTTGAGCTCAGACGTTTTATTTCCTACAAATATGAATTTGTATATATGTCATTTGTATCAAAGTAATAACTATTAAATCCATGAATAATGTCATTGACAGGAAGAACTCAATGTAAAACGCAAAACGCTTCTTGAACAAAAAAAAAGGACAACGAAATTTCTCAACTGATTTCAGCCAAATCTGCATTTATTGGATTTTTGGGAATATTGACACCTATCCACTTTTAAAACAAAATTTTTGAAGATATTATTTTATGCCATTAATACAGAAAAGCTAGACAAAAATACAGAATAGGAAATACAAAATAAAAATCAAATCGCTTGTAATGACTCTATAAAATGACAAATATTTTTATTTATTATTTCTCTGCAACGCCAGTGTTCAATTGAAAAAGAGTTTCAATTTCAAGTTTTCAACAAACTCTCACATGCATAAAAATAATGAGCCAACATTTCATCACTGAATTTCATCGATCTTAATATACTGAGCAAAAGAGATGAAGTAAACTTTTCTAAGTTTTGAAAATATATAGATGAAGCACAGAAAAAATTTAATAATTAACTATTGAAAAACTTTGCAAAACTTTTGTGTTTAAAAACTTAATGCAATAAAATGTCTTTTCATCAAATATATGTATTCTGAGCGGATTGAATTCGTTTAAGCCTGGCTTAGTATTTCATTAAGTGATTGTTTTACTTATTTATACAAGTATTGTGAGTTTTCTGAAATATCAAAATTTTCACACAAAGAACTCGTATATACTGAAAAAAAATCCAATTTGCCAATACGGGATTGAATAACATACAAAAAAAGGTATAAGTTATAGTCCATTAAAACACAGAACTGTCACGGTAAATGCCGAACATATGGTCACCGTATTTATATCACATCGTTATTGTCTACATCGTTTTAAGCAATGTGACTATATATATGAAAAACACATTTGATTTTATCGCGTAGTAAGGTTTATTATTCCAAATGAAGAGAAACTAAGTAACGAATATGAATGTACATGGTATAAGTCTTAAGGCGTCATTTACCCTATAAAGCTCTAGTATTATTATTTTTTTAAGTAAAGATTTGTTTTCTTACAATAGAAAACAGCATTATAGTATTACACATCATAGTCTTGAACGTTTCCGAAATGATGTTTCGATAGCTTGCTTCAAATGGCATTACATATGAACTAATTTGGACACCATCAATAAAGTTTGAAGAGTATGCCATACCTTCTGGTTATAAAATAGTTCTATTAAAAAACCATACAAGAGCGCTATCGCAAAGAATATATGGTCAAATATACATATCTATATGTAAATAGTTAGAATATAATTCAAATCAATCTGTTTTAGTTGAGCAGAGAAAAACCCATTAACAAGCTCTATGCATTACGAGGTAAAACAAGTTTTCGTTTTCTTTTAATTTATTAAGCACGGTAAGACTTTTTATTTTCTGTAGTCATCATCTTTTTTTCTTTTCTTTCAAATAAAACTTCATCGATTTCGCTGCTGGTCAGTGTCACTTAATTCCTGGTCAATGCCTTGTCATTCGTTGAAACTCAGTCACTCAGTTATTGCGTCGCTTAACGCAATAGACAGTCAGTAGTTTCTACCTGTGTTTTCCAAATGAAAGTGAAAACTCACCCACACAATGAAGCGTGCTATTGTTGGTATTTTGCTACATGTTCGATTGGTATTTATTTTATTTACGGCATTCAATCCTATTTTTGTTGTTGCTGAATAAAATTTTATATTTTTTTTTTCAATTGTTGGCGTTTAATTATTTTTGCGGTTTTACCTACTGCTATGTCCGGCTAAATTTTATTATTATATTTTCAATTGAAAACAATTTTTACTGTACGCCTGCCTAATTATAATGCGGTAAGCGAAACAAAACACTTAAGCAACAAACTTCAATTTTTGATTTATGTGAAATCAATAAACTTGAAATATGGTAGCACGAAGCCGTTGTTCATTATGATTCTTTGTTAAATGAATTTTTGTTGACTTTTTGCATGAATAAAGTTCAAATTTTGCAATTATTCAAAATTACATTTTTCGATTGAGCCAAACAAAAGACTTAAGCTACGAACTTTTCACAAAGAGTACCACAATATATAAAATTAAAAACTCAAGATCTTTCAAAATATAGTGCAAACAAAAGACATTTTTCAGCTTCCATGACATGCAAATATTTTCATCTTGTCAGTGTAATTTTTTCTTGTCAATTTTTTTTTTTTTTGCGGCTGTTTGTTGCCATCAACATTAACGACAATGATGCAATTCTAAGCCAACCTCATTCAATTTAATTACCACAGACAGTGAAATGCAAAGTAAATAACAACAACAAAAATAAAAACAAAGCTCAATTGTGGCAACAATAAAATGAAGCACAAAACAAATGTAACAACAAAATCAACACAAGCAACAACAATAATATTAAGACTTGTAACTAAGATCGTGATCATGGCAAGAATCTCAAATAAACCACCTTGAATGGCGTTTAAATGCGCCTTCAGTAAAACACCAAGTTATGTATAAAGGCCGATGGTGCACATTGCAGACTGTTGTCGGATTGGTGCTGGTATAGCAGCAATTGTTGTTGTTAAAATTATTGTTAAGTTACCACAATTGCGCTGCATACTGAGTGCATAATACACCATTATACGCTGTATACTAAGATGGAAAAAAAAATTTCATGTTTAACTTAGTTATTCTAACAAAAAGCTTCGTTTAGAGTAACTCTGTTATTTTAAGTTTTTTTTCACCCATTTCTAACAATTTTTAAAACTGTTCAGTATCTTGCCTTGCTTCAACTCGAAAACGTTTTTATTCAAAATCAGTTATAAAATTAGTTAGAGCGTTGGCGTTACATATCAAACATTTCAAGTACTTGCATAAGATTAGGAAGTGCTACGCCCTCTTCAAAGTGCGCTCGTTAGTTGTCTGGTCTCGATCCGAACCATTTTTTGTAAGTAAAAAAGTTTGAGATACCATCTCTATTAAGCAGAAAGAGGACACTTTTCGTAAAAGGGTTGCCACAGAGCACTGTCTCATAGCACCGTATGCCTTTAGGACGAGCTGTAGAAACTGTCGAAAACCCAAGTAGCTGAAACTAACCGGTCATTTTTTAGGTTTTGAAAATTGAAAAAAGAACAGAAAATTTGCGGAAAAGAGTGAAATATTTATTTGGGGCAATACATCGATTCCTTTCATTTACTTTTTAAAGATTATTTCATGTTAATGTTGCCAAGCTTCAATTTTGGCATACTTTTTCCACAATTTCGTCCGGTATCTCATCAATGGCAGCTGTAATGTTGCCTTCCAGGCCTGCAGTTATGGCTGGCTTGTCTCTGTGCACAAGAGACTTCACGTAGCCCCAGAAAAAATTTAAATAGCCCGAAAATTCTGCTGCAAATCTACGTAGCCTCTACATTTTTATAAATTGTTTTAACAAAGATAACACGCATTTTCCTCAGTAAATGCTCCGTATTTATTAACTAAAAGTACATCGTCATATTATCTTCAAGTAGGGAGTTTTTGGTGTCACTGCTGGATCTATGTAAGGTGATATAATCGCCATCCTTACTTGGACAGTTTTCAAGGTACAGATTATAAGAGAGCTTCAAACAACTTTACAGCAGTTTTGGCTGTAATTTCCACACATGAAACTTCTGGAAAAATCTTTTTGTGAACAGAGTGACTCTGAATAAGTCACTTATGTTTCCGATAATACAGAAATATATTCAGACAAATGAAGTACGAGTAATATTGAATACACAGTTTTGTTGTGCTCAATTTCAGAAGAAGTTTTTTAAATTACATTTTTGTGCAGAATCCAACACTGACATCTTTTTTTTCCAAAATAAATTATTTTTGCACAAAACTGATTTGAATATTATTCGAAATATAGGGATTCCCAATTAGACTTATTGGCGTTGCCTATAGACTTGACGCTAAGCTCTTAAGTCATTCAATTGAACGATCTGAGTTTCCAGTTGATGTGACTATTTCAAAAAATAGTGTGAGTCATTAGATAATTTTAAGATGAAAATTTTTGTGAATTTAGTAAAATTTCACTACATCAAAGTTATATTCTTATCGAAGATTAACAATTCGCTTGTACGGACCACATATATCTCAGAATAGCAGTGTTGTGAGCTCAAACGCAACTAGATTAGATTGGGATAAGTACAATTAAAGTAAGCTACCAAAGTTCAACTACACACCAATTGAAACACCCTTTGTTTCAATGCAACTGCAGCTCAGAAGGTGTTAAAAGGTTTTATGCTTAATATTTTTTTATTAATATGCGTATAAAAGTTGAAAAAAAAAGTTATGTAGTTTTATAGCGCATTTTTATTAGCTTTTTATAGTGAGTCATATACATATGAAGACTTGTTATACTTAATATTGAGTTTATTTATTTTTGTTTTATTTAAGTTACAGTATTTGTTTTTATGATTGAAATTATGACTCAACACATGCACTTTTTATGGGTATTCTATAGAGGCAGATCATTGGAAAATTGTTGCAAACTTTTTATTGATGAATTATTTTCTCACACTCTTAAAAATCCAAAAAAGAGTAACCATATGACTGATTGTTATAAATCTGCACCTGAACAAGCTAAAAAGTAATTGAAAAAATGTTTTATGCATTCGCTTAGGCTGTGTGATTAGTAATTTACTTAAGGGAAACAAAGAACGTAAACTGCTGCTGTTACTTTGGCTTTGGCCGGATATTGCAACACATGCGGATGCATTTATGTAAATTGTTAACTGAATTGATTTGAAAATTTAACAGGAATCAACGGAACACAATTTACTTGAAGCGTTTAAAAAGTTATTCAGGGTCTGCGTCTCTGGATTCGGAATCAACAACCACAAATTAGCTTAAAGTTCGTGTAAAAGAAATCAATAGTGCACAATGTTGTCATAGTTGGCTGTGAATTTTAATAATAATTTTTCTTGTAAAAAATAGTAAGTTTTAGCTTGTGATGTTTTTCAAAAACTACATCTAAACAGCCTACACTGCATGAGCAATAGAAACTCGAATTGCTTTTTATGTTTTTCTTGTATGCGATGTTTCACGCCTCCAATTCATTCACTTGCCGCTGTTCAGCCACTTATCACACCACTTTCACCACTGACTTCTACCAGCCCCGCCTATTTTTGTCCACGATTTGTTTGCACCACAAATTACCAAGTGTGATATCGTTTACTTAAACAGCTCTTTTATCTTGAGGTTTTAGGTTTTTAAGTATATTTCAGTTGCCACACCTGCTAATTTATACTGGTCCACTCCATTTTCAGATATATAGTTTATATCACAGAGCGCTGCCAAAGCAAACTTGCAAACATTTGCTGAAATTAATCATTCAATGTCGCATTTTGAGTTCTAAGTTATAGACCAGAAAAGGGAAATGCCACACCTAACTGTCCAAAGTTGCTTACTTTCCTTTCAGTGTTAATTCGTGGTACCAAATGTAACTAAAGCGGAACATTTAGTTAAATAGATTCTTAAGCGAAGTTTGTTTACGTCTTCCAAAGGTATAGAAAATGCCACGCCTACTTCTACAAGTGCACCCACTTTTTATATAAACCACAATTTTTTGTAATACTACATAGAATTTAATGTTTTTGACTCATGTGGGTTATGCCAACTTATTCAGGTTTTCCCTTCCTCAAATGTGGTACATTTTCGTGTCTCTGGGTGTTTAAAAAAATTAAAATTTCCACAAATGGGGCAATCTCAATCCTCATGTGACTCATGACAGGCCACTTTATCTCCATAAAGTGATGTTTTAGTGCGCTGTAGGTGCATGATACCAACTATTTTTGAAACAAAATCGAATATATTTGTGTGGAAGGCATGTGCTTTTATTTCCATGGCGCAACTTCGAACACATTTTCATTGATATGAACCAAATGTTATATGTTTCTGAGTACTTAAAATGTTCACATTGTTACATCAAAGATCTTTGAAAATATTACATTTTAAGTCATCTTTATCAAAAATGTCAAAAACTTAACTGATTTATGAAGCTTAAACGCACGTACTCATTATCGCTAATTAATTTTGTGTCTTTTCTGACTTCGGACCAAGAAGTGTTGTTTCGTTGAGGTTTTTGTTCAAACGAAAATTTCCTCTGGAGGAAAAACTTTACCACAAAAATTATTCTTTTGTAACATGTTACCATGACATCGGGCTTTCAAGACAAACATAGTTATAAATAAATAAATTTAAAGATATTAAGTAACGTATAATGAAACAAGCTTTTCAAGCATACAAAAAAACACGGTATCTCAGTCAATAACAGCTAAATATCAAAAGAGTAACTCAATTAACTTAATATGTACTAAATTGTAAGACAACAAAGCACTAATATATGGGTCACAACACCAACAATTGCAAAATAATTACATACATACAGTTTACAGATAAAAAAGTACTATAACCTACTTAAATAACAACAATAAAATTGTAACAAAATCCAATAAAGTTTCCCAATAAAATTTCCGTCTTATACAGAAATACAGTTTAGCCAGCGAACCCACTTATTAACGTGGTACTCCGTGCATTCGAATTACGATATTTTTTTCTTTTTTGTCTTCTATCATTGCCACTGTGTTAAATCACCCACAAAAGAAATGCTGATGATGCAAAATTTCTGCAATAAAAGAAAAGCCGCAACAATATGTAGCAATATGTTGTTAGATTGTAGAGTAACATCAACAGCAGCAACAACAACAACAAGCTGTAATTTTACTGCATGAAGCCAAATTGTTGTACCATTTTTTTGCACAATTTACTTTTGGACAAAGTAAAATAAAAGCAGCAAAAAAAATTTAACTATAAAAACAACAATAATTTTTTTGCAATAAATTGCTTTCATGTTTTAAGCAAAGACAAAAAAAAAATACAAATACGGGTGGTCACCGAAAGAACTGCATATACAAATTAAGCATATGCATCTTCGCCCTGGCAAAGCTATTCCTCCTGATTATCAAACGTATATTGAAATCGGTTTATATATTTGAGTTTAATACCATTTCATTCACATGTTGAAATATAACTATGGAATAATGCGCTGTTATTAAAGTTCACGCAAAACTTGGCACAACAACCATAGATATATTTGAAATTGTGCAAAAAGTTTATGGGAATGATTGTCCATCGCGGTTAAAGACTTTTAAGTGACATAAACAATTTTTAGAAGACAGACAATTGCTGGAGGGCAACGAACAATTGGGAAAGGTAACTACAATTGATCCTGAGATCAATTTTTACTAGCGACGTGACATGGTGCTTTCAGTATGACTCAGAATCAAAGCGGTAAATAGCTGAATGGAACTCAGAATCATCTGTACATGCCAAAACTCTAAAAGTTCTATTAAGAATCTAAGCAATGTTAATTGTTTTCTTCAATATCAGGCAGTTCTTGTGGAAGTTTTAAACCCTTTAGCCTAAGCCAAAATAGACGTAACGAGTAAATTCGAGTATATGTAAACCAGTGTTCATACTCAAAATGAACGTACTCGTGTTCCGTAAGAACCGAACTTAAAACCGTCACTATTCGACGTAACATTTTGGGTTAAATGTCAAAGCAGAGGTAAGGACTACAAACGTTCGTTTAGTTGAAATTGTCACGTCACGTCTATTTTGGTTAAAGCTTTTAATAGCCAGAGTTCATCAAATTCGTCCAGAATATTACAGTGCAGACGACTGGTGTTTGTTACACGATAATACACAGAGTCACACATCGTTAATTCGTTGTCAAACACGCACTTTGGAAGCAATATCACAAACTGAGCTCGAGAAGACACATGCACCAATATTGAGTTACTGTAGAACGTGCATTGAATCATAAGGAGAACATTTTGAGTAATTGAAAAAGAGATATTTGAATGATTTCGTTTCATATTTATAGCTTCAGTTCTGGAATAAAATTGTCGCACTGCGTATTTCATAAATACATGGACTTAAAATTAACTTGCACAAAATCCACTCAATGCAAATAGGGGTATAAATTCTTATGCTTTCCATTAACTGATGGTAGAAATATTCTACTAAGTTTAGTGATAGGTAAAAAATTTTAGCTACTGCTAAGTGGTACTAAACTAATTTTAATTTTTACTAAAATTTAGTTGAAACTTTTAGTGAATTAGTTTTCTAATAAAATTATAGTTAAGGTTTTGTACGACTATGCGAAATTCATGTTTTTTTTTTGCAAATTTACGTATTCTTTGATGCACTGCATCTGATAGATGAAGCTTTATCTTAATTAGATGATTTGAGAAGAGTTTTGAGCTATAAGAGTTGTTGGTTTTAACATGAATAAAAATTTCAAAATAATTATTTATCTAAGAAACAAATCATTTGATCTAGCGGCATTCAATTTTTAAGAATAATATCAGAATTTCACAACATGTCTACGTTCCTAAGGTGGGTGTCTCACTTGTGGGTGTTCAATCGTCTGCAGAATTTTAATTGGATTAGCTAACAAGAAACTTTACTAACACGCATTACAGATACGCATAAATTCGATTTGTTGCATTATTAATGATGCAATGACACAAAAGTACAACCAACATAAGCAACCTCTTAAAAGAAATCGATACAATATGAAATTACATAGATTTTGCGTAGGATTGACATACAAAGAGTTTTTTGAGTTATGACACAATTGATATTTTTTTTTAACTTAACAAACCAAGAACAGCTCTATAGCTTTAATTGTATCGGAAAGCGTTAATAGTTCAAAAATATTTAAAATTATAGAATAGATAAAATTAAAATAAAATAGACATGCCGTCAAAATCTCGATAAACATCAGCAACTAACTAGGACACAACGTCGAAAAGTATCGAATTATCGATTAAATTCGAAAAACATTGAATAGAAACAAAAAGTATTTTATCAAGTAGTATTGAAAATAAATCAAAAAAATTCACAGTCTAACAGCACATTGAAAGATCGATACAAATTGTAAAATATTGAATTATGTTGGAGAACCGATATCAATAAATCTCAAATAATGAACATTGATGAAAACAGAAGTTGAAGATATGAAAGGAAAGGTAATGAATAGGGTCAAAATTTAAATTTTCTCGATCATAATAATAATATTAAAAAATATCAAATGAACTTTTCGATAGCTTTTAAGTGGTGGTCTTACATAGACCAAAGAGGTCCATAGCATTACAACAAACCTGCTTCAGTCTTATTGTTAAATTCTGGTCTTTTCATTGTAGTACTCGTTCAATACAAAGATGTGTGGTGGTGTTACAGCAAATCTTTTATTTCAATGGCGTAAAAATTTAAAAAAATATGGTGCCAAATATATTAAATAGCATCGAAATTGGTGTCTAGATGTGTAGCAAAATTGATTTAGATATTGACGATCAAAAATTGTTGAGCGCAAACGAAAATTTTTTGATTGTTGATCTTTACCAATTCAGACTTATGAAAAACCGACTATGAAGGGCAAGAAAGTTTAATGTATCATGGGAACTTTTTTTTTTTTCATTTCAAAAAAAATCAATCGGAAGAAGTTGAGACCTTCTCGCAACAAAGATGAAATTTTTTGTTTTTTATACTAAAAGTATAATACTAGCCAATGCTTCTTTGGCTTTGGCTTCTAAATCCACCTCACATTGTGAGCTTATTTTCCATGTTGCGTTTGGCATAAAAAACTTTGTTATCTTACCCCAACTAACTAAACAATTTGAGGAAAAGACGTGCGTCTCTAAAGTAAATGTGTGATAACTTTAGAATTAATCTGTAATTAATTAAAATAGATGCGCGAGATAAGTTTAATTTAAGGATAAAACGAACTTTAGATAGGTCTTTAAAATCCTGCGAATAAATTCAATGTCGTTAGGATGAAAAACAAATAGAACAGTCAGTACAAAGATAAAATGCGTCTGACATTCCAAAGATGAAATAAGGACGAACTAGCACAAGTTATTAGTTCAAATTGCTGGTTAAAAATTATAGTTTGACCAGGATCATCAAGCCGTTCAGAATCAAGCCTTCTCAAAAAAAAAAAAATTATTTTCTCAATTGATAAAAAGTAAAAATTTTTTTTGGGGAAAAATAGATAACCTTTTTTATTTCTTGCTCACTAAACAAAAATTTGGAGTCCAAGTCACAAAAATTTTCTAACTCCCGGCTATTTCAAACAATTCTGATATTCTACTAGGCCTCAGTTTCGAGCTGAGTTTCCGGACTTGACCAGTAAGCCCCAGTTACTTGTTAACCCTGATTTTGACAAAAAAAAAAAAGGATAAAGAAGGTCAGAGTTTCGCTCGCCTCAGCACAAAGGTACCCAAAACTAGTATATGTTAAACATAAATGCCCCTCTTGGATAAACTTTAGAAAATTTGACCAACACTAAAATTTGGCCATGCAGCGGGTAGTGGCAGATGTTGGAAAAAAATATATATATTTCTTTTTGCAAATCTTATTTTTTTTTGCATATATATTTTTGAAAAATTTAGAGCGCATAAATAAATTATGCATTCCATACGTTTTTTAAACAGATCTAATATACAGAAATATCTTCTATAAATAAATGTATACCTTTTAAAAATGTCAATTCATTTTTGACCAACATTAATATTCATATATTATTTAAAAAATTATATAAACCAAACATTTAACCAGCTGCGGCTATGAAAAATGTTTTTGAATTTTTAATCTTTAATCTCTAATATTACGCAATGTTTGAAATTCCAATAGAAATATTTTTTTAACTTTCTTTTGTGACAAACTTTTTTCCTGCTATTTCTATAAATTAACTAACTGTGGTCTATGATTGCCTAATGATGACGTTGTAATCATTTAGCACGTACCATCATACACTGCAAGAAAAATTTGCATACACAGGAAAGGCAAGAGAAAAAAATGACAAAAATCACAGAGACAATAATGCACGTCTCAGCCATCAGCGACGCATACTATACACACTAACAAGACAAGAGCCACCGTTCACAGTGGGTCATTTAATATGTGTGCGCCTAAGTTCTTACTTAATTTTTGTCACGCTTACAAAAATTTTATCATTAATGCGTAACGCTTTTTCCAAATGTGTGTTAACCAAATTTAATCGAGAAAAAACAAACAAGTTTTTAAAAATGAACAAGTTTTAAACTTTCGCTTTCGTTATGTTTAAAATTCCGATGATTCTATAAATTAGCTGAATTTGCATTTTCTGACTTCAGTTTCGTTGGTGGTAGAAGAGGCAAAGTAAAGAAAATGAAAGTGAAACTTTTCACCAGGTTTGTTTTGCTTCACAAATTCATAATAAACGAGCAACAACAACAACAACAGCCGATAGAAACCTGAATTAACTCACATGTGACCGAAAAGCTTAAGACTTTTTAAATTTGCATATTTAGTAAAAATGAATAAATAAATAGTTAGAAATTATAATATGAAAAAAAAATGAAATTTGTAAAAAATGTTTATTTGGCGCTTAAAATTTAAATTAAACAGTCGTTGAACATGGCTTAAACGCCAGCTTAAGTACCATGTTTATAAATGCAAGCGACATGATTATAAGTCGGGGACCATTTTACTGTGACGGTCGTTAGGACAGGTGGTATTAGATGAAACAAAGACTTGTAACTATTTCATATAATTAGAAAGTTTATATGGGATGTAATTTTATGTACGAAGTCTATAGCGTGGCAATACCAATTTGGAGTCCAGAGAAGAAATCAATTTCACTGTTTCTATTACATTTCTTCCCAGCTAGGCACTGGGCGTTTTTAAACTTTTTATTATTCATATGTCTTCATTGAAGGTCGTACACAATATGCAAGGTGGTTCGGATCCTCATTGGCAACCGCAGAACTTAGATTTCATGGTTTAGTGCGAGTAAAAAATCGTATGGGGTCTATCTAGAATACGCTATGTGTTACAGGGTGCTTAACAAATTTCTTCTAGAGTAGTACTTACTAAGTAATTACCTCATATTTTTTTAAACAATGCAGCTAAAGCAATAAATTGATAAGAGGGGAGGAAATTCCATTAGAAATACTTAGCTAATACAATACTATCTTCATTAGATATTTGAAGACAATCAAGACAAAACAAGAATGTCGAAGACAATCACTAGAAAAGACATGGATTCGACGGATGCTCTTCCATAAAAATCAGTTTTATATGTGCTCTGGCTTTCAGTGGTGGTCTCTCTGGCTTTCAGTGGTGGTCTCTCTAGCTTTCAGTGGTTTTCCACTGATTTCTGCACAACTTCAAATAGACCATCATTATTTCGAAAACATTCAGATCTTTTGTTACCTACTTCTACCTTAAGGCCGTCTGGTACGGGAGTTATTCAATTTTGATCGTAGCCAGTCAGCGACCCTAACGATAAACTGATGCTCTTCTCCTGAGGTTAGGCGGATAAATAGGACTCTAAGCAAAAAGGTCAAGAATCGATGTTACATTATTATTATGTCTGATGTTTATCCAAATCCCACACAAAACAGCAAAAAATTGGCTAAAGCAAATCATACTAGTTTCATCCTTTAGTAAGTGGAATCATCAGCGACTTTTAAATCAACGCTTTATCCTTGCTTTGTGAAACAAAGTGACTTTAAAGTCAACGCTTTATCTTTGCTTTGTTTCGCAAAGCAAACAAGGAAATACATTAGGCTAAGAAGCTCTTACTTATCGGCCTAAAAGTCACTGATGATTCTATTAAGCAATGGATGAAACTGGAGGGACTAGCTTCAGCCTTCTATACTCGATGAAATTATTATAGTAAACAATAAAATAATTAGTAAACATTGATTGTCGCACTAATTTCTTCGTTAGCTTAAAATATTTATTATTGAATTAAATTTTACAAACTTCTTGCAGGAGCTCTTCTTTGGCGGAGGCACATAGCGATCCACTCTGCTCTATTCTCCTTGTTCCGCTACAGAAAATATTTATAATAGTTGACCTATTCACTATAGGCCTATATCACTTTAAGCTTATCAAAAATCTAAAACTTCGCCAGTGTAAGTCCATGGGCCATAAAGCAATCACCACATCAAAAATATTGGCCATACTATAAAATTTAAAATTTTTCAACTCCCACTTTCATGAAATTATCCTCTTGCCTTAGCAACAATAAGTGAAATTAATAAGCAAAAATAAAAATACAAAAATATTATGTGCAGTTGAAAGAAATGGTAATGAAAAACCAGAGAAAGGCGTTCAACATGCGCGCTTTTGGGTTGGAAATTGTTTTACAACAAATTCGAACTCATGAATATGTTTTATGGTTTTTGTTTAGCTATCGCTTTTGCATCTTTGTTATGCCACATTTGTTAACTTGTTACATATATGGCAATCATTTTTTTATATCTTTGCTTTATGTCTTCGAAGTTTTTAAAGTTTCAGGTGTTTTTTTTTCAGTGTAATCTGCATTTTATGCTGCATTTCTTTAATTTTCATTGATATTTTTTATGTATATTTCTCCATTTTTTTAAGTTCAATGGCATTTGGTGATTTTCTCTAGTCGTTATACCGGTTATTTTTTTATTATGCATTCAGTTTTAGGGCGCAATATTTTTCATACCTGTCTGGTTTATTGTTATGCAGTTATCATAATAGAAAAAGTGATCATGCACAGTAATAAAAAAGTAATAAAAAATGCTTTAAGCATTTTCAATCAAATTGCCATTTTATGCAAACGTCACCAAAAAAAAAAAAATATGATGATCTGACGATAGTTGCGTAAAATTTAATAGACGAACGAAGGCATCGCACCAAGTGATAAATATAGTAGTTAGAGCCTGAACAATTAAAAACATAAATATAAGAAGAATTTTATAAGATCCTAGATCTTGCGAAAATTAAATTCATCGAGCTTGTACAGAAAGCGAAACAACTGAGCTCGAAAGCTGAATGCAAGTAAATAGTGTTCTGGAAATTTTAAGGACTACTGATCGAAGAATTTAAGAATAGTTGCAGTCCTATCACTTTTGCTTTGGTCCCACAAGCAATGTGAGATAAAGAAACGGACACAATCACATCAAAAACTGACTAAATTAATTTCAAATACAAACTAATGTGGTCACTCTTACGTTAAGTATAGGCAGTTGTTCATCAGTAGAGTTTTATTATCATAGTGTTCCATAAACCAAAGAAGGAAAATACTTGCGAAATGTACCTCGATCGGCTACAGTGGTTAGAACAAATAGATTTTAAATGCAAGTAGTTTTGCTAAGAGTTTATAAGAATTAATTGATTACTTGGTCCAAAAGCAAAGTTTTTATATAAAAAAATTATCTCTTTAAAATTCGGTCTCCAAAAGTGGCATTGAAATTTTACAGGACTTACAGTCCATAGTGCTACGTAAAATATAGTAAACATGACATTCTTCGTCTCCAATGAAAAACTTCATTATTATCTTACTGTACTGTAAGCTCTAGAGATATCAGGTTATACTAAATCAAATACCACTAACTTTATACCGCAACATTTTAGTTAAAAACATCTTATTCTCAGGTGGTCCCGAGTCCCTAAAGTGCCCGATTCCGGTCAATTTTCGAAAAAAAATTTCCCACAAATCGATGAAAATATGCCGAAAAAATAATTTTGGGCTTCACCAAGGGTGTTCCCAGGCTCCATAAGCGACTAATTTCAATACATTATCGATAATTTTTCAAAAACCAGGCACTTCTCCGACCCTGGACCACCCCTGGTGATGGGCAAAATGCATATTTGTTCTCTTTCCATCGATTGGTGCACAAAACAAGTTTCGAAAATGGACCAAAATCGAGCACCTTTGGGACCCGTGACAACCACGGGTGATGACCGAAATATATTTTCGACTTCT
Source organism: Meiosimyza decipiens (assembly GCA_963680825.1). Lineage (NCBI taxonomy): Eukaryota > Metazoa > Arthropoda > Insecta > Diptera > Lauxaniidae > Meiosimyza > Meiosimyza decipiens. Next base: position 57,064,095 of record OY804261.1, on the reverse strand, counting down.
TTCCATCAATTGGTGGGAAAAAAAATTTGAAAAATGGACCTAAATTGCCTTTTTTGTGATCCAGGACCACCCTAGATGATGGTCAAAATACATCTTCGACGTCGTTTTGACTCATCTATCGAGTGACATTCAAAAAAGTTTACAAAAATGGAAAACTCTCTGATTATTTTTTTCAAAACAAAATAATAGTTATTGGCAATGAAAAAACGATATTTTAGGGATATTAGTGGTGAATCAACGTAAAAAATATTTATTGAAAAATAATTACTATTTGCAATTAATATATGTATTTCTAACCAATAATTATTAAGAAGCAAATTTTTGAACAAAAAAAAACTTCTATTGGTTACGTCGCTGTATTTACCAAACACTGCTGGTAGCAAGCTAAACATTTTCAGTACTCTTTGCTTGTTGTTGTCCCACCCAACAGATAATACAGGTCTGCAAAGTTTTGTTGTCGCGCAAATGTGGTAATTTATCAGAATTTAGCCAAGACGTCAGGACTTTTATATAATTGAGGTTAAATATCCGAAATGCCCTACATGGCTATATTTGAGGTTATATAACTGAAATGGCTATAATTGAGGATATGTGTAGAGCTTAAAATAATTTTTAGCCCTAGTTGCATAATAAAATTCCTGGCCCCCTCATTTGATGATCTGTGTAATTTATATTGATTGATTATACGCAATTTCTAACAGATATTTGACTTGCTGTATGTGTTCCTGAAAGTACTTCACGTTGCAGTTTGACTCCAAATAAAATGTATCAACCCATCGTGTAATTCAGTAAATGAAATTTTTTATTTAAATAAAATTTTTCATGCTCAGATTTCAAATACAAAAGTGAAACACATTATTTTAACAGAATGAAATCGATTATCAAATACGCCCACAAAATAAATTAAACAATTGAATGTCGCCACCTGTTCCATTTATCAAATTCAAACAACTTTCGTTTTCATGTTTAAACTGATAGAAGACTAATAGATACTTCAACTCACAGTATCTTGTAACTGATATTTTATAATCATTGATTAAAATCAATATCTCAAGTTGGTTTGCGCCACAAAGTTACTCACATTATTATCTTGACGTGCACTAAATTTTGTGGACTAAATACATAAATACCAATAGTTTTCAATTCAATCAGTTTGATGTGTTTGTGCAAGTATTCGAATCTTTTGGTTGCAGTTGGTTGCGTCTGCGCAGCTGATGTGCGTGACAGATTGAAAGCACCAATTGGCATTTCGTTCGTTGTGTGTTTCTGGGTTACCATAAATGCGTGTAAATAAAATATTTTGTTGATGTTGTTAATAATAAGGAAATTTTATAAACAAATTTACCGCTTTTTTATAAATAGTTAAGTTTAAATTATTGTTTTAGTTTTTTACTATCGATAACTTAAATTTCTACATAAATTGCACTTAATTTTAAATTTATTGCTGCCACCTGTCAAGGTTATGGCAAAGAGTCGACATTAATTGCACTTTAAGTGCTTCGAGCTCTGTTATTATTGTTGCCGTTGTAATGGTAGAGTGGTTCTTATGATTCACCGTACCGGGTGTGCTTAATGAACATATTTTGATACTTGTAAATATGTTGTTATGATTACAAATTAAGCTCTTGCATATGAATGTAATGAAAAGTCTGATTCCTTAGTGAGATATTACATAAACAAAACCATGCCAACCGATTTAGTCTAAACATTATATCCTAGAAGAATTTTGATATTCATTTAATAGTCTTTAAACGAGTTACTTTTTTGACAAATTGATCATTAGCTGTAAAATTTGACACATAATGCAAAATTGCAACACAACAAATGAAAAAATTGGCAACATACAGCGCAATTCGCTTGGAGCGTAAAATTGACTGATTGCAACAACATGCGCCTGTACGCAGCAGTAATTTTTATTTGTTTAAATTACAAAGGTATTACTTGTACAAACAGAAATGACAACAAAAATTTGTTGTGACAGCAATCAAAAATATTTCAGCCAAAAGATAACAGAAAATCTGTACGCACAAATATCCACCAGCAGTAATGGCATGGCAACAATGTTAATGATATGTGTACCGTAGGAAATAAGTTTTAGGGGGAAGTTAGCAAACTTAGTACATAGTTTTCTTTAGGGTGTAGTAAATTAAAATATAAGTTTTAAGACCCTTTCTGCAAAGAACTATTCAAGCATATTTTACAAAACTTTGCACAGGATCATTTGGTGACATGTGGCAAGAACTTAAATGAAGGGTTTGTAGAAATGAGCGTAAATATGGAAAATATTCTAAGAACTTGGAAAATGCTTAAATTGAAAAAAAGTTGAAAGCTATCAGAAAATGTGAAAAATGCTGAAAAAGTTTAAAATAATATGAAAAATGTTGAAAAAAGTCGGAAGAGGTTACAAAGTCGACAATTCTTGAATAGTTTTTAAAGAGTTTGTAAAAATTGGACAATTTTGAAGAAGGTTGAAAACGCCGACAAATGTTATGTCATTAAATGGAATCTATTGAAAAAAGTTGCGAAAAGTTAAGAGAGGATGAAATATGTTGACACAGGGCAGAGAGGCTGAAAGTCGAAAAATATGGAAAATGTAGAAACAGATGAGAGAGAACGAAAGTCGAAATAATATGAAATATGTAGAATAAAGTTCTAACAGGATGAAAAACTCTAAAGAAGTTGAAAATAGTTGAAAGAGGTTGAAAAATGTTGTAACAGATGAAAATCACTGAAGAAGTCAAAACAAATATAAACACTATTGATGATTGTTTTAAAAAAATGGGTAATGTTGAAAAAAGTTGAAAAAGATTGAAAAACTCGAAAAAAGTTGAGAGAGGTTGATAGATTCAAAAAATTGAAAGTGGTTGAAAAATACAAAAAAAAGTTTAGAAAATGCTGAAAAAAGTTTAAAGACGTTGGACTTCTAAAAATGGCTGAACAAGTTGATATAATATGGAAAATCTTGAAAAAAAATTGAAAGAGGTTAAAAATCTCAATAAAAGTTGATAGATGGTGAAAACTTTGAAAACAATTAAAACAAGTTGAAAAGTCGTGTATGTTCCAAAATCTTGTTAAATTTGGTTCAGTAGAATAAGGTTGAAAAGTTAAAAAAAGTCAAAAGCAAAAAAACGAAGCTTAAAAGGACATATAGATTTGGAAAATATTGAAAAAAGTTGAAGAAAGTTAAAAAAGTCGAAAAAAGTTAGAAAGTCAAAAAAAAAATGGAAAATGTTGAAAGAGATTGAAAAAATCAAAAATCCAAAATTGTTAAAAAAATAGTCAAAAAATAAAACGCCCACTTTTCCAATTCAGCCTACTTTTAAATTATATTTGTGAACGCGTCATACGCATTTCAAGTTTATTCACAATGTGATTTGCGAAAAATGCCACAATAAGTCTTAAAATGTAGGGCAGTGACACACCCACTGGTATAATCTAGCCCGATTCGATCCAAAAATAACTTTTTATAACAACACTCTTACTTCAAACATTAGTATAACTGCTCACCTGATATACAGGTTATTTAAAGTACTTTACTTGTATGGGAGTTGCCACACCCGCTAATGCTACTTTGCCCGCTTTTAATTCAGATATGCTTTATAGCAAGTAAACCACCTGTATTGATTTTATACCAATGGCCACAATAGTTCACTTAAGGTAACGCTAATAACTTTTTTTAATGTGGGTGCCACGCCCTTTGAAACCCGTTGAATTATATTTAGTTGCAAAGCTTACTAAGGATTACTCTGATTGCACAATAAATACAACATTATACGTGATTTTGTTTTGTATGGGAGATAACACGCCCACTGATGCTATCCCTTCCAGGTCCATTTAATTTTAGAGCTTATAGTAATCGGCATCTCAACAGTTTTCATCTTGAATCGTGCACGTTGTAAAATTTTTGTTGTGGCCATATGCTCCATGAGGAGACAATTTTAAAACTTTCTATATTACAACACAAGTCGTATTTTTTACAATATTTTATTGACATTTTATGTTATGATAACTACGTAATTTCTAATATGTTCTTTCAGTCGGAATTGTACATAGATCCATAGGAAATATACATAATTGAACATATATGCCCATGCTCCCCTAATTTTATATCAAAACTATAATTAAAATTGTAGCAAAATTATAGTTTTTTTTTTTAGCTTTTTTAATATTGCAATTATAACATCAATTTCATCATAAAATACAGCTGTTTATTACACTCGCATATAACCGTAAGTTATTGAATAGATTGAGAAAACTGTTTATAAAAACTGGCACAAAAACTCAAGCTATTGACAACAAAAAATTAGCTCGGTCCAGTGCACTGCTTGGAAAAAAACATGCACTGTATCATACAGGTAATGAAGCAAAAAATATAATGACAAAAACAAAATACTCCACAAAATATTCAGTCTATTGCATTGGCAACACTGGATCATAATGCGTGCGTCACTCTTGTGTACACTTGCATGTTTTATTAAAATTAAAGACCTCACGGCGTTTATACAACGTGACATGAACGCTATTTTTTTCGTGTGTTTTTTTAACTTTCAATAATGACTTGATTTATTTGTATGTAATGCGTGTCTTATGAAATATTTTATATATAGTATACGCTGCTGAATGATCCATATGTGAGTAGGTTGATCTTTTGGAAAAGATTAATCAAAATTGATAACTTTTTCATGCTGACAGTCGTCGACTTAAATGAAATCAATTTATGGTTTCAATTTATTATTCAAATTGATTTAAGATATCAAATACTTTTATATTGAATTTAAGAATAGAATGAAAAGAAACAGATACACAATGAGTCAGACCGTAACTTATTTGCTTATGATTATGATTGGTGAATGGGAATTGATGTAAAAGGATTGGTGTTAAAATATTTTTAAGCTGATTTAATCGAAAAATCTATTGAATGTTTTCAAGAAATAGTTTGAAACTTACAAACTATATAGAGATTTGGATTAAGCGCTTCATAAGTCTTCGGAAAAATATGGTCTCGTTACTGGGTCAGATGTTAAAGGAAAATTTGTCGGAATGCGCTATTGTATTAATAGTCCTTAGCGAATAACTTCCATTCAGTTTGTAAGAAAAAATTGCAACAAAGGTTTTTGCAAAAAGCGTATGTGGCAAGTTTTCTAAAGGCTCTGAAATTCTCTCTTTTGCAAAAATTTAAGACAAATATTTAATTTTTGATATATTATTGCAATTTAAGACCAAACCACATACATAAAATACAGTTAATATATATGTATATATACATATATGGCAATGTTTCACCAAGGCAATCATATATGTAGGTACTTATTTAATTTCTGCTCTACTAACGTCGTATATTAATTAAGCATCAACAATAACTAAAAAAAAAACATCAACAACAAGGTAAACAATGTGTACAAAAAATAACACTTCATCAAGATACAAAAATTTTGCAAAAATATAAAAAAAAACTAAGAAATCCTCACTCATTCAAAACCGCAGGGGGAAGCACTCGAGTGTTGCAGAGTGCAAAATTTAAAGAAAAAATTAAAATTAACTTCAATTGCAAGAGCAAGATAACGCTTTGTAGATGTACAAACTTTTAACAAGTATCTCAAGATGGTTAGTGGTCAGTTCAGTGTACATCTGACAGCTTTAATTTCAATTTCGATTTCTTCAACAAACAACGCATGCGCGCGTTTTTTTTTTGGCCGTGTTTGCGCATTTGCATATGCATGCACTCGTACGTATAACATAATTAGAGTCATTTGTTATCTATTTAAATTAATTGTTCGTTAAGTTAACCATTGGTATAAGTATCTAAATAGGTTACACGTTACATTGATATTAAAAAAAAAAAATATTTCAACAAATTAACAGTGTTAAAAAAATTGTAATTTTTATTTTTATTTTCTTGTTTATTTGCAGATTTCGCAAATTTCCTTACGCTGTTTGGGGTTGTGTTTTTTTATGGTAAGACTTTATGTTATCTTAACAATTAACTCGACTATCGCTGATCTTTAATTACACTCACATATTCATAATTTGGCAACATAAGTTCCGTTTTAACTTTTAATTTATGTGTAACTATTTGTAACGGATTGTGCGGAAAGTAATTTCGTTTTTTCCCAACAGAAGAAAACACAGCCAACTTCACAATTATGCGTGCATTGACATTATACAATATGTACATATATATTGACAGCCGATTTAGCAAGGCTTGTTTCTGAAGAAATGTATTTAATGCTTCATAAATAGTTTATGTTTCGTGCTCTATCAAATATAGAAAGTCTTAAAGACTTATTCATATCATTTTTTACCATCGAAAAGGTAAAAATGATTTTTAAGCTGAACCTGATGAAGACACAATAAAGGTATTAGTTGATTTAAACAGCAAAATAACAACATGTGAGAGGTTAAATTTATCGAATTCGATCATTTATGATCACGTGAAACGGCTTGGTTTAATTCCAAAACTGGACATATGGGATCCACATGTTCTTACAGAAACAAATTTGCTTCGTCGCACTAAAGTTTGTGATTTGCTTCGCAAGAGTCTGCAAACTTACCCATTTTTGAAGCAAATCAGTTCTGATGACGAAAAAAGGGTTGCCTATAACAAGCTTAAGTGTAAGAGTTCATGTAGTAAGAAAGATGAACCGATTGAAAACACTTCGAAGATCAATATTCATCAAAAATGGTTAAACAATAAAGGACAGAATAATCAATAAAAAAGGTGAGACCTCATACAAGTTTTGTAGCTTTCCAAAAGCTATTAAGGCAAGTGTACGATATTCCGGCCTAGTACAATATTACGGTCTATTACTTTTTGAGCTATTAAATAAGAAAAGTATTGAATATTCTGCGAAATAAAGTAGCAAGACATCATCCGTGATATTCTGGAAACCAAAATTCTTACTTTACTGAACGTTATTTTTAGTTTGTAAATGATAAATATCGTTTTGAATGGTCCGTCGACACCAACTCGTCTTTTGAGAGAGTTGTGCTAGGTGAAACTATAACGAGTTGTAACAGTCTTTATAAGGATATAAGAAGTGATAAATAAGTTTATTCTTATAGTGTTCTGGATTTTTACATTAATTATGGTTATATTTAGTAACTAATAATAATTTAAACCCGTCATGGTGTGTTTTTATCATTGAAAAAAACGTTCTTTTGACGAACGGAATTACGTTCATGATTTTATGAGGCTTGTACATTATTCCGTTCTTGGAACGGAATTAGGATACAGGATCGAATATTTATTTTATGTTTAAAATAAATTTTCACAAATTAATTAATGGAATTATTGTGTTAACAAACAAAGTACATTACTAAAATACGCCTGAGATAATTACGTACCAATATTTTTTCAACCAAATTATTATAATTTAAGTTTTAAAAAGCAAATATTGCTGTGATTATGAGAGAATCTGTTCTCTGCCCGACTTTTTAAATTAATTATTATGTATATGTAATCGCAGAGTTTCATATCTTGCTGATATTACATTGAAAGTTATCATTTTTACAAATCATTTCTATTTTAAGTACTTGAAATATATTTTATATTTCATTATTTATTATTCGATTCTTTAACATTCGTTATATATACCGAATTGTGTCTACATGTATCGCAAAACTATAATTTTTATAAATAGACCGGAATTAAGGACTTATTAGAACGGAATTAGTCGCAGCGTGAAATTCTAAAGGACGGAATTAGAGACAATAAAAGGATTAATAAATTTATTAATAACAAATATAAACTGTGATTTAATATAAAATGAAATGTATAAAATTCAAAACAGTACAGCTATATATTTATAATCAGATATGTGCTAAATGATAACTTTTATTCTAATAATTACAAAATAGGTCTAAGAGTGTAAAAAGCCTTAATAGTCCGGAATATTGTACATTTACCTTATAGCTTGCATGGGATGTACAACTACACCAACTATATTCTCCAGATCAGGCCTCTTCGGATTATTAACTTTTCCGGTCTTTACAAAAATGGTTAGATGGCAAAACCTTTACTTCAAATGAGGGCAAAAAAAATATATTGAATCTATTTTTTAACAGCAAATTTCAGAAGATTTATGAGCGTGGAAAGATGGAATGAGGTATTGATTGGATGAAAATGGAGATATAGTTATTATAAAAAGAAAATCGTCTGTCATTTTTACCAAAAAAAGAAATGAAATCACTGTCCAAAAAACTCAATACAATAGCTTTCATATGAAACGCCCAGTTACAAAACAAATTTTGGATATGTGAAAAACTGTTGTCGCTGCAGCTACTAACTAAATTATTTTCATTCTTTATATTGAAAATGTTGAACAATAAGAAAACCTTTTTGATGTATCTTGAATTCAATCAAAAACTAAGATTATATAATATTATCTCATTATAGAGTTCAGTTGCCAGGGAGCAGATATTTAGGATAAAAAATTTCAACTTTCAAGAACGATTTGGTCTGTTCAAAAACATGAGCTATGGCACTAATCCTCCCCTTGCATTAAAATTTTTTTGGAATAATTTTCTATCTCAACTTTTCAGAGTCATTTCAAATTTTCCAATTATAGTACTGTTTTAACCACAGTTTGCACGTGTACATTTTTCAAAATACCTTTTACGATATATAATCAAAAACGCTCTTCCACCAGACGTAACCTTACATTTTTTTCTTTCCGACACCAAATTAAACATTTCCAATCTCATCTTTATGCAAATTTGTCCACTTCATTATTTATTGGATTTAAGAATGGAAATTCTTATGCGGAACTGAAAAAAAATGTAAAAACCAAAAAGGAAACACTTACCGATTGGGACCTCAAATGTTCTCATACAGCTAAGGAAGTGCTCAACGAAAATCCGAAGCAAAAGCTTTTGGCAAGCATTGAAATAATCCACAGTGGTTGCTGCTCTTTGGCAGCAGCTGCAATGCGCTTACACCATTGAAGGATTTCCAGCGAATAAATTTTAATAAAAAAAACAAACAATTTCTAAATTGCGAAAAACTTCAAATTTAATGAAACCACTTTTGTTTTTTATTAGATCAGAAAACATTGAACAAAATCGCGCACAATTTTCAATTAAAAAAAAAAACATCAAAAACATTTCACTGCACTTGCGGCTCTGTCGACAACGCCGCTTTCCATAAGACTTTTCACTTACATGCAATTTCATTAAAATTTTTATTGAAAATATCACAAAGAACTGCTGAAGGCAATATTAAAGTTATAGACAATCCTTTTTTATTAATAATTATTTATTCAAAATATCCATAATTTAACACTAGAAATCAACGTGCAATCTGCATTAAGAATTAAATCTAACGGTGCCAGCTGATTAGCGTTGCCACATGTTTAATCAGAATGACAGCTTTGGAGTTAAGCGCTCAACTTATGCGCCGCGTAAGCGATTTCACGTCATTATATTTATCTATCTACTATGCTTAACCGGACTAAAATTGTATGCATATATATTTATACACATATGTACATATATATATATTCAGACTTTATTTCGTAAACGGCTGCAGTGATTTTGATGAAACTTGCGGGCTAGGTGCATATGAGAATAAAATTAAGATTGGGCTTGGTTTTAAGTTTTCAAAGACTCTTTCAGGGGCGTGGCACAGCCCTAAACTTTTATTTTCATAATGTCATATATCGCAAAACATTCAAGATATCAATTCAAGATGAAATTTGATAAAAATCTTCAATTTTGATAAAAGTGGGCGGAATCAAAAAAAATGGGCGTGGCATTTTTCAATAATTAAAAATTTGATTCAATATAACTCGAAAGAGGCAACGGCGATTTTCAAAAAAATTTTAAAGATATTACCACTGAAGGCAGTTATGTTAGCAAGCTATATTACTATACTGGAAAATCTCGTTGAAGGGCGTGGTACAGCCCACAATATCTATTAACGTTATAACAAGAGAATTAACAACGCAGTTGTTATGAAATTTCGCATGGTAAATATGCTTGCTATAAGTTATCTCATGACCAAAAATGAGTGCAATAGTACCTGTAGGCGTGGCACTTTCCATACAAGCAAAAAACTTTAAATTTTATATTTAGTGTACTATGGGAGCAATATTTTTTAAATTTGATGCAGAGGTGTTGGTAGCTATAAGCTTTGAAATTATATAAATTTTAACAGGAATGCATCAGTGGGCGTGGCATCACCGAAACAAACGTTTAATGTTATATTAAGTGAACTATGTGAGTGATCTTAATAAAAATTTGGTACAGAGATGTCAGTTACCATAAGTTTTGAAGTTAAATGGATTTCGACGGGATTTCTTTAGTGGCCGTGGGACCTCTCATTCATACGAAAAGCGTTAAATGATATATTTAGTGTACTATGGGAGTAATTTTTTTAAATTTGGTGTAGAGGTGTCAGTTACTAAAAGCTTTGAAATTAAATGGATTTCAACGGAATTGCGTTAGTTGGCGTGGCACCTCCCATACACACAAAAAACGTTAAATGTTATATTTGTTTTTGTTCAAATCGATAGAAAAAGCTCGAAAAATGGTGTTCGGCACAACTGAGGGTGGCTCTGGGCCCTGGAAAGAACTGTTTTTGACCTATTTTCACGATATAGTCACTCCATACGTGACTACTCATCGAGGCGGTTCACTCCAAGCCACTTTGGGTCACTTGAACTCACCAAAGTGACTGAAATTGCGATTTTCTTGTTTGCATGCGATTTTTAAAGAATTGCACTATAACAGCCATAGGACACGTTGGTGCAAAAACTTATCGCACCTAATTACGCTTTGTGGTGCGAGCGATTTTTTGTATTTTATTGCTTTAAAAATATTTTCCATGTTCTATGGAGTATCCCGTAGATAGTCACTCCATAAAATGGTTCACTCCGAGTCACTTTGGGTCACTTGAAGTCACCGAGGTGAGTGAAAATCGCAAGTTTGTGGTTTGCATGCGATTTTTATAGAATCGCACCATAACACCTATAGGCCACGTTGATGCAAAACAATTTAAATATTTTCCATAACTTTTAGACCCTTAAAAGCTATATCAGCATACATAGTTTCTTTCGAAGACAATCGAAAAAATGCAGACACTCGGCGTTGCCAAGTTGAAAGTAAAGAAATTTTATTTCTTAAAACTATGAATGCAAATGCAATTGCGCTCATCAATACTCTTCAAGAAGAAAAAAGAGTTCTAACAACCACTGTTCATGAGCTACAAAGAGAAGTTGACTATCTTCAACAACTCAACAGAGACAAATGCATTGAAATTGTTGGCATTCCCAATGTTAGTAATGATAATGCATTCGATTCTGTTATGATAATTTTCTCAGAAGGGTTAAGTACGAAGGGTTAAGTGTGAAAAATAAGAAATATCAGAGATAGCACTTCAACAAAATCGTCTCTTGATATATTATGCGTAAAGTTTAATTCTAGTAAAACAAAGAAATCAATTATGAAAAATAAAGTTAAAAATAGAAATAAGCTCAATTCCAAATTATTTGGAGATAAAAGTAATAATAACATATTTATAAATGATAGGTTAACGAGTACAACAAGAATGATTTTTAATGCTGCAAAAAAATTGAGAAAAGGAAAAAAAATTTAAATTTGTTTGGGTTGATCGCGGAAAAGTTCTTATACGCAGAAAAGAAGGTGGTAATTTGGTGGTCATAAACTCACTTGAGGATCTTCATAAGCTGAAATAGACGTTTCAATTCAATTCTTTACTCTTTTACTTAGAGAATGATTGATGAAAATGATGATCCTCAATTCAGTTTGTTATACCCACCTTTTTCTAAATGTAAGAACGTTAATTTCCAACTAATTTCAAATAACTCGAACTGTTCAGACGGCTTTTATGTTTTGCATCAAAATATTAGAAGTATGCGAAAAAATTTTGATAATTTTCTTATACATTTAGAATCATTTAGAAATAAACCTGATTTAGTCTTTTTAACTGAAATATGGATTTATAATGAAGAAGCGTCTCTGTTTGATATTCCTCATTATAAATTCTTTGCAAATTGTAACAATCAATATGCTGCGGGAGGTGTTGCAGTTTTCGAATCGTTGCGATTCTTTTAATTTCAATTTAAAAAGCTCTGATATAATTAAACTTAAATGTTCGATTTCTGGTCAGAAGTATACTTTTTTTTGTGTTTATCGATTTATTGAAAATAACTCTCATGATCTCTTTTTTAAATGATTTGCAAAATTTATTGATTATTGATAAATCTGAAAATCTGGTTTTGCTAGGCGATATGAAAATAAATATTTTACAAGAGTCAATTTTCGTCGATAGATATTTGATATTGCTTTCATCTCTTGGGTTAGAATCTTGCATCAACCAACCAACTCGTATCAGCAATACATCTAATACGTGTATTGATCATGTTTTTGTGCGGCTTAAGAAGTTCAGTCCTATTTTTTTGACCAGTGCTGTGTCGGATTTTCAAATTTCGGACCATTGTCTTATGTGTTTAAATTTTGGTAATATTGAAAGAAATGAAACAGAGACCATTCAAATCATAGAAACTTTGCTTAAAATTTTAAATAACAGTCTTAGATTTGAGTTTTGGGACAGCGTTTTTTGTGAGCCAGATCCATCAAGAGCTTACGATCTCTTTACACAAATTTTGATGCAGCATACAAATTTATGTACAAAGCATGTAAAGAAAAGCACTGCAAAATCAATCAGGTTGAAACCTTGGATGACAAATGATTTGTTACAAAAAGTAAATAAGAAAAATAAAATTTATAAAAAAGTGAAAAAGCATCCAAACAAAGTTAGCCTCAAAGTCCAGTACAAAAAAATTTGCAAAGAAATCCTTTCTGAAACTTTAGTTTGCAAAAACAATTACTACGTTAATGAGTTCAACAAATTCAAAGGTAATTCAAAAAAAGAATGGAATCTAGTAAATAGCTTATTAAATAGAACTAGCAAAAATGAAAAACTTTCAGATTTGAATATCAATGGTAGACTGGTCTCTGATCCAGAGGAAAGAGCAAACTTTTTTAATTGTTTCTTCGCAGACACAGGAAGAAATGTTGTTGCAAATGAAGGTCATGAACAGTGTCATTGTTTGACATATGAGGAATCTTGTAGTTCAAGTTTATTTCATGAACCTGGTACATCGTTTGAGCTTTACAAAATTGCCATGTCTTTAAAAAACTCAAAACAGCTTTTCCAATGTTTTTACAAAGAAAATAATACTAAATATTGCTGATGTTCTTTGTTATTTAATAAATAAGAGTGTTGAAATGGGAGTTTTTCCTGATCAATTGAAAAAAGCTGAGGTAATTCCTTTGTTCAAAAAAGGAGATAAAAGGATCCTAAATAACTAAAGACCTATCTCACTTTTGCCGGTTTTTTCAAAAATTTATGAAAAAGTCATGAAAAAAAGGTTATTAAGTTTTTTTGAAAGAATCAAATTATTAAGTAACTGTCAATTTGGTTTTAGAGAAGGCTTGTCGACGGAAAAGGCTCTATTGGCGTTTTGCTCAAATGTATATAATGCCCTTAACAAAAAAAAAATATCTGGTGCCCTCTTCATAGACATAACTAAAGCTTTTGATACTGTCGACCACAAAATTCTTCTTAACAAATTATTCAAATATGGAGTAATGGGTTCTGTGCATAAATGGTTTACGTCGCATTTAACTGATAGAAAGCAAAGAGTAAAGATAGTATCTAATTTAAGTTCTTACAAAAATGTAAATATAATAAATGTTCTATTTTCAGTCTATATCAACTCGATTTTTACACAAAAATTTAATAGTAAAATCGTGGCTTTTGCGGACGATATGGCTTGCACGTATTCCAGTAATTCAGTGGTAGATTTTGTTGCTGATATTAGTAATGATTTATATATCTTAAGACATTGGTTTACAGCCCACAATTTGGTCTTGAGCGACAAAACTAAATTTATGATATTTAATGTAGCGGGCAATGATTTTCAAGTTGATGATCTTATCTTCCACCATGGGCTCTGTGACAGATTTTTAATTGGTAGTGATGTTTGTAAATCATCCAATCAATCAACTTTGTATCATGATACAAAATCATGTTCAACTGAATGTTTCACTATTGATTGCGTTAAAAGTTTTAAATATCTTGGTCTGATGCTGGAAAAAAAAACTTTATTCGTTTCGCTCTCAATGGATTAAATTGGACTGACTCTTTGAACCTTCCTCCTTATGAGGATCGTTTGAAGTTATTACATTTGCAGTCTTTGAAGTCCCGTAGAAATATTGCGGATATACTTTATTTGCATCAACTTGTAACAGGGTCTCTTGCTGCACCAGAGCTTCTTGATTATATACATTTTAATATTAATCGGAGAAGTACTCGTAACTCTAATCAATTATTTTATCAACCGGTTAGTAGAAATAATTATATGGCTCCTTTTAATCGTATGACAACTCTTATTAATAATTGCGATTTTTATAACATTAGCTTGTCAAAAGATCAACTCAAGCTTAGATTGAAAACTAACTGTAGCTAAATTTGTAGCGTAATGGTGGTCTGTATTTTAATGTTTGTGTTGTCCGAGCCCCACAGCATACAGGGTAAAATTTTTCTAACATTTACGCCTTGGACCATGTAAAATTACACATATAATTATTTTAATATCTATATCGCATGGTCTGAGTGGGTATGTTGAGAAAGTGTGATAACGCTAAGAAAAAATTAAAAAAAAAAATAACAAATTAATTGCATGTATAATTTTTTCTATCTTCATTATTTATTTAAAAGCTTTTTACTTGATTTAAAGCTTCAAGCTAAATAGCTAAGAAGGCTAATAGCTGTAGTAGCTAAACTCTATTATTATTATTATTATTATTATTATTATTATTATTGATTGAAAATTGAATTCGGCTGAACATACCAGTGTACTTAAACAATATGCTCTGGCGGTCATTAGACAAATATACCTATTATTATGGTTTGTTCCATTCTAAACTAGAATATGGATTAGTATGTTGGGGTGGCACTCATGGAAACAAGATTAATCCATTACTGATTGTGCAAAAACATATTATTCGCATTAT
This sequence comes from Meiosimyza decipiens, assembly GCA_963680825.1. NCBI lineage: Eukaryota > Metazoa > Arthropoda > Insecta > Diptera > Lauxaniidae > Meiosimyza > Meiosimyza decipiens. The sequence goes on along the minus strand of OY804261.1, from coordinate 57,049,056 downwards.
TTGTAAAAGAAACCGTACTGACAGTAGCTTAAATTTGTTTAGGAATTTGAGAATTCTTCCCCTTAAGCATTTGTACTATTATAAAGTTTTGAAAGAATACTTCAATAATAGTGGGTACCTCATAAGTAGGAGCTATTCTTCCTACAGTTTAAGAATCAATGACCGAAATTTAGCTTTTGTGCCACCACATACTTTGCAACATTTTTTTAATTTCTACTGTACAGTAGCTCCCAGTTTATTCAATATACTTCCAGGCAATATTAGATGCATTCGCAACATAAATATTTTCCAAACCAAAGTTAAATCGTCGATTTTTGATAAGGAATATAATGAAATAAATTCTTTACTTGCCGTTCAAAGCTAACCCTTGTGTAACTCGTTAATAATTAAAAAAAATAAAAAAAAATTATATTAAAAAAAAAATAAAAAAAAATAAAAAGACATGCTATTGCACTACCAAAAAATACTATAACAAGTAATATTTTTGTGAAAATAAACTAACATTGTTCAATTTTAATTATATTTATTTCGTCGTTTGACCCCATAAATCTATTAATCGATATTTACCTATGTACATACTTATGCTATTTAAAAACTAAGTATGTATTCGGCTCTAGTTCATTTTGAACTATAGAATATAGTTATTATTAAATATTTGTAATCATGAATTATATTTTATAACAGTAATTATAAATTATTTAATAATATAATATATAAAAAAAATTACGGTCACCCACATGAAAACATCTTTTTTATCGATAATTAACTAAATTTTTTTTTTTTTGGTCAGGAATATTAAAATGGCTAACTTAAAAAACTTTAAATTGAAGTGCACATATCAAAAATCCTCCAATTAGCAGCTTTTTCTAAAATTTTCTCAATCCCTAGGCCTTGATATACAATTAACGGCTTGGTCGCTTCAAAAGCCGCCACTTGGCAATCTTGCCAACCACAATTATTTTTGCTTGAACGTCGTTGGTGGTCAATTTCATTGCCAACAACATTCTTTAAGTTTTTTACAGCCTACACTCAAAATATTCAATTGCATAAAGAATAATTTGTCTCAGTTATTTTTTTGTGCATTAATCCTATTAAATAATTATGGTTGAATTATGGTATTCAACAAAAAAAAATGTACCTGAATTTGAGCATATAATCCTATCAACCTTGACTGAATCAAATTTATTATATAAAAATAAATGTTGCATGGGAACATTCAAAATAATGTTAAAAAAGTATGTCCATACAAAAATTTGAGCGACATTAAGTATCCAGATATGTCGCTGATTATATCTTTTTTGCTAACATAATTTTTTTATTGAACGCATAAAAAAATTAGTCAACGTACAGCGCTTATCTAATGACTTTAAGTTTAGTTTTTAAGCACTTTTTCCTACGCTGCCCTTTTAATTGCTTTCTTGATAACAACATTTAAGGTAGCCTTTTTCAATAACTCAAAGACCTAACTTTCATTTTTACCAAAGAGAACTATGCACTCGCTTTCTTTCAAACGAGCTCTGATTTTCCATGCAAGTACCATTAACGCATTTAATTGACCGCAAGCAACATTTAATCTACTTTTAATCGCCACTACAAAATTGAAGCTCAACCGAGGAGATAACGATATAAAATAAAGAAAATAAGTAAAACAAAATGAAATATGGTAACAATAATTTGTAATATGAGAGCTCACGTGACCGTACATTGAAAGGTCAAGAAGAAAAAAAAAAGTTTTACTTTCTTTTTCAATGAAATGAAAATAAAACTGATTACGAGTTTGGAATATGAAAAGCAAAAGTTGTCATGTTAAAATAAAGAAAAAGAAATGAATGCACAGGTATACAATATATAAGAAATCTGAGTCAACAGTTTGTTTCGGATATATTGCACTCTTATTGTTGTACAATAACAAACTTGAAACACTACACTCCATGACCGCTGCACAGTGGTACAGCCTTTTAGCAAATATGTAGGCCTACGCTCTACTTATACAGCTATGGCACTATGGTAAATAGTGGGTTAAGCTCAATTTCGTCAATATGTACCAACAAGTTATAGACATTAGCAGAAATAAGATTTTTTCCTCCTTGTTTTTGTCCAATGGGCTACGGTGGTAGTGCGGGTATTACAATGAAAAATAATCCTGGATATCCTGGATTATATCTTAAAAAGTGAATTTTTAATTGTGTTTAGTAATTTGGATTTTTTGCTTCACCGACAGGGTCAAATGCATCAGAGGGTTTTAGTAGATAATGAATACTATTCAGCAAAATCTCACCAAATCTCGCAAAGGAGTAGGGGTGGTCAATAGAATCTCAGATTAATCGTCAATTCAGAGATTATAAATTATTATAACAGCTAACATTTTGCATCACAAAATCAATCCATGATGGCACGTTTGTTTCGCCTTGTCAGCATGCCACTTAACATAAGTATTGTGAAAGCTGTTATGCTGTGCATCGTGCACGAAAAGCTGGACAAGCAAAGTCTAATGACTGTCTCCCCATACTACCAAAAGGCATGCATGTCATCTGTTCAATTATTACGATAGAGGATGCACTTGAATGCCCAAGGAGTGATTGAAGAATTAGGAAATGTTTTATCGCAGCAATTTTTCACTTCACAAATTTAATTAAATTCGTTATACCTAAGACGTAATATAATTTCTCTTCCATTATTTTACAGAAAAAATGTAGTATGTACTCACTCGTCATATTACGTTTTGTAAATTTTTCAGAAATCTTTCACATGTAATCGTACAAGGTTTCAGTAAGGTATCAGAAATCTTTAATTTTCAGTTCAGAAAGCAAAGACTTTTTATGAGTCTCCTATTTTAGTCAGCTTTAATTGCGCTGTTACTGTATTATGTCATGGTAACTCTAAATTATTGTATCTTTTTTTTCGTATCATCACTTGCGTTGGTTCTTAGTATTCAGTTAATAATTGGGGCGTAACCGTAAATTATACTTAATATAGCAGCAAATAGAGAATCATATATTATTATATACATTTCAGTAGAAGATTTCAGTGAACGTTAAGAGCGGAACCTTTCAGAAACACTTCAGGTTGATTAGACATATGTAAATGATTTCAAATGTAACGTGTTGGAAAGATTTCATTTTAAAGGATCATAAGCCGTTGAATCTGGAACATTTCAGAAACACTTCAGAATGATTGCATGTGAAACAATGCATTTCATATACATAACAAAGATTTCTGTAATGTTCCGTTGGCAATTTTTCAAATGAAACATTTCTGAAACGTTACGTACTGCTTCCGAAACTTTGTGAAACCTTACATGCCGGGTGGGTAGAAGACATTGTTCCAAAATAAACGGATAAGTCTCATGTGAGAGAAATAGGATGGAGCGGTCTCACGAGATCTCAAATATCTCACCAAGGGGCACGGATGTCCGAGTTTTCAAAAAAATACTTCACGTAAATAATAGACGTCCCTAAAGCCACAACTTCGCCCTTGGTTTGAGTTGAAGCCTATCTTAATACCTCTGCCTTACAATGTAACACGGCAGCAGGTTTCAGTGCAACTGCTACGTCAGTAACGACAACGAATGATGGCCAGAAACGAGTATCGAAAAAGAATTAGCCAGAAAGACAAGATGCAAAAAAAAAGCAAAATTCTTCAAAAATATGAGTCTGGAAAACCAGTAAAAACAAAGATAGGAAAGATCTCGACAAATATAAGAATTAATAAATTATTGCCCTTATTATGACTATGTACAATGGTTATATTACTATCCCGTACTTCAAAAACAAAACACCGTTCGCCCGAGATATATTTCATTTAAGCGAAGGATTGAAGACAAGAAAATAATATATTTTTGTGGTCTGTTCCACTGCAAGCAGTCGTTCTCATTATTTCTGCTTTAATTGCAACGCGCTCAATGTTTAAAGTTACGCCCTTCTGGGCGTTGCACTCTGCACATGAACCACAAAAGCACTGCGCTGTTTTATTTTGTATAACAATGGTCTCCCTGTCTGCACCTGTTTTGCGTTGAAGTTCACTTTCATCTGAAAAATTTCAATAAGCGTTACTTGCAGATAAAATGTCTGACAAGTTCCGTTTGTTGTTATGCCAAAAAAAAAAGCGGATATCTTTTGGATTTATCGAACACTTATTTGTACATAAACATTTTTTTTATGCTCTTTCACTTGATATTACCCGCAGCACAGATAGCAAAATTAAAGTTCATTGTATTTTTTGCACTTATTTTTTGGTCATAAATAACTTTTGCTTTCAATTTAATCCCTTTTTCATTTTTGCTATATGTCGTTCGAAATAGTGAGCGTTTGCAGCGACACTAGCTGCATATTCTCAAATTGGAACGCAAAACCATGGGAGCGGTAAAGTGAAAATACATAAAAAAAAATATATACTGAGATAATACATTCTTCTTTGCCAATACATTCTTTAAGCCAATAAAATTGAGTTTTTTGCTTGCGACATGTTATAGTCCAGAAAAAATATTCCTCTTCGATAATTTAGAAGCGGGGAATAAACAACAAAGTTTTCCCAGAACCAACACAAAAAAATTGGAAGTGTTAAAATTCACGACCTAAGTTAATTTATTAAAATAAATTTGGGAAAAATGTTAGAAAACAAAGTAAAGAAAATAAGTCCTTAAAACTTTCAGTCTTTATTAACTTTTTAAAAGTGTTAGATCGAAATATCTCATACTATTTGTCGGCCCCTATTTTCCGATAAGGAGTACTTGTTTCTAAAGCATCATAGAAATTTTCGCATGACTTGAGTCTACAAAGAAATTTATTTTAAAAACTTACTAGAAATTCACAAAAAAAAATGGAAATACAAAGGGGCTTTAAGGAATAACTTTGTCTCAGGCATCACACCGCTTTCTCTTCACGTTTACATACTTGCGTGGCAAATTCTTCTCACTTCCATTTTGATCTTCAAGATGTAGGAAAAACCTAGAGTTTGCTAACTTTAATCTGCAAAGTCTTCTTTTAGTATTAAAGCATCTTACTGTTGCAAAAATCCTATACGACTATGCTATCTAAGGTTTGAACTAAGCTACACTACTCGTCAGCCAAGAAGTAAAATGAATTTGCTATTAAAACAAATCAAAGCATTTGTGATAAATTATGTTCCTAATTTGACCAACATAAGATCTTAAAAATGAAAAAACTTTAAAGAACAAGGAATATTAGCTCTGCGACATCAAAAAGTCACACAAATTAATTCTGAAAATGGTCTGACCGGCCAAGAAGTAAGGAACCATCTTGTCTTTCATGATGTAACGTTCAAGATCTATTGCACTTAGAATATGCCCACTGTAGCATCAACACTTTAATAATTTTACTTTGAATTATAACATCAATAATTTTTATAAATAATCAAATAGTTTTAAGTTTTGGTTTGTCAAAAATTTTCATTAGAATTTTTAAAAATAAAACATAACAAACTTTTAATGTTAAAATTAAATTTAAATAAATGAAAATATATTAAAAAATAACGTCCCACACCCACCAACGGGTGAGATTTTATAGGCGGGTTTATTCACTAGTTAAGTCAGTTGATTGGACACGTTAAAGACCTGAACATAATAGCCTCCAGGAATTGTACAACCAGAAGGGTGCAACTATTACGAAGTTAACTAATATAATCTATAAAGTTTTTCATTGAATATTATACTGAAAATCTCAACTTATACAACAATACGCTTAAAAAACAATATCGCATTGAGCTTTGAAGTATGACATCTACATACGTTATCGAAATAATCTTAAATCGTGCATTGGCTAATTGCAAGCCAACAATTTAACATGATTTGTAGACTGAAACCTTCGCTGAAAATATCTTATGATGAGCATACGACTTTAAAGAAAATCTATGCTTAATCGATTTTGTAATTTAAATATTTGAATTTCAATACTTTCCAGAAAAATGATATAAAGTGCTTTCAATAAATTATATAACTCTTAATCGTGTTGTCCGATGTGCAAGACTTTAATTACAAAACTAAATTGAACGTAATTAAGAACAGGTTTCATATTATTGCCATTCTTTTAAAGTACCCATAATGGACTCTGTAAAGTAAAAATTACTATTGCGCAGTAGTTAGAAGAAAAATACCTAGAGCAACATATCAAACATCAAGGTTAAGCCGCAACACTTCTGTGGAATTAATGATCTAGATTATGAGCTCTTTTTAAATTGTACTCAATCTTAAACTTGTCAATTAATTATAATTGAAATAAAAATGACGCCACTTAAAATAAAAGGAAAATCTATTTTTAAATAACGAACAAACACCTTTGCAGAAATTTCCAACACAGCAGCATACAGCTTCCTACTGGAAGACCGGATATCATAAGTAGCAATGAGCGCACGATCAAATTGATTCATTACCGTTGAGTGATGATTGAAAATTTTAATTTTCATAGTGATTTTCTACCAAAATACTCGTACTGCATAAGCAGGGGAAAATTATTCCCGCAACGAAAATCACACGGAATACGGAAATCAATAGAGCGCCATTTTTTATAGAAATTAAATTGTTAATAACTTTATTATGATTTTTATAATTCAATGAACAAAATAAAATTATTTTTATGTTATATGTAGTTAAATATTAAAATGTACAAAAGCATACAGCATTAAATTAAAACTAGTAAAGGTGTTATCTTCGGCCAGGCCGAAACTCAAATACGCTACACTACATTAAAAGTACTTTTTAAATAAATGTTAAAAAAATGTTGAGGAGGTTGAATAAGTCGAAAATAATGTAAAAAGGTTCAAAAATGTTGGAAAGTGTTGGAAAAAACTGAAAATGTCAAAAGAATATGGGAAATGTTGACAAAAAATAGAATAGAAATGAAAAACACGAAATATGTCACGCCCACTTCTCCAATTCCGCCGACTTTTGTTTCAATAAATGACATTCGTGATTGACATGCACAAACCAAATTTTAGCACAATACCTTGTATAGTTTGCTATATGTGCCGTAATTATTCTTAAAATTTATTGCGGTGACACACCCACTGGTACAATCGAGTCAGATTTTGGTCCTCAAATAGCCTTCCAAAAACAAACCTCTTACACCAAATTTCAGTATGATTGCTCATTTATTTCGATAGTTATGCCACTTAAGGTATTTTAATTGTATGGGAGGTGCCACGCCCACTGTTGCTATTTTGCCAGCTTTTGATTCATATATACCTATTACCCAGTAAACCACTTACATAAAATTCCAGATCGAATGCTCCAATAGTTCACTTAAAATAGCACTTACAACTTTATGTAAATGAGGGAGGTGCCACGCCCACTAATGCAATCTTGTAAAGTTTCATTTAATTCTGAAGCTTATAGTAACCGACACCTCTACACAAAATCTTATGAAGATTACTCTCATAGCACACTATCTATAGCATTAAACGTATTTCGCTTATATGGGAGGTGCCACACCCAATGGCACAGTTGTGCCAAAATTTTGCAAGAAGACACCTTTTAGCAAGTGTATCCGCCATATTAAATTTCATAACGATTGCGTTGTTAGTTCTCTTTTTATAACGTTTATAAATATTGTAGGCTATGCCACGCCCTTAAAATAAGTTTTTCAGTATATTGACGTGGCTTGTATTGTTGACTACTTTCAGTGGTATCATCCCTAAAATTTTAATGAAAATCGTATGTGGCAATTTGGAGTTAAATGATATCCAAATTTTTAATTGCTAAGAAATACCACGCCCACTTTTACTATTCCGCCCACTTTATGCGCAATTCAAGATCCATACGATCTGTATTCGAATACCAAATTTCATCACAATATAGTTTACGAGCTATAGCGTTATAAAAGTTAAAATTAAGTGCTGTGCCACGCCCTTTTAAAAGCCTTTGCAAAGTTAAGACCTAGCCTAATCTTAATGTTGTTCTCATATTCACCAAATCACCAATTTTGATCAAAATCGCAGCAACTTTTTTTCAAAATTGACTTGGGTATATTTACATAGAGTGTGGGCGGAAGGCGTGGCTGTTAACCGATTTCGTCCATTTTTATATGCTAGCAGCTTGCAAGAAGATGTGAGCTGTGTGCTAAATATCATTGAATAAGCTTTCTTAGTTTTTACGTAAACCTGATTTCAACAGACAGACAGACAGACAGACAGACAGACGGACACAGCTATATCGACTCAGGTGGTGACGCTGATCAAGAATATATATACTTTTCCTTACCTGCCACGCCCCCTTCTATGCGTTACAAACGGAATGATAAAGTGAATATACCCTCTGTGTAGGGTATAAAGACAGACGTTGTTGTAGTTGGTTAAATATGGGCAAGACACATTGATTCAGATATAGACGGACTTTCACAAAATAATTTTCCACCAAATGAACACTCACTCAATGGGTAGGCTACAGCAGCGAATTTCTTGCCATCATTTAAAATGGATCGTTAGAGCATAAATCAAGTTAAATTTTGCCTAATTTGATACAACTCACACATGCATAGTGGTAGTTTTACACAATTTGCTGCAATTCGTTATTAATTTGCATCATAAAAAACTGAGCAAAAGTTTGATAATCGCCATGGGAACAGCATAAAGTTTATTGACTAAACGAGGACTGGCTTACGAAATTTGCATTCTTTGAGCGCAAAAAAAAGGCGTTATATGTAAATTTAATGATATGTCGTTATGTTTGTATCGAAAAGTATCAAAAGCGCGGTAAAAGCTTAAAATGTATTCATTCGCATTCTTATACTTTTGTGAAAAATATCAACCTTTTAGCAGTAGCGTACCTAGGGGCCGATGGGGCAGCGAGGGGGTCGTGAAATATAATTCAGTTTACAAGGGTTTTTTGAAAGTCATAAACGAGGACCGTTTTTTTTAGGGAATGAAACTAAATCGATATAAGAAATTTTAAAAGTTTTAGTGAAATTTGCTCTAGTTTTTTTTTGTTTTTTATGAAGTAACTGAAATTTTTGTTAAAAAACACGAAACTTTTTTCGGTAGTGGCGGCAAATAAGTTTTTTTGCCCCGGATGTCGCTGCCTTTTAGAGAGATTTATAGTTATCTATTTTCGGTCCTTGACGAAATACTATACGTTAAAAGCAAACGTTGTGTTAAAATTGAGCTGAACGTTAAAGTGAAAGACCAATTAAATTCTTGCGACACATTTTTTACACTAAAGAAATTATGTTTTTGAGTTTTTAGCAACTATGGAGGTCTAAATCGTCGTTAAGATCCCTATTGAGAAAAAATTGTACATCAGGAAAAGCCGCATTGATGTCTGTCTCCTTACATTTTTATCAAATTTAACCGAGCTATGGCTTTTTGAAAGTAGAAATTTCCACCAAAACTAACTCATACAATATTTATTCTTATAAAAGCATTCTGTCAAAATTGGTTGAAGTTATGGTACGATGTAGCCTATTCTCTTCTGATTAAATGATTCTGTCAGTGCAAGAGCATTTTTTAAAGAGGTGGCTAGCTAAGTCGCTATTTCCAGGGATCTTAAAATTAATGAAACCAGACAAATTATCCTTTCAGTCGATAATTTTGATTCTTTATATTTTGTAAACAGTTCATACGACCGACTTGTGAAATTATATTATATAAATATATATATTTTTTAATATCAATATCACGATAAAAAACGAGTCGAAATGAGTATATATATATATATATCGGCTCTATCTAGCTTCTAGGGAAACTAAAAAAAAATCAAAAGTATTTGTGCATTTAAGTTTAATTTTGACACAACGATTACTTGACGAGTAACTTGTCAAAAGCCGAAAAAAGCGCCTTAGGACCATTGGAACAGGGTTAAACAAGATACAAGTATCGCACTAATTGATATTTATGCTCTACACTCAGGGTATGTTCACTATGGCATTCTATTCTGACGCATAGAATAGAGCGTGGTAGGTACAGAAAAATATGTAAGTTCTTGATCAGCGCCACCATCTGAGTCGATTTAACCATGTCCAGACAGACAGACGTCTGTCTATTTATTGTGTACCTCACACAATATGTATAATGAATGGATTTCTGTCCGTCTGCCTGTCAGTCTATGAAAGTCACGAATACGGGAAGACTAAACGAGATATTTGTTCAGTGTATTGGCTGGATCTTCAATTATAGCTCATTGGATTCAAATTAGGCAAAATCAATTCATTTACACTTTCACCGCCCATACAAATAAGTTCCATCCCAGAAGATATGAAAATTTTTCGATAATATTGACCGATTCTTTTTTAAGAAAATCTTAACTAAAAAAACTAGCTAGGGTGTTGTCTTTGGTCTCATCAAAAATTAGAAACCCTATACCGTATTAAAAGTGAAAAGTCTTACATTTTTATTAAAAGACAATATCATACGCCACTCTACATGCTGACTGGTTTGACTGAACTAACACGCATTGAACTTGGCAACATTTACTTAAATAGCTCTCTGTCTAACGCTTCAAAGCTTATACTTGTGTGGGGCGGTCCACACCCACTTTTTGTTTGATGCGAGACGAGATGAGAACGACTGACAAATGAAGATGGCTAAATTAACACAGAAGCTGACGCTGATCAAAATATTTATACTTTTCTATGGCGGCCCTAAGTCGAGGATATAAAAAGAATGAGTAGGGTAGAAGTTTGTGTTATGGGCATAGTTTTGTTTTCAGCTTATAATTACTGACCTAGTGCATATTATTTGGACATATGGGTATCTGTGTAAAGCTAGAGATCTAAGCTAACTAATTATAAAGAAACATACCCGATTCCGTCATGCAAAAAAATTTTACATAGACTTTCATAAAATCGTCATTTTCAGCTAAAATTTTTTTTAGGGGGGCTTGTGGGCACCCTTGGAAAAAATGCTACAAAAGGAAAAATATGAAAAAACGTTTTTTTAGTTGCCTTGGCCGCTATGTTAGCATCCCGTTCAGCTGCCTTTTCCTTCAAATTAGCAAGAACTTCCGGGGATGTCAGTGTTGAGCTCTTCATTGGTTTGCGACCGCGAATTGAGGGTTGCTTTGGTGTTACACTGCGCACTGGACCAATTTCATCCAAAATCGAATGACTGCCCATTGATGTGGCGAGTGGAACCGAAGTGGATGGCTCTGAAGTTGATGGCTCTGTTGAGAAATTGCAGGTATATAAAAAATTTAACTAAAAAAACGGGTGCCCACAACCCACCTAATTTTTGTGCCCACAATCAACTTTAGCAGACATTTTAAAAAGTAATGAAAAAATGTTTATGCATCAATTTTTTGGTTCAAATCGATATTGTTCCATTCAGCATAATACTTCGACTAAATAAAAATACATTACACTTACCTTTCCAATCGATCCACTTCGATTGATACACTATTGAAAATGTTTGAAAGAAGACATTACCTCTGCATCTGGTGGCAGTTCCCACTGGTAATCAATACAATCGGCCGAACATTTTACTATAAGCAATAAAAACAAAAAGTAGACACTTACCCATTGTGACCACCAATTTCCTCGAGCAATAATAAGACGCTCTCCGAAATTCCCGAGAAAAGTATTCGAGCAGCACTGGAAAAACAAAAGCGAATGATGTGCACATAAGCAACAACTATAATGCACTTATACTGCCAACTGATTTGGCGAATTCTGTTCAATAAATAACACGAACACACGCCTAGTATATAAACAATTTAATTGAATTATAAACATTTGTTGATATCTTTAACAAATGAGAGCATTCCCAATATAATTGCATTTCAGTTTTCAGTAAAATGAAGCACAACAAAAAAAATAAACACTGCACTTGCACTGGCGGCACTGCCGACGACGCCGCTTCAACTTAAATTTTGCCTTTTTATGCCTTTTTATTAAAATATTTTATTAAATTTAACACTAAAAACACGTAAGGCCATAAATTTCACAATATTTTTTTTATTTAATTTGTTTATAACATTAAAAACTAGCAAAAATGTTATCTTCGCCCAGGCCGAAACTCACATACCCTACACTGCATTGAAAGTACTTTTTAAATAAATGTTTAAAAAATGTTGAAGAGGTTGAATAAGTCGAAAATAATGTAAAAAGGTTCAAAAATGTTGAAAAGTGCTGGAAAAAACTGAAAATGTCAAAAGAATATGGGAAATGTTAAAGAAAATAGAATAGAAATGAAAAACACGAAATATGGCACGCCCACTTCTCCTATTCCGCCGACTTTTGTTTCAGTAATTGACATTCGTGATTGACATGCACAAACCAAATTTTAGCACAATACCTTGTATAGTTTGCTATATGTGCCGTAATTATTCTTAAAATTTATTGCGGTGACACACCCACTGGTACAATCGAGTCAGATTTTGGTCCACAAATAGCCTTCCAAAAACAAACCTCTTACACCAAATTTCAGTATGATTGCTCATTTATTTCGATAGTTATGCCACTTAAGGTATTTTAATTGTATGGGAGGTGCCACGCCCACTGTTGCTATTTCGACAGCTTTTGATTCGTATATACATATTAAGCAGTAAGCCACTTACATCAAATTCCAGATCGAATGCTCCAATAGTGCACTTAAAATAGCACTTACAACTTTATGTAAATGAGGGAGGTGCCACGCCCACTCATGCAATCTTGTAAAGTTTTATTTAATTCTGAAGCTTATAGTAACCGACACCTCTACACAAAATCTTATGAAGATTACTCTCATAGCACACTATCTATAGCATTAAACGTATTTCGCTAATATGGGAGGTGCCACACCCACCGGCGCAATTGTGCCAAAATTTTGCAAGAAGACACCTTTTAGCAAGTGTATCCGCCATATTAAATTTCATAACGATTGCGTTGTTAGTTCTCTTTTTATAACGTTTATAAATATGTGCCAATTTGGAGTTACACGAAATCTAATTTTTTAATTGTTAAGAAATGCCACGCCCACTTTTACAATTCCACCCACTTTATGCTTAATTCAAGATTTATAATCTCTGTATTCGTGTACCAAATTTCATCACAATATCTTGCATGGTTTACGAGCTATGGCGTTATAAAAGTTAAAATTTAGGGCTCTGCCACGCCCCTTTAAGAGTTTTTGCAAACTTCAAACCTAGCCTAATTCTAATTTTATTCTCATCTTCACCAAATCACCAAGTTTCATGAAAATCGCAGCAACTTTTTTTCAAAATGGACTTAGGTATATTTACATAGAGTATGGGCGGAAGGAGTGGCTGTTAACCGATTTCGTCCATTTTTATATGCTAGCAGCTTGCAAGAAGATGTGAGCTGTGTGCTAAATATCATTGAATAAGATTTCTTAGTTTTTACGTAAACCTGATTTCAACAGACAGACACACAGACAGACAGACACACAGACAGACAGACAGACGGACACAGCTATATCGACTCAGGTGGTGACGCTGATCAAGAATATACTTTTCCTTATCTGCCACGCCCCCTTCTATGCGTTACAAACGGACTGACAAAGTGAATATACCCTCTGTGTAGGGTATAATAATGACTGACAGTTCAGCGTTGCCACCTGCTTGGTCAGAACAATAACGGCGAGCATTTTCATAATGAATACAAATGTGGGATTTGGAAACAGTTGGAACTATGACGGAGAACTTTTTCGTGACGCAAACGAATGTTTAAATATTTGAAAAGTTTGATTTTATTTTATAAGAGTTACAATTTCCTTTGCAGAAAACCTATTATTTATCAAAAATGTGTTACGAGTTCAAAAAAATTTATTTAAAAGCAGTATTACTAGAAGGAAATTTATTAAGCCTGATTTATTTTCTTCAAAAAAGAATGTATCTTTAAAGTTTTGAGAATCTTTTAGTTGATTTTATACGTGAGTACTTAATAGGATTTCTCAGAAAATTTGTATTTTTTCATTTTACTTAAAGCTTTTTTTGTTTCATTAAAGTTTGGAAAAGTGAGCAGCTGCCTTCAGCACAAGATTAAGCATAAAATATCAAGTACTGTAAGACGGGTATATCGAATGGTACATCATTTGAAAGGAGATAAATTAGATTTTCTTAAATTATTATTAAAAAAAAAGCCAACCAAGTATTAAAAAAATTGACCTTAAAAATGAAAATTATATGTAATGTAATAGAAAACCAAAAATACAAAAGAAAAACAAAATAATTATAATTTAGACTTCACGTTTGGTTTTCCCTTGGAAAATTTAACAAATTTACAATCCAACCCAACTTCACTTTACTTTATCATTTTTTTTACTTGCAGGCACCAAAATGTCACGTCGATTTCAACTAAGTATCGCAACTACCTGCCTCTGTCTGCTCGTATCAGCAGCAGCGCAAAATTTAGACAAATGGTCACGTCAACTGGAAGCAACTGGACCTGGTCAAGCTGACTCATTCGATTGGGTACCACTAGCGCAGCCTGTTGATGGCTCAGCCGCCACAACTAAGGATCGATCTGCAAATGCACGTGTGCTTACCTACTCACAAACCTTTCCGCCTAATGCTCGATTTGGTAACTTACCCAAGGCTGCCCACAACAACGCACCATCAGCACAACCGCAAAGCTTCGATTTTCCATACCAATTTCAACGTTTTCCGAATGCACCACAAGCCCATTCACTGCGTCAGCATACAGTGAAATCATCCGGCAATATACAATCTCAAGAGCCCACTTCTCAGTCATTCTTCAAGTTTGAAATGCCATTCCATGGTGATAGTAATCGTCCGGCCAGTGCCCCAGGCAGTTTGCAAACCGGTTATCAGATTCAACACACTTTCGGTGGGGGAGCACAAGCAGCACTTTTCAATTCGGCGTTATTTAATCAAAATCCCGTATTTCCGCCAGAATTCCATCCGATACCACAAAAGCCACAACAGCAGTCACTACAATCTAAGCCATTGCATCAGCAGAATTACATAGAGGACACTTTTCCTGTGAAGAACTCATTTCGCGATTCTAAGCCGCAGCAGCAAGCACAGGAAGCATTGCAAACTGTAACACCACAAGTGTTTCCCGTTGATCCACAATCAGACCAAATTTATGAATTTAACAAACCTTCATCGTTCCAAGCTCAATCGCCGTACCATCATGCTGCACCATCTGCAGCACCAACTGCAGCAGTGCCATCAGCACCATCAGTTAGTGGTGGAGCAGCACCCGAAGAAGTGCAATTGCTTTATGTGCCCTACGATACGCTGTACAACCAACAACGACCACAGGGACCACCACCAACGCAAAATCCTTCCTTTGAGGTCAACAAATACAATTTTAACCCCGGACTACCGGCTGTAAATCCTTACCAAATTAATCAATTCTACACTCAGGATCCATTGGCGCCACAAGACCCCAGCTATTACACAACAAGCACCACTAACCGTCCTCTTACCACCACAACTAATAAGCCAGCAGCAGTTTTCCAAAATTTCGCAAGTCAACAGTTTAGCACACCCAAACCAAAACCCAAAGCTCATCAGCCACCACTGGCAATGTTCCTCATACGTAACTCTGCCAGACCAACACAGTCAGATGTGGTTTCTGCGCTGCGTAATTCCAATACTATTTCAGTGCTTGATGCACCCACAAAAAAGACTCCGGAAATTTTCGTTGGTCCAGCAGGTATGCCGATTCCAAGCGGTTATGTTAAGTTTGATCTGCCCTACCTGTCACAACTGTCTCAGATACGTGACTTACGTGATGTTTCCTTCTTTGTTGCGCCACTAAGCTATCGTACTCCAAATGGTTTCAATAAAATACTGTTACCTGAACCGCATGTAGGTTCAATTGTCATCAACCGTGCCAAAGATGACAGTGAACAGGCATTGCCACAGCAACCGCAAAAAAATGCTGTTTTCATTACACCCGAATCAAATGACTTTAATCAATTCCCAAGCACCACACAGCGTACACGTCCAAACACGCAGCATCGCTACAAGCAACACCAGCAACCCACTTCTCCCAATGACTACTATCCTGATGTTTTACGTGAAACAGGACACAAAAATCGTAACCATTACGAAGCTACTACGCAACGTACCACCTCACAACAGCCTTCGCGTGGCAACAAATTCAACTACTTCTACGATCAGGATGTTATTCAAGAGGTAACATCACCGAAGATAAGTAAACATGAACGCCCAAAAAAGAAACGACCACAAAATGTACAAATCGAACAACCAGCCTTCACCCAAAATATTAAAAATCCCTACGCTCAATTCCAACCGATTCCAAACCAAATTTCAAATGACGACTACTACAAGCTACAGACCACACGTCCAACAACCACTTCAACGAGTACCACCAGCACTTCGACATCAACCACTAGTTCCACTTCGCCTGCACCAACTTTCTACAGCTTCAATAGCAGTCCACAAGTTGAGTTCCAGAGCACAAATGGCCAACTATACCACGATTTCACAACAGCACCCAAGGCACCAGAAGAATATATACCACGTTTCACAACACGTCCTCCACCGGTGACCACAGCCGAGGAAGAATACGAAATGAAACAGTATTTCCGCCAGCAAAACGCCATTCGCAATCGTCCACACTCTGTCGCCACCACCAACTCGCCATTCGAACAAGTTCAATATACCCCAGTATCTCTAGATTATGATAGACCAGCGAACAGTCCAGCAACTACACAAAAATCAACAACACATAAGCAGCGTGTAACCTTCTACACGCCAACTCCTGCACCGACAACTGCTACAGAAGAGCAACCAATCAATACGATACCACCACGCACCCAAGCTGTTGAATATAATACTGAGCAGGTATCATATACGGAGAGCTCAACGGAGAAGATTATTCCCAACAATCACCGTCACCAATATAATCAAAATGAAATACTCGACGGCACTGTTGAATACGAGCCTAATCCCTACCAACTGCCTTCGGAATTACCACCGCTAACACCTAACTTGCCTGGACTGGTTAATAACTTGCAAGAAAAAGATAAACAAAATGCCTTCGAACAAACGTCAGCCGCTACCCCAGCTTATGAAGAACCAACACGTCCTACCAGGCGCCCTATCAATCGTATACGTAAGCCTGTTGTCGCAAAGGTCTCATCATCTGTTTCATATTCGGAGTCTGAAACATCCAGCAAGCGTCCTTCACACCGCATTAGACGTCCATACGGCACCAAAGGAAGCTCTGTGACAACTGTTTCATCTGATTCATATACTGGCGATGATGAAAGCACCAGCACGACAACACGTCGTCCATTAGCCTCACGTAATCCTTTGATACGTAACCCCAACCGCATACGTTACCAACCTACTCCCGAAGAAAGACAAACATTGCGCATTAAGCCAAAGAAGAAATACAATGGCTCTAACAAAGTGACCGCAAGCGAAGACTTGGATTATCAGCGTGACGTGCTTAAACAAAATTATCCTGTTTTTAGACAATCTGGTTCATCGTCATCATCATCATCATCATCAACATCGACACTATCGCGTCGCCCTACAAGCCCTACGGCAATACCAAGCTCATATAGCTCATCGATATTTACTACTGATAGACCCACATCAGAATCACAGCAAGTTTACACTGTGACGCCAAGTAATACAGTTGAAAACAGCGATCAGGTGTTCCCAGGTGGTTTACTAGAACCTATGCAAATTGCGCAACAATATAATGATTACTCAAAAGATAATTATGGACCAGGCTATTTTCCTAATCAAGAGGATTTAAATCCAACTGAACCAGTACTGAAAAACGAAATAAGCCCAGTGTATACAACGTTGCCAACAGCTGTACCCAAGACAACTACAACAGAGGAACCTTTAGTAATAACAACCAGACGTTCACCTTTCATTCGCCGTAACTATCCCAGGTTGCGTTCGACGACTACAGAAGCACCGACAACAACTACTACAGCAGCAGAAGAAAGACAAACGGTGAATGGATAATTAATATTTAAACTTATTTGCATTCAATAACATTATTTCTTGTAGGCACGCTCACGCATTCCACCACGCAAGGTGATTAAAGTACGCACACGTACCCGGCGTCCACAGCATCCGGCTTCTTCTACTACTGCACCAGAAGATGAAGTAGAGCAGGAGCAAGAGGTAAAGGCTAACTATCGCAAGCTAAGTCGTTTCAATCAGGATTTGTATGAAAATGATGTAAGTTATCAGTCTTTATATTTTTTACAAATAATAAATATTCACAATTAGGTACGAGGTGTTGAACCATAATGGCATAAAAAAGTCAATAGCTCTTCCTATAGCATCCGAATTCGTTTAACTTCTTGTGAATTAAATATAAATCCTATTTCATGCCGTCCCAGCCTTTTGTTTCATCTAAATGTTTTTTCTTTCCTTTTTACATCTTAGACACCAAGACGTCGCTATAAACAACAATTTCATTTGGACGGACAAGAATCACAATGGTCACCTGCGGTAAAATCAGCAAACAAAAATAGTTTTAGTCCAATTGACACAAAAGCTGAGCGCCAGGAAAACAAGCATAGTTTTGATAATGAACCTGAAATAGTAACAGCCGGTCCAGAGCAAAATGAAAAGAACGCTGATACATATGAAGTCAATGTGTCTGCTAACTTGGGATCAACTGGCAGTGAAACTAAAGTCAATATGAAACAGCCAAATTTAAAGTAAGTCTCCCCCTAAATGTTTTTTTATTTATTTATATTTCTCAACTTAAGCCATGCAAAACAACTTTCAGACCCGAAAAATCGTTTGCTGAACTTCTGGAGGAAGTTATGGGAAAAGCACCTGAGGAGCACACAACTGAATCCGATCTATCCACACGCACTACAGACAGTACATATTTCGAATCACAGAAAACATCAATAAGTAATCGCTTGAATCGACGCGGTAAATGGAAGAAGCTGAAAACAACTGCAGTGGGAGCAAACAACGGCGAAAGTTTTGAGACTGCTGAATCACAAAATATTGGAGCACAGCTGCTAAATTCATTGCGTGAGGGCGGCGAGAAAATCAAAACAAATGTTGAATATGAAAGCGATTTGTCTGCAACTACACCGTTAAGCGCTACAACCATTGCCACCATTAAAGAACTCACCACACTCTTACCAGCGACTACAACACCCACGCCCCAAACAACAATGGACGAATACGATATGACAACGGCCAGAGTATTCGAGTCGACAACTATTCCAACTACACTACCAATGGATGAAATGTTGGACAATCTAAAAACAACAACATTAAGTTTACCCGAAACGACTGCTGAGGAAAATGCAACAAGTCGTTTGGGTGAAGATGATCTTGCAAGCGAAGATGATTTGGAAACACAACCCAGTCTCTTCTCTGAGGTGAAAAGGCAATTACATGAATTATTCGCAGTAGAGGAGAGTGATGATGAGGCAGCGACAGCCGCTTTAGCAGCTGTTGGTAGACGTCGTCAAGAGTATACGAATATAAAGCGAGTGAAACCAGAACCAACAACGGTGGCGCCACTAAGTGCAGAAACAGCTACAGAGGTTGCGGATGAAAGTGGTATTAAGAAGCCATTTCACAAAAATCTAATGGATCATGTTGTTTATGCGACGGAAAGATCAACAAAAATATCATCTGAGACGGAGATTTGCTATAGGGGGCGATGCATACGTTCAGAAGATTTGCCACCAAATCACAAATTAAATTGAATTAGAAGAACTTTTGTAGAAGAAGGAAATTAAAATTTGAAAAAGCCACTTTTTACAATAAAATGAAATATGGTCATAAGAGGGAAAAAGTGTCAGCAAACGAAAACGATTGCGAATTGAGCGATACTAAACGTTATTTGTATGCTTATTTTTTAAGAAGCGATAGTACATAGATTGTGATAAGAACATTTAACGAAATTTGCAATGCAATGGCCTTTAGATCTTGTTGTCTTTGTCTGTTGAAAATGAGTGAAAATTTCACTCAACTAGAACTAAATTTGAAATATTTTATGTTACATAATTTATATTAAATGTTTTTTTTTAAAGTATTCATTTTTCAATAAGTTATAAAAAAACTAAATACTTGAGATAGCAGCAAAAGAAACATCTAAATTGTAGAAACTTTCCAATTACCTTGCTAATGGAAATATCAGTCTCCAACTATAAAGTTGACTCGAGTCTTACACAACAAATTTATGTGATTTGATGAAGCAAGAGCCGTTTCAGTAAAAGAGAAAATTCAAAAGTCTTTATGATTTAGGTGTCTCTGCCACTTATGTATATGTATTGCATATATTATATGTAAGAAATGCATTAATTTTTTAAGCAAATGAAGATTTCACAATATTTTTATTCGTCCAGAAAAATTTTCAATTATTATACTTTCTAAAATGCATAACTTTTCATTCGTTATAAACAAACAAGTTGTTCGTGCTGTTGTATATTCAACTTAGAAAATAGTATAAATAAACTTATAGAAACAAGACAGTAAGTGATGATTAACCACATTGCATGTAATGGGGAAATTAAAATTTACAAAATAAAATTTTGCCGCCCTAAGCCTTTGCGCTCGGAGCGACAGTCGCTTCCTACATACAGCACTGTTAAGAGCTAAGAACAGGCATGGCTCTTTTTTCCAGTAAATTGATACTTTTTTACAAAAAAATTGCTTATAATATTTATACATAGATTATGCTACATAACAATATGAAAATTTTTCAAGACAATTAAGAATTTTTGCTAAATTTTATAGCAGTTTTGAAGGTTCATCAAAACTTACACTTATTGGAAAATTAATATTTTTAAAAAATTATTATTACCATAGTTCTATTATGCGTCTGCATCATTGATATTTGAAACAAAAGAAAAATTTACAAAATGTCAGAATTAGCAATTTGCATTCACTTCAACGCAGTTTTAGTTTTAATTGAAGAAAAAAACATCTTATCTCTGGAATACCAACTATTTCGGGTACTGCCAATCAAGTCATTGCATTACTTTTATAAATACATTGCTTCATAGCCACCAGACGTTGCTTTTTTACCATAGCCGTTTCTTTTTATAATAGAACTATAAATAGCTTTATATATAAAACGAAAACTAAAATTTTAAATATGACATGTATGTATGTATATGTTAATGTAATTATGAATATAGTTCATTTTCGAAATAACAATAGCTCAATAACACAATTTGGGCTTTTATATGTTGTTTCTGAAATAGCTTATTGATTCATGTGTATGTGTTTTAAATATTACATAAATATTTTCTTTTATAGGAAAATAATACTTACTTTGTAAAACTTTTCTTTATTCTAAATTTAGTACATATATTTTTATTTAAACAAAATATCGAATTAAATAAAATGTAATATGTAAAATTTACAGTTAATATTAAATTTTATATATAAGTTTGTAATATAAAATAACATAATGAAACTTAAATTAAAACAAATAAAAAAATACAAGAAATGAAAGTCTTTTTGCATTTTGTATTCACCATACAAAACTATATTATTTAAAATTTTCACTTTTAAGGATACAACGATTTCAAGATATTACAAACAATAAGAAAAATTAAACCCAAAATACAATGTGAAGTCCATGTGCCTGTCATTTTGTATAATTTTTTACACATTAGTAAATTAAAATCTTAGTTACTTTTTGCTGCTGAATCCTCGTTATCAGGATCATTCCAAGATTGTACGTTTGTTCTTCCAAAAAATATAAACAACATGCTGCCAACAAAATAAAATGATGCAGCAATAAAAAATACAATACGCCATTGCGCTGGATTTTTCTGAAACAAAAAAAAGAAAAATAATTATCAAATTAAGAACATTAGAAAATTTTCAAATTAAACACTACAAAATCTGTTTTACCTCATCGGTTATAATGAGCCCCACCGTAAGTGGTGCAGATATACTCATTAAATTTCCACACGTATTCATTATACCCATTAAGTGGCCAGCAAAGTTAGGCGACAAATCGATTTGATTCACTATTATACCGAAAAAGGTAGCAGCATTGGACGATATTGCGATTACTAACAATACAACTGACCAATTTGAGGTAGTCAAAAAGCCTAATCCAGCTAATGCAATTGCTGGAACACACTGTCCAATTGTGTTAAAGAACTTGCGTGACGTGTCGAGCGTCATTAAATCGTACTTTTTTATCACACGATTCATCCAAATAAACACATAAGATAGAGCAAAATAAAAGAAATAGGGTAGCGCCGACAATGGACCATTTTTTCGTATATTAAAATCTAGGATGCTATTAAAATATGTTGGTATTTCAGTAAGCAGCATCCAAAATCCAAAACTGTTAAACATATATGGAACTAATAGGGCATAAAATGCCGGACATGTTAAAATTCTACGCAATGGTAGCTTATGTGGGCGATTATCAGGTTTTATACCGATCCGGTCTTTACCGTGTTGAGATGACAGAATATATTCTTTTTCAACATCTGTTATATGCTTGTATTCTGTAGGTTTATTGGCTGCAAATGAAAACCAAAATACAGCCCATATTAAACCAATAGTGCCTGGCAAATAAAAGTTACTTGGCCAACGAAACCATGATGCAGCAATAAAACCACCTGCGGAAAGCATTAACACCGTTCCAAGATGTAAGCCAGAATAAACAAAAGCGACATTTCCTCCACGTTCATCGGGTGGTGACCATTTTGATATAAAATTCTGTACTGAGGGGAAGGTTACACCTTGGAATAGACCTTGCAACGCACGTAAGCCAATCATCATATGCCAGCTTCCGATATTAGCGCATAGTGGTGTTAATAAAGCTAGCACAGAACAACCAGAAATCGACACCAGGAGAGGATACTTAGCACCAAATTTGTGAGAAAAATAGCCTCCAGGTATTTGTGTAAATAAGTAACCCCAAAAAAAACTGCTCAATATGTATGATTTAACGCTTTCATCCCAATCATATATCTGCAATTAGAAAACATGGTTTAAAAATTTACGTATAGATGAAAATGGCATATTTACCTCAGCATCTGTGTCAGTAGCGTTACGATCAGTCATAGCTACAATTGAAATTGACAGATTTACACGCAAAGCATAGAGTATGCCCATGCCAATGAAAAGCAAGAAACATTGCCAAAATCGTACTGGAATCAGTGGTTCTATAAAAATATGAATTAAAATAGAATTTTTGTATTTTCTAAAATATGAAATAAATGCACTCTAAGGCTTTGGAATTGAATCTTATTTGCAGAGTAGAGAGTATAATTTTAAAACTACTGAACGTACTTTCAACTGTACGTGATATTTTCCCCTATTATGAGTGTCAACAAAAACGACTTGACTCCACACCAGTCAATTTCTTCCATGGCACGACTGATATTTTTCCCGACTGTTTCCCTCGTTGCAGGTTAAACAGAAACTTTCAAGCAAATCTGTATGTAAAGTTTTCCACTTTTTAGCAATTGCTTCTGTAGCCTTTGAGTTATAACAAATTGTACTTGTCCTTGCTTCTACCAAAACAAAAAGAGTTGAACTTTTAAGAATCCGATTTTAATATTTTTTTGTAGTGTTTGACCAGTTAATGAATTTCAAAAAAATAGTTTCGGCATTAGTCGAACCATTAATGTGCTACAAATTTTGAAAGTTTATAAAATATGTGAGAATTAATTTTAGAAACTTTATCTCTTAAGTCTGTGAAAAAAGTTTTTAAAACAAAAAATGTTGGGAATTAGTTTGTATTTCAAAAAAAAAATTTCAAAAATTCTATTGAAAAGTGATATTTTGAGTTAGCTTGAAAGTTTGCCAAAATTTAAAAGTCGCATTATTAATTTTTGATTTATTTTTTATTTTTATTTATTTGAATTTCCACAAAAAAAAAATTTAATCGGAAGCAAAATAGGATCTCATTGTCAGTACCTTATTTTCACTTTTTAAAATTTTGAATGCCTTTCAACCGAAATAATGCTGCACACAGTCCGTTTTTTTCAGTTTTTTTTTAAATCCAGCTGCTTGGTTTACTTAGTTTTATGTTTTAAAAAAAAAACTTAAAATTTATATTTGAAAAAAAAAAGAATTTTTGTGACATAAATCTTTAATTAAAAAAATCTATTCAGACCAAATTGGCAACCCTATCTTTTATGAGTCGCTTAGCGTCCTTTTTTTATAAGTATCCCATATGAATTAAGAAAACTTATAAAAAGAAAAGGTTTATTTTTTAATGAGTTTTTTTAAGCCTTTTTAACGCACACTAGAATATATAAATTAAATAGTTATAGAAAATATTGATATGCGACTTATATAGAAGGTTTATATAGTGCATTGATGAGTCTGGTTGAATTTAATACAAACATACATCTCATTCAATCGTTTTTTTTTTGTACAGCAGCTTACTTAACATTTATAAATCTATTTAATTTCATGAGTTAATTAGTTACTTTGAAACAAGCAAAATTTTAAATTTTTGTAGTGTTATTCAGGATTGTTCCAAGGTTGAATGTTCGTTTTTCCAAAAATAATAAACGTCATACTGCCAACTAAATAAAATAATGCAGCCAGATAAAATATAATGCGCCATTGAGTAGGATTTTTCTAAAAGACAATATCAAAACGGAATATATAAACAAACGAGAAATTACAAAAATAAATCGGTTTTACCTCATCGGTTACAACGACTCCCACAATAAGAGGAGCAGCCATACTCATTAGATTTGAAAAAAAGTTCAATACGCCCATTAGCTCGCCAGCGAAATTCGGGGTCAAATCAATTGGATTTACGTATGAGCCACATAAGATAGCACCATTAGTCGAAACTGAGATTACTAAAAGTAGAATAGCCCAATTTCTATATTCACCCGTAGTCACATAGCCCACTAAAGAAAGTGCAACCATTGGAGTCCACTGACCAATTGCATTAAAGAGTTTACGCGAGAAATTTAGTGATAGCAATTGCCGATTAGTTATCACACCATTCATGTAAATGAACACACTATTTAGACAAAGAAAGCCAATATATGGCAATGCTGACAATAAACCATTGTCACGTAAATTGAAGCTCAAGATGTGATGAATATAAGTTGGTGTTTGAGTTAGAAGCACCCAAAAGCCAAAGCTGTTGCAAATGAATACCACAAGCGCGGCATAAAATGCCACAGAAGTAAGAATTCTGCCCCATGGTGGTTTAAGTGCTGAACCAGCTTCATCTCTTTTTTGGACATTGCCTGACAAAATATATTCTTTTTCACTGGCTGTTACGGTTTTATGTTCTAAAGGTGTACTGGCGCTATATATAAACCAAAAAATAGACCATGTTACACCAAGAAGGCCGACCAAATAGAAATTACTTGGCCAACCAAGCGGCGATGCAGCAATGTATCCACCTACGGAAAGTGAAGTAACCGTCCCAACATAAGTGCCAGAATATACACAAGAAATAAGTCTTGCGCGTTCATTGGCTGGTGCCCACTTTGCAATAAAATTATGTACTGAGGGAAAAAGCAGACCCTGGAAAAGTCCTTGCATCGAACGCAGTCCAACGACCATATACCAATCACCAAGCTTAGCACATATTGGTGTTAGGATGCCTAACAAAGAACATGCTAAAAGACCGATGAAGATAGGCATCTTAGAGCCAAAGTGGTGTGCAACATAACCACCAGGTATTTGTGTTATTATATAGCCATAGAAGAAACTGCTCAAAACATATGATTTAATGCGCTCGTTCCAGTCATATATCTGTGAACGAAAAATAAGGTTATACCGCACAGCTAAACTTATATAAGTAATCTATATATTTACATCAACATCAGCGTCAGTAGCCGTACGATCAGTCATTGCTACGATAGAAATTGATAGATTCATACGTAGACCATAAGTGATTGCTATGCCCAGAAATAGCAGGAAACATTGCAAATATCGCACTGGTATCAAAGGTTCTATAAAATAAAAACTTATGTAATTCATGTTCTGTTTCCAGCATGCTTGATATTTTTATGCTTTGGCATAATTCATTATCATGTACATAATAAAACAGTATCGGCCAGGTAGCACAACCGTTAGGAAAATCTTTATCAAGCTTTCACATGCATTTGATCTCAGGTTTGCAAAACGGTAAGATGAGCAAAACTTAAGAATTGGTGCAAGCAGATTCATTTTACTAGTTTTTCAAATGCAATAACAGCCCAAAAGAAGACTTTCTCTCAATATAAATGGCGTGGGAGCTAGCGATAGCAATACTTCTGTCACTTCAATAAACAAAACAAAAGCAAATATTCTCTCGGTGCTTTGATTTATCAAACTAAGTACTAGCCGTCCCTGCAGACGTTGTTCTGACCTTTCCGGTAGGTGGCGCGATGTTGTATGAACTCGTGCGATGGAATATAAAAGCGAAACTGCCCACTTTTCCAGTGAAAATATGAACTCCATTTCATGCTAATTGAGTGGACATTTTTGTAAGATAATGACCCCAAACACCCCTCCAAAGTAGTAAATAATTGGTTTTGTGCGAAAAAGATCGACGCTTTGGATTGGCCAGCCCAGAGCCTTAAGCTAAATCCAATAGAAAACCTGTAGAACGAAGTTAAGGTTGAAATCGTAAAGAAAAAATATAGAAACATGGATGATCTTTTGAGTGCCACAGAAGATTGGTGATTGCAATATCGAAAGGAAATATCAAAAAATCGTGGAGTGGGTGGGAAGCTGCCATTAAAAATAGAGGCAATACCACAAAATATAAATGATTCGAATCTATGGACCTACCTTAAAATCGACAAATATAATTTCAACACGATATATGTACACCCAATTCTTTTTTACACGATCTTTTTCACACGGTTTTGATTTAACACGGTCTAAGAAAAAATTTGATTCCGCTACTACACGATTTCCTTCTATTAAGTGCGATTTAAAAAAAAAAACTATTTGATTGAAAATTTAAAGAAAAATATTTTTACTAACCATGGTATTTTAGAAATTTAGATAAGAAATTCCCCGTTTTAATTTATTTTCATACTTTATCATGTCTTTTTTATACGGTTTTTTTTTTAACGGTTTTGTCTGGAACATATCTACCTTGTAAAATCAGTATACTCTCTTCCCCAGACTGTGCCATTTATGTGTCCAGCTCATTTCATCGGTTTTTTTTTACATTTTGATAATTTTTTTTTATTAAGGAATTATAGCTCAATATCATACTCGTATTATGTGTGCATTAAATATGATGAATAAGGCTTTGCAAAAAACCAAATACTTGTTTGTTAACAAGTAGCATATAAGTCCATGGCTGTATCTTTTTATGAACTTTTTTATGTAATCCTGCATTAATTAAAGTGTATTCTCTAAAACAATAATTAGTATGCATGTTATAATTAACTTAGTCGGACTTATTTGAAGATACTATTTTTAAGATTAGTGAGTTAAGATTAATATTTGATTTTGAAGTGTCAATCGTTCATAATATCGTAAATAATTTACAAACATTTGGTACACTACTTTTGAAAATTTAATATAGATTTTTATACAAACGTAACGTTAAATTCTTTGTGTTTTCCATGGCTAAAAAATTGCTAAGATTATGTTTTATGGGTTCACCCCAGTGACGGCGATTATCGGCAATGATTTTTTTATAACTTCTAAGGGACAAAAACTTTCCAAAATGCGAGTTTTGGTTCCGAAGGTATTTAGAGTCAAATATACTCAACGTATTTTTATTTAGAATAAAAAAAATGAAATCACTTCTAGTGGACTAGACTCTTTACAATTCCAAAATTTTGTGTATTTGGCTGCCGCTCATTTACATAAATTAATAAACTTACGTTTTTCTCCGGATTCTGTAGGTTGCATTTGTAACAGCTTCAGACGTTTTTTTGGAAGCGGATTATTTTTTCAATAATATACAGCGTACGATATTTTTTTTTTCTTCGTATAAAAAATGGTTTTTTTGACAGCAGCGGCAAAGCATTACAATATCAATCAAAATGTAGATTCTATATAATTATGTCAGCTCTTAGGTTCCGCACAGAGTTAGCGCTATAAGCCTTCAAAAACGCTTCCAACACGCGCGATTTGTAGCAAGTGCCTTCAATTCTCTCCAACATTCCTCTGATTCACGTATTTTCTGTTCTAGTGATCATTTCCACGTTAATTTAGGATGGACGCATTTACTACTACCCTTAGGAATCCACTCCAGTGCTTGCCGATAGACTTCAGTTGCTGAATTTCACAACGTATGTACAATTCATTTCCATTTTGGCCGTATGATTTGAAAGCAAATCGGATCTTGTCAGCATCGCGTGAACAACTTTACATTAGAGATGGTCCTAGGCTACTAAGCTTTTAAGATTCAGCGAAGCTAATTATCTTGGTACACACTTATAAATTCTATAGCAGGACGCTGTTGGCAAGCCAAGTTTCAAAAGAACTGGCTTCACGTTTGGCTCAAAGTTTTTTAGCTTCGTTGTCGCTGACACGACCTTTCGCTTTTTTTATTCTAGCATGGATGTCTTAATTGATCCACTTCTTCTATGCTGGAGTCGCTTATTATAAAGCTATTGCTGGCACCGGTTGCGCGATGAACATATGTATATTTATTTATGTTGATTTTTAGACCTACTTCATCCGAAGAAAATCTGAGGGAAGCAAGTTTTCTTGCATGACTGACTGGTAGGTGGCGAGTAGGCATGTCATCGGAACTAGCGAGGTCTTCCACATGCCGTTAAATTTGCTTCAATATTTTTTGTTTTCCCTGAAATATGTATGTTCAATTGAGTTTTTTGTCACACAAATACTTGAAATAGTGCTTTTACCTCTTATGATGAAATCATGCCCACAACTCTTTTAGGTTAGGATATCTCAAATCCTGACGTGATATTGAGCAATTCTGATCTCGTATTCGGTTTACCTCGGAAACAACTATTCTGCAGCACAAATTTTTAAAAAGTTTGGAGGGTAGTATTATTTTTGACTAGGATAAAGTATCGCCAAGTTGTATCCTTAAATTTGATCACTCTATAATATTTACAAATGGTTCCGACAAGCTCTGTACAAAGAATGGGTAAATTAGGACAAGAAGTGGCACCTCCCAAGCAAAAGCAATTTGTACAACGATGTAGTGGGACAATTATTCATGATAATGCAACAAAATTTCGCACAAATATTAGAAATTATTCGGACAAAAATTGTGCGTATTTTGAAAACAAAACGTGGGGCCTCCCAAATAATTAAATGGATTGGGAAATTTTTAAAACGCTATACTGAGAGTTATTTAAGATTATGCAATCGAATGATCGAGTACTATCGTACAACACTTTTGACACGCTTTACTGAGGAAGACATTTAGGGTACTGCAACTAAATACACAAACAATTAGTAGAATTAGTTCGGACAAGGTCCAATCAAAAAACATATAAATTTTGACACGAGGACAAGGCGTATTCTTTACAAGTAAAAGCTTTGAAATTTCACTGTTTTCTGTTAAGCACTAAGCAAAAGGTGGGCGGATTATGAAAAGGGAGCGTGGAAAGTCCCAACAGGCAAAAACTTCAATATGCTACACAGAGAAAAAAATTTAAAGCTAATTTCATGCACTTACAAGGAATGCTTCGGACAAACACCATATAAGAAAAGAGCATAAGCTTTAAGTCGCAATACTAGACTCTGTATATACAACCAATATGAAACATTTGGTGAGCATGGAAATCACCCGACAGAGTTTGCGCCAGCTTTAACAAATAATGTGGCAGTATCCACAAAAAAAAAAATAAAATGGCTGCATTTAAGAAGCTATTAAAGTTAGTGTTACGAAAAATCATTTAGTTATTTTCTATCGCTAAATATTTTTTTGCAATCGATAGTTTAAGTAAGGCTGATAATCGAAGTAAGCGTCAGGCGCCAGAATCGCGGTGGGTCTGGTTCTGAGAGACCGATGAAAAAAATGTTGCTCAATAACTCGGAAATAACCATTGTTGTACAGGAGATAAAAACACATTGATTTCATTGCCGAAAAATCTCCACACAAGATTTGACCCAACTTTCACTATTTTAAAGTTTCCAATATATTTTTCGGGCATGAAGTCGATGTGTGTTCTTCTGCTCTACAATATTTTTCTCAATATATTTTTCTACTTGTCGCTTTCTTTCCGAACTACTGAGCGAAATATGTTTTTGTCGGCCGCTCACAACCAGGCCCACACGATTCTGGCTATTGCCGACGATTACCTATCAGCTATACTTAAACTATCAATCAAAAAAGAAATTAAGCGGTAGGAAATGACTATAAAAGGTGCAACACTACCTACCCGATTATTAGAATAAAGTTGGCGGATTCAAAATTATTTACAAGACATTTTTACACCCGCAAAATTTTACGACTATGTATTCTGTCCGCATTTTAAATAAGTTAATAATTAAATTAAAAAGGACTTTTAGCACAATAGATTAGGTACCTCTCTCTACAGGACTTTTTTGAATAAAAATTGAAGACTTTTACGCGCAGGGTAAATTCAGAAATTTCGGACATAGCCGGGAATTGGACGATTTTTATATTGAAATTTCTACCATTTTATGGAAATTTCATTGCTGCGCCTAAGATCATCACTATTTCATTTAAAAATAAAGTAGACATATTTAAAATTGTTAAGTACATATTTCATATATATAAATAAATATGCACAAAACATATATGAAATATATTGTTTACGATTTGTGCTTAAAATTCATTAAAGTTTCATATTGTTACTGTATATATGAGCCCTTTACTTTGAAAGTGGTCTAAGTCCCTGTTCGTTAAGAAAAAATTAAGTAATTTTTATACAGTTGATTTTACTGAATTTTTTCTAATTAACGAAGAGGGACTTGTAAGTCCACTTTTTTAAATTATTTCTACGAAGTCGCATTAATATATGCAACTTTAATAAAATATAAAAATGTAAATGGAATGTTTCAACATACTTAAAATACATAAGATTCTCAGGCAGACTGTAAATTATTTTAATAAAATTATGCTTATTTAAGATTCTTCCGAGTTAGTTAGTGGTTCTTCTTCATCTTCAACTATTGCTTCAGCACCAGCGACATTTGTATAAGACATTCTACGATTTTGGCTAGGAGAATTCCATGATTGTATGCTTGTGCGTCCAAATATTATAAACAATAAGTTTCCAACAAAATACACTCCAGCCGTAATAAAGAAAACAATACGCCATTGAGCAGGATTTTGCTTGAATAAAAGAAATTGTAAATGAATGTCGTTAATGTTATTCTCTAGAAACATTGCAAAAATAAGTTGAATTGATTTTTTTTAAACTGATGCTTTTTACTTTTTTCTACTCAGCTCTAAAGACAACATTATCTTCTTTATGTCATGTAAAGAGCTTTAAATAAATATGGCAATTCTTACCTCATCAGTAACTATAAGTCCTACTGTTAATGGCGCAATGATGCTCATAATATTTGCCGCACAATTTGTAATACCCATCAAAGTGCCAGCAAAGTTGGGCGCTAAGTCTATGTGATTCACTTGAAATCCTAGGTAAGTAGCAGCATTGGTACCCACAGCAATTGTTAACAAGGCAATAGCTAACTTTGTACTATCAGCAGCTGTCACATAGCCAAGTCCAATTAGCGCCAGCATAGGCAGCCACTGACCAATAGAGTTGAACAGCTTTCGAGAGAAGTAAAGCGGCATAACGCTTCGCTGATTTATCACATCGGCAATAAAAATAAATAAATAGGAAAGTAAACACATAGCCAGATATGGTAACGCTGACAATGGTCCATTACTTCGTATATCCATGCCAAGAATGCTTTTCATATATGTTGGAATTTCAGTGAGCAATGTCCAAAATCCCCAATTATTTCCACAATGCACTAGTAGCAATGTGTAAAAAGGCACTGAGGTAGCAATTTTTCTCCACGGTGGAGTGAGAGCTAAATTCTGCTCATTTCCAGTGTCTGACGAACGTCTTGTGCGACCAGAGATTTCAATAAAATGTCGTTCATTAGGGCTTATTGTTGGATGTTCTGCAGGCGTACTGGCACTGTTATACAACCAAACAAGAGACCAGCAAATGCCAACGACACCTGAAATGTAAAATATGCTTGGCCAACCTAGCCAAGAAGAAGCGATATAACCACTCACAGATAGCATCAGCACAGTACCAAATTGTGTTCCTGAATAGCAATAGCTAACCAGACGTCCACGCTCCTCGGCAGGCGCCCATTTTGATAGGAAGGTGTGTGTGGATGGAAAAATCATACCTTGGCTTAGCCCTTGAATGGCACGTAAGGCGAGCACCAATTTCCAATTACCAAATTTGGCACAAAAAGGCGTAAGTATTGCTAGGAACGAGCAAATTAAAATACCAAAGAATAGTGTGTACTTAGCGCCATATTTGTGCGCAAGATAGCCACCAGGTATTTGAGTTATCACATAGCCCCAAAAGAAACTACTGAGCAGGTACGATTTTATACTTTCATCCCAATCGAATTCCTGGAAAGATAAGAAAATACAATTGATAATGGAATATTTAAGCAAATGGGTTATAGACAATGGAGTTGATTTATTGCAAATGATTTGTCATCGAGCACAGTGTTTGATTAAACAATTTATTCGAATTTAATTTATTTCTAAAATTCGTAGGTACATATTTCATAATTATCAGTCACAAACGGCTGTTGTAAGGCAGTGATTTTTAGACACTCATTTGTAATTGGGTAGTAAGACACTATTTAAATAAATTATTTACTTTTCTAGGATCTTCTGAAGAGAATCATCATTAATTTCAATATATTTTTTTCCAGTAAGAAAATTATGTTTATGTTTAGATGATTTTTGATACCAGCAGTACTGTTTTTGGATCTATTAGCAAAGAGTTTGTAAGTCAATCCTATCAATTTAGCATCCACAGAATAACTTCAAGCGAATTTTGTTATATTCCTGGATCACGAGAATTATTATTTAGAATCTACTTAATTTAAAATATTGTACGCGTATTTCGGCAATTCGAAAGCAAATTGAAAAGTTTTAATTGCTGAGTTTTTACTTACACAATGTGTAAGGCGCCTTCATTATTTTTTTAAAGATCAAGAGTTTTATAAGTTCAATGAATGTATTCCATTGCCAGATGTCATGATGAATGAATTACCTCATGAAAGCCGCTTGCTGAAACATGTATTTAGATTTATTTCCCCTTAACAATCATGTTATTCAAACACAACAATCCATTTAATGGAAGCATCTCTCACTATTTTTTGAAAACACCTTTTTTATTTTAAGCCGATAAGAAATCAAAGAAATTGTTGATCAGCTTACGATAAAGGTTTTTGAGAAATTATTTACGGATTTTACAGCGGCAGCAACGTTTTATTTTTTTTAAAGCGATGATATGTAAAATTTCACGCCTAAGTAGTAATTGTGAAATCAGACCTCAAGATATAACGCAAAATATAGCATTTTACGAATATTTGTATAGACAAAGTGCTAGCAAAGTTGAAGACCACATAATTTTTTTCTTTTTCGAGAAAGTCGTATTTGCTCATGACTTTTTCATAAGAAACGAATTGCCCGAAGGATATTTGCATAGGATATTTTGCATGGACAAGTTTTTACACAGTGGTATGGCAAATAAAAAGTTAAGGGTCTTGTGAAAGATCGAGGATAGTATTTATTTGGTGAGTTTACCGATATAAATATTACCCAAAGATAGTTCGATTAAAATGTGCATATTCTGCGCGGTATAATTAGTAAAAAGATCTTCTCGATTTTATCTCCGAGGCAGCAAAAAAATAGAGGACTCTCAGAACCCATAAGACATCCAAAGCAATATGGCAATCCTAAAACAATTGAAAATCACTGGCCTACTGTCTAAGAGCCGCAGTGATATCGCGAATCACTGCGAATTGCACTAGACACTGGACTACCGGCAAGCATGCTGATAAATTATGTATTCCGTTCCATTATCCTTTTTCCCTTTATGCCGTAGTTGTCTGTTTCTGTAACTGTCTGGCCCTTGCCAGAGCCAAACTCAGATATCTAGGACACGATGTCTTCAACAACCTCAGAAAATTGGCTAAAAAATAATCGGATCGTTGCTCAACTACTTCAACAGGTCTAACTGGATATAGCTTTTATTATTACCAGGTTTTTCTTATTACATTTTTTTAACAACTTTAATAACAAGTTCTGTAGGAGCACACATATGGTATTAAAACGGCACGATTACTGTTAATTACGGCTTTTGACATTTCTTGACGTATCATTTGGATCTATGTGAGTACATAAATATTTTTTTATAAAATTCATTTTGGCTCGAAAATGCTTTTAAAAATAACTGTTTTAACTTATGTTATATAGAGATTACGAGGTATAGTTTTAAAATTTGTTGAATGAAATACATAAAGTCAAATTTAACGGCTTAAGTTGACCTTAGCTGACGTTATCCATTTTTAAATTTTTTTCAAGGTGTAAAAAAGGGTTAAAAATGTATATAAAAAAAATACTTTTTATCCTCTTTTAGCTCTAAAAAAAATGGATAATGTCAGCTTAAGTAAACCTGTTCCAATTTAACTATTTAGTATCATTCCTTATGTATTATCGACAATATTTTATAATTTCACAATCCTGCACATTTTGCAAATCGTACACTGTGCAACTTAATCATAGCAAATGAACGCAAAAAAATGCAAACGATAACAAAAATGATTATTATGCAAAGTATGTTGTGTTAGAATTTTATCTTAGATTTTTGTAATTACCTCAAAATCAGGATTTGTTGCATTACGATCGGTCATGGCCACAATTGCAACCGATAAATTTACGCGCAACGCGTACGCAACTGCGAGTCCGCAAAATACCAAAAAACATTGGAAATGCCGGACACCAAAACGAGGTGCTAGGAATTGAATTATAGATAAACATATGTTTGTGCAACGCAATGATTAAACTCCCACTAACCTGGAACAGCTCGGTTGATTCCAATCCGTTGATATCCAGGCCGATCAACAACGGAACAGCAATCACACCAGAAAACCATTGTGCAGTAGGACAGTGTATAAATAAAATTAGAGGAGGGAAATTGACTAACTAATAGCAAGTTTTTTGCTCATTTCACGCGCGTTTGTTTGCCAATAATTTTTCACTACGTTTACAAAGAAAACATTTGAAAAAAGAAGAAGAGAGAATACAAACTGGAACAGCTGTTCTTTTAGTGCTGCCGGACTTAAAAGTATTCAGGTTTTGAGTACAGTACGGAGCGAAATGACGGAAAAGGTTGAAGTTTTTACTTGATGCAGCCATAAAAGCAGTGTGTTCAATAAAAAAATTGTGTTGTGCTATAAAAACTTGAAATTTTTCCATAATTTTTTACATGATTGATTTTTTTGGAACAGGTTTACGTTAGGGACAACTCTCCGATTTTATATATTTTTTGGAGATGTAGCGTATCATAAATAAATAATAAATCTGCAAAAAAAAATTGTCGGTCGGATCTGGTTTAGGAGATATAGCCATCCACAGTTGTGGATATAGCTTTTATAAAAAATGTCATAAGTTGGGAACCCCTGAATGAATTTTCAAAATATGGATGTCATATTAAAGGTAATTTAATCAGTCATATTAATAAACTAATTCCGATGGTTAGTTTTCGATTTATGTAGAAATTTGTAGAAAGTTGAAATTTTTTTTTTTAAACCGTTATTTTTTCCAAAAAATGTATTATTAACCTATAGTAATTGATAGCGATTTAGAATGTAAAATTCATTACCTTTAAAATGGTGTGCTATGAAAAAATTAATTTTGGCCACGTATCAGTCTATGATATATCCAACACCTGGGTTGCTAGCCACAATAATTTTACATAAAAGTAAGGGTTAGTGGGCGGCATACGGCCGCAGCTCAGGATTTAAAACTCCCAAAAATCCGACACCGGCTTCGCGGCGGCCTTCGGCCGCGTATCAGTCTATAATATATCCAACACCTAATTTTTCGAAATTTATTGACTATTTTTTCTTAAAAATTAGCATAAATCAGCGACCTGGAATCAAATGCACCGTTTTCCAAGAGTGATTATCGCAAAAGCCATTGAAAAAAGTTCAATTCACTGAAAAACAAAATTTATAAATTATAACTTCTAAACTATGATGCTGTTCCTTTTGTATGGCTTGGAAGATTTTTATGACAGATTTAAAAATTCAAAGAATTCTTCACAACTGCTATAAAAAATTTGGCATCAATTGCATAATGAATTGACGAGTAGCAGCACCCAAGACCATTATCATCATCTAAGCTCAATATGGTAGCTTTAACTTAGAGCCTTACATAAATGGAAATTTATGCTTTGGGCTTGTAAAATAAACTGTAAGCCTGGCTTCAGGATGTTTTTTTTGTAGTTTTATATTAATTAATAAAAATCCATACGCAAAATGTGTGAATAAAGTTTTAAAAGGACTTTCGTTTTTTATTCCGCAGAAAACTGTAAAGCTTCGAACATATGCCTAAACCAAAATAAACGTGACGTGACGCAAGGAGTAAGACCGAGTATATGTAAACCAATGTTAATAACCAAAATAAACAAACGTAATTGATCGAAAGTGAACGAAACACTTTGACGAGACGTGTTGTTCCGTAAGAACCGAACTTGAAACCGTCATTACTCGTTATAATAGCTGCATCGATTCGTTGCCTAATGTAACATTTTGGGATAAATGTCAAAACAGACGTAACGTTCGTTCAGCTGCTATCGTCTCGTCACGTCTATTTTAATTAAGTCTATACACTTCATATACCTTTCAGAAATCATTCAAATAAAATCTTACAGAGTTTCAGCTATGTTTCAGAATTAATTCATTTCCATTTCGGAAAGCTTTCTGCAATATGTCATTATTGACTGTCGACTTAAATTTAATTATATTTAATACGTTATGGTCGAAGGATCAGTCCTGCATTGCTAATGAACTTCTGTGATTTCATTAGTTTTAGATCTTAATGTCAATTTAATGAAAAATAGTACATAAAGGAAATTAATAAAAACGAACTAAGTAATCATAGAAAAGTATCTTCTCACAAAAAATAGTTTCATCTTCACTATCAAAAATATTTCAATAAAAAAAGTTTATTTTTGCTTACACAATATATCAGCTGAGTTTTCCGTCATACGTCGTCAAATAGTTAACACACAATCGTCGGAATTGTAGCTAAGCTATTAATTGCTTCATTTTGTTGGAGCCACTGTTGGAGTTCATAATTTATATTCAAAAATTAGAAAAAACTATAGCTTCAAACAGAGAGCCAGCCTAGCAACATTCATACAGTTTTTGACTTCCAACTATGTTTATGTACATATCATTATTGTTAATGTCGTATATATACAAAGCAGATAACAAAAAAGTTATATAAAATCATAAATCAATATTTAGATTTTGTATGAAATCTCATTAAACGTTCGACTTGCAATATTTCATATGAGACATTTTTTCTACTTCACGTACTATTTCTGAAACATTCATACCGAGTTGGTACATAAATATATATCTTTCTGTTATATACGATCTTCGATTGGAATTCAACTAGCATCGCTTTCTAACAAATAACAGCACGCTTGACAATATCTCGAGGACAGAGATTTTATAAAGTTAGCAAGACTGTCATTAAAGAAAGTACAGTTCAGTTTTCAATCGAATAAAAGTTAATGTAATTAATAATCAGTTTTTTCCTGGCAAAATTCTTTAAAAATATTAGAGTTATGCTCAAGTGTTTTTTCTATAAAAATGTAATTCAATTGTGCGACAAGTAAAACATGTAATCATCGATTAGAATTTAATTTCCTTCCAAATTATAGTACTCTATTACATTAATGCTGAGTGAAAACATTTTACATAATTGGCAACGCTGCGACTGAACAACATCCGTAATGTACAGTACGGGTTACAATCGACTAAGAAGCAAACGTGATTTTTAAAACTCCGTTTTATTTGCAAAGTTCTTTCAAAATATTAAAGTTCTGCTCAAGTGTTTATTATTTAATGTAAAAGTGGTAGAAAATCTGTAATTAAATTGTGTGAAAAGCCTTTAAGAAATAGAGCAAAAAGCTTTAAAGTGTTAAAAGAAAAAATCAAAGAAATCGGTGGCTCAATAAGTGCATGTATGTGTGTGTTTGTGTGTGTGCGCTTAACGGCAATGAATAAAATTGCAATTTGGTGAAAAAGAACAAGAGCAGAGAACAAGAGGTGAGTGAGTTAAATCGTTAAATACAGTACAACCTTGCTCAACGCAACTAATAGAAATTCGGGCAGTTGCAATAACTGAGGTTGTTGCAAAAACCGAGTCAAGAAATTTTTTCGCCCAAAGGTGCTGATTGTGAATAATAATGCATATTATTCATTAAATTAAACTCGCATTGGAATGAGAGTAAAAGTATTTTATTGAAAATTCTGCATTCTTTATTTAAAACCAAAAAAACCAAAATAAATATTTCTGACGCAGTAGTTATTTATCAAGAAAATATGAAATTTTTGACACCATTTTATTATATGCCATTAGGTATATGCTGCACTGCATTTTCGCTAAGATCTTGAAGAATCAAAATATTTTTTACGCCATTTTCTCCAGCCCATTGAATACATGTGCTGAATGAACTAAAAGCAGTGCTAGCCTTAATATTCGATATAGGTGGAGTGAA
The DNA here is from genome assembly GCA_963680825.1 of Meiosimyza decipiens. Taxonomy (NCBI): domain Eukaryota; kingdom Metazoa; phylum Arthropoda; class Insecta; order Diptera; family Lauxaniidae; genus Meiosimyza; species Meiosimyza decipiens. Next base: position 57,010,524 of record OY804261.1, on the reverse strand, counting down.
ACATTGGTTTCGTCTGCGCTTTCAATTTCTTCCACCTGATCTTCGTTTTTTGACAACTGGCATTTTGCAGCACACAGAAAGGAACCGGTCGCAAAATAAATTTATTAAAACTGAATAAGCACGAAATAAGTGTACACGTAGTTCTTAAATATTGTACATGCATACCACATATATGTTCTGAGAAATAGCAGTAACATTTAAAGAAGCATTTCAAAATCAAAAAAGAAGTCAAAGTAAGTTCGATCAAAAGTTAAAAAATTCAAGTTGCGATAATTGAGTACTGTTTTTTTTAAAGTTGCGTTAACAGAGTCTACAATGTAAACAATTGAGGTGTTGCAATAATCAAGGAGTTGCGTTCATCGAGTGTTGCGTTCAGCGAGGTTATACTGTATAATGATATAGCATAATTCATAACATTTATTTTAAAACAGAACAGATTTGTAAAGTTTTAATTGTTGCTTATAATTTGGAAATAAATTGAGATACTTTGCTCTACTAGGCCGGTCAGTAGAGACTTTTGCTTTGTAAAAGGTTGAAAAAGATTAATTTTCACACATCATTGAAATCGAAACGGAGGAGAAGAATCGATTTTTTGGATCTTGTGGAAGCTCTGAATTGTTTTCCTCTTCACTTCAAAGGTGCCCAGAGTTGGTTTCTATCGATAAAACTAGTAAGCCAAAGAACTTACGAATAAAATGACCATGCAAACTTGGAGAACACAATAATCTGCACATATTTTCTTGTGCACTTTTTTCGTAACTCTGATGTTTGTCGATTCACAGCTGAAAACCAATGCAAAAATTTCTTATAAATATGTACCTACTTAAAAACAAATCTTTAATTTAATAATATGTACATATGAGCATTTCCATACTGTCGAATGGGACATTCGTACACTTTTAAAGTGGAATAAAAGTCAAAGTAAAACACTTTTTTTTTTTCTTCTGTTACTCAAAAGAATAGCCCTTTGGTAACACCATATTTAGTGGTAAATTTGAGGACAGACGTACTACCGGTTTCAAGATAAAGGAAATAAAAGAGCCATTCGAATGGGACAAAAAATTGAAGTGTTTTTTATGGCCATTTATAGGAAAGCCTAAGTCAGCAAAACTTACCAACATTTTTTAACGCAACTAATTTAAAAATGTTATGGAATAATAGCACTTTTTAATAAATTTCGTTCAATTGAAAAATCTTTTTTATTTTTTTTTCTTACAAAGTATAATATGAGTCGTGACGGGACATTGCGAATGGGATATATTTTCCCTTATGGTTTACTTGGTAAATTTTTCATGTATTTATAAGATTTCTTGATATTTATGTACGTCACAATATTTAAGATTTATATAGTAATTAAAAAATCAAATTTAATATTATTCAAAGTCAAATCAAATGGTCGAGATCAATTTTAAGCAAGAAAATAGGAAACAGTAATAAACGTATGTATTTAAATATTTTTCTTAGAAGAATATGCAGTCCGAGCTGCTTTAATTTAATGACCATCACAAGAAAAGCTATGTAGTTTATGGGTACCAGGGATGCTTGACACATCCTTCCATTTGTCTACTAATTGTAGTGAAAACTACTTAATTTGCTCTGAAGAGATGTAATGAACTTGTACACCGTTAATGTCATTTTGTGCGCATTTGAAAAAAGCAAAAGCATCAAGTGAAACGACATTTTTTGATTTAGTTATTTGCCAAACTTTTCTTTTTAAATTTGCTCCTACTCCATCAACTGCGCCTTTTCCATGTGAACTTGCGAAGTAGTTCCATTCCATGTATTTGCACCGGAATTCTCTTAAAAAATCAAAAAAGCTCAAAACAATGAATTTTTTTTAAACTGTGAGCTGCTACCATCTGAGAACACAAATATATTTATAAAATTTCCATACTGACTTTGTAACTAATGTATGAGTTTCGTTAAAAAAACAGCAAACGTCTTCCTTGTTGTGGCTTAATATATATAAGTATATATATATATATATATAAAAATGTAAAGACTTCAAACTAATCTCTATTAACTGTAAATTTTTAATTTTCTTTAGCTCATGTTCTAATGTCCCGTCCGAAAAATTTTTGTAAAACTTTTGTAATTTAAAGTAAATATATAGTACATAAATATATATATATTACTTATACTTATACTCACATATTATATATTTATATACTATATATTTACTTTAAATTACAAAAGTTTTACAAAAATTTTTCGGACGGGACATTAGAACATGAGCTAAAGAAAATTAAAAATTTACAGTTAATAGAGATTAGTTTGAAGTCTTTACATTTTTTTTAGCTTATTGATGTTGGGAAAGAGATTATTTGGAATGACTATCATCATGTATCATCTCTTTTATATATTTAAATACTTAAGACAAAATACTCTTTAAAATTACAAAAAAGAGAAACTGCATTTGTGCAATTTTGAAGACGGTTTGCTCACTGTTGTGAATGAATTCAAGTCTAAATTGTTTGAATTAATAAAATTTGAATAATTTTCTTAGATAATATCAGATAATAACGCTTTTTTAATAACTTTTAATTTTTTTGTCATGGTGTACCTTTCGGTGGAAATGCCCATATTTATATATGTTTAGTATGTTGTTTTCAGTCACAAACTTTATAATTAATCCCTCACCATTTCGATGGAAGGATCTTGAACTATTACCTCCGGCATACTTTCATCAAAACAGTTATAAGGAATTATTTAATTTCTTGCAAAACTTCAATTTTCTTTGGTCTACATTAAAATTACAAAATGTACATATCACTGATGAACAATCACAAATTATTAAGAAAAGACTAACTTTATTTAAAGTTTGGTCATTGTTCGTGAGAATTTGATTATAGACATTGATACACCATTCAATAAATACTATTGTAACCTTACATATTAATTGCTGAAGTTTAATTTGTGAAAAAATTTACCCTTTTCTTATTATTCATGATAAACCTTGTAAAAGTGTGCAGGAGACAATATCTCTGACTGGCAAGCACTCATATAATTTTTCGCTTGAAAATGACCATTTGCAAAACATTCATATGTATATCAAAACCGGAAAATAGAACCGAAGTAATTTATTTTTAGTATTATCTCTGTTTCAAGATCCTAGGAGAAAGTGTTTAATCAAAAACTTGGAGTTTTTTGTCTACGTAAAGTTTGTTGTGGTCGTTCTTTTCATTATTATCGTCTTCATAAGCTCCTTGAGAGTAAATGCGCCTTTGCTTATACAGGTAGTCCCCGACTTACGACCGTTCGACTTACGACTAATCGCACTTACGACCAATTTTTTTTTCAATTTTTTTCATAGAAAATGCTTAAAATAGTTTCGGGGAGTCCCTAAAATATGTATATGAGAAAAAATTTAAAAAAAAAACAGTAGTATGTAAAAGGATTCGATTTATTTCAGTACAAATAATACGTTTGTTTAAGTGAATAATTTTATATCATCCCAAAAATGGCTGGAACTAGTAGTACAATATGTATGTAATATTTTTCTTTAGTTATTTTTTATGAAACTCGACTTACGACCTAATCGACATACGACCGATGACTAGGAACCTATCTCGGTCGTAAGTCGGGGACTACCTGTATAATGATAACTAAGAAACTTTCTGTATAAACAAAAGTTGAATAAAATTTTCATTTAATAAATTTTCATCCAAATCCATCTTCATTCTAAAAAAGACTAAGCGTAGATCGCCTATATCTGGCATTGAATAAAAATATATTTTTTGTGGTTTCTCTTCATGGTCTTTTTTCGTATTATTTTTTCATTAATTTTCATTTGAAGAGACATATATTTTTGACTTGTAATTTTTTGTCAATTTCTCGTGTTTCGTATGAAAACTTAAAGCTATAAAAAACATAACAATTCTGTCATAATAATTAAATAAACTTAAGATTAAGTTTTTAAATTTTTAGTACTTAACAACTAATTATCTTGATCTTTTTCTTCATCGCTTATGTGTTAGTAAAAAAAACTTACAAGAAAATTTTAAAAATCAAAATTCATGCAAGTTTTTTTCTAAAAAAAAATATATATTTCCATGTTGATCAATGCAAAAACGTTAACAGTATAAGTATTGCATTTTTAAAAAATGTATGTCTATAGTTCTATAAATTACTTAAAGTAATATTTAAATTATTTACAAATAACTACATTACACTCTCATTTGCACTTTCACTATTTTTTGTCATTTTTTTTTTTAATAAAATTTCAGACTTTAGTCGAATTATTTGATTAAAGAAAATAAAAAGATTTCTTTAAATACTGGATACAAACTCTAGAAAAAGAATTGATATAAAATATTTTCTCTTGACGAAGCTTAACATTTTTCTTTTCATTTGATTGCTGCTTCGTTTAAAGTACAAAATGACTAAATTTGCAAATTAAAATTGAAATAATTTTTCTTTTAATTTAATTGTTTTTATGGCCTAACGAGAGTTTTCTACTTAAAACTAAAAGAGGTCTTCAGTTCGCTTAAAATTCTAGATTGTGGCTCCAGGTTACACAATGCCGTTCAATTGCTTGGTACCATTCTCCAGGGGTGTCTTTTTAACTTCACCATTTGTCAGCAGCGCTGGTAGCTCAGCATCAAGTGGTGCCTTTTTTAGATCACCATTCGACAATAACGCAGGTGTCTCAGCATCCACATGGCTGCTTAAACGTTTAAGGAATGCCGTTTCTGGACTATTCCAGCTTTGTACATCGGTTTTTCCGAGCAATACGAAAAGCAGGTTACCAACGAAATAGAAACCGGCAGCAATGAAGAACACAATCCGCCACTCAACAACATCAGTCTGAAAAAGATGAGAAAATTCAAAACATTAAAGTAACCATAAAGCATGTGGAATCTCAAGAACTATTTCATTTATGACAGAAACTTACCACATCTGTTACGACGAAACCCACAGCTAGTGGCGCCAGCGCACTCATCACATTCGCCGTACCATTTGTAATGCCCATCAGTGTGCCCGCATAGTTGGGAGATAGATCAATATGATTTACCTGGAAGCCCAAATAAGTTGCAGCACTAATACCCACTGTGATCGTAAGTAGCACTACAGCCAGACCAGCGTGGTCCTGCGTCACATAACCAAGTGCAATCAGCGATATCATTGGAATCCAGTGACCAATAGAGTTAAAGAATTTGCGATTAAAAGAAAGCGATACGTTCTCCTTCCGCGACAAAACCTTGGACAAGTAGATGAAGAAGAAACTGAGCAGCAACATGAAAAGATATGGCAGTGACGACAGCAGCGCACTATTTTTGATATCCACACCCAAGATATTCTTCATATAGTTGGGGATCTGTGTCAGCAATGTCCAGAAGCCCCACATATGTGTACAGTGCACGATGATAAGTGAAATGAATGGTGGTGAAGAAAAGAATTTCAGCCATGGTGTTGGTGCATTTACAATGCTAGCTGTCTGACTGCTGGCACTTGCAGCATCACTCAATGAAGTTTCAATAAATTTGCGTTCTTCCGGTGAAATACGCTTATGTTCGGCGGGTGTGCTGGCTGCAAAGAGGTACCAAAATATGGCCCAAACGAAACCCATCGAGCCGGATATGTAAAAAATACCAGGCCAGCCGGAAGTTGATTCGGCAATAAAACCGCTCATTGCTAGAGTAACGACTGTACCGAATTGCGACCCAGAATAAATGTAAGTGCCTAAAGTACCACGTTCCTCGACAGGTGCCCATTTGGCCAACAACGCATGTGTAGCTGGATGCACTGAACCTTGCAATAGACCTTGCACAACACGTACACCAAATAATAATTTCCAACCACCTACTGACGCAGCGAGTGGTGTCAATAGTGTCAGCAGTGAGCATAGGGTGACACCTACTAGTAATAGAGTCTTAGCACCATAACGTTGTGCAATGTGTCCACCTGGTATTTGCGTAACAATGTAGCCCCAGAAAAAGCTACTCAGCAAATATCCCTTTGTGCCCTCATCCCAATCGAATACCTATAAAAAGAAGAGATTAAAAAACTTTAGCATTTAATTCATTGAAATAAAGCAATCAAAAACAATAAGTCATTTCTGAGTCTTTATTATCAAAAGACACATCATTTTTTATTGAGAACTTACCTCAACATTACTACTCGTCGCATTACTATCTGTCATGGCGACAATGGCCACAGAGAGATTTACACGAAGGGCATAGGACAGTGATAGACAGCAGAAACACAGCAGACATTGTATATGACGGGTACCGAAAAGCGGACCGGCTGTAAATAAAAAAATTAAAAAATATAATTAATCAATTGAAATGTAATTACATAAACAGTACTGCTATAATAAAAAAAGTTATGCGATAAAAGTGATCGAGTGGCTGAAAGTATCTCTTCTTATCAGTAATACCAAAAATAATAATAAACACAAAAAAGTCCTTCAAAGAAATACTTTTATATAGAAAATACCTAAGCTTACAACAAGTGGAACAATAATAAAAATAAAGTCTTATCTTTATGTAATCAATTCCGAAACTATAAACAAAACAAAAGAGTGAAAAATAAAATGAAAAAGTAAAAACATACAAAATGCAAGAAATTATGAGACCAACCCACTGCTGATACTAAATATATCAACGACAGTACCGCTGTTTTATTCGAACACTTGACAGACTCTCCTCCATAAGACGTGATATATAATGGATATTTTGTAGTAGGTGTGATTGTGTTCATACTACGCACGAGATTTTTTAATGTACAAAAATGAATGATTTTCAGTCAAATGGGGAAGCTTTTAGTGCTTAAGTGTGTTTATGGATACACGTTTCAAAAAGACTCAAGCAACAAGCGTATTTTTCTCTTTTTGCAACCATCGCTGAACAGTAATGTATTTTTGTTTAATAAAAATTTTACTCTCGAGTACTGAGTACAAGATGATATACTTTTTACTTATTCTTATCAAGCAGGCCATATTTTCTGGTTAATAGTGTAACAAGGCACGTGATCTCAAAATAAATTAAAATAAAGCTTATATATTAAATTTTAGTTAGTTATAATATTAATAGCTTCTTAAAGTATGGGATGGTTCATAGAACAAAAGTGATGAATTATTAAAACAAAACTTTTATGAGACGTTTCACTTCAATCGGATCAGTGCTCTCTCCGAAATTTATTGCAATGTACAAAAAAACAATGGGAACTCAAATTATTCGTTGACAATACTAACTACTTTCAGATAAAATGTTGTGCTTTAAAAAAAAAATGTGCTATGCGAATGCAGCGTTGGGCAACTTAAGCCCCAAATTAAAAGGAACACATTGACTTGTGAGAAACGGACTACTTGAAATTCAATTACGCTACGCTTGAAGTAAGTCTGGGTAGTCTTGGATTAATTCGATTTTTTGATGGTAATAAACTGATATTTATCTTGCTTAAGATTGAATCATTAACTTAAGATATTTTAATAATTGATCGCTTACATTAAGATAGTTCCGCTCAATGATAAAAAAAAACTCAATCAAATCAAAGTTACGCTCTGTGATATTTCCATAAAGTTAGAAAGAGAGCATGTGATACAATCCTAAGAACTGAGAAAATGCTTAAGTGAATGAATTTTCATAAATATAATGTAAACGTTAGGAAACAACTTTTTTCCAACTTAAAGCCTGCATCCCAAAAATTTTTACATCTACTTTTGCAAGTTCATATAAATCCTACTTTTTCCCAAACATCAACTGTAATATTCATCATATTTAATTATCACTGATCATAACACAACTAAGAATATATCACTTTTAAGTGCTCAGTCTCAAGTACAGCAAGAAACAAAAAAAAAATTATAAACGGAAAAGCCACTGGATAAAATGTTTTCTCATTTAATGCACAAGAATGCAAAAGTCATAAATTGCATTGCTAAATGAAGAAAAAATAATAAAAATAAAAATAGAAATAGAAAAAACGAATTAAAATCGACAGGTTGTTATTTTTAAAATAAATTAGAGCCTGCGTCAAAACACCAGAGGCATTCGTAAATAGAAAAGGTAATCAAAGCTTGTTACTGCGGCGACGACGACGACGACGACTATGATCGTAGATGGCGCGCGATCGCACCATGAATTAGTCAGCAGTATACAAGGCAATAGCATGTGTTATGGAAGCGCCTACGGGACATAAAATCGGAAGCGGACGGAACGAAGTGAAGCTTAGTTTAGCAGAACAACAAAAACAACATAGCAAAGAACTTGTTCATAATTTATATATTCTGAAGGCTACTTTAATGTGCATTGGGCTTGTTGTTGATCAGACATAAGGCTTGACGTGTTGCCAGATGTGTTTTGTGATTTTTTCACAGAAATATGTCGGCACTAACAGAGTGGTGTCGATTTTGGTGTAATATCTATGCACAGTGACGTATCCAGGATTTTATTTCGGGGGGGGTGGGTTTTAGATATGAGATTTTTTCTACGTAGTGTATATTCTTTGCAAAATCGTTTCTATATAGTGTCCGTCAAAATATTTCGGGGGGGCGGGGTTCTATCCCCTAGCATACCTCCCCCCTAGATACTGCCCTGTCTATGCAAAAAGGGAAACAAATAATGCTTAGAAATTTTAACTATTCAGCGTAAAAGTTACTGATGAATCCGCTTAGCAACGAATGAAACTAATATGACTAGCATTAGCCGCTTTTTTCTGATAGTGTAACTTTTTTTGATGTTAACATACATTGTATTGAACAGTAAGCTTAGTTAAATAATTACTAATGGTAATAATGGAATTAACTGATAGTTCTTTGAGAGTACACCAAGAGTCAATTATATCCAAGCTTAGACTTGTGTATTTAGGTCTGTTGAGAGCAGTCAACTTTGAGTCAACTACCAAATATTAATGCAACTTTTTGAGAACCTATGGTAGAAAGCTTAGACCCAACGACCGGAATTAAGCTTATCTTCGACAGTTTTCTCTTTCTAATATTTTGAACTTTTATTTTGGAGAAACTAAAATTCCAACACATGAAATCTCGAATAAAATTTTATAGATCCTTTAATTTTCTACAGAAAATATGAAGACACTGATACTTAGCAACCAACTAAAAAATCTTGCAAAATTGGCATCACCGTGCAACACAGCCTACTGGCACACCACGGTGTCTTAAAGTCGTTTTTCTCGCAGTTGTGTTGAATTGCATTACACTTGCATGCTTGTGGTGAATTTTAAAAACTCGACTAATTTTAGCCGCATTTTTGGAATTTTAATTATGTAAAAAACGAAGCAAACGTCAAAGAAAAAAAAAAAGCAGAAAATACGCCGATACTTAAAGACAGTTCGTGTGTCTCGTGCGTAGAATGCGTCCGTCGCATGTTATATTTTTAGCAATTTGGCTCTCTCTCTCTCTCTATTTTATCCACTGAAGATCTACCATCTCTCAATTTTTTCCTACTCAACCACACATAAAAATATCTACTCTCTTTCGCAGTCACCGGTTTTCATTTTCATACTCATGCCGCTAGATGTTGAGCTTTGATTTCTTTTATGTGGACTCTCTCACAATGTTGGATTTATTTTTGAACAGTGTGTCAGTCATGCCTCAGGTCGGAGTACATTTTGGCCCACTACCTGTTTTGAAGAACAACGATCTTGCCAACAGCATGTTTTGTTGTTGTCATCGTCGTCGTTGTCTTTGTCGTTTCATTCACGTGATTTGGTTCGGAAAATTATACAATTTTTTTTCTACTGATTGGTTATGGAGCGTTTTTTTTTTTTTTGTTAACTACCTACATATGTATATGAACGTATAATTTTGCGTAAGAAGACCAAATACAATGTCTTAGATTTTATTTTTAGATTAGTTTAACTATTTAAGGTGATTCAACTTTTTTTCTTTTGCAACTCTTTTGCAATGCATTTTTTATACGGAATGTTATTAAAAAGTTATTTTTAGTTTTTCATTGTCCATTTTTAGACTTTGAACCACATTTTCCAGTTTTATGTTGATTTTTTTGTTTTGTTTGTTTCGCCTCATGAGCTGGCTTTGATACGCGTACCTTTTAGGAAATTCTGAGAAGTTTAATTGTTATTATTAACATATAAATGACTATAGAAATACAGTGCGGCCTCAGTCAACGCAACTAATAAAAACCAAGCCTGTTGCAATAACCGCGAAAGTTGCAATGATGGAGTCAAAAAATCTTAGGTACCCAGGTGTAGATATTTAATACAAAATAATCTTAAGTATAAAAAAACGTCATTTATTTGCTGAAGAAACAAATTGTATAAACATTTTTCCAACTTGGGGTATTCACGAATTCGGTTTAGTAACGGAAATGCTACAGAAAATATTCAAACGATATACGTTGCTCTAACCGAGGTAAAATTTATTTGAAAAGTTGCACTTACTGAGTTTATAATGAAAGAAATCTACAGGTTGCCATAATTGAAGAGTTGCATTTATCGAGAGTTGCGTTGACCGAGGTTGCACTGTATATAGTAAATGAGTTTAGCCACTACAGTTATTAGCCTTCTTAGCTATTTTTATAAAAACTCTGATCTTATCTTTCAAATTAATGACTGTTTGGCAATGAAACTCCTGTGTTTTATCTATTTTTTCTTCAGCTAAATCTTAAAAATACTGAAAAAAAAAACATTTAATTTGTTATCTATCTATTCCATAACGTCTCACATTGACACATTGATCTGAAGTCTATGTCATTCAAACCCATTTGAGGCATACAATTCAATAAAATTGTGTGTTTTCAAATGATCCAAACCATAGATAACAAATCTGTTCTAAAAATAAGCAACAGCAAAAGAAAACAACAGAAATTTGTAAGAAAAAATACTGCAAAATTTAATAGCAACAATAACAACAACCTGCTACAAATAATAATGAAATAAAAACAACCACAAATTATTGTTCAAAAGCAAAACTTTTTTGTAAACAAGTATACATTTTTAGGTGATAGTACTTGTAAGTAAAGTCCACTTTAGATTATCTTATTTGAACGAACAAAGGAAATGGCCATTGGGTAGATTTGAAAACAAAAATGAAATTGTTTCTGATCGAAAATCAGCAAAACAATTAGCTAAACATTAAATGATCAAAATGAATTTGAGACCAATTGGAACAATTATAAAACACAAATTTTCTTTGGTTAAATAACTACCGGTATACGGCAATATGTACGCATATCTTTTAGTGATTATTTTTATTAACATAAATATTAATAAATACATACATATACGTTTTTTATTGCATTTGTAAACAGAATCATTTAAATTTTGTTTGTCTTAATTGTGCTTTTCGGTTCAATTTGCTTCTAAGCGAAATTTAAAAGAAGTTGGTTTGAGCAATTGACTTTTTATTGGAATTGAGATTATTAATTTATGAATTCAGCCATGACTCGATTTGCACGGTACTTAAATCACAAAGGTTTTCAAATTTACAAAGAAAGACTTTTTTCATACATATATTGCGCATTTCAATTATTTACGAATACACATTTCACAAATACTAATCGCAAGTGTCAAATGGAGTAGATAAGATGTGTAAATAAAAATGCATTTGATAACATATTATCGTCGTATAATGTCACCAATAAGTAATGAAAATATTTTAGCACAAAGTCGAACATTTTCTATGGAAAACATTTGAATGTAATAAAGCATACATAACTTACTGGAACAAGAATTTGTTCAACTTAGGTACGTCCCCGTAAATATGATGAGCTCTCATATAAATTTGATTAAAAATTGCATTTTTGGCTTTCGTTGATACCGCTTGACCATGGTGGAATCATTAAAGCTGAGTTTATTAAAAAAAATATACATTTTCACCACTGAACAAATTTCGACTTCGGCAATGTATCGCTTCCTTCTTACTATTCATTGTTGGTGTCAATATGAAAATGTGAACAATGTGGAATGGATTTGATATCCCAAATAATCCCACAATGCTTTTGACTAAATTAGCCTCATATGACTCCGCTTGACTCCAGCCGCTTCACCTGAGCTTTGCGGACTAAACACAATTTTTTATTTGTCAGTCTTTGTACATTGATATCTGAGCTTTGTTAGTTTCGAAGATCGGTGCTCGCGCCGACGACGTTTTTTCTAGACTTAATTAATATCGACTCATACACTAAGTTTAACTCTAATGGAAAAGACAAGAGGTGTCTCCATAAATAGCAACTACTTGTATGACATGTCTTCTTTAAACGATTGTTCTTAATGTCAGCAATGGTCAGGCATTCATTGGCATCACTAGACTCAAAGTTTTTCATTGTTTACTTAGCTGCATAGAATAAATGCGTTAAAATGTCGTTTCTTAAACTTTCGTTATTTCATTCGTTCTTATACTTAAAGTTCGAAAATTTAGATTTTTCTAGTGGCATGGAATCATTGGCGTTGTTGCTCTGTCCTTTGGGGGTAAAGCGTTGCAGGCAGAGTTTCAAATACTTGATAAGAATAAGTTTATTATTATCTTCGCCTTTATTAAAAAGAGCTTCAAATTTGACAACGCAACTGATTCTGACCATCGTTGGTTCATATAATGATTTTACTACATAGATATGCCTAAATAAGATATTTCAATCAATTGTTTAGCTGATTGATCGATCTAAAGTAACGCATGATTTTCGATACGAAAGGTTTTGATTTAATCGTTGGCTGTCTTGTAAAAAAAAGTATTAAACTTTAAATTTACTTTTAACATTTTATTAACTTAAAAGACGTCAAGACCTATGTATTAATACTAAAATGTTTACAAAAAATAACTTTACATCATGTCTTCACGATCATTTCCAAGCTCAAGCCATTAAATATTATATAATTTTGGTATAAAAATGTTGTCATCTTCAAAAAACATCAAAATAACAAGTTCATTAACTTCTTGACGTCATCGACATGTACAGTCACTGGCTGAAGAGTAAAAAAAAAAAATATGTACCAACTTTCACTTAAATTGCATTCACAGACTGAGTTTTAATTAAAATGAATCTCAACAATTTTATTGAATCAAACGAAAGTTTTGATGTTTAAAATCGTTGCATTAAATTGAGATATCAACTTAATTGATATTGAAGTTAAAAAGAAGCAGCCCAATATGAATGAAATAAAGAAAACATTAAGATGAGCAGATTTCTTAGGAATTTTATAAACATAATGCAATACAATATTCAAGATGCCAGGCAATTCAAGATGCAGTTCAATAAATTTCCACTATAATAAAGTGTAATTTTTTGATTATTCTTCTTGTATTTTGTGGCCTGCCATGGTTTTTTCCCGAAATTTGCGCCGAAAATAATTTAATGGAAACATTTTGAATATGTTATTTTTATTGCTTTTGTTTTTTTAAGGAATGACATATAAAGTTCCTATGTCTGATAAACAAAAAAAAACCCCTCCTACCTTTAATGCATTTCTGGCATAAGCAGCGACGTAAATTAGCATAACATTCTTTTGGGGATTTCGTAAGTTTATGAATGAAGCTTTAACAGCATTTGATGATAATTTAATGTTATCGCTAATACTTCACATTAACTTTTCTCTTTATTCATAAATATATCTTATGACAAGGTTGAAGAGCACTTTTTTTTTCTTTGTTAGCATTCACGTTGTTGTGATTCACTTTATAATGTTCCATAATTTATTAGCCAAATAATTTTTGTTATAAGTAGCTGATTTTTTCCTTATTTTTACTTAATCAGTTTGCAAATATTTAGTTTAGTTAGAGCACTCTAGTAAAACGATATAGTAAAATTAGTTTTAAGCTTTTAGTTAATCTTATTTGTTGTCGTATTGTGCAATATTATCATAAATTGTGCAAAGTAAGCATATCAGAACTACGAAACTTTGTAGATAGATATGTATAACCTAGACCCATTAAATGATATGGAAAAGTTTTAACCATTTAGGTTTGTGTTTTGAAATAATGTGTTGATTTAGAATCTTGAAATTCAGCCACTACGTCTTATCTAAAAAGGTGTGTCCCAAGGTCAAAATAGGTTTGGTATTAAACAGTCGTAAGTTTTTTTGCCTTTACTGTTTTTGATTTTGCAAAGTTTTTTAAATACTTTTAATAATATTAGTGGTTTTATTTTGTTCAGTGTTAGGTTTCACATTAAACTGAGTATGTAAAGTATTTAATGTGTAAAATTGCACATTAAACAGAGCTTCTCACATAATTAATATGCTGTGTCAATTTACAATTTTGCACTTTGACACAAAAACAAGACTAAGCGTGAAGAATTTTACAATTTTATTTAAAAATGTTATTTAAAATGTTAGTTTTATTTATATTATTTAAAGTGTACTTGTAAAAGTCACAGTGTTCCATACGGATCAGTTTAGAATTCGAGTTGTACTAACTTCATTGCATATTTTATCTGAAATTACTTTCAAAAACGCGAATCTTTTTTCTACTTTTTCGTAATCGGAATGGGCATTATATGTATAGAAATCTGTTTCAGACTCGTTTTTGCTTTTAAATAATACGGTTGCGAGACAGACTTGGTTTTTGTAAATAAAACGGATTCAAAAATAAAGTAAAAGATTTAATGACAGCTTGGAAACTGTTTCTATGTTACATAATAATAATAACGTATAGCTACTACAGCACTTAGTCATTCTTAGCTATTAAGCATTAAGCTTTTAATCAAATAAAAATAGCATTGTAGCACGTAGTTTTGTTTTTGTGTCAAACTGCTAAATTGAACGTTGAACAAAGCTCATTCCACTTAAAACAATTGACAGTCTGTATTTAATATGAAACTATACATTTGAACACAAAAGAAAACCCCCAATATAACAACGAATATTGAATTATCTCGGATATTCGCAACTGCAGTACATGCATGTCTCTGAAAGAGTTCTCAAGCACCTCTTTCATGACTCAAACAAGACTCACACAGTCTACGTATAAGATATGTTTCATAACTCACGAACATGAGTTCTTAGAGCTCCATAATAGAAGCGCTTCATTCAGACCCATATTACGGAGTATTATAGAAATCTCATAACGTTAATATTTGAATATATTTAAATGCGATGAATTGTAGCTCTTAAAATGGAAATCCTTAGTACTCTGTTTGGAAAATTCTGGAAAAAAATTCTGAATTTAAAAGTGCTACTGATAGTTAGTTTTATTACATCTTTTACTTTGTTGTATATCAGAATTTTCATTTCGAATAACAACTTGAGTTGGAAAAAAAATGTATATAGCACAAGTTTTCGCTGATTATGTTTAATAGTGGAATTAAAAGATATAGGAAAAATAATAATTGAGTGCATGATAAGTCCCAGTCGGACTTTCTTAAATAATTCTTCAATTCTAAGTTAAGTTCTATTTCATGTGTAAAACATAATGGAAACTTTTAAAGAAACGTGTATAGAATTTCCATACAGAGCTGAAGACTTCAATGAATACTTAATAAACACGTTAGGAAAATTTTCTCAATCCAAACTAAAATCGGTCCTAAAAGAAAGAGTTCGAACAAAATTGTTTCCTACTGGGAAGCTTTACACTGATAGGGAGGCTAGGGTTCTTAATTGTTTACGGTCTAATACAAATTTTATGACCACTTTAGATAACTTTTATATTGCAAAGGTAGGGCTTCGAATGAGTAATTGCTAAAGGTGTAAGTTTCAAGTTTCAATATTTTTTTTTTATTTACATTTTTTATTAACCCAATTTGATTGACTAATTTTGTTATAAGTGTGTTGCTGAACTTAAGTGCCAGGAAAATTGCACTTAAAATAAAATTATTTGCTGTTTTTTGAATTTTTTTAAAAAAATATAAGTACTAACTTATCATTCTGACATGTGTTTCAAGAGTGTTTCATTTAATATTATATTTTTTATCAAAAGTTGTGCACTAAGCAAGAGAAACGTGAAGGGTGCAATATCCATAGGCGATTTTTGTTTGTTTGTTAGAAATCATATTGTAGCGAAATTTTCAGTATGCCAGTTCTCGAACAACCTCTGGCAGTCATATGTGGTTTCTGTAGTAGAAATCATAAACTAAATGTTGCTGCAGTATGCTAGATAATTCTTGAACTCTATAAGCGCCATCTAGAAGGTAATGAATAAACTGAATGTCGCTGCAGTATGTCAGATAATTCTTGAACAATTATCAAAATCGATAAGCGCCATCTAGAAGGTACCGGAAATGACATTCTGGATAGTGGTCGAACTTTCAAGAAGGAAGTGAACTTGCTATAAAAGGCTGTAATCTGAGCTGTCGACACACAGTTGTTCTTAAGCAATAGAGAAATAAAGGTGGTCTTAAGCAATAGAGTAATACAGTGGATTTCAAAGCGCTAAAGTGAAATAATTGTCTATACAGTGCCAGTTTAATATTAGAGTTTGAATATCGATAATTAAATGAAATAAACAATAGTACCGTTTAAAAACTAACGCTTTTGATTTAAATAAACCATTTTATAATTAAATAAAGTTTGTGTTTTTAATTGCTACACAATCCAGTGATCGAACTCAGAAAAGTGTAAGAGATCGAAATTATCCTAAAAAGAGACAGGAAATTTCGTAACAATATTCAAATAATATCATACACAATTCATTCCCAAGTTGAATTTCGGCAGTTAACGAACTTTATTATTTTGAGTTAAAGCTAAGCGTGGCTTGTGCTCTTTCAATAGTGATAGTCATTGTTGAATAGCGTACGCGAAAAAAGCCTCCAAATTTTATTCTATTTTACGCATATAAGGCTTTTGCATAGGTTTGCCATTTAAGTTTCAAATTTTAATTGATGAGATTAAATGTCAATTTTTTATCTCCATTTCGTGAATTTCTCAGCTATACTGACACTTGTGCGTTCAAAACTACATTTATATATATACGGAATAGTTTTATCAAGGCAATGTACAAAAAACTTTGATATGTAGCACTTAAATAATTTCATAGAAAGCTTTTTTTTATCCATTTTGATATCGTTTCTTTTTGCTGATAAATTTATGGTCAAATAATGGTTTTTTCATTGTGACTTATCAACTATGGTTAATTTTTTTTATATATGTACATATATTAAACTATATTTGATTGAACATAAAATATAATGTGTTATTCGTTTCAGTTTAAAAGACATTGATAAATTATTCATTGATTGTGCTTAACATCTCAAAATTGTTCTGCACTCAGATTATGTATTTTCGATTAAAATTCAATATATGAGAATTCCTGGTTTTGAAATATTTTATGAAGAAATTTTAAATAACCCCAAGCTGAAATATATTATGGTTTGATTCCACCAATTAAAAGTATTCAATTGATGAAAATATTTCTGTGGCCCCAAGAAATAACAGCTAAAGCCGATCTGTGATCAAAAGACCTAAGCACTTCGTGTAAGCATATGACTTATACTGTTTCGCCTTGTCACAGATCAACTTTAGCTGTTATGCCTTGTTGTCACAGATTTGTTATTTGGACAACAGCATCGACTATATGATATATGACTGAATTAGTACTAGTTTTAACCAAGACATGATGTAGTATACTAAGGAATAGGACTACTTGTTTCATTCAAAACATGATTTGGTATTTATTAATAAGTGCAAGTGCACTGATTGTTACAAATTATATAAAGTTTCAAGTCCATCAGAATAAATTTTCTCTATTGTGCCATAAGTTTAAATCTGTTGTTCGTGCATTCCAAGTGAAAAATGAAGACATGCTGTTTTTATGAAATTTTTGTTACTTTATTTTATGGTTGTTATTAATTGTTATTGAGAAAAACAAAATGTATTTACTGTTTGTTTGTTTTGACATTTCTTTTTTTATGCCAAGTAATGAAAAAGGCCAGTATACAGTATATAATATAAATATACTATGCAATAAAATATAATGAATTTTAGCGTCGCATTAACAAAAATTATAAATAAATCAACAGAAAACTCGCCAAAAAAAGTGAGAGGAAAAAATAACATGACAGAATTACTGTAATTCTCTTATGTACTTAGAGTTACCATCTGACTAGGCTGACCGGTATTGATCGAATTTTTATAATTAGTGCAAACTTCGCCTGGATTTTAGCTGAATGAAAAATGCAAATTTAGTTGTATGTAAAAAATTATCTGGAGATGATCTAGAAATCGAACAGAAAACTATTCTGGAATTATACTACAAGCATTAATCGCATATGTACATATTATAAAGCTAAGTAGTATACGCTGAGAAAACGATTTGTTTAAATATTTGTATGTATACATGGTATATTTGATCAAGAATAGCAAATATTTATTTGTGTGAAACATATTGCATTCACTTAGATCAAATATTGGTAAATGTTGGTTAAAACATTTTATGTTTGACTCAATCAAATATTACATTGATCTATATCAGGTATACATTTTTATATTTAACAAAGTAATTTTCTCAGTGTATATGTAGGAATAATGAAACACACCTGTTAAGCATCCCAAAATCTTTTGAAAATTTGTATCCCAGTAAAGGTCTTATACGAGTGTCTGGCTGACGTGACAATCAATACTTTTGTTAAATCGTCTTGTTTTTTATATAAATTCATTTTTTAATTCTATATAGATGTTACATATGTACGTTTTTTTTTTACAAAAATGTATCAAATAAAAATTTTATCTGCCGTTAAATTTTATCTAGACATTCTCTCTGCCAAAAAAAATAAGCTTCCGTATCGTGAAGATTAATTATATCTTTAAACGATCAGTCCAGATTTCACTTTGCATGTCCTATTAGTAAAAAAGGCTTTATAGCTGCTTTTACACGCATTTTAAAGACAAGTAGAAAGACAACATATTTTATTTATAAATTCTTTATAATGTCTTATAAGAGCCATTTGGCGTATGAAGTATAAAAACATTTGCCTCTCTTTGATATCTTTAAAGAGACTCGGTTAAGTAACTTTCTAAGCTATTTAAAAGACACCTTAATAACACATAAAAAAGATTTCCAGATTTCATTGACTTTATTTGTTTTCTTTGTTATGGAAATTGTAGAACTTTATTGATTTTAATTATTATATTATCAAATTAAATTTTTACTTATTTTACAAATTTGCAAAATCGTTCTCGAACCCATGTACCAGCGATTCATAGTCCTGCGCGCTACCTAGTCGGCAACCTGTCATATAATATAGTATATTATATGTCTAAGGCGAATCATGTCTTCCTCAAATTTGTTTTGGTAAAGCGACAATAATGATTCAAGTGTCTTATATGGCTACAGTATTAAGACATAAAAGATATGCAGTCTCTATGTCATGATTATAGCTTGTTTCAGCCAGATTGTATGGCACCAAATTTCGCTACAATGTCATAGTATCTTGTTAATTACGATACAAAGCTATTTTAAAGGCATCACTGTTCTGTAAGCTTGATTTTTGTCTTCATACCTTCCCCAGATGCTACTAGGGTGGGCACTACTTATGTTTTAGAGTATTATTAAAAATGTTTAAACAAATAGCAAGAACTAACTAGCATAATAAAGAAAGAATATTATTTTAGTCGATAGAACATTTTTTTTAAATAAAAATTAGCTATCGTTCATGAACGAATTTTAGTTTTTTTATTTAACTGGTAACCCTATATACTATGTATACTCTACTTGTTTACGCCGTTTTTCTAAATATTTGTATTTAAATTAGATAGGTATGTATTTAAAAATCAGAACGTATTTTAAACGAGACCATGAGACCACTGCCACCGACACGAAGTCTAAAGAGCGAAAATATCGAAAATGAGTGAATATGTAGGTACATAAAATTTGAACGATTTTTTTCTCGATTTGTCTCTAGGAGTAATTAAATTGCATTTATAAAGTAATTTATTTTATTTGAGTTATTTTTAAATTTGTTGAAATTATTATTTTTTCTTTCGTTCTTTTAGTCATTTTCTTTATTTATCTTTATTATTTTTCCTCTGCTTTCATTTCACTTGGTGTTACTTTTGCCCACGTCATTTGGTAATGATTCGCAACACATGGATTCATATGTTTTTTTTTTTTAATTTGTCTTATTACTTTTTACAAAATACGAAAGCAACACGATCGAAACACGTGTTTGTCGTTCGTTCATTCATATATATATTTTTGGATCTGTGTGTCAGTGAGTGTGCGTGCAGTAATAAAAAGTCTCGAAATATTAGTGTGGGTCTTAAAGTGAAATGTGAATTAATTTCTATTCTCTATTTTGCTACCACTCTCATTAATTTCTTTGACTCTCTATTGTAAGGACATATGTATGCGTTTTCTTTGCCAATATTGAAAAAAAAAGAAAATTTTGAATTTTTATTTATTGCAACAGATGGGAAATTTACATAGGAAAAGCACATTGGTATCCTTGAGAATAATTTGATATGCATCAATTAAAAAAAAATAGATATTTTTAAATATTATTTTTGTTTATTTCCGAATGTAAACAGCATTTTTTTTAAATACAAATTAATTTTATTCTGAATTAAGCTGCTGATATTATTGAATTATGTATTGTTTTGAAGAATTGTGCTCACTGCCTTTATAATTTTGATTTTTTAGGTATTAAAATATAAGCCTTAGTGAAGTAAATTATAGAAAGTTTTAATAGAAAATAATTTCTCACTAAATTACTTTTTTTTACAATAAATTATTACTTGTTTACTTGCAATGGCAAAATCGTTTGTAGCATCTTTTAAAAAGCAGCATTTCTAGCATGAGTTATGTGCTTCACAAATATTTCTAAACACTAATATAGATTAAAAGACCGGAAATCGGACGAAGCAGATCCAAGAATTCTTTATTTTATGATTGTTTTTTTTTTTTTTTTTATAACGCGAAAATGTGTCACACGAGAAATCCATAGTATTTTCAACATTTTTCAGTTTCAATATTAATATTAAAAATAAAATCCAGTAACCAAAACTTTCCCGCTAACTAAAGAATAAATTCTTAAGCTTTGTAATTGTTTTGAAATCTAATGTTTCATTGAGAATTTAAAGAATTTAGAAGTTATGACGCGTACAACCACCATTAGTATATATAAGAGTTGAGTTCTGGGGATCATGACTTTTCCCCTGAGTTGTGAAGTTTTTCTATAAAATTTTTATATAATGTAAAAAATTATAAAAGTGACGCTTCCAGGAGTAAGTGAAATGATGCGTCTGTATACGACCCTGCTGCCATGTGTAATCTTGCCATTTCAACAACGTACAGATATTTAATTTGCAGTCTCTATATATTTTATATTCTAAAGAGACTACATAACGATTATGTTTCTTATTTTGGAAAAGAAAAAGTTGTAAATGAGGAAATGTTTATAATAACAAATTAAAGAATTGCTTTCCATAGTCAACAATTCGAAAGCTATCAATTGCCATCTTGCTGGGGTCAGTGGCCTTATCTTCTTTCAGGAAATCAATACCACCGAAATATCGCTTGTCTGTCCTATCTATATTATACATACATATTTCAAGTGCAAAATGCCTTTAAGATCGTTCATGTAGTCTCCACGAGCCATTATTTTGATCAAGATTTAAGCTATGAAATCGATCGCACTTTTGTCGACAGGACTTAAGTTTGGACATTTATGTTTGAAAATTTGCCCAACGAAACAAAAACAGATATGTCAGATAAGTTTTCTGACTTAAGTGTTTGACATTATTGACAATAAAGAAAAGTTTCCAAAAGTTTTTAATAAAAGTCAAAAAATATGTTCGACTGGTGCTTTTGTTCCAGGTAAACAAAGAATGAAAATGATATATCTTAAGATATATATGGTGGATATTGTGAATCGTAGCATGTTGTAGAATTTAATTTAAATTTTAGTAGCTTTTATGAACAGTTCAGGAAGTTAGCACCTAATTTAAAATATTGTGAACTTAAATTTGAATTTCTTCTTGTCATCTGATGCTGCAATCAAACAAAATATTTTATGTAAGTAAATTAAATGTTTTAAAAAGAATTGGCAATACTAAACTGGTATTTTTAAAATTTAAATATACATTTAGGTATGTATAAAGAATAACACGAGTGCATTATTAACTTATTAACTTTCAGAAACACACGAAAATCACGTACATACATTAAAAATGTTAAGTAACTTAGAGTCGAATTATCGTTGTAATAGTTAAAAAAAGCATTTATTGAAGAGTTAATGTTTAAAAGTAGTTGCACATATAAGTAATAGATAAATAACTGGTTAATAACTGGAAACCTAAGCTTAATATTCGATAGAGCACAAAATCTAAGACCAAAAAATCCTAAGGCTTTGGCACTTTCGACATTAAAACTCAAACTATTTATCGTTGAGAGAATAAATAAAAATTGTCTGAACAAGGTCATCATTGCTTACATCACAAAAACCATATCAAAATTAAATACTTCTTAGTTCACATTTTGGTTCCACCATGTACTGACATATATTTCAATTTATGTATTAGAAAAGTAAAGCTTTTGTGCTCCCCCTACCACAACAATCTCGTTATAATGAGATTTCGTGAAGAAAGGCGTTAGAACATTTTTTTGAGATATTAGGTCATATTGAAACATGTCAGTTTAAAAAACTTTATATATAGTTTGAAGGTGATACGTCTGTCTAACTTTTTTACTTGAAGGAATTTTAAAATTTTGAGTTCAGCATTTTACAGCACGTGCATATGTAGCTTGGCTAAAGCAATAACTGTGCCATGCAGCACTTTTGTCACTTAGCACGTTATGCGTAGATGCCGTTTATATGACTCATAAATATAGGTGGGGGCTTACGAGTAGCTACTTCAAAAACATGAAAAACACAAAAAGAAATTATGTTGATATAGTGACAATTGGGGATATTCTTATCACCATAAAGTTTCACGAAATGACAAAGTGCAGAATCGACTTTATGGAGCTATGTACTTCAAAGTTTTTTTTTTCTATTGTGCTAAATAACTTTTATTTAACCAAAAGTACAAAATTTTTTAAATGAATTATAAAATACGTAAAAAAAATTTTAAGGAGCAATGACTTACAGGGTGCAAATCCGGAAAGGCTGTCAGTAAAAGTGCTACCAAATTCAAAACAATAGAAAAAATCAGACGAAGAGTATGCTATTACCCGACGATTAGGTAAAAGAAAAAGTATATTGCAAATGTCTTAAGTTAGTCGCGATTAATTTCGTTATTAAAGTTTTTTTGCAAGCATAAGGGCGTGGAAACGCACATATATATTTTTTTTAATTCGTATTTTTTTAATCTAACATCTAATAAAATTTAACACCCCATGTGCTTTGTGATAATGAACTTACTACATTCGTCCCTAGTTACTATGTCAAAAACGTAAAAAGTTTAACAGATTCTCAGCACGTTCGCAAAACTCTTCATTTATCTGTAGAAATCAGTTGCAACCATTCGTATTAATTCAGTTATAAAAAATTCAAAAACATTAAGTAATATATTAGGGAAAATCACGTATTGATATCTGTAGATATTTGGTTTTGACAACAGAGTATACTAATGAAGAGAGAGGGGAGGGAGGACTTCAAAAGAGGCAGAACATAGAGCGATATAGTTTACGTACAGCCTCTTAGAGAATGAAGCTACGATAGTTTTCATAAATTCGAAAAGTTTTTGGTAGTTTCCAATGCTAAGCAATGCAAATAAATTGCACATTAAAAGTGGAAATCAAAGAAATGGTCACTTAGCGTTTTGGAAAACGGCCAATTTATCGATAAATAAACAAACTTTAATTTTCGATGAGTTCGTTAAGTACGTCAAACGAATTTTTATAACGACAGTTCGATTTCGATGACAAAAGTTCGTTTTCGATGTCAAAGTCGAACAGAGCGTTGAGTCGGTAATTACAAAATTTCATTTGCATTTTGTTTAATTTTTAAAGAAAATACACAATTGTACAAACAAAAACAAGTTGTCGGCGTCAAAAGAGAAAAATAAAACAAGCACGACCGACACTAGCTCAGCCCATACAGGGTAACTAATGGAATTAAAAAACATTATTTATATGTTAACACGAATATATTACTAAATATGTCAATATGACAATTTAACTTCATAATTTTTACAACTACTTCACATTGTTGTCAAGCGCATTATATATTTCCGGCATAAATTATACAAAAAAGCAACAAAATACTAAATTTCAATTTTTAATAAATTATATAAAACGTTACGAAAAAAATGATAAAAAATTATTTAAAAGTTGTGTGCTATGAAAATTGTTGTTCATTTCAGTTTGAAAAAATAAATACTGCGCACATTTTTACTCTGTAGTCTGTAGGAAAATTTACAAGTTTACTATAGCAAAAAAAATTGGGCTTTTTTGCTTATTTATTTGTTAAAATTTAAAGTTTTTAAAAAAAATGATTTTTTCTTTTTATTATACTTGGTCAGGGACATGAAAATTATAGGCACACTTAATTGAAAAATAAGCTTTTTTTTCGTATATACCTTTGTCAAATCTGCGATTTTTCACCATCGTGGCTGTAAGTTTTTCTTTACTGCTTGATTGAGCCAACTTGAATTAGAGTTTGAGATACTTTTGTATCTGATGTTATACTTAATACAACTTTTCTTAGAAAAGTGCTATAAGAGTTTAGCTGTTTATTCTTCTTTTTATGTTTGCATCATAAATTGCACCTTTTTTTTATTGAAATTCTAATTTTTTTTCGTAACGAAAATAAAAAAAATTTTGCTCTAATTTGTAACAAACCGATATATGCGAGTAACACGAGGTCTTAAAAAAACTGGCCGATTTATTGCTTATTTTTGGTGACTTTTGTTGATGCGGCGACAAAAACACATTGGAATGACGTAAAAAATAAAAAAAAATTTTTTTTGCTTAGTTCACGAAATGTCGAAACACTTTTTTTTGATAAAATAAAACCGTGAATAATGTGTGGAAGAAAATTGAACTTTTATGAAAACTGTATCTTGTGTGAATTAACGCGTGAAGTCGTTTCTGTTCACGCGTTCTCAAATGAGAAACGTTCTATAATCAACTGGTTAAAATATCTGCTTGAACAATGCTTTTATAAACGTGCCAGCAACAACGATCGCAGACTGAAATCGTCCGTCTGAGCGACAGCAACAACAACAACAACAACAACAACAACAATAACAACAACAACGACGACGATACTCGAGGAGCAGCAGCTCAGCACCCAGCAGCGGCAACAGCAGCAGCACCAATACCAACCATAACAGTAGCAACAACAATTCAGCGCTACGCGTCGAAGATATTCAGAAAAAATCGCGTGAATTCCTTTTAGACCCGAGATAACAACAAAAATTCGTATGAATCAACTTCAACGCCGCTCTACTCTGTCTTGCTAGAGCGCGCGCTAGCTCTCCCTCTCACCACTGTGCTGGTTGACTTTTCGAGTTATCAGTTTGCAGAGCGGTAATTTTTCCTTTTTTTTTTTGGCTTTGCTGTGTTTGTTGCTTATTTTTGAAGAGCAGTTTGGCGCACAAAAGTGGGAAAATGGCAATGGCACCGAGAGGTAGAGCGGTAGACCTCTAGAAAGCCGGAGGAGAGACACAGAGAGAAATAAATTTAAAGTCAACAAAAAACAAACAAATATAGAAAGAAAAACAAATATTGACCACCATCAGCAGAATATCAAATAGATTGGGTAGCCGCCGTTACATCTTATGGTTTACACCTAACAAAACACAAACAGCCTCTCTTTAGTTACAAATCTGAACGAAACGAACGAATATAAAATATCTTAATATGTTTATTTAGAAAAAAATGCATTCATGTATAACTGGAACAATAGTTTTTTGCCACAAAAAAAATATTGTTTTTCAAAAACAAAAAATGCATTTTCTATTCATTTGTACCAAAATTTTTTTTCGCTAATTTTCAAAAAATTTCTGATCCTCATTTTCAATATGTCATTGCATTTGGCTTCAATGCCAATTTTTGCTTTTTTCCATAGTAGGTACTTACTCATAGAGAGAGAGTAGAGTCATTAAAATCTAAAATTTAACATATTTTTAATGCACTGTGTTTAATTAATGCCTGTTAATGTTAATTTTTATTGACCATGGTATATGGCTAAATTCCGCAAGATCATTAATGTTTTGAATTTAGGTATGTAGCTAGTTACTTTCTCTGTGAGTGTTCCCTTCTAAATAATATTTTATAATAATATTTTCATAAATACTTATATTAAGAGGAAGTATTTTAGATCTATTTTCGTAAAGGCATATTTTAATTTTAGGCATAAAACTGAAAAAAATTAATTGTCTCTTAAAAAAAATAAAACGAAAACTTGCCACGAACTTTTTTTAGAAATGCATCCAATTCTGTCCAGAGCTTGTCTGAATCAGTCTTAGTTGTAGTGCAGAATTAAGTTGCGCTACCTTATTATTTGTGTTTGTGTGAAATTTAGTTACATTAATTTAAGTAGTTGGCTCAGTATTGTGATTTGTTTCTTTGCACAAGGATAACACGACCATTTAAAAATGTTTTCCTAGTTCTTTTAGCTCTTCAAAGCTTTTCTCAAGTATTCCAACTGTTTGTGTGAAATTTGGTTTCATTACCTTAAATTATTATCTCAGTTTAGCCCTATGAAGTTTTTGCTCGTATGGGAGATGCAACTGTTTGTGAGAAATTTGTGACATTTCACCTAGTAGCCCTCTTAATATATCGCTTAAAAGGCTTTATTTGTTTTGGCGGGAGGCGTGTCCGTAAAATTATTTGACTGGATTTAGAGTAACATTTCATCAAAAATTATATCAAAATGCTAAAACATAAAAATTTAACTAATATATAAAAACCTTCTTTAATTTAGGAGTGACTCCTTTAAGAGGACATTTTTTTTTTTTTGGCCTGCCAATGGCTTTTTTATCAAATTCGAAGCAAAAGTTTTTTGTTATATTTACAGTCGCAATTTTAAACCTCTCGTATTATCCCCTATCATAAAAATTTGGCTTAATTTGACATAAACAAACTACATTTGCAAATTAATATTAAAAAAAGATTTTTCATTGGAATCTGCTTTATTATTTTTAAAATATGGCCGAAGAACCCCTATAAAAGGGATGTTTTTTTGTAGTTTTGAAGGTTTAGCAAGTATTTTAGGATTTTGAGAACGCGATTTTCTCAATCAGTGACTCTAAAACCATAAATATGGAAGTGATGAAATCAGTTTCGAACCGTTTATCAGTTCCGACTCTAACGACCACGCTTTCAATAGCCTTGAATGCTTGTGGCGGTGTGAGCCACAAAGTCAATAAATCTTCTTAGACTGAAAATCTTTTTATGTGTTTTCAAGGTGTCTTTTAAATAGCTTAGAAATATACTTAACCGAGTCTCTTGAAAGATATCAAAGAGGGGAAGATGTCTTTATACTTCATACTGAAAGTGGCTCTTATAAGCCCCTATAAAGAATTTATAAATATAATATGTTGTATTTCTAGTTTTCTTTAAAATGACATTAAAAGAAATTATAAACCGTTTTTTTTTTCTGCTAGGGATAATTTTTTTCGTGGAAAAAGTTATATAATTCAAAAACTACAAACTCCAGTGCTGATCCTTCTATTAGTCAAACTTGAATAAAACGAAATAAAGAATATAAAGAGTTATCATTAAAAGCACAAGAAATGCTTCAACTTTATAAAGAATGTGATGAAGATAAAATTAAAGAAAAATCAATAGCTATACTTATCCATTTACCCCCCCTGAAGTAAATACTTCTTATTTCTCTAATAGCTTAAAAACTATAAAAGATATCGAACATATTTGACATCAAGATCGTGAAGTCGTCGGGAAATATTCAAGGTTCAAAAACTTACAACTTTGATTGATTATTCTTTGAAAATAATTGAGAGTTGCAAAAAATTTAGAATGTAATATTTATAATTACTATTTAATATTAATGATACATGCTAAAATTTATTTAAATAATATTAATAAAATAAAAAAATATAAAACCGTGTTGCCCATATATAATTTATAATAATAATGTTATTTTAAAAATTCTTTATAATTTGACAAATAGTGGATTGATTTTAAATATATATATGACAACTTAAAGGAATTTTCCAGCAATACCTTTTTGTTGCAGTCTATATCTCAGTAAACAAATCCGAGCTATGGTCATAAGTTTACATAAATTTGATCACTACGACAACAAACTTTATTACTTTCAAATAAAATATATATAATATAATTTCAATAATATGTTGGCCTATCACTATCAAATGACAATTTTTTGTGGAGAAATCATATGCAATACAAATATATATGAAGCTCCTTCTAACGACAGTCAGCAAACCATTCGCTGGACTCTAGATTTTTTCACCAAAGTGACACTAAGGATCTCTTAGTCTTAAATTTTTCTTTTAAGAATTTTTTGGGATATTTTCAAAATACTAATAAGACTTTTCAGCCGGTGGGCGAAATGATCGAATAAGGGCCGATTAGTTTAGATTTTTTTGCTTGTCTATCACTAAATTTTCATTGCATTGTGATCAATGACGAATTTTTCTAATAAAGTTTGCTTTCAAATTCTTAATTTTCTCAATGATTTTTTTTTTTTTTCATTTTTTAAAAAAATCTGCTTTATTTTATCTACACTAAGACCTTGCGCTAAGATAGAAGAACACATTTAAATTTGACAAAATAATCTTTCTGTGTGTAAACGCGTGTGGAAAAAACTGAAACTTTTCAAACAAATTAATCCACGTGTAAAGTGGGAATTACTTAATCAACGTTTTTACTGTATCTGTAATTTATATTTTTTTTTCTCATTTAATTAATGAAAGTACATTACTCTCATTTTCTTTTTTTTGTCTATTTTATGGCTAATACAAATTCTCTTGCTCATTTTGTCTCTTTCCATTATCGCTCTGTCAACTATCTATTTCAAAGTTGCTGATAAAGATTGCTGCTGTTGACATATTGTTATGACTTGCGTTACCAACATCTACATTTCTATTCATTTCATTTGATTTTAACTTGTACTTTTTGCCTACATACCTCCTGCGTTCGAGAGTTTATTTGAACTGCTGTCTCATGCCTTTTGTGTAAATTGTCTTCCTATGAATTTATAGTCATATCTTCTTTATTATTGGCAAAAAGTGTGTACTTAATTATTTTTACATTTCTCTCAAAGAAATTAAGTCAACAGTTATTGCTTTTTATTATATGTGTGCCTATGTGTGTAGTTAGTAAGTTTTATGGAAATTTTTCAATTACTTAGATCTTTTTTTGTTCCATTCAATTGTTTCCATTCACAGTTTGTGCAATAATAAATTTCATTAATTAGCGCACAAATTCTAACGCTATTGTTGTATATTTTAAATAATATTTGCTTACAAACATAATACTTTATGAAGCATGACATCCGAATGAACACTGTACATTGTGTGCCGTCTGAATATTTGTTGGGTATTCACTATCATGATGTATGATGAAATGTCAGAGCGTCTGCGTCCTTACTTCGCAATATAAAACTGGGAACAAAAAAATTGTGCATCCATCATTTTAGAGCAGTAATGAGCAAACGATATTTTGCACAGATCCTAATGGTACAATAAGGATTAAAATAAAATCAATACACAAAATATAACCACAAGAGAAGCCTTGGTGTAATGTAAAGCGAAAATTCCTTTCACAAAACAAAATTTAGTAATAAATTATATATTAAATAATAGCCATAACCATGCGGAATTATAAACGTAAAAGATTTCTGAATGGTAATGTACAATATTTTATATCATTTTAAATATGTTCCTTAACGCCTAATTTTTGTTCAGAAAAATTTATTTTTATTATTGCGTTTGCCAACAGTAATGTGTATTATGAAGAATGGGTACCTATGGGGACTTTCGTGCATATAGCAATTAGGGAATTGATTTCTTTGTTTAGGCTCTTTGCGCTAAACAAGACATTTACAATACGAGTAGTTAAGCTTTTTGAGTAAAATAATATGGAAACTAATTTTCAAGAATGGGGCTTTTTATTTAATGCGATATAAAAATTGATGATATACCCAAACATTTTAGCTGAAATATGCTTCAATTATTTGTATAAGGACTTAGTTTAATCAGTAAGACATGTCATATAATATTTTGGTGATTTCTTATATGTGCAACAGCAAAGACAGAACAGGATATTAGGTTCGTTGCAGAACTTTTTGGGATAATTCTTCTAAAGTTGACAGCTACACGAGAGAGTAAGAGTAAGAAAATTGCGCACTGTGAAAGAGAAAAAATGTAAGAAGTATAGGAAGGGAAAAAACCATTATTTAGTCCGAAAATAAACGTCAAAGATTTTTGCATGTCGTTGGAACATAAATTGAATTTTCTAAGTACAGACAGTAAATAAACATCTCAAACTGAATGTAGTTGAACAAAAAATTGAATTAAAATAAAACTAGTAAAGGTGTTATCTTCGGCCAGGCCGAAACTCACATACCCTACACTGCATTCAAAGTACTTTTTAAATAAATGTTAAAAAAATGTTGAAGAGGTTGAATAAGATTTCGATTTTTTATTGAGACAGAAAATAATGTAAAAATGTTCAAAAATGTTGGAAAGTGTTGGAAAAAACTGAAAATGTTGAAAAAATATAAAAACCTTTGAAGAAAGTTAAAATAAATTGAATAAGTCGAAATATGTATATGAAAAATGCTGAAAAAGTCGAAAGAATAAAGAAAATGTCGAATGAAATTGAAGGGGAAAGGTAAAAGATTAAAAATCTCAAAAGAATATGGGAAATGTTGAAAAAAAAAAAAATAGAAATGAAAAACACGAAATACGCCACGCCCCCTCCTCCAATTCCGCCCAATTTTGGTTCAATAAACAAACCAAATTTTAGCACAATAGCTTGTATAATTTGCGATATGTGCCGTAATTATTCCTAAAATTTAGGGCGGTGACACATCCATTGATGCAATCCAGTCCGATTTTGATCCAGAAATAGCTTTTTATAAACAAACCTCTTGCACCAAATTTCAGTATGATTGCACATATATTTCGATAGTTATGCCACTTAAGGTATTTTAATTGTATGGGAGGTGTCACGCCCACTGTTGCTATTTCGCCAGCTTTTTATTCATATATACCTATTACCCAGTAAACCACTTACATCAAATTTCAGATCAATTGCTCCAATAGTTCACTTAAAATAGCACTAACAACTTTATGTTAATGAGAGTGGTGCCACGCCCACTAATGGAATCTTGTCAAGTTTAATTTAATTCCGAAGCTTATAGTAACCGAGCACACTATCTAAAGCATTAAACGTATTTCGGTTATATGGGGGGTGCCATATTAAATTTCATAACGATTGCGTTGTTAGTTCTCTTTTTATAACGTTTATAAATATTGTAGGCTGTGCCACGCCCTTAAAAGAAATTTTTCATTATATTGACATAGCTGGTATTGTTGACTACTTTCAGTTGTTCAGTTGTATCATCCCTAAAATTTTAATGAAAATCGTATATGGCGTTATAAAAGTTAAAATTTAGGGCTATGCCAATCCCCTTTGAGAGTCTTTGCCAACTTAGAACGTAGCCTAATCTTAATTTTGTTCTGATCTTCACCAAATCATCAATTTTCATCAAAATCGCAGAAACTTTTTTTCAAAATGGACTTGGGTATATTTACATAGAGTGTGGGCGGGATGCGTGACCGTTAACCGATTTCGCCAATTTTTATATGCTAGCAGCTTGCAAGAAGGTGTGAACAGTGTGCCAAATTTCATTGAATCAGCTTGCTTAGTTTTCCCGTAAACTTGATTTCAACAGACAGACAGACAGACAGACAGACGGACACAGCTATATCGACTCAGGTGGTGACGCTGATCAAGAATATATACACTTTTCCATACCTGCCACGCCCCCTTCTATGCGTTACAAACGGAATGACAAAGTGAATATACCCTCTGTGTAGGGTATAAAAAAATAGTCAAAATAAACTTAGTGTGCACAATCCAGCTTGCACAACACTGAACAGCTGATAGTTTGACACTTTTCATGAGTTTACCAGCAAAAATTCTTCG
Organism: Meiosimyza decipiens; assembly: GCA_963680825.1. Taxonomy (NCBI): domain Eukaryota; kingdom Metazoa; phylum Arthropoda; class Insecta; order Diptera; family Lauxaniidae; genus Meiosimyza; species Meiosimyza decipiens. The sequence continues at coordinate 56,978,591 of OY804261.1, read as the reverse complement.
GGTAAAAACCTGTAACTTCTTACATAAAGAACATAAATTACTCTCTCAATTCCGTTCTCACCTACAGGTTTTTCGAGTACAAGAACGCTTTTTGGGCTAAGTCCTGAAAAAATAACAAATAAAGTTTTCTAATTTTTTGATAGAAATTTAATATTCTGAAAGCTAGTAGCAACCCTTTTCTTTTTTTATGATAAAGGATGTTTTTTTAGAGGTTTGTTTTTCGAATAGAGATAAAACTGGCATTTTATGGTCAAATCTGGCAACTCTAATGTCATTTATGTTCAGTTTGGTTTGCCATTTTATCATGAACAGGTTGACAAAAGAACAACGCTTGCAAATCGTGCAAATTTATTTCGAAAATAATGGTTCAGTTCGCGAAGTTTACCGCAAGCTCCGTCCATTTTATGGTCGACATAATCGTCCATCAGAGAAATTAATTCGGTTAACCATGGATCGTTTTCGCACTACGTTTACTCTATGTGATAATACGCATCCGCAGAGACGTCGAACAGTGCGCACCGAAGAAACAATTGCCGCTGTAGAGCAAAATGTTGAAGAGGACCCGAATGAATCGATTCGCCACCGTGCACAGCAATTGGAGCTTTGTCCATCAACTTTATGGAAGATTTTGCGCAAAGATCTTGGGTTGCGACCCTACAAGATCCAGCTTGTGCAAGAATTAAAGCCGCGAGACCATGCAATGCGTCGTGATTTTGGTGTATGGGCCGAAAATGAGATTGATCTCGATGCTGATTTTCATCGCAAAATTTTGTTCAGTGATGAGGCTCATTTTTGGTTGAATGGCTACGTCAACAAGCAAAATTGCCGCATTTGGAGTGAAGAGAATCCACATGAAACCCTTGAGACGCCATTACATCCACAAAAACTGACTGTTTGGTGTGATCTATGGGCTGGTGGAGTCATTGGGCCATTCTTCTTCCGAAATAATGCTGGAGAGTCAGTTACCGTTAATGGAGACCGGTATAGAGCCATGATAACCGACTTTTTTGTTCCCGAATTGGATGGCATGAATGTGGATGAGTTGTGGTTCCAACAAGACGGCGCTACATGCCACACAGCGCACGTCACAATCGATTTATTGAAGGAAACATTCGATGAGCGCATAATTTCGCGGAATGGACCTGTCAATTGGCCACCAAGATCGTGTGATTTGACACCATTGGATTATTTTCTTTGGGGATATGTGAAGTCGCTCGTCTACGCCAACAAACCAGAAACGTTAGGGGACTTGGAAGCCAACATTCGTGGCGTTATTGCCGACATACGGCCCCATATGCTCGAAAAAGTGGTTCAAAATTGGACCTGTAGAATTGGCTTTATTCGAGCTAGCCGCGGTGGCCACATGCCCGAAATCATATTTAAACATTAATGGCATAAAATTATCCTTCCAATAAAGCCAAATTGATGGACATTAAAACGATGGACATTCAAAGCTCTATACCTCTAAAAAAAACACCCTTTATATTCTTTCAAAAGTGTAAAATTTCGAGTCTTGGAAGGTCAAGAAAAATTTGAAAAGCTAAGGGTTTCTTGACGAACTCTAGTGAATACTTTGAACTTATAGCTCATATGTACATACTTCATAAAATTGTATCCAATAATTAATTTTGAAACATATCACATCTATCTTATGTAATTATTTGGTGTACAATTTTATTGCTATAACTAAGAACAGTTCCAATTTTAAAGACGTACAATAATATCATAAATCAAATATTATACTTTCTTGTATGTAAAAGCTGATATAAAATGTTTATTTGTTAGGAAATAAATTGCGTTCTATTCAATATCATGTGATATCTAAACAAATGATTGGACATTATTTTTTAAATTAACAATTGTTGCTTTGGTAAAAAGCAAATCGTAGATCAAGGTTAGATATTTTGTTCCATCATCCTGAGTTTGCTTATGAAACCAGTCATTTTCTTGAGTGTAATATACCTTAAATCGCTCAAGTGTACAAATACAAGTGCTACTAAGGACTTATGGTGAGTGCGTTGAAGTAAATCGGAATCACACAAGACATATTAAATTACTTCCTTTTCTTTATCATTTCTGTTGCATTTTTGACAGTAGAAATTGTTTGATGACCAGTCACAACTGCCGTGAATGATCAAGACTCCTTGACTAAACTATGTACATAGTGCTAAATCTTAAAATAGTTCGGAATAGCACTGATAAGAATTAAGCTCATGTTGATAAGATGGTGCAAAAACTTTCTAGTGCTGAAGTGAAAGTGTTAATTTATGGTTATGCATACAAATTTCAAACTAAGCATAGGATTAGTTTTTGCAAGCTTTGGACAAAAACTGGAAACATTTTAATTTTCAAACTTCTTATGTATTAATTCAACCAGCTCTCTTAATAACTATTCGAATCTTAAGAAACTAATAAAACGTTGGACTTTTCCAAGCCATTGCTTTGAAATATTGTTTTATCAAATTCTATCTTGAATTGTGAAAGGAGTATCAATTGTGGTGGTAAGTCTGGTCCCTTCAGCCTAGACGTATTCGATGTTAGGAGTAGGTTCATATCCAGTATGTTTGAATGTTGCTGTAGATTTCATTGATACGATCGCTTTATGTTTTCCTGTATCTGCTTAACAAAAGGTATACCAATATTTCGGTGTATGTTTATATTCTTCACATACCATGGTACGCCGGAAATAGATCGAAGTGTTTTCCAATATTTCTATATTCGATAAACTTGCGTTGGAAACATGACAGCATGACACCTCCGTACCAGCAGACAGTTATATACTTTGAAAAGTTTGCATTATCGTTAAGAAAGAAAGTACCGTATTTTGTTAGATAATACATTAAAAGTTTACACAAATACTGTAATTTGCTTAGAGAAACACTGAAAACAAAGTGGGTGGATTCCAACTAAATAGCTTGGCAGCTTCCATATAAGAAAAAACTTTTAAATGCTATACTGAGTTACCTAAGGGTTTGCAAAAAAAATTAATTTTAAATACTAGCAATGGCTTGGACAAACATTAAACAAAAAGTGCGTGAATTTTGACAACAGAGCATGGCTATTTCCAAAAAGCAACAAAAAAGTACGATACTGAGAGATATTTGAATAAAATTTAAGTAATTCAAAACGTACGTGATGTAAAAGTTACGAATATGTATGCATTTGAAAAAGTTCTAATATTTAACGAAAAACTTTATTTTATTTCAACCAAAATAGCAAATTTTTAAAATCAAGATTTAAGCATGGCCCTGTTTATTAAAAACTTACGCTAAAAGTAAATGGTCTTCCTGTTTAAGTAGCTCAGTTAAAAAAAAAATATTTTAATCTCGCAGATAAGAACTTTTATTTTAAATAATTTAAAATTTCTCTACGTTTCAAAATAATTACTACGAAGACAGCATTTTTTTTTTTTGATATTTCTGCATTCATATCTTTTTATAATTTTTAATAAGTTTCTCTATGGTATATTATTTCTCCTGGTTAAAAACAACAACAACAAGAAAATAATAAAAAAAGTTTCAATGGTTTTTATGAGGTTTGAACATGCGCACTACGTTATATATTACGGAAGCAAGCTCTATTCACTGGCGGGTAAACTGGTGGCGTCATTGAATACGATGATGCTTTAAAAAAATTTCAGTTCAAAAGACTTAAATTCTAAAAGTTCTCTGCGAGAAGATTTGTTTACTTATTTCAATAGTTGGAATTATGCTTTCTCGGTGTTAATTTTTCTATCACAGACAAGAAATTTGCAACACATTCTATATAAAATCCAAACTAGTTTCAAGTTTACTAAGTGCATATCGTAAAAATTAATGTTAATCTACTATTTTTTGTCGGAAAATATATCTGAGTAGCTTTTCAAGTAGATTTTACAAAAACTATTATTCGACAAAAATAGCCGGGTTTTGACTTAGGAGCATGACACTTTTTATACAAACAAACTTTTAAGACTATGTATCATAGTAATCTTATAAGGAAATGTAGATTATAAATAATCATATTTACATATATCACAGCAGATCATCTCTGGCGTGCCTTTCTCGCAAGTTCCCAGAAAATTTTTTTAGCTAAAAACCTAAATCTTTTTGCTGTTAGCGTAGTTTAGAGCACTTAATTTTTTGTTAACCCATAGATAACGCCATTACTTAATATTTAAAGCTTTATCTTAGTATGCAGTAACCGATAGCTATATCGTGTTTCATACGACTTTTCAAGCCCAAGAAAAAATTGAGATGTATGGAAGCAGGAATGAGGCCCGAAAATTTTTCAAATGAATAAGGCGCCTCACTAATGGGGCCTCTTCCTGCAGGGATAAAAAGGGAAACCAGATGATAGATGTCCAGAGCTTGCTGACGGTATGGATGAATCACTTCTCGAATCTACTGGATGGCGACGACGTTAACAATTCTGCCGATAGAGAGGGTGATACCAACAACCCGATAGCTGATGACGGTGTCAATGTTCTGCCGCCCGACCATGACAAAGTTTTGAGATTTATTGCCTATTGAATTATTGTGGTAGACCAAGCCGCGGGTGCGGATGGCCTGCCGGCAGAGCTATGCAAGACAGGAAGCGAACAGCTTTCGAAGCGCATGCATATGGTCCTAGGCAGAATATAGTCGGATGAAAGCATGCCCAGCAACTGGAAACTCAGCGTGCTCTGCCCAATTCACAAGAAAGGTGATCCAACTACCTACGCCAACGACCGAGGGATATTCCTACTTACTATCATCCACCGTCAACAAGCTGATTGGACCTTAACAGCGTGGTTTTAGACATGGGAAGTTCACCATTGATCAGATATTCACACTACGCAAACTCCTGGAGTGGACCCAAGAAAAGTAGATCGACACCCACCACCGTCGACTAAAAAACTGTATTTGACAGTACGATAAGGAATCACCTTTGTGCCGCTATGTCTGGTTTTGGCATCTTGCTACCCAATACCACAAGCGCAGTAAGAATTGGCAACGATCTCTCCGAGCCATTCGATACGAAGCGAGGTTACAGCCAAAATGATCCCCTATCGTGCGATAATTATAAGATTGAAGAACTTTAAAGTGTAAGTGTATTCAGTTAGAAACTTAATTTTTATGCGTGTCTTTTGTCAAAAAAATTTGCAAAAGATAATTTACTTATCTTAAAATCTTAAAATACTTAATCATCCTACTTAAAAGATTAAAAACGTAATTTGTAATTTCTTTAATAGATCTGAAAACTTAAGTTAAACGATATGTGCAATATTGCAATTTTTGAGTAATTTTTGTATGACAAAATGAAATCTAAAAAATAAATACAAATTTAAAATGTAAACTCTAAAGATATCAAAAACTTAGAAAAATATTAAATATTCTTGCAGTATAATATGTTGAGTACTTCAAAATCCCTAGTGATAAATTGTTTTCAAGCACAATCATGAACCTACTCATATAAATGACAATATTGATGAAAATTATATAGAATTCGTTTTTGTTTTACTGGAATCAAAGTCTCAATGGTGATTAAATTTTAGTAAGTTCATTTATTTCTTATTAATTTTAATTATATTTTTTTATTGGTTTTTTTTTGGACAATTTCGTGATAAGACTCTATGTTAAACAACAAAAAAATTAATATGCAAAAATAAAAAAAAATTTAAGTAGGTAACAAACATTGTATCCACAAAAGATTACCAATATGTAAATAGGTTTGTATATTACGGAACTGGAGGGAGAGGGGTATAAGCATGTCCTTTGCAAGATGTATTGGTACTTAGATGCATAAGAACAGTGTACACTGATGAGAATATTGTATTCATTCTGGAGAGTATTAAAAAAGATCCAAGTGTATCGATTTGAAGTCGTTCACAACAGCTTGGTCTTTGTGCGTCCGCCTTATGAAAAATTTTATACAAAGATTTTGTTTGGAAGACTACCATCCTTTGCTTCGAAATTTCAGTCAATGGGCGCAAATTCAACTGGCATTGGATTCGCTGTTTTCTCGAATAGTTTTGTTCAGTGATGAGGCTCATTTTTGGCTCAATGGATGGAAGTGATAGGAAAAAAAGTTAGGGCAAGCCAAAAAATAACATGAGATTTATTTTTTGGAGAGATGACATTTAATCATGTAAAATGGTGCTGAACAGTTTTGTATTGATTTTACTTATTTTCAAACAGTGGGTGAACTCTTATTAACTATAATGAATCGACACAAACATTTATTTGATACTTTTCATCATGATACTTTTCGATTTTTATTTGCTGTTTTTCTATGCCATAAGGCTTTACCGACTTCTTTTGTATTTTTCAAAACGATTTGATATTTTCTGGCTCTAGTCCAATTTTTCGATGTTTTTCGAAACTTTCTACTCATATTGATATTTTTATGTTTTTCAATAAATACAAAAATCAAAAGTTTATGATACTTAATCTACGACTTTTTCGATGTTTTCGATACGATTCCATACCTTACTATTTATTTGAAGCTTTTGATGCCTTCGACCTTCACTGAGATTTCCAAATTATCCAATATTTTTACATGTCATCATATACTTTCCGACTCTTGTACGATTTTTCGATGCTTTTCAATAAATTTAACTTTCTTGATGACCTTCGACACTACTGAAATTCATATCTTCATTTGTTCTATTTTAGCTTAAGTTCAATTTTCAATAGTTCCTGGATAAACGATCATATGCAAAAAAATGGTGCTTTTTTTACAGTTCTGGCATTTTCTAATACTCTGCCTTATCGCAGCAGTGTAAATCATCCAAAACATACGATGATTCGTACTGCACTCATTTTTATATCAAAATTAATCGACATTTCTTAGAAACAGATTTTTCTCTCTCATATAGCAGATATTTTTGCCACCAACTTAAATCTGTTTAATGAATTTGAAAAAAAAAAACAAAGCTGCAGCGAAATACCAAGGTGTTGACAAATGGTTTAAAAAATCATAATGAAATTAATTTATATGATTTTTTAAATAAGATTTTATGTGGATTTTCGGTATATATAAGAGCGTTAGCACTAAATGCAGTCCGTACATCCGAACTGCACAAACGTCAGTCCAATACTGTTGTTTATTTCAAATCGCTTTAGACATTAATTGAAATTTCCTGTGAATTGTTATGAAATGTTTTATATTTTATCAGTGATTTTATTATTCCATATTATCGGCTCTCTTAAAATAACTTTTTTAAGTGTCAACATATCAGAATTGATAGCCCACAAAATGTGTGGAACCCTCGTGTGCAGACGCGTGAAACGTGATAATTGCCATTTTTATTGTTCGAAAAAGTTAAATCGTAAAATAGATAACACACTTTTTTTTGTTTCCCCAAATTTTTTTTAAGATTGCACCAGTCTATTTCTGCTACCTTGTACCTTTGTCGCATTTTTGTCACATTCAAAGAAAAATCTGATTGGATACAGATTACGTCAAATTTAAACGTAATTATTTAAAGATTTTAATTAATTTCAAATTCAACACTCAGTATTATGTTAAGTTGCTAGCTAATCTTATCGAAATTTCTCACTGATGGATTTATTATGATTGCGTCAACACGTGATTATGCAGAAAATTTATAAATTATGATTAATGATGACATTTTCTACATTAAGTCGACTAAGACTGTTTAAGTGTCGGCGAACTATATTCTGTAGATTATCCTTTGTGTGTGGGCACTTTTTAATTTTTTGGGGGCGTGTAAGCTATTGAGATCTGACATTGTTCATATTCCAAATTAAGTCTTTAAAACTGGCCTTCATTCAAGACCGAATAAGCTCAAAAACTATTTGAAGTATTCTAAATTTTTTCTATTAATTTGAAGGAAGTTTAGTAACCAAAAAAAATAATACTTTTTTTAATCGATGTGTTGAAATTTGCAAATATGGGCGCGTTTTTAAAATGATAATAGAAAAGATCGGCGAGCGATTTTTGTAAATCAAATATTGGCTGTTAAGGGCCATATTTTAAGTAAATAAATAGGCAAGAGTGTGTTCCGAAATTTCAAAAAAATTCGAATAATTTTTATATCTAATATTATAGTTCGCACCATTTTTTTTTGTTCTGGGCATAATAATTCTCGGTGCTACTTAACCTCAAATATGTCAAAAAACAGTGTTTTTTGCACTTTTAGGTTAGAATGTGTCAAAGTTCTGAGATAAAATGGGCTGCGGATTCGGTTTCAGCGGGGAAAAATAAATGGAAATATTTGCATCCAAGACTTAGAGAACAAAAACTTTTTTGTGGGCCTGTGTTATTGTTGTGATTTATTATATCCTTTTGTTTTAATTTTTATTTATAATCAAAATGGGGAGTTTGAAAAAAAAATTAAAAGTTTTACGCTGTCCAGAAATAATTCTACTGGCTGTAGCTTTGCCATAAACTGTGTGGAGGGTTTACCAAAAGTGCTTGAGTTATTGACCAAAAACTGATTATATGTGTCTTGAAAAACCTAGTGAATTTCAGAAGCCATTTAGTTCGAATATATATATCCTAGAATAAACTGTGATAAGTTTTCTAAAACGTTGCACTGCGTCATATAACAAATACTACATACATAAATATTAATAAGCAAATAAATGTAGATACAAATGAACATAGTGCGGCCCTTTAATTTTGCGCGATTTAGTAAATCTTATCAACTTTGCAGTTGCGATTTTTCATACTTGACGTCAAACTCCTTGACTTTCTACTACAAATGATTCTAAGTAATATATAACTTATATAAATATACATTTCAAGCTCACAAATAACTTTTATTTAATGCAAACAATGCGATAGCATTCGCTCACAGAACAAAAATTTTAATTTAACAAAAATGCCATAAATTTAATTTGCATTAGATGATGCTTAAACCAAGTGAACGTGGACAAATATTTTCTCAGCGCAATTACTGATGCAAGTTGGCTCCGGTGGAACCTTTGATTTGTGATTAATTTATTGTGCATCTGCAAATGTTATTGTTGTGATAGTCGTTGTATGTTCCTCCGGCGTTTGATGCTATGATTTTTCCGTTTACCTCGCTCGAGTGCAACGGAAATTCACTGTGAAAGTTGTGGAAAAGTTTTTACTCAAACAAAAAAAAAAAAAAAGTAGCAGAATTTTATTACACTATGTAACATAATAAACATATTTTTTATTATGTAAAAAAGTTAAATTTAAATTAACTTCATCGATTTAGTTTCAATCACTAAAAAAAAATCTTCATTTTGAATTTTACCGCCCCCTCAAGCCTTGCGCCCGGGGCAGCCACCCCTCGGCCCTTTAGGTACGCTACTGTTTACTAGTAACAATTTTTTATCTACTTTTCGTCCGGGAAGGGGCCCGGAAAAGTCTCACCAAATTATTTAAAAATTATAAAGCAGGTCTCATGGAAGGGACAGAAGGGGGCGGGGGGGGGTGGCGGTCTCACCATATCTCACTAAGCGTGGTCCGAATTTTCGAAAAACACCTCACGTAGTTAATAGACGGCCCCTTAAGAAATTTTCCATTTGGATGGAGAAGCTACTTTTATACTCGTATTTTATTTTTATTGTTTTCCATCTCCAACAACCGAGCTGTAATGTGGGCTTAAACTTTAGAAACGAAGTTGCAATATTTTATTAGTCCCATATTTAAAAATATCTTTTCGACTGCTAATCGATCCACACCGAATCTATACCACGTAGCTGTCAGCATAGCTTAGACCTTAAAATTTTTATTTGGGGTGGCCTCACACAAAAATATTTTTAAAATAGCATTTTCACAAAGACCGCTTTAAAAATTAGGACAAAATTTATGTCTTAAGGTGTAACCAAACGCACAGAGTACTGCTAATCTCAATTCAAATAAAAATTAAAATTCGAGCAATACATTGTGTAGCATCACGTGAGCTTTGAAGTTTCTGCCCCCTCCAAAACCTTCTATTTGGGAAATATCGGACACTCTAGTTTATTATATGATATTATTAAGATGTTTATAAAAATTTGCAAAAATAATAAGTAAATGTTCTATAGTAATATTTTACTTTTATTTGAGCCGCTAGCAATTTTGTAACACCTACGCTTTTGTTGGCACACTTGAAAATCAAAAATTAAAATAAAATTATATATTATAAGAGCATCCAAAAGAAAAAAAAAACTGTCGCGCGAAATATTTAATTTTTATTTTTGTGATTTTTGTTTTTTGAAAAAGTACAATAAAGACATATATTGTGAATTAAAAAAATACTACGTGCCATTAAACATGTGAAATCATTAGCGGTATTCCCCAGCCAGCGCAAGTAATATGGCAGATGAACAGATTTGCTTTATGTAAAGAAAGAAAATTCAAGTTAGCAATCAACTTGCTGATCACTCTTTTTTTACATCGCTAATATAGCGAATTAATCAGCTGTTTTCTGTTGAAAAAGAAATCAGATTTGCTTACGTAGTTACATTTCGTTTTGGTAAAATTGCTATAACAGTTAACTTAAGGCTTTTGCAGAGCAAAACATCAGATACGTAGCAGATTTATTACACATGTGATTTGTTATTATAAAAGGCATTTTTCTTACACTCCCCATCTTGCTACGTCAATTGCTATGGATCGTGAATACCGCTAGTAAGTTATGTGTGCAGTAGGCATGCTAGATCTATGGGCGATTTTCATCTAAAAGAGTTTGTGTAATTTGACCAAAACACGGACTTACTGAAACGTAGGAAAAATCTGAATTATGTGCCAAGATATAGCGATTTAGGTATTTTAGTTAAGTAGGAGGTGCCACACCTTGTTGTCAAACCGCGCCCACATTTTTCGTTTGGCTGCAAATTTAAAAAATATATATTCAAATGGAGGCTTTTTTTTTTGCTTGCCCATGAAGCTTTGTTGTAGCATTGAACCTGAAAAAAATACTCCCAAAATTTCAGCTTCCTAGATCAAACCTGTGAACAGCGCACACATTTTCTTTTTCCATTAAAAAAAACCTTTTTTTTTTAATTTTTTTTTTCTCTGTCTCATATCCCTATGTTTTAGCATTAGACTTAAAGGACATTTTCCCAATGTTATCTAGATGAAACCTGTGAACCGCGCAACAGAGAAACATGGAAAAACGTTTTTTCCCATGTTAATTATTTGGGACACAAACTTTGTCTGTACGCCGATCACGGGCTGAAGCTGATATTTTGGAAGAACTTTCTTTAAGTCCAATGTTAAAACATTTTCCTATGAGACCGAAAATTGGAAAAACAGCATTTTCTTTGTGTCGAATGTTTTGCTATTTTTTTTTTGTAAAACTAAAACATATTGAAATAAAAATGACTATAATTTTTTTTTATTACATTCCCATAATTTTTAGATATTTTGTTTAATATACTATTCAAAAAAATCAAATGTTCAAATTTTTAATCTATTAATTACATTTTTAAAAACGCTCATCCTTTTAAAAGGGTTGATTTAAAAATTATAAATTAAGAACAATATTAAAGTTCTGACGGCTCTACAAAGCTGTGTATAACTTTTTTTTTTTTAGAAATCTGAACACTGGTTCCCATTCATTGTCACATTCGAAATGTCAACAATTTGATTAGCAAAGCTAATTGTTGGCAAACATTTTTTCTTTGGCGAACTTTTTACGAGTACCATTTTGCGTTGTGAAGTTTTCAACTTGAATGGATTTTTTTGTAAATTTGTATGCATTTACAAGTGTGAATATATTTTAAATTACAGTAAAATTTTTTGTTTTTTATAAGTTGCAAATCTTTTTTATTTTGTATAATTTTTTTGTCTTACAGTTGACTATGTTTGATTTGTTTTTTATCTAATCAATTATGTCAATTAGAACAAAAATTCACCAATAACTTCATTGGTGCAAAATTGGAGCAACAGCTAATTTGATTCTTGATTTCATTATAAGCAGATAAGTTTAGGTGGTGCATATTTTTACAGGCTTATGAGGTGTGCTTTATGAACGCACCTTGCAAATGATTTGTGTATGTATCAGTGATGGCATTTTCGGTACACTTATAGTTTTTTCGGTACACTTGCGTCCTGACAAAATGTCGTCAGTACATTCGACAAGTTTTCAATACATTCGGTACATTTGGCGAATTTTCAGCATATTTTCAGTACATTTTCGGTATATTTGGACAATTTATAATATTTACATTTTTTTAACTTCTTTTTTTAGTAAATGAAAAAATTTAAATAATCGCAATGTAAGCACTTATCTCAATCCGAATGAGTAGATTTTGAAATTTAATGAAAATCATTTTTCTACGGATTTTGAGATGGCTAAAATGAGGACCTTTGTTTTTTTTAAGTATTTTTAGAAAAATTTCGTGTAGTAAAATTGCGTGTTCAAGACAAAAAAAGTACATTCGGCCTCTAAAAAGCACATTTGAAGCAGTGGCATCAATTCAGTAGAGCCAGGGAGGGCATTGCCCTCCCCCCCCCAAGGACCTAATACTACTTATTATTCCATAAATCAATTCAATAAACGCATATAATAGTGGTGAGATTCTAATTCTTGCCCCCCTCCCCAAGGAGGAAGTGACACCACTGATTTGAAACCTTGATTTAGTACATTTTCACAAACCCAAATTCCATCACTGATACCGATGGTATGGAAAACGAAGATTACATATTTATCTAACGAAATTTCCCCATTGATGATCTCATCGGGCTAGAGATATTAAAAAGAGTCTATACAAAGTTCTCAAATTAATTTTGGTGGTTTCTAATGATATCCACATAAATTCATATCTATTCCAAAAAAAGAAATTTCGAATTCGTTCAACTGCTATTCTTAATGCTAAATAAATTTGATGATATTTTTATGATTTAATGGAAATTCTTTTAAAAGGTTCCATTTTTATGTGAAATTGACTGAAATCATGTAGCTTAAAACCAAAATAAGATAACTGAAAATATAAGCGTATTTGAAAGAAACGTGGATTGGTCCAAAATTAAACAACTGACATTTCTTAGTAAAAGTTTCAACGTTCTTAAAATACTTGCAAAAATCACCGCATTTATGAGTGAATGGCCATAAAAACAAAAGAATATAACTTATCTTATGAAAAATCTTTATAGTAGCAATAATTGAATGACGTCATAACCCATCTGGAATATGATCTTTATACCACTTTTGCTACTACATTATATTACGCGTGTTATTGCGTTATTTTACTGCGGTAGAAAAAAATTATCAATGAAAATAAAATCCCAGTTAATGTAGGTATTTAGGTAACGTTAAATTATCTAAATACGTTTATGAATTAAAGAAATTAAAAGTTTTCATTATTATTTTGATTATAACACAATGCAACAAAAGAATCATTTCTTGATGCGCACACTTTGTTTGATGCATAATTATAAACTGACAGAATTCCGAGAACTATTTTAATGAATACTTCAGGGAGTTTACAACTACTACGTAAGAAATACCTACATACTTACATTATCCAAATAAGTATGACGACCCATGGATAAGAATAAATAAGCAGCGTGCCAATTAAATGGCAACAACTCTCGGGTCCATTGTGATACACAAAGTCCCGGTAAGCCCTCATGTCTTGATTCTTCCAAAAATTTTCAAAACTATCTCGTACTTCGGACGAATCTCTTAAGTGCAAATATTCTAATGGTGTATTTGACTTTTTTTCTGCTTAATAATAACCGACATTTTGTGTTTGTTTATACACCCCAAATTACTAACTATCGTTAGAGAGCTGTTAGGGAAAGGTCAGAAATGAACCTCGAACTCTTCTGTGAAACAACATTTGTTTTTTTTTTCGAGCAGTAAGAAAGGTGAAAAACTTTTTATAACTATCACCAGAGTAGCCAAGAACAAATGATGCCACTTTGAGTCCGTATATTGAAAATAAAAATATCTTTACTACATAAAGTCGTTTAGAGTTTAGGTAACTAGAATCAAACTGTTAATCCAATTTTAAGGCTTTTTCTTGGCTATCTTGTTCGTATCTTAGGAAGTGGTCAGCTGGCCACATAAGTCACAATTTTTGAAAAAAAGTTTACATCTTCAAAATAAGAACCTATAATAAACTGCTAAGAAGTGCGGCAGAGGTTGAAAATCATAAAATCTTATGTAATATAAGTAGTTCGAACAATCTCTGTCATTGCATTATCACTGCGTTATTAATTGACAGCCCTTTGAAACTGCAAAAACAAAGTACCTTAAACATTTAACCGTGTCTGTCTAGTAAAGGGTGATCAAATACGAGGCCCTTTTTCCAACTGGCTTGTTTTAACAGCTGTCATGTGTCAAATGGCTTGACCATATGACGTTTGTGTTCAGTATTCAATACGACTCAATCATGAATAGACTTACTTCTGAACTACGTTTATTAATTCTAGAAACTTACTACCAAAATCAGTCATCAGATAGAGAAGTTCTTCAACATCGATATGAGCGTCCAACTGAGCGCCCTATTCGTAACACCATCAACGAATTTCGAACCAATTTTACACTATTTTTATTAATCATTCAACCAGAGTGCATACAGCCCGTAATTTTGAGAATATTTCTGCAGTAGCAGAGTGTTCGTGAAAACCGTGAGCAATCGATTCGTCACCGATCTCAGGTTTTAGGCATCTCTTATGGATCATTGTGGCGTATCTTGAGACGTGATCTTGGTCTGAAGGCCTATAAAAAAAAAATACAGCTCGCACAAGAATTGAAGCCGGCTGGCTTACGTTTTAATTTCGGTTTTTGGGCCTTACAACAAAAGTAGGAAGCTTTTAATTGGATCACATGTTATATTAAAAATATGTCCATACAGTAAAACAGAGAAGTTGACGTTTCTGTTGCTGCATTTAAGAGTAATTATATTTTTTTCAAAACTTTATGAAAAAAAAAATGATTTTATCGTCAGGCAGATCGAGATCATTCTAAAGATTATGTAGTAAGGAACAAGAAAAAAAATATCTGCCACTTGGTCATTTAAAAATTGCAAAACGATAAAATTATTTAAAAAAGGTTTTTTATTACATATTAAAAATTGCTGTTATTAAAAATGTGGCAGTGTGGACGTCTGCCTTTAATATTTTCATTATCTTTACTACGCCCTTAATACAATATATTAGAGACTGATAAAATAAAATAATTATATAGAGTTTTTTTTTGCAACACCAAAATTAATTTAAGAAAAAGCGGCGCCATCTTCACTTTACTCTTAGATTTTATAGTTCGCATTAATATGAACTGCATTAAAATCAACTACCAACAACGATAAAATCTTCACTGGATGCCAACGTATTAAATAAATATCTCAGTTTTGCATTTTAAAGCTTTTACTTCTATGAGAGCTGCTACGCCTACATGTTGTAATTTCGACAAATCTTTGTCCAGAAATGGTCTGTACCGTTTACATTATTATGTAAGACTTAGATGCATTACCTTACATATTCCTCTCATTCTAGCGTTAAAAATGTCTGTAAACGGGCACGAAGAAGGAGTATAGGTAGGGAAGTAACAAAACCCTCTTAAGGGTTGAGAATTATTTATTTTTCCCTGACAATGCCCATTCAACCAAATGTGTAGCAAAAAGTAGAAAGAAACAAAATAAGCCTTGAGTTTCGTAATCGGCGACCCAAAAACCATGTATGTAAATGGAGATTACTATATAAAATCAATCTCCAATCTTTAATCATCTCAGGCACAAACAACCACGTTCTCACTCGTCTTAAATGCTTGTGGCACTTTGAGCGAATGTACTTAAAAAATTTGAAAAAAGTTCATGCTTGTTTCGGAGGACATACATACACTTAGAACAATATACATATGTATGTACTAGAAGAAGAACGATTTTTAATAGCTTTTTTTTTATTTTGCATTACCCAAACGTATTTTTATATATACTACAGTATATGTAGGGGACACATTTCTGAAACCATTACCTATATTTATGAATATATAATGTTTTTTTTGTTATGTTTTTTAAATTAAATAAAAACTTTTTGTGTGGAACAAAACTTGCATATATCAAGGGGGCTTCGAAACTTTTCTCTCGAAATACTAAAGTATTGCGAAATAATGTCGCAGTCGTGATATTATTAGATGTCTACCAGCTGCAGTATCATCGCAGATAAGATTGAGAAGTTTTTTTGTTTACTAAGAATAGCAAAATTTATTTATTGCAGCACTAATTAAAACAAATACTAAAAAGTTACATATTTTGCACACTACATTATTTGCTCATAGTCTGACGCATTTCGCGTGATTAAAGCGGTTGGCGTTATATAAAAAGTGACAATAAATAATTTCAAGTTTCTTCACTTTGGTGCAAGTACTGATAATCACTGGTGTGAGTGTTAAGTTAATGATAACCTCTAGTTTAGTCTCTCTGGCAAAATGCTCTCAAAATGAACTTGAAACTCTATTGCTCAGATTTAGTATTATTTCTTTCCGAGTAATTCAAGCGAATTGTGATACGACCAATTACTTGGGAGAAATGACAAATAATGAGATTGAGATTGAGAGAGAATTTTCGTTCTCAAGGGAGAACCAGCAAGTGACGTTGATCTTTGATTCACGTTTTCTACACGTTATTTGTTCGCACTTCACGTGAATATCAAATGAACAGTTTCATAATGTTTTCGCTTCTTTCGTGTTACGAGCCAATTTTTTGTGATTTTTTTTTATCAGTCCGACCGATTGTGTTGGTAACATTGTTGTTGGTTTTCAAGTTATATAGCAAAATTGAAATGACTTTACTTTATTAGTACAGTAGGCTAAAATAAACTAAAAGAGGCTCGTCTCTAGTGATTGAAAATGATAATGAGTCATGTTTCCAATTGAATGTATTAACTCCTTGGAAATTAGCAATGACGATTTTTTAGCTAAAATTAATTTTGAAAATTGGATCCGCTCGATCTCTTTTTTGTACAATAACGTTCAAACAGCAACACTTTCTTTTAAAAGAAATATGGTAACTAAAGCAGAAAGTCTTATTTGCAATCCGATACGGACGTGTTGGTTTTTTGAAAATTTGCGCCTTGTGGCGCAGTGATATTGTAATACGCCTAAAACCCTGATGATCCCGGTTTCGATTCACGGTTAATTCATGGTAATACACTTTCCATATTTCTTAATTTTCCTTTTTGCCAATAATTCCTTCTCCTCGCCTTAATTGCCTGAAGGTTTTTCCGAGCTCTTACCAAACAAGCACCTCAAAGAGCTTTCGAGCTGTGGTAATAAAGTACAAAATGTCGGCAAAGCATCAATAACTGAAGTGTAATGAAGTTCAAACGCAATACACTTGCTTTTAAAAAAAAATATAAAAAAATTCTGAAGCTAAGACTTACAGCCATGGACATATAAATGGCACAGCTTGCTAAAAGTTATATCTTGTGCTATATTATCGTAAATATTATTAACAAACAACAAGTGTTTGGTTTTTTTGCAAAAGTTTATTCATCATATTTGATAATATAATTCATTAATAAAAAAAAAATTGATCAAAATGTTTGAAATCCGATGAAATGAGCTGGACACATAAATGGCACAGTTTGGAAAAAAGAGAAAATATCGTGTTTCAATACAATTTGTTGATTTTTAGTATCTACAAATATTTAAATCAATAATATTTAGTGCGGCAGCCTCTTTTCTTGGTGACAGCTTTACACCTGCGACCCATACTCTCCACGATTTTTTGCCATTTTGTCCAATCTTTCTGTGTGGCAGACTAAAGATCTTCCATATTTCTATAAGTTTTCTTTACGATTTCAACTTTGACTTCATTTTACAGGTTCTCTATTGGACTTAAGTCTGGGCTCTGGGTTGGTCAATCCAAAACTTTTTTCACTACTTTGGCGGAGTTTGCGAGTCATTATCTAATAAAAATGACCACTTAATTGGCATGGAATGTAGTGCATATGATTCCATATAGATTTTCATTATGTCCAATTACTGAAATTTCCCCATTTTATCATCGATTTTTATGAGCGGGCCTGTGCGAAGAAAATGCACTACAGACCATAATGATTTCACACCCGTGTATTACTATCTTCTGGGTGAACCTAGAATTGTTCTCTTGGTACTTAAGACGATGAACAAAGGTTCGATCGACCATCTGATCCCAAGCTATTGATATTCATTTTACCACTCCACACGTTTTTCCAAAAATTGATACTTTTTTTGAGACGGTCTGTGCCATTTACTATATGTATAGTATGTAGCTCATTTTAACGGTTTTTATACATTTTGATAAATTTTTTTTTATTAATGAAATACAGCTGACGCTCCTATTATTATTAAATATGATAAATAAACCTTTGCGAAAAACCAATCATCTGTTGTTTGTTAATAAAATTTACGATAATATTGCATGCAAAAAAACTTTCAACAAAATGTGCCATTTATATGTCCATAGCTGTATATGGTCAGTAATATCTACATATATCGTTACATTTTTTTGTTTTTTGTTCCACTGTGTTTATTACCGCAAAGTGTCATGTGGCGTTAAGCCAGTCGACATTATTTGTATTCAACACACTTTTTGACATCATCATCACACTAAAATAATTCCAAAAATAAACTGTTTATTGTCAAGTAATGGGGCTATCCAATGTGCCTTTTTAAAACAAAAAGTATAACTGGTTTTAATCTTCCAAATAATTCCACATGTCGAGTCATTATACCCAATTTTGATTAAATTACCATGACATATCGTAAATGTTGCCTCTCGCTCATTAGCATTTCTACTCCCGATTTTATGTAGCTAGTGCTTTCATGCAGGTAGCCTAACTTATTCTCTTTTGGCTTATGCAAACGTAGATATTGCGATAAATTTGAGTGCCAGTATTTGCTCAACAGTAATTAATTTTTATTTTTAATGAAATTTTTCCATTGTTTATATTTTGAATTACTAAAACCGTGAATATCACGAGATTGTGATGGTTAATTTGCATTTTGTTTTTTTCGTTATGGCTTTCATTCATTTCGTTATTTATTTTGCTATCATAAAACTTTTTAACAATATATAGAAATAAAATTTTGCGATAGCATTTATACATAGGACCAACCGTATATTATTGCGTATATATTTGATCCCATAAATTTAAATAAATCTTAACTTCCAAGAGCAACAATTTAATAATAAATATTTATAAGAGCTTAAGGATCACTGAGAAAAACACTTAGTTCGAACATACGAAATTTACATATCGCAAAACTTTAGATTGTCTAGGGTGTTCTTTTAAGACTGTCGTAATTTTGAATTAAAATAAAAAACAAATAGTCGTTCAAATTATCCCACTTTTAGCTTTATTAGCTGGATAATTTTATGCCTTTTACCATTTATATATGATTTTGAACATATGGGTACCATAACAGATCAACGCTAAGCGCACTCTGTAGATTTTCAAAGCTTCAATTTTAGTTAGTTTATCAGCGCAAGCCAGAAAATACTTATCTTGGCGGCAAATTAATTGCCGAATAGCAAAAAATCATGTTAATTTTGAATGAATTTAAAGTTGACACTTTAGCAAATTTAGCTTAAAAGTGTTCATATTGTACTGACAAAATATACTGAGCACAAAACTAAACCTCAAATTGGCTGTCACTAAAAGCAGTGTTGCCAATTTGAAAACTTAAACTATAAAAAAACACCCTATAATTTGTAATTTTACTCAGCTATTGAGGAATTTCCATAGATAGAAACTGAAAAAAATAAGCTTTTAATAACTAAATACAGCTGATGCTATTAGTTCCAACTTAAAAAAATTAGTGATAGAGGGTGTGATTGAATAATACATAGTTCATTATATTAAAAAGTAAAGAGAGCTCAAGCTTGTGGTATCGTTTTAAAAATGTCGCCATTTTTTACAGGCACTAGATTACACCGACGTTTTTTTCAGCTATAAAGTAAATATATATAGATGGCTACATGAGTCAACAACGTATTTTTTACTATTAAAACTTATTTTAATTATGGTGAATGGCAATTTCTGTTTATCACATGTGATAGAAGTAATCTGTCTCTTCCAGTTTAGTACCATATTTTAACTTTTCAATTTGTAACATTCTGCACGAGATATTGCACATTAAATTTAAGATGTCCTAATTTGTACAAGTCATGTTGATCATGTTTATATATAAAAATTATATATATTAAAAGTTATATCTCGTCAAAAATGAAACTAACGCTAGATTATAAGATATTCCAAAAATTCATTATTATTTAATGGGGAAATTAACACTTCGCAGGCCTGTGTTATCAATGCTTTATTTGTGTAGTTTTTAGTTGGTATCGTGTCGAAATATACTAAAGATTTTAAAGATTTTTATTTTGTAATCATGTCTAGTTGAGTAAATATAAAATTTTGTTTTTTGAATACCATTAATACCTTTATTTAGTCACGTTTTGGCTTTTCATATTCTTTCTAATTCATAACTTTAACGAGAATGTCATTCATTTTTCTTGGTATTAATTAAGATTTAAAGCATGTAGGTTAAGTAGAACAGCAAAAATAATTTAGAAATAATAAACAACAGATTGCATTATTTAATAATTTTAAAAACAATTGTTATCTATTAACAAAATAAATAAACACATTTAACAGAAGGTCATATTTTAAATTAATTTGAATATAATTATATACACCAATACCTCACTTTGCGTCGTGGTTACGTTCCAAAAAAACACGACGCAAATTGAAACGACGCAAAGTGAATTATGATTTTCTATAGCAAACCATGTAAAGATCGAAGATAGGTTCCAGGGTTACGAAAATACTACTTTTTAAAAATAAATATATTCAGGCTTTTTCCAAAACTCTAGCATGGTAGGCTTATCTTGTCCATCAGTCTCACTTAAAAGAAGTTTAAATGTTCGTCGGAGGTAATAACTTTTAAAAGTCGATATTACTCCCTGATCCATCGGCTGAATAACTGATGTCGTATTAGGCGGCATAAATACAAATTTCACGTTTTCTGACAACTCATCAACATAAACTGGGTGGCCAGGAGCATTGTCTACTAGGACCAAAGCTTTGAAATTTAAGTTTTCCTTGTTGCAGTAAGCTTGAATTTCTGGAACAGCACAAGTTGAAACCCAGTTTTGAAATAATGATGCTGTCATCCATTTTGTCTCCAAGCTGATAGTTTTTTTTTATTTTTGATAATTTTACCAGCAGCGCCCTTTCCACTCATTTGGCTAAAAAAATTACAAGTGTATGTCAAAAAAAAATATAACTCTACCAATAAATGAATTGTAAAAATATTTACCTTTTTTGTAACTAGAAACAACCCGTAAAAATTTATGAAAATTTATTATTCTCTTTTAAAAAAAGCACAACACACGTAATTGAAACTGAACTCTAAAATTAGCAAAACAAAGTGAAAATAAAACTGTATTAAAATTGCGTTGATTTTCATTTATAAAGGGAATCCCCGAGTTTTGATGGCATGGCGCAATTAGAAACAAAAGTCGTGCCATCTTTTAGAAAAAAAAAATTTCAAAAAATTAAAAAAAAATTAAAGACTCGAACCCAAAACAACGCAACTTCGAAAATCAAACGACGCACAGTGAAAATTAGTACTAATTCAACAGCGACGCAACTTCGAAAAAACGCAAAACGAAACGACGCAAAGCGAGGTATTGGTGTACATACATATGTATATGTAGGTCTACAAATTTTCTGCGAAATACGCTGTTTTAGAGCATTTTAAAGATATCTCACACACACTGGAATTTGCTATTTTTGGCTCTGGATAATTTAACGTAATTTAGCATTTAAAAGACCAGGCCGACCATAGTTTACTTCTTTGTTTTGAGGTAAAAAAAAAATTTCGAAAAGTATGAACAAATATTGAAAATTGAATAGGTTTCAATAAGTTCATAAACTTATATTGAAAATGTTGAAAATAGTTGCTAAAAGTTGACTCGAAAAAATTTTTGTAAACGTGGAAAAATGCTGTAATACTTGAAAAAGTATATAATATATGGAAGATGTTGAAAAAAAATTAAAGAGAAACTTGAAAAAAGTTGAATAAAGTTTAAAGAGGTTGAATCAGTTGAAAATGGCTGAAAAAGACAAAAATGTATGCAAAAACATGAAAGATGTTGAAAAAAATTAGGGAATGTTCAAAAAAGTTAAAAGAGGTTGAATAGGTCGAATAAACATGGATAATATTGATAAAGTCCAAAAATGTTGAAAAAAGCCATACAAAAAATGAAAGATATGGGAAAAAAATTATGGAGGTTGAGAAATTAAAGAAATCGAAGAATACCACACCCACTTTTTCAGTTCCGTCAACTTTTGTTTCAATAAAAAACATTCATGATCGGCATCCGCTATCCAAATTTTATTATAATAGCTTGTAATAATCCTAAAATTTAGAGAGATGACACACCCACTGGTACAATCCTGCCATATATTGATCCAGAAATAGCTTTTTTTAAACAAATATGTTGGACCAAATTTAAGTATGATGGCTCAGATAGCACGCTAGAGAAATCACTAAAAAAATGTTGCTTCTATGGGAGATGCCACGTCTGGTGCTATTTCGCCAGCTTTTGATTTCGATATACCCAATAGTAATAATTTCATATCAATTGTTCGAATAGTTCTTTTAAAATGACGCTTACTATCGATTGTTAATTTCAATTATACCACGCCCACCATAAAATTATTTACTTTGAGTGTACTGTTTCTTAGAAAACTGTATATCAATATTCAGCTTGATTTCTAGCGTTTATTTAAAGATCTTTCTTTTTATTTATTTTAATTGATTCTTATTACTGAGAATATGAAGATTTTCGAGATTCGTTCCAAATTTGAACATCTGCTGAACCAAAAATTATGTACACTAGGTTGCCTAAAAAATAGTATCCACTTGCAAAGAAAAAAACCATACGCCACTGTTCAGGATTTTTCTGTAAGAAAAATGGTGTTTTTAATTGCATTAGATATATTGGTAATAAGCCACAAATATAATAAAACTCTGTGGCAAATAAACTCATTTATGTTTTGAACGTATCCACTTACCTCATCTGTAACGAAAACACCGACAAAAAGTGGAGCTAAAAGACCCATTAGATTGCCAATGGAGTTTGCGATACCCATGAGAGTGCCTGCAAAGTTTGGTGACATATCCATATGACTAAGCGTAAAGCTAACGTAGATACCAGCATTGCAACCAACTGTAATCATTACCAAAGCAACTGCCAGAGCGGTGTGGCCTTCCCCAAAAAAACCTACTCCTAACAAAGCTATAGCTGGAATCCATTCACCAATTGTGTTAAAAATTCTTCGGATTGTCCATGTACTTACATTACAATGCTTTTCCATTACAGTGGCTATACTGCCGAATATAATACAAAGGACTAACATTACTAGCCAAGGTAATGCTGATAGTATAGCATTTGATTTAATATTTAAGCCCAGAATATTTTTAAAATAGGCTGGAATTTGCATATTCAGTGTTACCAAGCCCCACGAATTCGAACATTGTGTGAAAACTACTGCAAAAAATGGAACTGATGAAAAAATTCCTCTCCAAGGAGTTGTTAAGGATCGCCGTGATTTTCCATCACTAGAAATTTGTGCTATTGATGCATCAATTAAATTTTTTTCATCATCTGAGATGAATTTACATTCGCTTGGTGAACTAGCTCCCCAAATATAAAAACATATTGTCCATAGTATGCCAAGTGCTCCCGATATATAGAAAACAAAAGGCCAACCCAGTGAGGACGCTGCCAGATAGCCACTACTGAGAGTCATTATGAATATACCAACTTGTACGCCAGAAAAACTAAATGAACCCAAAACGCCACGCTCTGCAATGGGGCACCAATTTGATAAAATTGCATAAAATGATGGAAAAATCACACCCTGACTTAAACCTTCAATCACACGTACGCTACACACCAATTTCCAATCACCAAAATCAGCACATATGGGTGTTATCATAGCCATTACTGAGCAAGCAAATATACCACATGAAAGGACTACTTTGCCGCCATACATAACTGCCAATAAACCAGCGGGTATTTGCGTGATGCTATAACCCCAATAAAAACTGCTAAGCACAATTGATTTAGTGCGCTCTGACCATTTGTATTCCTGGTGGAATTGAAGCAGAAGCATTAGAATTCAATAGGTTTGTGATATCATATATTACTTACATGCTGTTCCTGATTCGTATATTTCTTATCGGTCATGGCAAGTATGGCTATGTAAAGATTAACACGCATCGCATATGCAACCATTACTGCTGTAAAGAGGAAAAAACATTGCAAATGTCGCACACCCAAGAAGCCAAAAGGATCTGTAAGGAACTAATTTAATAATAATAAATTCATTATATATTTTTCAATAGCACATACTCATTATATGTTTTTTATTAAATAAAATTAAAAAAATTAAAAAAAAAACTGAAATATAGAATTTTGGTGAAAATGATTTTGACATTTGAAAACGATTTACATTTTATGTATTTAAGTTTTGAAAACAGGGTCCGCTAAAAATATTCGAATCATTGAAGTTTAAGTAATCGGTTGTAAATACAGAACTATTTTTTTCGAATGAAATTTTCACCATGCAAACATGTATGAAAGCTATGCAAATATTTGCTTTGCGCAAAAATTTACATGAAATTCATCTTTTGGAAAGAACCTGCTCATATTAAATCCTTGACTTCGAATGCACCAAATAATCGGCAAACGTTGACTTAAAAAACGCAATATGAATGCTTGTACAAAATAAAGATTTACAACCAACTTATTAAATATTGATCTGGGAGCGCAGAAGTCTTGCGAAAACTCTTCTTTTGCAAATTCGCGGCAAGTTTGCAAGTAATTAGCATACGCTGGTTGTAACATTTTGGAAATTACTTACGTTTTTGCAAGTGTACGGCAAATATGCAGTGCTTATTGGGAAATTGTGTGGTTAAGAGCAGTCAGCGCTGGGAGGAATTATGTATTGACATTTAAAATCAAAATATCATCGAAATTTTTTAAAAAAAAATTCAAAACTTAAAATACTTTATTCGTATTCAGAATCAAATTTTTTCAATACTTTGTCAAAAATAACTGATTTCTTAGCCAATTCAATTCCAGAAATCAAAATTTGGAATTTGCTTTATTTTCTATAGAATTGGAACATGGTATCAACTATTCATAATTCCATGGCGAAATGAATTGACTGATAGATTGTATGATTGTCGATTCCAATCCAAGACATAAAGTTCCAAGAAATTGAAATTCAGCATACAATTTGTTTTAGGTCCATGGCCATAGAATTGATATCACATCGATCCCATTCCAGCCGGAATGCGTTAAAGGATAGAAGACATTCATCGGCCGTATCTTCGAAAGAAAAAAACTTCGACAGTGAGATAGGTTTACATAAATCTTGGACTCCACCTAAATTGGTACCAGGTACTCGACGATACCGACTTCGGACCGTTTTTCGAAAAAATCAAATGTCTGTATCATATGATGTGAAAAGGTTCAAATGGATTTTATACATCATTTGGGGCAACTCCGTTTATTCAACTAACCTGCTTTAGAGAATTTGTGACCTTTTTACATCCATTGGTGGCAAGTTGAAACATGTTAATGCCCTTTTTTTTTTTTAGTCAACAATATAACATAATTTGTGCAATGTAGTACTTTATTTTTCTATTTTTAACTCCAATTAACGATCATTAACGGTCTCATATGACCTTGGACACTATGGCATCCAATTAACGCCCTCTTGGCTGTCCTGAATGGTGCAGCATTCTTTTAAAAATTAAAATCAAATTCTTTCAAAGATTGGTGCAGAACCATATCTTGTTATTAAGTCTCAAATGATACTTATTGAATTAATCGATAATATTCGACTTTTCACAAATTTTCAAAAATCTTTTTAGCAATTACATTCTTTTTCGATACTTTTTCTTTATTCCATGATGCGTTTTTGATTATACATATTCAACATTTTCCAATTATTAGCAACTTTTTCAAGACCCCTTCAGTTTTTCTTATTGAGCGCCCCGTTTTATAGCAGATAGGTTTTTTGTTCTTGAAAAATGTTGCATACTTTTAGGCACAAGTTTTAGAACAAAGAAATCAAAGACATATTTTGAGTAAGAAAAACCTTTCAAATAGAAAAATCTTTGTTGCGCATATTTATAGTAAAAAAACGCTGTTTTTAAATTTATAAACAAAATATCTAGTTTACAAAATCCGCACACGAAGTTCATTAAGAGAAGAAAACTAAAATTTAGACACATCACGAAACTATCAGCCTTAATTCTGTACAACAGATATAGATAAAAAATTTAAATAAAATTACTCGACAGGCTTTGAGATATTAGAAAAATGGCTTCTACAAATGAGTTTATGGCTAAGGTCCAACCTGCCTAAAACAATTAATTTAAAATGCTACTAACAGAAAAAGTAATAGTGACATATAAATTCCCTTTCGATACGAATGACTTCAATATGCAAAGGCGAATTTTATTTTCAAAGCTATTTAAGATTAATACGCATTATAAAAATAACAAAACTATCGCATTACAATAATTCAAGAAATCATTGAAATAAATTATCATTACTTTTGGATTTATTCAATTTTAAAATACTACTTAAAGCTAAAATTATATACATATATACATTGAATTTACAATTTTAAAAATTGTTGCCATTGGCACTGGCATTTTTTTTTAGAGGATTATTCCAAGGTTGAATTTTAGTTTTACCAAATAATATAAACATTAAGTTGCCGATGAAAAAGTATCCACTTGCAATGAAAAAAACAATTCGCCACAGATCTGGATTTTTCTGCAACATAATCAAGATTTATATTGAACTTGCCAACAATCTAAACAATTACTCTTACCTCGTCGGTTACAATTAACCCTACAGTTATTGGTGCCAAAATTCCCATTACATTGCCTGCACAATTGCTAATGCCCATTAGGATACCAGCAAAATTTGGCGATAAGTCCATATGATTCACTTGAAATCCCACAAAGACAGCGGAATTCACACCCATTGTGATGGTGAGTAATATAATAGCAGCACTGGTTTGCGCTTTATCAACAAAGCCCAAAAATACCAGCGAGATCATTGGTATCCATTGACCAATGGTATTGAAAAGTTTTCTATTTGTCGATAAGCTGATAAGTTTACGTTTCCCCAGTTCTTTCGCCAAATTGCTGATTATAACACTAAGTATAAGCATAGCAAGGAATGGTAATGATGAAAATAATGCATTCTTCTGAATGTTCATACCTAAAATGTTCTTAATGTAAGTAGGTGTTTCTATTAGTAACGTATAGAAACCCCAGTTATTAGCACAGTGTGACAAGGTTAAAACCAAAAATGGCACCGAAGTAAGAATTTGTGTCCATGGTGTCTTCAGTTTAATATGATCGTCACAGTCTTCTACACTATGTGACTTTTCAATAAGATCTTTCTCAGCAGCAGTAATATATTTGGAATCATTCGGCGTACTGGCACCCCAGATGTAGAAAGCTAAAGCCCATACAATACCAACACAGCCCGATAAGTAGAAAATGCTGGGCCAACCTAAAGCCGATGATGCTAAAACGCCGCTACACGAAAACATAATGACAGTACCGAATTCCATGCCTACATAACTATATGTCGTTAAAATTCCTCGTTCATCTACTGGTGCCCATTTACAAAGAATTGTATGTGCTGCAGGAAAAATTACACCTTGACTAAGTCCTTGCAGTACACGTAGTCCGCATAGGCATTGCCAGCCGCCAATATTAGCAGATAAAGGTGTCAATGTGGCTAAAACGGAACAAATGAGTATGCCACACAGGAATATTACTTTTCCGCCAAATATACGTGATAACTGTCCACCGAGTATTTGTGTCATAACGTAGCCCCAGAAAAAACTGCTGAGTATTAAAGATTTTGTTTTTTCAGGCCAGTGGTACTCCTTAAAAAAAGGCCAATAAAATATATATACCCACTGCATTAATATAGATTGGTATCTTACCTCAAAATTCGAATTTGTGTTATTTTTATCAGTCATGACTACGATGGCTAATGAGAGATTTACGCGCAATGCATAGGCAATCGAGAAACCAATGAAAAGTAGGAAACACTGCAAGTGACGCACACCTGGAATGGAACATGCAAACATTTCAATTTATAAAAATATAAGTAATTTTCACTTTTCGTAAAAGTTTCACATACCCATACAAATAATTTAATATAGTTCACAATCCGCAGGAAGTGGGAACTAAAACTTATAGAAATCGCGATTTTTTAGACTCAAATCATTTTAATGAATTTAAAAATAGAAACAATTTTTAACTGAATAAAATATTTTTGACAATTCTTCAATTTCCATTTATACTGAGCTGACAATTAATTTTCAACTTGCCAAATATTTTATTGAGATTGATTTAATAAAATCACTTCAATTTCTTTTTTCAAGTTTTTATTGAGCAATTTTTACGACTACAATGAATATTAGATATGCTTCTTGTGTGATTTAATTCATTCGTAAGTTCTTATAACCATCAATCATTGGCCTACTTGTTTTGCTTCTGGCAGTAAGCCAAATTTGTTGGACTGCTTTAGATTTGTTTCGCACTTTGATCAGCTTCGATTAGCTGGTATATCTGATTGTGAACTCTTATTCCTTACCTATATTCAGCTTTGTGAAAATAATGTCGAATGAAGCTATTCCTTAAAGGACTTTAGCCAAATTGACTTTGAGGCTTTATATACTGAATGGTATGACTACTCAAATTTTGGTGATGTAAATGAGCAATTGAACTATTGTACAATGGCACTGAATAATTTAACAAATACATTCCAATAAATGCTGTTCGACTTAGGAAAGGCCAACAAAAGTGGTACACTTATGAAGTCAAGTCATATTCGGAAACATGATCAAAGTCAGGGAAACTCGTAGGCATACTAAACTCTAGGAAATATCGTGTATACGTTGTAACGAAAAATGCAAAAAAGCTTCATTTTGAGAGAAAGCTCAATATCCATTTACCTTCAAATATATTTTGAAAACATTCGGTACGTAAGAAATCTGTTCTCTACTCTATTCTTCTTTACTTACGTGCCTACAACAACACTTTTGTAGACTATGGTTTTGCGCATACATGCCATTAATAAAGAGTGATCCAATACAAGCTCCATTTTCCAACTGGGTTCTTTTGACAGCTGTCATGTGTCACATGGCTTGTCCATATGACGTTTGTGTTCAGTATTCAATACGACTCAATCATAAATAGACTTACTCTTGAGCAACATTTATTAATTATGGAAACTTATTACCAAAATCAGTCATCAATTAGAGAATGCTATAAAGTTCTTCAACATCATTTTGGTTGTTATGAGCGTCCACCATCACCAAATTTCGAACCAATTTTACACTATTTTCATGATCATTCAACCAGAGTGCATACAGCCCGTAATTTTGAGAATATTTCTGCAGTAGCAGAGTGTTCGTGAAAACCGTGTGCAATCGATTCGTCACGTCACCGATCTCAGGTTTTAGGCATCTCTTATGGATCATTGTGGCGTATCTTGAGGCGTGATCTTGGTCTGAAGGCCTATAAAAAAAAATACAGCTCGCACAAGAATTGAAGCCAGCTGATAGTGGTCTACGTTTTAATTTCAGTTTATGAGCCTTACAATAACTTCAAATTGATCCATTATTTTATCGAAAAATTGTGTTTAGTGACGAAGCTCATTTCTGGCCGATGAACGACTAGAAGCAATCCAAGAGCTTCCAATGTATACCGATAAATATACTATTTGGTGTGGCTTGTGGGCAGGAGGCATCATCGCTCCGTATTTCCTCAAAAATGTGAATAGAGCCCATGTCACGGTCAATGGTGCTCGCTACAGTGTAATCATCAATAAATTTTTGTTAACAAAAATTCAGAAAATCGGTGTAGCCTACCCCTGGTTTCAACAGGATGGCGCAACGTGCCATACAGCTGGAGAAACAATCGTTTTATTGAAGGAAAAGTTCGATGAAAACATCATCTCAAGAAATGATCCTGTTAATTTGCCACCAAGGTCATGTGATATGACGCCATTGGATTACTTTCTTTGGGGATATGTTAAATCACTTGTTTATGTCGACAAACCCGAAACTATTGACGCTTTGGAAACCAACATAACTCGTGTTATTCAAGGAATATCGGTCGATATGCTCGAAAGAGTTGTCGAATATTGGAGACACAGAATGGACCATTTAAGAACTAGTCGTGGTCAACATTTGAACGATATAATTTTTAAACGTTGAATTGTAAAGATTTGCATCAATTCATTGATTTTTACTCTTATTAGATCATCCTTTAATTAGCAAACTGTGTGACCACTGTGCCTACTCCATGATATATTGCATACATTCGTTTAATATTTGATATTATCATAAAAAATTAATTCGCCTGATGCGAAGGAATTGCTCGCCATATAATAAATGAATCCTTAAAAATCATTTTTTTAACTTCTCGCTAGAATTTCTGAGACATAAAGTAAACATTTTTAGACTCATCAGAGCCAAAAACATAAAATATTAAATTAAATTCCAAACGGTTTCAGCATCCTGCTGTCACATTTTTTAAGGGGGGATATGGGATGCAATTTTTGGAAAGGGGTTAAAATGTTCAACAACCAATATGCTTAAAATCTGCTTACCAGAAGTTACAAATTTGAATTGTTATCTTTAGTCCGCATAATCAAATTTTTTCGATTTTGATCCCAAAATAGTACGAAGTTGTTAGTTACGTTATTTAAATGCCACGATTTCATAACGATGTATCGTTAGGAATATGTGAAGAAAACTTGTTTCGTTTCTGTTTAAAAGATGTTACAAGTAAGACTTAAATTAAATTAATAGCTAGACTCTCTTGCGAGAGAGTTGGGACTCAAAAAATTTCAAACCTGTGGTAGGTTTTCTATCACGTAAATAAATGGGCATATGTTTTACATCAAGTTTCATTTACTATTTGCCTTTGTATCGTATAAAATATTTTTTTGCGCCAT
This sequence comes from Meiosimyza decipiens, assembly GCA_963680825.1. Classification (NCBI taxonomy): domain Eukaryota; kingdom Metazoa; phylum Arthropoda; class Insecta; order Diptera; family Lauxaniidae; genus Meiosimyza; species Meiosimyza decipiens. The sequence goes on along the minus strand of OY804261.1, from coordinate 56,947,629 downwards.
AAATTACAATTTTTTTTATTTAAATCCACTAATTCGGGAATATTCAGACGTCGTCGATCCTCTCTCCTCATCATTCCAACGTTGTGTATTAGTTGAACCAAAAACAATGAACAGCAAATTACCAATAAAATAGTAACCAGCAGCAATGAAGAATATTATACGCCATAAGTCGGGATCGTTCTGTAGAAAAAAATTACCATTTAAGCACATAATTCATTCAAAATGTGATCTGGTAAATATCAACATTTCCATGTTTGTGACAAGTAAATATTAATTTGAAACAAAACAAAAAGTTCCTTATTAAGCATTTGATATTTTCATTGCAAATTTATGCAGATTTTGACTATATACTATATGTTTGACTTAACAAATGTGGTTATATGGTATTTTTCATATGTTAACTATTACGAAATTTTGTCAAGTGCAAATAAAACATTTCTACAGTGTCTTTCATAATTTTTACTGAAACTGGAACTAAGCTTATTAACTTGAAACTAAATATAAACTCTATTTAAAATGCACGTATCTCAAAACTTAAGCCTCTACGTACCTCATCGGTAACAATCAGTCCTACAGTCAATGGAGCGATGATGGACATTATATTGGCCGCACAATTAGTGATACCCATCAGAACGCCTGCAAAGTTAGGCGATAAGTCGATGTGATTGACATGAATACCAACAAAAATAGCAGAATTAATTCCCACTGCGATTGTCAGCAAAGCGATAGCCAAATGAGTATCCGCTGGAAAAAATGCTAATGCTATTAGCGCCATCATAGGGCCCCAATGGCCAATTGTGTTGAAAAGTTTTCTGCTAGTCGAAAGACTGATCACATCGTGTATATCCAGAATTTCAGATAAGGCGCAGAATATAAAACCGAGCAGCATCATGACAAAATAGGGAAGCGCCGATAATAGAGCATTACTTTTAATATCCATGCCGAGAATATGTTTCATATATGTAGGAATCTGAGTAAGCAGCGTCCAAAAACCCCATGTTTGAGCACAATGTGCTATTAGCATTACTAAAAATGGCACCGATTTGAAAATTTGGCACCATGGTACATCTTTTGGTTGATGTGTCATACCCAAAGAAAGTTCAATATATATCTTTTCCGCTTCAGAAATAGACTTGTATTCTTCTGGTGAACTGGCACCCCAAATGTAGAAAGCTGCAGACCATAAAACTCCGACAAAGCCTGATACATAGAAAATGCTGGGCCAACCAAAACGTGAGGTTGCCAAAAATCCACCAGTGGCAAACATAACGACAGTTCCAAATTCCGTGCCAACATAACTAACGGTAATCAAAACACCACGTTCATCAACCGGTGCCCATTGCGATAGAATTGTGTGTGCAGAAGGAAATAGTCCTCCTTGGCATAGACCTTGCAGTACACGCAATGCGACTACCAATTCCCAATCACCGATTGCTGCACATATTGGAGTCAGTATGGCTAAGATGGAACACACAAAAATTCCACAAAGATAAACAACTTTTCCGCCATGTAGACGTGCCCATTGTCCAGCGGGTATGTGTGTTACAACGTAGCCCCAGAAAAAACTGCTGAGTACTATTGACTTTATTCGCTCTTTCCAATCATATACCTTAAGAAAATTTGAATTTTTAAACTTATAAGACTTAAATGTTTCCAAGATTTTTTGGAGCTTACGGAAATACTTGGATCTTGATTTTTGTCAGTCATGGCGACTATGGCCAACGAAAGACTTACACGCAGCGAATAAGCAATGGCGAATCCAAGGAATAGTAGCAAGACCTGCAAGTGGCGTATACCCAAGTCAAGCTCTGGAAATTTCAAAGAGACTTCTAAAATATATAATTGAATACGACCTATTTTCACATACCCATGTTATATATAAATTTGAGCCACTACTCCACGCGATTTATTTAATAAGAATCTATTTACTGAAATTTTTATATTATTGAGCCTTAGAAAATAAATACGACAAAGAAACTCCTATTCAAATGTATTGAACAGTCAATTTTTAATTTTGTTTTGAATACAATTGACAATTCGATACAACTTGATACCTAATTTTCGAGTATTGAGATGCGTTTAATAATATAGTTTTATATCGAATCGGTAAACATAGTAAATATCATAACTCTACCAATTGTATCGACTTACAAAAGATATGTGAAAATGGTTTGGGATATTCTTTCTTATTGTGTCACATGGTATATGTTATCCATTTTTTAAATTACACTAACTTTCATTAACTACTTTTTGTATTTTTTGGTAATTACTGAAACATTTTAGTTGTAATAAGTTTTTAATTTGTAAAATTGACTCCATCCTAGCATGGATATGATACGTAAAAGTGGGAGTCAGACTCAACCTACTCGCTTAAGCCAAAGAGTAGCCTTGGTGCTTAGGTCTTAAAGTATTTAGAATGAAAAAACCGCTAATAACTCGAAAAATGACAGGCTGATTTTAAATAGTTTTGTAACCATTTAATGGCTTGTTAAATTATCTTACAAAAGATGTTAATTTTGATAAAGTCAGTTTAGGGATTCAGAGGTTAAATGATTTTAAGAGGAACTTTATCCATTCTTTCTAATGTCAGTATGAAAATAATGCTCATTGGCAGTTATCAATGTATTTAAATTGCTCTATCCAAATCGGTTATAAATATCCTTACATAAATAATAATAGAAGTTTAAACTTAATTCATATATCCGACCATTCTTTGGCCTTAGACAGTGAAACGATGGAAATCAGACGTAAATCTCTTCGAAAGTTTTTCTTATGCAACTCCTATTCATATCGATAATCAGTAAATCATTTTAATGAAAGCAGTACTACATATCAACTTTAAGTAACAATCTTTAGACTCAAAAATTTCTCTAGGCACTTCAGTGTAAAGGGTGTTTTTGGAATGTTGAAGTTTCGAATTAAATAAAACACAATATCTTTTCAAAATATAATGTTCAATTGAAGATTTTTTTGGCACATTTTTTTCCATATTTAATCATCACTATCAGCCTTTTTCAACTGTTTCAAGATCGTTTAACTTTTTCCAACCTCTTTTAATTTTTTCGACATTTCGACCTTTTCAACTTTTTTCATATTTTACCGATTTTTTTTAGCCTTTAAACTGTTTCAAAACTTTTTCTACTTTTTTAAATGCTTACGACTTTTTTAACATTTTTCAACCTTTTCAATATTTTTGCAACCTTTTCTAACCTTATCCAATTTTTTTTCGACTTTTCCAAAATTTTTCGGCTTTCCCAACACAAACGACATTTTTCAAATTTTTTGATTTTCGACGTTTTTCAATATTTTCTTTATTCGGATTTTATATTTCAGCCTTCATCACACTATCCAACAGTTTTCAACTTTAACGATTTTTCAACCTCTTTCAACTTCTTAAATATTTTTCATATATTTGCGACTTATTTCCTCTCATTCAACTTTTTTCAACACTTATGTAACAATATTTTTCAACATTTTCCATGTATTTTTAATTCTTCAACATTTTTCAGGCTTGTCAATATTTTCTCAAGCTCTCTTAACGTTATCCATTTTTTTTCGACTTTTCCAACATTTTTCTGATTTCCCAAGACAAATGACATTTTTCATACTATTTTAATATTTTTAGCCTCTTTCGACATTTTTCAATATTTTCTATATTCGGTTCTTATTTTTCAGCCTCCATCACAGTTTCCAACAGTTTTAATTTTTTACGATTTTTCAACCTCTTTTCAAATATTTTTCATATTTTTTCGACCTCATTCTACTTTTTTCCAACATTTAACATTTTTTTCGAGATTTTCAATCTTAAAATGAAAAACCGAACTGTAGTCAGTTTCCTGGTGCTAAAGGTAATGGCATCCAATTTAAAAAGATCTATTTAGCTATTTAAAGACTCTCTCTTCTGAAGACCTTGAGTGTTTTGTAGGCTATCCAAATACGACATACATATATATATGCATATAACTTTAAAGCGCTTATGCTAGTCGATCGAAAGCACTCCGTACGCATAGAACTCTGACGCTCCTCTTCGACTTGTGATTTCGTTGTCACTCATATAATCCGTAAGGAACTTTTAAGTGCTGTGATAGCTGCCAGAGTATTACATATGGCTCTGTCTTGAATACTTTAGCTGCATGCTGACCAACCCAACTAATCTATGTTGTTATGTATGCAGTATGTGGAGAACTTTGATGGCTACTGATTTTGTACACTCTAAGCATTTCGTGTGAAGACACCTCCAAGATTTTACCCGATGCTATACAATTATCGCTTACTATAAATATCCTAAGCAAATTGTGACTAGAATGACCAACATATTATGAAACGATTAGTATAAAGCTAGAGATGAGGGTATAAAAATTTCTAAATAGGTCAAAATCAGGGATGATTTAATAAGGATATATTGCGACTTGGGTACTTTGTACATACATATTTGTCTCGCTTTTAACTAAATTAATGGTAAGAACATAGAAAATAGTGTTTATACGAACGAAACTTGAAAACTACAGGGTGTTTTTTTTTAGAGGTTTGTTTTTCGAATAGAGATAAAACTGGCATTTTATGGTCAAATCTGGCAACTCTAATGTCATTTATGTTCAGTTTGGTTTGCCATTTCATCATGAACAGGTTGACAAAAGAACAACTTGCAAATCGTGCAAATTTATTTCGAAAATAATGGTTCAGTTCGCGAAGTTTACCGCAAGCTCCGTCCATTTTATGGTCGACATAATCGTCCATCAGAGCAATTAATTCGGTTAACCATGGATCGTTTTCGCACTACGTTTACTCTATGTGATAATACGCATCCGCAGAGACGTCGAATAGTGCGCACCGAAGAAACAATTGCCGCTGTAGAGCAAAATGTTGAAGAGGACCCGAATGAATCGATTCGCCACCGTGCACAGCAATTGGAGCTTTGTCCATCAACTTTATGGAAGATTTTGCGCAAAGATCTTTGCTTGCGACCTTACAAGATCCAGCTTGTGCAAGAATTAAAGCCGCGAGACCATGCAATGCGTCGTGATTTTGGTGTATGGGCCGAAAATGAGATTGATCTCGATGCTGATTTTCATCGCAAAATTTTGTTCAGTGATGAGGCTCATTTTTGGTTGAATGGCTACGTCAACAAGCAAAATTGCCGCATTTGGAGTGAAGAGAATCCACATGAGACCCTTGAGACGCCATTACATCCACAAAAACTGACTGTTTGGTGTGCTCTATGGGCTGGTGGAGTCATTGGGCCATACTTCTTCCGAAATAATGCTGGAGAGTCAGTTACCGTTAATGGAGACCGGTATAGAGCCATGATAACCGACTATTTTGTTCCCGAATTGGATGGCATGAATGTGGATGAGTTGTGGTTCCAACAAGACGGCGCTACATGCCACACAGCGCACGTCACAATCGATTTATTGAAGGAAACATTCGATGAGCGCATAATTTCGCGGAATGGACCTGTCAATTGGCCACCAAGATCGTGTGATTTGACACCATTGGATTATTTTCTTTTCCCAAAATCATATTTAAACGTTAATGGCATAAAATTATCCTTCCAATAAAGCCAAATTGATGGACATTAAAACGATTTTCTTGTGTTTTATTTCAATTCAAAGCTCTATACCTCTAAAAAAAACACCCTTTATATGTGTTAATTTTTGGAAAATAAACTACATTTGTATACATACTTGAGTAGTATACATACTTACGGCAGCCGAGGTATATATGTATGTACATAATATTTTCTTAAGTGATATTTTGAGGGACTAGATTTTGAGTCTCGGCTCGGTCTAATAAAAATACGGTGATCTTACGTTCAGCAAGGACTTTCAGGGTATATTACAATAAAATACACACCTGGTGAACTCTGCAGTCAAAACCAATTAAATTTTGATTTTTGATTTTTGATTTTTGATTTCAACCTAACTAACCGACAGTAAACTCATCAAGAGAAATAATAATCAATGAAAAATGTTTTAAATTTATTATTTTATTTTTATGTACCTTAGAATGGCGAAAACAACCAACCACAAACTAACTCAACTAAAAATGTTGATTTAAATGGTTAAAAAGTTGATTTTATATAAAAATTACGATCAGCAAACGACTATAATTTTTACAATTTTGTTTATAATTGATATAACTAGCCTTTTGACACTAAAAAGGCACTCTAGCCAATGGACGAATAAATAAGAAGTGTACATAAGTATACATATTTATATTAGGTACATAAACGCGTATTTACATGTCTTACAACTAAATAATATAATTAACAACTTCAAATTCGCACTTGATCAATAAAACAATATGTTGGCATGACTTTCAAATCAATGGTAGTAAACGTTTCTTTCTTCACAGTGCACAGCACTTTAGGATTTTGATCTCAATTCCTTTGAACTGATTAGATCACTGATAATTTTTTTAAAAATATGAAACATTTTCTTTTACTAATTTTGCCTTAAATTCTAGCTAAATTCTTCTAATTTGCTCTAATGCTGTGATTCCACATGTCCTGAATCACGTTTCTTGTCTTGTAATGCACTAAGTTTTTTCGCTGTCTCAGGATCATTCCATGGTTGTATATCAGTTTGACCAAAGAGTATGAACAATAAGTTACCAACTAAGTAGAAACCTCCAGCGATGAAGAAAATTATGCGCCATTCATCTGGATCTTTCTGTTAGAAATAAAAAAATAATGTATTTTAGCATTATATTTGATCAGCTTCAGATAGATCTTCTCAACTCACCTCATCGGTAACAATAAGTCCCACTATTAATGGAGCAATAATGCTCATTATATTGGCCGCACAATTAGTGATACCCATCAGAATGCCTGCGAAATTCGGTGACAAATCAATGTGATTCACCTGGAAGCCCACATATGTAGCGGCGTTAATGCCCACTGTAGTTGTCAGCAATGCTATTGCCACATTTGTGTGTCCGACACCAACATAACCCAATGCTATCAATGATATCATAGGAATCCATTGGCCAATTGTGTTGAAAAGTTTTCTGCTTGCCGATAGACTAAGCACATGACGTTTGCCCAGCTCACCGGCTATGCTGCTAAACACAAAGCTCAACAGCAACATGGCCAAATATGGCAGCGCCGATAAAAGTGCATTACTTTTTATATCCATGCCAAGAATATTTTTCATATATGAAGGAATTTCAGTAAGTAGCGTCCAGAAGCCCCAATTATGTGCGCAATGCGCTAAAATCAGCGTTAAGAATGGCACTGATGTAAAGAACTTCAACCATGGTGTCTGAAGTGGTGGCTGTGATTGATCATCATTGTGTCCCAAAGAGGTTTCAATAAATTTCTTTTCTTCAGCTGAAATATTTTTGTATTCGTTCGGTGAACTAGCACCCCAGATGAAAAATAAAACAGACCACACAACACCAATTCCACCCGAAATATAGAAAATGCTGGGCCATCCCATGGATGATGAGGCCAAAACACCACTGCTGGCTAACATAACGACAGTACCGAATTGAGCGCCTGCATAGCTATAAGTACCGAGTACACCACGTTCTTCAACTGGTGCCCATTTTGAGAGTATCGTATGCGTCGAAGGAAAAACTACGCCTTGACAAAGGCCCTGTAATACACGTAAGGCACAAACCATTTGCCAATTACCAATGGCGGCACACACAGGTGTAAGTACTGCCAATACAGAACAAATAAGAACACCATAGAGTAACATCACTTTTCCACCCAATTTTCGTGCCAATGTACCAGCAGGCACTTGAGTAATAATGTAGCCCCAGAAAAAACTGCTGAGCAGTAATGATTTCGTCTTCTCATTCCATGCGTATTCCTAAAATAAAAATGGAGAAGTCTATTAAGCAAACAGGAACATTACTCATATTTACAACTGATTGGTACTTACAGTAAAATTTGGATTTGCCGATTTACTATCGGTCATGGCAACTATAGCCACTGAAAGGTTGACACGTAGCGCGTAGGCGACGGAAAGTCCCAAAAAGAGCAGAAAGCATTGCAAATGACGCGCTCCAAAAAACGAAGCTGCAAAGTGAATATAAATAAATTTTATTAGATTTTTACATTATTGATTGCACTAATTAGCTAATTAGGTATAAATTCTGTTCAAATGGAAATTTAGTTAGACGATTAATTAAGATTTTGCTTGCATAGGTGCCGAGTGCACTTTGATTTGCATGTAAACAAAAAAGTTCTTATCAATTTGAAATGAAAAGCGTTTGTCAAAGAAAGTACAGTGTCAAAATATTTGAACAAGTTTGATTCAATTCCGCATTTTAAATGCAACCTTTAAGTAGGTAGGTAGGTAGGGGTATTAAGTAACAAAATGAAACATCAGCACTATTTATTTTATTATTTGATATCAAGTGCATCATTAGGAATATAATAAATAATTCCATGCCTTGTTTACTCTCTACGCTTAAGTTAATACAGTCTAATTAATTTATTCTAGTGAGCTGTTGTATGTAAACATATGTTTCATCGTTATATATAATGTTGTAATCCTTTTGTTTTATATTATTTATTATTTTTACGTTATTTTTATGTTCTCGTTTTGATCATTAATGACATTTATTTGAACTTTGTAGACGTCATAATGATTAATAGTTGAAATCTAAAACTTTTAGAAAAATAAGATATCTGAAATTGACTTTTAAAGCATGAGCGCCCCGATTTATAGTGGTTCCCAGTCCCATGAAGCTGCCCAAACTGTTATATAAGTCTGTAGTAAAGTGTTTGTTTAGGTCAATCTCAAAGTTTCTAAATGGCTGCTTCAAAATGACTGACCCACTTCTGGAAAAGAGTCATGTTTATACGACATTCGGTAATAACGTGTTTATGATTACGATTTAGCAGTCCTATTCTGAAAAATGTTTTAATAATTCTTAAAGTTTGTAGCAATTTTGTTTTCAAAAATTTTTAAAACAAAACTTGTAACGAAATTTTCAAAATGGGACAAATTTAAATAAAAAAATATTTTAAATTTTTATTTTTTTATTAACAACATATTTTCCAGCAATATTTCGAGTTACAATACAACTGCTAAAAATAAATTTGTATATGTTACCTGCCAAACTAGTTTTTAGGATAAACTAGCTTTAACAGGCCACACTAGTTGAACTGTACGCCTGAAAGTATGCAATTTAATTTTAATGCGAATGCACTGTGGATAGCGAAGCCGGTGCAGACTGAACTGCTACCGCGAAGCTGGTATAGGACAAATTGCCTTATGTAAGTCCTGAGCTTCCCACTTATCACGAGCCAAGCATACAATGAAATTGATAAGTTTTAATGTCTTACTTTGCTACTATTGTCTTAATCTTCGCTAGCCACAGATTTCATTGCATATCTTTAGGCTTAATAATAACTAGATTGGCCTAAAGCTAGTTGGGCCGGAAACATGTGTAACAAAATTTTTTATACATAAACTAAAATCAAAGTTGACCTTGAGCCAGCCAAACAACAACCATCAATATATAAAGGTCGCTAAATTAAAATTATTATTCAAAAAAAAATTAGCAAGGGACCGTTTCTAAGATGGCTGACAACTTAGGGGCCATCCATAAACTACGTGACCGAAAAAACCTTTTTTTTAACCCCTACCCCCCTATAGTGACGATACGTGACTTTACTCTATTAACCCCCCCTCCCCCTATTTAATTACGTTGCAGCATGATTTTTAAAAATATTTTCTACTAATGAATTTTAAAATAAAATACATGGTTTATTGACAATATTAAACATAAAACATTAGATTTTATATTTTAATAGATATAACATATTTAAAATGAATAAAACATTTTCAATATTTAAATTTCTTCCAAGAAAAGAATTTTCTCATCTATCCAAGAAGGTATATCCTCAATTAAAGTAATATTTTTCTCTATATTTAATTGTTCGTCTTCCAGTTCAACAGCTTCTACATCTTCTATATCTTCTACATCGATCCACTCTGGTGGATCGTCATTCGTAATGATACATACGTTCTCTTGATCGCTTACTCAATACTCTCAAAGGTCGAACTCTAGAAACGCTATCTTCAGATTTATGTAACTTCTAAATTTACTACTTAATCTGGACGTTGAATTTGAAAACTAATATAAATTTTACAATTTGAAGTAACGTAGTATTTCGCGAAACCCCATGTCGTTACTTTTCGTAGTATTTTTCATGACCCCCCATTCCCCCAAATCGGTCACGTAATTTATGGATGGCCCCTTAGTTAAAAAAATAATTTGATTTTCGAATACTCTAAAAAATCGTATAGTAAATTATTCGGCTGTATATATTCGGTTAAAGCTAGAAAATTTTGGAACTGCATATGATTTATATATTATAATGAAAACAATACTGTGAGACGATAAAAATAATCATCGTAGAGTTGTGAAATTAAGCATTGGAGTTTGTTATTAATTAAATAGTAAAACAAAAAAAAATAGATACAAAAATATTAAATCCGCCCACAACCACGAGCACCGCCCATATAACAATAAAATGTAAGTCAGTTTCTAAATTACGAAGGTAAATTTTTATGTGTTGAGTTGAAAAAATACTCTAACCACGCCCACCTTGCACGAAAAATTTTCTGATATTTTAGTTTTGATAAATTGCAAATTTTTCATTACAAAACGTCTAAACGGTTTTGACCAGAGCTTTGTATTATTCCAAAAAAATATTATCTTGAGTAAACGCTAGCTTAAAATATCTGATCAGTGGTTCATATTAAACAAAAGCTTAGCGAAACTCATGTGCACTTTTTTCAAATCGTTGGTTTATCGTATTTCATTCTTTATGTTTGCTATATTAACCTAAAAGTCTAAAGAGATTTTTTTACCCAGCGTACAAAATCGGACGTAGCTTTTTAAAAATTAAAGTTAAAGTCCAATAATGATGTCACCGGTCGTTGACGTAGAGTTCTCTGCTTAAAATTACAAAGACATTCTGTTACAAACCGAACTCGTCTGAGCGATCCATTTTTAAATTGGTTCACATTTTTTTTACGCATTCTAGGCATTATATGAGTCAACACGTGCATCGGAAACTTTTTTTGGTATCGAAGTTATCGCGAGATATCAAGTTGCGAAGTTTAAACGCTTTGCGTTGAGTGGTCATATTCAAGTTGTCATATCTCAGCGTAGTTTTAAGCAAATAATAATTTCTTATATCTTTTTGTAGTTGAGAACATCGACTTCATTGCTAAATTGGTATTAGATGAAAAATTAATATTTTTTGTAACAAATCAAAGGTCTAAAGTTGATTTATACAGTCAACGTTCTTCGATACGATATTCAAAATAAAATACAATTGAAATCCACGTAAAATTTTCTTCATAAAATCTATTTTTCCAGAATGGTAGCGAAATGAATAATATATAATATAACATTCTTCCGCGCAGTACTTTCCGCTGCCATGTGGTGGCACGGAAAATTGGCCGGACGAGTTTTTGTGGAATTTTGCGGGAAATAATTGGCCAGTAAGAGCATAGGCGTGGCCAGAAATTTTTCGAATGGGTTCCAATACTGCAAATTGCGCCCTATACAAAGGTCTTAACCCCCTATATTCTTATAATTTTTTTACAATGAAATTGTTATGAGATGATTAGAATTTATACATTTTTTTTTAATTTTTAAACAAACATATCAAAATTGATTTTGATATACAGAATTGTACATACAAATAAAGAAAATAAAATTACTAATAATTAGATCATGCATTGAAACTTTTAGTTGCTCGATTAAAAATAATATATGATTATAGAATTGGATTGAATTAAGGGAACTAACTAACCGATTTGAAATCATTTTTTCTTAATCAGATGTGAATAGATTATGTTGAAAATTTGTTTTTGGGCCAATAAAACTATTACGAAGAGAGTAATAGAGCCACGTTTTTAATATATCGAAAAGAAAATTGCCATATATCCCCACGTTGAAGTTTCGGTAACGTAGGAACCTAATTTCAAAAAATTTTTCAGTTAAAAATAGCGCTCTATTACTTGCTTCAAAATGTTGTAAACGGCTTGTAAAAATTTTTCAGCTTAAACCGTATTAAAATTCCCGAGGAAAACTGATTAGAAAATTTCCAAGGTACAGATTCCTACTTTTGTCCGGCAACTCTCCTTAAACTAATAATGTTTATGACAAAATAAGAAAATAAAATGCAATAATAATTTACATTGAAATAAAAATATATTGTCATAAAATATTACAGTATCATGCGTCGCTCAAATGGAACAATTTTTTTAAATTCTTCAATCACTCTTTCCTTATCAATATTCACTGCAAGTTCTTGTTCAACAAATGGCACCAGTAGATATTCCAAACGGTCCTGCAACATTGTTGATCGAAGTTTTGATTTAATTATACTCAGTTTGGAAAGCGTTCTCTCGCAAGTACAACTTGTTACCGGAATTGTCGCAAATTTTTCCATTAGATTATTAAAAACTGGAAACATAGATAGATAGACATCCATTTAAGCCAGTCAAGAGCTTTCGAAGGTGGAAAATGTTCACTTTTCATTGTTTTTAAAAGTCCTATTTCGGCTTGTAACTCTGAATAATTTAAACTAAATTTTTTACATGTATATTTTAAATCGTCATTATTATTCGTTTGCTCATTATGTTTTAAACTTAATGACAAAATTTTGCCCACAGAATAAATACTATTTTTTATTTTCTTGGTTAAATTTGTCATTTAATGACTGAATCATTCGATCTAAAACAGGATAAAATACAAAAAGTCTTACTTCTAGTGAATTTGAATATGATTTTTGCGCCCCGCTAAAGCTAGTGTGGGTTTCGAGGACCCCACGGAACCCACTGTTGCCACGCCTATGAGTAAGAGTTGGTTCGAAGCTACTTATTTTGCTGTAAAATACTTATAAACTACTAAACAAAACTATTGTCTCTTACACATTGTTATATAAAAGTTTTAAAATATTGGCTTCCGTGATGAACATTTCGCTAATGTAAAATCGCCTTTTGACCTTTGTTGAAAAATTGTGCTAAATGGCAAATTTCGATGAGCGTAACTGGACACATATTTAACATACTTCTTTTTAAGTTTTTCATATTTTTTTTATAAATACTTTCTAAAAGCGGCAAGCTTTCTGATTTGTTCTTCAATCACTGCGCTAGTACTCATGTTTCAATTTTTGTGCCTGTATTGTCATGAGATTTATTGGTCCATTAAAATATATATTCTCAAGATACTGACTGATTTTTTTTTATACCATTAAGGGCATATAAGCTTCATTCAAGCTGAACTGCAAAATTTACAATCGCATCTTTAAAGCCTTCCGTATATATGATCTCTTATAAATGATAGCAGCAGTTTTAATGTATTGTTATTAAGTCAATAAGAAAATGTTATCTTGTACAAAATTTGCAGCGTTTTAATTCGCAATTGCTTAATTGTAAAAATTTTGAAGCTTTTAGTTTATGTTTAGTGTCAAAAATATCAAAAAAGTTGCATGTTTTATCTCTTTATGACGCGTTAAGATTCCTTTTATTACACAAACATTTTATTATGAATGGAAAATTTGAGTTTAAAGAACTGAAGCTAAATGCGTCTGTCTGCTGTTCTTTTTTGCAAATTTTTAGATAATATTTAGGCAACACAAGCACATGCATAAATTGTTCCCCAATGTGGCTGTGAGTAATCTTAAATTTATTCAGGATTAAATTTAAAAATATGGACAGTCAATTCAGTTGAATGTTGTTTTTTTTTTCATATTCATTTTGAGCATTATTATGCATCTTTATGGAAATGGTATGTTCATATATCCTTTAATATTTGGATTACATTTATAAATATATCATATTAAGTATATTTACATTTATTGAACAACTGCGTAAATCTTTTTGAATATTTTAGCTTAATTAAATTGACACAATTAATATAACAAACAAAGTTGAATTCCATAATATCAGAACAGAGTCATCACAACACCTTTGTCAAACTGATGTAAATAAAAAATGTAAATAAATTCACCTGTTGATTTTGTTTAATTTAAACGCATTATTAATCATTTCGTCACAAAAATTTTTTCCAAAAAAATAAAAACAGTGTTGTGGTAGGCTAAGGTGTTAACATATTATTCAAATTCAAAATTTTAGAAGGTTTTTTATTATTATTGTTAGAATATCTTTTTTTTTTATTTTGTTTTTATTGCATTAAATACCTTCTTCATTATCTTCAAAACGTCTATTTTTCACCATTTTCTAAGTTTAAACTTAATGTTCATTTATTTTATGTAACCTTTGAGACACTTAAATGAAAACTGTTTTGTCACTTCTTGACGTGACAAAGCCTATGCACCTACTGACAAATTTTGTTGCAATCAACTTAACATCAAGCGTTATTTCCATAATAAAAAAGCCTATGAAAAAAAAAAATTAATTCAACTACCAAACATAATGAAATATTGTTAGCGCTTAAGATTGCTTGATCGCTCTGTACCCCAAAGCAGCAGCAGCTTCATTGTCAGTATACAGTAGCTGTCTATTCTAGGTGTGTGCGATTGTCTAGCGAGTTTCTACCAGTATTCTTATCTTGAGAAAAACAGCTCTCTTGCTATCAGATCGATTTTTAATCGTTATGATGATCTGTTGCTAATAAAATAGATCAAATGTATTTCACAGCGCTCCAAAAATATGTTAAGCCCTCACGTTAAGGAACTTTTGATAGGATTCGAATCTATTGTCTCTCATGAGCAATGATGTCAATTTAAAAATTCAGAAATGAGTAGGGCCAATTAAAAAAAAAAATCTTGAAAAACCAAAAAAAAACTCCCTTGAAAGTGGCATATGTTCCTCATTTCAAATAAGTTTTTTAATTATATTACATTTAATCAGAAAATAAGGTCAAATAATAAATATCAGCTGCAGTTTGATATCAGCCTTAAATATCTTGTTTGAAGCCTCACTTTTATTTGAATTTTTTATTCGCCCCAAAATTCGCAGACCTTAGAGTTGAACATATTTTTAGATCGCCGTGAGCTCAATACTATATATGGTTAACATCGCCATTTATTGTTTTTATGTTTAATTTGATGACTTTTATTGTTTTTTTTCATTGAAGAAGTTACTTTATTACAAACTTATTTGCATATGCTTAGAACTACAGGCAGTGGCAACCCTGTGAGCTATGTTATTGAACAATATTTATGATCTATAATTTAAATTTCATTTTTTAAATAATATCTAAGAACATAATTATGCGCTCAGTTGTGGTGGATCTATTTGGTATAGAGGGTTGAAGCTCCCCTTTGGCAAGTAATTTTGCTCTATTTATAGTATTTCACATTAATGCAGTAAATCAAAAAACGCATATACTTATTTAGATGAATAAAATATTAAATTGTGTATGATATCGGACAACATCTTATGTATGAGCTTTTAATCTAAAATTTTGATGTTTTGACTCCAAATTTTATTTTTGATTCGAACAAAAGCATTTCCTTTCAATGAATTTGTGGTCGATAACTCTGAATTCAAAGTAATTTTTATCCGTATCAAGTCAGTTGGTTTGTAGTTCCAGATAATTCTGTAATTTTTTAGTGACTTTCTTAAATTTAAAAAAAAAATCTGATGCGATTATTAAAAATTGACTCCGGATGAAATGAAGAAATGAATTATTGAAGAAAAAAGTTTTCAGATCAATAGGAAGTAATCAAGGAACTTTTGATGATGCTCGTGCTAAATGGTACAACACTCGCACGTAAACGGAAAGAAGAAAAAAATACAAAACAGAGTATACGAGTAGATCAAGTCATTCAATAAAATATCCAAACCGCTAAGAGGGTGTGATTTTTGTGCAGTTTTTTAACAAAATTTGAAAATTATGCTTTTATGAATGCGGAAACAGGCAAAACTTGATGTTAAACAATTCAAGGACCCAAAGAACTACACTGCGAAAAAAGTTGCTTCCAAAAAAAAAAAAAAAATTGTTCAGGAAAATTTGGAAAGTTTGATTTTGTATGAAATAAGTCAGTAAAAAGATCATGACTTAAGTCTTGATAACAAAAAGAGCAGATAATGTGGAAACTAACATAATTTTTTTTTGAAAATTTTAAATGCCATTATGATTCATAATATCCCAAGTCAGTCGGTGTGAATAAGTCACAATGAGCATAAGTCAATTCAGGTTTTCGAGATATCCTAACCTAAAAATGCAAAATAACACGTTTTTCAAATAATATGTTGCTCGAAGATATCTTAAAAACCTGACACAGTGGAGCGATTCTGATTTCGGATTCGTTTTCAGCACACATCTACGGTATGGTACCTCATCTTTGAGTTACAAATCTTTTATTTATTTTATTAGCTTTTGAAAAAACATGGCGTTTGCATTTTAAGATTAGGTTATCGCCAAAATCTCTAGTGATGAAGCAATTTTGGCTCCGGATTCCTTTTTAACGCAACAAAAAACCTAAAGTAAGGTCACATTTTCCAACTTCAAGACTTTTTTTGTGGGCTTATGTTAAGGTACGTCAACATGCTTCCTGTGATATTCGTTACTTAGGCAAAGAAACCAATTTTTGGGGAAACCTTTTTTTTTTTTTTTGAAAACTGACTGCTGATGTAGACAAATATTTCGTACACATACCGATAGAAACTCTGAATTCAAATATATATTTGAATATATTGATATAAACGAAAGATTTTTGAGTATTTTACGAATATCATACAATTGCTAAGGGTTCGATCGATATGTGAGTGGGTAATTGATTTCCAACCGTGTAGCTTTTGCTTAAATACGGTGAATTTAATTACGACTAGTGCTTCACCGAGAACGATAACGAAACGATGTCAAAAAAATTTTTCTCGTACAACCGAGGACGAGAACGAGAAAGGTCTGAACGATATCTCGTTCTCGGCGATAATGTAATGTTTATCGTACTAAATTATCGCTAAGAACGAGATTCAGCCAGAACTTACATAATAAAAAACACTTAAGACCCAATATCTTGGCACCAATGGTAGCAGCCGTTTTGAAATTTGGAGCTAGGATTATAATATCTTTATATTATCTTTATAAAACAAATTTACTTAAAACGCCATATCTTGGCATCTAGCGAATCTACAGTTGTGAAACCTGATACGTAAGTGAAAATTGTTTCTGGTAAGCCACTCGCTAAATGGAAACACGGTTGAATGATGGGCCGTAGCTCCTTCCATTCAACAAAAACCTTTACATTGCTATTCTTGGAATTTATGCCAAGTTGTGAAATTTCGTACATGGATCCAATTATCTGCAGGACTGCGTGAAGTGTAGACAGGGTTGTACAATGGACAGTGCCTGGGAAAGCCAATGTTTTATATATATATAAATGCGAACGAGAGTAATCGAGAAGTACCGACGATAACGAAACGAGAAAGACACATATCAATAATTTCTCGTACGAGAACGAAGGCGAGACGATATGCGTAGCGCCACTTCTCTTATCGGTGAAGCACCAATTGCGACACTTTAAAATTTGAAAAATGATTTCTTTGTTTATAATGGTCATTAAATTTAAACTCATATATTTTTTGTTTTTTGTTCTACGTTTTGTGTTACATGAGGAACATTATTTTTTCAGAAAAACAATTACGATGTTTCCTACGTGATCTCCGTTTCTTGGCACTTTGGTACTACCATTTTAAAGATTTTAAAAGTTGTTAGCGACAAGACCTTTTAACAACTTTTCAAAAATAGTGTTCAAAAGTGCTGTTAGAAAGCTTTCTGTTAAGCTGATGTTATAAACGTTCTGTTAAATTTCTATTATAAACTTTCTGTTAAATCGCTTTTATTAACTTTGTGTTAAATCGCTTTTGTAAACTTTCTGTTTTAACTTCTCTGTTAAATAACATAAGTTTAATATTTTGTATGAAAAAGCTACAAACAACTCAAGCAGAACGAAAAATGCGAGGAATTAATTACCGCAAGATAACGTCAAATCTTCTATACACCTGAGTTAGGCACGTAATTAACGGCTACATTTGCAGTGCATTTTTTAACATATTCCATTCTAATGAAATTTAAAAGTGAATTGACTCACTTACGCCGTAACGTCGATAAGTTATTTCAAATGTTATGATTGCATCCGTATATAATTTACATGTAAATTAGGGCAAGTGTATTGGTGCATGCACTTTTAATTTTTATTTAAGTATTAGTTCCATTAGCTTTTTTTATTGTGCACTTCACAGCATTCAGTACCGATTTAGATAGATTTTTCGCTGAGTTTATTTGCACATTACTTTCACGGAATACATAATAATGATAAAGACTCGTCTAGGTATTGGAAAATACTTCATTTATATAATATTGGCAAAAGTGTTCTGCGGAGTAAGGCTTTCTAAAGAGATCTAACTCTGTCTTTTGCTCACCATTTTTCGCAATAAGTACGTTATTACTGGGTAAAAAGTATCCGGAGTTGTTGAATAAATCGATACAAAATTTATTTTGTTGTCTTCTTCAATCCAATCCCCCATACATTTTTCATAGGCGGATTGAGGAATAGCACTTAACTCCTTCAGCAAATTTGCTTTTATAGCTTCAATCTCCTCAAAGCGTCTTCCTCGAAACTGTAACTTTAGTTTCGAGACCAGGAAAAAGTTGGGGTCATATTAGTTGAATGTGGTGCTCAGTCAATGACATTCGATAAATTTTTGGCAAAGTCCTAGTTTGGCCGATTTTGGCGGACATTCTCACGCAAGCGTTTTATGATGCTTCGCACTCCCCATTGTTTTTTTTTTTCATAGTGAAAATACTCCCTAATTCTATGTTTTCATTCTATATTCTCTCTTCAAAAGTAACAAAAATAAAACAATTGAAAAGGAGTACGTTCCTTGAACCTCGAAGATAAATACAAGCGGTACAAAGGAGAAGAGATAAAAATAAACAATAGCAAGAAGCAAAAAAATCACATACCCGAAAAAGTAGCATGATCGTCAGCAACAAAAAAAAAAACAAACGACAAATCTGGTGAGCGGTTTTGCA
Organism: Meiosimyza decipiens; assembly: GCA_963680825.1. Lineage (NCBI taxonomy): Eukaryota > Metazoa > Arthropoda > Insecta > Diptera > Lauxaniidae > Meiosimyza > Meiosimyza decipiens. The sequence continues at coordinate 56,928,642 of OY804261.1, read as the reverse complement.
AATACTTAATCCTAAAACAAGGATATTTAATTTTAAAAAATTAAAAAATAAAGTTTGCGATAACTTCTTTTAGCACAAATGCGTTGTTCTAAAAAACAGATTACTAAAATCGGTTCAGCATATTTTTAAAGCCAAAGCGTTACAACCCATTTTAATATAAGCAATTTTTTATGAATGGTAAAAAAGGGTATTTAACTTCAAAAAAATAAAGAAAGCAAGCACGCAATAACCTTTTTTCGTACAAGATTGTTATTTTAAAAACAATATTACCAAAATTAGTTCTGTATATTTTTCGCCAAAGCGTTACAAGCCACTTGATTATAAGCGATTTTATATAAATGGTATAAACTTACAACTTTTAGATGACAAAATAAATTTTGATGAATAATTAATTTTGTTTGTTTTACTTAATTCCGGATATCTAATACACAATATAGAGCATACGTATATACCAGATTTGGATTTAGAGACCCTAATTTCATAAGCACTATTCAAATATTATTGATTTTTTGCAGCCCTTATTTATGTGGAGCATTCCACGTCATATTCGACACCATTTTGCTGTTGTAACTCTAATTTTATTGAAAATTGTTTTTTCCTTTAGTACTGGCTGAGAGTATTCTTCATAATTTTTTACAATTTTTTTATCAAGCTTCTTAAGAGATGTTCATAACTCCGCGAATAATCAGCAAAATTGCCTTGTTTTTATTTCAGAATGTTCGTTTTTAAGCTTACTTTTCATAAAAAATATTGAATTTTTTTTAAAACGATGTTACCATGATATTTTCAAGTGTCAAAAATAATTCGTTATTTTTAACAACGTATACACTGATGGATTTTCATCAAAACTTTTTGTAATAAAATGTTATTTATTTTCCAAATTCAATTTAAATTATCTAGTTAGATAATGTGCAAACAATGGGATCTACTTTTTTTCGAATTTTCAATATTAATTTTCTTAGTTATCAGTGTTGAAAAGTAGCCAGATGCTGCAATTGAATAACAAAGAATTAATTTTCCTTTAATGTAAGATTATGATGGAATGTCTCGTGTATGTCCTTATACTGTACATAAAAAAATCCATATGAAGACTTGAGGCGGATGACTGTTGGGATATGGGTCAAGACCGGCGTACAAATTGTATGTAAAAATGAAGTTTAATAGTAAAATAAAATGATGCATTATAAAGTTCTCTGATTTCCATATAAAGTTTTTAATGGGATTTGAAAATTTCTAAGCAAGACGCTTTCTACGCAAATCTTTATATGGTGATTTTTAAACACCTCAAAAAGATACTTCACCGAGTTTCTTCAAAGATAACAAAGAAGCCAACATGTCTTAATACTTTATACGCAAAATGGCTCCTATAAGCCACTGCAGAGAAATTAGCAATATATAACATGTTATCTTTCTACTTCATTTTAGAAGGCCTTTAAAAGTGTTATAAGATCTTTTTTTGCTACTAGTGATATCTAAGTTAAAAACCGACTCATTTTTTATGAGCTTACCAGTTAAGTGCATGCACCTAATAAAGCTATGACATAGATGCATTTGGTAACTTTAAAAATGTGAACATGAAAATTTTCAAATAAATATTGTTTGGTAAGTATTACCAAATACATAATTGAACCAAATACATTTTTCTCAAATTTGCTTCTTTCAACTAATATCAAATATAATCTTCGCTTTAATGAAACATACAATTAATAACTATTACTGAACCTTGATAAATACCATAAAATTATTTCTCTGCGCAGTTTACGTTTGTTAAGCTTGACAATATTTTTTTTTAATAAAATTATAATTGTTTAAAAAACGTAAAAAATAACATCGAGTGAGACACATTCAATGGAGTTAAACTTAGTCACGCAAGCTTGATTTTCACAGTTTAAACCGCATAACTAAAAATCAATCAAGCATAAAACCAGCAGTTACCGAAGAGGGTTAAGGTTAATTTTAATTACTCTCAATTGTTTCAAAAAAAAAAAAAAATTAACATATAGAAGAATGAATGCCATTCATTGTAGTTGCTCATTTTTGGCTTAATTTATTAAGTTTTCCCTATAAGGCTTATATGAAATACGAAATTAAGAACCTAACTTCAATTAAATTCTTAAGTACTAAGCAATAATGCCTTACAAAGCTTAAAGAATTGCGATAAAAAAATTAGAACACAATTTAACAACAATGTCAGTGTAAAAATATTTATCTGAAGAGTAGAATTCACGTAACAAAGCCCTCAATTCAATTGCAATGTGTACGACACTCAAAGCCGCTACCCACTTAAACTGATAGCTTGAAAATATGGAAAGAATTTTATTTGATGTGAAAACTTTTAAATCCTTGAACACGTACAGAAAATGCTCAAGAGATAATAAATTCACATTAATAAATATTTATTGTAAATCACTTCGCAAATCATTTGTTTTTGGCGGGTACTCAAACAACTGAGGATATTGATTGCAAGAGTTAACTTAACCTTTGTAAATTTGTATCACTTCATTTATAAAACACTTTATCTTAATATTATATGCAATGTTTTATTATGAAATAAATATTAAGATCGGGATATCACAAGTGGGCGTAGCACTATCTATGCATCATTCAAAATTTCAAAAGTAATATCAGTGAAGTTTTTCAGAAAGTTTTCAAATGATATATAAACTCTTTTTCAAAAATTTTACAACATGTGAATGGTGATTCTGAAGCCCTTTATTAGCTTAATATGTACTTATATTTATAATAAATTTATTTGCATAAGGTTGTATTAAACGTGCTATGTACACGTGGCTTGTATATACCATTGATTAATATCTGTGATTTACTTATTCTCTTGACTTAAATTAAATTTTGTTTACATTTTAATAAATGCGGTTTATTGAACTGAACTGACTGTGAGTCGGCAGATGACAAAACGATAATTTCAATTGTCAGGTAAGCAATGTAAGATCTGAGAATGTGATGATGTAAGTTGAAAAGAAACACATAGATTGTGCTTTCAGCGAAAAGAATATTTACTAAGCACGTGCTCGCGAATGTTAATTAGAGCAATTTACTATTATCAAATTTGATTGTTTTACAACTAAATTGATTTAATTAAAAGTACTGAGTTATTATAATTAACATTTTAAAGAGAGATGCCAAAGTATTAAAGCAATAAATAGTTAAAAAATATGCCAACAGCTGTTAACTTGGAATGAAGCAACAACAACAAAAAAAGACGCAACAAAATATAGACTGAAATTATTTAAAATCAAGCGGTACATCCTTCAAACTAATGTTACATTATTATCCATAAAAAATAAGCGAATACATAGTTTTTTACACCCCTCACAGAGGGTACATTGACTTTGTCATTCCGTTAGTAACGCATAACAGGTAACAGGTTACACCTTAAACAAGCTTCTTCGGATTAAAATGGGCAAATCAGTTCACGGACACGCCTACCGTTCTTACTGTATATACATACATATCATATCTATTTCGAAAAAAGTTGCAGCGATTTTGATGAAAATTGGTGACTTAGTACACGTGTGAACGAATTTAGGATTGGCCTTGGTTTCAAGTTTTCAAAATCTCTCTGAATTTTCTATAAAATTTAAACTGAAATTTGTTTCATCGCCCTTGTTTCATTTTAAATCGAAGATTATATGATATATCACAAAATATTCTAATTCTTCTATCAATTTATAGTTTTTGCCAATGATAGTGAAAACATTCTCTTACTCGTAGTAGTTAGGATTTTTAAGTTTTTTTCTTTACATTAATTACTTAAACAATGTTTTTTTTTGTTAACTATTTAGGATATGTATAGGTTTTTTAAGCTTACTTCTATTAAATATATCATTAAGTCTCTTTTTTCTTCTTTAAAATTAACTTTTAAATGATCATCTATGAAGTTTCTTCACAAGGTTAGTCGTTTTAAGCAGATCACTGCAGTCAAAAGTCCAAAATTACATTAATTTTAGCACTCTTACTAATATTTTAGTACTTAATTATTGATTTATGTAAAGGGGTGCAAATAAAATGAATAATTCTCATTAGACTATCACCCGCACTTTATTAGTTAACTGAAGAAGCTTTCCGTTTAAAATTTCAATTAAAAAACTTATCTTTTTCTGTTCGACCTTGAAAATACTTTAACAATTAGTTTTTATACATTTGAGCTAAACTGCAAGAAAAGTCATTGTGTTAGCGTATGCATGTTTTAATTATACTAATACTTAATAGCAAAGTGTGTTTTTTTTTTTTGCAAATAATTGGAAATGTTTTCTTATCGACAAGTGTTATTATTTGTAAAAAAATGTGTCAGTTATTTTTAGATAGTCTGCGTTTTATTCATAGATGCTTTAAAAAATAGATGGTACAATTGTGCGACTTGTCTTTATAGTAAAACTTTTTGCGTAAACTTTAGATGTGGCAACTCCCAAACATTTCAAAAATCTTTAAAAATCATGTTTAGTGTAGTACTATGTAAGCAATAACAATTGAATTTAGTACAATGATTTGGTATGGAATGAACGAGACTGCATCAGTGGGCATTTTAAATATATGGGAATCTTGCTCGTTTTTTTAAGTAACCAGCAATCGTGATGGGATTTTATATGAAAGGCATAGTTGCGATAATTATGTTTCAGAAGCTTAAGTACTCCCGTGTAAATCTGGCTAGTGATGTACCAAGAACGACTCTTGGTTTGTTGACATTAGCTCAGTAATTTGGGAGCTCTGATTATTTATTTGCTTGTAGACGTACATTTTCATAAAAAAAAACTTATTCCTTAAAAAGTGAAATCGGATTTTCTGATATAGTGAAAGTTGGGCAATGTGATATATTATATCACATTAGTTACCCATTAAGTTGTGTATCAGAAAACAATTGTTGTTTTAAATTAGGGATCATGCCCAAATAAAGGAAACATACGAAATTGGAATCCAAAAGAAATGCGAAAGGAATTCTGGCGGTCAGAAGAGGAACTATGGGAACTCTTTTGGCGTCAAAAACCTTTGGAGACCCATTTGTCACACGGCAACGAGCTGCTCGAAGGCTATAGACCAATAAACGACATCCTTGTTACCCCTTGAAACGTTAACCAGTATTTAGTCAAGCATTGGAATTGGAGCTGGTAAAATACATTTACTCCTTAGCATTTCAACTAGCACCAAAAAACTTGAAAGATATCATTGCCTCCTAAAACTCACCAGTATTAACAACATCACCGCATAAAAAATCCTCTGCAGCAAATCAACCAAAGAACCGAAACTCTGCAGCAAAGTTTAAAGCTCCAAAAATAACATATTTAGGTTTCTCAAGCGATTCCAATGGAAGCATTCAATTATAGAGTTCTGATGAAGATCTTTGGCTCGAAATTTCACCCAGCAAGGACACTCCTTGTGTTTTCTACAACAAATTACTTCAGATGGATAAGGAGAACAAGACATGGCTAGAAAGCTTGCAATGTGATTTAGCTTGGGTTCACAATCAATGTCTTCCAAAAAGACGGGCAGTTTTTATATGAGAGTCCTGTCAACCACTGTAAAGACTTACAAACTTATGCAAAGCTATCTGTAATTTCCACCGAAGTTTTAGATTTTGCTTTATTTTTTGAATCGATGCGAATTTAAATACATGATTTCATTTCCGTATCTTGAAATGTGTTTTCTTTGTTATTTAAATTACTTAAATGGTCAAATTTCTCTTAAAATGATAAATCAAGCCATAAAATAATAAAAATTCTGCTGTTTCTTATTGCTTGCAATTCTTTGGGTAATGTGCTGTGGATTAGCCGTTAATTTCATCAAGCAAGTGTTATTGGATTTTTTCCCTTTCGTTGATATAGCTCCAAAATAGGATGCGTTAAAGGAGTCCATGGCCAATATATACCAACTTATCAATGGAAGAATCATTGGACATTATAATAAAAAACTTACTATTTCTTACAAAAATATCTAACTATATCACAATACCCGAAGTTACTCTAGTATTTTTTTATTTAGTTTGCTTTGTTTTTTAAATGAGTATATACTCGAATATGAATAAATTTCCGCATTTCGAGTATTCCCGAAGAATTCTAAATCATGATACCATTTTGAACATGTCAAATATATGTATATTGTATTCATCGTTTCGCACCATTGAAAATAATGAATTTCTGTAAATTTATTTAAATTTTATTTTTTTTCATTTATTTCAGAGAGCTACAGAAGAAGTTGTCGGCAGCATTAAGGTAAGTTTTTTGCAATATACATAGTTATAAATTAAAGAATTTCTTTGGCCATTACCTCTTGTTTTTTGATATACATAAGAAGAACTTATCATCTTTAAAAAGATATATTTCAATGTTTTCAGCCATGCTTTAGAAAAATGTCTATTTTGCGAAAACTAAACATTTTATGTGACTAAACTTTTCAAGTTCAGAGTATAAATGCATATTTCTTGGAATACTTTCAACAGAATTTTATAAGACAAAGATTACGCACATTTTTACAGCTTTTAGTAAAAACCTTTTGTTCTCTGTGGCTAAACTTTTCTCTCTAAAAATTTTGAATGTGTAAACATCTATACTCTCGATACAATGCCGGCTTAAAAACAGTGAAAAATTTCACTCAAATTTCAACCTTTAGTAATTAGCAATACCTCGCTGCACACTGATTTTACCATGACATAATTTAAAAAAAAATAAAATATTCATAATAGGGAAGAATCGAATACCAACAATGTGCTGCTAATAATTAATTATTTACACATAACATTTGGATTGCCGGCTTTAATTTTAACATTTCATATCAGTCATAAAATTCCAGACTACAAGGTGGAGCAAAAGTATTGTCATAATGTGAATGTTTCAAAACTTTTGCAAATGCCGTCACTGTATCACTGTGCTTTGACATTTATGTTGTTGGTGCATAGAGAATTAGTTGACAAGAATCACGATGGAGATTTTGAAACACCAATTTTCGGGCCATGTGATCTCTCGTTTTGGCGATTTGAACTGGCCGCTCAGATCACTAGATCTGCCAATTTACATTATCACATGAAATTACTTTGGGCACACCTTGTACATCATTAGACAGATTTACAAATCCTTTAAGAAATAAATGATTTTTTTTTGAAAATTGTTTGGAAAATACTATATACTGGAATACCACAAATAACGATTCATACAAATATACCGCTAACTAGAGTCAGTACAGTAAATTCAACGCTAGATGCGTGATAAGTGACCCAATCACATTTTGGTCAAATGCGTAGAAAATTTTTTTCCCTGTGTTATCGGAAGCGCAACAAAAAGACAGTTAACTTCCGCAAAGTTTTGAAAAGCTTAAAATTATTTTTTTTTTAACGCGTAAAATTTTATGATATGAACATTGCAATTAGGACTGAAACCAAAATAAAAATGTTCAGCCATGCTGTGGACCTTACGAGTTGCAAGCAAATGGCTTTGCCACATAAGCGCAGAACCAATGATTGTAATTTTAATTTCTACTATTTACAAAGTGCAAATTTGATTTGTTCCATTGAAATTTAATTGAAACGCGTGCTGTTTAAGCAATACCAGTGTCGCTAATTAGTTTAAAATTTACCGCTTTAATTCTTCCCAGACGTTTGGTAAAAACCATCATTGAACAATTTCCTCATAAAAAACCTAATTGATTTTGTTAATAAGGACCATGCATAAAGGGGCTACGCTTCAAAATCAGCAACGCTGCCATAATTCAATTTTTATGCCAATTACCACAAAATGTACATCTCTTGCCCAAATTCGAACTTTCATTACACAGCGTGCACTGACAGTAAAATTTTGTTTGAAGTTTGCAGATTTTCAAGTATCCTTTGAGCAAGAAAATTTTCGAATTTTTTCTCAAATCATGTTGCATTTCTTTGATGTGACACTAAACATATTAGGCAAGAATATTTTATAAAAATATTTCATCTATCCCGGCACATCTCTCAGTTGACGAAAATACGCTTTAATATATTCAATGCTTTTTTTTTTTCATATGACACAATAATTAAGTTTCTAATGTATTCAAAGGAACTGAAAGCGGTTACTCCAGTTCATTTATTGACTACTGTATTGACATTCATAGTAAATGTGCTCGTTGAATAGTTGATAGCTGCAGCAAATTTACTCGTATTTTTGTGCTAGAATTATTGATAATTATAGCGTTTCAGGAACATTTCGTAATGCTGCTGTCAAAATAAAACTCGATTTATGTTGTTGCCATATATAGCGTTGATTTGCAACTAGTTGTCAATTACTATCGATATCATGCAACTTCCTTAATAAAGGAAATAACCATAAAAAAATAAAATATATATAAAATGAAAACAAAATAATGAATGCTGTTTCAGCAAAACGCTTTAGATGCATAGTAGCTATCTGCACTTTTGATTTAAGTTTAAAGACTTCAATAAATTTTGGAGATAACAAAAGAGCTAAGTGTTATGACGTCGAACTATGCGCTTGACATTGAACGAGTTTCTTAAAGTTTGAAGTGCTGTACATTTTTTTGCCACTTGATAATTTGCATATTCTTCGCATTAAAATTTGGCGTCATTTACTAACTTGGCTAGAACTGCAATTACGTGCCGCACATATTTAACGCCGCCACTAATTATTTTTGTCTAGTGACTGTTACTACGACCAGTTACTACCAGTTTAATTGAAGGAAATTCTGTAATATTGTTGACGACATTTTTTTGTTGTTGTTGTTGTTTTTGGTCATGTACTCGTTTACCTAAATTATGTCTCAGTATGCTGGCTAAACATATCTATGTTAATGTCATTTGTACTAGAGTGCGATTACATAACTTGGTTGTTTTCCATAGACAATATAAATTTTGTTTTTAACAACATTCTAACAAAATTCTAATGGCATTTTTTCAATAGTTTCATAATAACCGGTTGACTGTGTAATGAATTTGCTTAGGGAATATTTGAAGTTATTTTCACATGAAACGTACTTGTATTTTTATAAATTAATTTCTACAAAACATATTTATTTAAATTAGTTAAAGTTTCAATTTGTAAATAACTATAATTTTAATAATAGTATTATTTTCATGTGTATTTTTTTTTTTCGAAGAAAATTTCAAGGTTGCACACCTTAGTTTTTGCTAAAGTTATTTCTGATAAAAACTTTAATGGACTAGTAAACCACAATTGTAGGGTAATGTTTTCATATGTTTTTTTAAGTAGCAATGAATTGCACAAATGAACAAAAGTAAAAACTGAAAAGGTAGAGGATTCTACAGCAGAGTTATAGTTGACATTTATAACGCTGAATTCCAATTTTACCTTTATTGTGTTTCCATCTTGTTTTTATAGATATATATATCTAGGCATGTCAGTAATAGAAACACTTATTTTCTTCTAAATAGATTTCCTTTAAACTCTGCTTTAAGCTGTTTCTATATGATTTTTTTTTTTTAACGGAGATTTACAACTTTAAAAATATTGGTATGGATGCATTTCAAAAAATTGTAAACAATGTCGATTATTTTTGCGACAAAGGCCTTCTACGATTTAAATTGAAATTTGTATAGCTTTACCTAAGAATAAGGTGACGACAAAATATCAAGTACCAAAAAAGCTCAAATTTCGACACATTAACATTTTTCTAAAATACTTTAACAAGCATACGTATGCAAATCTTATAAGATGTTTTTAACCATGGTTAGCTAACCTTCGTCATTTTTACGAACATCAGTCATTCGCCTCTCTAGCTCTGAATAACGCTTCTAGCTACATGTACACTGACACCAACTCAGTCACCGCCAAAAAGTTGCTTGTGGAAGCATTGCGCAGTCAGTGCGTATGTTGAGTCTTAAAATTTAGGCTTGCTTGCTTGCTTGTTCGTCATTTTGACGAGTAATTAGCATTCATGATAGTTTTTTTGTTACACGCTAATAAATACGTATTTACACATACGTTTAAAGGTGCTTTCTATTATATTTTTAATATTTAAATTCAATGAAATGTCAAAATTAATAAAACCATTTAACTTAAAAAAGGTATACGACTCCACATATAAGACAACAAAAATATATGTGTTTGTCAAAATTACGAATAGTTAGTTATAAAGCAGTGTAAGGTTAGCTACCTAGGGTAAAGTGCCATTCAATACAAAATATAAACTTTAAAATAATTTCCCAAGAAAGCCAATAAATTCTATTATACTTTTTAACTCATTTTGCGACCATTTTGACTCAATTCAATTATTCATAGCTTAATATCGGATATATTACCTCTTGTATAAATTTCATCTAAGAGCCACAACTATATCTTTTTTTAAGTATTTGTTATAAGCAACCTTAGCTGTTTTCATATTAAAACGGTCTTGTATTTCTATAAATTCATGCATTCGAAGGTTATTTTTGTGGCCAGAAAATTTTGCGTACGACCTTAAGTTTAGAAATAGTGCATTCGCGGTTAACGATCCGTACGATAGACGGATGAACCTCACACGTACAGTTTTGCATAATGAACGCAGAGCAATCCGGGCTGTTCGTACTCGGTCACCGATCCGTAGCACAGACGGATGCGCCTCTCGTGCGGTCAGGCGGGTAAGTGAGACCGCAGGGATCGATCGCAAAGAAAAAAAAACAGAGTACATCATTCTTAGCAATTTGCCAAAATTACTCATTGATTTTGTCAACGCGTAAATGATTACTTTTGAGTAATGTTAAATTATTTCTTAAACTCCTGATTGTAAAAACATTTCCTATTTACTCATTTCATTTGTATTTCAGTTAAAGTGCCTCAATTTATTTTTTGAAGAATTTTAAATATATCAACTCTTTCGTCATAACAATGTGAGCAAACGTTGTTGAAAAATAAGTAATTAGTATCCTAATTACGTTTCTGCTAACTTTGTCGACCAATAAGCGATCATTTACATTATGGCAAAATCAATGATTTGTGTAAAAGACAATGCCTAATAGAACAGTGCATTTAGTTGTTTCGTGGCATTTAGAGTTCGCAAGCTATTTACGTTTTAGTTGTTCGCAGCTGACTCATTCTCCTGGAGTAAGGAAAACTTGAAAATAACTTAAATGCTTTAATTTAAAAAAAAAACTTGTTAAATATGTATATTTCTCTGCCACGAAACTAGAATTCGATTTCATTAGTATAAATAAATACATCACAGTTTTAATATTAAAAAAAAAAAATATTTTAAAATACAAAGTGATGTAGACCAAGTATGGTATTTTAATAATAATTAAAATATGAAATAATTATGTAAGTCTATGGGTTAACACTGAACTCAGAAGCGGAAAGCGCGTATCTCAAAAAAATTCATATTTATGATTCTTATGACATCGGACAGCTTAATACATTACGCATCTAATGAACTGCGCCAAATGCCGGTATCTTAGTTCATATAGGTTTGAACTTAGATACCGGCAAATCTCCTGAGAGCATTTCCTCTATCTCAATTTCCCATGTACATATTTCAAGAAATTTACATAAACAAAGTATCAATTTTCTACAAAAGCGGTTTTTATAGATAAGCCCTTCTGAGGGCTTTATAGTCCTTGATATAGTATGATATATACATACATATGTCGATTGAATAAGTAATACACATTTTGTAGACAACCTTTTTTTAATTCATGTACATAATTATATCCTTAAACTAAGGAAATGTTTTGTTTAAAGTATCTACTCATTTTACTAAAAAAAACCCGCACACATTTTTATCAAAATCAAAAATCATGTAGCACACTTTTTTAATCATTTTCGATATTTTCTTATGAAATGATTCTACTGGTGACAACAAATTAAATATTTCTCCATCGGATATCAACCACGGAACTTTATTTTTTTATATAAACTGATTCGAAAAATTAAATTCTACTTATTTATGAGCATTAAAGAAAGTAAATGCGACCATTCATCAAAAAAAAAGTGCGCTAGGCTCTCAAGTTTGGCTAGAAACGTGCTATTTTTATTCAAAGTTTTAAGTAAAATTTGCTATTCACAAAAGTTTGAGACAAACAAAAGTCCCTAGAGAAAAGCACCTAGCATGAAAATAAAACATATTCATAACTTAGTATATGCATGGTGACATTGTGTAATTCAATTGTTTCTATAATTAATTAATACTTAGAAATTATTTCCCAATTTAATTCATTTTTTTATCTGAAATCTATTTGCATATAATTCTACAGTAGGGGTATTCACATCGGTTTCATTTATTTGTTAGTCGTTATTCGGAACTTTTTTATGTGAATATTGTTTTTATTAAATTATCGAACTTACTTACGAAGTAACTAAATGGCATGTCAGATAGTTGTCAAAAAAAAGTTGTGCAAACATAAACGAGAAAAAAAGTTAAAAATTCTATTTCATTTTGCGCTCGTGTGTGGCATTTTCATGTTTAAATTTGAAAATACGATTTACTTCTCAGGTTAAAAACACGAAAGCAGTTGTTACTGTCAGTTTAACGAAACAAAATAAAAAGTTTTACCGAATTACCAACTAACGAATTATCAAACTAAAAAGGCCGGTGTGAATACCACTAGTAAAACAAAAAATATTTTTAACAAATAAAGCTTCGCATGTTTACATGACTAAGTTTACTTTAAGCACCTTCTGTTGCCCAAAGTTGCATAGCATTTGGCTGTTTACGCCAAAACTTAGCTGAGTGAAAACGTAAAATTAAGGAAATTATTTTTTCTCCGAAAAAAGTTAACAGAAATTTGCTTAAAACTTCTTCAGTTAAAAATTGTTAGATCTTAAAGACGTAAAGAGCAGTTTAAAACAAACAGAAATTTATCAAAATATAAAATATTATTTAGTTCCTAAGTAGCCTAAATATACAGAAAATCAAAAGGTTCAGAAATTTGGAAAAATAAGTTTTACGTTTTATAACCCACATGTGGACTTTTAAATAACTCAGTTAACCAAATTTTTAACTAATTCTTATTCGTTTTCTTTCAGTAGTTGCATAAATATCTCGTTGAGAGCAATATTATTCTTAATCTCTCAAATTATTTAACTAAAACTTAATTAAAAATTTAACTACACGACTAATAACTTTGCTTATAAATATATAACTCCACAGTTGCTTTCCCTCTGGTTTAAAAATAAATCTGAAAGTTTAACCTTCGAATAACGATGAGTTATTTCAAAATAATTGAAACTTGTTGTTAGTACATATTGCACTTAGTTTGAATTTTATTATATTACGATTGGTACCCGCGGTTTCGCACGCGCATGCCCCACTTTTTTCACAATGAAATAACTCTCTTAACATCTCATTCTAAATTGTATTTTTCAAAAGTATCAAAAAAAAAAAAACAATTGAAGGAGAGTTTGCTCTTTAAATTTCGAAGCCAAATACAAATGATACAAATATAAAAAAAATATATAAATATCAAAAACAATACAGAACTGAAGAAGCCGCATTATCATAAGCAACGATAAATCAAACGCCAATATTCTTGTGTGGTTTTGCATAAATTTAATCCTAAAAAAAGCATATTCAAAAAATTAAAAAATAAGTCTGCAATAACCTGTCTTAGCATAACTATGTTGTTTTAAATAAGAAATTATTAAAATCGGTTCACTATACTTTGCGTCAAAGCGTTACAAACCATTTAAATATAAGCAGTTCTATATAAATAGCATAAATTGTATGTGCGCTGATCAGAGAAAATACAATGAAATTAATTGGTGTGTTTTTATTTAAATTCGAAGGCATTTTTTTTTACTTTCCGAAAGACTTCACATTAAAAGTGTCGGTAATACTTTTACCAGAGAAAGTGGATGGATCCATCTTCAAACAATAAATTTATTTATGATTTTAAGAAATCAAGATTTTTACAATTATTAGTTCAGGTTATAAATTCTGTGGCAAATAACGAATAACTGCTTAAGTCGACTTCAGCAAGAAGGGAGTTGAGGGTAATTTTCCATTAGATCTTGATGAAACTCACCTTCCATTTTTTCCCAATAACAACACCTAAACAAATACTAAAAACACAAGTTAAAAACAAAGAGCAATTGCATCCAGAACTAATCTAAAAGTGGCCTTATCTCACTTCGTGCTTAAGTTGACTTAAGCAGTTTTTCCTTTTCACCACAGAATTATCAATACAAAACATAGTGTGTCAACCAAAAATCTGAAATTATCATTGCACCTACATCCAGCCAGTTTTTGAAGAAACAGTAATTACCATTCCATAAGACATCACACTCCTTATGTTTGTGGTGGTCAATTAATTTATGATTTAAGACATTTGACATAAAATGCATCATCTGAGACAATAAGTTCTTAAGAATGTCCTAATTAGAGTTAATTGACAGCATTCTTCTAGGCAAGCCTATATTTTCTAAGAAACAGTTCACATGCCAAGCATTCGTTTATATATCGATTATTGTCAATAGATACCAATAACTGTTCGAGATTGGTAAAAGTTCTAGTAAGCCCATATAAATGTGCCCAAACCAACATACTGCAATATCAATATTGTGCACAGGTGATCTGATGCATAAATTAATTTGAATTTTTGACAATAAGCGCAACTTGTTGTACATTAATTTATGTCACGTCGGATGTTGCCTCAGGTATGTTTATTTTGAATTAAACGTCTCGTTGGACGTGCAACTGCATGTGAAAGGTTTGGATTTTTTGGAACGTATGGCGTAGGAGTGTTTCCGGAAGTGTCACACCAAGTTACCCATACGAACCGTAATCATATTTTTTTTTAGATTTGAATTTAATTCGATAACTTGCATTGGAAGAACATCGATTTTCGGTATTACTTTCCCAGAGACTTACATTCATTGGAGAATTGAGCAATATATTTTAAAAATCGTATTTGCTGAAGTGAAATTGCTGTTGAACTTAGCGCATATATAAAGCGATCTGTAATTTATTAAAGAACATGCATTTAACAAAATGTAATTGATTTATAAATATATTGCTTGCTTGCTGAATTTTAAATTATTTCTTAGAGACGCTCGTAATGATTATTTCATATAAGTATCTACTTTTAGAATGAGTTTTTTTTTGTGAAAATAGCATTCAAATGACTTTATATGAGTTTTTGTCTAAACTTTACTTATATTGTTGGTAGCAAAGTAATTCGATATTTATGCCTTTTCAAATAGATTTTATCTAAAATTTTTATAGGTATAATTTGGCAATAGTAAATTCGAGATTGTATTATTTTAAAAACAATAGCCCGTAATTATAAACAGATTAAAAGCAGGTTTCGCATGTAAAGGGTGTTTTTTTTAGAGGTTTGTTTTTCGAATAGAGATAAAACTGGCATTTTATGGTCAAATCTGGCAACTCTAATGTCATTTATGTTCAGTTTGGTTTGCCATTTTATCATAAACAGGTTGACAAAAGAACAACGCTTGCAAATCGTGCAAATTTATTTCGAAAATAATGGTTCAGTTCGCGAAGTTTACCGCAAGCTCCGTCCATTTTATGGTCGACATAATCGTCCATCAGAGCAATTAATTCGGTTAACCATGGATCGTTTTCGCACTACGTTTACTCTATGTGATAATACGTATCCGCAGAGACGTCGAACAGTGCGCACCGAAGAAACAATTGCCGCTGTAGAGCAAAATGTTGAAGAGGACCCAAATGAATCGATTCGCCACCGTGCACAGCAATTGGAGCTTTGTCCATCAACTTTATGGAAGATTTTGCGCAAAGATCTTGGCTTGCGACCTTACAAGATCCAGCTTGTGCAAGAATTAAAGCCGCGAGACCATGCAATGCGTCGTGATTTTGGTGTATGGGCCGAAAATGAGATTGATCTCGATGCTGATTTTCATCGCAAAATTTTGTTCAGTGATGAGGCTCATTTTTGGTTGAATGGCTACGTCAACAAGCAAAATTGCCGCATTTGGAGTGAAGAGAATCCACATGAGCCCTTGAGACGCCATTACATCCACAAAAACTGACTGTTTGGTGTGCTCTATGGGCTGGTGGAGTCATTGGGCCATACTTCTTCCGAAATAATGCTGGAGAGCCAGTTACCGTTAATGGAGACCGGTATAGAGCCATGATAACCGACTATTTTGTTCCCGAATTGGATGGCATGAATGTGGATGAGTTGTGGTTCCAACAAGACGGCGCTACATGCCACACAGCGCACGTCACAATCGATTTATTGAAGGAAACATTCGATGAGCGCATAATTTCGCGGAATGGACCTGTCAATTGGCCACCAAGATCGTGTGATTTGACACCATTGGATTATTTTCTTTGGAGATATGTGAAGTCGCTCGTCTACGCCAACAAACCAGAAACGTTAGGGGACTTGGAAGCCAATATTCGTGGCGTTATTGCCGACATACGGCCCCATATGCTCGAAAAAGTGGTTCAAAATTGGACCTGTAGAATTGGCTTTATTGGAGCCAGCCGCGGCGGCCACATGCCCGAAATCATATTTAAACATTAATGGCATAAAATTATCCTTCCAATAAAGCCAAATTGATGGACATTAAAACGATTTTCTTGTGTTTTATTTCAATTCAAAGCTCTATACCTCTAAAAAAAACACCCTTTATTTTAAAATATATAATAATGTATTAGTCGATTTAAAATCTGTTTTCCCTTAAGAATTGTTTATAAAAATTTGAAATAAATTGCAGGTGGTTGGAAATATTTAAAAACAGCTGTAAGTGTAACTAACTTTTATGGTAAATAATTATTTTTTTTTACAAAGAAAAAGTCACAGAGAAAAATAAGAAGTCGAAAATTCTCTTAAATATCAAGATCAAGATAATTATTGTTTTGTTGCTTGCACCAAAATGCAAAAACTATATAAATTAAGAGCGCTGCGAACCTTTCGAGCGGGGTGATGGCGACTTTTATTCCCGACTCCGTTTCGATAAAGCAACAGTACGTGTTTTCGCTTACATTTTAAATTTTCCAACGAATTAACCAAGGAATAACATGGCACTTTCAGTTTCAGTCAGCTGACATGTGCTGACGACATTGCATTTTCTGAAATGTCCATTAGAGTGACATCATGTATGTATATGCATGTACATTAGGGTGGCTCTGATTTAGATTTTTTGCGAAAATCAAATGTGACGCCCCCTCAATTGGTTCGAAATAAAATAAAAAAATTTTAGTAATTTTTGGAAACTTTATCCTATTTTCGTATTCGTAAATACTTTACGAT
Source organism: Meiosimyza decipiens (assembly GCA_963680825.1). Classification (NCBI taxonomy): domain Eukaryota; kingdom Metazoa; phylum Arthropoda; class Insecta; order Diptera; family Lauxaniidae; genus Meiosimyza; species Meiosimyza decipiens. The sequence goes on along the minus strand of OY804261.1, from coordinate 56,911,481 downwards.
ATGCGTCAATATCTAAAAGGGGCAGATAAGGTCAAATTCACATTGAAACAGGGTCAGTAAGGGTTAAAGATAAAAATTTCAAAAAACTCCCAGAATTTTTTTATTCTGTTTCGAACAACTTGAGGGGCGTTCCAAGTTTTTTTCTCTACGAACCACCCGCGTTCGACTAATTTTCAGTACATTCGGTACAATGAACAAGCTTTCAGTACATTTGGCGGAATTATGATTATCATCTTTTTTTTTTTCTTAGTTTCGTAAGCTTTGCTGAAATATTCATAATAGAAATGTAATGCTCTTATGCATTTTTTTGCTTAGTAAATTTTAGAAATTTGTGTGTATATAGAAAATGTTGGTTTTCATGATAGAAAAAATACATTCGTTCCCTAAAATGTATATTCCAAGTCTCGATTCAGTACATATCAACTAAACTCAAATGCCAATGTTCTATGGAAGGTGCCACGCTCCCTTATCTAATCCCGTCCATATTTTGCAAGGAGCTTGGCATTGTCCATTTGCATACTATCACAAAATTTTAAGACTCTATTTGCGACAATATAAGATTTGAAGTATTTTTGTTGCATTGAAGGTGCCACGCTTCTTGGCCTATGATACTCAAGAATATTGTAGCTTTCTATTAGTAGAAGAATTTTTAGAATCGGAGCAGTAGTTCCAGAGATTACCCTCTACATACAAAAAATCAAAAGTACAAAAAACAAAATAACACAAAAAAAAAAACAATAAAGTAAACTTTATCTCTTTATATTTATAACAGTATACAGGTAGTTCCCAACTTACGACCGTTCGACTTACGACTATTCGCAATTACGACCAATTTTTTTTTCAATTTTTTTCATAGAAAATGCTTAAAATAGTTTCGAGGAATCCCTAAAATATGTATATGAGAAAAAATTTAAAAAAAAAAACAGTAGTATGTACAAGGATTCGATTTATTTTAGTACAAATAATACGTTTGTTTAAGTGAATAATTTTATATCATCCCAAAAATGGCTGGAACTAGTAGTACAATATGTATGTAATATTTTTCTTTAGTTATTTTTTATGAAACTCGACTTAATCGACTTACGACCGATGACTAGGAACCTATCTCGGTCGTAAGTCGGGGACAACCTGTATACCACAACTAAGTCCCATTGTTTTTATATAAGTGTTACAAATCAAAGTAAACCCTTTAAAAAATTAAAATGAATATAGATAAGTGTAATGTGACACTAAATGCTTTACTCGGCACATTGGTTCTTCTAAATGCATTGTGTAGGCCCTACTATTAAATTTTAATTTCTTTATTTGTGTACTTGAAATGAGATTTTGTTAATATCTAATAAAAAGATTGAAAAAATAGTCATTCTAAAATAGCACAAACTTTGCTGCATCCATTGCGGAAATTAGGGGCAAGTAGAGTTTTACGAAAAATATGATTTAACATTACATGCAGAAACTTATAGCTTATAATATTTATTAAGCATAAAATCATGCAACATTGTCGCAAAGTTGACATGCTGGAACGTGGTAAGTGTACCTTATTCCATGCGTTTCATTTTTTGAACACTTTATTTTGATTTTTGAAGACATGCTTATATATAAAAATTTCGCTACTGAAAACCACTTCCAAGTTGATACTATTTGTTTTTCAATTATTATTTTCGTTTAAAAATAAATATATTAATACCTGAGTTAATCCTAATTTTATCCAGTACAATTAAAACCAAACAAAAAAAATCTTTTAAATTTAAAACAAAGTCAGAAAACGCACCTTTCTTGGGCGCAGCTGTTGAAGTTTGATCATCATTTGCAGTAGGAGTATTTAGATCCACGGTGCCATTGGGACCAGTAATACTTGGAAGTTTCATGTTGTCTGTTTTATTTGTAAATTTTTAAATACAAATGAGTTTTCACTTTTTGCACTTTGTTTTCGGATAAATGGTATCTATTTTTTATTTTTTTTTTCTAATTATTTTTATGAAATTCCATACGAATCGTTATAATTTCATAGATTTTTAATGAGCACCAAAACAATAAAAAATGCAAATCAATGTAAAATTACATTAATTAATTTATAAATACAAAACATTAATTAAACAAAAAAAAATCAACAAGTTTTTCAAATAACCGTACAAACACGAGTTTTAGAAATGCATTTTTTCTTTGTTATTACAAGCACTAACAACTTCACTTGCTTCTCAACAAAAGGCTTAGTTCAAAATAAAGCCACACAGCTGTTTTCCACGCAAAGTTTCAAAAAAAATTTCACTTTCAGCTTTTAGCCTCAATGGCAAGTGCAGGCAGACATCACACAAATCGCGTTTTCAAATAAAATCGTAGCAAATCGATCGTAATGTCAAGCGCAAGCGAGGCGAGTAACACAATCGGCGTCGCAAACGAAAAACGACTGAGCGACTTTTCGCGCATCGATTTATTTTATATTAACAATTTTCTGTTTGTTATTAATGAATGAGTTTTTGCTTTAATTTTATTTTATTTGATTATGGGCTCAGAGTTTTTATTTTTCTTGTAAATAACTTTTCTACCACCATCGTTTAGTGCTGCATTGGTTTTAATAGCGCTGAATTGGATAGATAGATGGTCGATAAGTCGCTGGAGTACCCAAATGCATACACTGTGAAAAATTTGAATGCTGCGCAGGTGAACGGTAGCACATGCTAATTAAATTTAACTGCAATTAAGTTCTGGGTTCTTTGCGCTTGCAATATTTACATATCGTAAAGTAATGAAACTTTGTGTTTTACTTTTATTTCCTCAATCTTAAGAATGTTGTACGAGTTAAAGTGTGATGCAATAAACGTACAGGTAATTGTTTTTTTTTTTTTGTTTTAACCAAGCTATAAATTATAATTAAGCAAAATAAATTATAATTGCAAAAATATTCCAATAAAATATCGAAACAGTAGCGCTTCAATAATTGGCATAACGAAAGCCCGTAAATAAAGTAGTATAGATACATAAAAGTTTTTAAAAAATTAACAACATTTTTTTTACGAGTATATATATTTAAATTGCATTTTTTGTTTCAAAATTTTTATTTTTAAACGATCTTTTTATAAAAATTATCGATGAAATGATTTTATTATACCATGAGATTTCCGACTTCCAAAAATGTATCGTTTTTTTAACAATCTCGGAACTATATTTTCGAGTTTTCTTTGTTCAGGATTTTAGTTATTCGTGTTGGAAAGTTTCTGAAAAAATGTGCAATTATAATTTTTTTTTCACCGATAGCTAAAAACAGAAGCAGGTGATAAGGTGATTTTATTGGAATTAATTTTTAAATGAAAACGCTTCCCACAATAATGCGGCCTACTTACCCTAACATACTAAAGTTTCAAGAAAATCGTGGGTGAGGCAGTTTAAGCATATAATTACCCTAGTTTATCCTAGGCTGAACTGGTTCACTCTAACACGAGTTTGGTGTAGGAAAAACGCATCAGACTTATTCAGCTCAAATCGTGACACTCGTGTCTGAGAAATATATCGTTAGAACAGAACTACTACCAGCAAAGTCTTGTTCGAATTTGTGAGCAAGAAAGTAGGTACTCAACTTTTATTTTTTCTTTCGATCAGACTCGAAAGCGCTTTTAGTACACTTAAAAAGTTCGTGAAATTTTTAAAGAAATACATTAGTAAAAACTAAATTTTTATCTGGAAATTTTTCGTCTGCATATTACTTATGACTCACAATAAGGGAGGTCGATAGCAATTTGAGATCGAGAAAAGTGACTTCTTAGTTCTCCTAAATAGTCATTTTTGATAAAAATGCTTTAGGAAACTTCTAAGCAAACGACAATTCGAAAGGAAAAGGCAACATTACACCTTTCGAAGATGTTGCATTAGCAAAATATGGGAACCGTTTTCATAACTCAAGAAAGTAATATCAGATTTAAAACAACCTTGATAATTATGAAACTATAAATATATTCAGTTTTATTAATTGACAACAAGTAAGACTTACGCTAATAAATTTGAGTCAATTTGTATAATTTTTAAGAGTTTTCAGTTTGGAAATTAATTTTCAAATTCAAATGGTTTTAATTGGTCAATAAATGTATACAATATTTGATGTAGATACGTCATCAAAAACTTCATAAAGACCCAATCAAATGTGATATTGGTAACTAAATTTATGAAAACTGATCTAAATTTTTGTATGAGTTAAAAAAAAAAAACCGTATAAAAAGCTGTTTAGGAGTTTGTATTTAGCCTTTGGTCAATCGGACTGATTGAGTCGGTAAATATTTTTATACAGAGTGATCTCTCCCACAAAATATGTTTGTCAATATTTTAAACTTTGGCTCTTATGAAGGATTTCTATTTTATAAAACAAATTTGGAAGAAACTTTATGAGAACATGTGTTAATTATTCTTTCAAAAACAATTTTGCAATTGATTTTTGGAACTTCTTTAACTGTGGGTCAAGGCGTATAGCACCACTGTCCTTTTAAGAGGACACCGAAAACGAAAACGCATTTGAATTGCCGTAAAATTTAGTTTGGGCCAATTTTTTCGATCGTTTTGAGATGATACCAACCCATTTTTCGACTTCTTTGCTGATCACAAGTATGCGTAAGTTTTGATTACTTTAGTATATTTTTTTGCTGAAACTGAAATTATTTTCATGCTATATTCAGAAATATTGAGAATAATGTACGCTTGACCTCCAAAAAATATGTAACAACAAAGTAAATTAACGAAAAGTCCAAGTGCAACACTGATTCAATATACAGTTTTAAGTACAAAAATTCAAACAATCCTGTCTTAAACATATTTTGTAAACAACCCATATAACTCCATATACCCACAAGCAATTCTTTGTCTAAGTGTTATAAAAAAGTTCTCATAAATCAATTTAAGACCTTGAATTAAATTTGTAATGCTACAAAAAAAAAAAAAATTGCGGAATAAGTTATCAAACATCCGTATTTTTCACAAATTTGATAACCAACCCATATAACTCTAATTGCTCAAAAACAATTTTTTGTCTAAGTGTAATCCAGAAGTTTTGATAAATTGATTTAAGACCTTGAATTAAAATTGTAACGCAAAAGAATAAGAAATCACGATGTAATGTCATTTCCAACAATGAGTAGATAAAACTTCAACAGCTATCTGAGAAACCTAAAAGTTTACCCTTGAAAGATATAGGTCAATAAATAGGTGATAAACTTGCTGAGTTAATGCCTACATATCTTGAAACAATTGAAGATATGCGATTCTATTGAGTAAGCCAGATAAACAACACATTACCAACTGTCTGATTGCAAGTGAAAAGACTTAAATCGATGGCACATTATAAAGATGTCAATTACTGTCAAAATCGTACTTCTTGTTATGTTTGTTCATTAATTACGTCAATAAATTAAATTTGATTTTGTTTTCTTTTGTGTACTACGCATAATATTATTTACAGTGTATTAATGCACATTTTATAATGACAAACGCATAGTTGACAAGTAGCCACTCCACTTATAGATCTGATAAAGAATACTTGGTGCACTTCTATTTCGGTACGTTTCGCATTTATCGGAAAATAAATATTTATTTTATTTTTAAAAGACTTAACCTTCGTCAAATCAAGCGATTATAATTTACGAGCACTATATATAAATTGTGTTATTTACGAGTTAAGTAAAGTCTTATGGATCTTAAGGGATTACTGGCAGATGCATATTATTAAAGATATTTTATATATAATATGTTTTATTTATTACTGGATAATTGCACACAAAACTTAAATATCGAAATGTTGATGAAGTTAATTTGAAATATGCAGTAATATTTAGAATGTATAGTATGTGTTTCAACATATAGATATCTCTTCTTGCAGTGAAGTTAATTTCATAAGCTGACAACTATCATGGTTGTTTTGACTTGTTATCTACGAAAAGTTCTATTGAATAAAGTATGGAGTATTGCTAAACTACAGATATTCAAGTACATTTAAAAAAAAAAACAGAAGGCTTATCCCTGTGCAATCCATGGCTTAATTTATCAATAATCAAAAATCGTTTTGTTCTAGAAACGGTGTTGTTGAACGCGAAAAAAGTGTGCCTACGCTAACGAAGGATTCCGCTTATGTGAAGCGTTTTCTGAAAGCTTTGATAATAAAAAAAAACGGCGAGTTGCACTCTGGGAGTTCCGACAGAAGTGAAAACTTGAAATAATATTTTGGAATTTTTTTTTTCATGATGTTTTGTAATGTTTACGGAATAAATTTCCACGTATTATTTTATTTATCAATATAAAGTACTATCATGTTTTTGGTAAATTACAATATTTATTTATTGCGCTGTTTTACACAATTATTTTTTTAATAATTTTACTTAAATTAAGAAAATTACATTTCAGTATTAGTACATTAACTTTACAAAAATAAGTTAAGTACACTCGGAAAAATCAATTTTCATCCATAATTTCAACAACACTTGCACCATCATCACTGCCAGCGTTATTGCCAATTTCTAAAACTGATACGATTGGTTGGTATGGTAGCTAAAGTAGGATACGAACAGTTTTGATTCGAATTTATTTAAATATATTTATATCGATGTTTTGTATTTTGTTGTGCTAAGATTGCGATCATTTGACATGTTTAAACCAAATTCATTTCTGAAAAAGTCAATTAATTGAATATTTTTATCATCTGCAAAGTTTATATTGAAATCCCCACTCAAAATCATTGGTAAATCATCGAATCTTTTCCTAATTATACCCTACACAGAGGGTGAATATACATTCACTTTGTCATTCCGTTTGTAACGCATAGGAGGGGGCGTGGAAGGTATGGAAAAGTATATATATTCTTAATCAGCGTCACCTCCTGAGTCGATATAGCTATGTCCGTCCGTCTGTCTGTCTGTCTGTCTGTCTGTGTGTCTGTCTGTTGAAATCAGGTTTACGAGAAAATTAAGCAAGCTAACGTAATGAAATTTGGCACACAGTTCACACCTTCTTGCAAGCTGCTAGCATATAAAAATTGACGAAATCGGTTTACGGCCACGCCTTCTGCCCATACTCTATGTAAATATACCCAAGTCCGTTTTGAAAAAAAGATGCTGCGATTTTGATGAAATTTGGTGAATTGTTGAAGATGAGAACAAACTTAAGATTAGGCTACGTTTGAAGTTTGCAAAGACTCTTAAAAGGGCGTGGCACAGCCCTATTCTTTAACTTTTATAACGCCATAGCTCGTAACCCGTGCAAGATATTGTGATGCAATTTAGTACAGGACTACAGATCTTACATATCTTAAAATGAGCAGAAAGTGGGCGGAATTGTAAAATTGGGCGTGGCACTTTTTAGAAATTGAAAATTTGGATATCGTGTAACACCAAATTGGCACATACGATTTTCATAAAAATTTTAGGAATGATACCACTAAAAGTAGTCATCAATGCAAGTTTATTCAAGATTCAGGAAAATTTTGTTGAAGGGCGTGGCACAGCCTACAATATTTATAAACGTTATAAAAAGAGAACTAACAACGCAATCGTTATGAAATTTAATATGGCAGATATACTTGCTAAAATGTGTCTTCTTGCAAAATTTTGGTACAATGGTGCCGGTGGGTGTGGCACCTCCCATATAAGCGAAATACGTTTAATGCTATAGATAGTGTGCTATGAGAGTAATCTTCATAAAATTTTGTGTAGAGGTGCCGATTACTATAAGCTTTAAAATTCAATGAAACTTGATAAGATTGCATCAGTGGGCGTGGCACCTCCCTCATTAACATAAAGTTGTAAGTGCTATTTAAAGCGAACTATTGGTGCAATTGATCTGAAATTCGATGTAAGTGGTTGACTGGGTATTAGGTACTTATGAATCAAAAGCTTTTGAAATAGCAACAGTGGGCGTGGCACCTCCCATACAATTACTTTTCAGTCATATCGACCTCTAATAGTGGCGTCACTTCAGCAAATTTTGGGGGGGGGGCGACAGCAATAATTCCACCACTATAAGATGGGTTTATTGAATTAATGTATTGAATAATAACTAGTACCAGATCCTTGGGGGGGGGGGGGGGGGGGCAATGCCCTCTCCAGCCCTACTGAATTGATGCCATTGACCTCTTATATAGTTTTGTTAGCTTTTTGATAGTTTTTTCGAAATGATTATATTTGGTTCTTCAATAGGAACAAGTAGATGAATATTAAAATTGAATAAAATAAGCTCTGTGTGAGATATGAACGAATTTTTTGCGTTATTTCAAAGACCCATTCATGGCATTATATGTGGAATATGACATCGTTCAAATGGTCGCCATGGCTTTGATGGTGACGCGTAGTCCAGATGTCCTACTTTCGTTGATTCTGACGCATTGATCAGCATGAATTTGAGTGATTGTACGGGACTTTGAGAGCACCGGTCGCTTGCGGCTTATTGGCATAGTCCTGCAACATAAGGAAAACCCACAAGAAGAGATCTAAGGAGGTCGAATCGCAGAACGGGAGCAACGCGAACATCCATAAAGTTTTATTATTTACACTCGACGCTGTAATTTTAGTGGCTGAAAAATATAAAAATATATAGAAAAAAATAGATAAAACAAAATGGTCGCCATGAACTGTCAAAATCTACACGTCGCTATTGAAAAACCATATAGTATTGAAGTTAATATTATTTGTGGCCACTAATTTCACGAAATTTTTAAAACTTTTGCGTTTATTTCTTTTCCTGAAAAAGATTAAATAAAGAGTCAAATATCTTAAGTCATGGAAAATAATATAAATAAAATGAACTGAACTGAAAATTTCTTAAAATTTTTGGAAGAATAATGAATTAAGAAAATGCTATAAAAATTTTGTGAAGCAAGAGAATTCGTTATGATCTATTGACTTTCTACTATAATCTGATAATTATATATAATTTCTTAGCACTTTCGAGAATGGAAGACACATTGTATTTGTACTATTACTAGGCCAAGGCCTACATACTGCATATTCAACATTTATTTTAATTTTTTACACAGCTATTGTGTTTGTAGTATTTGGTTTTATAGTGTATTGTATCTTACAGTAGTTGTACTATTTGGTTTCACAGTGTATTTTATTACAAAGAACTTTGTTAAGCAGACAGTTATGTAAATTAAATTAATTATCACTGCTTGCCTAGCACCTGTTGAGCAGGATGTTATTTAAGTTGACCAATTTTATTGGAAAACCTAATTGCTGATTTAGCAACACATCGCACCGTCAGACAGTAGATGGATTTGCATGCAACGGCGGCCATAAATAGTAATAATTGCGCTACACTCTTCAAATTTAGTTAAGATGTTTCAAATGTAAAAATGGCAAAAATTTGTGTATAACAGAAAAATCGGTTCACGGACACGCCTACCTCCGATAGAAAAGTCGGATGTTGTTGAGACCTTTTCTTCAAAATGCTTATCATTTTCCAATAATTTGGCAATGCTTATTTCAAAAATGCTATAAATTTTGCGATATCTTTTATAGTTTTCAAGTTATTAGAAAAAAACAAAGATTTTTTTAGAACAAACAACAACAAACATTTTTCAATATGAAAAAATTCGGTTCACAGACATGCCTACCTCCCATAAAAAGGTAGGATGCTTTTTGAAGCATTTTTTCAAAATGGGTATTAACATGTTAGTATTTTGAAGTGGGGCAACAATGCTCTGCTAAGAAAAATGCAGAATAAAATACCACATATCACTCCATGAGGTATATAGTGGTACAAATATCTCGAAAAGTCGTTATTTCGATTTGCAGCACTGTTGTTTTGACGGTGCGATATCATAAATAAAATTATTAAAATTGCCATTAACTTTCAAGATTCATTAACGATAATAAACGTTATATTTGCATAAGCTTTCTTAATATTCAGTGGCACATAAATTTAACAAGATTCCTGACGACCACTGATAAGTGATATTGTTAACATCAAACATTTTCCTAATACTGTTAGTCATGTGCCGACAGTAACAACCAAATAACCTATGTACAAAGTCCTGGAGGAAGTGCCTGCATTTTGTTAGTTTAATAGGCAGGAAATATATTATTTCAGTCAGAAAAGATTTGACAAACTTTCAAATCAGTTTTCAAATTCGACCTTAATGTTTGATAGGGCAGAGTTTGTGGTTTTCATCTAAGGTGAACAGCTAAAATTAGAAATTATTTTTCACATAAGAGCCTCCCTAAAACTTACTAAAAATAAAATCAAACATTTCCCGCATCAGAAATGATAATATATAATTTAAACATCACAACAAAAATTTCACAATAAAATCTGTGCACGATAAGAAAAGGTTAACATAACATTGCTCAGAGGAATTTCTTGTGAAGTTTATAAAATGATTTTAAATATTTACATTCTTCTGGAAAATTTTTAATATTTTCCCAAGAAACGTAAAAAAGAAAGTGAAAACAATGTTAAGAATGTGTAAAAATATTTCATTATATTTTTGCAATTATGGCGTTTAAATATTTAATTAATAACTGGTTTTATCTTTGATATGCTGTAACTATTCAAGATTTGTTCATAGAACTGTAACGAAAGTTCGCATTCATTGACACAAAACACAATATAATAATAATAATCTTAAATAATTGAATAATGCATATTCCAACCATATAAACTAATTCCACATACTCGTGAATCAATACAACTCATTGTTTTATGGAAAGAAAACACTTTTTTGATTTGGAAAATTGAAATTAATGAACAATTCATGTAATTATAGAGGTGTCGAGTTGTGTTTAAAGCTGCTTCATGCCTTATAAAATTGCTGAAAACACGCGTTTGTAAATATAATAATATATATTGACATGATGAAAAATGATTTAAATAAAAGTTTTGCATATTAAAATAAGCATTTTTTGTGATGTGAACATCTCCGCTGGTGAGTAGGTAAGAAAATTTACAGTTTAAGATTTTATAGATTTTCTCAACATGTTTTGATTTATCGAAACCGTTTGAGGCTTTCAACAATATCAACTAATTTCATATACTCGTAAATAAATACAACTCACTTAAGCCTCATCTTTAGCGGCTAGGCCCATATTTGGCTGAATTATTACGTCAACAAGCACAATTGCTGGATTCGAGAAGATACCACTTCACACGAATTCGACCAAGTGGCAATGCATCTGCAAGAAAGTCAGTGTTTGGTGTGATTTAAGTGCCGGCATCATTGGTCCGATATTCTTCAAAAATGGGAATGGCGTTGCAATCACCATCAACGGATATCGCTGTCGATCGATGATAACCAAGTTTTTACTGTCCCAAATTGGATGATATGGATGTGAACGATATTTGGTTTCAATAACAACTTAGTTCATGACACAATGGACATTCTATAAAAGCGATTTGTGTGCATAGCTATATCAAACAGAGGTGGCGTGAAATGGCCACCGAGATCGTGAGGTTTGACCCTGTCAGACTTTCCCGGTAAGGTTTTCTTAAGTGTCAGGTATATGCCAATAAGCCGAAAACGACCCAAAATCAACACAACCAATGCAATCGCTCAAATTTAGCATGGTGCATGCGCCAGAGTTATCGAAAATTTAACCTCCGGAATACATGTCACTCATCAGAGTCACGACGGCCACTTGAACTATGTCATACTCCACATATAATGTTATATATAGGAATTTTAAATGAAACAAAAAATTCTTGCTGATGATATGACGTAGCGGTCATTGAAACTAGTGTAAGCAGCTGGTTGCCCATTTTTTGTTCCTTTACAATTGTTAGAGTTATTCTCTTAAAATTAATGCATTTTGCGTTTGTAATTTTTTTATTGTTGTTGCACTGTTGTTCCAAAAATACAAATCAAAAAATTCGTTGCTATATCAACTTAATTTTATTCAATTTTAAGATCAACCCGACTCTTTTGTAAAACCCTTTATAATGCGTAAGTGTACAAAACAGAATTTAATGTTTCAAAAAATGTGCATTATAGAGGGTGCTCTGTTCAACGATCAATTAATTTGCCAGTAACTTACGAAAAATAAACATAATTTAAATAAAGTTTTGCAATCATATACGATTAAGGTGATTCAATATTTTTTTTTCTTTTTTTTTTTCAAAAAAGTTTAATACTTCTTGCAGGTACATCAAATAAAAATTCTGTTGCAAGGAGAGCTCAAAGTTCATCATTAACTGGTAGCTCATTCAACTTTATTGTTCTCCACAGGAATTACATGGGAAAGAATGATTTACTAGAAAGTTTCGTCCATATCATGTGAAAGTAAAAATCTTACACAAACAAGACGAATCTCATTGAAAAGAGCATACAGTTTCTTATAAAAAAAAGACGATTTTTTCTGAAACTGGTTAAAAGTTACCTTCACGAAAAAAAATATTTCACACTTTTTTATGGAAAATAGTATGTTCTTCCCAATGGGCTGGGTTCCGTTCGTGTAAAAGTTTTCTTTCAGGAAATATATATATATATATAGTAAAGCAAGCTCTTTAATATACATAACTATGTAATTCCTATGTGAAACTTAAAAAATTTAATGAGCCAATGGTATATATTAATATAATGAGCTCAACTTGCAATAACATTTTTACCTGCAACTGTTAAGCCTGTTTGAAACAAAGCAAACAAGATATTTGAATCACCCTAATAAACATGTGTACACATTCATACAGCGCTTAAAAAATCAAGAGAATTTAAAACTTTTTATGGAGTGCCAAATATAAATTTCATATTTTGCGTTATCATGCCAGTAGCTTAAGGCGTTACTACTCACCCAATTAACTCCAATAGCTATTAGTAGTTATTTTAAAAATTAACTACTCTCAGAATAATACAAATAATTTTGAAGCATGAAAATAGCAACTGATTCAAATTTTGTTGTCGTTGGATGTTATTTAAAATTTACAACCGTCAGTCAGGTTTTTGAATATTCATGATTTCGACATGTTTCAGACATTAATTGCTCGTTATTTTGTTTCCATTAATTGAAAATAATTAGCAATTAAACTTGAACGAAAATTGTTGGCAAACATTAGCGAGTGACTTTAAGGACATCAACATGACAATGCTTGCTTTAGTTCTTAAAATATTGGGGACTTTTTTTTAATGGCACTCAAAAACAATTAAATTCGCAAGATACGCAGGTAGCAACAAGAGGTACCAATTATAAGAACATGGTTAAAACTTATGTTTACTCACGTACAAACATGCAAATTCAAGTTCATGACGTTTTTCATTGGAATTCCGTCAAATTCGGCAAATCGAAGGTGTTATGCTTAGAATGTTAATAGGTAGATTGACGTATGTACGTGCTAGGGTTAAGTGAAAATCTCTCCGAATATTAATGTCGATTATTGCCAATAAGAACGTATATTTATACGAGTTGTGATTTAGATTTCGTAATGCAGCATGCTAATTAATTGAAAGAATTTTATGTACATTTAATGTTCATCCGGCCATTTTTTTCCGTATATGAATGTTTTGAGTAATTATTTAAGAAATATATATTTTGAGTCAGTTTTAAGAAACCTGAATTGGCTGCCACTACCACTTGAGTTTAATCCAGCTGTATTTCATTGCAAACAGATAATAATCGTTTTTGTTATAACCATCATATAAAGGGATAAGGGGCGTAGGGCCTAAACAATATCTGAGTAATTTGCTTTTCCAGTTAGTTCCGATTTTTGACATATCACCTTTTTCAATATTCGGTGAGTGCCAGAATGTAATCTTTCCGCAGCGTTTTTGATGATCTTGTAGACTATCTATTCCCAGGGTGATTCAACATTTCAGGTGAGATAAAAGTATAATTAGTACTCAAATGAAACTAACGGAAACTGAAGAAAATTGTTCTGAGATTATGTTTTACATCCATAATTTATGGAGTTGTGCGACGACACTTCACGATTTCGCTAAGTTTTCGCTAAGTTAATACGTAGTTCACTGAGACGCGTAAGGTTGATTTAAATCTTGGAAGATTTTGATGACAGCAATGCTATATCGTCGACACATGTCAGCTATTTCAGATAACCTCAAAAGTGCCATTACTTCCCATGATTTCTAGATAGATTGTTAGTGTGAATGATGACGCTCTTAAAGTTCTCATAGTGCTCTTTAATTATGTGAGTAAGAATACTATAATGAATCAAGCTTTGGAATTGTTCTTAGTCAGGGAGTTTAAAATCCTTAAAAATTATAATTTAATATCTTCTTGGGAGGTTTGAACCCCCAAAACCACTACTGTAAGCACGGAATTGGTGGTGAAGTCAACGAATCAACGAATCATGTATGAAGGCTCGTTTGCATATTTGTTTTAGGATAATACGAAGGGTCGGTTTTAATGGGTACATATGGAGTTAGAGAAAAACCTTAGTAAATACTTCAAAAGATGAGCTCAGTATCTTGACTTCTATATAACATTTGAAAAGTTTTATGTCATTTTTTTTTTAAGATATTTAATAAGTAAATCTCTAAGCAATTCGGCAGGGAGTCCCTTCTTTTTCGAATGTTTTTTTTTAGAAAAGAGGACGAGAACATGTGCATTTCGCTGCGATTAAATCTTAATACTTCGGCTGGGATATTAATGCAAACTGGTACTTTCTTTAGTTTGAGTAGTTGAATGACGAGTGATGAGGATCAGGAGGTTGGCTGACATGCACCTAATGGCAATTAAAGGGTGTTTTTTTTAGAGGTATAGAGCTTCAAATTGAAATAAAACACTAGAAAATCGTTTTAATGTCCATCAATTTGGCTTTATTGGAAGGATAATTTTTAATGTTTAAATATGATTTCGGGCATGTGGCCGCCGCGGCTGGCTCGAATAAAGCCAATTCTACAGGTCCAATTTTGAACCACTTTTTCGAGCATATGGGGCCGTATGTCGGCAATAACGCCACGAATGTTGGCTTCCAAGTCCCCTAACGTTTCTGGTTTGTTGGCGTAGACGAGCGACTTCACATATCCCCAAAGAAAATAATCCAATGGTGTCAAATCACACGATCTTGGTGGCCAATTGACAGGTCCATTCCGCGAAATTATGCGCTCATCGAATGTTTCCTTCAATAAATCGATTGTGACGTGCGCTGTGTGGCATGTAGCGCCGTCTTGTTGGAACCACAACTCATCCACATTCATGCCATCCAATTCGGGAACAAAATAGTCGGTTATCATGGCTCTATACCGGTCTCCATTAACGGTAACTGACTCTCCAGCATTATTTCGGAAGAAGTATGGCCCAATGACTCCACCAGCCCATAGAGCACACCAAACAGTCAGTTTTTGTGGATGTAATGGCGTCTCAAGGGTCTCATGTGGATTCTCTTCACTCCAAATGCGGCAATTTTGCTTGTTGACGTAGCCATTCAACCAAAAATGAGCCTCATCACTGAACAAAATTTTGCGATGAAAATCAGCATCGAGATCAATCTCATTTTCGGCCCATACACCAAAATCACGACGCATTGCATGGTCTCGCGGCTTTAATTCTGGCACAAGCTGGATCTTGTAAGGTCGCAAGCCAAGATCTTTGCGCAAAATCTTCCATAAAGTTGATGGACAAAGCTCCAATTGCTGTGCACGGTGGCGAATCGATTCATTCGGGTCCTCTTCAACATTTTGCTCTACAGCGGCAATTGTTTCTTCGGTGCGCACTGTTCGACGTCTCTGCGGATGCGTATTATCACATAGAGTAAACGTAGTGCGAAAACGATCCATGGTTAACCGAATTAATTGCTCTGATGGACGATTATGTCGACCATAAAATGGACGGAGCTTGCGGTAAACTTCGCGAACTGAACCATTATTTTCGAAATAAATTTGCACGATTTACAAGCGTTGTTCTTTTGTCAACCTGTTCATGATGAAATGGCAAACCAAACTGAACATAAATGACATTAGAATTGCCAGATTTGACCATAAAATGCCTATCTCATTCGAAAAACAAACCTCTAAAAAAACACCCTCTACTAAGCAAACTAAATTTAAGATTTCTTGTTTAACCTTAACAAGGTATTTGATAAGTATTTGTATTTAGCTCAACAACACTTGTACCGATTAGAACTAAATGGCTTAGTTTCCAGAAAGAGATTTCAGTGAGAAATAAAATCAAAAAATTTATAGGTACAAGAAATATCTTTAAGGCTTATTTGTTTCAATTTCCTTATATAAGCAGATAGCACGTGCTAGTTTTCAATTACTCATATATCAGTATTTATTATCAGATTTAATAAAATTTTTAAAAAAAGAATGACGTCTTTTAAGGTCTTTAAGTACGATTTCATGCTATGTAATTCTACAAAAGTGGGTTTTCTTTCACAGCAAATTTCTATTGAATAAATACTCTAAATACTGACGTCATAATCTAATTGCATAGAATAAAAGCATTTTTAAGTGGCTAAAAATCTACCTGATTATCTTTAAAAAGTTTTAATACCAACTGAAGGGGACACCTAAAATTTTAGTCTTATTGTTTTTTTTTTAAGCTTACACTTCAGGGAGTATGTCTTCTTGGCACGTGATATTTTAACTTCAAAGGAAAAACTGAAGTGTTAGATTGACGTCAGATGACATGTTTTCAAAATACATACGAACTATTGCGAAACAACAATGAGTTTATTTCTAGTTAATACATTGAGTTCTTAAATAAATTTTTTCTTATACGCATATTTCATCGTATTTTTTTTAAACAAATTATATTATAAATTAATTCATTTTGTGTTGCCTGCCATATTAATCCCAAACCATATTCATCAATACACAAATATCATATTTATATTTGCATATTTTGCAGAATTAATCGCAATTATGTCATCACACACATTAAAAATGAATTAGGTATTTCCTTCATGATCGACATTTTAAATTATTATCCATACAACTGATAAAATTATTTTCCTCACATTTCAGACGATTTTGTAACCCAATGTTTATTTTGACACAGGTCTCGTCAGTTATGAGCCATTTAGGCCACCACTTGAAGGTGGTATTATCGATCAATTTCTTTTTTGTATTTTTTATGGTTTTTTTCCGAACATATTAAAAACCTACTTAGACTACCAAGTTTTTGTTTTTTGTTGTTAATATTATTTATGTAATATTTTTAGTGTTATTTTCAAAAAAAGGTAAATTTCTCGCCAAGTTTGAACAAAAAATTAAAAAATGTAAGAAATTTCACATGAAAAGCATTCACTGCAACGATAAAAATGAAAACAACAAAATCAGTGCCAACCACCAGGTGCCACTTCGCATGCGTTGAAGCGTGTTTCAAATGTTGATTGACTTAATGGCTATTTGGACGATTGAATAGGTTTTGACACTTGGCTTAAAGACAAACATGTGCTTTATTTGCTGGTATCTACATACATATGTTATGGCTATATCGAGTAATAGTACAATGCTCGATATTATGTGTATTTATTCGATACTTCATACATGTGAACTTTTTTGGTACATATCTTAAGAAGAACAATATATTTTTCATACTTTTCACTTTAGTCAAATATATAAAAAAAATATAGTTTCGTTGGTTCCAAGTATATTTAGAAATGGTATTGGTATTGAAATACAAAATACGCCATAATACGTACTACCAGAGTTGAATCCACTTTAACATTTAATAATACATACATCCAGTAGCGTTCCTAAGTGGGTGCGGTCTTCCCGATCGCAAGGCTTGAAGGGTGGCAAAATGGTCGCGATATAAAACTCATTTTCCGTTTTTGAATCTCAAAAGTGAGGAAATTTTTTATTTTTTTAAAAACACTAATATTTCTTTCGGTAGAGGTGGCAAATAAGTTGTTTGCGGTACGGTACGGTACGGTACGGTACGCCTCATCTATAGTTTTAAGCTTTTTTGCACTTTTTTCTTGTAGGTCTAACCACATTTGAAGTCATCAGAACTTTTTTCTCAAAATCGAAGTTTAAGTTTTTGTTTTTAAAATTTCTCAGTAATCAACGGGGAGCACCCTTATAAAAGATATACAAAAAAACAATATGTTCCTACAATATTTTTATATATTTATCATGATGAAAACGTTCCGATCGACTTCAATTTTCTTGAAATATTAATACAAATCCGATACAATAAGTAACTTTGGAATCTCAAGGCTTAAGAGTTCATTCCACTCCACTCGTTCTGCCTCCACTCTCGTTCAACTCCACGCTCCAAACGTAAAGCTTTCGAATGCCTATGATTTTTGGCACATTTTTCCATTCTCGACTTTCGATCTTCTTGAACTCCTCTAAGTTCGCAGCAGTTAATAGAATCATCTTGATGGACAAGGTATATTTTTGCAGTTCTTTCAAAAAAGTCTCTGCACTGTCAGAAGCATCCAGCTCCGAGTTTTTCAAATTGTCACCAGTGGTTTTAAAATTCACCCATGTCGCAGGAATTAGCCAGTTTTTATTCACTGATGACAGTAACAACTCATGGAACTGACATTGATTTTTGAAGTGAGCAGAAGTTTCATCCGATATTATGTTAAATGAATTATTTGGATTTGGATGAAATTGCCACTTTCTTGACAAAAAAATCCCAGCAGTTTTTCGATTTTTGATACCCATAATCGTAAAAATGGATTTTTCATTCAAATTGGGGTAATGAGTCCTTTGGAGAACATCATATTTTATCGGCAACCAATTCCGCAACTTGAAGACTGCGTGATTTGAAATAGATACGGTTCGTGGATGGTTCAAATTTCAAATAACTCAAGAAATATCTCAGAACGTTTTATAGATAAGTGCATAGGTTTTCAGTTTCAAATATATCATGTGATTAGATAAGTCACAAGAGTTGTCGAACATAAGCCGTTTTATCCATCTAACATGGCTATTTTTGCTGAAGCTTAGTTAGTAGTTCAAACTCTAAGCTCCACAGTATTAATTCCATAAATATGTTGGTATTTCGCATAGACCTATTCAACAACATGACGGTATAATTTACTGAGGCATTGGTCACTTTGCTGTCAAGATAAACTGTAATAAATAGAATAGGATTAAAAATATTGGTACTCTTACTTTGAAGGCAGATTCCATATGAATTCTATTTAAATATCTTCAAAGGGAAATTGAGCACAATAGCTATTGTTGAAGCTGCAACGGCGAAGAAGAAGATAAGACATTCAACCTTTTTTTATGACTGTTACAAGCTATCAATAAATTTTGGTAGATATTACTTTCCCCTAAATTGAAAGATAAAGCGTTGTTTATTGGGCCAAACACAATACTCGTACTAGCTAAGTCGATGTATCCCTTATTTTTATTTTATTTTACTTAATATTAATATGAATACTATACAATTTTCATCATATTTAAGTAATACAGTTTTTATTAAAAACCATATTTATAAATGTATACGTTAGCTGCAAAACAATATATGTATGTATGTACCTTCCGCCAAATATAATATTTGGTAATTATTAACATGTGAATGTTTGCAACATGGAAATATTTTTTACGACCAAGTTATTGTTTGGTAAATATTACAAAAAAAAAGTATATTGAATCAGAACAATTATTTAATTATTATAGTATTATTATTATTATCTTCCTAAAGGAAACTAAAGAAAACTTTTTCCTACTTGATGTTTAGTTTCCAAATATTTTCTTTGATACTTTAATTAAATAAAGTATCGATGTTACTGCACCGATATTGTGGCTCTAATTTCAGCTGATAACTCAAAGTTTATGCTATGGAAGTTTAATTTGACGAGAAAGCAAATTTCATATTTTTATTACCCATGTAAGTAAATATTTAATATGACAATATTTATGTTGGTATTACTCATATTTGGTTGAGACTTTCAAATTATATTGGCATTGATTAATAAAGTGGTAATGCTTCTAAAATTATTTAGATTTCATATTTTGCATATAATAAAAATGTGGCTAGCAACAACATTTTATACGGTTTGCATTGTTAGAGGAAAACTATGAATTTTTTCGGTGAATAAATATTTGTAATGTTCAATAACGTGTAATTTCTGAAGACGTATATATTGTTGATCTTTTATTAAATCTATTTTTAAGTATCTTGACCTTAACTTGAAATTTGTTTTGATTTTTCGAATTCATTGTCATTTAATAAATAATGAAACATGCCCCAGGTGAGAATTCATTTTGGAAAAACTCTACTGCGCACTGCAACACATAAACCATATATAGCCATAAATTATTAATGAACCCTAATAAGGTACGACCTGAAAATATGTTATCAGTACATTTTACAAGTTTTTAGTACATTCAGTACATTTGCCGCATTTTCAGCACATTTTCAGTACACTTTCGATATATTTGAACAATATGTGGAACTTATCTTATCAAAAGTTAAAACCTTTTTCTAGGTCGCGCCAGATCTCCCCGAATCTCACCAAATCTCATTAAGGGGCGAGAGAAGGTCTGAATATTAAAAAAAACACCTCACATAATTAATGGACGGCACATATGACAATAGATGGCCGACTTAACTTGATTGTGGCACATTCGTTGTAGTATGGTTCCAAACACCCTCGTTACGATTTAAACAAAGTGGTGTTGAGATGAAAGTCGATATATATGCTATCAATGCTAAAGTGAATTAAATATCTATATTGTCATGTTTGCTTAAGCAGCTATAGATTTGTAAATTTTCTGTGGTAATGACTACAAGTCCAATTTAAATATTAACAATTGTAATATGAAACAGTTGATACAAACAAAAATCTGAACGATTTGTATTTATCCTAATGTATTGTATATTTTCAGTAGCCTTAATCTTATTTAAAATAATTTTAAATTGTTAATTAAAATAATTTTAAAACGAAGTCCATATGTAAGCAATATTTGTTCATCAGAAAAATTACTTCCATCATTTTAGCGCCTCAAGGTTAGTGGGATAAGAGATTTGATTTATTTAATAGATGCTTACAAATAATAATTATTTTCTTTGTAAGTCAGTTAAGCAAGAAATTTGATAATATATTGATACACCTACATAGGATACTGAATAGATCCTTAAAAATTTTTTTATTAAGTGTTATTAAGATTTACAATGGCGACTTAAAGACTATAAAATTTTATTATTTATGATTATTCTTCCTCAACGTTGCACTTAAAATATTTCAAAAATTTATATGCAGAGAATGTGGATAAAAAATACATTTGAAGTTTGATGACACTACAATAAAAGTCTTTTTTTTTTTTGTGTTTGTGATTTTCGTGCTCTATTCTCATAAGCGCCATATTTGTAGTTGGAACACATTTTACAAATAAGAATAAATGTAATATAATCAGAAATCAATTTTGATCGTCGTGAGGCATGGGTTAACTTCAACTCAAATTTCGATTTCGTTTTCCTAAGGAGGCATCTGCAAAATCTATTTTGAACGAGTATCTTACAATTTTAGTACTTTGCTGATATTTGATATTTTAATAAAATTATACTTGCATTGGTCTCATGCAATTTTTGAAGGAGCAATCACACCAAATTTAAAAAACTTGTAATATAACTATATAAACCCGAAAATTCGGCTGTACTTATTACATGGAAAACTGTTGCCTTTAGGGGAGTTTCTTAATTATATATTTACGAACAACATTTCATAATTAACAATTCGGTTAAAAACAATAAGATATAATTATAAGTTTCTTCAGACTTACACAGATTTCAAATCAAAAATTTGCAAATTATTTCCAGATTTTGACCGACCTTAAATATTACGTTTACTCAAGAAAAAATATTTACCTTCATTAAAAGGTACTCTGATAAATTTTTGCATAAACGTTGCTTTCCTCTATTTGTCCATACTTTTAGGCGCACGTTTAAATATCTTGCATTTATGATAAAAATCTTTTGGCGAAACAGCTGAGGTAATTATGGCAAATATGGCGATAACTAATCAAAGTGAAGGTAAACGGAATTTCGCTGTCAAATGTTAAATAAATACATATGTATAACGAACTAATTAATGCACGGGTAGTCGAAATACCTGAGTGTTTTTTACGTTGAAGTGGCATGATTTCAAACAACAAATTATACCAAAATTACGCCAAAATAACTGTCGAAGGACTGATGTTACAAAATAATCAATCCTAAGAAAAAACTAGTAAAGGTATTATATTCGGCCAGGCCGAAACTCACATACCCTGCACTGCATAGTGCAAATAAATGTTAAAAGTACATTGAAAATTAATTACCTAAAATTTTTATGCAAATCGTATGTGCCAATTGTGAGTTATCCGAAATCAAATTTTCAATTGATGAAAAGTAACACGCCCACTTTTACAATTCCGCCTACTTTAATCACAATTAAAGATATTTATGATATGTATCCGTGTACTTTTTTTCATCACGTTATTAAAGACAAAATTTAGGGCTGTGCCATGCTCTTCTAAGGGCTTCTGCAAATTTGAAACCTAGCGCAATTATTATTTTGTTCACATATTCACCAAATCACCAAGTTTCATCAAAATCACAGCAACTTTTTTGCAAAATGTGCAGGGGTATATTTACAAAGAGTATTGGCGGTGGGCGTGACCGTAAACCGATTTTGTTTATTTTTACATGCTAGTAACTTGTACGAAGATGTGATCCTCGTATGCGCCAGATTTCATTGAATTAGCTTGCTTAGTTTTCCCGTAAATATGATTTCAATAGACAGACAGACACACAGACAGACAGACACACAGACAGACAGACACACAGACAGACAGACACACAGACAGACAGACAGACAGGCGGACAAAGCTATATCAACTCAGGCGGTGACGCTGATCAATAATATACACACTTTTCTATACCTGCCACGCCTCCTTCTATGCGTCGCAAAGTGAATATAGTATATAGTTGTGTATAAAAAGAATTAAAATTTTCATAGAAAATTTTATGTTCTTTTCAATCTTTTCATTTTTATGAGATTTTTCTTCCACAAGATATAGATGAAACTGTATGACAAAGCGTTCTTTCCCACATAAATATCTTTCAGATTAGTTACTGTACCCACTGCTTCGGTTATTGACAATTTTTGCAACCTAAAACTACAGTACAATAATCAGTATTATATTTTTATTTTATTATATGTACATTTATTTTATTATATGTACATATGCATTTGTATGTATTATATAATTTATATAAAAAGCACAGCACTATAACTTTGTTTTTTACATTTTGCCTCCGCCACTCGCAAGAACTTTCAGTAATATGAACAAAGTTCTGCAGCTGGACACGAATAACAAATGTCGTTTAAAGGTTTACCGTTTTTCTAAGAATCACTCTGAAAACACTCCAATATGCTCATAAGCGGGTTCCTTTCGCTCTCGATGCGATCGCATCTGCGGCTCTCTGCATTCATTTGCTAAAAGCTCTTAACACGTTGACGGACAGTAGAAACAAGTGAAATTCGAAAATTGACACTATATGTTTTTGTAATTTTTAGAATATTAGAAGTATAGTTTTACTCTTTCTGCTTAAATACACTTAATTTTGATTAATTCAGTTGATTCATTTTCTTCACTACCCGAACTGTTATTTTCAGCACAGTCAGCATCAGGTTCAGATTCACTGTTGCTTGACCCACTACCTGTTTCCTCAAAAAGCTTCAGCAGCCTAGCCTGTTCTTTTTCCCAACTGGCCATTTTCTATAAATATTGAATAAAACATTCAATTTTATTTTATATTATTATTTATTGTATATTATTTATACATTTATTATTTACATTATTGTTTTTATATTTCAAATGTAATATCATAAAAAACAAAAAGTAAACAGTATAACTATAAATATCGCTAAATGAATCAAAAAATGCTAAATTTAAATTTTTTTATTTCTATTTAAAGTGTAAAATCAATCATAACATGACACTAGGCTTCTACTTGTACGCTGGTAAATGCACATTTGTGCTGCTACAGCCGCAGTGTCTAAAAACGACCGTTTCGTATTGGACGGCTATTGCCGTCATGTCACATAGTGAACTTGAACTTGACGGCTATAGACGCAACTGTCCTTCAACGTGTTAAATAGCTCACAACATGGAATGTTTTTGAAGTGTTGTCGCCTAAAGCCTTAAAATCAATCCCGGAAAGTAACCTTTTCGGAGTCTTTTTGTGAAGCGCTCCCATTCTGGTTAGCTGGGTACTTACTTAATGCACACACGCACTTATTCTTTGCTAATACTTTTCATATTTTAATAACAACAACGCTTAAATGAGAAACAATAACAATTAGAAAGACAGAGATAGTAAAAAACTTAAAAAAAAAGATAATTTTTCTTTTCGCTTTCCTCACCTTTTGGTTAACCGATCTCGGATTCGGGAATTTTGCTCGATGAGCACATTAATTTAATATGCCATTCATTGCTGTAGCTATTCTTGATCGCGTCAACTAAGCCTTACCTATGAGGAATAAATATATGGATGTACGGATCTGGATAAATGTATAGATCTCTACAAATATATTTTTAGATCGTTTAATAACAGTAGATAAGAAAGAGATATGCACCGTTTCCGTTTGGTTTATTGTTTTCGAGTTCGGTTTGGTTAGCACGAGACATTCAAACTTTCATCACAGCTTAGACTACAGGTCTAAAATTTTTTATTAATTCCACCTTGCTATCGCTGGGTATTCAGGGAGATAGTCGTAACAATGTTTAAACATAGGTTTAATCAAATGATGAAAGGAACTTTATCTATAAAATAATGAATTTAATCTCTGTACAGGAGCCAGCTCATTGTATGTATGTACAGGTATCATTATTTTAGTATAAGTCTTACAAAGTTATTTAAAAAACTACTTAAGTCTACCTAGGACTAAATCGAAATATTGCACTTTTAAAATACTTAAGTGACAAGTGCCAATTTCATTTCACTTTGCTTCATCACTACGAAGAAAAACTTAATTTACGCGGCTCCTTTTTCTCGATTACACCCTCATCCACTTCCTTAGACAACAAGAAATTCGGATCATTCCATGGTTGAACTACGGCAGTACCGAATGTAATATAGATAATATTTCCAAAGAAAAATATTACAGCTGCAATGATGAATACAATTTGCCATTGCGTACGGTCACTCTATATAGGAACCAATTTAAATTTACATAGTAAGTGGTCTAATAGAAATTTCAATTAAATATAACTCACCGGATCTGACACTATGACACCAGCAACCAGCGGTGTTATGATTGGCACAAAATTAGCAATACAATTGACAATACCCATCACAACACCAGCATGATTTGGTGACAAATCGATGGTATTTAGAATGCTACCAATTGTAGCGCCAGCATTCACTCCTACATTTATTGTCATTAAAGCAATAGCCAAGGACTTCTGTTGCTCGTCCAAAAATCCAACACCAATTAGCGCTGCAGCTGGGACCCAAAATGCAATTGAATTCATAGTCTTCCGAATTGCTGACAAAGTGAGAATCTTCTTATTTAATAGAAAATCGGCCGCAATTAAATAGCAAAACGATAACACCCACATGGCCAAATAGGGCAATGACGAGTAGAAGGCATTACTTTTTATATTCATACCAAGAACTCCATTCAAATAAGAAGGTATTTGATTTTGTGTTGTTGAGAAACCCCAAGCTTGGGCACAACGTGCCGTCAACAGTGCGTAAAAGGGGACTGAAGTGAAAATGGCACGCCAAGGTACGGGAATTTTTTGTTGATGAAATTCATCCGGACGAGATAACGATGATTCAATGTATTTTTTCTCTTCATTCGTTATGAGTTTCGACTCAGGCGCATTATTTGCTCCTAATGCAAGCCAAAGAGCACACCAGAATAAAGCCATTCCACCTGATATATATGAAATACCAGGCCAGCCTAACGAACTAGCGGCAATTAATCCACTCATACTCATTGCTAGCACAGTTCCGCATTCGATTCCAGTATGACTGAGTGCACCAAGTCGGTTACGTTCAAGCGGTGGTGACCATTTGGCCAGATGCTCGTGTATGCAAGGAAACATCAAGCCTTGAAACAGACCTTGCATTATACGTATTCCACAAAAAATTTGCCAGCCACCCCATGGCATGCATACAGGTGTTATTAAGCTAAATAAAGCTGAGCCAAATGTTGAAGCAAACATGGTTATTTTAACACCGTAGCGTCTTGCAAAATAGCCACCAGGAAATTGTGTCAGCACATAGCCCCAGTAGAAACTGGAAAGTATATAAGATTTTTCTTTTTCGCTCCAATCATATTCCTATTGAATGAGAAAATAAATAATAAATTATTTGAGCTTATGAAGGAGTATGTCCTTTAAAACTATTATCATTGATGATGTAAATTTATTAAAAATGCAAGGTTATTTCACCAATCGTCATATGGAGTACTAATCCTCAACCAACGTAAAAAATTTATTTGCGGTTTTTTTGAAAACTGCTATGGGCTCTTGAAGTACCGATATCCTTCTAGACGTAAATTTTACAAATTTTGTGAATGAAACTAAGTGCATAGAGTATGTGATATCTTCAAGCATATTAGTTTATCAGCTCCAATGATGCTATACCTGATTCTAGAGAAAATCGGCGTGATGATAGCAAACGCGCCAAGTTATGAAAAGATTGATTGCTACTATCCTCGATTGATTGTCCCGATACGAAGGAGTTTAATTTGGTAGCTGGTGAAACTTTCAAGAGACAGGGACCCAGAAGCTTTTGTGAAAGAAAACACATCTTACTATTAAATCTATGAAACGCTGAAACTGATAGTGGATGCGTAAAGAACTGGAGTCTAACAGAGTTGTAAACTAAGCATGAGCTACACTGTGTAACTTCCTTTGTGAAAAATACTACCTGCAAAGGGTAGTCTTTTGGCTGGAGCATAAAGTGCTTTGTTAAAAGAAGCGGCTAACTTTCTTCATTGTCTGGAGAGAGAGAAGAATTTCTCTTATCTTCATATCTTCTCAATCACAACTGAGTACAATCAATGCTTTGATTCCAACGTAAGATTGGAACTGTCAGAAATTTATAAAAAACGCATGCGACCTAATGTACTAAGAGTATGCAAGCATCATCTAAGGCTTCGATCTCTACGAAATAAAAAATACTAGCACCGTTAAAGACGGTACTTCTTTCGGCGCTTCTCCAGTTTCTGACTTTAAACAGTCAGTAGAGTCTTAATCTACCAACTATATATTTACCATTAACTTCAACTCTTACCGGAAAATCAGGATTAGTCGTATCTTTATTCGTCATAGCCACCAAGGCGATTGATACATTTAATCGACCAATGTAAACAAAAGAGATATTAAGAAATAAGAGAAATGCCTGTAGATGACGTATACCCAAAAAGGGACCTGAAACAGAAAAAAAAAAACAAAATATTTTTAGCACATTTCTTTAAAAATAACTATAACTTTTCATTAAAAAAATTAAGCTACTAAATTCATATGTAATCATATTGATTCGGGTGTTTGTATTTATTGGCTCATATACCCCTAATAGCTATAAAAATGTTATCAACAATTCTCCGATTGCTTAAATTATTATTTAGCAATCTAGTCGAGAGTATTGCATTTTATTATTGAAACATTGTATTATCAAAAAAGAAATAAATTAAATTATTTTGTGCGCAATTAAGATATAAATGGCACTTAAAACCAAATCATTTATTCAAACGATACGTTGAATAGTTGAGATTAGTTCCACAGCCAATAGATTAATTTTACTTTTATTTGAAAACTGTAGCGCACCTCTTATCGATTTTTCAGCTGTGCAGTTTATTGTTTGCTTAAAGAACTTAATATCAAATACTTAAGGGTCTCTTGTTATCTGGGAAATCTGAAAAATTTGCAAAGCAGATGTTGTTAGATAAAACTTTGTCAGTTTATTAGCTTTAAGAGCTTAGGAGTATTGCGAAGAATGAGATAAATATCATTTTTATTTTTTTTATATGAAAAATTTTATGTTCTTTCCAATGGATTTGGTCCATTTGATTTTTCTTCCACGCTAAGGTTCAATCCATTAACGAGCTTTCATGACAGCTTTCGACAATAGGAGATTTTTTAACCAAAGAAATTTCTTTGTTAAAAACTCTTATTATTTGTTTTTAGAGGAAATAGCTCTTTGCTGTTTGCTCTCTCACTTAAAAAATTTTTTGCGTACTATTGTTAACAATAGTAAGTACTGTCACAGACTTATTGTAGTTAAAATTTTCATGATTACACTTCAAATGCAAGCACCCTGAAGTGCACTCATACTTCATTGACGTCTATCAACATTTCAAATCAAAGGTTATTTTATTGAAAAGCATTTTATCAAGTGAACTACTAATCTTTACAAACAATAAATTCAAATTTCTAGAAAACTATTAAAGTACCTATTCAATGAAATTGCATGCGAAATCCGAAATTGTACATTAAGCAAATGATTTATATGAACTTTTTTTGCACTTTCTTAGCTTTTAGTTAAAACTTTATAGAACTAAACTATTCTGTTTGCTTTAAGAAAAATAGCATTTGAGGAAAGCAAAATATTCAAAGAACTCAGTCCGCTGAAACTATTTTTATATCGGAAATGGACATAATTTATAGTTTTTTTACTGAGCTTAAAAAATTACACAAAACAAATCAACTTAAAAGTCACTGCTGATTCCACTAAGTAATGTTTCAAACTTTGTGCTTGAGTTCTTCACAGATATTTGCAAAAAGAGAATCATACCAGCCTTAGAAAATTTTACAAATCGGCTCAAAAGTCACTGATGATTCCATTTAGCAATGGATGAAACTATGGATGTCTTTAATGCTTTCTTAACCTTTCTACATCTTAAGAGGCAAAACCGTCTCTATTGGTCAACAAAATTAATTTTCGCTATTATCATTTCATAGAATGTTATCGAAAGCTGTTCAATTTTAATTTTGATTTCTTCATTGGAATTGAAAAAGATTTCATTACCTTCACTATCTGGAATGAACATCCACTTTTGCGATTCGAAGTTTTGATTTTTTAAACCGCATCGAAAATTAAAAAACTGCGTTGTTAAAGTCATTTACAAATTCAGATTCCTTCTGATATAATAAAAAAAGAAATCTTCACACGTAGTTTTATTTTTGTGTTAAGTTGTTTAATTCACACTCAATATTTAATATGATGCATGGAAAGGGGCGTGACAGGTATGGAAAATTTACTTGTTCAACTTCACCTTTTGGGTCGATTTATTTATGTCCATCTGTCAGTCAGTCTGTTGGTTTTGTCCGTCTGCCTGTCTTTCTGTAGAAATTACGATTACGAGAAAACTAAGCGAGATGATTTAATAAAATCTGATCAGTGACTGCTATTTTAATTAAATATCGAAGTCTTAAAAATGTCTAAAATTCGATTTACTGATACACCTAATGCCAATATAAATAAATAATTTAAGACGCTATACCGAGTGCCAGAGGCGTACCCTGCATGTTTGGCGCCCAAGGCGAACAGTTGTAATGCTGGCCCCTACCTACGAGAAAAGGTTTTTTTGTTATTGAAAGATTTTTTATGCAAAAAAAAGAAAAAAATTTCCTCACTTTTGACATATCAAAACTCAAGCAAAATGATATAACTTCTTTCATTTAAAATTCGGGAAAATCTCCACCTACACATAAAAACCTACTACAACGTGCTATTTTCATTTCATAAAAAAATAGGTAATCACTTTTGACTTTCAAAAACACTAGCAAAATTAGATATTTTTCATGCCACTCCCAAGCCTTGCGCCCGCGCCCATCGGTCCTCCCAAGGAACGCTACTGTCAAGTACATAGTTATTTGAGGTAATGCAACCAAATTTTAGAAAAATGCAGGAAACAGTTTTGACTAGCACTAATCATAAAATGGTTAATAATTTTGACATGAGGGCGTGTCGCCTACAAAACAAGCAAGATCTTTTTAAAGTTTTGCTGACAGAGTTATATGAATCCGCATATATAAATTTCACAAATATATTAGGACTAGCACTAACAAAAAATATTTGTAATTTAACAAGTGGGCGTTGCACTATTCATATAAACAAAATATTATACTAAATAAGTTTTTTAAGATAATGCACGAAATTGTCACATGAATACTAGAAATGGTTCGGACAAACACTGGACTAAGGTTGGGTAGATTTTGAATGACGGGCGCTGCACTTCACTCATGATGCCAAATTCAATAAGGGGCTGGTTTGGTAGAATTTGCGAGCATATGGCGTAGCGGAAAAATCCCCCTTCAAAAAAAAAAAATATCAGACTAACGCGCTCTATTACTGTTAATGCGGTGTAGGGTATTTCATTTCTTTAAATTAATACATTGCCGCTAGCTGATTAGATATGCGACACTATTCCGTCGTCCGCTGACGGATAAAATTAAATTATATCTAAGTTAATCGTTAACCGTCAGTGGGCTTTCCATCAAGTGTGTTTTAATTTTGACAGCGGGTGGTTATCCTGTAATTGTAACTATATACACTATATTTTCCAGCAAAATAAAAAAAAATTTAATTTATTACATCCGACGAATGCACCGTTTTAGTCACATCGAACTAGGGTTGCCAAGTTGAAGTCAATGCGTTAAGCCTTTTCTTGATAACATTTTTTTTTTCTTCAAATTATAAAAATTTAAATTTATATGTTAAAAATTTGAGACTTGAAATCTAACTTTTGAAAAAAGGGATATATTAAAATGTTGGTTTCACCCTTTAATAGCACATATGTATATTGCTTAATTTAAATCAAAAATTGATTATTTAGCACTACCTACATAGTACGTACCGTCGATATTGTGGTTTCTAATATTGCACATTCGAAGCCAATTGCAATCGCAGTTCATCTTTTGCTCTAAATTTTCTAATAGAACAAACTTAACTAACTTCACCCGAATTCATTTAGCACGCTTTATAAATCTCAAATAGGAAACAAGCCTGAATTGCATATAAATCCGATCACCTTTTACGCTACATATGGCACTTAAATCATTATGTATTTTAAGGCAATAAATCGGTTTTATATTTTGCGTCACAGTTTGAGTTTGTTAATTTTAAAACTAAATTTAATTTTATTAATTATTATTTTCGCCCACCTTTTGCTTCGATCGCTGTCATTATTTTCCGTTAACACTTTAACAACTCAAAACAAAAATAACTTTAAGTTGTTTCGTTATTTAAGTTGTAATTATTATCGAATATAATTTTTCCAATTTCTACTGCTTTTGCATCTCGCTAAATATTGCGTCCGAGTTTCCTTAACGTTAAATATCTATTAACTTAAACCGACTGATTAATGTAGCTAACGGGCCCTCAATGTCTGTCGAATGGAGTGTGCTCACTTGGCACAATCGCTTTAATTTAATCTCACGTTTGATTAAACAATCGATAAAATGCGAGTACCGTGTTGTAGAAGTTAAATAAATAATTTTTTTTTTTTTTTGTTTTTATATCATATAGCAATCATATATACTCGCGTATGATCCTATTTTATGGACCTATTAAGTGCTACTACTAAATTTTAAAGTTAACTGATAAGTAGAATCTGTGGCCTGTTATTTACAGTTACTGATTCCCGAAAATATAAGAACTTTATGGTGTAGAAGAGAGAAAAGAAATTAAGATAAATGGTTTAGTCTCTGACAAAAACATTTCTTTTATCAAACTCAAACGTTAATTCAACTTTCTCCATACATGCGCAGAGTATTATTGGCATTGAGAGTTATCTGCAATGCAATGGATGTTGTTATCAACGTTAGAATAGAAAGTTATAGTGTCTCTATTTTTTCTTCTTCAAATTTATATCAGCACGGCTGATAGGAAAATTTGAAATATTAAGGGTATTCATATAATCTCATTAAGGTTCATAAGTTCTATTTGAAGGTAACTATGCTATGTGTAAGTCTCCTTTCATTTTCCTATAGCTGTTGAAAATTAACTTTTCAAGTTGTTCTCTTTTTTCAAACGATTCTCTCAGTAAGTTACAAAAATTTGATAAGACAATCATATAATATCAAAGGCGTATTGTCATATTATATCAGGGGTCTGCACATGATTAAACTATTAAGGTTCTCGTAAGCTGTCGAACTTACATCTGAAAGTGTTAAATGTCAGAAAGCAAGAGTGTCAAAATTAATATGGAGTCTAAAAATTTGAGCGAATAATACACGTTTTATTTAATTTATTAGTGTTATGCTAAAATTATTTTAGCTTATAGCTTGCGCCGCCTCGATGGAATTTTTCTTTTTAATGTCCTCATTCTGCAGTTCATGTTTTGTCAGGAAGTCTTCATCGTTCCAAGGCTGCGACTGCATTCGCCCAAAAACTATGTAAAAGAGATTACCCGCCGCAAAGATCACAGCTGATACAACGAATACTTTTTGCCATTGTGAACGATCACTCTGAAATATACCATATAAAATTATCAATTTATTGCTGGATATCAAGTTGCAATACTTACATTGTCATGCACAATGATGCCGACCAGTAAAGGCGTCAGTATGGGAATAACATTGGCCGCAGTATTAACGATACCCATCAAAATGCCTGCATGATTTGGGGACAAATCAATGGTATTGAGAGCACTGCCAATTGTGGCACCAGAATTTATGCCCACACTCGCTGTTATCAGTACAATGGCCAACGTTTTTTGATCTTCGCCTAAGAAACCGACACCAATCAAACCAATGGCTGGTACCCAGAAAGCGAGTGAATTAAATGTTTTGCGTATGGCAGCCAAGGATAAAATTTGGCGATTTAACAAAATATCAGCAGCTATTATATAAACAAATGACATGCACCACATTGCCAAGTACGGTAATGCCGAATAGAGTGCATTACTCTTTATGTCCATTCGTAAAACGCCATTCATATAGAATGGTATTTCAGCCTGAAGTGTTGAGAAACCCCATGATTGCGTTGATCGCGCCACCAGTAAAGCCCAAAATGGCCAAGATGTCATTATCGCCTTCCATGGTACCGGAATTCTTCGTTCAGCTTCATTGGTAGCTATCACTGTCTTTTGTGTGTTCTTTGATGACTCAATATAATCAAGTTCAGCTTGACTAATTTGATCTGATTCTTTTGGTGAGTTAGATGCATATATCATCCATAATAAGCACCACGCTAAGCACAGTGCACCCGAGATATATGATATTCCAGGCCAGCCGAGGCTTGATGCTGCAATAGTGCCACTTAGAAACATGGCCAATAAGGTGCCACATTCAATGCCGGTATTCGCTAATGCTCCCAAACGATTACGTTCATTGACTGGACACCAAGCTGCTAAGTGAGCGTGTATACAAGGAAATAGTAAGCCTTGGAAAAGACCCATTATAACGCGTATGCCGCAGTAGACTTCCCATCCACCCCATGATACACAGAATGGTGGGAGAATAGCGAATACCGCTGATCCAAAAGTGGATACAAGCATTGTGCGTTTGGCACCAAAACGCCGACAAAGATATCCACCAGGAAATTGTGTTACGAAATTACCCCAAAAGAAACTGGAGAGAATATATGATTTCTCCATTTCAGTCCAATAATATTCCTGTAAGTAAAAATGGGATTGTTGGTTACTTTTATTGATAAATTGATACACATCTCTAGCTATATTTACGGTGAAATTAGGATTTGTTGTCTTTGCATTTGTCATGGCCACAACGGCTACACCAACATTGAATTTAGCTACATAATTGGCGACTATCGATAGAAATAGGAGGAGAACTTGTAGATGCCGCTGACCCAAAATGGGATCTGAAAAAAAAAAAGAGATATTTGATTAGGCATTTTGAACTCATTTTGAATGTTTTTTGACTGTAATCGAATTATGAGGTAGATAAAATTCAAAATGGCTACAGATTCGCAAATATAACACAATTAGATTCCGAGTAGTAGCAAAAATTTTGTATTGTCTATATATTTCCAAAAAGTCACTATCTGCATTCTCATGTCCCTGATTAAAGAAGCTTTTTGAAGACATAACTTAAAAAACATAGAAAGTTTTTTTTGATCCATGTCGACGATATACAATACATGTATGAATATAGATGCATATGATGTTAATATACTTTGTCCACATGGCAGCACGTTTTCAGGGCAATACGGTTCAAGCGTACTATTTCAAACATATATATCACCCAAAAATTGATTTTGGTTATAAAAATCGAATCCATGGAACAAATTTTCTTTTTCGAATATGGCACATCATAGCACAAGTCGGGTACATTACAGCGAAACGTAGTGAAAATTGAACAAAATTATTAGAAGTAAAAATTGAGACCGTTATGAAAAATCTTTTTCATATTTCTTAAATTCAATACTTTTCATAAAAAAAAATTAGACGAGTAATTTGCAAACGAAATTTATGGGAAAAAATTAATATTTTACTCACTTTGCTTCTGCGGAATCGGCGACGTTGAGCTCAGCGTTGCCATGTAAAGCTGCTGCGGAATTTTTGGGTTGTTAAAAATAAGTTGTTGCTGTATTAATTAGCATGTATGGAATAAAAATTAACCACTTGATTTGATTTTCAGAACTGAATTCTATTATTTGTTTTAATTACAAATTAAAAGATTTGAGATAATTTTTGTTTTTTGATGAACCCATTATGTCTCCATTTGTGAAAATGATTCAGATACTGTAAATTGTCTTATAAGAATTGTATAATTAAATTTCGAATGTAAGCGTTAGGTAGGATATAATGTTCATGCCTTATGATCATAATTAGAGTGTGCCGCAATTTCATGGACCTTAGGGTGATTTCAGAAGCATCGTACATTACCTTGTTAACTATAAATAATTAAAGTCGATTAAATAAGGAAATGCTTACTTAAATCCCTATATCAAGGGGCGTTTTTTAATAAAATTTTTGTGTAGGGACTTTTTCTTTTTCCTAAATTAAATTATATGTGGCTTAAGCTAATTAATTTTTGATTCAATTCTTGAAAAGGATGCAGTCTTTCTTTTGCACAACTTAATGCAAAAAAGTGCTTTGATGTTTTGCTCCTTGTACAATGTTTATTTAGTTCTGCCAATGATGAAGATAAACTTTGTGGAGAGTCCTATAAAGCTAGAATTCTACAGCACATGAAAATTATTCCTTTAACCCATTAACGGCCAGCATGACCATATGGTAGCTTTGTATTTCAAACAATGTGTGCATGTAACATGCATGACAAAACTTTTTTATAAAGAAGACTGTCACATTAGACAAAGAAAGAAAAAGTTATCGCTCCTTCGCCAGTAAATATTTCAGATATCAAAATTTCACTAAGACACCGAAAATGTCCGCAGTACAGAGATAAATATTTATATTTTACTAATTACCAAGAGACCTTGATAAATTGTGCGGAGTATATTTCAAAAGGAAAAATTAATAAATTAATATCCAGAACATATTTTAGCCTTTAACGTTTAACATCGCTGAACTAGGCCTCACTAAGTTTATTTGATTGTTCTTATAAGAACTCTCTCTCTCTCTCTCTCTCTGTCTCTCTCTCTTGATAACTTATTCTATTTTCTCAAGATAAAAACAAAACGATTGAAAGAGAGTTTGTTCTTTGAACTTCGAAGCCAAATACAATCGGCACAAATGAAAAGAAACATGAAACACAAATTACCACAGAGAACTCAGGCAGCGTTTACACGAGGAAACTATTGAAAGAAAGTTTTCCTGTTTGTAAGCAAGAAGAGAAAAACGAAAGGGTGGTGTACAGAATTTGTCGTACACGCGAAATCCCTTGCGTTCTATTCCTTAGCTGATATTATGCTTTGAATTTACGTTTGTTGTGGCGGGTTGACGCAGTAATTGCTTTGAAATTTTCTTGCACAAACAAATTCTAGTTTCCGTGTGTAAACGCAAAAGAAATTCACAAAAGAGAATAGACAAGAATTTCTCAGACCGAATTTGCTCGTGTAAACGTTGACTCACGAATCAGCATAAGCATAATCGCTACCACAAGCAACGATACCCAGTAGGCATGAAGAGCCCTTCTAAGAGCACTTACCGTAGAAGGGGTCACAGAAGTGCTTTGAAAAAATTAAATTTTAATACGTCGTGAGAGACTCTTACTTAAATATTTTTTTTTATCTGCGTCAACCTCCTTTGCGTTGATATTTTTAATTTTTATTTTATGTGACGTTTTCTTAATTTATAATTTGACATTGAATACACAACACTCTACCACTTTGACATAGCATGAAACAGAAGACCAACCTAGCAACATGAACACCGTTCCTTACTTCTAACCATTTATCTACTTTTGATGTCGTATAAGTACAATGCAATGACAAAAAAGTAATGTCGAATCATAAAACATTGCAATACATGAAATAAAAAAATACATGAAGACCTTCTTTTTTGCCTTCTATTATGAGGCCTTATAGCACTGCTGCTGTGGAAAGGCCTTATAGCACTGCTGCTGTGGGAAGGCCTTATAGCAGTACATAATAGCATTTCATGAGTATACACTCAATGGAGTGTAACTATTCTGCTAATTAAAATTTCACTACTTATAAAATTTACTTATTGTTAATATTGACAGATTGTAAACAAAAACAAAAATCATAATAAAAAAAAAAAAAAAAAAATTAGCATTCATGTTTTTATTTGCATGAAAATTTAGTTTTGAGAAGGCCTCTTACAATCGGAGCAGTGCTAGCAGGCCTTCTCTAGGGAAGGCCTTGTTCAATTGCCTGGTGGGTAGACATGCGTTGATGATTCTGTATATATGACGATTTTAAATGCTCTTTAACGCCTTTTACGCTCTCCTTGAGCGCCTGCTCGTTCTCCGGGCAGCACCGAGCATAATGAACGAAAAAATCAAACGACAATTTTTGTGTGATGCAAAAACTTAATCTTAAAAAAAAAAGAATATATAACTTAAAAAAAAAAAAGAAGTATACAATAGCTTTCTTTAGCACAATTATGTTGTTTCAGGCAAGAAACTATTAAAATCGTTTCAGTACATTATCGTACAAAACGTTACAAACCATTTTCATACTTTCACGGTTTGTTTATGAATTTGAGTGATTTTTAATATTTATTTAAACGCAAGATGACTGCATAAGTTCTATGAGAGTATATTATAAAGTTGAAGCCAGATGAGTAAGATAAATAAACGTTGAAACGTCTTTTAAATGTAATGTTGACTTTTGTATTAATTGCAATTACAAATATCATATTATTCCTTTTCGATCAATGTCTGTGTTTTTTTTCACATTTTTTATGCATAATAAATTTTTTTCACTTCACTAATCTGTTTGTTGCTTAAAATTCATATCTCAATAAATAATTATAAAATAATAATTATAGTTTTTCAAATCAAAGCACATAATATTTTGAGCTTCGAAGATATCGAGCTGTGCGACGTGAGATTAAACTTTTCGTTTGCTTTATTTGATCACTTGCTATCGAATGTTGCGTTCTAAAAATTTCAACCTTCTAAGTCTGCCGTTTTCTACTGTTCGTTAATGGGTGAAAATAATAAAAGTTTATTTATTGTTCCAACTTTTAATTTCACACTCTTATTAATTTATTTTGAAAACCACTTTTTTAATTAAATTAAATTCTTGATTTTTTCAAATTTTGTTTACTATGCAGTAAATTAAAATTGATCAGCTATTGATCTCTACAGCACGGTTGTCAAACAGCAAAAGAATCACAGACCGAGTTTAAGATTCTAATCATGCCATTGGAACAGTAAAGTGTAAGCCAAAATCAAATTATATTTGCTTTTTAAGATAAAAACTTGTTTTGAAAAAATATGCCCGCTTCTGCACATTAACTTCTTTTAAGATTACATATGTTTGTGTGCTTAAACCCTGATTACGCTGAAAAGCAATTTTTCGTACAAATTGCAATTTGTTTTACTTGTAATATAAGCAAATGAACCTATATACACAGAGGGTATATTCACTTTGTCATTCCGTTTGTAACGCATAGATGGGGGCGTGGCAGGTATGGAAAAGTGTATATATTCTTGATAAGCGTCACCACCTGAGTCGATACTATATAGCTGTGTCCGTCTGTCTGTCTGTCTGTCTGTCTGTCTGTCTGTCTGTCTGTCTGTCTGTCTGTCTGTCTGTCTGTCTGTCTGTCTGTCTGTCTGTCTGTCTGTCTGTCTGTCTGTCTGTCTGTCTGTCTGTCTGTCTGTCTGTCTGTCTGTCTGTCTGTCTGTCTGTCTGTCTGTCTGTCTGTCTGTCTGTCTGTCTGTCTGTCTGTCTGTCTGTCTGTCTGTCTGTCTGTCTGTCTGTCTGTCTGTCTGTCTGTCTGTCTGTCTGTCTGTCTGTCTGTCTGTCTGTCTGTCTGTCTGTCTGTCTGTCTGTCTGTCTGTCTGTCTGTCTGTCTGTCTGTCTGTCTGTCTGTCTGTCTGTCTGTCTGTCTGTCTGTCTGTCTGTCTGTCTGTCTGTCTGTCTGTCTGTCTGTCTGTCTGTCTGTCTGTCTGTCTGTCTGTCTGTCTGTCTGTCTGTCTGTCTGTCTGTCTGTCTGTCTGTCTGTCTGTCTGTCTGTCTGTCTGTCTGTCTGTCTGTCTGTCTGTCTGTCTGTCTGTCTGTCTGTCTGTCTGTCTGTCTGTCTGTCTGTCTGTCTGTCTGTCTGTCTGTCTGTCTGTCTGTCTGTCTGTCTGTCTGTCTGTCTGTCTGTCTGTCTGTCTGTCTGTCTGTCTGTCTGTGTGTCTGTGTGTCTGTATGTTGAAATCAAGTTTACGGGAAAACTAAGCAAGCCAATTGAATGCAATTTGGCACACAGATCACATCTTTTTGCAAGCTGCTGCTCATAAAAATGGGCGAAATCGGTTCACGGCCACACCTTCCGCCTATACCCAAGTCCATTTTGAAAAAAAGTTGGTGCGATTTTGATGAAACTTGATGATTTAGTGAAGATGAGAACAAAATTAAGATCAGGCTAGGTTTTAAGTTTGCAAGGGCTCTTAAAGGGGCGTGGCACAGCCCGAAATTTTAACTTTTATAACGCCATAGCTCGTAAACCGTGCCCAGATATTGTGATGAAATTTGGTACACGAATACAGATCTTATAAATCTTGAATAGCGCATTAAGTGGCCGGAATTGTAAAAGTGGGCGTGAGACTTTTTAGCAATTGAAAATTTGGATTTCATATACATATCTCCAAATTTGCAAATACGATTTTCATAAAAATTTTATGGATGATAAAATTAAAAATAGTCATCAATGCAAGTTTGGTCAATATTCTGGAAAATTTCGTTAAAGGGTGTGGCACAGCCTACAATACCTATAAACGTTATAAAAAGAGAACTAACTGCGCAATCGCTATGAAATTTAGTATGGCAGATATACTCGCTAAAAGGTGTCTTTGCAAAATTTTGGCACAATAGTACCGGTGGGTGTGTCACCTCCCATATAAACAAAATACGTTTAATGCTATAGATAGTGTGCTATGAGAGTAATCTTCATAAAATTTTGTGTGGAGGTGTCGGTTACTTTAAGCTTTGAAACCAAATGAAGCATGACAAGATTGTATCAGTGGGCGTTGCACCTCCTTCTTTACCATAAAGTTGTAAGTGCTATTTGAAGTAAACTATTGGAGCTGAAATTGAGCTGAAATTTGATGTAAGTGGTTTACTGGGTATTAGGTACATATGTATCAAAAGCTTTTGAAATCGCAACAGTGGGCGTGGCATCACTCATACAATTAAAATACCTTAAGTGGCATAACTATCGAAATATATGAGCAATCATTCTGAAATTTGGTGTAAGAGGTTTGTTCATGGTAGGCTATTTTCGGATCAAAATCGAACTGGATTATACCAGTGGGTGTATCACCGCCCTAAATTTTAAGAATAATTACGGCACATATCGCAAACTATACAAGCTGTTGTGCTAAAATTTGGTTTGTGCATGTCAATCACGAATATCATTTATTCAAACAAAAGTGGGCGGAATTGGAGAAGTGGGAGTGACATATTTCGTGTTTTTCATTTATTTTTATTTTTTCAACATTTCCCATATTCTTTTGACATATTCAACCTTTTACCATTTTCCAATCAATTTCATTCGACATTTTCTTCGACTCTTTCATTAATTTTTCAGCATTTTTCATATTTTTCGACTTATTCAATTTCTTTCAACTTTCTTCAATGGTTTTTATATATTTTCAGCATTTTCAGTTTTTTGCAAGACTTTTCAACATTTTTGAACCTTATTACATTATTTTCGACTTATTCAACCTCTTCAAAATTTTTTTTACATTTATTTAAAAAGTACTTTCAATGAAGTGCAGGGTATGTGAGTTTCGGCCTGGCCGAAGGTAACACCTTTACTAGTTTTTTTTTATTTTTATGCTATTTATTTGCAATATATCTAAATATTAAAAGATATTCAGCAAATGTGTTCTTATAAGCTAATGACAGTAATAGATAAGCATGATGCTGGTCTACAATATGCAACTAAAACATATTTTCAGTTTTTACTAAATTTTTTATTTTATTATTACTTAAATCTGTGAATAATTCTAAATGGACGGTTTATTTATTTTTATATTTTTTTCACCTAACCTATTTGCAAGCTAATTATTCAAAATTATATGCATAAATTATTATTAGATTTTGAGCACATCCAAAACATGTTTACGTATCAATCTTCTGGTTTCATAAGTTGCATCAAGTAAACAAACTGCAGTTATGTTTATGTGGTTACTTAGATGCCCAATATATCTCTCATTATGTATAGAACCATTTGTCATAAGCCAAGGAGTAACTGCAATGTTCCGGAGTGTTTTTGATCGATATCACTGTAGAATTTCTATATTTGAATTGCTAGCAGTGCCCCAAAGTTGGATACCATATGTCCAAATGAGCTTCAATATGAACTTGTACCGTCTAATTATGTTTTCTAGACACGGGCGCGACTTGCGTCCAATAATGCGCTTAGTTTTGATATTTTATTGCTGTTGTTTCGCTATTTTGTGGCTTTTCCATGTAAGACGTCGATCAATGTGCATACCTAGGTACTTAACACTGTCGCTTTGAAGTATTTCTGTTTTATTAAGGGATACCACAGGATAGTGTCCCAAAAAATGAGGCAAATGTACCGAATGTACTGAGAACTTGTCAAATGTGCTGACGTCAATTTTTCAAGAGGCAAATGTACCGAAAATGCCATCAGTGATTTTCAATCAACGTAGTTTTTTTTAACAATTCAAATGCCTCATTGGCCTCTGTAATTCTCTCAAATTTTCGTGAAATAAAATTAGTAAATGACTTTGTGATGTCTGCAACGTTTGAAATACAACGACTGTGCTATACCTGAAAATCAACGCAATTAACGTTACAATTTTGGTACTGATCTGTTTCAAGAGTACCACAACCTACATACAACATAGCCTAAATAACGAACCTGATTCGAGCAAAATTTTCTTTGAGCTATCGTACATTGATTGCACATAAGTCCAGCTTTATGAATATGGAGAGCAACTTCTTTTAAAAGCTCAACATAAGACAAGAGACCTTCACAAAGCAGAAGTAGATTATCTATGTATGTATATGACTGAACTATTTTCCTTTCAGATTGATACAACGGTCGCGGAGCGAGGAAGTCCTCTGAAGACTCCTTCGATATGCGACAATGGGTGGTCATTCTTCACCGTAAGCGCATTCACTTTATTTCAGACCAATCAGAGCTTAACCCACCTTGGCTTTCTTACTTAAACATCCGTAGATGACCATTAATGGCTGTTTCATTCCCAAGCTTTCGAATATGGTTATAGGCTGTTGCTTTTTTAATGCAAAAATTTAGAACTCGCGTTTTAGCACAAGATGAAAGATGGATAATTTAAAAAAAATAAGTATCCGGTTTTGTTCCGCGACATTGGAGTTATCCGGTTTTGTTGCACTGCAAAATGGATTTATTCATATTTGAATCAATAAAACCATCATAACCGATGGTGGGCACAAGTTCTTCTGCAAGTTTTAGCAAGAGCGTAATTGAGAGTAATTGAACGTAACGAGTTCGAATTGTGTATACGTATACAAATGTGAACGCACAACAGCTGATTCATAACCAGTAATGACAAAAAGTTAAGATTGAAAGAAAATAATTATAATTAAATATTTTCTTCAACAAGGCACAGAAATTTTAATATAAACAAATTAAAGCAGTTTATATAAAAAAAATGTCCATCTTACAGCAATTACATCCGTCGTGGTCATGCAGACCATCTTTCTTATTGTTTTCAATGGTCTTGTGAGGTCGTTTTCAGTATAGTATGTAGTTTCCATAGGACTGCTTATTTAAAATCCTAAAAAATAGAAGATTTGCCACATTTTAATCCACAATATTGCCATGTATGAACTATCTCAAAGGTTTGGCTCTCTAATATTCCGAGGAAATCACACACAAACGTTTGCTGCCTTTAATTTGTTAGATTTAGTTCCGTGACACATTTTGAAAGTCATTTTAAAAAGGGCTTAAGATGGTTGTAAATGACGGTAAATGAACTCGGTTTAAAGTGAACTTATAATGTTTTGTTCTTATGATATCATCTCTGATATCCAACCTAACCTTGCCTTATTTCAAATAAACGTAATTTGAATGCTAAATGCTTAATGCACAGAAGTGTTCCAGTTAAACCTAGCTGTTTCTTATAATTGAATAGGTTCAAGAAGTGCTACCTAGGTTCTACATTTTGGAAGTATGAGAAAAAAAATCGACACTTGCTATCAAAATTAATTTCTTCCTTCTTGTATTTGATCCCTTAGTCTTATACTAAAATTATTTTAAGTTATAGTTTTCATCGCCGCGATGGCATTTTTCTTTTTACTGTCCTCATTCTGTACTTCATGTTTTGTCAGGAAGTCTTCATCGTTCCATGGCTGCGAATGCATTCGCCCAAAGACTATGAAAAATAGATTACCCGCCACTAAGACAACAGCTGCTATAATGAATACTATTTGCCACTGTGTACGATCACTCTGAAAGAAACCAAAATGTTACCATCAGTTTATTGCTGGATATCACATAACAATACTTACTTCGTCTTGTACAATGATGCCGACCACTATAGGCGTCAATATGGGTATCACATTGGCCGCAGTATTAACGATACCCATCAAAATTCCTGCATGATTCGGGGACAAATCAATGGTATTAAGAGCACTGCCGATTGTGGCACCAGCGCTTATGCCCATAGTCGCTGTTATCAGTATAATGGCCAATGCTTTTTGATCTTCTCCTACGAAACCGACACCAATCAAACATATAGCTGGTACACAGAAAGCGAGCGAATTAAGTGTTTTGCGTATGGCAGCCAAGGATAATATTTGGCGATTTAACAAAATATCAGCAGCTAGTATATAAACAAAGGACATACACAACATGGCCAAGTAGGGTAATGCCGAATAGAGTGCATTACTCTTCATGTCCATGTCTAAAACGCTATGCATATAGAAAGGTATTTCGGCCAGAAGTGTTGAGAAACTCCATGACAGCGCTGAACGTACCACCAGTAAAGCCCAAAAAGGCCGAGATGTCCATATCGCCTTCCATGGTACTGGAATTCTTCGTTCAGGTTCATTGGTAGCTACTATTGCTGCCTTTTGTGCGTTCTTCGAAGTCTCAATATAGTTCAGTTCATCTTGACTAATTCGATGTGATTCTTTTGGTGAATTTGATGCATATATTATCCATAATACGCACCATGTTAAGCCCACTGCACCCGAAATATATGATATTCCAGGCCAGCCGAGATCTGACGTAGCGATAGTGCCACTTAGAAACATGGCTAATAAGGTGCCACATGGAATGCTGGTATGCGCTAATGCTCCTAAGCTATTACGTTCATTGAATGGACACCAAGCTGCTAAGTGAGCG
Source organism: Meiosimyza decipiens (assembly GCA_963680825.1). Classification (NCBI taxonomy): domain Eukaryota; kingdom Metazoa; phylum Arthropoda; class Insecta; order Diptera; family Lauxaniidae; genus Meiosimyza; species Meiosimyza decipiens. Next base: position 56,867,741 of record OY804261.1, on the reverse strand, counting down.
TGTGTACAAGGAAACAGTAAGCCCTGAAAAAGCCCCATTATAACACGTATGCCACAGTAGATTCCCCAACCACCCCATGGTACACAGAATGGTGGGAGAATAGCGAATACCGCTGATCCAAAAGTGGATACAAACATTGTGCGTTTGGCACCGAAACGCCGACAAAGATAACCACCAGGAAATTGAGTTATGACGTTACCCCAAAAGAAACTGGAGAGAATATATGATTTCTCCATTTCAGTCCAATAATATTCCTGTAAGGAAGAATAGGAGAATTTGTTACTTTTATAGATGAACTGATACACATCGGCAGATATATTTACGGTGAAATTAGGATTTGTTGTCTTCGCATTTGTCATGGCCACAACGGCTACACCAATACTGAATCTAGCTACATAATGAGCGATTATCGATAGGAACAGCAGAAAAACTTGTAGATGACGCTGACCCAAAATGAGACCTAAAAGAGAGATATATTTAATAAGGTTTTTTGTACTCATATAGAATATTTTTTGATTGTAATCGAATTTTGAGTTACTTAATATCCAAATTGGCGAAAAATTTACAAAAATACTGCCAGACAGACGACAAATTTACAAATATACTGCCCCAAATTACTATAAAACTACGATTACTTGATACATCAACCAACATGAGTCCACAATTAAATGAGAAATCACTTCAGGAAACCATGTCTCCATTTCTAATATCAAGTTCGTGGAGCATACTTTTTGAATTGAGTGCAAAAAATATAACAAAGTCATGTTCGATAAAAAAAAATGTAATGCAGATAAGTTTCAGTTGCATTTAGAAACTCAATAAAAATTTTTTAAAATAATGACAAAATATAAGTTGAGAAGGCAATTTTCAAAAATCTTTTTTGTCTCTCTTAAATTCAGTTCTTTAACCAAAAAAAGTATGAGAGAAATTTGCAACCGAGAATTCGTGGAACAAATTATTTTTTACTTACGTAGCTTCCACGGAATTATTGACGTTGCGCTCAGCGTTGCCATGTGAAGCTGCTGCTGAATTTATGGCACGTTAAATATTATAAGTTGTTGCTGTATTAATAAACATGTGTGAAATAAATATTTAAGATTATAACCAATGATGGGCACCAACATCAATGCAAAATTTAATTTTCATGTGGTGGTACAACAACCATATGGAGAAAAAATGAGAAGAAGCATAAACATGAAAACAAGCGACATACGTCTTGCCTTCTTCAATGCTTGCGGTGAACTGAACTGAAAACGCATTGTAAGCATAGAATATCTTATTCATGCTTTGCACTGAAAAAAAATGTTAATGTTAATGCTTTGCCTATTTTAGATGAAAATTAAATATTCAAAATACATATACTTATTCGGTTGTAATCAAATTAAAAAACCTATTGTTGTATTAAGTGGCCGCTGTGGTATCAGAAAAATGTTAAGTATTTATTTTATTGTTAGAGAATTTAAAAATTAATTAAGCTTTTGAATATTTTATTAGTTTATCAAAATCAATTTCAATACTAAAGGCCTTTATTCGTAATAAGTTCTCTAGATGTTCATTAGTTAGCAAATTTCTTTGCTTATTTTTAGTAAATACAATAGGAAAATAAGTTGTTTTGCAAAAATATGCTGTGCCAAGCATGGAATATAAAAGCAAAATTTTACTAAATAATTTCAACTTCAGCCCGCGCTCAAGGGGTAGGGAGGTGTCGCATTGAAGTCTCTTCAATTCATTTTTCAAATGCAAGTCATAAATTATAAATAAGTCAACCTTTTTTGGGTGTATCATAAATCGCTTCAAAAAAATACGCTTCCTAACAACTGTCGTCGCAGGTCCCGCTTCGTTGGTTGTTGAAGTAGAACTGAGTCGCTGTTGTGTATACGTACACATAATTCGATCTCGTTACACTCAATTACTCTCAATTACGCTCTTGCTAGAACTTGCAGAAGAACTTGTGCCCATCATCGATTAAAACATATCCTCTCTGGATATAGATTTTGGTAAGAATTAAATCTTTAATATTTTTTAGAACAGAAATTTGAAATTCCTTATAAAATCCTTATATCTAGGAGGCTTTTCAAATGAAATTCTTTACCTTTTCCCAATGAAATGGACTCTTTGCAGTATTAAATGGAAAATTTTTCTTCAATGTGCTTCTCTTTGCCTAATATTTAGTTCTGCTGATGATGAAGATAGACTGTGTGTTTACAGCTCATCAAGATTTTTCTTTTAACCCATTAACGTCCAGCGTTGTAATGCTGGTAATGCTGGGAAAAATCGAGCTGGAATTATGCCTTTTATTTCTCTATTTGTTTATTCTGTGGCTTTTGAGTGTCACGAGCTGCAAATTTCAATCTGCAAGCTTTCCGGTTTTTCACTTTTTGTTCCAATTTTTCATTTCACCTCAGTAATATTAAAAGCTCTGCAATACAGTTTTGATATCTTAATATCAGCACTCTTATTACTTTATTTTCAAAACCACTTTTTAAATAAAGTATAATCTTAATTTTTGAGCAAACAACTTTTTAGACAAATTTTTTTCTTCATTAAAAAAAATAAAATTTATTAGCTTTTGATCTTAACAGCACGGTTTCCAAACAGCAATAGAATCAAAGGCCGAGCCTTACATGTCTGTGGGATAGTAAAGTGCAACCAATTTCTGAAATAACTTGTTTTGAGAAATTCAAATGATTTTGGATTATACTATACTGGCCAAACTGTATTTTCTCAAAACTAGTTTTTTCATTAAAAAAACAAACATGTTCGGCATGGGTACGCTATTAGATTTGTTTATATTATAAGCAAAACAATTTGCAACATATACGACAGGTTGCTGCTTTCTAAATTCTAGTGAACGTAGTGTACGTAGCTACCGAAATCGGCGTTTAACATGCTCAGCTCCATATGTTCACCGTTGGAATATTGTAGTCCAGCGCGAGTGGACTGCATGTTTACCGGAGGTGCAAGGGTATATTTTGCTTCAGCGCTGCATGATCATCGGTACGCAAATTTTATAGGGGTTTTACTTATGTTACCATATATCTTGGTCATTGGAAACTTGTTAGACATGGGAGCTTCGCAATAAATTTCAATTTTTTTGTTGTTTTCATACAAATTCCACAGCACAATAAAATATCGTATAGGTCCCACAAAGCAATTGATCAAAATCAGTATGGTGCTGAACGTGTTAAACGCACGCAAATACTTAAACTTAAAAGAAATTTGTGTACAGAAGCGGGCAACTATAAAAATAATTAGTGCGAAACAAACATTCTCTCTGCTCAGGCATTTTGTATTTTCTAATTCAATATAAATTGAAATTTAAAATGTTCTTTTATTATTTTCAAAAATTCAATGTTAATTGTAAATGAAGAAAGGAGAAAAAACCCTGTTTTAAATTATTATACCAGGTAACCAGCAAGTCCAAAAGTATGGCTATTTACCAGTCGTATGCCGCAATTCTGTTCCATTTCGTACGATCAAGTGTGCTATAATTTTGACAGCGGATAATCGTTGACGATATAGCGACACCCATTTGTATTCTGTTTAACGCATAAGTTTTTCAACAAATATTGTACTAACTTTAGCGTACTTGAGCTCTGAGAAATGTTTTAGCCAATTTGCTGTTAAAGCGAAATTTCTCCTTAGCATTTCCTGTTCAACTTTAAAACATATCGGTCGATTTTGGCTTTCAATTCTGCCATATTGTTAAAAAGCTTATAAGGTCTTGTAATAATTTACAACAAAATCCAAGAACAACAAAATATGGACTTTGAGATATATAGACTGGTGCATATATCTTTATATATACCGAGAAAATTGCACACAAACTGAATTTGCATTTCAATACTGGATTTGTTAGCTTTTGGTCCGAGACACGTTTTTAGAGCTGTATTTAAAGAGGTCTTAAATGGTTCAAAATGCCGAATCGGAAAAAAATCAACCCATTTCAAAGTGAAAACTTACCAAGTATTATTCTGCTTATCCTTAAAAGGAGATGGCCTTTGTAGTATTCAATTATCAGTAGAAGAGATAATTTTTACTTTTTCTGTTAGTGCCCGGTGATTGCTTTGAAATGAAAAATCTCTTCAAAACTTTTTTACTTAACACTCACTTTATGCGGTAAGTTTCTAATGTTTTCCAATAGCTTCACTCACAGGTTTTAATATCGGGAATAGAACAGCCATCTCCAGTGACTTATGTCTATGAAGACATACTATTCATCTCTAGCAACCAACCTGACCGCGTCTAACTCAAAAATAATCTAATTTTAATACTCTATGCGTTATCTTTTCAGTTGCACGTAACTCTTTCATATTAATTCATATGTTGGAAATAGGTCATCTAGGTGCTACTTTTTAAAAGTTTGAGAAAATAATCAACACAGATTATGTAAATTAATTTCTTCTGTGTTTTATTTGATTCGTTAGTCTTATGCTAAAATAATTTTAATTTATATTTTGCTTCAGTGCTTTTTCACCCTGATAACCATTTTCTTCTTACTGTCCTCATTTTGTACTTCATGCTTTGTCAGGAAGTCTTCATCGTTCCAAGGCTGCGAATGCATTTGGCCAAAGACTATATAAAATAGATTACCCGCCGCAAAGATCACTGCTGATATAATGAATACTATTTGCCATTGTGAACGATTACTCTGAAAAATGACAAAATAATAAAATCAGTTTATTGCTGGCTATCACATTTTGGAATGTATTGGTACTTACTTCATCCTGTACAATGATGCCGACCAGCAGAGGCGTCAGTATGGGAATAACATTGGCGGCAGTATTAACGATCCCCATCAAAATGCCAGCATGATTCGGGGACAAATCAATAGTATTAAGAGCACTGCCGATTGTGGCACCAGCATTTATGCCCACATTCGCTGTAATCAGTATTATGGCTAAGGCTTTCTGACCTTCGCCTACGAAACTGACACCAATCAAACCAATAGCTGGCACACAGAAAGCAAGCGAATTAAATGTTTTGCGTATGGCGGTCAAGGATAAAATTTGGCGATTAAGCAAAATATCAGCTGCTAGTATATAAACAAAAGTCATAATCCACATCGCCAAATAGGGTAATGCTGAATAGAGTGCATTACTCTTCATGTTCATGCGTAAAACGCCATTCATATAGAAAGGTATTTCGGCCTGAAGTGTTGAGAAACCCCATGATTGCGTTGATCGTGCCACCAGTAAAGCCCAAAATGGCAAAGACGTCATAATCGCCTTCCATGGTATTGGAATTCTTCGTTCAGCTTCATTGGTAGCTATCAGTGCCTTATGTGCGTTCTTTGAAGTTTCAATATAATTCAGTTCAGCTTGACTTATTCGTTTTGATTCTTTTGGTGAATTGGATCCATATATCATCCATAATACGCACCACGCTAAGCCCACTGCACCCGAAATATATGATATTCCAGGCCAGCCGAGGTTTGATGCTGCAATAGTGCCACTTAGAAACATGGCCAATAAAGTACCACATGCAATGCTGGTATTCGCTAATGCTCCCAAACGATTACGTTCGTTGACTGGACACCAAGCTGCTAAGTGAGCGTGTGTACAAGGAAATAGCAAGCCTTGAAAAAGACCCATTATAACGCGTATACAACAGTAGACTTCCCAACCACCCCATGATACACAGAATGGTGGGAGAATAGCGAATACCGCTGATCCAAAAGTGGATACAAGCATTGTGCGTTTGGCACCAAAACGCCGACAAAGATATCCACCAGGAAATTGTGTTACGAAATTACCCCAAAAGAAACTGGAGAGAATATATGATTTCTCCATTTCAGTCCAATAATATTCCTGTAAGTAAAAATGGGATTGTTGGTTACTTTTATTGATAAATTGATACACATCTCTAGCTATATTTACGGTGAAATTAGGATTTGTTGTCTTTGCATTTGTCATGGCCACAACGGCTACACCAACATTGAATTTAGCTACATAATTGGCGACTATCGATAGAAATAGGAGGAGAACTTGTAGATGCCGCTGACCCATAATGGGACCTAAAAGAAGGATATAATTGATTAAGTATTTTTTATTCTTATAAGATGCTTTTTGATTGTGATCGAACTTTGATTGAGTTAGCATTCAACTTGGGGCAGATTTACAAATATACTACCTTACAAATGTATGTAGTACGATGTGACTACGATATCTGATGCATCAACCAACATGAGACCTCAATGAAATAAGAATGGAAAATTACTTCAGGAAGTCTAATTACAAGGTCGTGGAGCATACTTTCTGAAGTTTGAATTGAATGCAAAAAAGCATACCAAAGCAAGGTTTTTTTAAAAAATTTAATGCAATAAATAATAATAATAATAATAATAATAATAATAATAATAATAATAATAATAATTTAATAAATCATTGTTATTTAATTTTTTTTTACTTTCGCTGACGTCTCAATAGCTAAAACGTCTGCAAATATAAAGACAAGTTATTTTGTGTTTTCTACCGTTTTTAAGACGAAGTTTTTAAATTTTGGAAAATAAGCTCAAATTTAAAAAGTATTAAGTACTGTGATTAAGAAATACAATAGGCAAAAATTACTTATTTAATAGCAATTCTCTCAAAAAAAGGGACTACTTCAATCATTAAAATTGCGTATGAAATTCAAAAGTTATCCCTAAAAGAAAAAATATTAAGTCTGAATGTGGTTCTGTTTGGCCATATTAGATTTTACTAGAAAAAGATATGAATAGCTGAAAAGAAATCAAATTCTGCTACGTAGTGCCTGACTTGTGCAATCATGTGCCGTAACTTAAAAAATAATATTTCAACTATTGCTATAAGAAATTGGCGAAAAAGTATAAGTCATGCAAAAATGTGTGTGTGAAGTTGGCCAGCACAAGGAAACCTTCTTAGAATTATGAAAAATGCTTGACCAACTTCACACTTAACATTTATTTTCCTTATTGAAATCGAATCCTTGGATACGGCACATAATAGTACAAGTCGGGCACATTGCAGAACAAGTTTTATTTTTTAAAAATCAAAAGATGTTGTGCCAGCTTCTTCAGTGAAATAAAATCTCTCTTTAATTCAATTCTTTAACCGAAAAAAAGAGAGTTAGGAATGAAAAAAAAAAAATTGCACCTGTCACCACGTATTTATTTAAAAGTCTTCGAAAAATTGCAAATTCTATAAAAGCCTCAATTTTGAAGTTACACAAAGCTTTCAGATATTTTTTTTTTTTTGATTTTTTTAAAAAACATAAGCTCAGCTAATTTATTACCTTTAGAAAACAAATAAATTTCTACATTTTCGTTTAAAAATTGTAGTTCTGGTATCTCTTTTTTCTTGTCTCTTACCCCTTTGTTAAGTTGCGATAAAATATAAAAATCATACATTCAACTTTTCGAACCTCTAGTGGTCGCAAATTCGATTTTCTTAAAATTTTTTTTCATCTATTTCAGTGGATGTTTTATCTTTTTGATTTTTCCCTAGGACGAATCATTGTGAATCATCAGTTAATTATTCAGTAGTCATCGTGTTGTCACATGGATTTTCTGCAATCACCAAAAAAAACCGAAAAGGGTTGGCAATACAGAGATATTTTTGAATTTTTTACTGGTTATCATGAGGCCTTCAACATGAATTTTAAAACAGCCTTTAACATATGAGAACTCCGGACTAAACCATGCAAAATTTTATTGATTTTCTTATAAGAACATATGCATGCCTTCAAGGTTTTTTTTTTGATTTTGTGTAATTCTTAATGTATATGCACTTAGACGCAATATGACTGTAGAACAGCGATGGGCACGTAATAGAATTTTCTTTCCTCATGGCTCGAACCGTTATTCGACGCACAAACCAGCAAAAAACCAATCGCTGAATTTTAATGCTATCGACGCACAGCGTTGACTTGATTTCAAATGAAAACAAAAACAACACACAAAGGCATTAGCGACGGCGCGGCGCCGCATTGAGTATCGACGAGTGTAGCAATTGTTTTTGTTTGTAGTGCTTTTTGATTTTTTTTTTTTGTGCTGTTGGCGAATTTGGAAATGAAAGCACAAAAACTTAAAATTTCGTTTTTTACTGCTTGATTTTGTTGCTGCGCTCTTTTTCTAGATTTCCATGCCCACCGTTGCTGTAGAAAATATATTATCAGTTTTCCACTGATCGCTTATCGGTGAAAATAACTACATTTAACTTGTTGTTTCTATTTTTTATTTTACCCTAGAAATAATGCAAGTTCTGCAATCAACTTTTGGTATCTTAACTTCTTCACTTTATTTAATTTATTTTCAGAACAACTTTTTAAATTAAATTATTTTATTGATTTTTTCCAAGCTATTTTGAGGATGCTATGTTTTTAGAAAATTTTGTTTTTTAAACAATAATTTAAAATTGATCTTGACAGCACGGCTCACAAACTGCATTAGATGCAGAGACTGAGCTTGGGAATCTATTCATGCCTTTGGGACAGTAAAGTGTTGCACAAAATTAATTAATATTTGTATATTATGAAATAACTTGTCTTGTGAAAATACAGTTTGGCCAGTATAATGTGACTCAAAATCATTTGATTTTAAATTTAGTCTGGTCAAACTGGATTTTCTCAAAACAAGTTTTTTTCGTAAAGAAAGAAACACGTTCGGCAGGAACAATTCCTACGACGTACGCTATTAGATGCTGCAAAACAAAGAATTTGTGTAACTGTTTATGCAAATGAGACATGCATATAATTCTTAATTATTCCTAATATAGGCTATTACAAATCAGGCTTTCAATGTAGATATTGCACGCCTTTATTTAAAAGCTGAAAACAACGAATGAAAAAAAATTTTAAATCTTATAAGAATAATTTCAAAGAAGTTTCATATCTGTTGCAATATGCTGATCCTATTTTTTTGACGTTGTTAAGTTTTGAGGAACTTTTAGCCAATTCGCTCTGTTAAAATGATTTGCAGTATTCCTTTGCGTGAAATTTCTCCTTAACACTTCCTGTCCAACCTTAAAACTTACCGCTCGCATTCGCACCGTTTTTCGTTGCTTTCAATTCTGCTTTCTTCTAGCATACCAAGATTCTTTTAGTCTTACCATATGCTGTCCAAAAACAAAAAAAATTTAAACTTTGTTTCTTTTTTTAAAAATGATATTTATAGTCTGCGAAATATTCTGGGCATAGCTTGGTTTGGAAAAAAAAGGTGATAACACGCACCCTCTATAAGAAAAAAAAAAATATATCTCATGATGAATGAGACTGCATATACAAAAGGTATGAGCAAAAGTATGCTTCGATGAAAAAATGGCGGTGCCATACCCAATAACGTACATAGGGAAGAGGGGTTAGAGTGCTAGAGTTTTTGAATGGACCTTTTTTTTTGGTGAGGTAACTGAAGTTTTTGTTGAAAAACATGAAATTTCTTTCGGTAGGGGCGGCAAATAAATTGTTTGCCCGAGGCACCCTATATGCCCCTGGCCGTACCACCCATATGAATAATACCGAAATATAATTACTTCACGGATTTCCATAATTCTTTTTCAAAAGCTATCTACGTTCTGTTGAAGGTCCTTATTACGGTTTAGAAAAATAGGCTACGACACGCTCCCAAAATCAAATTCAAAATCAACTCTTTGATGTAGATTAGTGTGACTTGGTACATAAATACATTATAAGTATGGGTAAAAATAAATTTCAATGAAAAAATCGGCAGTGCCACGCCTTTTATATGAGCAAAAACCGTAAAGTGCTCATTTGTCGCATATTACCTTCGGAATTACTCAAGGAAATTTCCTATTTTTTCTGTTAAAATGTCTCTTATTGTCTGTGAAACATTCTTAGCATAGTTTAGTTTGGAAAAATTGAGTGGTGTCACGCCCCCTACAGAATTTTATTTTCAAAATTCAACGTACGGTCTTTAAGCTTCAATTGTTATTACTAAAGTTAAATTTTATACATCAAGCTGTTAATTTTTCTTTATTCAAATAATATTAATTTTTCCGATTCTGATCATTGGCACGGAAATTTTCCTCAATCGCACCAACGTCCTGTCCAGACTTTCTTGGACGGAGACTTTAACCAAATCAATATCAATTATTTCCTAAAAAAAAGTTGCTAATAATACTTTTAAGAAGTTTTAGGGAACCATGTTGCTACGTATATATATAGCAACACAAATGGTAAAGAACTGTTCATTATGTGACTGGTGTCCTTCCAAAGGCTTGTTAAGTAAATCCAAGTCATTCCATTAAGGCTTATGGCCCATTTTCAATAAAATGCACACTTAATTTTAATTGCATGCGTATCAGAATGTGACGTTAGTTCATGTTAAAAAGTGGAGTAGCGAGTTAAATGCGGAAATTGTGTGCGTCAAAGTTAACACTCGACAGAGTTAAGTAAACATTCCTTGACAAATATTTTAAAGGATATTCTTAAAATTAAATGGAGATATTTACATCTTTCAGACATTTTTAAAAGATATCAGCACTTTCAAAATTAAAAATTTGGGAAATTCTTAGGTGTGATACCGACTAAAGCCTTGGTGGTCCTTTTTCATCTTGATCTCCTTGAACTCTAAGCTAGGCCGAAGTCAGCTTGCTCGGCTATTAGACTCAGAATAACTTTTAGCTGGTCCGACGAAAGGACAAAACACTCATAATACATGAAGGGAGGACTCCCGGGGAGAAGAGGTCACATTTTTTCTACACGGATGGTGTTGGATATGGTATTTACTCTAAGAACTGAAGTTAAGAATTGGTGCGAGGTTACCCGATTATTGTAGAGTTTCTCAGACAGCGGTTATAGCTATAGAACGGAAAGAATCCTGACTGAGGCTTCAAAAGAGACATAAACATTTACTGAAATCATCAGGCTGCTAATAGATCCTTACAATCAGTGGTATACTTGTGGCTCAGAAATGGCGCTCTGCTTATTATTTAGACATCAATCTCGTCCGGGTGTCTCGGCATAGAGATTGATGACAGTTGCAAAGCGGTGAGTTCCAACTGATTCCAATAGCTTCCACTCAAACCTTTTAACATCTGGTATACAATAACCTACGTCTATGGTGACAAACGGCTTATCTCCCGGATCCAACCTAACCTTGCCTAGTTCAAAAATAACATAATTTTAATACCTAGATATGTTGAAGATAGGTTATACGTTTTGAAATTATGAGAAAATGATCAGCACACATTATCTTAACTAATTTCTTTCACGTTTTATTATATTCGTTAAACGTATGCTTAAATTAGGTTTAATATAAACTAAAATTAAAGGTAGCTTGTTTCAGCACCTCTTCATTTCGGTGTCATTTTTCTTTGTACTGTCCTCATTCTGTACTTCATGCTTCGTAAGGAAGTCTGCATCGTTCCAAGGCTGCAAATGCATTCGTCCAAAGACTATGTAAAAGAGATTACCCGCCGCAAAGATCACTGCAGATATAATGAATACTATTTGCCATTGTGCACGATCTTTCTGAAAGAACAAAATAATACAATCAGTTTATTCCTAAATATCGAGTCAAATTACTTACATCGTCTTGCACAATGATGCCGACTAGAAGAGGCGTCAGTATGGGAATAATATTGGCTGAAGTATTAACGATACCCATCAAAATTCCTGCATGATTTGGGGACAAATCAATGGTATTAAGAGAACTGCCAATTGTGGAACCGGCATTTATGCCCACATTTGCTGTCATCAGTATAATGGCCAATGCTTTTTGATCTTCGCCTACAAAGCCGACACCAATCAAACCAATGGCTGGCACCCAAAAAGCGAGCGAATTAAATGTTTTGCGTATGGCAGTCAAGGATAAAATTTGTCGATTTAACAAAATATCAGAAGTTAATATATAAACGTAAGACATACACCACATGGCCAAGTAGGGTAATGCCGAATAGAGTGCATTATCCTTCATATCCATGCGTAAAACGCCATTCATATAGGATGGTATTTCAGCCTGAAGTGTTGAGAAACCCCATGATTGTGTTGATCGTGCTACCAGTAAAGCCCAAAATGGCCAAGATGTCATAATTGCCTTCCATGGTATTGGAATTTTTCGTTCAGGTTCATTGGTAGCTATCACTGACTTTTGTGCGTTTTTCGAATTCTCAATGTAGTTAAGTTCAGCTTGACTTATTCTTTGCGACTCTTTTGGTGAATTCGATGCATACATCATCCATAATACGCACCATGATAAGCCTACTGCACCTGAAATATATGATATTCCAGGCCAGCCAAGGCTTGACGCTGCAATAGTGCCACTTAAAAACAAAGCCAATACGGTGCCGCATTCAATTCCGGTATTTGCTAATGCTCCCAAACGATTACGTTCGTTGACTGGACACCAAACTGCTAAGTGGGTGTGTATACAAGGAAACATTAAGCCTTGGAAAAGACCCATTATAACTCGTATGCCACAATAGGCTCCCCAACCACCCCATGGTACAACGAATGGTGGGGTTATAGCGAATAGTGCTGATCCGAATGTGGATACAAACATTGTGCGCTTGGCACCGAAGCGCCGACAAAGATAACCACCAGGAAACTGTGTTATGAAGTTACCCCAAAAGAAACTTGAGAGAACATAGGATTTTTGCATTTCAGTCCAATAATATTCCTGAAAGTAAGAATGGGAGAATTTATTTTTTTTGCATATTAAATTGGAACACTTCGGCTGATATACTTACAGTGAAATTAGGATTTGTTGTCTCAGCATTTGTCATGGCCACAACAGCTACACCCACATTGTATTCAGCTACATAATTGGTGACTATCGATAGAAACAGCAGAAAGACTTGTAAATGTCGTTGACCTAGAATGGGAACTAAAAAAAGATATATTTGATTAGGCTTTTTCTATTCAAATAAGATGGTTTTTGACTGTGATCGAATTATTAGATAGTAAATATCGAAAGTGGCTAAAGATTTACAGAAGTACTGTCACACATATTGAGAATCAATTTGAATTGAATTTATTTAAACGCAAGTAAAAGGCAACAATTCACTCGGTGTCGAATGCAATAAGCTACGAGTGCTTCAACTCGCCTTAACTCGTAGAACATATTATTTGTGAGTACACCACTGACATTGATTGCGTAGCCTTTTGTTTTGTTTTGATTTGATTCTTGATTTGCGTTCGTAAGGGCTCGATAGGATCGCAACCATACCGATTGGCTTGATGGACGTTTCAAGCGCACTCACACAGACCTCTAGTGCCTACTATATGAGTGATCCTTTCCGGTAATTATAAGTTCTGAAATTAAATGCAATTTGCCGGGATTGCATTGGTGGGCGTGGCAAAAGAAATTTGAGGTTATATATAACGTACTATCAGAGTAACTTTATTAAAATTTGGTGTACTATATGCCTTGATATTAAATTTAATTCGATGGCATTGGTTTTGTGGGCGTGACACCTCGCACGTTAAGTAAAGGTTGTAGGCTTGACAATTTTTAATATGATTTTATTACATTGTTTGATTATTTAAACTTTTTGAACATTTTGTTTTTTCCGTTCTACTTTTTCAGCTTCTTACAACTTAAATGAATTTACTAAGATTTTGCAAAATTTCAACACGACTTTATCAACCTGCGTAAATTTTTTCGAGTTTTTCAACGTCTTTCAACTTTGTTCAATAAATTCCATATATTATTTACGCTATAAGGCTTTTCAACTGTTTCAACTTATTTCAATTTTTCAATCCCTTGCAATTTTTTCGACTTATCAATCTTCTTCAACTTATTGCGTCATTTGCCATATTTTATCGAATCTTTTAGTCTCTTACAACTGTTTCAACACGTTTGAACTTTTTTTAACATTTTCCACATTTATTCATCCTTTGGAACTCTTTCACTCTCTCTTTCAACATTTTCCATATTTTTTTTTTTTGATTTTTTCAACCTCTTTCAACTGTTTTAACATTTTTCAACCTCTTTGAACGTTTCTCAACCTTTTCCACTTTTTTTCGACTTTTCCAACATTTTTCGGCTTTTTCAAGCTTGTTAACATTTTCCATTGTTTTTCATTATAATTTTTCAGCCTTTCTCACATTTTCCAAAGCTTTTCAGATTGTACGATTTCAAAATTTTTAAATATTTTTCATAAACCATAAAATTACGGGCAGAAATAGTCCGATTGGTTCTGAGTCTAAGAAAAAAAGAGGAACCTTTGCGGGACGTCGCTAATTTTATGGGTAGGAATTTAACTTTTTTTGCAAAATATTTTTATGAAAAACAAGAAATTAAACTAAACGTAGACCAACAAAAACCACTTCAGCAATTAATCGTCAAATAGTTATACTTATACTCAAAAAAGGATCTTTTCAAGTCTTCCAATGTGATTTCTGCAGAAATTGGAAATATAATGAGCGCTTCTACAGTCCGTCGCCATTTGCAACAGGCAAACCTTCCCGAAAGAATCACTGAAAAGGTTTTGCAGACGCGTGCAATAAATTTGGACATGAGGAGAAATTTAGAAAAGTCTCACACCAGCTGGTCGAGCCTTGATGATGAGAAAAAAAGACAAAATATTTTATGGAGCGATTTAGAAATGACTCCGGAAAAAATGTTACACGCCACTAAGTTAAGGAGTTCCATGTCCTATTCACAAAACAGACACTTGAGCATGGTAGCGGCAACATTATGGTATGGGACTGTTTTTCGTGGAACGATGTCGATCCAATTTTCCAAACATCGCACAAAATGGTGGCAGCTGAATACAAAGATATTTTGGAAAATATAATGCTGTCATGAGCAGAAGAAAATATGGCTCTTGGTTGGATATATCAGCAGGATAATGACCCAAAATACACGTCCAAGTTAGTGTTTTGAGGACAATAAAATCAATGTACTCACTTGGTTCAGCCAATCACTGGACTTAAACCCCATTAAAAACATGTGGGGGCACTCAGAAAACAAGATTGTGGGAATACATCCAAATATCCTGGTATGAAATACCCAAAATAAGATTGCCTTAGTCTTGGTCAACACAATGCCAAAAAGAAGGGCAAAAGGAGTAAAGCAAAATGGTGGATATAATAGATAGTAAACATATAGTAGAAACGTCGATGCTATAGCTGAAAAACTATGTAATTGGCGTAAAATGTAGCTATTTTTTTAAGCAGTATAGTTTTTTTTAAGTATTTAATAAACATCTATTTTATATGTTATGCCTCAAAAGCTTGCGAAAAAAAAGGAGATCAAATTGCCTCTTCAGTGAAAGAAAATTACAAAGTATATAAAGCATTTTAGTGAAGCGTTGTGAAAATAGAACGAAATCAAGACAAATATGAAAAATTTTTTTCTCTCTCTTGAAATCAATTCTTTTGCGTAAAAACAAAAATAGAATAATTTGCTAACATAAATGCAGATTAAACAAAAAATATTAACATTTTACTCACTTTGCTTCTGCGGAATCGTTGACGTTGAGCTCAGCGCTGCCATGTAAAGCTGCTGCTGAATTTAAGCTATGTTAATTAGTAAAAGTTGTTGTTGTTGCATTAATTAACATGTATGAAATAGATATTTCAAATTATTATATATCCTCTCTCAAAATAGATTATGATAAAAACTATCTCCTTAATTTGTAGCTACCTTTTCCAAACAAAATTATGTTATTGTTGTTATATAAAAGTTAAAAAATTCTAGATACTTTTTTTTTTGGATTAATCCCATAGGTCTTAACTGGAGAATATTTTCAATTTTTCAATGAATGTTTTTCACAGAATGTTTCCGAAATTTGAAAGTCAAAAATAATTACACAGTAATATAATTGGTTCAATGTGAAATATTTAGTTATTATAAAAAATTAAACATTTTTTTTTTCGTGGGCCTTTAACTTTAAAATATTAAAAATAAACTAAATTTTGTTATCAAAATCCGAGCTCCGACGATTTCGGTTGGCTATGACTTAAAAAAAAATTAATTTATTTCCGATTTTTTGATTTATGCTCTCTAGCCATTTTTGAACCGAATAATCAAAAGTTAAAGGCCAAAAACAAAACTTTATATCAGATATTTTTTGATCCGAAAATGGTTAGAGAGCGCAAATGTTGACGAAAATGAAAGTTTTTTTTTAAATAAAAACTAACCGAAACATCAAAAAATCAAAATAAAAGTCGTTTGAAGTCGAAATCCAAAAAAAAAAAAAAAATTTTACATGAAATAATAAAAAACAAAATATTTTTATTTCAAAATCGGGCCTCGATGATTTATTGGCTTTAATTTTAGAAAAAAAATATCATTTGCAACAAGATTTGCGCACTCTAGCATTTTTGAATCAAATAACTCGATTTGCGAACAGTATGCTATGGTGAAATTTAGACACCAGCTAACTATCGACGACCACAGTAAGCAGTGTGGCACGTAGCACAACATGATAATGTTGGTTCACGACATTAAATGAAGGCGATGTGTTGGAACAAAGTGCGCTTCAGTAGTAAAAAGTATGTGTGTCAAATGTGATGTTGGATTGCAATTATAAATATCACTTTAGTTCTGTTTCATTATTTTTTTTTGTTTTTCTCCCATTTTTTATATAATTTTTTCCACTTTACTATTCTTTTTGTATCTTTGAATTTATTGCTCAGTTAATAATTATAAAATAACAATTATTAAAGTTTTTATATGAAAATATATCATTTTTTGAGCAACGAAAAATTCGAGCTTTGGGACGTGGAATTATACTTTTCTTTTCTTTATTTCTTCACTTGCTATCGTCTGTCTAGAGCTAACAATTTCAACCTTCTAACTAAAGTTTACATTTTACAATTTTTTATTTCACCTTAGAATTAATAAAACTTCTGCAATACAGTTTAGGTGTCTCAACTTCAGCACTCTAATTAATTTATTTTCAAAACAACTTTTTTAATTAAATTATAATATTGATTTTATCCAAAACTTTTGTGCAAGCAACGTTTTTTTTTTCATATAATAAATTAAAATTGATTAGCTTTTGTTCTCTACAGCACGGTTTCTAAACTGCAATAGAATCAGAAACTGAGCTCAAGATTCTATTCATGCCTTCGGGACAGCATCAAACGAAATTTGTTTTTTTATGAAATAACTTGTTTGGAGAAAATACAATTTGGCTAATATAATGTGACCGATATTATTTTGATTTTAATTTTGGTTCACACTATACTGGCCAAACTGTATTTTCTCAAAACTAGTTTATTCGTAAAAAAAAACAAACATGTTCGGCAAGAACAGTACTTGGGTACGCTATTAGATTTGTTTATATTATAAGCAAAACAATTTGCAATACATGCGACAGGTTGATGCTTTTTAAATTCGAGTGCGAGTTGAGTACGCAGCTATTGAAATTAACGTTTAAACACACAAACATGTGCAAGCTAAGAAGAAATTAGTGTGCAGAAGCGGGCAACTAAAATATGCCTTAGCGTGCACGCAAAACATTGAGTTTGTATAACAGTTTATGCAAATGAGTTTTCTTTCAAATTGTTTGATTTAACTGAATAAATGACTCAAAAATTAATGTCAAAAGTGTAAGACCGATTGACTTTTGATCAAGGCACTAGGGCTCTTTATATATCGACACTTTTTGTTGATCTAGGCTTAGAGTTATCTGAGGATGTAGGGTGATATAAGGGTGTAACAATATGCTATTCAAAAACAGCAAAGTAAGGACTTTGAGATGTAGACTAGTGCACGGTCTTACGCAAAGCACAATTAATACTGCTAATGTGCACATCTCAACCGCGTGAACTTTTGCTGTGAGATGAATACACCGATGTGCAGGTGTTTTTAATACCAAATGTAGTGAAAAAGGTTTCAAATTTGTCAAATCGAAATTGACTTCCGTTGGCACTAATTACTGTTTCTGGAACTTCAAAAATGTCATAAAAATTTACTTTCAAAAACTGAATAGATGGACTTGTCGTAAATTTCTTGAAAGAATACAAAAACGTAACTTTGAAATGTTGTCCAACACCTTGGTAAAGGTCCTTTTAGATCAACTTAAAAGCGCTGAAATATTTTATTGTAAGACAAAAATTACCCAGTGTTGCCTGTTAACTTTTGTAGAATGCTTAGTTTTCTTACAGATATCACACCTTAGAACGTAAGCACGCATCGTGCAGTAAAAAATGGCCAGTGGAAGAATCTTCTCCCACTATCTTAGTAACATCTCAATGTGCAGTTGTTGAGCCAACGTGCGCGTAGTGAATTACTTTTACTTGTAAATTATTCGGATCAGTCAATTTCCAAGAAGAATTTTCTTGCTCTATCTCGTCATTGTAATATTCCGTCCGTTTTTAAATATACTTGTCACGAATTCATAGGTTTCAATTAGGTTTTATTTTTTTCACTATATGTGACAATACCATACTATCGAAATCTTTTGACTAGAAATTCAACCTTTATAGTGACAATACAAAACGGTTCAGTAATATCTTACCTGATTACGTTACACAGCTTCTAAATCGCACGTTGCACAAACGCTAACTCTATCTCATTCTCAGAGTTCAATCCGTCTCCATACCAAATTTCATTGAAATCGGTCTATTAATTTAGCTATGGAAACATATTTTCCTGTTAGTGGCGTAGCGCCACCCACGAAAATTAAAAATAAATAGCTCAGAGCTTAAGCTATCTCCATATCAAATTTCATAAAAATTCATTCAATTGGGATAGTTATGAAACATATTTACTATTTGTAGGCGTGACACCGCTCATTAAAACAACTATTATTCCTCAAGGCTCAATCTATAAATATGATTAATAGGTATTTCATCAAAATTGTTCCATTTTCTTAGCAATATTAATGTATTTTCTTGTTAAGAGCGTGGTACCACCCACTAAAACCAGTATCTCTCAGGAATCAGTATATTCCCATACACCATGGCTCAGCCGTGACAAGAAATTAAAAGTAATTTTTTTAAGAAACCTTTAATGTGGTCAGTAAGAAGTACTCTTTGTTTCTACACTTGGGAAGGAATGACCTTACCAACTCAAATGGCATAGCTGCAAACTTATACCACGGTCGATTTGGTACCGTAAAAGCGGAGTTTGTTTGGAAGAGCGTCCAAGTCCAAGCAGTGATTGATTGATCCAGGCTTTCTTACTTAGACAACCGGAGTGGACTAACTCCTCGATGATCCCCATCGCCAGCATTCAGTCTCATGCGCTTTTCAACAGCAGTCGATATTGGAAAATGACTGTGTTTAATTGATTTTGCCTGGCCAATGTCAATCACATGCTCTAAAAAAGCAGTTTTATCTAAGCCCTCGTCTTCATCGGATGGAAAGCTGAAGAGCTCAAAAGTTTTTTTGAGCTAAGCTAATCTTCCAGAAATCCTCGCGCAAGTAAATGTCTTGTGACAAAGTATGGATTACGCATGAATTGATGTTCTTAGATTAACGCCTGTATGTACAGGGTGAGATTGAAAAACTGCAACAAAGTAAAACGCCATAATTTTTTCATTTTTTTTTTCAATTTTATTGAATGAAAGCAAAAAATGTCGAAAATAATATCAAATTTTAGATTTTTCGAATTGGCCACCTTTGGCAAGAGTTAAGGCCATCAAACGGCCAATGAAACCGTCACACGCTGCCTAAAAGTGGCTCTGCGATATTTTGGCCCAATCTCGGCGAAGGGCATGCTTGAGGTGATCGACATTTTGGTATTTTTTAGTGCCAACCTTGCTGTCCAAAATACCCCAGGCACAATAGTCCAACGGATTGGCATCCGGAGATTTTGGTGGTGGAAATGAAGCGAGGAACCTCATTTCTTAACCATTCTTGGGTGGCAGTTCACCACTTTCAACTCTTTGGCTCTTACGAGTCTAACTTTTTTTTGTGCATCGGTAAGTTCTTGCACTTTTTGGAACTTCAATGGCTTTAGTCCAAGCTCAATTTTCAATATTTGCCGAATGGCATATTGCGATATGTTCAGCTCACGAGCCATTTCGCGGATTTCGTTCAAGTCGCTTCTTCACTTTTCGAAACATTTCTGCCGATGCTGCTGTTTTTTTTTTTTCGTCCATTACCTGGGCGTCGTGCTACGCTGCCAGTATCACGGTAACGAGCAATGGCACGAGACACAAAAGATTTATTCACTTTTAAATGCTGGTGGGCAGTACCGATAGCCGCTTGTGGTTTTCCAGCCAAATGAAAAGCAATCACACTGTAACGCTTAAATTCCATCACGAATTCTCACCAAAATGCTTTTGTGCGCTTGTAAACAATATAATGAGCTGTCACTGGAATAAATCTGACAGCTGTGGGACGAGCTGTTTAGAAATGACAGCAGTCTGAAGTTGGTTGCAGTTTTTTCATCTCACCTTGTAATATGTAGCAACATCACACCTGATTTACGAGTACTTCGGTAACATTAACGGAAGGATATGAAGCATGAGCTTTCATTTCAAAACTGATAAAGTCTCAAGTGTTTTCTTTCAAGTCCAACGATCATGAACTATGGTAGCTAAATATGTTATTCTAAGTATATTTATGAATTTGTATATATTATTTAACTAACTAAAAACATTAGAATGAGGACTATGACCATCACAGTTTTCATTTTTACCAAATATCTTTGGTTTTTGATTTTTTAACAAAATCACTGCAAAATTGTTACAAATAATTTGGATTTTTTTTTTTTCGCTAAAAGCATATGGAGATAGGCCATCTGAGTTCAACTCTCTCAAAGTATGAGAAAAAAATCAACACAGAATTTTATATATAAATTACTTCCTTCCACGTTTTATTTGATTCGTTAGTCTTATGCTAAAATTAGTTATTAAATAAATTAAAATTAAAACATCATTTAATTGCTTCTTTACTCTTGTGTGCCTCCAAGGCTTTTATCTTTTTAATATCCTCATTGTGCACTTCATGCTTCATCAGGAAGTCTTCATCGTTCCAAGGTTGCAGATGCATTTGCCCAAAAACTATATAAAATAGATTACCCGCCGCAAATACCACTGCTGCAATAATGAATACTATTTGCCATTGTGTACGATCAGTCTGAAAGAAGCCAAAATAATACAATCAGTTTATTGCTGGATATCACATTGCGATACTTACTTCGTCTCGCACAATGATGCCGACCAGAAGAGGCGTCAGTATGGGAATAACATTGGCCGCAGTATTAACGATACCCATCAAAATGCCAGCATGATTCGGTGACAAATCAATGGTGTTGAGAGCACTGCCAATTGTGGAACCCGCATTTATACCCACATTGGCTGTCATCAGAATAACGGCCAAGGTTTTTTGATCTTCGCCTACGAAACCGACAGCAATCAAACCAACGGCTGGCACCCAAAAAGCGAGTGAATTAAATGTTTTGCGTATGGCAGCCAAGGATAAAATTTGGCGATTTAATAAAATATCAGAAGTTATTATATAAACATAAGACATGCACCACATGGCCAAGTAGGGTAATGCCGAAAAGAGTGCATTACTCTTCATGTCCATGTCTAAAACGCCATTCATATAGGATGGTATTTCAGCCTGAAGTGTTGAGAAACCCCATGACTGCGATGAACGTGCCACCAGTAAAGCCCAAAATGGCCAAGATGTCATAATTGCCTTCCATGGTACTGGAATTTTTCGTTCAGGTTCATTATTAGCTATCACTGACTTTTGTGTGTTCTTCGAAGTCTCAATATAGCTAAGTTCAGCTTGACAAATTCGTTTTGATTCCTTTGGTGAGTTAGATGCATATATCACCCATAATACGCACCACGCTAAGCCCACTGCACTTGAGATATATGATATTCCAGGCCAGCCGAGGCTTGACGCAGCGATAATGCCACTTAGAAACAAGGCCATTACGGTGCCGCATTCAATTCCGGTATTTGCTAATGCTCCCAAACGATTACGTTCGTTGACTGGACACCAAGCTGCTAAGTGAGCGTGTATGCAAGGAAACATTAAGCCTTGGAAAAGACCCATTATAACTCGTATGCCACAATAGGCTCCCCAACCACCCCATGGTACAACGAATGGTGGAGTTATAGCGAATAGTGCTGATCCGAATGTGGATACAAGTATTGTGCGTTTTGCACCGTAACGTCGACAAAGATATCCACCGGGAAATTGCGTTACGAAGTAACCCCAAAAGAAACTGGATAAAATGTACGACTTTTCCATTGGTGACCAATCAAATTCCTGTAAATAAAAATGCGAGAATTGGTTACTACTATATATTGAATTGGTGAATATCATTGGTTATAGTTACGGAGAAATTAGGATTTGTTGTCTCAGCATTTGTCATAGCCACAACGACTACACCAATGTTGAATTTCGCTACATAATTTGTGACTATACATAAGAACAGCAGAAAAACTTGTAAATGTCGTTGACCCAACATGGGACCTGAAAGAAATAAAGATTTTGTTAGCCATTTTGCACTCATCAATAATTAATAAATAATCTTCAGAGCTAGTGACTCCTCTTATTAACTGACAGTTTAAAGTCCCACGACTACTGTAAATTTAGTGTCACCTTCAATCACTGCAAGTGCTTATATCTTCCTACCTAGTGCACAGTCTTCACTGCAGATATTTCTGATTCATATTACGCTGTATAGAAATTCAAAAAGGTTGCAATCTGCACAGATTCTTTATCTGTAATAAAATCTACCAGAAAGAACGACAATAATAATTTTTACCGAGCTAAATTTAAAAACATATAAATAACACTCGGATATGGGTTCCTTTGCACACAGGTATCTCTGGAAACGAATCTGCTGACGAAATCGCAAAAAATGTAGGTAACTTTCCACTGCTTACTATAAACCATCATAATACTGACGATTACAACAAATGCTGGAAGAAATATCTGAAAAAAGACGCCAACACATGTGGCATAAAACGTCTAGTTGGTATAACCAAATTACTGCAGAAAAATATCCACCAATGACTTCTGGATAGTTACGGCAAAGAAGTCTTTTACAGCTAGAAAAATTATTTGAGCAAATTTTACAAGACATATTTTGTTGTCAAAAATCAGTGGCCAAAAATGAAGCGGGATGAGCCTTGCATCTCTCATAAAATCAAAACCTATGAAACGCTGTACCATTATCACTACCCATGTGCATACGTAGTAGAGGTCTGCATGAGTGCAGTCAAAACAACTAACAAGGCACTCATGGAACGTTACGAGTCAATCGATTTTTTGTGCACAAAAACCACAAATCAAATAGAAACAAATCTAAACACCAAGCAGGAGAGGTTAGTGCAAGAAATAGCTTTAGAAGTACTATGGGGACTCTGCACTGCCAACTTCAATGGTAAAAAAGTGGCATACTGAGTTTCGTTGCGGTCGTAAAAGCACTAGTGATGCTGAACGTTCTGGAAGGTCAATTGAGGTCAATTAACTTAAAACTGCCAAAAAAATTCACGATATGGTTTTGGCCTACCGGAAAGTGAAAGAGTTTGGTTTTAGAAGCTATCCATAAGATGGGTTCCGCATTTGCTCTCAATTGACCATAAGCACAACCGTGAGACGTATGTGGTATCAATGGCAAAATTTCATGAATTCAGCTACGAAGTGGTACCTCATTCACCATATTCTCCGGACAAAAATAATGGGCTCGGTGGAAAGAGATTTTAGCTCCAACGATGAAATTATTGCTCAAACAAATGCCTATTTTGAGAACCTTGAGAAATTCTATTTTTTGGAAGGAATAAAAAAATTCGAGAAACGCTGGACTAAGTGTATTGAGCTAACAGAGGAGTATGTTGAAAAATAAAAACTTTTTTTTACTAAAAAAAATTGTGTTTCATTCAAAAAAGTATTGATTTATTGATCCACTCTTCTCTTTAGTTCGTCTGCACTTTTCAAACGCACACAAAAAAAGCGTCAGACGCAGTGCCTCTTTTTTAAATTTATTATGATTTTGTATGATTTCTGTTGTAAGCTAAGGGAACGTAAGCAGTGGATACATATAGAGCCATAAAAGAAGTCCTTGAAAACGTACTGAACCTTCTCACACTCAAAATCTTTGACAGAAGCGTATAGAGGAATATTTTATTCTGCTTAGCTCTCTTGTAGTTCATTGGGTTTCAGGATATGAAGTATACGCCGGCAATAAAAGGACTAACTGCCTAGCCAAAAAAGAAAGTACATCTTGCCAAGCCGGAACGACTATTTTATTGCCTGATCTAAAAAAAATTCAGAGGAAATAAAATTCAGTTTAGAGGTCTCTAGCATCAGTTTACAGAGGTCCCTCATTTGTTACTTAACAAAATGTTAAAATCTCACATATTTCTTTAAATATTTGTCTTCTGAATATGATATCTGATAAAAGTTAGAGCGGCACATAGTAGACGTTTGCAATCAAAGCAAGGGACCATCATCCATCAATCTTGGCATTATGTCTGCGCGCAAAATTTCCAATAATAAATCCAATAAAGTACTCAAATTGGTAAAATAGAGATGAGCATGATATATATGAACCATCTTTATATCACTTAATTTTTTTTGTGAGAACATAGTTTCCGCATCAACGTAGAGGTAACTTGTACTACCATCGAAATTAAAAGTCATTTTGTAGGCCGTCTTGTTTGGTTATGATTTTCGGTGTAATAAATTGCAAGGAACGGAAAATAGCTGCTTTGTTCACTATGATTGGACGCAATTATGTCGCTGGGAAACTAGGACGATTAACGTATAAATAATAATTTTAATATAAACAGCTCTGTTCACAAAAAATGCCTGCTTTCATTTGTGACTCCTAACCGAAACATTTTTTTTTTAAATTAAATAGTTTCTTAAAAATGTTTCAATTTTTATTTTTACTGCGGTTATCAGCTCATGCATTGTTCAATATTTTTTTGGCTCAAACTTTTTTTCTTCACGAACTTTGTCACCAATGCAAGTTTCATTTAATTTTTTAAGTAATTATCTTTAATAATACATTTTTGTCGTTTTCTGCAGTTGTCAATAAAAATCCTTTATCCTTTCCATTACCCTTATTTATTTCTGCAGTCATGCTTAATGATTTGTGAAAGGAGTTCCGTATTCAACCGTTCTTCCGAATTTTACTTCACACCGAACGACGGTCAAAAACAAACTTAACATTTCATATCAATTGGCAGAACATTTTAGACTCAATTGGACTTTGTTCTTTAAAGTATTGGATTTATTTAGCAAATAAATCAAAGTTTAACTCTTTATTTATTTATATTCGATAAGATCTGCAAAATTTAATCATTATTTAACTATCGCATTATTTGTATTTAAAGTAATCACTAAATTTTCACATTTCGGTATTACCGATATTAAATGTATTACATCTATTATAAAATCAAATGTTTTATTGTGAGTCGCTAGAACAGTGGTTCTTAACCGGTGCTCCGCGGAGCACCTGTGCTCCGCAATATTGTCCCAGGTGCTCCGCGAAACGAAAGCTAAACTCATATAATATAAAAAAAAAATATATAAATTTATTAGAACAAATTTTCAAAATTATGTCTTTATCATATAATAAGACACTAATCGTCTCAGTTGTATATGGACAAAAAAGTGATATTAAATAATATATAATATATATATATGTATATTACATAACTCGATTTTTAATCTACATATACAGTTGTGTGAAAAATAATAAGGACACCTGTGTTTCAAATGATTAAGTTCTAATAAAAATTAATAGATTCAGTTTTTAAATTAAATTTTGGCACTATCTTATAGTTTGGAGTTATCAATTAATAAGCAAATTAAGTTTTTACCCAGATTGGATTTTTTTTAGTCATTTTTTATTTTTAAAAAATACTTTGTACATTTGGTCTGTGAAAAAAAATAAGGACACTTCGTGTTATAATGAAAACTTTTTAAAAAACAATAAAAATTTAAATAAACTTGTTTAGGATACTGCTCAAAAATGATTTTAGAGAAGATCAATATTTAGTTGAAGATCCCTTGTTGCTCAAAACTGCTTGGCACCGCCGTGGCATTGAGTTTATAAGTTTTTGACAGATTGTTGTCGGTATTGAGTACCATGCACGTTGAATAAGGTCCCACAGCTCATTTCCATTTGACGTACACTTCCGTTGAGCGATACTTTTACAATGTGCCACAAATTTTCTATGGGATTTAAGTCCGGAGATTGTGCTGGCCACTCTAAGACCTTGACATCATTGCTCCTAAGCCACTCCGTGGATGAAAAAATCGCGTGATACTTTCCATCTCTTAAATTAGAATCCTATGACTGGATACGAAATCCATTTGTGACATTTGAATTTTCAAATACGGAACTATCTTTACAAGAAGAAGAAGAAGAAATTATTTCCTTGTGAACAGATCGCTCTCTGAAAATGGAGTTCACAAAAATGTCAAATGAACATTTTTGGATTTTCGTCCAAGAAGAATACCCATCTCTATCTAAGAAGGCAATCACGATTTTATTACAATTTGCTACTTTATATCTTTGTGAATTAGGATTCTCAACATTAACCAATATAAAAACTAAAAAACGAGAAAGACTTACCGATCTAGAAGAGAAAATGAGGGTAGCAATATCTTATATTAGACCTAATATTGGCGAAATATGTAAAACTCGCCAGGCTCAAATATCCCATTGAATTTTTTATTATATTTTATCGTTGTTATTTTGAATTTGTAACAATTTAGCTTTGTTGATTTTATTTTATATTATGTATATTATAATTATTATTTGACTTGAATAAATAAAAAAACTTTTATATATTTCCGTATATAATCCAAATTACTGGAATCAATGTTATTTGGTCTGATGCTCCGGGAAGGTTTCATGTAATTAAATGTGCTCCGTGATCCCGAAAAGGTTAAGAACCACTGCGCTAGAAACTAAGGTCAAACCGTAGTATTGAGTATTACTACTCAAAAATAAATACTCGTAGGTAAAATTATTGGCATTCAATATAACTCAGCTGATTGTGAATGAATTTGAAATTATGTCAAGAAAAATGCTATCTTGACGTAAAAAAAATACTTCAGACGTTATCTTAATTAACCGTTGAGAAGACGCATTTATTTACGACTTATGTTTAGAATACATATAAACACCAGGTGGTTTCACCTGTCAGTCAAACAATCTAAGCAGACCAGGCTCTTTTTTTCTAGGAAAAAACTTGAGATGTAGTGATAGGAGTGTACATTTATCCCAATCAGTTCGCTGGGTTTTTTTAGCACGTCAGATCTTTGAGATATTTACAATTCTAAGGGATGTATGACTCACCGAATAATGCGTTTTTCCTTAATTGGCTGACACATCAAGTAGCTTTTGCTATGTTGATCAAAAGAGTCAATGGATACGATAAAATCCTAGGACATGATTTTAAGTAATTGGCCAATAAATAATGACTTACATTTCACGGGTAAAATATCGACTTCTTAGCCAGCAGCGTGATGTGCACATCGGGCGCCCGGACAGAAAAATTGCTTCATCGCACTAGTTTAATTTACTAAAAAAAGGTTCTCTCTTTTGATTATCAAAAACCTTACCAAAATCCCTACCAAAATAAGACATATATCTGGACCATTTCCCCCCCCCCCCCCGCCCAAACCTTTCACCCGGGTGACCGCCCCTCTCATTTTCCTAGGTACGCTACTGTCCTAAGCAATCAATGAATATCTTTTTTTGAAAAATAAAATTGTTTTGAATATTTCTTTCTCTTTATGGAATCGGAACATGTAAACAAATAAATTCACTGATTTTGATTTGAACAATGATTGTTCGAAACTCTTTCTTATGATAACTACGTGAATCGCTACACTGAACAGTGAAGAAGCTCACGAGTATTTTCGTGAATTGAATAACAGAGGTCTGCTATGATGAAATGAACTGTTTTTTCTTTGTATCGTTCTTACGACTTGTCAGATTCGCTAGATAGTTGTTGTTCGAAGAATCTATAAAGCAAAAAACTGTATGTTCTTTGACAAGCTTACTCCATAAATGATATTGCTATTTTGACATCCCTCCGCAGACTTTTGACTGGTATCTCAATAGGGACATTGAGTTTGGTTTAGTGTGTCGATATTTTCCGACATCGTCAGAAGCATAAATTGGATATCGTTAGTCGTAAACGAACCCAGCGGAAGGTACTTAAGTTGTGTTCTACTTAAATATGTTGAGAATTATATACTATAGCACTTACATATATTAATGTGAAGTTAAAAAAAAATACAGGATTACCAAATTTATATATGACCCAATTAAATTCTCTTCAAACTACTTAAAGAAATAGAACTTGCTAGGCAGGGGATTACTGCACAAATTCCTCAGGACAAGGAATGTGTTGGCATGCAACTTGCTACCTGTAAGTTTCTGCTTAAAGTAGAAATAGTTAAAAATGCTAATAAAAGATGGACTGAAGGGTCAACTTGTAATATAAATAGGCAAATCTGGCCGAAATGAGATGCTAAGCGTTCGTCAGAACTAATTTCTCGCACTAGACATGGTGTCTCGTCAGTTGTCGCAGTCATAACTGGCCACTGTCTCATCGGCAGACATGGCAAGAGATTAGGTTTTAGGTCCTTCGACTTCTGTAGAAGTTGTGGGGATGTGGAAAAAGTGGAAAATATTAAACATCTTCTCTGCTTCTGTCCCGCACTTGCTAGAAAACGTCGTCGTTTTTATTTGATGATCTGGATGACCTTAGACATGTCAGTATAGGTCAGCTATATAGTTTCATTATGAAATCTGGTTGGTTCGACGAGAGGGTATAGTCAAACACCCTGCGGTATCACAATGGATCACATTTGGTCTAAATGAGTTTGTTTTTTGTTCATAACTGACTGCCCCTCCTACCTAACCTAACTTAAAGAAATATTATATTTGGCCCTATAACCAACACTTTAATTTTAATTTATGGCGTAAATAGAAGAAGATATTACTTCTAAAATTTATAAAAAGCTAATAAATATTTCAAAAATTTTTGAACCAAATCCATTTATTTCAAGCGTGGAGTCTCATGTATTAAATTTGTGACCAAAGCATTTGAACAGAGATTATGTTGCAAACAAATTCCAATATCTATGTAAACTATATCTAACTGGAGCAGGAGCTTTTTTTTTTGGAAAAACTAAGTGAATTCCTTGAAAATAAAAAGTGGTTTGACGAAAATTTTCGGCTACCTTCTCAGAAACTACACAGCTTAAATGTAAAAAGAACAAAATTTCAGCTACCCATTAAATGGACCATATACCTGAAATCATATTTTGCACAAAATGATAAACCAGTTCTTTCTGAATGGTCTAAACTCAATAATAAATTTCATAAAATGCTCTAATAAGCTTAAAAACACCCTTTATTTTCGTGCTTGTTAGAAAAATTGGCAGTACGAATATATTGTGTGCCAGGTTAATATATCTTATCACAAACGGATTGATAGCAACCCAGCTTCGTTGAACTGTCAGTAGCAACGTTATCGCAATGCTAAATTGGTAAAGTTATTTGATAAGATTAACTGTGGGAATTACGGCCTAATCGTTTTTGGTCTTGTGTACGGACGCTTAACGCTAAATGTTCAACTGTTGAAATGTTGACTTGTAGCGCATGTTTGCACTAACTGAGTTTTATCTTGATTTGATATGCATTGTTTAAATTGCTCAGTTGGTAGGCTGGTGCTTGATTTATCAGGCAATTTGTCTGTATTTGATTTACTTAATTACGACTGATCACTTGTTTTATGTGGCTACAACTCATATAAAAGCGTAATTAAGCATTTATTGGATTATCGCGACGAGGAAGCAACAGTTTTTTTTTTATTAAATCTACAGCGACTTTGTTAACTTTGATGATTAGAAATGACATTGAACTCAATTCTAAATAATATTTTGTTAAGTGTATCGCTTTGGGAAAACCGTTAGCAAGCGCTAAAATTTTGATTTTTGTTTTACTTTAAGGCATATCTCCTCAATTCTGCTTCAACGAAAATAACTAGTCTGATTTTGGATCGTATGATAGTGAACACGAAAACTCAGGTATCTAAGGTATTATAAATCTTTATGTACAAAAGAGCTTAAAAGTCAGTTCCTTATATATCAATGAAAAATGGTTCAAGTGGACCAAAACCTATATTGATTTAATAATTTTGGGATAGTAATTTTTGCTTAAACTATTGTGCGCGTTGATCAAAGCTTGCATTGTCGCTGGAGACTGAAAATAGTAAATTTTACAATGTTTCATAATATTTCAAAAGCTTGAGCACCAGGACATCTACTCCTTACAGACTCTGCATTTCTCATATATGTCTATATTTGCCTACATCACTCAAGAGTATTAGAATATTCTTTTGTAGATAACTTTTGTGCCTTGACACAAAAACAGAATATAGCAAACAAAAGTGTTGTCTTTGGCCTCGCCCAAATTAAATGCCCTACAACGCGTTAACAGTAAAAATACGTAAAAATCTTAAATTTTTATTAAAAGTGTATTTTTTACACCACACAACTTGCTGGCTGCTTTGAGTAAATTTACCCACATTAGATTTAACAAAATAAACTAAAATAGCTGCCTCTGTAACGCTTTAAAGCATATGCTTGTTTGGGAAGTGCCACGCTCTCTATTTTCAAAATGCTCCAACTTTTTGTCTGATGTTTGAGCGAAAAATTTTTTGTAATTATGCGAAACTTGGTTTCATTACTTTAAATAATTTTCTCCGTGTAGCGTCTTAATGTTTTTGTTTCTATGGAAGCAACGTCCACCGAATTCGCCAAGTTCTCGTTCAGAGCTTTTCCGAATTATTCTTACTATTTGTTTTAAATTTTGTTCAATTACCTTAAATAATCCTCGCATCATAGCATTTCGCTTACACACAAGGGAAGTGCTACGCCCTTTCGTCAAAATTAACGATAATTTTCCAGAGCTTGTATATGTTTTTCCTAATATTTTTGATAAATTTGGTAACAATACATCAGGCAACTCACTCAATAAATCATTTTCAATATTTTACTCCCATGGGCGACAGGCGTGCCCTTGAACCGACTTCAATCCTAAGGAACTTGCTTGAAAGTGTGGGCTGTGTTCCACATTCAATAAGCTTGATTGGCTTTACCGCAATCGTGATTTTCACAGAAAGACAGACGGGCTAAATCGATTTAAGTGTAGAAGCTGATCAATTATATATGTGAACTGTCCTTTGAAAAGGCAGATTAGGTGTCAAAAATTAATTTTCGATTTTTTTGAAGATACGGAAAGAGTTTGAGACGCGCTTTCACATGGCGAAAACCAAAAAGTCATAATTTGTTGAAAAGTCTAATAAAAATTAAAAGTACAAATACGAAAAAACTAATTTCTTAATTCTTTAACCCGAATTAGTTCTGATGACTTTACACGATATTTTAGGATTTTTAGGATCGTTTAGTGGTCGGTTTGGTATTTTTCTACGTCGTCGTCTTTCTCGAGACCTTTTAACGTGTTGGTTATGAGGAAGATGAACCCTGATCCACGTCTGGTTCGAGAACATCTTCACTTACCTTGGAGCCTCACGTTTTTTAGATACCAACTCTTGTTTTGGTAATAAATCCACAATATCTGCATTAATTATATCCGAAACTAAGCTGCGAACATTCTTGTAAATTTACGACTGACGCTCCAAAAATAAGTCAATTGACTCTATGATTTCTGACATTTGCTGATCGATAGGTTTTAATAGAAGATGAATCGAGTTCAAGTTCACAACGTCAGCAAATTGCTTCGTTTTTACACAGTCCGTACAAATTATAAAGTGATGAAATTTATGTTATACCAACCAATGACTTATATAATGGCTTAAGATAGCTGTCCCATTAATACCAAAAAACTTTCGCGGCCGATACAGCTCCTCTTTCTTTTCATCGACAGCATCATCATCATCGCCATTCGAACTAACATCACCATCGGACCCGTCATTATCTTCATCTTTTTCAGAGCAATATTGACTGTAGTCGGCACTAAACTTTTCATCAACACTTATTTTTCTGCAAAAGACCAAGAGAAATGATTGCATTACGTTATAACGAAAAAGACGGTCATATATTGTAGTTAGACACAAGGCAACACAGAGGATAGGGAAGGAACAACTAACGATAAACTGACGAAACGAGTTGTTTACCTTTAACTTCCATTTTCTCGAAAACTTGTTTTCGAACGTAATTGACCCCTTTTTAAAGATCAGGTCACATATACCTGCCACGACCCCTTCTACGAGTTACAAACAGAATGGCAAAGTAAACATAACCTCTGTGTAGGGTCTTTTATGTAAAGTTGTCTGTTATAATCGAAAAACACTGGAATTTAAACGATTTGAAGTCAAAATATAGACAAAATCTGCTCTATTTCCATATAAATTTAACGTCTGACCGAATTTTCACGGGTCTCGATTTTATTTAAATCTACTGTAATACATTAAAGTTTAAACTCGATTTGCTAAAATTGATTACTTGGCGTATACGGCAAAATAGCTCCCAGGCAACGGTATGGTATGATGATGTTGTTGAAGAAAATACCATTTTAATATATATTTTTTTCAAAAATTTGTACCTGATTATGTGTTTCTTGTGGAAGACAAGGCCTGTTTACCCCTAATTTAAAGTTTTTTTTTCATTAATTCAAAAGTTGTATGCTGGAAACCATTTTGAAATGCAGCTAGCTGTAGTTTTCAGTGAATTATAATAACTTTTACATTACGCTTAGTTCAGCTTAAAAACTTTTTGAAAGAAACCCTGACTTAAATGATTTAGCTAGATTTCCTCTACCAGTAAAATCATGCTGGAAACGGATTTTCAAAACTTTTACACTGGTGCTATGATTCCTTAATTGTAATTTTAAAGATAATATAATCTTTGCCTTCTAAAAAAAAAATAAAGGGATGTTTATATATTTTGTTTGTTTTTAAATTAAATAATTTATTATTCTTTTTTCTTAATATTAAGCTTATTAGTTAGTTTTCATGAGTGTAAGCCATATCGCTTCTAATATTTTCATCAACATGAGTATCTATTGGAATCCTTACTTTTTTATAAAGATTTCTTTAATTACACGACTATTAAGTTCCTTTCAATAAACCGAAATTGACTTAAACATTTAAAATACGTCCAATAATAATACAAGTCATAACGATTAAAATCTTTTATTAAATGGCGTCTCAGAGGCACATTATAGTGTCAAATACAATATAATTTTCATTGTGTCAATGTTTAACTTTTGACAGAAATTGATTTTAAAGATATCATACGATATGATTATGTAGATACATATGCATACATGTATATATGTACGTATGTGTCAAAATATTCCTCAAGTGTTTTATTATTTTGAGATTAGTCTTATAATCTAATTAATTTGCTATTTTAATATAATTTAATTGTAAGATTAACACAATATTATAATACTTTAGTTAAAATATTTTTAAAGCTCTTTCACCAACTTTTTTTTTCCGCAAATAAAATTAAAATTTTCTTTTGAAAAATTTTACATTACGCAGACTAAATTCGAGTTTAAGTAGTAGTTAACAAACAACAATGATATCATTTTAACGATTTTCATCTTCCTCTTCCTGTAATCGCAAAATATCGGCCTTATTCATAAAATAATAACTCGGTTGACGTCCTTTCAAATCCTTGTTCGTACGCTTGGCACCTTTTTGTATTAGAATATGACTTAAAGTTTCAACAGCACTTGTGCCCATTGCGTAATGTAGCACCGTACGTTCCAGCTAAGATCCATAATATATATAAAAAATTAAGTCAGTATTAATAATTCGTGTAAGTTTCAATATTTCACATACATTGTCTCCAATTTTTAAAGCCTCTGGACATATGTTAACAAAATGGTCAACCAGTTCTTCAGATTCTTTCAAGATAGCAATATGAAGCGCTGTTCGACCTGGAAAATAAATATCATTGAATATATGTTAAGTAAATACGCAAAAACACATGCGTCAAAATAAATGATTAGTTGTACCGCATTGATATATTAAAGTCTATATATAAAGAAAAAATCATTCCGAAATCTGATGCTCGCACTGCTTAAAATCAAATTTTTAAAAATGTTTAGGAACAAAATCTTATGAGTATCTCAATGAACACCAGTTTGTGGTTGATATCAACATTCGAAAAAATGTTCGTAGCAAAACCCTAATACTTCGAATAAAGAGCTTAAGAAACCCTGAAAATATTCACAAATATCTCAGTTTCTGACAGTAGTTTCCGGAATTTTCTTCAATATATAAAAATTACATAGTACCTTTTACATTTCGTTTATTTCATCTTATAAATTTCAAATCTTAACTTGTAGCTTTAGCAGAAAATGGTACTCTTATTAATAATACGAAATGTATTAATTATTTCAAGGTCTAAAATCATTTTGCTGAAAGCTGCTCTGAAAAACTGTTTCATGAAAAATAATAATAATTTTATGAAGCAACGACAAATCGGAAAAATTTTCAATCAAGAAAGTTTTTAATTGATAAAATATGTTGTTGTTAAAACTGATGCAAAAAAAAAATCAAGTTTTAATCGCGAACCATTTATTTTTTTGTTTGCTACTGTTTATGTGTATAGTCCAGACAGCTGATGTTTTTATCTTTAAAAATAGAAATCCTTGATATTTCAGTGTTTATAGGTGTTTTAAGATTGGGATCCTTACGAACAATCCCATTTTTTGACTAGGCTAGCATTTTGGCCACCTCGGCTTAAAGATGCCAAAGTCTGTGTCCTTATAACCTACACAGAGGGTATATTCCATTTATAACGCACAGAATGTGGCATGGCAGATATAGAAAAGTAAATATATTCGTCAGCAGCGTAACACCCGGAGTCGATTTAGACATGTCCGTCTGTCTGTCTGTCTGTCTGTGTATTTGTCTGCCTGGAAATAATGATTACGGGGAAAATCGAGCAAGATAATTGAAGAAAACTCGGCACACAGGCTGTAACACAGTTCTTGGGATTAAAAATGGGCGAAATCGGTCAACACATACGCCGACCGCCCATGCATGTAAAGCACTACATTGATAAAGCCATTTGATATATCATAAATACAAAAAATATTTGGAACGGACTCTGAAAAAAGTTGGTGAATTTCATATAGAGGTCGTGGCACTTTCCATGCAAGCGAAAAGTTCAAAACGCTGTACTGAGAGAAATATTGAAGGTATTCGAACCAAACTTCACAAATATTTATGTTAAAAATGTTTCAATTTAGTATTAGACATACTAAATTTTACATGCTTTGTCTTGAGGGCGTTGCAC
Organism: Meiosimyza decipiens; assembly: GCA_963680825.1. NCBI lineage: Eukaryota > Metazoa > Arthropoda > Insecta > Diptera > Lauxaniidae > Meiosimyza > Meiosimyza decipiens. The sequence continues at coordinate 56,832,578 of OY804261.1, read as the reverse complement.
CTCCGGAATAGACAAATCTTTTTGTAATGAAACCAAATTTTACACAAATACCAGAAATGGTTTGGTAAAGCATCAATTAAAAAGTTGGTCAATTTCAAAAAGAGGTGGCCACTCCTATAGCAACATGAGCTTCAAAACGCTACACAGAGGACTATGTATTTAAGTAAATATTGCCAATTTACGTTTAATTAAACCAGTTACCTTGTAGCAAGTTGGAGAGGTTTAATTAAAATAAAAATATAGGACTAAGGCGCTCTTTTCCTGTTAACGCTGTGAAAGGTATTTAACTTTGGCGAGACCAGAGACAACGATTTTACTAGATGTAAAATACTTTAAATTTTTTAGCTTTGCATGACATTAAAATCGGAGAATGGAATCAAAGCTTAAAAATTTAAGTGGCTCTTAAGAATTTTTACCATTTGTGGTTCTAATTCGGTAAAAATCGGACTTTCAAGAAAGTAGAAAAATACAAAAATGCAAGGATCTGCTTCCAAATTGATGTTATCAATTTTATAGCAGGATCATCAACTTATCAAAAGAAAGGAAACAAAAAAGAACAGCTTCGGGCACCTTTGAACTCAGTTGACCAAAAACTTAACCCGATCGAGTCACAATAGCAACGAAAAAGTTGAAAATCATTCTTTATGATAAAGTTTGAATGTTGATAAGTCCTTACTAATCGTTTAAGTGTTTAGACAAAAAGTAAAGAAGCTGCGAACACATATTTGTTCGCATGCACGTTCTTCCATTTAATTCCCGCAAAGCCTTAATCGAGCGGTGCAAAAACTATGGAGGCTATATAGAAATTGAATTTTATTTCATTTACAGCTCGTCCTATAATGATTGAAAAACTCAACTTAGACTTAATATCACCTTTAACATAAAAGGCCCTAAGTCGGCTCCTAATGATATCGAAGTACCCACCCTCAATATTCCGTACTTTGTTCCCAAATCACTGCCTGATATTATTGGCAACCCTCAAAATTTAGCTGTTGTAAGGCGAAATATTGAGAATTTGGTTCAGATAAACTTTCAACAGTGTTGGGTGTTCGGTTTTTTCGACACTATCACCACTGAACAAAGAAATAAAATAGAATTCGATCACAGTCACAATCAAAATCTCACTATCGATTTTCGGTATTCTTTCTTAAAAGCTAAATACTGTTTTAGTTAAGATTAAGATATTTTTGAATACTTTCATCACCTTGTACTCGAAATATTTTTTTCCTTACCATAATAGTTCTTAGCACTTATTAACCATTTTCCAATTGAGCTCGATACTAAATCTTTCACATGGTCAACTTTATTTTCACGTATTAATTCATGTAGCTCTTCACGTTTTTCCTATGTTTAAAAAGAGATATAATTTATTTTTTTCCCAAATTGATTTCTAAGACAACACACCTCTAATGATCTTATGCTTTGTAAAAACTCCACCAATTCATCGTGACCTTTAGAATGAGCGATATCAATTATGCTTACACCTTCATCATTAACCATATCAATAATATGATCATAACCTGATATAGCCAAATGTTCGAAGGGCTCCGAGTCACCTGGAATAAGAAAATAAATTATTATTATATCTCTATATCTATCTATATATATATATATATTTATTTATAATTAAAAACAAGCATTTTGTGTAAAGCATTTGTGTAAAATTCATTTAAAAACTTACCAACTATTGCCATAGAAAGAACAAACCGATCGATTTCTTTGGCATTCGATGGTTGATTTGCTTGTAAGGAGACATCACGTGCCGTACGATACAATTCATCACGATAGGTCACATCGATTTTGGATTCTTCGATAAGATGTAACAATCCACCACGTCGATGTGAACGTGCACAAGCAAAATGCAACATACTTTGTCCGTGCTCATCACGATCTTCCAGTTTCGGACTTACAGACTCATCTGCTGATTCCTCTTCGAGCTCAAGGCTATTTCCATTTTGAAGTTGGCCATTGCGCGTGGCATGCGATGCCGGTACCGGTGCCGGTGATCTTACCAATGCGGTAGAGTTTGTTTTACCACTATTATGCATATTTTCTTCAGTAGAGTTTGTATTTCGTGAGCGCATATATGTTTGCAAATAAGTGGATAAAAAGGAAACAGGATCTTCAGGACGTTTATTGGCTATTTCGGTTAGCGCTTTGATCAGTGGCTCTGCAAGCGCTGTTTCAAGCAATAAGTGAATAATATAGCAAGGGTTTTAAGTACTTTAAATAGAACTTACTGTTAGCTAAATATTTTCCTTGTTCTGTCTTAAATATTGGATTCGTTTGAAGAGTGTTATTTTCAACTTGGCCTGCAATTGAAATTTTTAGGAAAGCTGTTAGAGGCAGGATATACTTTTTTTGTGGTAAATACACTACTCAAGCTCTATTTACGTAGAAAGTGAGAAAAAAAAGCGAAGAAAAGTAAATGCAATACGGAAAATATATTCATAAATACACAAAACAACCATACTATGAAATTATTAAGATCTATAAGAAGGAAAATTTCACAATACTCATGAAAAATGTGTAACATTTTTGTTGTTGTTGTGTTTAAGAATACAACATTTTCTTAATAATATTAAATTAAAGCACTGCAGCAAATGTTTGAATTTCTATATCAACAATAAAGTATATATACGGTTGAAAGTTAGCCCGAATTGCGCTGGCGGTGATTAATGGCCTACAACTAACATTTTTTTGTGCTACGCAATTTTCTTGAAAACTCTGCTTGAGCAGACTTAGAAAAAAGAAAAACGAAATATTCGAAATTAAATTCAGCACAAAAACTATCAAAAATGTTGGCATGCCAAGTTCCTGTAACACACTTCCAGCAGTAATGGCGTCTTCACCAGAAATGAAAACGGTGATTGCTTAGCCCAGTTGTGCAGTGACGCAAATCTTATGCTTGGAGGGACGGACATTGTTTCAGTACAATCCTAAGCACAACAACACACAGAATTTACTCGATTTCCGGACAGAAAATCAGATAGAATATTTTTGCACAAAAAGACCATGGGAGAAAATGCAAATGCGCCGACCGCATCTTTTTTGAAGCTTCTCTTTGCTTTAAAGTAATATATTTAACAGGCCCGCGCAACGACCAAAAAGTACAGCCTACATAAACTCAAAGATACCTGTTTTCGGATTTACTTCAGCGACGAAGTTAAAAAACACAGCTACAGTCACCACTGGAGCTGAATCGAATCCAAATGGCAAAACATCAAGCTTCAATTATAAGAGGTAGTTAATCCATTTACTTCACGTAACAGAAAACTTTAGATGAGCAACGCCAATTGCAATACCCTAGAGCAAATGAGAGCTACGAGAGGTGAAACGCTAAAGAAAGACCAGAGGCAAGACGCCACACAAATCTACAACGCTCTAAAATACAAGCCTCCTGCAACAAAGTATTAATGAAAATTTCATCGAACTCGCATTCCAAAATTTAAGAAACTGTTCGATTCAAAGATCTTCGTAACGCTCACGATAGAACACGCAAGATGACGAGCAACAAATTTAGACTAAATTGGCCAAACAAAAGTTAACATGGGAACCCTTGACAACCACATATGAACAGCTTATCCGTTGCAAAGAACATTTCTCGGATATCACCTCTACACGTTAGCGCTTGCCATATGCTTCGTCCTTAAGGAAGAGCACAGCGACTAGCCTCGACATCGAATCTCTTAGGCACAACAATGCAGCGGGTGCAGATTCTATTGTTGCCAAAACATTAAAAGCTTCTCCGGAGCTCACCGTTGAGCTTATGTACCATGTTCTGATTCAAATTTGGGCGAAAAAAAAAACCATAATCGAAAGACCTGCTCATAGCAATCCCAAAAGGAAGGAGATTTATCACTATGACAGAACTACAGTGGCATCGTGATATTATCAGCTCCATTCAAGGTCTTCACGAAAATCTTCCTCAGCGAAAGTGAAGCTGCACCCAAGATCATTCATCTCCTCAGGGCTCAATATGAAGGCTTAAAATGTAGAGTGTTACATATCAGGAAACTTCTGATAAATTTGAGTCCGTCTCAGGTGTGCGCCTAGGTTAGTTGATGTCACCAATCTTGTTTCTGATAGTACTTGACAATGCTCCTAGCAGAACCTTACTCTTTGCAACTCGTGGCATTCAATGAAGTTTCAGCAAGCCTTCTAGTCATCCAGCAGACATGCAAGATAATCTTACTACCGTCAAATCTTCTTCCGAAAAGTAGGACTGAAAATCATAATAAATAAAACGAAGGTATGTGTATCCGCCCAACCAGTTCCACCAATAGATTCATGATAGCTGAATTCAGCATAAAGGAAGTGGATCTATTGGCGATACCAATAAGGACATCTATTTTAGAATCAACAAAGCGGAAGATATCTTCGATCAGCTTCGCAATGTCTGTCAATCTGCGTTCCTGTCAACGACAGTGAAGCTCAAAACCTTTGAATCAAATGTAAAGTCAGTCCTTTTGTATGGCTGTGAAACTTGGCTTAGCAGCAGGATATTGTTAAAGAACTAAGAAGTGTTCATCAACAATTATCTTTGCCGAATTCTGAATTTGGTGACCTAGGACCAGTGCCGGATTTACATAAGGTCACTACGGGCACGTGCCCCTGGGCCCCCACCAATAAGGGCCCCCACCAATATAAAAATAACGAGAGAGCGTTAGCGAGCGAGGTATGACGCTAGTAAAAATAATTTATTCAAGGAATGACTCAGGCTGCGAATGAAAGAAAAGCCCCTGGGCACGAAGTAACCGAATCCATTATAAGTAACCGAATCGACCCAGCAGGTACAATTTTTTAAATAATTAAATATGCAAACCCAAGTAACCCAATCGACCTAGCTTATGCATTTTTTAAATAATTAAATTTGCAAACTAAAGTATGGGAGTTGAATTGAGATTTGGTTTTGTGTCTCGTTTCGGTAAGCTCAGTCGAACTGAGATACCGGAAAATTCAGAAAGATTGATTAATATTTACAAAGATGCCATCGATTCCAATTTGGAAATGGAACTTTTACAGTTCCAAGCTTTCTGCTCTGAGCTATCAGAATTTCAGTTTGACCAGCAGCATACTATCAGCAAGGACCAAAAAATGTATTCCATTATAATGGTTAAAAATATTCGAGAATCAATTCCCAACGTGGAAATAATTTTACGAATTTATTTAGCTTTGATGATCGGTAATTGTACCGGAGAGCGATCATTTTCACGATTAAAGTTGATAAAAAATCCTCTAAGAACTTCAATGACTCAAGATCGCTTGAATTATTTAACGATTTTAAGCGCAAATATTGATATTGTGGGAAAATTAAATATGGACAATATCATCAAACAATTTGCTGAGAAGAAAGCAAGTAAAGTGTTTTTATACTATATATATTTATATATATTATATATATATTATATTTATACTTTTAAGTTTCTGCTTTTTTAATAACCTAATTTTTTATGAATAAAAATTTCTATAATTTTTAAAAAGTTAAAGCTCATAAACGAGTCCTCGATAGGGTCAATTCGGCTACTTCTGTTTCGATTTTTCTGTACAGATAGGCCCCCACCACTCTTGTGCCCATGGGCCCCTTGATTTGTAAATCCGGCACTGCCTAGGACCATCTCAAATGTCGTATTGCATACCAGATGCCGTCCAGTTCCGAGCGTCATTCAAATCAAATGGCGGAAATGGAATTGCGGGAATGACCAACTGAAGTCTGCCGACAAGTAATGGAGTAGAACCATTAGGGCAGCCGTCTTGCATCCTCGTAGAAAAAATTACTAAACAGAAAATACGTGATTCGGAAACAAGTTGTATTAAATTGAAGGCACTTGCGGAGAAGATAACGGATACAATAGTTATACACTTCCAAAGTCAAGTAGCTTCAAAAATATGCACGAAATGAGTAGTTCAATCTTGTCAGATATTTAACGAACTGTTATGAAACTTAACTTATCTGAATTTGTTCCTTAGTACGTGTGATATTTTAGACTTTTAATAACAATACCGGGACCCTCTTTTACCAATGAATGAAGTTTTTCAACGCTTCGCAGGCTAGAAAATTATTTACCATATCACAGAAATCTTTGAATTACATCGCATGTTTATTCACATGTTACTGACACCTTAGCTACACAGCAATAGGTGGAAGAATTAATTTCGAAAATTTCAAAACGAGATTGTGCATTCGCACACGATCTATTTCATGTTTCCGAAAAAACTACGCCAGCTGCACCCTCAGGGCTAAAGCAAATATAGCTTTAGTCTCAAGACAAAAATTAACATGTTCTCCTATTTAACTCTTTGAAGAAAACTTCGCTCTTGGGGTGCAGCTTGTTCAATGTTCTGGTCCAGCTTGATAGATAGATAGATAGTTTCACTCAAAAAATTTCAGGTATGCACTTTGACGAGGGAGAATAGATCGGATCTTCCCGCCGGATGAATTTTTTAAGTTGATTGACAATTCTTATGTTCTAAAATACCGAAATTGGTTTATAGGAGTAAGAAATCATTAACAGTACTGTATCAAAAAAAAATATCATTTTGAGATATCTAATGTGTTCTAAAATATAAGAATTTTCTTAGTACCTAAAAAAACACATAAAAGAATTTTACCATTTACCTAAAAATGTAGAGTCTACAGTCATAAAAAAAATTAACGTTTTTATTGTTGTGAAAACTTTAAAATCAAGAAACACTACGACAGATTATGATATGATAAGCAAAGCAAAATAAAATTTAAGATATACAAAGACGTTTTTACAATAGGAATTTCTAATTATACACAGCATTATGATAATAGAATGCATTAAAAGCTTACTAACCGTTAAGCTGAATACGAAGTTCTTATAATCTGGTGTTGCGGGAAAGAATCTATATGCAATGTTATAGTAATGTAGGTAAAAAGCATATAGTTTAGAGTTGGTTGTATAATACAAAAGTTATGATTTTATGCTTCTATGTATACAAGATCTTTCAATCATTTGGAATTAGTATAAATATTTACAAATACATATAGATATGTAACTTTACAGTGAAATCGGATGATGCAATTTTATATACAATTCAAAAAGTAAAGAAGATTTTTTGTCTAAAATTGATTTTGTTGCTAGTTACGATCCACTATACTATTCTTCTTACGACGGAAAATTTTCACCAACATCGACGCTATATGCTTTGAGTTAGTCAGCGACATATCTTTCTCCAAAGACAAAATATTCGTAACAGCCGTACAGTAGTCCTGAAACAGCACGTATTCAATGGCGCCCAAACTTTGCATGTTCACCAGGCGTATAGTCAAATTTGTCTTTGGATTTGTTATTAAACTGAGACCACGTACTGAGCACAAGTGACGTAAATTATCCATTTCCTTCATAAGATTCGGTAGCCTCAGAGTTGTGAACATTTTCAGCCCAGTGCCGAGATAAGAAGGACGTGCTTGTAGATAACCTAGAAGATAGCTTTCTTTGAAATGCAACTGAGTTTCCAAATAAGAAACAGCACGTCCCAGACGTGTATAGGAAGCACCCATGTCTGCAGCATTACTTGCATTAGTGGTCGATATAATGCGCAAATGCTCCTGACAGTTTAACCAAAGTGCCAAATTATTTTCGGAGTTAATGAAAACACCACGTCCATATGGCCATAAACTGCCATTAAAGGCCATCGACTCAGCAGCCTGTACGTTGTCCTTTGTATCCGGTAATGGTATCATTAGGCCCAACGCCGTAAGCATTGTATTCACTTCGGAACTTTGCTCTACTATCTCAGTAAGTGTATAATAGTTGCCTGACTCACTATCACCGATTGCCTCCGCAAAAGTGCTGTTAAAGATCTTGCCCATCATCATACGTTCAGCCTGTTCTATCTGTCCGATTGTTAAGTTCAGTGGTAAATCAAAATCCTCCAGATTTCTTGAGCACTCCACAACACAACGCAGTATTAAATTGGGCTCATCATCGAAAATGAATCCTGCTGTATTGAGGCGTTCACCATCTTCCATTGGAAAGTAGGCCAATCTTGGATGTGGCTTGAAATCAGCGGTGATGCTCATGCAGTGCATATCCTTAATAAGAGGCACTAAAAATTCCTGGAATACTACGTAAACATCAAAATCGGGTGCTATGATGCCACAATTAACATCCTCCTCAAGGTGACGTTGCTTCGAAGTCTTGCGCATGGCAGGCCAAATGACATCGAAGAGATTGTGATCGAGGCGAGTCTGACGCTTCTTGATTTTATCATAGATGCTACGCTTGAGGAAGCGACTCAAATAGCTGGTCACAGCAATTTGTAGTGAAGATGCGCTCAATGTCTTGCGTTGCCTTAGCGCTGATGCTGTAGCTCCGCTGAGCACTTTGCTCGATTCCTGTATAACATTAAAGCAGCGATCAAGGGTATGTGATGTGTCGCCACAATTTAGTAGGCGACGTGAGCTGTGCAGATCATCGGGTACTGTGTGTGTAGTTTGGATTGGGGATGTAAGTGGTTTGCATATTAGGGAAAAAATTTGATTAATAGTAACAATAAACATAAGACATTGGCATTATTTCACACAAAGTTTGAATAAAATGCAGAACATAAAGAAAAATTTAAATCGAAATGAAAGGAAATATAATTAATTCTAAGCAAATCTTATAATACAAAAAATATTTATTCTGTGTGGTGGTTCTGTGCATTTAAAGAAATACATTTTTAAAAAGCTTAGGCGTGAAAATTGTAAAAAATGTTTTTAAAACATTACACAGTTTGTACAATGAATAAAATTTGACAAAACTTTAAATCTTATGTGAAATTAAAAAATTTAAAAAGTTCGGTACCAAACGGGTTAGATCAATAAGGCTGTGTAACGAGCCGAACTCGTTCGAACAAACTCAAAACTTGCGAGCTTTTCACAAAATTTCAGCACCGAACCAAGTTCGCTTAACTCTACTCAACGCAGTTCGCTGAGTTCGCTGTTGTGGCTCACATCTCTTTATTTTGCTACTGTTTCTCTCAAGTCGTTCGAAGAAAAGAAATCAAAATTGTGGTGCGCCATACGGTGGGGAAAAATATGAAACTCGAACAAACGAGTAGCTCGTGACTTTTAAGTTTCAATCGTTTGATACGGACAACAATCGAATCGAACATGAGTTGAGTCAAACGAATCGAGTTGTTCGAGTTGGACTCGCTGCTTGTGGCCAAATTTCGAGCCTGTTCGACCAGCTCGTTACACAACCTTAGTCGATAGTCGATTAATTTTCAAATTCAACGGTTAATGGCTTTGATGTAGCATGTCTTTGATATTTTAATAAGTAAATCACACCTACTCCGTTAATAATAAGTCACCTGCTGAGAAACCTTTCTGATAATGGTGGGCACGTATGGCGCACACGAATGGATATGTTAAAAAATGTACTAAACGATAAGTGGGATAGTGCAAAAACATCGAAGTGCAGAGCTTCGGCTCATCTCGGGCCATCCCGGAGGTGCGTTCAAAGGACTTCTGCCAAAATGCACATGCTTTCGTATAAAGTCAAACTTGTGAAAGAACTTGACACAATTTCATCCAAAATTTGATAATGAGCTAAATTCAATTGAATAGCTTCTATTAGAAGCAGAAACTGTATAATGTTTATACAAAAGCAGTTGAATGAAACTGTTGCCGCCGTTATCATATAAAATGTTCCATATCAGATGATGTTGGAAAGCTCTTTGAAGCCTACTTTGTGAAACCGCCAAGGTGGTTGCGACAGAATGGTGTCACAGCGAATACTTTAATTTCATTTAGTGACATTAATTTATCACTCTCAACTGTTTTCTTTAGACCTAGTTTAAAGATTTCGCAGAATGACATTTGAGCAAAATGATTTCAAAGCTATAAATGAAGGAATTAGATGGGATATTGTTCTCGTGAGAATAAAAGCATATATTTCACTCTCATCTCTTCAAGCCATTACGGGATGGTTGTCCGAGATATTTCATTTCACTTATTACTTAGTTAGGACTAGCGTATATAAGATCAAGTGCTGCCTCATTCTTTTTGACAAAGTAACTTACTTTGTTATCAGATCTGTCTTTTCATTAGCTATATTTCGGCCTAGCGACCTCTTGGTTCAAGAATATTTCAATCTTAAGCTACTTAAAACATTTAAGTATTATAATGCCGTTTTTGAATTCAAAAGTTTTGGTATTATTGCATTTTTAAAGCTATTGGAGAAGTCTGTCCGTCAAGGTAAAAGTAGAATTTTCTTTGACTAAATTTTACTTTGAGTTTTTCCGTTAATATAAATGCGATCATTGGGTTTACATAAATACATGTACGCACATACATACCTATGTACATAAGGACTGTCCCAGAAAAAACTGGCGCTTTTTATATTTTGTATTATACTCTACCTGGTAATCTTATAGGTCTAAAAAGACACAATATTTGTTCTATACGTTTAATATGATGTATAACACTTGAAGATAGCACTTTTAACGACAAAGATGTCTAGCATACAACAAAAAGTCCGCGAACTGATTTTGTCCACATACCTGCAAAATCCAGAATTAAAATATTTAGCTATAGAAAAAATAGTTGGTGCATCAAATAAAACTGTCTTTACGGATATTTCTAATTATAAGAAGGGTCTACCTGTTTCACGAAAAAAAGGTTCAGGCAGAAAACCAGAATTTTCTAACCCAAAGGTAGCGACGAAGGTGAAGCGTCTTTTTAAAAAAAATCCCAACACCTCAGTGCGAGATATGCCGACTAGAGAAGATACATCAAAATCTACAGTGCAAAAGATAAAGGAGCAAAGTAAGCTAACGACATAAAGAGTTCAAAAAGTACCAGACCGTTCTGATAAAAAGCAGTTAATTTCCCCGATGCGAGCCCGAAAATTGAATGAAAGGTACTTGACTAAATTTGATTCCGGTGTTATGGAAGACGAAACTTACGTTAAAGCAGATTTTAAGCAGCTACCTGGGCACGAATATTATGCATTACCAAAAAAGGGGCATGTGTCTAGTATATTTAAAGAAAAAAAAAATTTCGAAATTTCCGAAGCAACATACGGCTTGGCAGATCTGTGGTCTCAGAAGCAGATTTTTTGTTAGGCAAGGCACAATCAATTCCAAAGTTTATATAGAAGAGTACCTCGAAAAACGTCTTTAACCATTTATTCGTGCACATGAGGGTACCGTGATGTTCTGGCCAGATCTAGCAACCTCTCATTACTCTAAAGCTACGATGGAATGGTATGCAAGTAAAAAGATCAATTTCGTACCAAAAAAAAACAAAACCGCCTTACTGCCCAGAGCTTCGCCATATTGAAAGATATTGGGCTCTAATGAAAAGAGATTTTCGAAAGAGTGGTAAGACTGCAAAAAATCCACAAGACTTCAGAATGAAGTGGAAAAAATCATACCATACTGTCGATGAAACGACTGGACAAAATTTAATGAAGGGCTTTACGAAAAAAGTAAAAAAGTTTTATAAAAAAAAAAATTGTTACTTAGTTTTTAGTTATTTATATTCTGAACACTAGCCATTATTAATAAAAAACGAAAAAACAAAGCGCAAGTTTTATCTGGGACAGTCCTTATAGATGATTTACTAGAAAGACAACACAAAATAATCGTTTTACGAGCTAATATTATAACCTTAAAATTAAGCGTTTGTTATTATAATTGATAGTTAATGTATTTTTCAACCACTTAAATACTAAGGAACTTACATTTAATTGTTAAACAAGCAACTAATTATTGTTATAAACATACCAAAAATATCATCCACATTTTGTATTATGTGATTGAAAAAGGCGCGATCGTCGAACATGTGCGACATTATTATTGAACAAACGATTTGATTTCAAAATTATTTTAAAACACTTCAGAAATACTGATTTTTTTTTAAACTTTTATAATTAATTGTTTCAACAATAAAGCCAAAAAAAGTTTATATTCAAATGTTGAAAATTGATTGATGTTTATTTAACAATCATTGCTTGTGCAAAGGATTCCACTATTATGTTGAAAACACACACGCGCACAAAAGTATGCAATAAAAAGGTAGCATACGCGATTACACTTGCGTGTTTTGTTGGTAAATGCTAACATATTAAAATGGGTCAAGACGGAAAAATCAAATGAAATAACCCGCTATAAAAGAGAACAACGTGTGACGGCCGACGTTGTCAATTGACGACTGACAGCACGAATTGCATGTGGTGAATAAAATCGCCAGCAAACTAACGCTCAAACGATATGTACAATATGCTATGTATTACGTGGAATATGTACGTTAAATTATTTCAACTACATAAATTAATAATTTCAAAAGGAAACACAACAATTGGAAGAGAAAACTAAAACAAACTATAAATCAAAACAACAACAAAAAAGTGAAAAAATAACAGTGAGTAATTTGCAGGTAGTGGTGAGTGGCTAAGAAATTAACAAAATGTGATGGCGATTACAATAAGCTACTTTGGAAGGTTTGGTCAGAAAGAAAGCAAATGAAGTAACTAGAAACACCACACATACACTCGTCATTTTATAGGATAAGTGGACATATTTTCGTGATATATTATAGATATTTGTTAAATAATTTTAGTTTTAATTATAAGTAGATTTTATTGTATAGATTTCATAAGAACGGCTGTCAATATGTCGCCCTACTGTAGTTATTATCTTATCATCTAAGGTACTGAAAGATAGTTGTCGAGTTACCAACAGCCCTAACAACTTAACAACTTTGTATTTTAAAAGAACTCATTAAATTTTGAGTACAAAGTATTATATGAAACTGGGTAGCTACCTCTGATGTTATAAAATAAGACTCTGGGTGACGACGCCTGGAACTGTGCAGCAAAGTGTTACCAGGGCACTTATGTTTAGTTACAACATGTGTTTCTTGGTTTCACAATAATGCATACTTTGTTTCTTAGTGCCAAGACCAAGGTTGATAAGCAGTTGAATACTCTCCCAAACTTGTTTTGATGAACTGAGTGCAAGGATGGCACATTTCGACCTACTGTTGAAAAACTATTTATGTTTCTGTTGTCACTGTTACTGTCTTAATTCAAATTTTATGCGCATGCACTTTGGCTTTGAAGTGCATCATCCATGACCGAAAATTACAGTGTCATTATGCGAATTATGGTCATTTGTTACAAACTCGACGAAAGTCGAGTTTTCAACTGTATATGTCCAGGAATACAACTTTAAAGTATTTTCCTAGTTTTGATATAAAAAAATTTTGTGTGGATCCCATGATGTGAAGAGAAATACTTTTGTGGGTTAAACCTAGGAATATCAGGACTTGGGCACCATGCCATTAGGAAAAAAGCTTCTTTCTATTCCCCATTTAAGATTTTGTGGGTGACCATTTGTTTTTAATTTTTGTTTTGCATTTTAGACTAATTTTTTCAATGAATAAATTAGTGAAAATTGTATGCAAAACGAGTTCATTTTTTTAATAATTGGGCTCCACTGAATGAAATCCATAGCTATAGTCTATTCCGCAATCCAATACAACAAAAATAAATTAAAAATTATCAGTATAGTTGGAATTTATGCCCCCTTACTCTATAATGACTGATATTTTTATCCTTTCAAAATAACGCAACAAACATAAAAAAGAGGATTTTAACATAACCTACCTTGATCACTCAAAAGTTCTTCTTCCAATTCTGGTGCTCCAAAATCATTAAGAAGTTGACTATATGTCAACTTATCCTTCGATTGATCAGGATCCAGGTAAAATTCTGATGAATAGCCGAGCTAAGATGTGGGTGGAAAAGGTAAATTTGAATTTTCCATAACTTTTTTGAAGCATACACAGAGAAAAAGATTCAATTGAATATAGCGAATTATATTTGAAATAGAGCAATTAAATATTTGATTGCATCAAAGCCATAATGCTTCAACCAAAATTTACCACTGATTTGATTCAAATAAAATATGTTTGGCTCAAATTAATATTTCATTGTTCTAAATATAAAGGGTGTTTTTTTTTAAGGTTTGTTTTTTGAATAGAGATAAAACTGGCATTTTATGGTCAAATCTGGCAATTCTAATGTCATTTATGTTCAGTTTGGTTTGCCATTTTATCATGAACAGGTTGACAAAAGAACAACGCTTGCAAATCGTGCAAATTTATTCCGAAAATAATGGTTCAGTTCGCGAAGTTTACCGCAAGCTCCGTCCATTTTATGGTCGACATAATCGTCCATCAGAGCAATTAATTCGGTTAACCATGGATCGTTTTTGCACTACGTTTACTCTATGTGATAATACGCATCCGCAGAGACGTCGAACAGTGCGCACCGAAGAAACAATTGCCGCTGTAGAGCAAAATGTTGAAGAGGACCCGAATGAATCGATTCGCCACCGTGCACAGCAATTGGAGCTTTGTCCATCAACTTTATGGAAGATTTTGCGCAAAGATCTTGGCTTGCGACCTTACAAGATCCAGCTTGTGCAAGAATTAAAGCCGCGAGACCATGCAATGCGTCGTGATTTTGGTGTATGGGCCGAAAATGAGATTGATCTCGATGCTGATTTTCATCGCAAAATTTTGTTCAGTGATGAGGCTCATTTTTAGTTGAATGGCTACGTCAACAAGCAAAATTGCCGCATTTGGAGTGAAGAGAATCCACATGAGACCCTTGAGACGCCATTACATCCACAAAAACTGACTGTTTGGTGTGCTCTATGGGCTGGTGGAGTCATTGGGCCATACTTCTTCCGAAATAATGCTGGAGAGTCAGTTACCGTTAATGGAGACCGGTATAGAGCCATGATAACCGACTATTTTGTTCTCGAATTGGATGGCATGAATGTGGATGAGTTGTGGTTCCAACAAGACGGCGCTACATGCCACACAGCGCACGTCACAATCGATTTATTGAAGGAAACATTCGATGAGCGCATAATTTCGCGGAATGGACCTGTCAATTGGCCACCAAGATCGTGTGATTTGACACCATTGGATTATTTTCTTTGGGGATATGTGAAGTCGCTCGTCTACGCCAACAAACCAGAAACGTTAGGGGACTTGGAAGCCAACATTCGTGGCGTTATTGCCGACATACGGCCCCATATGCTCGAAAAAGTGGTTCAAAATTGGACCTGTAGAATTGGCTTTATTCGAGCCAGCCGCGGCGGCCACATGCCCGAAATCATATTTAAACATTAATGGCATAAAATTATCCTTCCAATAAAGCCAAATTAATGGACATTAAAACGATTTTCTTGTGTTTTATTTCAATTAGAAGCTCTATACCTCTAAAAAAAACACCCTTTATATGTATATATATCAAAAACATATTTGATATATTCAAACAAAACGTTTTCTCACTGTGATATAAGCTACAAACAAGAGGAAGCTAAAATTATCTTAGATTACTAAAAACTTTTCAAGGGACTTTCAATTTCTTATGTTTTTTGGAATTGGGAGGTTTCTTAAAGTTTTGATTTGGAAAGAAACGTTTTTGATTTGGAGTTAGAAGAAACCCCCCAAAAAAATTTAAAATTTGATTTTATTTTAAAAATGAGGCGAACGCATAATGGTTTTTTTTTTTCTTAACGCGTAAAGCTAAACGGCAACAATATAACTCAATTTAGTTTACTAAGAAAAATAAAGTACGTTAGTATTGAGGAAAAGCAACCATCACTGCTTAACCGGCCATCATAAGTCCCATCATGTTTACCGATCCAACTAGAAAGTTTAGAGATATATGCACATTCATTTTTAGGCATATGGATGTGTTCGCATTCACGACCTTAAAATATAATTTAGGTTTTCTACCTAAGTTAATAGCAAAGTATTGATTTATATGAATATTTTTATTTTTGTATTTTAAAATAACACTAAATTAAAAACGGCGTCAATGCAAATGTTTTGTTTCCCATGATTATTGAAATTTTCACTTTTGACCTTTATTTAAAACTTTATCATAGTCAACGGATCTACCTTTCGACTTAATTTTTGTTTCTTTTATTTTTGTTTGGTCTCAATACATTTTTATAGCATAGTATTTTCTAATTAGCACCACCCCTTTGGGAATTATTAATTATAAATGGAACATTTAGTTTGTGAATACTATTTGTTTTATTCTGTATTTGCAGCAGCGTAGTAGTACTTTTGACTTTTACTGCGTTACCGGCGTGGATTTTGATAGAGTTTTTTTTTAATTTGATAACACAGTTAGTTAACATATACATATGCACTTACTTTATCCATAGACTTTGAATTTGCGCCTAACTGTGTAAGCACATTGTAAAAATGACCATTATCCTTAATAGTGGCCGCATAATGCAGTGCGGTGCGGCCGTCATTATCTGTGATGCTTGTCGTTTCAGGAAAGCGTGAGGCTAAATAGCGCACAATATCTAGAAAGAATGGGAACAAATTAAAACAAAAATGTAATTGGGAAAGTCACGTGTTCAATTTAATGTACTTATAATGAAAAACTTGGAATTCTTTATGGCAGTATGAGTATGATATTTTAATATAAACCTACTTTTTGAGGTTGAAACTAAAGGATACAACAAACCATATGTTAACGGTGTATGTCTCTTTCTTATACTAAGCTCAAAAAGTGCCGGGAATTTATTATCTCAAATCGATATAATTTTACGAAAGTGGCAACTTTTTAAACAGGAATGTCAAATTTTGATGGCATTTCATCTAGTGGCTTTGAAGTTATCGCTGTATTAGAGACGCTCCTTTTGGTAATTCGTAAACAATAGAAAAAAGTGAATTTCGCATTTTGATGAAACATTGCTTTGTAATCGGAAAAATCGAGAAGCAAACATTGGAAGGACCCCAAAAACATCCGAGCGCATCTGCTACGTTGAAAACAACTGTTTACAGATGGTTTGCTGAATTTAAATTGGGTCGTACGAGCACCAGTGATGCACCACGTTCGAGCTGACCAAATATGGCTACTACTTCAGAAAACATTAAGAAAGTCCATCTGATGATTTTGAAAGACCGCAAAGTGAAAGTGAAAGTGAAAACGAAAGAGCTAGCAGACCTAATGAAGTTGTCGATCGTCAGTATCTTGAATATTTTGCATGAGCATTTGGAAATGAAAAAGATGTGCGCGTGATGGGTGCCGCGTTTGCTGACAATCAATCAAAAGCAACATAGTTTCGGTGATTTTTAGGCCAATTTGAAGCTGTTTTGGGGTAATCCCAAAGAGTTTTTGCATTGATTCGTAACAATGGACGATACATGGATCTACCACTACACACCGGAGTCCAATAAGCAGTCAGCAACATGGTTAGAACCAGTTGAGAGTCGTTCGAAGCGCGCAAAAAAGCAAACATCGGCTGGGAAGGTAATGGACAGCATATTTTGGGATGCACATGGCATAATTCTCATCGACTATCTTGAGAAAGGCAGAACCATCACGGGCGACTACTAGGTAGCGTTATTGGACAGTTTAAACAATGAAATGATGACAAAACGGCCGCATATGGCAAATAAAAAAGTGCGGTTTCACCACGACAATGCAGCGGCTCATTCATCGCTCAAACCAATGGCAAAATTGAGCGAATTGCGATACGAATTGCTGCCCCATCCACCGCATTCTCCAGACTATTATCTGTATCCAAACATGAAAATATGGCTCCAGTGAAAGAGATTTTACTCAAACGATGAGGTAGAATTCAAAACTGATGCCTATTTTGAGAGCCTAGACGTCGACTACTATAAAAAAAAAGTATCGAAAAGTTAGAGAATCGTTTAATGAAGTCTATCTCCGTCGAAGGGATGTTGAAGAATAAAATCGAATTTAACAAAAAGTTTGTGTTTTCATAAGTTTTACCGGGACTTTTTGAAGGCTTAAGGATAGTGGATTGAAAAATATTTTAAAAACACAATTAGTTAATATATGAATTCACTCGCTTTATAAGAATTAAAGTCATGGTTGCATTAACTCAAAGATTAATCATCCAAGAATGAATTAAACAACCCACAAAAATTAGGTATCAATAGTCTGTATAATCCTCTCAAACACAATTTTAATGCTGAAAGTTATATTAGGAATGGGAAGCCGTTTCATACAGTGACCGTAAATAATCGCTATTTTCATCAAATGAGGTCAACAACGAAGTAAAAGACAAAAAGTGAGTTAAGATAACCTGCTTTCAAATATATCCGGTATTTTCTATTCCTATCAGCAGGAGCGTTTGGTATTATTAATACCAAACGTTTAACAGAATTTATTAACAACTCACTCTGCACTGCTGTTTGTCTTATGCGAAGTTTTAAGATTTTGTGTACACCAATATATGCAAAAGTCTTCAAAAATCTCTACAATGTTGAAAGTTGAAACATTTTGATAATATTAAAATAGTTACAACTTTTTGAAAAACAAACTGTAAAAGTTGGAAAATATCGAAGAACAAACATCATAAAAAAACTACACTTATCGAAAAACTAATAGTTGTCGTAACCAACATAAAATTCGAATACCATCGAGTGTAGTTGAAACTCTCAAAAAATATCGAAAAAATCTGAAGTTATCGAATAATGTGATTTATGTCGAAAAATATTGCAAATTATCGGAAAAAATCGAAACTTGTCTAAGACTATTGGAACCTAACGTAAACATCGAACCTAATCTATTAATATTGGGGAATCCCCAAGGAAACAACAGTTATCGAAAAATACCGCAATAGTTGGAAGCTTATGGAGAAATATTAATAAAAATAACCAAAAAGTTCTCAAGCAATCGAAGAAATAAAAGAAATCAAAAGCTTTCGATATTAATCGCTAAAACTGAAAAGTTATCAATATCGAAAAAGTATGGCTGGATATATAAAAAATTAATATCATATCTAAAAGGACAGAAATCCAAAATTGCGATTAATTTTGATCTAAAAATATAGAAATCCATAGTTGGTATTATTTTTAATAGTTGCTATTTTGGATTGATATAATTAAAAGTCCAAAATAACTATTACTTTGGATCGAAAAAAAAATTACAAATCGATTTATATCGATTTCAGTGATGCAATACGACTTCCGTTCTTATGAGCTTTCATAGGTAAAAAAATGAACGTGGTAACTCTAAATAAATTATCGAGATTTTGCTTCATTTCGATTCGCGTCGCTTAATACGATTGGGTTTTTTCACTGAAAATTACACACGAAGAATGTTTCAATTTGAAACAAATATAGTAGAAAAAAAAACGTATCCATCTTAATTTTTCTTATCAAAAATATAATTTCTTTCAACTGAATATTTCAATTTTTAACGCAAGCAATAAAAATTTAATTTGTGTCGTTTCGGTTTGCATCGCATTTCTCCGGTCTCTATTAACAACGCAAATCGGTGCTCCAGTTTACATGTCAATATTCGGGGAAATAAGCTCATTGGCTTAGATCAAAAAAGGGTATCTCTTCAGCTACGGGATTGAGAGATATTTACATACATAGTATCAATCATAACTATGGAAACTGATGATGCCAATTAACGAAGGCAAACTGCTGCTAAAATAAGGCTTACGCCTCGGACTAAATAGAGCACCTTTTCGGATAACTGAGCATTAAAAGGATTTCTTTTGTGGGGTATCCGAACAGAACATAAGTTTCTTCAGCGATGAAATTCATTTCACGCTTGATGCCTTAGCACAATTGCCGTATATTGGTTTGCGAAACTTTAAAGTGACCTGCTTGGTATCATTGGCCCTTATTTTGTTGTGAATGACGAAGAAGCCACGAATATCGTCAATGCGGAGTTCTATGGCCACCTTTTAACCTAAAGTTGAAAATTTCAAACTATACGATATCTGGTTTCAAAACGACGGTACCATTAGCCATACTACTGTGTCCAAAAAATAAGGTGACATTGTATTTATTTTGAAAATTCTTCATTTATTCTTCCAAATCAATTTCATCACCTTCAAAGTAATCCCCGCCCGATGCATTGCACTTATGCCAACGGATTTTCCAACCTTCGAAACATTGGTTGTAGTCACTTTCCGGGATGGCCTTCAGTTCCATCTCCTCTATCGTATCAAAACGGTGTCCCCGGAGCGGTCTTTTGAGCCTGCTGAACAGCCAGAAGTCGCACGGCGCCAGATCAGGTGAATACGGTGGTTGCGGAACGATATGGGTTGATTTTTTGACGAAATGATCACGAATTACGTGTGCAGTATGGGATGGAGCATTATCGTGGTGTAAAAACCATGAATTGTCTTTCCACAATTCCGGCCTTTTTAGACGGATAGCGTTACGCAAACGACGCATAACGTTCAAATAATATTCCTTGTTGACTGTTCGGCCAGTTGGAAGGAATTCATAATGCACAACACCACGATAATCGAAGAAAACAGTCATCATGACCTTGATTTTTGAGCGACTTTGGCGTGATTTTTTTGGTTTCGGCTCTCCTTTGGCACGATATTCGCTCGATTGATCGGTTGTTTCGGGGTCGTTTTTTAGACATAGCCTCATCACCAAAGGCTTTCTGCACCATCCTCAACGAATCCGCAGCAGAGAATTGATTCCGCAAACAAAATTTAATGCAAATTCTTTGCTCAACAAATTTCGACATCGCAAAAAACGAAAAACTCATTTTTAGCAGCTCACAAAACGACGCGTATCTCAAACACTAATAAATATTTTCACATGAAATTTGACATAGATGTCACTGACGCGCGCAGTTTAAATTAAAATGTCAACTTATTTTTTGGACACAGTTGTTCGAGTTGTCAAAGATTACGCGACTTGACGTCATTTGACTTTTTCTTTTAATATAATAAAATAACAATTTAATCCAACTCAAAACTTTATAAAAAAACACAAATTGGATAACCCTATACTTATTAACTCACCAGAGTGTCCAAAGAGCACAGCAACATGCAACGGTGATGCACCATTTGGCGAAATTTCATCCTTCGCAATTGCAAACTTCCGACGATCTAAGGCCTGTTGTAGCTCCATTATTTTACCACTACGTGCGGCCTCATGGACACGACGTATTTTGCTCTGGATGAAATAGAAAATGTAAAAATTTGCATTCAGGACATTTCAAATTTGCATTGCAATTATTTCTAGAATTTTTTTATATTTTTCATTTGAAATTGGTCATTACTACGCCAAACAATTTTTGCAACGTACATATTTTCTACAGCTGCACTTACCATATAATTTGGTACATTATTGAGAAATGCTTGAATTTCCGCTTCCGGCGTTTGCATGCCTAACAATTTACTACCATCGCCGTTTAAAACGATTTGCGCTAATTGTTCCATGTCCCCGGAGGCGATTATATCCTGAATGCGAGATTCCTTTTTTCATTGTTGTTTTGTAGACATTTTTTTGAAGTTGGAATTAAAAATAAATTTCAAGAAAATTGTTGGTAAATTACTCAAATAGAATACTACAACAATTATGTTTATTACATCAAGAGTAAAGAAAATAAAATAACACGCATCATAAAGGATATTAAATACAAGAAAATTGCAAAGGAAAGGAACTATTAGTGAAATAGGAAAAATAAATTTTTGAAATTGAACTCTTTAGAAAACTGAACATAAGAACTTTAAAAGTAAAAATATTACACAGGCCGATTGAGGATTTCCTGCACATATATATGTAGTTTCTGTAATGTTAATGTTAAGTTTATGTTCTGCTTACACTACACGGTGTTCAAGTAGAAGTTAAAACAAAAGTTATTGCAGCTGAAATTTTTCAACGGTAGCGTTAGTCAAAAATGCCTCCGCGCTATGCCAATAGTGGAAATTTTACTAAACACCAGAGCGCAAGATTTATTCGTCAGCAGCTGGAATCGCGATTATATTACTTGAATGAATAAGTCTTCAGAGTACGCTGAAATTCTTAAAACGATTTTCGAAACTTTCAGTACTGAGCCAGCCTAGTTTTCTAAGACACATCCGCGAAAGCTTCTAATACTTCAGAACAAAATCTGTCGAAGTCGCCGCCTCCTCTTCACAGTTACAGAGGTAGTCCTTCAAAGCCCCCAAAGATCTTCTGATGGCAGTTTAATGGCGCATACCTCGTCAATGCTTTCGTGAGTCAAATATGGTTTTATTTTCTAAGCAACATGCACCATTCCTCAGTTTGACTGGTAGCACATGTCAAAAAAATAGGTCTCTTGCAGCTTGAGAGAAGTTCTAAGACATCCGCACATCTCATGTTCCAAATGACATTGTTTGATATGGGAAGTCTCGGATGTAATGAAGCGTCCTACTGAACCTATTCTTACCACTTAGTTCGGCAGCAGCCTCGTTTCTTGTAATATTTGGACGTTGCTAGAGCCAAATTAGCTACACTTTGCTCTTATTTATGTATGTAGAGTCAATAGGAGTGTTTTGCTTTATCCAAATATTATAGTTGTATACATGGCGTCTGAGTAAAAGCAGTTTCATTCCAGTGCTCTCTTTTAGTTACCTGTCAGCATTAACCGCAAGTATTATACCAAGGAATTGGTTTGAGCAAACAGATGTCTGATTGGATAACTTTTTTTCAATTCAGCAGCACTTTTAAGGTTGCGTCTATAGGATTTGAATCACATATTCAAAATTTCTGTTGGGGTAGTCCATATAGTACCACTCTACGTTAAAGAGCTTTTTGCGATAAGATAGTCTTTGGAAATAGAGTTCGTCCTGCATTGTGTTGTTCAACCTAGTTAATATTTAAGATTTTTTACCAGGAGCTTTGTCGACCATTCACAGTAAGTGTCCAGACCAATGCAGTTGATGAATTGTCATCGTTGGAGCCACATCTACATCAATGTGCAACTCTCAAATTTACATATTGGTTGAATCTTCTTCTATATACATAGTGCTCGCACATAGGAGCAAATAATTATATGACGGGCGTTTTCCTCTCAACTGAGAACATATTTCGTTACTCTGCTTACGTTTCAAAACTCCTCTTCTTATGCTTAGAACAAAAATTATAGTTTTATACAAAGCTACTCTGTTCATTTGAAAGAGAGATTGGGAGCTCGATAGATTCGGAAGTACTAAAATACAACAGTTGCTCGAGACCATCTTTCGTACTTCCACTAAGATGTTGTTTGTAGAGTTGATGTTAAGTAAACTTTTTAACTGATTCGAAGCTACTACTCTTGATGGTAACCTCTCAGCCCAGCTGGTGCACTGAAGTTGGTTTGTAACAAGATGTAAATACTTGGTTTTGTCCACTTTTCTCATCAGTCCTATTTGTTTCACTCTCAACGGAAAACATCAGTAAGATATAGATAAGAAATAGCAGCTGGAAAAATCCTGTATGCGGATTAAGAAATTACCTAGACAAAGGCCTGTGTAGATTTTGAACAACTCAGATAACAAAGCCCATGTCCTGGTTGGCAATCGAAGTCTTAGAGTGGTAGTAGATAGACGTTTACATAGTTAAACTGGATCTTGTACGATGCATTTAACAATGAATTCTAGCGATAACTCTGGCAGTATAAGCGATCATAATATAAATAGGGCAAACAGAGTTGATCCTCCAAGCGTCAGTCAAGCAATCGTCTTTCCTCTGTGCGTTAATGCAATCCTTTCATCATCCGCAAATATCACACTCTGTGCTACTCTTTGGTTTCTTTACTGTATTACTGAACAACCTCTTCTATATATTTTAGATGGTTGGACTTCCTCGTTGGCTGGGGATGGTGTTATTGGGTCTTCCATCAGGCTACTAGCTTGCTGCCTGCTAAATTTTCTGTTGAAAATGTTACTTAAGTGCAACAGCGATCCCACGTGAGTCCATGATCAGAGTTTCTGATTTATCTCGAAGGGCTCACATCTAATGCTTGCTGTCTGGTGTTAACTTTTTGGGCTTCTTTTTAAAAGCTAAAGGCGTTTGCATGTTCAAAAAACTCGGAGATTAAATTATCTTTAAAAATCACTCAGGGGACCTCTTAAAATAAAATATTTATTGCAACAACTCTTATTTTTACTTCTTGCATACCGAAATATCTTAATATGTATTGCCTACACAGAATGCACATATGTATGTATGTCCTTTAAATAACCGGATGGGACTTTGTACGTCGTTCATGATGGCTTTATCTGTTGACTTATGACTTTAGTGGTACATCAGCTACTGTTTGTCGAAAATCTCATGGAAATCGACCGACTGATTTCGGCAGTATGAAGTTTTCAGTGTCTGTCGATTATCCCGTAACAGTCACTTTGACAACTTCGATATCGTCGAAAAGCGTCCCTTTTATCTCAAATTTCATCTTGGAGAACAGCAAATAGACGCATGGTGACAGATAAGGCGAGTGCGGCGGAAGTTGCTCACGAACACTGACGGTTTTGTATAAAGGTTTTTAATGATGCAAAAGTTACTTGCTGCCCGGCGATAATCTTTCACAATCGTTCCTCACTATTGACGAACTGAATTCCCGTATGTCAACAGATGGCGCCAGCATGAACGTCGTGAAAAGTCCCGTCCGGGTATTCAAGTGTATTTATTTTATGTAAATAACGTATTTTTTTAATCTGTTGTATATATGGCATATGTTATATAACACTTTTTTCTGCTGTTTTTAAGCTAGCACATATTTACATGCATTACAAATCACATGAATTATTCAGTGCTTATTTTGTTTTATCATAAGTTAGTAAGTTTGTAAAGAAGGGACAAAAAATTGAAATACTTCATCAACAAAAGCTGCGGATTGTGACTGAACTGTATTATCCTCGGACTCTCCGTGTATGAAGCCCTCAATGGCCAGTGATGATGTGGGTGATTCAACATCATACTCCTTCTCATCATTATGATTTTCATCGAAACTTTGATCGATTGTCGCTGTTTCAACAGCGGCATCAGCTTCAGCTTCGTGCTCTGCGTTGTTTGCCATTTCATCATATGCGGTGTTTTCTAAGCTTTCATTTGCGGTAGCTGCTACAACATCCTAAGATAAAATTATATTAAACGACTTGATATTTTTTTATCCTTTTGGTTACTTTATAGACTTGAAACTACATATTGTTATAAAAAAACTGTGAAGAAATTTGGAAAATTTAACACTCATGGAAAAAAAATAGTACTACTATATTATTTGCTATAAGGCTATGCAACGAGTTGAGCTCATGCGAACAAACTCGAAACTCTCGATTGTTCACCAAATTTCAGCACCGAACCAAATTCGTTTAACTCAAGTCAACTCATTTCGTTTAGTTTGGTGTATTCAACCAGATCTCGTTATTTTGCTTCTGTTTGCGCCTACTCACAAGTCGTTTAAGGAAAAAAAATGAAAATTGTGGTGCGCCGTACAGTTGAGAAAAAATTCCAAGCTCGAAATTCATGATATAGACAACAAACAAACTGTACATGAGTTGAGTCGATCGAATCGAGTTGATTGAGTTTGACTCGCTGCGTGTTGCAAGAGTTCGAGCAAGTTCGATCAGCTCGTTGCACTGCCTTAGTTTGCTATTTTATTTAAAATTACACATATAGAGATAATTAAAATATATTTAAAGGCAAAAATACGTACTACTTCGATAACGCTGGCCGTTTAAGAGTTAAAAAAAAATCTAAAATGGACTCTTTATGTATGATTTTATATCCACATTTTTAAGAAAAGTAATATTCAAATAGTAAGCGTAGGAAACAATTAATTTTTAGAGGGAATGATATAAAACATTTTCAAACAAGAAAGCCGTTAAACAATCCCCATTCAAGAAGACTGTCATCAAGTTCAAAAAATGGCTCAGAAACAAATTTAATAAAAAAAAATCCAAAACAATTTTTGGAAGGCTTTACAATTTTGATGCAAAAATTGCAGAATTAATGCATAGAAACTTCTTTATGGTATGAGTACTTGCGGGATGACTTTTTCCTAAGATGAAAAATAAGCGAAAAACTAAAACTAAATTTGACTTTTCTGCACCATTTTGTGGTGATGTATATGTCCATTCGATGAGGATAATCAAAAGGCTGCTGTGTTTGGTATCAATAAATAATTTTTTTAAAAAAAAAACGTCATTCATTTTCATCAAAGTTTTCAATCTGCATCTCAAAACATATGAAAAGTTTATAAAGTACTTGGAAAAATTTCTTATAACTACACGACATTCCAGAAATTTTATACTTTCTATACGAGCCATAAAAAAGGTAAATAATTTTTCGAATATATACTCGTGTTCAGGTTATTGTCGCGCCAATTCTGAATATTAACTACATATATGATATTAACTATATGTTTATAGACTATATAAATAGATAGGAGAAGAAATTATTATTTATCATCAAAAATATAATCCAGAAGTTTTTTAATCTATTCATTTCGAAAGAATCCTTAGAAAGACCATGCAGACGCCTGATCTTTACTGAATAAAAGAGTTTTAACTTTCTGTCGAGTTTTTTTTTTTTTTGCCTTAGACTATTTTTTGTAAGAAGGTAATGTATGGGCCAAAAATCTTTCAGAAGACTGACAACGTTGTAAAATATGACCCACATCCAAAGAACCATGGTTCTCTTTAAACCTAACCGATTCAATTATTTGTAAATATGCACACGGGTAATTCTACAAACAAAGGACGCAGAGCTTATTTCGTATATAAATGTTGACAAAAACAATTTTTTTACAAAAGAATATTGTAAACTTTAATTGCATCTAGCAAAATAACCCAGTTTCGAAATATGATTTTTTGAAAAAATATGATTCAAAACGTAAAATTCTCAACCCCTGGTGTGTCTCTTTTGGAATGCTAAAGTTGGTGAACTAAATCTGTATATAGCCATAAAATTACCATGTATTTCATTTAATATATATCCTGTTCTTTCCTTCATATTTTTTATCATTCACTTGTTATAAAATAACATGTTGAAAATTCAAATTTGAGTATATTGTTGCAAGTGATTTACCTGGACCGAGGATATATCAATCAGCACAGTTACAGGTAGTGCTTCCCCAAGAACCGGTAAATATCGTTATCGCTCTCGTTATCTAGAGATAACGAGACTATATCAAAAAAATTATTTCTCGTACGGGGAGGGGTCTGGTCGATATCTCGTTCTTGGCGATACTGTAATTCTTATCGTACGATGGGCACTAAATTATCGCCGAGAACGAGATTCAGCACTTAAAGCGCAATATCTTAGCACTTACACTACCAGGCGTTAAGTAGCACACGAAATCTGAAGGCGATTAAAAAAAGGGGCGTGGCAGCTTTATAGAACAACACAACTTTCAGCACCATATCTTGTCATCAGTTGTGAAACCTGATACGTAAATGAAAATTGTTTGTGCCGAGCAACTCGCTAAATGTAAATAGGATTGGATTATGGGTCTTAGATCTTCCCATTTAACAAAAGCCCTGATATTCTACTATTCTTGGAATTTATGCCAAATTGTGAAATTTCGCATATGAACCCAATTGTCTGCAGTAAGGACTGCATAAAATGTAGTCGGGGTTATTCAACGGACAGTGCGCGGTAAAGCTGCTGGTCCAGCTAAGTAATTTTATATATATAAAAATGTGAAGGAGAATAACCTAAGACTATCGGCGATAACGAGACGAGAACGATTTGGATCAAAAACTTCTCATATGCGAACGAATACGAAACGATAAGCTTGGCTCTGCTACGAGCACGATACGATAATTTTTGAACCATATCGCATCGTTCTCGTATCGGTGAAGCACTAGCTGCAGGCAAAATTGTGATTTGTACATTCAACGCATCAGTATTCCGGTAAGCGTTTTCGTGAAAAATGTTTTCAATACTGGTATTTTATAACTCTATGCACCATGAATATTTTGCCCTACTTTTTAAATTTTTTATTAGGCCTTTGTTTTGTCACTTTAAGGAAAGTGTTAAGAATGTTATCAGTCTCCTGAGAATTTTTATTTTCTTCACTGGCCGTATACTTAGTTGAAAGCAAATCATCAACTTTAACCAAAACGACTTGCCAGTATTACTCGTACGAAAAAAAATATCGTGCCGTAATTAGCTTCATTTTGTTCCTTCGTGTGTAGAACTACCCACAGATTTTTGCTCTTTATTTACTTATTAAAAGTAGCATATGAAAAGAAAAACTAATATTTAACTAGATTTTCCCCTTTTTGCAAGTTGCTATTAAAGTTACTTTGACATGCAATAAGTCATATAATCGTCAATACTTTGTTTCACATACAAAACTACTCAACTACATAATGCCTATTATAATCCCATTACATTAAGACTTTTTTTAATAATATTTTCTATTATATATTTTTTTTAAAACTTTTTACGAAACATCATCACGTAACAAATCAGATAAAAAGATAAAAATAAAACTGCTGCAATATCGCTAGGACTTGCATGCTCAAACGCCATTTCAAATTGCAGTGAACGAGTGATATTTGACAGCTACAGTGTTGCAGCCTACGACCCTGTAAAATATTTTCACTGCTCGCAATAAAAGTGCACTTTAGTTCCATTTCTGTCACGTTATAGAAATACAAAAAAAAAAAAAAAAACCAAAATTGTAATTGAAGAATGAAAACAATCGGATAACTCAGTTAGACACCTAATGCAAAAAGTATAAAATAACGAACTTTTTATTACTAAAGAAAAGTAAAAGTTATCTGAAGTATAGCGTAGAAAGCCGTAATGCTGATATCATGCACATGCAGCTGGGTAAAATGAAATTAAATCGATTTAAATTATTTTTGTTCTATTTACAATGCAGCGGAAAGTTTTTTGTTTTCTAATAAAATATTTAAATGGTATTCAATAGAAGAAATGTCGGTCAAACGCTTATAACAAGGTGTAAAGTTATCTTCGTCAATCAATATTTAAATTACACAAAAGAAAAAATTTTTAGATGAGCTTCTTATAATTTTATATATTATGTTACAAAATAAATATTCTTTATAAGAAAGTATCAGCTAAAATAATCACACAAATTTTGGTTGCACCCATGAAAAAATCGAGCATATTCTAAAATTATGACTAAAATTAAGCTACCCACGCCTGGTCGTTTCTCTAGATCAAATCGTCTACGTTTTTGAATGCAAAAATGCCTTATATTAATATTTCCATACCTTCTTCTATTTTTATACCCTACACAGAGGGTATATTCACTTTGTCATTCCGTTTGTAACGCATAGAAGGGGGCGTGGCAGGTATGGAAAAGTATATATATTCTTGATCAGCGTCACCACCTGAGTCGATATAGCTATGTCCGTCTGTCTGTCTGTCTGTCTGTCTGTCCGTCTGTCTGTCTGTCTGTCTGTTGAAATCAGGTTTATGAGAAAACTAAGCAAGCTAACTTAATGAGCACACAGGTCAAACCTTCTTGCAAGCTGCTAGCATATAAAAATTGGCAAAATCAGTTAACGGCCACGCCTTCCGCCCACACTCTATGTAAATATACCCAAGTCCATTTTGAAAAAAAGTTGCTACGATTTTGATGAAACTTGGTGATTTGGTGAAGATGAGAACAAAATTAAGATTAGGCTAGGTTTGAAGTTTGCAAAGACTCTTAAAGGGGCGTGGCACAGCCCTTAATTTTAACTTTTATAACGCCATAGCTCGTAAACCGTGCAAGATATTGCGATGAAATTTGGTACACGAATACAGATCTTATAAATCTTGAATTGCACATAAAGGGGGCGTAATTGTAGAAGTGGACGTGGCACTTTTAAGCAATTGAAAATTTGGATTTCGTATATCTCCAAATTGGCACATACGATTTTCATTAAAATTTTAGGGATGATACCCCTGAAAGTAGTCATCAATACAAGTCTATTCAATATTTTGGAAAATTTTGTTGAAGGGCGTGGCACAGCCTCTAATATTTATAAACGTTATAAAAAGAGAACTAACAGAGCAATCGCTATGAAATTTAAAATGGCAGATGTACTCGCTAAAAGGTTTTTTCTTGCAAAATTTTGGTACAATGGTGCCGGTGGGTGTGGCACCTGCCATATTAGCAAAATACGTTTAATGCTATAGATAGTGTACTATGAGAGTAATCTTCATAAAATTTTGTGTAGAGGTGCCGGTTACTATAAGCTTTAAAATTCAATGAAACTTGATAAGATTGCATCAGTGGGCGTGTCACCTCCCTCATTAGCATAAAGTTGTAAGTGCTATTTTAAGTGAACTATTGGTGCAATTGATCTGAAATTTGATGTAAGGGGTTTACTGGGTATTAGGTACATATGAATCAAATGCTGGCGAAATAGCAACAGTGGGCGTGGCACCTCCCATACAATTAAAATACCTTAAGTGGCATAACTATCGAAATAAATGAGCAATCATACTGAAATTTGGTGTAAGAGGTTTGTTTTTGGAAGGCTATTTGTGGACCAAAATCTGACTAAATTGTACCAGTGGGTGTGTCACCGCCCTAAATTTTAAGAATAATTACGGCACATATCGCAAACTATACAAGCTATTGTGCTAAAATTTGGTTTGTGCATGTCAATCACGAATGTCATTTAGTGAAACAAAAGTGGGCGGAATTGGAGAAGTCGACGTGACATATTTCGTGTTTTTCATTTCTATTCTATTTTTTTCAACATTTCTCATACTCTTTTGACATTTTCAGTTTTTTCCAACAGTTTTCAACATTTTTGAACCTTTTTACATTATTTTCGACTTATTCAACCTCTTCAACATTTTTTTAACATTTATTTAAAAAGTACTTTCAATGCAGTGTATGGTATGTGAGTTTCAGCCTGGCCGAAAGATAACACCTTTACTAGTTATTATATCGAATTATTCCCATTTAAAATCGTCTATAGAAACTTAATATTTAATTGATATAAAATATTTAAGTCGTTTGTTGCCAAAACGCGACCTAATAGATTTTTTATGAAATTGAGTTAACTACAAATTCTAATTTAAAGCACTCCAGAATTCAACTGATCAAGGTTCTTTTTGTACAAAACCAAAAACTTTTTTCCAAAACGTGTCTGATTTTTGTACTTCTTTGTTCGCTTTTTGCGTATTTTGACAAATTATCTTAAACGTTTAGGTCTTGATTTAGAAATAAGTGACCCATTTATAACAAAAAAAAATATCTTAATCTAATAAAACCTTTATTTTCTTTTTATTACAGATATATAACATTTGGTAAGTAATCGATAAAAATTAAATATACCACCATAGGCGCACACAGAAGGGGCTAAGTTCTTTATTCGACTTTATTCATTTTATTCCAGTATGACACAAGGTATTATATATTTGAATTGAGCTGAAACTAATGGTACTTGAGTAGTGTCCTGCGTGCTTAAAAGTATTAGAAAAGTGATACATATCCGGCATATTAACTATGCCTGAGGTATTTAACAGCTGGATATTAATTTTTTTTATTTTGGCTGAGTTCCTTAACGTCAACAAACAAAGCAGCGTTACGGTTAGCAAACTGTTTCGAAATAAAGCAACGATGCAAACAAGTTGCATTGCTCAAACTTATTGTCGTAATATTGACGATTGGGAACATCTGCCTGCAAAGCATCACTATAAACAATGGCGAACACAGTAGCGAAAAAGGTTTTAGTTGTAATCACTTCTTAAACATTACAAACGTATTGATAAAATATCATTAAAACTCAGAAAAGAAAATTTAAATATCTGCTTCCGCCATAGTGAAAATAGCAAATGAGTTGTGCATCATAAAAGTATCATCAATACTATTGATGCTTTTTTCTGCGCATCATAAGCAACCGTTCGACGCTTAGGCACGCATAACATTATAGGCGCCAGCTACGCGTTCAATATTTATTGTGATTTGGATCGCAATCCATATTGATGGATATGGCCATCAATAGTGTATGCTAAACGTTCAATAAATATCGTGATACTGGATCGCGCTCAATATATATTGAAAGTGCAGGAGGCGCCGCCATAAAGTGTTGCGTTTAGGAACTTGTGACTTTGAATGACTGCAAAGTAACTAATGTTTAGGAACTCAGCCTTCTGGCTTATATCTTTTAAAATTGAATATGAATTTTGAAGTTCTTATTCTTTTTTTTTTAATGAAAAACAATTGTTTAAAATATGGTTAAGATGATATGTAGTCAAAATTGAAGAGCATTTCACGCTCAACTGACTATTTGGCTCCGACGAATTAACTATTTCTCTGAAGCTTGCTATTTTTTTTTTTGATTTCGTATTCGAAAACTAATATAATAAAAAAAATGCTTGGAGAACGTATTTTGAAATAAAAAATTCGCTTTAAGTTACAGATCAAAAAAAAAAAATTATTTAACTTAAAATAAACGAATATTTTTATAAATGCTCTGACGCTGATAGAATTTGTGAATTTTCTTAATTCTGTGGACGTTTTTAAAATTAAAAAAATTAAAAATTACCGAAAACTAGAAAGAAATTGTTGAAAAATGGGTGCCAATATGTCACTAAAAACTAATTTTATCCATAACCATTTTGACTTTTCCCACTCAATGTCTTGTGGTTATTTCAGTGACGTGATGATAAGCTTCTTTATCAAGATATCACAATAATTGAAACGCAGTATAATAGAAAAGATATGCGATACACACTGCTGGTTTAGTTTTCATATTACAAATCATGTATCCTTTAATCATCAAAATATGATTCGATATTATTTCTTACAATTTTATATTAACATACATATTTGTATTCAGCAGGCAATTTTAAATGGGAACATTTAATAATAATACTACATCCCCTCATTTTCTGCACTTTTTTTTAACAATATAAGAGTGTGAAACAAAATCATACCATGCAATATATTTAAGTTGATGAAATGACTAACTTTTACATTACGAATGAGAACTTTAAAAAATATGCAATAAATTATAAAATGAAAAAAAGTTTTAAAGTCTATGACTAAAAATATCTACAGAAGAAGAAAAGACACATTTTTATAGATAGGAGAAATAAACTTTATATGGCGTATAGTAATTTAATATTTCATTGAATAGTTAAAGATTAGAAAAAAATAACATTTAGTAATACATAAATATAGTAGTAGATCTATGACACAGCTTAAAAATGTTTTAGACACAACACTTTTAATGAACTCTACTATCACATGAACAATATTTGATTAAATTTTCGAGTTTTATACTGTAAAAGTTTATTTACATAACAACAGTTTAAAGTGTAGTTTATTTTTAATATCAAAGACTAGCTAACCATGACGAGAAATGATATATCTTCCGAAGACACAAACATTTTGTGAAGCCTGTAACTATTAGAATATTTTTTATATACTTAATACTGGGAAACTTTTTTGACCGTGAACCTGCTAATCTTGCCTGCATGCTGAGGTCAATACCGCATCATGAGCATTTCCTATAACTAACAGAAAAAATACCCGTACCGAAATAATACCCTGCCTTACACCACTGTGAACGTCAAAAGCATCAAAAAATTTCTTTTTGTACAGGGCACCACATTGAACTTCTGAACAGATATATAATTTGCAAATTGCCGCACAAGTTGCTTTTGTAATAAAAGAATTTCCTTTATATTTCTCACCACGTATTCATCAAAGTGCACTGCAAGAAAAGTGTATGTAAAATGTAGTGTTGAAAAGTTTTATAGATTTCATTAAACATGAGATAAAACTGGAAGTAGACTCGCAAAGGAAGTTCTTAATAAAATAACGTAGACGTATTTTAAAATTATTAGATTGTAGGTATAACTGTTTAAAATTTTGTCAAAATGTTTATGTTTTCAGCTAAAAGCTCGGATAAATTTAGTATTTGCCTAATGACAATTTGAGAGCAACTTTAGATCAGTGAATGGCAAACCTACACAGATGCATGTCAATAGCCTAAACCAAAATAGATAGTACGAAACGAGACGATAGCAACTAAACGAACGTTTGCACTCGTTTCGTTTGATTTGTCATTTAACCCAAAGTGCTACGCTAGCAAACGAAGCAGCTGTTATGATGAGTAGTGACGGTTTGAAGTTGGGTTCTTACGGAATAACACGTCGCGTCAAAATGTTTCGTTCACTTTCGATCAGTTTCGTACGTTCATTTTGGTTATCAACATTGATTAACACAAACTCAAGTCTATTTTGGTTAAGGCTTACGTAATCGAGCCAAGCCGAAACGTATTTCGCTGCGTAAATAATGTGTTAACATACTATACATGCAGCCTCTGCTTAAATTCTGCCGCAGAAGCTCGCGTGTTGCAGATTACCTTACACTGCTCTAGATATATAGATTCTATCAACAAGACGTTACAAATTAAGATTTAGTTCATTCAAATAGCAACAGAAATCTTAGAAAGTTTAGGACAGTAACAAATTTAAAATTTTTGTAGACAAAGTGTAAGATCTTTCTATTCGCACAATCACGCTGATAATGGATACTATAACTCTCAATATGCAAGCTCTTACGATTCACTTTGTATGGCAAAAGAGATGTTTTATGGAGGCTCTCAAGGCAATCTCGTTTGTTTATTTTTTTTTTTTTTTAAATGATTGCTTGTAATATAAATGGGTGCGGCGATAGTGCACTGCGCTTACAACCCAGAGATCACAGGCTCGTTTTCCGGTTAAGTCAAGGTATTCCTTTTGTCATATATCATTATTTTCCTTTATTCCCTATTATTTCCGTCTCCTCTACTGAATTTTTTGACGTACCTTATTTTAGTAACAATGCAAAGAATTTGAGTAAATGAAGCGCTATGTTACGCTAGTTGAAAAAATTCTAATGAAATTAAAATCATTATATTTGTTACGCTGAAATCGGAGATTATTAGAGACCGAAACTCTGGGATTTGATCATTTGATTATGTGAGTGGACTTAAATTTATGTCATCCTCCTTCCCTAAAATAGCTCTGTACACATTGAGTATACCGGTTTCTGCAATTCTCTATATACTCTACGAAAAACATATTGCTCTATAATTCACCCAGATGCCCTTATCTACTGTTTCCCTTACGATAGTACTGACTATTAGTTTTTCATCTTCCATAGTCCATTCATCACTGGAAAACTAAGCATCTCTTTCTCAAAATTTCTAGTATTGTCAAATATATATTTTAAGAAATCGAGAATTAAAGAATTTGTTTAAATTCAGATTTTCCACAAATTTTCAAAAGAATTTGTAGTATGAAAGTATCTGAAAGCATTTTTCAAAAAAAAAGTACGAAAACTTTCTTATATTTTTAACAATATTTAATCATTTATTCATTGAAATATTTGCTTTCGTTATACTTCGTTTCTTTATAAAAAATTGCAATTACTAAGCAAATATTCACAAAACAGAAGAGCATTTGCAAATTAAAGTCTTGCCAAAGAATATGAGTGAATCGTGAAAGAAAGTTTCCGGTATCTTTTAAACTGTTTCCAAAAGAGATAAAGACTTTTAAAAACACATCGTTCTGTTGTTCAACTTAATTCCTACTCTTTTGTTTTCCTCAGGAAATTAGGACATTAACGGCTGTCCTCTAAAATATAAATTTTCAAAAGAAAATTGTCCGTAAATATTTTCATTTTATTCGCTTTGACAGTTTCTCTTGTGAAATGAAACTCATTTTTAGGTGCCACGCCTACTTGCACAATCCCTGTAACTTTGTTCAATGATAATTTGCTGTCATCAAATTTCTTTATATCGACTCTTATCGAAATCCATTGTGTAGCCTTAATATATCGCACTCAAATGTACTTTCTGGGGCGGTGCCATGCCCCCATATGATATGGATTTTAAAAAAATTGTTCTTCAAGCAGTTAAAAGCGTCTTATAAAAATTTTTATTTTAAATTTCTGGCTGCTTAAGTCATCGGCTTGATTTGGACAATGATTATTTGACAGTTGGTTAGTATTACTAAAAGTGAAGTACTATATATATATATATATATATGTGTGTATATTATGTATAGAATTTCCTAACTATTACCAAATATTATGCTATCCAACGCCAGTGCTTCTGCACAGAATCTTTTCAGACATTGTTCTTCAAATATACATCTCTGTGTGAATTTCATTTCACTTCACGATCAATATCGCTATATTGTTCTTTCCAACTACATCCTTGGATTTTTCATATACTGTCAGGACTAAAATGACTGTAACAGTTACAGAACGACACTAGTAAGCTTGCCTTGAGTATAATTTAGGGTTATAT
Source organism: Meiosimyza decipiens (assembly GCA_963680825.1). NCBI lineage: Eukaryota > Metazoa > Arthropoda > Insecta > Diptera > Lauxaniidae > Meiosimyza > Meiosimyza decipiens. The sequence continues at coordinate 56,796,548 of OY804261.1, read as the reverse complement.
TCGGGTCAAAGATGAAGTTTTGGAATGCTTTTCTTCTCAAAATATTATTCAAATATGAGAGGACATCCAATTTGAGCCTTTTATAAATCATTGAAAAGGTAATTTAATAAATATTTATTACCAAAATTTATATTTAATTTTACGTTATCAGGGGCAGGAAATTGAATTGTAAAGTAAGAAATTATAATAAAAATAAAATATTTTTTCACCACCAAGGGGCAGATAATTTACAAAAGATTTAAGCGTTTGGAAGGTAACTATAAGAGTTAACAAATAGAATCTGTTCAATTTGTATGTGGGTTCGTATGCCCAAAATTTCGGTCATACAGAGTACTTGCTTTTGTAGAATAAACTGCTGAGTACGGAATTGAATCACCACAACTATTTTCGAATTATGTATGAAGCTCATTTGAAATAAATGGTGACACGCTCTTTTTGTTAATTTAAATGAACTTAAATTTAAGCCAAAAACGGAAACGTCTTTCATTGGAAGAAAAGTCTTTCGATATACATACATACATATGTTCTGATAGAAAAATTGCATTTACTCTCAGTTCAAAGCACGCCCCGAAGGCGCCAGGCTATGCGACTCAAGCACTGACTGAAAAAGTTATTGATTCAGTTGCATTTTGTTGCAAATCGTGACCAATAAAGTTTGGCTTTCAAAGTTGATTTCTTAAACTTCTAAACTTGTGCTATTCCGAAAATGTTAATGACTTCTATTTTTTGTATATTAGACATTTACCAAACGCTATTTCAAAGAATTTCGAAACATCAGAAGAGTATCATCTTAAAATGTCATGGTAAACTAAGCTTTGAAATTAAATGAAAATTTTAATGAATCTAAGTACAAAGCTGTCGCAAATAATGCGTTTAATACATATATATTCTTTTAGCAAATAAAACATAAGGTATGTAGGTATTTAACACTCTAGATTAAGCTAAAATTTCACAAAAATCTTTATTTTACAATTGAACAAAGACAAAGTTTAAAATACTACAGATACAAAGAGTACGTTCATTTAAAGAAGAAGTTTCAAAATAGTACTGATAATGAAGTTTCAGTATTTTCTGATTTGTTAAAGTTGTTATAGCCTAGAGCGTTCCAAATTGTACCTGATCATCATCATCACTGTTCTCAGAATCTGTGGTCTTCTTCTTTTTCTTGTTGACAAATGTAGATTTAGGTCGTTCTTTTTCTTCAACACTTTCTTCATTATTATCTGTATCATCATGCGTGTGCTCATCTTTTTCAGTATCACTATTAATAACCACATCATTGGAATTTTCAATTTCATTATCATTAACATCGGACTTGGTTTTATCTGATTCATTGATTAAATCAGCAGCTTCTTCTGTTATACCATAACCCTCTTTTTTATTTACTTTTTCAATATCTTCAAGTGCATCCTCAGTCTTATCTGTTGCATTATCATTATCTTCTATATTAGGAGGATTTACAGTAACTGCATCATTTTCATTGGTTTTATCATTATCTATCTGGTCATCTTCTTTATCGTTTTTTTGATTTGCACCATTTTCAATAGCGTTAGCTTTATTATCGATATCATCGGTAGTTTCTTTATGGTTTTCTTCATTTGAAATTTCAGTATCATTCACTATATCATCGTTACTTTCATCACTTTGCTGTTGTTCTTCGTTATTCTCATTTACTACTACTTCATTTGTGTCTTCTTCAGACTCTTCTACTGCGTCAACCTTAAACTCATTATTATTTTCTTCTTCACTCAAGGGTTCAACCTCTGGTGCATCATCAATTGCTGTTTCATTATCTGCCTGCTCTTCTACTTCATTACTTGTGATAATTTCTACTGCTTCCTTCGCTATATCTGCCACCATTTTTGTTGCTTCAGTTGTAGTTTCATTCAAATCAATCAATTTTCTCTGCAAAAGTAAACAATTGTCGACTGATTTCTTTCTGTATATATCGTTAAATTTTCCTTATAACGTAAAAATTGTATTACAATGAATACAATAATTTTGATAGAAGTAACAAATAATTTTTAATGGTTAGAAAGAATACATTAAAATATCATCAACAAATCTATGATATATACAAAAATGTGTGGAAATGTTTTATGTAACAAAATTATTCAAAGACTTAAAGAAGCTTCAGAGATTTCTAAAGTATATTTTGTAAGACAAAAGCCAGAACAAGAAAATCAAATACAAATAATAATTTTATATACCAATTTTTTGAGAAAGAAAGTTATATCACTGCCGACAATGGCTTACTTTTGACAGTCATAAAGAGATATACGGAAATAAATCTTTATACAAAATTTTTTTCTTATAAAAAGTAGCGTGTAGGAAATAATAAAGAAAATATTAGAATTTTTTTTTATAAAACAGCGTTAAAACTTCTTAAAAGGTGCCATCGAAATTCAAAATTAGCATCACACAAGTATACATATAAATGAAAGCACTTACTAGTAGCATAAATATTTAGAAGAGTAAACAAAACTTTAAATTGAATTTCTTCACTTATGTACATTCCGAATAATCCTAGGGTAAGCAACTATGAAGCAAAGCTTTCATACGAACTTCTTCCAAGAAAAAAGCTATAAATCTCTTAATTTCAAACATTCTTGTGGTTAAAAAAGAGCGTTTCGAGTTTCTGTTTTTCAAGCTTATTGTGCAAAAACATTCAATATATTGAGCAAAAAGTGTTTTTCATAATTACATTACCTCTTCATTGTTTTCATTCTCTTCATTATCTTCGATATCTTCAGTATCTGCTGTATTTAGCATTTCTGGTGTTGATGGTGTTTCAACTTTTTCCTCTTCCGGATCTGCTTCGATTTCATCAACTTTTGCTTCCTCAGTATCTTCAGTGTTATTTTCACTATAGCGTACGTATGTTGTTTGATTTTCGTGCAAATTTATTGTATTTGGCGATATTTTAAGGGAAAAATATGGGTTATGTTATCAAAGAAAAGCTCTCTAACTACTTTAAAAATAATATAAGTAAATGAGCACTAGTCGACTATATAAGCTTTATGGTATTAATGGTGCATAAAAATACATTATAATAGACTTAGTAAGGCTAGCATCAAGGATATTTATAGTTTATATAATTTAATTTTAACTTTTATCATCCAAAAATTAAACTTGACCACTTAAGCGACCATACCTCAGCAGCACATTTCAAAAGCGATAGTAAATGTTTTCTTTTTAAAATTGTTAAGAAAAAATATTTTACCGCTAGGCGCTGCTTTATATTTTCTACAAAATTTCTCAAGCGATACTTACCCAAAAAGTCTCCACTTCCGCTGTGAGCTTTGGACTCATATGTAGCTCTAAATTACTTAGGTCTACGTCCAAGGATTCTTTTACGGAGCAGAGGTGGATAGTTTTCAATGTCAGTCTTATGTTCAAATTCAAGCTAAAAAAATTGTCATATAGCAATATAAATCAACTACATTGCAGAGATACAAAGATCTCAGGATGGCTACGAGAAGGAGCTGTAATCAATGCCTTCATCAGAGATTATTATTATCTTATAGGTATTCTCACAAAACTTTTATAAAATCTAGAGTCCATAGAAAGTTTAAGGATTCCGCATATCTTGGCAGAATCTTTTCTAATTAAACTCTAGACCATTTTTTGCTAAGCAGTCAAATGGAACCTTGACTGAATCCACAAAAAAAATAATTAACAAGTCTATAGATTTAAACAGTCCTATCTGATTATAGTCTCTATTTGACTTGGTAAATTATTTCCTGATCATTACAGTGCTTCTTGCCTTATAAGTTACCATTGTCAAAAATATTTTATCGATAATTCCGTATAGTGCCCAATAATCTAATCTTTAAAAAAGCTTAACTCAGACCTACTTTCCCTCAAGTGGTAGAGTACGCAAAGACATTTTGATTCCAAAGATATAGAGAAGTGCTCACAATCTTGCTTAGAGCTATTAGTACATCTTTCTTGAGCTAAGACTTTTAGAAAAATACTAGATATTTAAGTATATCAGATACAGCTAGACAACAGCTCTATCGGTTATTGCTGTAACAGATTTTTTATGTTATATTTATCATTTTGCAAATGTATTGAATTTTTTTACTAAATATATAAACTAAGACATGCATGCAATGCACTTAGGCCACACTAGTGATGCGATACTATAAGGGTTGACGATCTGGTCCATTAAACGCTTAAGTCATAGCAACTTGCTGCTGAAACTTCCCTGAAATATAATGCTCTGAACTCGAAACTGAATCTTAAAACAAAGTTCGGTGTATAGTTCCCGGGCTAAGTGCCAACTATGATAGTCCACTATGAAAATACAGCCCGCAAAAATCATAGACTGCTCAAGAATGAATTGTAAAGTTGAAAGTCTTCTTATAGAACCTTTATATCGCCATACCTTTTTGGTTGTTAAACTTACTAGCACTCCAATTCTTGATACGCTAAGGACATTCTCAAATGTTAAACTTTTTGCAAGGACATAACGAAACCTAATGATATCCATATCTATTCAAATAGAACCGCAACAACGTTTTTGGAGTCAAAACTACTCACGACTTACAATTGTATGCTTTCGAAGTGAAATAGGACCGCCATCGAATCGCAGTTAAAATATCGATTCTATAAAAAGCAAATTATCGCTGTCACCAAAAGGCAAGGTGACTTTTTGACTTAAAGTAATATACCACTTAAGGTTGGAATTGAAGTAATATGTGATCGAAATCCTTAGCCCGAAAAACTTTCTATTTTTTGCAATCAAATTATTTTCCCCCAAAATACGAAATGTGCTGCTGAAGCTATTAACAGTTACATAAAAATGCAAAAACTATAAAAAGCAGCTATACTCACCTATCTAGCACATCTGCCTCCGATATATTATCACTTGATCGTTCATGAAAACCATTTGTTATGGCATCTGGAATTTTAATATCTAATTTCTGTAAATAAAAGACATGGAAATCACTCATTTAATTTAAACCGCCTGATGAAGTTGAATATGTACCTTGCCATCTCCATTATCATCACTGAATGCTTCCCAGTCGGTAGTTATTATCGGTGACACCCTTGGTGCTTCCGGTACATAAACTAAAAAAGCACGTTCAATTTCATTTGGTTTATGTCGATAATATGAAGGTGTTTTCATTTTCTGAAAGAAATATTTATTTTTTTTTTATTAGAGCTAGCTACACTACTGCAGTTATCTCCACTATCTTACATAATCTTGCGCCTCTTCATCACAACCAGCTTGGGTTAATAATGTATAGCATCGCATATTATTCTTACAACTTGCTGCCCAGTGCAGTGGTGTCTTTCCAGTTATATCTATCTCATGAACACCATCTGGCCACACACCTATCAAATATTCCAGAATCATTGCATGACCCAGTCCAGCTGCCTTATGTATAACATTAAGGCCATTGGCATCTTTACAAGTAATTAGTGCTGGTGGAACTGGTGGCTCTAAATTCGCTTGTAATGTCTCTAGAGTGTTATCAACAACAGCTTGATGAACATCTTTGATATTATTCTGAAAAGAATTATTATTATGGAATCGAATCAAAGTGAGTTATAATTTTGTTATGTAATCAATCTAAATACTAACCATAGCATAGGGCACTGCAGCCAAAAATCTCTTGACTTTTGCATTGGTACTGGCCTGTTGGCGTAAACGATTACCCTGTCCAGCCCATAAGATGCGTGTTAGTTTTCCAATATCTTTTTCATGCATCCATATTCGAATTGTCGACAACTTGACTGAGAAGTCTAAAAATTTATTGAACGTTATTAGGTTTTAAAAGATATAAGGAGCGTTTAAATTGTTTTCTTATATAAAGTTTATGAAATCCTATGGCTTACTTTAAAAATGCTACATAGTTTTGGAATTTTATCAGATCAGAATTTTGGAACTTTAGTCAATCAAGAGAAAAACACATTTTTGTACATCGTGTTTTTGTATTTCTAAGAATTAAGACTTTTGACTCGATTGAATAAACTTTACTTCATCTCAGAAAGTTTTCGAAAAATAGATATTCTTGAGAAGTTCTTAAAATTTGGATAAGCCCACAAAAATTAACAATATGCAAAGAACAAAGTCACATTTGAATAGACCAAAAATGTTTTTGATCCAGTGATGCTATGAAGGCTCTTTCGTGTACACACTTTGTTGGATCGCGCAATCTTCTTACGCCCGTGCTGAGTTTTGTTACAATGACAAGACGCTGAGGGCAAAATGCCTGGATAACCACGGTTTCAAAAAAGGTCCCAAGACCATTTCCCACCTGCTGATTGCATTCACTTTAACAATAGACCCCTAAAACATTAGCACAGAAAAGCCATTTGAATGACAGTGGATATCGTATATGCTGCGTCTTCAGAGACGGATAACTTTTGCAGGCACTACATTTGATAACAAGCGCTAATTGCTACACTAGTCTACTAGGTTTTTGCTATTGGGAAGTAGCTATGCATTTTCGATAGATTTTTGCACGCTGAATACAAATCTGCGCTCAAAAATTGTCAATCACGTAAAGTCTTAGAGAAAATGGGGATTGAAACCTCCAAGAAATGATTTTTGACCTTTTTTTAGTGGAAGTTGACACTAAATCCGGGGTTCCTAGAACCATCTTTTCGAATTTTTAGGATCACAATTTCATCCAGTGTTTGTTCGTTGGTGGCCGTACAAACTATTTGCGATCCAGTTATCAATTAGGAACGCTTTAAAGATTATAACCATCAGAAAAAAGTAAGTGTACATTAATCAACATAAAAGTTATTTTAAGATGGTGAGATGTCCGCATATCTCATAACGGAGTGCTAAGGGTGTATTCGAATTGGACCAAAATTAACTTGATAGCGGGTTGATTTCTAGTTTTCTTTACTCAGAATAACTGCCACTGACACGACTGTGCTCAAAAGCGAAACGGAAAATGACAACCATCAATTTGATACATTTTAGAGTGCTCCGAATTAAGTGTCCACGTATATTCAAAAATGGTGAAAATAAAAAAGCATTCTTTGGGTATTTAACACTTTTTGAGCCCATGTTATTACTCAGTTGGCAAAAATGCACTCAACCACACAGATGCTGACCAAGAAATTGCCGATTTTGAATCACATGCTTCGTTGGCTTACTAAGATCAGCGCAGTTGTTAATATTATCACCTCTTTCAAAAAAGATGTCCCTGTGCCTTAGGTAATTTCTGAAATTAAATATAGAGCCTAAAAATAATTTGGATCATCTAGTGCCTACATTGAACCAATAGCTGCCTCATCTTTAATGAGCAGTGTCATATGGAAGGTTCAAAACTACTTATGGAAATCACTTTCTAGCTACATGCAAACAAGGTTGTTTTCAACAAATTTGATCACTCAGTTTGGGGAGTACACCCTAAAGCTACTCAATGAATGTGCAGAGGAGGAGCAGACAGTGCAGATATTATTGCGAGATGCACCAGGTTTTCTTGACTTTGTTTTCAGCAGTTCAGTTTTTAACTAAATTTATTAAGGGCTTCTAATGAATAATTAATTTTAATAGAATTCTAAGAAAACGTAGTACTGAAAATTATTGTGTTTTCATCGAGAATCATTTTGATTAACACATTTTATCGATCTGCTAGGTATACCGTGTCTTGTTTTTGACCCAAAAATATTACTTTCGAAACTAATGTGAAGTAAGTGGTTGCTCTTTTCGTGCTGTTTGTTTTTTTTTAATTCAAGTTAAATTGAGTGAATTTCGCATGTCGAAGTAAAGTTTTTGTTAACAAAATGAAAATAAAAAGAGAATTAATAAAATGCCATTCACAAAGTTGTAAACTTTCAAAAGTGTTAAAAGAAGCACTCATGTCGGCATGTACAAAGTTTGACTTATGTAAACTTGTAGGTACTGCAATTTGAAACGGAAATACCACCATGTTGACTATCAAATTAAAAGAATGTTTGTGTGTGTGTGTGTGTATGGATAGAAGTATTGTAGCCGTATTTTTCATGCATGTTGCAAAAGGGAAAACGTTACACTTAAACATCTGTTAAGGACATGAAATTTCGAGCATTTATTCAGGAATTTTAAATGTGAACGAGCGTAATCGTTTGAAGGTCAATTCATTGCTTGATTGTGGAAAGTTTTGGGAGTTGAATATTTTTGGTTTGATTTTTGTGTGTTTCTAGAACACTGTGTCAAAGTCATACGTGACCTTGGTTCAATTGTAGCACCCATATTTCTATATATATAAATTTTTCCATTATTATACAGTTCATGCATGCATATCTCGTAAGTACAAAGTAATCGTAACACTTGTTCCACATTCATATGTATTTGTGCATACAAATATTCTTTAAATAATATTTACGTTGTATTTGACCTATAAATAAAATATTTCAATTGTTCTCTAATTTTTACGCAGCACTTAACCTACATAAATTCATGTCAAATATCAATTATGAATTTTACCATTTCGTGATCATAATTTGTTTTTTTTTTTTTTTTTTAATTTTAAAGAATTGGCTTGATAGACGATTTTTGTTAGAATTTTCAATCATACTACAAAATTGACCTATCAAATAAGATACATATTAAAAATATTTTGTTGAAAAAATAGAAAATAATGAGCTGGAAAACGTCCTCCATACACCGAAATTCTTTTTACTTTTTACCGAAAGACTTTCTATTGTGCAAAAAACAAAAAAAAATTTAGACAGTTTTGATGGGTAAAGCACAAGTTTGGCTAAAACGTCCTCAATGAACTATGCCAATACTTCGCTATTAGCATTGCGTTTATTTGCACAAAATTTAAAAAGTAAAGTTTAAATTTTGTATAGAAGCTTCACGGCGTAACCCGAATCATGAAAACACTATTTTTACACATAGTTTTGTAAACATTTGTTATCGTCTATGAGACGAAGATTTGGCATGATTTTACTTCTCGAGCTTTTTGCCTGTGAAATGAAAATTCTTTTAATTCGAAAGTTGTCTGACATTCGCTTGTTGCATCCGTTCGTATTTATGAGTTTAAATCTTTGAACTGCATTCACATCATTGTCCCGGATCCGAAACGGGATCGATTAGACTTCGTTTTTGAAAATCGATGCCATTCACCAATCGATTGAAAGAGCTCAAAAATAGACAAAAATCGGTCACCTTTGGGAAATGGAACCGCGGCTCCCTATCGATTGGAGCAAAGAAATTTACAAAAATTAGAGACTCTTTGAACATTTTTTCAAAACAACGTACAAAAATATATTTTTCAAATATCAAGTTATTGACAATTTATTGAGCATAGTATTTATAAATATATAATAGGGATATAAGTAGGTCCACTTGGCTCCATGCAGAAAGACAATTGAAGTACTCAAAAGTGCAATGATTGTCTACGCTGAGAAAACGATTTGTTTGATTATAACATATGCATATTTCATATAGAGCAATTAAATATTTGATTGAGTCAAACATAAAATGATTCAGCCCACATATACCACTATTTCATTCAAATACAATATGTTTGACTCAAATATATATTTGATTGCTCTACATGAAATATACATATGTTATATTCAAGCAAATCGTTTTCTCAGTGTACGAATACCATTTTTCTGATCTCAACTAAGATTTCGCTTGCGGAGTTGATGTTTACTCCGAAATAGGTACACTTTATGACTACCTCGAAGTTGTAGCGGTTTTTCCTAAGTGGTTATCAAATAATGTTATTAGACAACAAGATCTTACTATTGTTTCGTTAATTGACAGTCCCACTCGATTCGAACATTAATCGAGGCAAAGGTTTTAGAGAGATGTCGCTATAAGACAGTCAATTTTAATTCATACTCCAGCAGCTGGACAGATTTGTAAAAGTTAATGTCTTCCTTGCTTATTTTTGTACTACGCACTACTTACTACGGCATGATATTGTAAAATCGTTGCTTTGAAACTCATTGGCTGGATTACAGGAATCTTTAATGGAAATATGGGGTCTATAAATGATTGCTCAGGACGGGAACATGGGGTCAGCTTTTTTGTATATAGAGTAAACAAAGCTGATAGTCCTGTAATCAGACAAGCTTTCGTCTTTCCAGATTTGTGTGATAATTTGATGCATGCAACTGATCAAAATGTCAACACCGGTTCTTTCTCTTTCAAACTTGACGGTAGAAATTCCTCATTAAGAGAAGGGGTTACTTGACGCAGCTGCTAGAAATGTTTCTTGTATAAATTTGCAATTGTCTGTGGGTCCGTGAACAAATTTAAAATACGAGCATCATCTCAAAAGCTTTACGTACCGCACTACTTAGTCGTTAGCTGTCAATTGTTTGACTTTTGATGTTGAAGCTTCGGGTGTCCTCCCGTCTGCCTTATCAGTGATATTTTGATTTCAGGTAGTTCATAGCACATTATAGTAGTAACTGGGAACATTTCTCTTTGAATTATTTTTTTACTTACTATCCAATAAAAATAATCTTTATCGAAAAGTTCATTTAACCGCATTAAATGGCTACCATATGAAATTGCCAACAAATATATATTAATTCACACTTAACTACACTGAGAAAAAAAAAATCAACCAGAACCTCATTAATTCAACTAGGAGACGTAATATTTTGGTGCCAAGGTAAAATCTCTAGTTAATTTAACCAGAAATCTGATTGCAAACATCAAAAACGAATGTTTTTAATTTAAAGCTACACGGTTAGAAGTTTTGGAATAATAACCAGAATTGCATTAAAATTAAATGCTTCCTAAGTATTGAAATTCAATTTTAATACAAATTTGTATTTGTTTTTATTCTTGTAGAGTACAAATATGAAACCGGTAATTTTTTATTCAAAAAAACACGTTCATTTTGCGATAATAGTTCCAAATTTAATCTTCAAAGTAATTCCCCTCGCTAGCGACACATTTTTTCCATCTTTCAGTCAATTTATGGATTCCTCGCCAAAAAAATTCTTTGTTTTTTGAGGCTATCCATTCATCGAGCCATTTTTGCACTTCCTCGTAAGAATTGAATTGCGAATCGTTGAGTGCGTGTCCCATCGATGAAAACAAATAGTAATCGGATGGAGCCAGGTCCGGTGAGTACGGCGGTTGGGGCAGGGGCTCCCAGTTGTACGATTCTACCAAGTTTTTATTGACCGCTGCTCGATGTGGCGATGCGTTGTCGTCTTGGAATACAATTTTGTCATGGCGAAGTTGAAATTCGGGCCTCTTCTGACGTATAGCACGGTTCAAAGCGATCAATTGTTGATGGTAACGTGCACCAGTAACTGTTTCACCTGGTTTTAGTAGCTCATACCAAATAGCACCACGCTGATCCCAGAAAATACACAGCATTGTCTTTCGGCCGAAGCGATTTGGTCTTGGCGTTGATTTGGATCGTTGGCCGTGGCTCAAATATGATTTTTTTCGTTTGGGATTGTGGGATTCGATGGAGAAAACCTTTTCTGTTTTGCCTGGCGAGCAGCAATTCACAAGTGGTTTTTCGGTTTTCTTGCTGCCTGTCGGTCAGTTCATGTGGCACCCATCTACCGACCTTTAAAATCTTTCCCATGGCCTTCAAACGCAAGGAAACGGTTTGTTGTGTCACATTAAGTTGTTCAGCAAGCTGTTGTTGCGTTTGACCATCATCTTCGTTCAAAAATGTTTGCAATTCGGTGTCTTCAAACTTTTTCGGTGGCCGGCCGCGCTCCTCATTTATCACATCAAAATCACCACTTTTAAATTTATTGAACCACTCATTACACTGTGTACGACCAAGAGCATGCTCGCCGTAAGCTTCAACAAGCATTCGATGCGATTCAGAAGCGTTTTTCTTCAAATGGAAACAGAAAATCAATGCTTCCCGCAAATGAGAGTTTTCAGGCACAAAATTCGACATCTTTACGAGCGGAAAAAATGCGTTGTTGTATGAAACTTGACAAATTGTGAACTGACTATTGTTGACAGATGACAGAATGAACAGTTAAGACATTTGGTGCGGTTCGGAAGCTCATACATATACGGCTATCGACCGCTAGATGTCATTACCGGTTTCATATTTGTACACCTAGATTTCCATTCTCATCACTTCTTCTATTATTTATTTATTTTTCATTGTCATTTTAATGGTAACTTTTAATAAAGTTTTCCCGCATTGTTTTAGACTCCAGTTCGATACGTATATATATATATATATATGTACGTATCAAACTGGAGTCTAAAAAATAATAGAAAAAATATATAAAGGGTGTTTTTTTAGAGGTTTGTTTTTCGAATAGAGATAAAACTGGCATTTTATGGTCAAATCTGGCAACTCTAATGTCATTTATGTTCAGTTTGGTTTGCCATTTCATCATAAACAGGTTGACAAAAGAACAACGCTTGCAAATCATGGCAAATTTATTTCGAAAATAATGGTTCAGTTCGCGAAGTTTACCGCAAGCTCCGTCCATTTTATGGTCGACATAATCGTCCATCAGAGCAATGAATTCGGTTAACCATGGATCGTTTTCGCACTACGTTTACTCTATGTGATAATACGCATCCGCAGAGACGTCGAACAGTGCGCACCGAAGAAACAATTGCCGCTGTAGAGCAAAATGTTGAAGAGGACCCGAATGAATCGATTCGCCACCGTGCACAGCAATTGGAGCTTTGTCCATCAACTTTATGGAAGATTTTGCGCAAAGATCTTGGCTTGCGACCTTACAAGATCCAGCTTGTGCAAGAATTAAAGCCGCGAGACCATGCAATGAGTCGTGATTTTGGTGTATGGGCCGAAAATGAGATTGATCTCGATGCTGATTTTCATCGCAAAATTTTGTTCAGTGATGAGGCTCATTTTTGGTTGAATGGCTACGTCAACAAGCAAAATTGCCGCATTTGGAGTGAAGAGAATCCACATGAGACCCTTGAGACGCCATTACATCCACAAAAACTGACTGTTTGGTGTGCTCTATGGGCTGGTGGAGTCATTGGGCCATACTTCTTCCGAAATAATGCTGGAGAGTCAGTTACCGTTAATGGAGACCGGTATAGAGCCATGATAACCGACTATTTTGTTCCCGAATTGGATGGCATGAATGTGGATGAGTTATGGTTCCAACAAGACGGCGCTACATGCCACACAGCGCACGTCACAATCGATTTATTGAAGGAAACATTCGATGAGCGCATAATTTCGCGGAATGGACCTGTCAATTGGCCACCAAGATCGTGTGATTTGACACCATTGGATTATTTTCTTTGGGGATATGTGAAGTCGCTCGTCTACGCCAACAAACCAGAAACGTTAGGGGACTTGGAAGCCAACATTCGTGGCGTTATTGCCGACATACGGCCCCATATGCTCGAAAAAGTGGTTCAAAATTGGACCTGTAGAATTGGCTTTATTCGAGCCAGCCGCGGCCGCCACATGCCCGAAATCATATTTAAACATTAATGGCATAAAATTATCCTTCCAATAAAGCCAAATTGATGGACATTAAAACGATTTTCTTGTGTTTTATTTCAGTTCGAAGCTCTATACCTCTAAAGAAAACACCCTTTATATATATTTTTGCTATTATTTTTTTGTTTTGCAATTAATACCAGCACAGTCAGTAACTCAAGAATTAAATATATGAAAAAGAAAAATTAAAAACTTACCATCTAAATCACGACGTCGTCGCTGAATCGATACTTGTCCGTTCATTGGTAATACTGAAATAAAAAAAGAATAAAATTTAAGTTTTAATTTCTTGGCTGAAAAGGTAACGTAGCAACGAAAAATTAATTTTAAGAAGGCTATAATTTTTTGCCTCATAAATTTATTTTTAGCTTAACTTAAAAGTATTAAATGACACATATTAGCCACTATGAATATGTACTACATACAAATAAATTTATATAAAAATGTTTAAAAAAAATCAATAAAACAAACAAAGGCCTCAGCAAACTAAAACAACGACTGCAGTACGCAAGTTGAGTAAATCGATTAAGGCAACAGTGAAAGCTGCTCACCGGTCAACAACTGAAATGTTACTAATTTATTAAAATCCACAATAATTAAGGTGTCGAAATGTTGCGACAATTTGTGGTTATAAGTAATTCAAATTTTCCTGGAATGTTTGTTTATTCAATGGAAAAATTCACCACTTAATAGCGATGTCAACAAAGAAATAACTTTTACCAAATGTTTGCCGAATTGCTACCAAAATTGGTCGAGATTTCTTAAGAATGAAACAAATGCTTTTGCATAATATTAATTCATAAGAAATTGTATTTGTTAAAGGTTTTCATTTTTTATTTTTTTGTAAAAGTTGACGAGTAGCAACTTTTCCGTATACCAATCACAAAGGATTTTGTAGACATGCGTGAAATGACCTTCATAGCACTTCAGTTGCCTAAATGTAGACAACAACAAATTTTCATAGTCCCAAACAAATGAAAAATTTAATTAAAAAAAAAAATGTGAAGGCTATAAATTTTAAGTAATAACAAAGAAATATTACAATTGTGAGGACACTTTTTAAAAATATTCATGAGTCAGTTGCTCACGCAGCATACCCCGTTTTTTATGATGTATCAGCGGATAACAATAGCCTTATATGTCTACACCAGTGGTGGGCATAGAACTTTAGCAACAGGGCGCAACAACAACATCAAACAACAACAACAAACTAAATTGTTTTTGCTTTCATTTCCAAATTCGCCAACAACACGTAAAAGAACCAAATTGCACTACAAGCAAAAACAATTGCTACAATTATCGAAACACAATGCAGTGCCGTCGCTTATGCTTTTGTGTATGTTGTTTTTGTTTTCGTCAACGCTGTGCGTCGATAGCGTTAAAATTCTGCGAATTGTTTTTCGTTGCTTGTGCGTCGAATAACGGTGCGGCCCATGAGGGCGGAAAGTGACTGTACTTGCCCATCGCTGGTCTAGACAAAGCTTCTCTAAAGGATTGAGAACTGTATTAGCGCTCCCTGCCTTAAGTTATCTAGCTTTTTAATGAAATATTGATTTTAAAAATACTCCAAGTCAAAGGGATTATCAAATATTCAAACACAATGGTGATGGTTTTCGGGTTAATATCGATCGAGCAATTCAAATTCGTGATTAGTTTTTTCTTCAACTTTCTTTTCTCTTATGAAAAATTTCAAAATTGACCGGCACACAATCAAAACCACCAATTATATTATTAAATGTTGAAAATTGCCTCTTTGCATTTTTATTTTTCTATATTATACAAAAACTTTAAGTGATCTTTTCCACTGTGAAGACCATCATGAGCTGTCAATGAAATTTTTAAAAACGCAATATAGTAGCGGAGTCCAACAGGGGATTTTGGGACTTATTTAAGCGCGGCAGTTTAAGATATGGGGTATACCTTGCACCTAGTTGAGTAGCTCTACCAAACCTTAGCCCATTATATAGGACCGCGCGTGTTGAGCAGCCGATCAAAATAGTACAAAAAATCGATAGCTGCAAATACTCGAGCGCTTGAGATTAAGGTATGTTGTGTTAATTACATGCAGAAAAGTGTGCATTTCAATAATCTGACGATTTTAGCCTGACGTAAGGGACTGGGGGGATCACAAATTTGCAAAAAATAAATGTCAGCTTGACATTCTCGAGCGAGGTTGAAGTAACGTCAATAAAGCTTAGCGCGTGAAGCATGTATTCCTCACTCTGCGCCTCTCTCTCTCACACACTTTTGCTATATCTCTCACTCTTTCGCTTTAGCCATGTCTGTATAAATGGCATCGATTTGATTGCCACATTCCATGCTTTTTAAGCAGAAGTTTGTAAATACCGCTAAATTGGATACAGTGGATCTTCTGACTGACAAAACCGTGCTGAAATTCTGAAATAATATTTTTTATTTTCCAGTATATTCTCTTCTTCACAATTGATTAAGTAAATCTATCCAAATAATCGTCAGATTATGGATCAGCACGACCAGGACATCAAGTTGAACCGTCTGCATAAAATCTGAAGCGCTCGAATTTCTCAGAAGAGCCGTTTTTTTTTGTGCACTTTCAAAAAGTCGCCACGAGCTTGTGTCACATCCGAATCGTCAGTCTTTTGAATGGGAGCTTCGCGTGATCAGAGACACTTTGGCCATATACACTGTCAATATCTGACGCGATCGAGCGTTTCCATGTTTATTTTTTTTTTACATTTTTGAAAGCCGCAACCGCCACCGGTGAAATGGTACACATGATATTACCTTCTTTTCTTTCTACCATCTAATCTACAAAATCCAATTGGTCTCCGCGACGCTCGAGTAAATCCCCATTTAGCATCGTGGGCGCCCCTACTCATATGATACGATATATGAAAATTTTAATGCCGGTTAAGGTTTTTGATCTAAAAAGTCCCACTTGATAAAATATGGCCCGTATATATAAAGTAACAAACTGTGTTTTTAATTGCATTACAATCCTGTGGTCAAGCTTTCAATAAGCGGAAACGACAATTTAAGAAAAAAAAGTCTCAATCCAGATTTTGTCAGTACTAAGGCATAATATCTATCTGTATATGATTTGATTCTCCACATAATCTTTTTGTACAGTTAAGAACTGCCTGTGCTTATTTTATTATATTTGTACCTTTTTTTCTATCAGAGAGATATTATTTAAGTCTTTTTGAAAAAATCGAATATATGCATGACGTATTGAAACCCACAAGTTCCACTAACATATCATAATGCATGCAATCCTTTGTACCACACTCTATCTGATTAATGGCAAACCATAACGAATAACATATCTAAATCGGTCATCAGTACCAACATGTTGCTGGATCTAATCGTTTTAAATTGTTGCTGTTTTTATTGTTTATTTGTGTTTTTTTTTTTTTTTTTTTACAAGAAATTATACGACTTATCTTTATATAATGCTTGTTGCATTCATTACGCAGCACTAACGCCACAAAGTGATACCACCACTTGTTGCCACAAAGTGGTGGTACGTGGGTGCTTTAAATTACTGCCGACATTCAGTGGCTTTGCGAGTTGGCTAAACACAAAACCAAAACTCATACACAACGTATGTAAAGGATGTGTACACTGAGAAAAAATTATGCATTCAAGTTATTGAAAAATTTCTATTTGATTTCTGCTATGTAGGTGCTGTGAAGATAAACTTAGGGGTTAGGAATATCTTTGAGCTTTGTGTTCATATGTTTAAAGTTTTTTCAGTAGTAAGTTTTGGAATTAACTTTATAGCACGACACCAACTTAAACTTTTTTATTCTAAATTACTATAAACTGTAAAGAAAATGCTCGTAAAATCTTTTCAATTATATTATAGAAATTTTTAGTCAAAATAGCAAATCTGTAAAAGAGGATATCCTTTTTTTACTGAGAATTCTAAGTATTGGAGTACTTTTTAATAATCATTTCTGAGCGGTTTTTCTAAGGGAAAAATTAGCCAGAGACAGTAAATAAAAAAATAATTCTGTTTTTATATTAATTTGTATTTGACTATGTTACACGCCCCTAAGCAGTTTTCAAAACTTTACCCCAGTCAGGGTTGCCAAGTTGAAAGGTAGCAATTCATGTCCATCTCCAAAAATAAAATACTCCCTCGAATATTAAAAAGTGAAATTATTTTATTTTGGGAATAGTTTATGAATTGGCCATTTTAATTCATCATCAAAATTATCCAAAACGCAACTATTTTAAAAAATTTTGAATTCCTACCAGGCTTCCGGCCTTGACATGAAATTCCATGCTTGGCTATAAACTATTTCGATGGATATTTCTCAACTTAAACCCTTTTAAGAAAATAAGTCCAATAGTACTTTTTAACGAAAATTGCACAATCTTCTCAGTCGTGACATCAAATTTGAAACTTTTAAATTTTATTTCATACTCAAAAACTAAAATTGATATTTGAAATAGATTCAAAATTTTTTACTATGTAGATTTTCTATGGTTATGGAAATTATTCACGCATTTTTTGCTATCGAAAATCACTTAGAAATATGGAGAAAAAAAAAACAACAACATCGAAAGGGGAAACTAAATGAACAGTTCAAAAATAAAACAATAGAAGGGGCGTAGTGGGTACATTGATAGTAGCTCTTTTTTTTTATTGTCTAAATGACGACTCTACACGCAATTTGCGTGCTATTTGTAATAAAATTCAAACACCCTTGAGGAAATTTTTATGTTTGCTCTTCATTTAAATTATATTTATTTTAGTGTTGGAAATGGTTTCCTTTTTGTCTTTTAATACTTGTATCATGAAATTCATTGAATTGTACTTTAATTAGCAGAAAGGCAATAAATTTTTATTGTTGTTCCTACAACTGTTATGTGTGGTATAGATATTTTATATCACCAAATTGTCATTTGTCACGACAATTTCAAGTGTTGTTTTGACAAAGAAGTTCAGTAAGTTAAGTGTGAAAACATGTGGTGGGAAATTTTTGCAGCTGAAAATATGATTTAAGGCAATATTGGTTTGCCCCATATTTGTTGCAGGAAAAAAACATTTCTCTTATCGTATGCCAACTTCAAAAAGTGCACAATTTACCTACATTACCATTCTGAAGCTGACATATCTGATGTATGTTCTCGCTATTCTATAAATGAAATGAGTTTTAATAAATATGGTTTTCAATTACTTAGAAATTGTATGCTATAATGTGCTGAAACAAAGAGTGTCCTAATATAAGCGATGGACTTCTGGAAAAAAATACATTGCTTATACGAAAATCGAAACAAATTTTATTTCATTGTAAAGAGCAAACATTAATGAAATGGGCTAAGCAAATATGCCCCAAAGATATGCTGCAAAGCTATTACTCCTTTGACGAAATGATCTATGACGATTACGTGGTTTCAAATCACATAATTTTGGTAGTCAAGTCTAATTTGTATTTCTTGGAATAACAATACCTGGAAACTTTTCTCACAGCACACAGTTGCTTAGCGCATAATATGACAGATTGAGATGTGATCCTAATAGCACATATCTTCAAGATCCATATCAATCGATTCCGGGTAAAAAATCAATTATCATCGTTCTGCATACCATACCCTGCAGGACACTTCAAAAAGTACTCTGTCCATTCACTCCATTGGCTCAAAAATCTCGCTGTTATTTCTATGTGAGGCAAATCACCCACTTGTCCGAATGCACGCACCTACTCCGCTCTAAATATATATGTAAGACCTTGCGTGCCTCTTAAACTTGTTCTGTCACTTCCACTTCTTGCTCCTATGGCAGATGCCACGCCTACTAACTCAAAACTGTCGATGTTTCATTCTATTAAATGAAATAGTTTTCGGTGTTTGAAAATTTCCGTATTAGGGGTAAAATTTGCCGAGTGTAGCAGGTTAAAAGGTCTGTGATGATTGTTTGTAAATGGTGATCTTTTAAGCGTTTGGTTTTGGAAAATTAAAAACAGAACAGAAGGTTTGTAAAATTGAATTAAATATTTATTTAAAGTCATACATCAACTTTTGCCATTTATTTTGTCAAGATTATTTTTTGTAAATATTGCCCGTGGCTACGCCTGAGGTTGTTAATCCGTAAGCTTCAATTTTGGCATACTTTTTCCAGCATTTCGGCCTGTATCTCACCAACGGCAGCTGTAATATTGTCTTCGAGGGCTGTTGTTGTGGCTGTCTTGTCCTTATACGCAAGAGACTTCACGTTGGCCCACATAAAATAGTCTAGTGAGGTCAAATCGCCTGATCTTGGAGGCCAATGGGACTGCTCCAAAACGTGAGATTAATTGCTCACCAAACTCGTCTCTCAATAGGGTCCTTGGTATCACGTGCCATATGGCACCGTCTTGTTGAAACCACATGTCAAACAAGTCCAATTCTTCTATATTGTACAAAAAAAGTCGGCAATCATCGTACGGTCCCTTGTTCCATTAACTGTAACGTTGCGATTTTTATTATTTTTGAAAAAGTACGGTTCAATGATGCCACCGGCCCACAGACCGCATCAAACAGTATATTTTTCAGGGTGCATTGGTAGCTCTTGAACTGCCTCTGGCTTCTCTTCAGACCATATTCGGCAATTCTGTTTGTTGACGTACCCATTGAGCCAAAAATGAGCATCGTCGCTAAAGTAAATTTTCCGATAAACGAATTTCTCAAGGAGCGCGAATTTTGATAATAAAATTCAATGATTTGCAAGCGCAATTCGTTTGTTAGACTATTTATTATAAAATGGCAAACCTTACTGACGATTTTTGGCGTTGACACTTGTTACGAATCACGCGCGAGGTGTGAAAGAATTTACACTGCTTCTACGGGAGATACTTTGTCTTTCATCTATTTGCACAAAGATTTACTAAATTTGGTGATTTTTACAAACGAAAAAAAATTCGTCACTTACGTCGTAAGCGAGCATTGAAATATTTTTTTATTACTATTTTTCTCTTTTCAAATAGTGGAAAATGGTTTTGAGCTGGGCCAAGGCCCTCGAGCGAAATACACTCTCTTTGAAAACTTTCTTTATAAAAATAATGAAGTTTTTTTGCTTCGCTCTTCATCTATTTCTACAAAGATTTACTAAATTTTGTTGAGAAAAACTCTGTGCGTACGATAGTTAAAATCTCTACTTTCGTTGAAGGGTCCCCCACTTGCTTAATCTTAAATCTTATCCATTTTCTGTTCATGCTTACTTCGTCATATGGAATCTTTGCTGAAGGTTTAATAAATGTGACCTGTTTTATGAAAAAGGGGTATGAGAAAACAACTGTTAAAGGTAAACCACTCATTTCGTCTATCCGAATCGGCAAAAAAGTAGAAAATGATTTTCGACATCTAAGCCCCCTTTTCGTAGACCAGGTCACATTAACACAATGATATATATTGGAAAAGATTCTAAATATGATAGCTTAAAGTTGTGGTTGCTATTTTAGGTGCCATGAATACTTGTCTAATCGTGATCATTTGGTTGGAAAACTTTTTAGGAACTAGATACTTGAACTTTTTACTTATAAGTTGCAATAGATTCCATCGGAAAACTCTCTAGAGACGGAAACCTAAAATTTTATTTTTAATGAGATTCCAACTAATTTCACTTGTTACTTAATATTTTTGTACAAAGATTCATTACATTTCGTTAGAAAAGTTCTTAGATGTAATGTTTTTTCTAAGAGTGATGGTATGCTCATTTGTTTAATCCCTTCAACATTTTGTTTTTATTTATGTACGCAAAGTCTCCTCGAAGTTTGTCTGGAATACGGTTGCTGAATTTTATTAATCTTTAGTTGCCTTTTCATGTTCATGCCGAAAAAATACATTTGGAATCTAAAAATTACATTTTATGTTTCCATTCAGTACATATCCACGAAACCCGAACGCCATCACTGTACCAGACTGTTCTCAAAATACAAGCAGTATAGTTCAAGCATGGACTTCATCTACTGCACAATGCTTCAATGAATAAAATTGTCCTACGTTATAGTAAAATTATTCAAAAGAAGTTTGATATAGACATATGGAATTATTACTATGTTCTAGAGGTCGAACTTTTAAGAAGCGAAAGCGAAATACATGAAAATAGCGATATATTGAATTTCTGAGTGGTTCTTTGTTCGTATGAAATGAATATTTCTGATTGGGAAAATAGAATTTTTTGTAAACTAAAATTATGCATCTTAGGAGCTGTTGTGCTCTCTTTCGACCTTTATTTTGAAAACTTTTCAAATTTATGCATTATGCATTAAATGGTCATGTTATATAGTATTTCCAATGTAAAGTTTCTGGGACTAATATTTTTGTATTTGAGTGTATACGTAGTCAGATAAAAAAGTATTTTTCATGTAGATAACATAGACAGGACAAAGAGCTTTTTAAAAAGATTAATCTACAAAACTTTGCTATTTGGGTTAAAGTGTAACCAGTATTCCAAATCTTACATTCTATGGGTTGTGCTTTTTAATTTTTGTCATTTTCCTTTATTATACTCGTAATCAGTGTTCCAAAATAATTCTGATTCGAATGTTTAAACTATAACCCTGAATTGCTAATTCCCATTAAAATTGTAAATTTTTATTAAAATAAAATGATAACTAGGTTACAGTTAGTTAAAATAAAACAAAATGGCTTATTTTATTTAAATATATGTCATTAATAATAATTAACGCAACTCACCTTTTGGTGGTGATGAATGATAGTATAATCCTTGAAACCTGCGTCTTCTTTTCGGTGGCATAATTTAATGAAGCACTCAGAACGACTGAACAACTAAGTTTGTTCAAAAGTACACTTTCAACAGCAAATGTTTAGCTCATATCGGTTTTAAAGTTCGTTTTTTTTTTTCACTCTAAATTTCCAGTAAATTTTATTGTTGCATGACACTCTGATAATTGTACGTCAACAAATTTGTGTTTATTTTAATGTCTACAATTTGGTTTTTCTATATTGCACAAAATTTGCTACATTTTTTTTTTATATTCTACACTTTTCAACACAAATGTATCATTAAAATTTGGTTTTTCACAAAACAATTTTATTTTATCTCTTTTATTTCACAACTTAATAAAGAACTATCGAAAAAAAAACACTTGACTGCCTTTTCACGTCCATTAGCTTTGATAGTCTCCGAACGTTTGTCTGTTTTCGTTCGAATACTTAGTAAAGTGCTTGAAAAAAGGACACTTATGACGAATGCACTCTTTACCTCGACTCAATATTTCACAATATGTCGTGGTGAATACAGGCTGGTCTAATGACAGTACATAGACCATTTTATATATCGTTGTCTAATTTTTATCATTTTCATGAGTGAACTTTTGTTGTTATTTGCTGTGGTCAACAGCTGCATGCCATGGAATTTTAGTGTTGCTGCTACCATGGGGCAATTTTCAGGAATTAATAGCCAATTTCAAAATGTTCAGTGAAACCTTAACTGGCACTTTAACTGATAGTTTGATATATAGGTTGACATATTTTTATTTTAACTTTAACTGAACATTGTGAAATCGGCCCTAAGTCTATAGATTTTTAAATTCATCATATATTAAACGTTATATATTTCAAGCAGTAATTACTTGAGCTCAGATTTTCGTCTACTTAAAATATTACTAAGCCTCTGCTTTCTGAGGAATAAATGGTTATTGAGACAAAAAAGAGTACATTTAGTGTTTTAAAATCTTTATGTCAATAAATGCATAATACAACTCTCCCTCTAATATAACTGTGACATTATATTCTGCTGGATCTTTTTTAGCATCGAGGCGTGTTAATGAACTTATTCGAAATGTATCAGAGATAAGAATTGGAATGGAACTAAAGAGCAGACTTACACTTTATGGTAGCTTAAGCGCAAAAATAGTTACCGCCTCTCAGGAAATTTATAAAATTGATGAGCAAAAAAAAAACAATTGTAGATACGGCTACGCAGGGTATGCCCTAAATCAAGACCTAAATGAAGCAAGATCATGTAATTTAGGATGATGGTATCTCTTCACAGCTGGATAAAAGTCAATTTTCAGAAAGTAGGATAGAAAAGTTTATTTGCTCGGGGAACAAATATAAAAAAGAACTGAACTACAAAAGGATCGTAAAAATAGAGTAGAGATGATAGCATTTAAACTTACGTAACCAACCGTACGTATTTTCTAAGAATGACTCCCATCGTAAATTTGTGCAATACTCCTTTATTAGAGACTTGCATTTTTAAACAAATACATTGCTACCTCTATGACAGTACGCTCGTTGATCTGGTCCATTATGTTACGAGTATCATTACCTATTCGTAGACTTAGATTAAAACTGACACTGCGGCCTAAAGGCGATCTGAGATACATTTCAAACTAATGAGATTTCACTTTCTCAATCATAGATCTAATTTCATTTGAAGTATATTGCTTTAGATCGGTCGGATTAATGACCTTTTTGAATCGCAGAGTATGTGCGCTGTGGTTTCCTTGTCTTGACGGCAGAATCTGTATTAAGTTTCCTTAGAAGCACATAGTTTGCTAAAGTGATACCTCATCAGACAGCGACCAGCGAGGAATCATACGAGATATCATAGATATGTCCTAGCTTGAATGTAAAGCTTATTCGTCCTTTGAAAGAATAAAATGTAAGTCTTTTGGCCTGACTTAGTCCAAGATAGATATTCCAGTGGGATATGCACAAGTTTATCAAGCAGTTATTAAGAATTATGGCGAATCAACGAATTTTTGTTATTTCTGAATGACTAGCAGAACTTTCTACTCCTATGGTTATACAAACCACCTAAAAATATCAAGTCATACGAGTCATTTACTCATAAGAACTGTGCAAGGCCATGGAAATAGGTTGGTGTGTGCTAGCATGAAATCGATCTGCTATAGAGTGGAAACCCTTTTTCAGCCTCTTTCAGCGGCCATATTTTAGTTTTGCACCACCTATACAAAATATTTTGATTAAAAACTTAAAGATGCTCCATATAAAGCACAGGTGGTGTAAATGCTATTTTCCGCAGACCTTGAAACCCTTATCGAAATTTCCTAACTCATCGCATGCTTTAATCATGATGCAGTTCATCAAATGTGGCGAGGCAAATTTTCTCGTTTTGTTCATCAAATTTATTGAATTGAAGTTGGAGAACATGTGGTTTCAAAAGGACGTGCTTGACGCAATGACTTTGTGAAGTTTCAGAAACTTAATTCTTAATGTTTATTTGAAATTATTGGCGCATATTAAAAAGCTGCAAGCGTTCGCACCCCGGAAGAATAACTTTCGAAAAGAACAAGAGCAAACGCAACTGAAAGTACTGAGAAAAGAAAAAAAAAATGCTAAAAAAGTGTGATAAAAAATATTTTACGAAGCTTCTAGTTTACAACAACGCGGAAGGACACTATTTAAACGATAGCATCTGTATTTAATGAAAAATTGGGTATAGTTTTTAGTGAAAAAAAAAAAATTTTTTTAACACTGGATATTTCTCGTATAGTACTTTTGAAAATGCGCTATATGTCTGCGCTCCTTTGAAGCGATCGATAATGCCAGACAATGCAATGGAATTAATTGTTAAAACACCTGCAGTTGCAATTATTTTTAAAAATAAGTTCTTTCTTTTGTACAAAATATTTAATTTTTGAGTCATAACATTTTACTGCAATTTATTTAATAGCTGCAAGCCAATAAGCCACAATAATCAATGTGTACCACTTTATATCCTGTCGCACTGTCTCCACTGTCACTCAGGCTATGGACACTATGTAGTCCGTCTACAGTCAATACGTTGATAAATAATTAATAATGACTGCATTGCATGCTATAACGTGGCCTATTTGACTAAATAAAAACAATAACAATACCAGCAGTGAGTATTGTAAATGAGTAATACGTTTTACTCATTCATAGCACCTGTAATGCAACGCTGGTTAACAACTAATGGAGAGAGACAACAAAAAATTGGAACAAAAAGATTTTATTATTTAGTCAATTTGAACATAAAAATAATAATAATAATAACTTCAAAGCATGAGAAATAATATCCTAGTGAGAGCTCAGCAAAATTATGATTATAGCCTTGGAATTGGATGGGCAGGCAGCTCCTCATACACGCTTGAAACAGCTGACAGCTGTCAGCTGGCATCGCCAAAAGTTCGCGCGTGTCAGTTGAAAAATATTTGCGTGGGTATTTTTCACTATTCACAAAAAGTTCAAGGAAATGTAAAATTTGTTTTGAGCAATTAGTGATAGTTTTTTTCTAAGCTACTCAATTAATGATAACAAAACTGGGACACCAAATGCTATACACGTACATATGAATATATATTTCATTAATTTTACGTTTACTTTGAAGAAAATTGCATGCAAAAATATATAAATTGTTTAATTTCTATAGTGACATAATTTCACTGGAAAGTTGAGCATTCATTAACTTCCTGAGCTTTTCGCTTAGTTCAAAATGTTTAACATCTGATATTGAAGTTATTGTCATAACGTTAAGCTGTTGTCATTTTTGTTAATCTACAAATGTGTTAGACAAAGTTTTTCTTTTAGTTATGCACCCTACCATAAGAATCAGAACTGTCATTAAGCAAATACAGCAAATCGCGCAGTAAAACGGCCAACATATGGGTAAAGATTTTAGACGTGGGATAAAATTAACTGACTTTAGCTGTCAATTTTTTAAATGACAGTGCAGTAAGCCATGTCCGGTCATTCCTTAAGTAACAGCACTCTTTTTTTTTCTGGACCTTTTTGAACATTTTTTGAAATAAAATAATTCAAAAACAGTGGGGAATGGAATAAAAAACGTATAATTAACATCATAACATTTGTTTAATTGGCCTATGGGCGCCTTCAATAAAAGAAATCATATGTTTCAAAGCTATGACGTGAATATCGATTCAAAATCTGTTAGAGTCTTAAGATTCATTGAAGAATCTATACTATTTATATAGAAGTGCATGTATGGAAATGGTTTGTAACGCTTTGGCACAAAATATTCAGCACCGATTTAAATAATTTCGTTTTTAAAACAACACATTTAAGCTGAAAATGGTTATTGCATACATTTTTTTCTTTATATATCTCTGCCATTAACTATATACTTAATAAATGTTAACATATCGCTTGAAATATTTTTAAGATACCTTTAAGTCGATACCGTTCCCTCATTGAAAATTCAAAAAAAAAATCGATTTGTTTCATATAACTTGATATAAAACAGATATTCTTCGAATTCGATTTTTTTTATAAGATATTTATAGGGAGGAGAACAAGTGGTGACAGGATTATAATAATGCAGTTCTTGACCACCATGAGAGAATTTTTCTGAAAATGCTCATCAAAATTATTTTTTATGAGTGTAATCTGAGTTTTTAAACATTATACACCGCAACTTTCTTATTTTGAAATGTTCTATGGCGGTTAACGATTAAAATATATTTCAATTGACAAAAAGCCATATACTATGCCTATTATAATTACTCGTATAAAGAGCAATCCGAACTTTTCCTTTTCAAAAATTTTCTTAATATTGAAGCACTCAAAACATTTACATAGAATTGTCATTGGAAATTTGTTAACTTTAGCTAAAGCTTAATACGGAAAAAACTTATTAAATATTTACAATGATTTCTTTACTGTTTTGCTCTCAGCAAAGGATAATCAAAGATGTGAAGCACTGATTACAAATCTTAAGCTTTTGGCTGGAAAACCTACTAATTAGTTCAAATTACTATAATGTGTACGGATTCAAAAAATTGTCAGTAAAGTCGTTCTTGAGAGCTCTAGTTATGATCAATCAGTTTAGTCAGTGCTGGGACTTACGTATAGGCTGAGTAATCTACAGCCTAGTGCGTCGACTTATAAAGGGGCGCAAAATTTAATGATATTTTAATTCTTTGGCGTTCAGAATTTTTTTTGAGGCAACAACTGTCATTTAAAAATGGCGACATGAGAAATGAAGCACAAAGCGCCAAAATACGCCCCTGAGTTGGGTAGAGAAAGACTCAAGTCTCTGAGCGTTTTGAGTTCTCTTATGAGTTACCATCAAAAACTTTGAGGAAAGATTTATCCAGCTGTTTACAAAACCAAAATGGTCTCACACAAAATAGAAGAAAAATAAATGAAAATAAAATTCGATTCTTCCCAAAATAATGCACTTGAATTATTTTTTTTTTTATTATTATTACTGTTGATTAATCGAATATATCGTCTTTAGTCGAACTAGACGAACACTTTAAGACCACGTACGTCTTGATCGGTCAAACCAATTTTTGGACAGGTAGGTGATGCGCTTGATGTAAAACGCCCTATATACGATGCAGCGTATAAGTTCTTTGATCAAAAAAATCAAAGAATCTCCAACTCAAAATACCCATTTTTACTTTATATATTTGACTCGAGGCTGTGAGAGCCTGAAACCGCCCAAAAGATGCTTTAAAAAATAACTTGGAGATAACACGTTTTTAAAAAGTCCGATTCATAATGTGGTTGCTATTGCTATATAACAGCAAAAGCTTTGATTTTGTATTTTTGATAAGTACAAAAAGGAACTAAGGACATCCCAGAAAAAACTGGCGCTTTTTATATTTTGTATTATACTCTACATCAGTGGTTCTTAACCGGTGCTCCGCGGAGCACCTGTGCTCTGCAATATTGTCCCAGGTGCTCCGCGAAACGAAAGCTAAACTCATATAATATAAAAAAAAAATATATAAATTTATTAGAACAAATTTTCAAAATTATGTCTTTATCATATAATAAGACACTAATCGTCTCAGTTGTATATGGACAAAAAAGTGATATTAAATAATATATAATTTATATATATGTATATTACATAACTCAATTTTTAATCTACATATACAGTTGTGTGAAAAATAATAAGGACACCTGTGTTTCAAATGATTAAGTTCTAATAAAAATTAATAGATTCAGTTTTTAAATTAAATTTTGGCACTATCTTATAGTTTGGAGTTATCAATTAATAAGCAAATTAAGTTTTTACCCAGATTGGATTTTTTTTATTCATTTTTTATTTTTAAAAAATACTTTGTACATTTGGTCTGTGAAAAAAAATAAGGACACTTCGTGTTATAATGAAAACTTTTTAAAAAACAATAAAAATTTAAATAAACTTGTTTAGGATACTGCTCAAAAATGATTTTAGAGAAGATCAATATTTAGTTGAAGATCCCTTGTTGCTCAAAACTGCTTGGCACCGCCGTGGCATTGAGTTTATAAGTTTTTGACAGATTGTTGTCGGTATTGAGTACCATGCACGTTGAATAAGGTCCCACAGCTCATTTCCATTTGACGGACACTTCCGTTGAGCGATACTTTTACAATGTGCCACAAATTTTCTATGGGATTTAAGTCCGGAGATTGTGCTGGCCACTCTAAGACCTTGACATCATTGCTCCTAAGCCACTCCGTGGATGAAAAAATCGCGTGATACTTTCCATCTCTTAAATTAGAATCCTATGACTGGATACGAAATCCATTTGTGACATTTGAATTTTCAAATACGGAACTATCTTTACAAGAAGAAGAAGAAGAAATTATTTCCTTGTGAACAGATCGCTCTCTGAAAATGGAGTTCACAAAAATGTCAAATGAACATTTTTGGATTTTCGTCCAAGAAGAATACCCATCTCTATCTAAGAAGGCAATCACGATTTTATTACAATTTGCTACTTTATATCTTTGTGAATTAGGATTCTCAACATTAACCAATATAAAAACTAAAAAACGAGAAAGACTTACCGATCTAGAAGAGAAAATGAGGGTAGCAATATCTTATATTAGACCTAATATTGGCGAAATATGTAAAACTCGCCAGGCTCAAATATCCCATTGAATTTTTTATTATATTTTATCGTTGTTATTTTGAATTTGTAACAATTTAGCTTTGTTGATTTTATTTTATATTATGTATATTATAATTATTATTTGACTTGAATAAATAAAAAAACTTTTATATATTTCCGTATATAATCCAAATTACTGGAATCAATGTTATTTTGTCTGATGCTCCGGGAAGGTTTCATGTAATTAAATGTGCTCCGTGATCCCGAAAAGGTTAAGAACCACTGCTCTACATAGTAATCTTATAGGTCTAAAAAGACACAATTTTTTTTTATATAAAGTGACGTTTAATATGATGTATAACACTTGAAGATAGCACTTTTAACGACAAAGATATCAACCAAGCAACAATAAATCCGCAAACTGATTTTGTCCACATACCTGCAAAATCCAGAATTAAAATATTCAGCTATAGCAAAAATAGTTGGTGCATCAGAAAAAACAGTCTTAAGGTTATTTCTAATTATAAGAAGAATTTACCTGTTTCAAGAAAAAAAGGGTTCGGGCAGAAAACTAGAATTTTCTAACCCAAAGGTAGCGACGAAGCTGAAGCGCCTTTTTAAGCAAAATCCCAACACCTCAGTACGAGATATGCCGGCTAGAGAAGATGCATCAAAATCTACAGTGCAAAAGATAAAGGAGCAAAGTGAGCTATAGACATAAAGAGTTCAAAAAGTACCAGATCATTCTGATGAAAAGCAGTTAATGGCTCCGATGCGAGCCCGAAAATTGAATGAAAGGTACCTGACTAAATTTGATTCCGGTGTTATGGATTACGAAACTTACGTTAAAGCAGATTTTAAGCAGCTACCTGGGCACGAATATTGTACATCACCAAAAAAGGGGCATGTGTCTAATATATGTCTTTTTGTTACGCAAGGCACAATCAATTCCAAAGTTTATATAGACGAGTACCTCGAAGAAAGTCTTCTACCATTTATTGGTGCACATGAGGGTACCGTGATTTTCTGGCCAGATTTGCAACCTCTCATTACTCTTAAGCTACGATGGAATGGTATGCAAGTAAAAAGATCAATTTCGTACCAAAAATAGCAATTCCGCCCAACTGCCCAGAGCTTCGCCCAACTGAAAGATATTGGGCTCTAATGAAATAAGATTTTCAATGGAGTGGTAAAACTGCAAAAAATTCACAAGACTTCAGACTTAAGTGGAAAAAATCGTACCACTTAAGTCGATGAAACGACTGGACAAAATTTGATGAAGGGCCTTACGAAAAAAGTAAAAAATTTTTGTAAAAAAAAAAAAATGTTACTTAATTTTTAATTATATATATTCTGAACACTAATTGTTAATATAAAAAATATTAATAAAAAACGAAAATAGAACAAAAAAATTACTGGATGTTTTTTTACAACTAAAAAACAAATCGCAAGTTTTTTCTGGGACAGTCCTTAGTTCACCCTCGTCTTTGTATGACCACCAAAATACGATGTTCCTTAATTTTATAAATTGTGTGATTTTCTTCAAAATATGTAAGGGTTCAAATCCTTGGGTTCGAAGGTCCAAGGATTAAGTAACCGTGGACAAAAATATATTTTTGTCACTCAAGGGCTTAATATCTCAAAACGCCTATGTTTCAACTTGCGTAAGGCGTAAAGGATAAAGTTCTTTTGAACTCGAAAAAGGGAAACATGTATGTGAAAAGTTTTTGCACATGTTTTTTTTTTTTTCAATTTCGAAAGTGTGAGCTTATACGACATTTCCCTATGTTTTAATTTTAGAAATCATGATCCGCCTGTCCTTCTCTGAACCTGTCTTATGTCTAAATTCTGTAATAATGCCAACTTCATCGCTCTGATAAAATAATATTATAGATATACAAGAGTTCGACTTAGTCGAAAACATTTCTTTCTAAATTAATTTTTCCTCTCTGATTTTGTGACCAATGCTCGCAATTAAGTACATTGCTAACACGTAATTAGAGTCATAAGTGCTTGTCATTTAGTAATTATATTGTAATAATTGTCAGTTAAGATAGATATGTGGAGGTCCACATCAAAAGGTGATTAGTAATTTTCATTTGGTGAATTGGTTGTGAATGTCGTCTAGCTGCTATTTGATAAATTAAAATTTAACTCTTTGTTGCGATTAAAGTGGATATGTGACCCTTTGTTGCTGTGAAAGTAATGATTTTTTTTTACGATATTATTGAAAAAGACTAAAAACTTATACTGGCGCGTATTTCTTACAATTTTTTTGATCATCTTATATTTTACAACTTAGTTTAACCCTGCTTTAACAACTTTGCTGTAATGGATTTCGCCTTTCTTTAATAACTAAAAGTATGCAATGAAATTTTTGTTTACTACGTATATTTATTTTGTCATTTTATCTTTCTTCTTTCTTTATACTCAAATTTTCTGACACAAATCTAATTCATATAATAAAGGGTGCACCAATAAGAGTGCACTTTGCAAATTTTATATAATTTTGTTTTCGTGCAAGTGGCAACTCTGAAATTTGACCGCTGTTACCTTGGATTGTTTCGATTATTCACGCTACACAAATGGAGAAAGTTACGCTAAGACCGCTCGCAAAATTCACAGAAGAAAGCGCACCTAATGTGTCAACAATCAAAAGTCTGGTAAAAAATTTGAAGAAACTGGCTTGATTATGGATAGTAAGTCTTTTTGCGCCGAAGTGCCGGTCGGTCTTTAGAAAACATTACTGCTGTAAACGATAGTGTTGCCGAAAACCCGAAAACATTAATTCGGCATCGTTATCAAAAACATCAAATTTTACCTGTCACTTGGCCTGTCATCAGAGCCGAGTTGAAAATTTATCGGATATTTTATTTCATACTTGATCGGAACATTTCTAATTTATAATGCAATAAAAGTATTATAACTTGCTCAAAAAATGCGTGTTTTTATTTTTAAATAAAAAATTGTACACTTATTGGTACACCCAACGATAAAACCAAAAACATCCTTAGCAATATTTCTTTATTTTTTGTTTTTTTGAAATATGAATATATAATTACGTTAATTATTGTGTCATCTACTAAACATGACAAAATGGTGTTAAAGTGTAAAAGTTTAGTACTTGTTTGGTCGAAGAATTGATTACAAGCAATAATTATATTTTTAAAAGCAATTATAAGCCATATGTTCATTTAGCTTCTAGTTCTTTCACTATGTGTACATTGTACATACATAGATATGTATGTATATGTAGATACATTTAAAGTGGTTCAAGACTTAGCAAATTTTGCAATTTTTTGGAGTCTCAAAAACTTTAACTAAATTCTGCCTAAGGTGAAGTCCGTAGTTACTCGGACGTTTAGTATAGAACTTTACTAAAATTAATATAAGTGAAGCACCTTATGCGTAGCCAAAACTATTACTCTGATTTTTCGTTGACGAACATTTTAGTTACGTATTGCAGAAGCCGGCAATCGGGCCACTTGAATTTTCAATGAATTTTCATATGCTCAAAACATTATTTTCGCTAGTTGTAATTAATATTAAATGTATTAATTAATGTTATTGGAAAATGTAACACTGGTTCATTTTTCATGTTTTCTCAATAGATCACTATAGATTTTTGAAAAATTAAATGAAATGAAAAAAAAAAAAATTTCTTCACATAAAAAAAAACGGTGACTTAACACATTAGGGTCACTACGACTAACTAATAATTAAAATAAATAAAAAAGCTAAGGAGTTGCTTTGATTGATAAAATTTAAGGCAGAATTAAATTTGGCACTACATAGCGCCTCTTTTTATCCAGATTATTCGGAACTGAGCTTAACTGCTTAGTTCGTGCAGCTACACAAAACAATATAAATTTAAATAGCAATCAAATAGGGTGTTATCTTTGGCTTCATCTTAATTTTTTATTTTTTCAAATAATTTTCCGAGTAATTTTAACAAACATTGATTTGGCAACATTTATCTACTTAAGTAGTATAGCCAGAATTAGTTTTTGCTGATATGGGACGTATAACGTCCTCTTTAAAGTCTGCAAGCTTATTGACTTGTACTTTTTGAACAATTTTAAGTATTTGCATGAATTTCGATGCATTATTTAAAAATAGAGGATTTCAAAATCGTGAACGTACCTAAGCAATTGAAAAACTTCGACCTTAAAAATCTTTAACCTCATATCGCATTTATTACTTAGTTTTGTAACAATAATTTTTACTTCCGCACTACTTACATTACGTTTAAAAATTACCTAGGTAAGTAAAAGTTTGGAACTTCAAATAAAAAAATGCATATAAGACATTCATTTTTCACTGGGGAGTAAGAACCTATCATTTTTTTTTAAAGTTTGCGTTGTAAACAGGGTCGTTCGAAGTCATTTTTTATTATTTTTAGAAAAATAATATCTGCTGAGAGAATATCTAAGAAAAGTGTGTTCTTAAAGTGGACGCGAGACTGATAATATTGGTATGCGGCAAGCGCAGGGTTCCTTACTTTATCTCAAAAGGATGTACTTTGAGAAAAAATAAATGATAATGTTAAAACCTACCCAATTTAAATTTGGGTAGGTTTTGGTCACATTTTTCAAACAAAATGATTATACCACCAATTTTCCAATGAGGGAAATTTGAAAATGAATGTAAGTCATAACAGTGGCTACTTCTAACTCCATAAGGAAAAGTAAGCACTAAGTTTTGCAGAAAAATATTTATTCAGAAGAGTGCCAAAATTATCTAAAATGTATTTTGACAATCTCCAGTTTATATTGTTCTTTAATTTATCAAAAAAAAAAAAAATTATTTTTATTGCATATAAGTAAGGACTGTCCCAGAAAAAACTTACGTTTTTTAGTTTTTATATTAAGTAAGCTCTACCTGATAATCGTATAGGTCTAAAAAGACACAATATTTGTTCTATATAAAGTGACGTTTAATATGATGTATAACACTTGAAGATAGCACTTCCAACAACAAAGATGTATTGCAATAACCAAAATGTCTGCGAACTGATTTTGTCCACATAACTGCAAAATTCAGAGTAATAATATTCAGCTTTTGCAAAAATAGTTGGTGCATCAGAAAGTACTGTCTTTATGATTATTTCTAACTATAAAAAGAGTCTACCTGTTTCACGAAAAAAGGGTTCAGGCAGAAAACCAGAGTTTTCTAACCCAAAGGTAGCAGCGAAGGTTGAGCGCTTTTTTGAGCAGATTCCCAACACCCCAGTGCGAGATATGCCAGCCAGAGCCGGCACATCAAAATCTACTGCACAAAAGATGAAGGGTAAAAGTAAGCTAAATATATATAGAGTTCAAAAAGTACCAGACCGTTCTGATGAAAACAAGTTGATGGCTCAAATGCGAGCCCGAAAATTGAAGGAAAGGTACCTGACCAAATTTGATTGCTGTGTTATGGACGACGAAACTTACGCTAAAGCACATTTTAAGCAGCTACCTGGGCACAAAAATTGCAGATTACCAGAAAAGGGGCATGTGTCTAGTATATTTACAAAAATTTCGAAATTTCCGTAACAGAATATGGCTTAGCAAGCCATATGCACCTGTGGTCTCAGAAGCAGAATTTTTGTTACGCAAGGCACAATCAATTCCAAAGTTTATATAGACCAGTGCCTCGAAAAAACGTCTTCTACCATTTATTCATGAGGGTACCGTGATGTTCTGGCCAGATTTAGCAACCTCTCATTACTCTAAAGCTACGATGGAATGGTATGCAAGTAAAAAGATCAATTTCGTACCAAAAATAGCAAATCCGCCCAACTGCACAGAGCTTCGCCATATTGAAAGATATTGGGCTCTAATGAAAAGAAATCTTCGAAAGAGTGGTAAGACTGCAAAAAAATTACAAGACTTTCGACATAAGTGGAAAAGATCGTACCGTAATGTCGATGAAACAACTGTACAATGAAGGGCCTTACGAAAAAAGTAAAAAACTTTTATAGAAAAAAAAAATTGTTACTTAGTTTTTAGTTATTTATATTCTGAACACTAGCCATTATTAATAAAAAACGAAAAAAGAACAAAAAAATTACTGGGTATTTTTTAATAACTTCCTTACTTCGCTCAAAGTCTTAAACCGATTTTAAAGTATTGCAGACAATAATGACGGGAAAATTTTTATATCTTTAATGCACTTTATTAAAAGCATTTGGGCGAAACTTGGCTCATTTGCAATTAAACGGAATCGCTTTTTAAGAACTGAACAAGAGGTCATTCCACATTCCCTCAAAAAGTTAACGGAAGAGAATTTTTTAGCTAAGTTCTTTAAGTGCTCGCCAAAAAGAAATTTTGAAAATTCTGGCTCCTCAGAGAAAACGGACAAATGTTAAAAAGAACAAATTCAAAACTTTTTTCAAATTAAATTTTTTGCGGTGGCAATTCGAGTAGGACGTTTCTGGAACTACGGTCTTTAAGGACGATTAAATGATAATGCATGCACCATTCGAACACTTTTTCATGATCATCAGAGCAAAATACTACCGGTCATAATATAAGCATAAGGTGGGACCGCTCTAAGTAAAAAGCCATTGAGCTATGGTGCTATGAATTTGGAATGTCCTTATGATGTGTCAGGTTGTATTTGGATATGCAAATTAAAAAAAAAAGTTTCGATGTAAATAGGCAGGATAATCGCTTGATTGTTTTATATTGGAAAGGTTGTAAAGATGGGCAGTGCATAATGTAGCCGGTACCATGCCTCTAACAGTAAAATACTTTTACATGGCTAAGCCAATAGACGATTTGAATGAAATGTAGTTTGGAGATGGATTGAACTTTAAGAAATATTATTACAAACTTTAAGTTCACTAAGTGAGTGTGCCACCTCCTATTGGACAAAATGTGGCATAGTTTTAACAAGATAGTGAGCTCGCTTTTTCAAAAAAGACATGATTCAGATTAAACGACATATGGGAAATAGAGGAGGAATGTTATATAGGATCAATTTAAGAATATATTACTTTCCAATAGGAATGAAACTGCAAAAATTTCATCAAATCTGACAACGCTTGTAGAACTTCAATTCAGTAGCGTATGTCAAATTGTCATTAAATATTTAAGATCGGAACTACGCTTGCAAAGTGTGGAAATTTTCAAATTCACTAAAATTTCAAATTTAAATTCACTATATATAAATTTACATAATTTTTGGCAATTATCATGTCAATTGGTTGCCAAGATTTCGTAATTTGAGAACACAGGATTATTCCTTGTGGCAATGTGTGTAGTTTCTGGCATGTGATAAACTGATAAACCATCAATAACTGACGCTTTCAAAATCCACATACGTACTCGTAGCTCACGTTGCTTGAAAAAGTGTTCGAAAGTTTGATCTCAAGACAGTTGATGCACTCATGTTCTCAAAACTTAGATCTTTTGAGCAATTTTTCATGTTTTATTTTAATTCAAAACTACGAAAGCTCTAAAAAATACCCATAAAAATGCATCCTATTTATAGCAGAAGCTATCAGCTTATTTTGTATAAAAATTTAGAATCTCCCTTAGTTTTTATTTTGCAAATAATAAAGGTGATGATCCGACTCAGACTCTTATTAAAAAGGTCCAACTATTGCATCGATTTTTGAATATATGTAATTTTCCAAAATGATATGTAGGGCCGAATCTACATGCAACGATAAATATCGGGTCTTAAGCTCATAATCAATAAAATATTTTTACATTTCTTATTCAAAATTCAATATCAATGAATAGTCGCTGGACACATTTGATATATAAAGATTCATAATTCCAATTAACTGGAATGTAAAACATGTACCCATATGATTTGTACGAAAAAATTAAACAAAATGGCACGGCCTCTATAACTAAACTTTTGCACAGACAATTTTAATCAGACGAAAGAGACAAATTTTCTCAAAAACTCTCACAGAATCTTAAAACAAAAAATTTCGAAATTAAACTTTATTTCTATCATGATAACACGACGTGCATTCCCCTCAAATACTTAAGCTGTAGAATATTTTGAAACAAAAGCGAGAATTAAGATTCCTCCAGTCGTTTTTAAATATGAAAACTCTCTGACTTTGAGTCTTACATTTTTTTCAATATCTCAATTATTGACATAATGCTTACCAGCACCGAGAAAAAATTCAAGAAATATGTAAACATTTAATTTGAAAAATTCACTATGCGGTTCAATAAACCCGATTTGCTAAAACTGCATACTAATGACCACCATAAATACGAAAGTGTGAATATGTACTTGATGTAAATGTGCTTACATCAAATGGGCAGTAAAAGTAGTTGCACTCAAAAAAAAAAATTAATATAAATTAATGTATATCCTTAATGCACAACACTTTACTACAATGGCTCACAAACAACTGACTTTTGGCTTGCAGCCAATGTAGTACTTAAAGTGCTCTGCTACTAACTTGGCTAAATTGCACATATGTAAAAACTGATACCAAAGGAACTTTCTATTGAATTTTCACTTTCTAACGAAACACTTGGTTCGCGTACCACGCGCGTACTGCGGCTAATCCTTGCAGGTGTAGGTGTTTTTATTTAAGTTGCCAAAATCGCGCCGCACTAAGTCGCTGTGGGTTGGTCTACTTTTTCAAAGTTTTCCCCATTGTTAGTTTTCTTTATCTATCACTTGCTTTGTCTTTCTCACTCACTTTGTGATATCTTCTATTCGATTCGATAGTTCGATGTTTTTCTATGTTCTGTATCTCTATGTTGCTTCTTTTGCATTTCAAATGGAATTTCTATGTTTGCGTGTTGCCATACATTTGTCTGTCTGCTTGTCTATCTTAGGGCAATTTCATGTGTTAATACATAAACATTACTTTGTTCATTGAAGTTTTTATGTTTATTTATTTACCAAACCAACCAAATTTACAGTTTATGAAACATTTTTTTATGCTATCGCTAGTGGAACACCTATGATCTTCAGTTTATCTCGACTCTTACGTAGATATTTGTAAGTAGTCGAATTACATTCTGGAATGTTGGAGAACACAGTGCTAATGATCTTCACACAGAAGGTGGGAAGAAGAAGTTATGAAACTGACTATTTTGAAACCAGTCCTGCGAAATACTTTAGATAAGTTAGTCATTATTCTGACCCTTAGACTTGCATCTGCATAACAAAATAATTAGGCCTAAACGCTCAATAATTCAACATGACAACCTTGAAGGCACAACAACACAATGATGACTTATTATTTCTTTATGAGCAATACATAAGTTTGGAACATAATCTATAATATTTCAGAAGAACTTTCTGAGCTACAGATCTGAGTTCATAATCAGTGTTATCCAAGAAAATCGATTTGCCTGATATGGAACCCAAAGTTATAGTGCCCGAACACGAACATTACGTACAAAATATATCCTGTTTCTAATAATTCAACTAACACCCAATTTTCTTCTAAAGAAATTTGTTCCTGGCAACATTTTGTGCAAGAAAAATATTATAAAAAAAAAACATGTTGAGTGCAATAAAATCATTATTTCTTTATTGGCCCGATTTTAATTTAGGCAATATGCCCTTTAGGTGTTGCACCATTTTTATTTTATTTCCTATTTGACTTTAAATGGCTATTTATTATCAATTCTTATTTTTGCATTAGCTATTTATTGATTTATCTACAGCCACATCTCCGCAGAGTTGAAACCTTCGAGTACTTTAGTAAAGACCGATGCATTAAAAAAATCATATTCAACTTTCATCTTCAATAGTTTGATTGCTATTAATTGGTGCATTGTTGTGAATAATAGCTAAAACTCGGTGCATTCCTACTGGATAAAGCACATTCGCCTCGGTTTTCCAAGTGTTTATGATGAAAGAATGAACGCGTTCATCATTAACTGATGCGCTTGTTCTAGGCAAGCAGATCAGCAAATGTGTCTAAGCACAACTAATAGTCATATTTCAATCACTGCGATAATGATTTCGGTCGTTTATAGTTTATCTAGAGTTTGTGACTCGCCAAAGTGATTCACGTATTAACCATAAGGAAGAGCATCGCTTAGATTGCTTAGAGATTATCGTTTATAGTCTTCTGCACTGTTGTTGTTGAATCAAAGGACTTCAAAGTGATTCTAAAGGTTTTTTCAATTTAAATTACAAAGGTCACTTCAAAGGTTACCGATCTCAATGCAGTGAACATGAATCTTACCAAAACCAATATTGTGGCTGAAGTCTTTGAGCAAAGATTTTGTTCAATTGGCACAAGTCAAGTTCAATTTAACGTGAAATGAGCACAAAGTTTAAAATTAATTTTTCAATTATTCCAGGAAATAAAGTACCCGCGTTTAACATATTAAATACATATTAAAATTTTATTCAGAGATTTCTTGCACATAAACTGTAATTAAGTCATGCGTGAACTCTCCCCTACTTACTCATTTACTTTTAATCGTATGTGGGTGTGTTAGTAAACTAAAATTGCACACAATTTATATTCTAACGCACATTATTCGAGGAAGTTGTTGAGTTGTTTTCCGCTAATGGGTGAGAGACATTTCTCAGGAATGAAAGATACTTCTGTCTTCATATATTGATCTGCTTCGTGTAGTTATTCTTCATTTTGTGCATTTTTATAAATTGTCCCCTCATAAGACAAATATTTTACATTTCAAGTTTTAGTATATTTTCCATTGAGCTTTATATTTCTTCTTCTGCTTTAACTCAACGAAAAAATATTTCTTGAAACATACTTTCAGGAGTTATATATGATTTAAGAAGTCAGCATGAAAGTATGCAATGATTTTTATTTTTTTTTTATTGAAAGCTTTTTTAAGAAAATTTAAATTGAATGCATTAACTTAAATCTGGCAATACTTTATTCTTATCAAAAATAAACATCTGGCATAATTAGGTATTTAAGACAGTTTTAACTACGGAGCGGTATTCAATAGAACGCATTTTGATAATTAAAATTTAACTTCAAATAAAAAAAATTTAATTTATACCAGTCAAAATATATTAAGGTACCAGGAATTTCAAGATTGTAAGAATGAGGACCTCTATTTTGCTCATTTAGTTTACAACATTTGCAAATATTCAAGTACATCCTTGCAGAGTTTGGCAATTATTTTTGAGCCTGATATCAATGATATGTGTCCATTCAACACTATGTATCTAGAATTACACAAAAATCGTAATGACCGATTTAAGGTTAAGGTCCTAGAGATAATTTGTTTTTGGTAAATGCCGCGCTAATTGTGACATTTTAAAAACTTAATTTGATTTCAATAATTTTATTAATTTTTTCAAAAAATTACAAAATTTTGTATGAAAACATCAAGCTGTACTCCAATCAGAAGTTGTTTTTATTACTTTACATGTAAACTCATAAATATCACGTAAATAAAACACTTAATCTAAAGTAATTACTACATTATTTAAATTTAAATAAAATATAAAAAAATTCACACTAATTTTGTTCATCTAAACTCAAGCATTCACTGCGTTTTCAGTTCGTCAGTCATAACGTGAATGGGGTTATTAAATTCGATGTGATCCTTCTCTAGAGCTGCTAATTTATCTGAAAAATATTATAAAAAATTTAGATTAGATTAGATTAGATTAGATTAGATTAGATTAGATTAGATTAGATTAGATTAGATTAGATTAGATTAGAGTAGATTAGATTAGATTAGATTAGATTAAATTAGATTGGATTAGATTAGATTAGATTAGATTAGATTAGATTAGATTAGATTAGATTAGATTAGATTAGATTAGATTAGATTAGATTAGATTAGATTAGATTAGATTAGATTATATTAGATTAGATTAGATTAGATTAGATTAGATTAGATTAGATTAGATTAGATTAGATTAGATTAGAGTAGATTAGATTAGATTATATTAGATTAGATTAGATTAGATTAGATTAGATTAGATTAGATTATATTAGATTAGATTAGATTAGATTAGATTAGATTAGATTAGATTAGATTAGATTAGATTAGATTAGATTAGATTAGATTAGATTAGATTAGATTAGATTAGATTAGATTAGATTAGAGTAGATTAGATTAGATTATATTAGATTAGATTAGATTAGATTAGATTAGATTAGATTAGATTAGATTAGATTAGATTAGATTAGATTAGATTAGATTAGATTAGATTAGATTAGATTAGATTAGATTAGATTAGATTAGATTAGATTAGATTAGATTGGATTAGATTAGATTAGATTAGATTAGATTAGATTAGATTAGATTAGATTAGATTAGATTAGATTAGATTAGATTAGATTGGATTAGATTATATTAGATTAGATTAGATTAGATTAGATTAGATTAGATTAGATTAGATTAGATTAGATTGGATTAGATTAGATTAGATTAGATTAGATTAGATTAGATTAGATTAGATTAGATTAGATTAGATTAGAGTAGATTAGATTAGATTAGATTAGATTAGATTAGATTAGATTAGATTAGATTAGATTAGATTAGATTAGATTAGATTAGATTAGATTAGATTAGATTATATTAGATTAGATTAGATTAGATTAGATTAGATTAGATTAGATTAGATTAGATTATATTAGATTAGATTAGATTAGATTAGATTAGATTAGATTAGATTATATTAGATTAGATTAGATTAGATTAGATTAGATTAGATTAGATTAGATTAGATTAGATTAGATTAGATTAGATTAGATTAGATTAGATTAGATTAGATTAGATTAGATTAGATTAGATTAGATTAGATTAGATTAGATTAGATTGGATTAGATTATATTAGATTAGATTAGATTAGATTAGATTAGATTAGATTAGATTAAATTAGATTGGATTAGATTAGATTAGATTAGATTAGATTAGATTAGACTAGATTAGATTAGATTAGATTAGATTAGACTAGATTAGATTAGATTAGATTAGATTAGATTAGATTAGATTAGATTAGATTAGATTAGATTAAATTAGATTAGATTAGATTAGATTAAATTAGATTGGATTAGATTAGATTAGATTAGATTAGATTAGATTAGACTAGATTAGATTAGATTAGATTAGATTAGACTAGATTAGATTAGATTAGATTAGATTAGATTAGATTAGATTAGATTAGATTAGATTAGATTAGATTAGATTAGATTAGATTAAATTAGATTAGATTAGATTAGATCAGATAAAAAATCTATTTATACAAATGGACAACTAAATATTTAGATAACAGTCTAACACAAAAACAGGTAACTCGAGAAAGTCCTGCCATCCGATTTAGAATAAATAAGATTTGTTTTCAGGAATATAACTACTGGAGGGACTTTCATCGGAAATTATTAGAAAATGAGTTCTTATGAAATGATTCTGGTCCGAGTAGAGTGCGAATTAATTGTTAAAAAGTTGATAAGTTTATTTACTAAGAAATCTTTGTACACATCGGCTAAACAGAAAAAGATGCCCTTACAAGCGGAAATCTCTATAGCAAATAGAAACCTCTGTGCTACAAAGATCTTTTAGGTTTTTTTTTCCAAGAATAAGATTTGCTACGCCAATTACTTAAAATAT
This sequence comes from Meiosimyza decipiens, assembly GCA_963680825.1. NCBI lineage: Eukaryota > Metazoa > Arthropoda > Insecta > Diptera > Lauxaniidae > Meiosimyza > Meiosimyza decipiens. The sequence continues at coordinate 56,753,840 of OY804261.1, read as the reverse complement.
TTATCATTGTATAACACTAACCATAAATGTGTTGCTGTTCGAAATCAATGATGCTTTGGATGATGGTATTAAGAAAATCCTGCGTTATTGTCTCTGTAATATTAACCGGGTCAGAGTACAGATAACTACGTTTTCGACGGCTTTGACTTTTATCGCCAGTTAATTCATTGTTATTTTTTTCGCTTTGAACAATACCTCGCTGCGTCGTTAGCGAACGTCTTTTTCGAAATAGTGCCAAACTTATATGAGACTGTTGTAGAGGAATATTATTTGGACCAAATTCCAAGCACTTTCCATTCACACAATAGCGTTCTTCGGTGTTGGAACACTTGGTGCCAAGTGGAAAATGTCCATATCTTCCATTGACCAAATAAAAACGATATTTGATGAATTCATCTTGGCAACCAACACGGCAACTACGATCAGGTTCATCAATACTTGCGGCAATTTGTGTACCATGACCAGATAGACCGCGTACCTTGAGTTTGTATCGAGCGCAAGTATTTTCAGCGTGCTCAGTCGGTGTTTGCAAGCGTTCGCAGGGCTGAAATAAAAAAGAATTAAATGAGGTTTTCTACCTTCAGAATTCAGAAGTAAAACAAACCTTAACCTTATGCGTACACAACTGTATATTATTGACACCAGTTCTTCGCGATGTCACCACTTGTATACCCTTTGATTTGGCCATACAACTGGAATGACAGCCTGATTTAACAATCCACTCGGGCTCTGGAGCTGTGGCTGAAATAAGTGAAGCTGATATAGGTGCAGCATGTGTTGGCGGTGGTGCTGACGATGGACGTTGTTCACTCAGTTGATAATTGTATTTATTCCATGGTTGATATGGATCAGATTTGCGTCTATATGACTGATCTTGTTGAATTCCATGATAGCTACGTAATGCCACCTCTAAAATTGTATAAAATGTACATTATTCTATCCATTTGTTTTGATAAACTTCACTATTTTCAAATTTAACTTCTTTTTTTGAATTTTAAATATTTGATTTACTCACCATTTTCATATTTATTGCGCACTGTTGGTCGTCCATTAAAGGTGACTTCCCTATTAATATAGTTATTATCACGTTCCGCATATCGGATATAGGGATACTGTACTTGTCTGCTATTGACATTGTTATGGTAACGTCGAATATTTTGTTCTGTTGATTGTGCAACTGCTGCTGTCGGCGTTGGTAGTTGTTGGCGACATTCATAAGATTGTGCATCTATTTTATAATAATTGCTGGTTGTGTTCTCACAGGAGAAACGTTCACAACGTCCTGTTATACAGTATGCTGTATCATCCAAATTGTATTGCTTAGAACGGCATGTTGTACCATCCGGGAAGGTCCAACTTCGTGACTTGGTGCCATTGGTTTTAGTTTTGCAGAAAATTTTACAAGACTCCTCTGTAATAAGAAAAAATCAAATTAGAAATGTACAAGAGGTGAACATTTATGATCAGTGGTGTCCACTACCACAAGCAGCGAGTAGCATGTGTTGATGAATCTGTATTCGTGTATGCTTTTTTAGGCGCTTTAAGCGCCTCTCGCTCTCATTTTTATGCTCTTTGAGCGCCTGTTCGTTTTCTTAGCAACACTTTTATTATTCAATTGAAAAAAATCTAAATACAATATGTACTAGTGTCAGCAACGTTTCGTAAATCTTTCAGAAATCTTTCACATTCGATCGTACAAAGTTTCAGTTATGCTTTAGAAAGTTTTTCTTTTCATTGTAAAAGTATGAAGCAAAATACATGAAAATTAAATTATTAAAAACGATAGGTTAAATCTCACGTGTCAAAAAGGGCGAGAAAGAGTGGTTTCACCAGATCACATGAAATCTCACCAAAGGGAGACGGGGTCTAAATTTTCCAAAATAAAACATCGCTTTCTGAGCAAACGCACGACCATAGCTGTCTTTGTCTTGTGGCTCTTAATCTTGAAAAAACATTAACTGGCAATTTATTTTCATAATAGAACTCAGCTTTATCTCAGCTTTCTTCAATATTGTAATGAATTTACTAAAAATTTCTTAATTTTATGGCTTCAACATTTGAAGACACCAAAGTTAATTCAACTCACCAATATCACCGACAATCTGTAGTCCTTCACCTGTCAATTCTGCATCAAACTTTAGTGCTCTCTCGCATATTTGCGTTGCGAACTCCGCTATTGTAGTCGTATTGATGGTTTTGCTATAGCAATTTTTTGCAATGCAAGACTCATATTTGCGATCTCTGCCATGGCATCTACGTCGATAATCAAGACAACTCCGTGTATAGATTCTCAAACCCGTGCTGCCTTCTAGTAAACGTTTCGAAGGACCATACAAACATCCAGAATCACATGCACTTACATCGCCCCAATCACCCCAACTGGGAAACTGCAATAAATACATTGAATTAAAAGTGACCATGACAATTTCAAGTGTGATGAAGCGATTCGATCTAACCTTATAATAATTGTTCTCATGCAAAGGGTGTCCCATTTTCGTAGGTCCTCCATCTAAAAAGCCTGTTTTATCATAGCTCAGCTTTGCGGTATTTTGAAGTTGTTTGGGCTCTGTAAATGATCCTGACTGATGACTGGGTCTTGAGACACAAACACCGCTGCGACACCACTAAAGTAACGTCGAAAATAAAATAGAATTTTGAAAAATTTTTGATGCTTCACGTACCATGCTATCACCACATGCAGTACCCTCTAAAGCAGGATGTGAAGTCCATGTATAACGATCGCGTTGACAGTGCAAGTCTCGACATATATCTGATTTTATTTGTCTGGGAGCACGTACCGTATTCTTACCAAATTTAAGCATACACTGCTGATCCGCATCAAAACGCTCACCTGGCAACATACCCTCAGCTGAGTGATCGAGATTGTTCAGAAATTGTCCACGATCGAACAAACACTTTGCTTGCTTTGTGCTATAAAAAGAGTTGTAAAGTTATAGGCCCTTTTAAAAGAAAGTTGTAGTTTTAAGAATTATTTTTAAAATACTAATGCCTTTAGCCAATTTCAAAAGTATCTCTTGTCAGTACTAAAGATTTTCTTTAATTGTAACTAACGTAGTTTCAACCATATTATTAGAATTGAGCCATTTTCAACCATCTATATGCATAAATATATTAGCAAACAAAGTACTTACTCTAAAAATGTATTCAAATAATCTCGCGAACATTTTGACCATGTAATTTTGCCGCTGCCCAAAGTGGGTGACATTATAAAAGCATGAGGATCGCAGTTTCTCTCATTCACATCGTGACGCATACCAAGACTATAATGACAGCGTGAAGAAAAATATAAAACCTCTTTGGCTTTTATCCAAAAATAACAAATATTTTTAGTAAAACCTACTTGTGCCCAATCTCGTGCGCCACTACAAACACGCTCTCAAAGTGTTTTCCCTCATTGATTGTGCACGAAGATGTTTGGTGGCACATGCCGGCCACTGGTGCAAGACCAACCACTTGACTGATGTTTTTGCCATTATTGTTTATAACATATAGATCCAAACCTGCAAAAAATGAGCAAAAAGTTAAGAAAAAAAATTTTTAAGCAACAAATGATGCTTGCAAAGAATAACAATTTTTATTTTTTTTACCTTTCAGATAAAACATGAGTTTTTTTTTTACCTACAAATTATTGTATCCTTGACATTTTAGTTATCTGACAGTGAAAATTCTTAAAGTGTCTTACTAAATATTTATGGAGAAATCTATTCAGCGATACTTATAAAAACGATTAAACATGTTTCAACATTGTCATATGGAAGTACATTAGGGTGGTTTCTTTAATTTTTGATGTCGAAAAATTTTATTTTAGCCACCGAGCACTTAAGTTTTGAATATTGTTTATTTGTTTCTCGAAAACTAGTAGACTTAGATACACTGAGAAAACAATATGTTTGGGTGTAACAAACATCATATAGAGCAATTAAATATTTCATTGAGTCAAATATAAAATGCTTCAAACAAACCCTTACCACTATTTGATCCAAACACAATATGTTTGGCTCAAATGAATATTTAATTGCTCTATATAAAATAAGCGTTTGTTATATTCAAACATATTGTTTTCTCAGTGTACATATATATATACATAAAAATGGAAAAAAAATTTCTTAAACCTGATATATATTAAATTTTTATTTTAATGTAAAAAACCTCAAAAAAAGAGTTAAAACCTAACCTAAAAAAATGTAAAATATTTTAATCGTATTTTGCAGAAAAAATGCCACAAATTTACTGGCTTTCGAGTATTTATCGTAACAATCGAGTTACCAACAAAGTTTATAAAATAGATGTCAAAGCTAAATTTTCAATCTTTTCAACATTTGTGACCGTCCGTGACACCAGAGCAACCTCGGCTCTAATATTTTAGGTATCAAATTTTAGACTAAACCATTTTTATACCTACACAGAGGGTATATTCATTTTGTCATTCCGTTTGTTACGCAAAGAAGAGAGCGTGGCAGGTATAAAAAAGGATATTTATTCTTGATCAGTGTCACTACCTGAGTCAATATAGCTGCGTCCGTCTGTCTGTCTGTCTGTCTGTCTGTCTGTCTGTCTGTCTGTCTGTCTGTTGAAATTACGTTTAAGGGAAAACTAAGCAAGCTAATTCAATGAAATTATATACACTGGCTACACCTTACAAGCTGCTAATATATTAAAATAGGCGAAATCGGTTCACGGACACGCCTACCTGCCATACTCTATGTATTTCTACCGCAGTCCATTTTGAAAAAAGTTGCTGCGATTTTGATGAAACTTGGCTATTTGGTGAACATGTGAACAGAATTAAGATTGGGCTAGATTTTAAATTTGCAAAGGCTCTGAAAATGGCGTGGCACAACCCTAAATTTTGACTTTTATAACATCATTACTCGTAAACCGTGTAAGATTTTGTGATGAAATTTGGTACACGGATACAAATCATTGAATTGTGTTTAAAGTGCGCGGAATTGGAAAAGTGGGTATGGCACTTTTTAACAATTGAAAATTTGGGATGATACCACTGAAAGCAATCATCAATACTAGCTACGTCAGCATGTTAGAAAAACTCGTTGAAAGGCGGGGCACACCCCAATACTGGTGGCCGTGGCACCTCCCATAAATGTTTTATGCTATAGATAGTGTACCATGGGAGTAATCTTCATAAAACTTGGTGTATAACATAGATGTCAGTTAATATTAGCTTTAAATTTAAATGGATTTCTTTGGGATTGCATCAATGGTCGTGGCACCTCCCATATTAACATAGATTGTCAGCGCTATTTTCAGTGAACTATTGCAGCAATTGGTATGAAGTTTACTTGCTATAAGGTATGTCTGAGTCGAAAGCGTGCGAAGATTTAACTTAGTTCTCAAAATAATAAACTGGAGAAATTTAAATTGGCCACACTGATTGATCTTTAGTAGAAACAAAGTTGGTCTGGAATATTACAAAGAAACGAAATGCATCTTATCCTATTCGATATAATGTTATGATGCACAATAAATCAAATCTAAATATTTTGTTAGAACACCTACTATAAAGAATTCCAACAATATTCTATTAAACGCAATACCTTGTAATTTTCAACTTAATAACTCACTTACCTGTTAAAATAACTGCATGATCAAAGTGATATTTATCAGCGTCCGAGGGCGGATTTAAACTCTTCTGCCACATACAAAAATTACTCAAATAAATATCAATATCGCTATCGCGCCTTAAGCCTTCCGGATCCGTATGGAGTATCTCTAAGCGTTTAAGTACAAAATTCACGCGATGACCTAACGAAGGATGATGATACAACAGCTGTACGCCATTTATCATGGCCAAAACGAAACGTATTACGTGACTTTCAGTATTCTCAGGAAAGTTCTTGGCCATGTGCTTAAGAAGATCTTTATCAACGAAAATTGCCGTCTCAATGTGCAGCTCTGGAGGGATTTCCCATTCACTGCCGGATGATATGTGACGACGTTTACGCCGACGATGCATTTTGTGATGATTATGATTGCGAGTTGGACTGTGAACATCATGATTGCTTTCACGTTCGTTGTGAGAATGAGGTTGAGGTACTGAATGTAGCGAAGCTGACGGCGCGTGGTGATATCGACGATGTTTACGTTTGTGCTGCTTGTGTTCATTTTGGCGCTGATGTTGTCGATCCTTTTCATATTGATAACGTGGTCGAAAGGAATGTTGTATGTGATCGTGTGAAGCTGGTAGCATTGATTGATTGTAGTCGGATTTATGTGGTTCTTCAATATAATTGACATTGCGTGTTGGACGCTTTGATAAGAATTCTGTTGTATTGATGTCATTGAAATCCTCTTCTTCGGGTTCAAATTGTATGTTTTCATCTAACCTTGGATATTCTGGTATTTGAAAGAGATCAGTTGGTAAGCTATTGTTCTTTGCCACAATAATATGCGTGGATTTGCCAAAACGTGGCGGCAATGGGTGGATAATGTAATCTGTTGAATTGTGATGCAGAATACCGCGCTGTAAAAAAACAATTAAAAAAAGTGTTTTTATTTGGCTTAGAACTTAATAAAAGTTCAGCGAAAATAACTTAATAAGAAGTGTATAGTCATTGCTATCAAACAACTTACCATATTTTCATCATCGCAGAGGTCAAGTGCTGAATTTTCATTACTGAAAAAACAGTTTGCATATTTCAGCGCCAATTCATTCGAATCCTCAATCAACTGCGTTGAATTGGCATAGCGTCGTATTAAAACGAATGCATCGTCGATCAGTTTCGGTGTTGGGCGCAAATGCAAATTCGCCAAACGATCTCCATTGTCATCTAAAGTAAAGAAATGGATACTTGAATGGATTTCTAAACGGCTTGCTTAAGTTTTTCTAATGATCCCTAGACCCGGTAAATAAAATTTCAATTAATTAAAATGCAATGACCGCAAAATACTGTAGAAGACATTATGAACGTTGTTGGGCATATGAAACAACAATGGTTTGATTTCAATGCAATGCACTGAAAAATAAAAATAATGTACGAAATAAAGCATCTTTTAATACTCCTACGATGGCAAACTGATAAGTTTTAGGCCTAACAAAAAAATATTTAAATATCTTACATCAAGTTATTTGCTATAATATTTGGAACGTAACATATTGCTTTAGCAATTGTGAAAATGATCCTTTGGCAACTTTATTCTATCGATGATCCTATTATCTGATTGTTAATAGAAAAAAATTATTAAAGATGTTTTTTAGACAACTCACGCTGCAGAATAACCATCATCAGCGAAAAATCAAACGACAATTTTTGTGTGAGGTACGAAGTATGCAATAATCTTTTTTAGCACAATTGTGTTGCTGTAAAAAAAAAATTATCAAAATCGGTTCAATATAGTTCACGCCAAAGCGTTACAAACCATTTTCGTATGACCAATTTTGTACAAATATTTATAATAAAGATAGGCTATAGCTGCAAAAAATTTATTTTTTAGATGAATACTCCAATAATATTGGAGTTCTAAAGGGTTTAAAATTATAATTATTATTAATATACATATACTAACAAACAAGAGCTACACTAAACTTCCGGTATAAGTTTTTTACTAAATGTTAAAACAAACTGAAGCTCTGACGCTTAAGACCCATTTCAAAAAATTTACTTCAGAGAAGCACCTAACCATAATACTGCTTGAGAAGAAAGAACTAATTCTCAGAAATATTTTCTTGGTGAAGAGTACCACAATGTTTGCAGGAGAGCTGATAGATCTCATTTAGCTATTTACGGCACAAATCAAGCAATCGTTGACTGAGTGCTATGGATTGTTTCAGTTCATAATCCTTATCCACCGTCGGTGGATCGGATCACCCTGAGCACCGCGCATTCAGAGAGGTCCCGCGCTGTTAGATATTGAAAAGTGAGGATCATGTTTTTTCAGCAATTCGAACACTTTGGAAATGATATTTTTTTTATAATTCGTCTGCCAGTTAGAGAATCTGAAGTCAGAACAGTTTTTATTATTTCCTCTTGTTATCTATGGAAAAACTTTACGAAAGAAGGAAGCTTATCCCGAAAAATATTTATCAAAATGTATGTATAATATGTAAGTATGCACTCTCACGTTGCGACCTTGAACTTAGTTCCAATCGAAAAAATTTTCAATACTTATCAATAGTTCTTTAGAAAATTGAGTAATTAGCTCAAGAAAATTGGAGAGACTCTGAAATGCTTTTATTATTGAACCGAAAATATTTAGCGCGAAAATGTTTGTAACGACATAGAATTCTTGTTTTTTTTATAATTTATTTGTACGAGTATATATGGGACATTCCAAGTCCATCAGATCAATGCTGCCGCCAATATTTGTAGCGACGAAAAAATAATTAAGAGGGGTTCAGCTTAAAGCTTGAACTTATAATTAAAAAGATCCGTATGCGCTTTTGCAAAAAATCAAAATTGCGATTACAATGGAAAAAATCACGTAATATTTTTGTAAAATATTGAGAAAATTTTGAATTTAGAGAATTTCCGGGAAATTTTTACTTTTTGCGTTAGTGATTAAAACCGTTTTGGTTAAAATTTCACCTTTTATTATCTTTTTCTACTAAGCAATCAATTTTCAGTAAAAATCGCACTCAGTAAAAAGTTCTTAAAATTGCTCAAAATATTCAGAAAAATGTTTTGTTTTATTTTAGTCCATCAATTTTTTTGTTTTTTTTTCTTTTCCTTTGACGTCATAAACTTTTTTCGTCTGAGAGAGTACTTTTCATAAAAATACTGTTAGCAGTAAAAGTTCTTAAAAATATTCAATGTTTATTGTTACAAAAATTTCTCACTGGGTTATTTGTGTAACGCAATCCCAGTAGGACGACTTTTCGCTCTATGTGATTTTGTTTTTTTTTTTTTTTATTTTCTTATAAAATATGTATGAGAGGTTGTATTTGTATTGTGAATATTTATTTACCGTGTATATGCACTGAAACCTCTTGAGTTGGCCGTTGGGCGCCACTTTGTACATTCGTTGCTGCTGCTGCTGCTGCTGCTGCCGCTGCAGTGTCAGAACGTTTAACACGTTGATGTTGTTGTTGTTGTTTTTCGTTCCATATCGCTTGCGTGGCAGCATCTGTTCGCTGTCTTAAATGCACCAATTTGACTTCACGCTCTGCAAGTTAAGATCAATACGATTATTTGTTTGTGTTTTTGTTTTTGTTTCAATTTCTTTGTTGTGATCTTTTTCTATGCCACCTTTTAAACCAACCTACTTGCCAGGGATTCAGAAAAGACGGCAAATGATGGCGGGTATGTTGGTTCATGGAAAACAGTTCAAGTTTATGTAGGTAGTGAGGTGGCAACTGCTGTTTTTGCGCTGTCATGTTGAGTGACGGCAAAGGAGTGATGTTGACCATGGTTCGTGTAAAGGGTAAAGTGCTAATTTTCTTGTGTATTTACAATTGCCATTGTTATGTGGCTACTAATTGGCCAAAAAACTTACAAAGATAGAAATAGCTTGCTACTAGATATCTAGAAATTGTTTGTAACTTAAACATGTAAATGTAATATAGGGTACTTATAATTAGCAATCTACTTCTATGGAATAGAAAGATTACTGAAATTTTTTTTTCAAATTGACAATGGAAAGAAATTTTTAGAAATTCAAGTCTCTTTTTTATCCAAACTGTAGGAAAATTGCATCTCAATTTTTGAACGTTTAAACTTTATAACTGTTTTAAGATTATTTTAACAAGAAACTAAAATATTGTAATAAATCTACAAACCATTAAGTTTTCGAGTGTTTACATTTTAAAAACTTTTTTGGCTTTTGTATTTTCAAACGATTATTCAAGTAATATAAAAACTAGGAATTTTTAAACTTCGAAAAACATATGTCACATGTTGGTTACGAGGGGTCAACGTTTAAATATTCATATGAAAAGCTTAGGAAAGCGTGAAACCTGTTATTCAATATTTTAAAAACTATAAATGTTCTTCTCTAGTACATTAATCTTATTTACTTTTGGAAAAAGTTTTTTCCATAGTTAGTTTATGTGAGTCAAATTTTAAAAATAACTAATCTCAAGGCTTATACTTTTTAGAGTCCGATAAAAATGTAGTCTTAAGACGATGACTTTCTATTCTGTAGTTACCAACTATCAGTTGTGTGAGTGAATTATAGGTTTTAAATTAAAATCAAAAATGTCTTTCGAGTGTGATACTTGTCAAGTTATACTAAAATATCAAGCCATGGATATTTTGAATTTTTGTGACTTTTAGTACACGCTTTAAATCATTTTTTTGAAATCAACTATCAGTGCTAGAAATATCTTTAATTTAAGCTAGTTACTATTTTTATTTGGCTCTTTTCCACTATTTTTTTCTAAAACCAATTAAAATTTAATAAGCATTCATTATATTAATTAAGAAAACAAGTGTTTATTTAACTGATATTAATGTTCAGTTCATAATAAAGAACTATTACTTGTCATCTCTCCCAAATGGCATGGCAACCTTATCTCTATCCCTTCCTTAGGTTCATTAATCTAGCAGTAAAAATGCATTTTCTTGTTAGGGGCGTGGCATCACCCACTTAAAATTAAATACCTTTACACAGTTTTCAATCTATCTCCATACCAAATTTCATGAAAATCGGTCCATTAGTCTAGCTTTGAAAACATATTTCCGGATTAAATGCGTGGCACCATCCATAAAAAACAAATATCTTTTTCAGGATCCAACCTATCTCTGTGCCGAATTTCATCAAAATCGGCTCATTAGCTGAGCAGTGAAACCTTTTTGTCCTGCAAGGGGCGTGGAACCGCCCCACTAAAAACAAATCTATTTACTCAAAAATTAGTGTATCACCATACTAAATTTTATCAAAATCGGTATTGAATCTCAACCATGGCACCGTATTTTTTTTTTATAGGTGCCACGCCCTCTTAAGGACTTAAAGTTTCTAAATCTTTTCTTAGGACTCAATCTATCTCCAAAACAAATCTCAATAAAATCAGTCATTTAGCTTATTCGTGGAAACATATTTTCCTTTTAGCGGCTTTGCTACGTCTACTCTTGGAAAAAACTGCATTCTGCACTGCCCGTCTTCACAACATCTTCAACAAAAAAAAAAAAACTAAGAGATTATGTTGTGTTATGGCAGTTGAAAAGGGATGGAACCGCTATATTTTCACTAGTTTTTGGGCCGAGAATAATTTTTTTTAAAACATTTTCTCGATATTTTTCCTTAAAAAATTATGAATATTAAAAAAAAAAAATTGACGGACCGCTAGAATTTCGGTCTCAACGTTTTTTATTTTATCAAAGCGTTCAGGAAACGATTCCCATAAGCCAAATCTTTCGTTAGCGTAACCAAACTTGTTTCGCGCTCAAGACCACTGGGCCCAGAATGAAAATTTTTAGAAATGATTAAATGAGATTGTAGAGATAATTTCGAAAAAAATGCATTATGGCACGTAGTGAGGGCGATTTTTGCTGAAATCTTCGATAGACTTAAGAAATTTTTGATGCCTCTGTAGTTCCGGCATGGGAGCCAGAATTCTTCCATAGCTCGTTGTAAAAAAAAAAATATCCTTCCTCGAAATACAGGTCAAACATATTTATACAATGCGGATTATTTACAAAACTATACTTTTAAGCTTCAAAAAACAAAAGTTTCTTAAAATTTTTTGTTATTTTTTACATTTACTCACTTGTTTTTTCTTTACCAAAAATTAGCTCTCTTTCATGATCTTCCAAGTGGTTTAACAATGAATTTTCATCAATCTGTAACACAAAAGATAAAGATAAAGAAAAGTTAAAAGCCACACAAAAATAAAAATTAATTAATTGCCAGACGAAGCATAAAATGCACAAAAAAATATCAAAGAAAAACACTAAAAGTTTTCTTTTCTATTTAAATTTGTTAAATAGTCTAAGCTGCTACAGCTCGAACTTGGTGTCTCAAGAAAAAAAAAAAGATTTACTTTCACTTAACATTCGCATAAAGAGAGAAGTGTTTTTTTCGATTCTTCCAATAAGACATCCAGGATTTTATTTCGGGGGGGGTTTTGAATATGAGAGTTTTTCCACGTAGTGTATATTCTTTGCAAAATCGTTTCTATATAGTGTCCGTCAAAATATTTCGGGGGGGTTCTATCCCCTAATATCCCCCCCTAGATACGGCCCTGCTTGTTCTAAGCAGTAAAGCATCTGTTTGAGCTCAAATTAATGTCAAAAGTGTGGCAAAGCAAATTAGCACTGGAAAGCATCCGAACTTGATTGCTTGATTTCAGGTCAAAATATTCCTATTTCAGCTAAATAAAAAAAAAAATATGTACCCATACCGGGCTATTGCAGAGTACTTGCAAGTACTTATTTCAAGTCTTTTGGAATCAGGAAGTTATACAACGCAGATGCAACAAATCAACAATTCAGTGCAGCCTACCATTATGCAACCCTTATTACAGCAAAAACAACTTGGTATCCAGCTGAAAAGTGATTACTTTTATTCAAAGTCTCTTACAGTGTCTATTTTCTCTAAGTGTACATACATATCAATGACAGCAAGAATAGCCGAATTCTGAATTCTTAGAAAATCTTGAAATTATTACCAGAACTGAATTTAGTGTAAAACAAGACTGTGCCACAAGCCACACGGCATGCGATACCATGGACCAATTGAGAGGCAAGTTTGGTAAGCAATAAATGTAATGTTTTGGAGCAGTCCATTGGCCGCCAAGATCATACGATTTGACCCCACTAGACTATTTTTGGTGGGGCAAAATGAAGTCTCTCGTGTACAGGAACAAGCCAGACAGAACTGCAGCCCTGGAAGACAACATTACAGCTGCCATTGGTGAGATACCGGCCGAAATTGTAGAAAAAGTATGGCTCAAAATTGGAGCTTGGCAACATTTATATGAAATAATCTTTAAAAAGTCAATGAAAGGAATTGATGTATCGCACTAAATAAAAATTGAACTAACTATTGCAAATTTTCTATTCTTTTTTTAGTTTTGAAAAACCAAACGCTTACAAAATCATCCTTTACTATCACGACGATCCAAAAGCAAATTAAATTTTGTATGGATTGAGTTTCTTGAAATATTTTTGAATGGATGGATAAGAACGAACCAAAAATGTAAAATTCATGCAGTGGCAAAGCGGAAAAATTTGATGCCCGCGGTGAAGAACTAATGCGACTCGCACTACCTTAAAAAAAAAATTACTTCCAGGAAAAATAACATTTACTAAGAAAAAAAAATCCCTTATCCCTATACGAAAGTGAAATTTTTTTGAGTTAAAAATAAATTCGAAACCATTCTTTTAGTGCCATACTCAAATTGAATAAAATTTGGCAGTTATTGGGTCAAAATCAAATTTTATTTTAATATTATGATGATCATTTGGCCGCCTTCGGCGCCTCTGCCCAGAACTTTAGTTACGCTATTGGTTTTATGCCAGACATTGTCCGATTTTGAGGTTAAATTTTTAGCAATAGCTAAGCACTTATATAATTAATCCATCATTTATTAAGAAAAATGTTATGTTCTCCATCTTCTAAGGTTAACAATATTAAAAAGAAAATCATAATATCTAGTGTACCCATAATTATGCCATTATAGAGACGGACCCTCTTGGCGCCCATACCATAAGCAAAATTATGCATAAATAAAAAGCGAATAAAATTAAATAAAATAAATTCCAACTCATTTTTTAACATGAATTTAAAAGAAAAATTCCAACAAACCATGAAGACTATCAGTTGATGTGAGCTGCAACAATAGTTCATCTAAACGTCACTAATTGGCCTGTAAGGGCAGTCAAGGTAACAAAAAAAAAAGAGCATGGAGCTGCGGAGCATAAAGAGCAACTTTATTTACAATATGTACTGAAATTGCAGAGGTATTGTTTTGACCACATTACTTTGGTTGATATGTGAAAACAGTCGAAATACAAACTAAATATCAGAATATTCTATCGCTCTTTAATTCGTTTTTCTCTTCTTTTATTAAGTATTTTTGACTCTCAGAAAGCCGGAAACAATATGAAAAAAATTACAGATCGTGCGTATCGCACCCATTTTAGTGCGTGCAATAAATTACGCTCATTATGCGATGAACTTTGGCGTGACATTGTGTTGCCAGATATTTAGTTATGCTCTATGAGTAGAATACTAGGGATAGACATTTGATTAATATCCCTGCAAAATAAAGATATACATATATATATATATATATATATATATACATATATATATATATTTTCTTCTTTATCTTATGTTTTTTTACTTAATTTCTTGTCTCACATAAAAGGTCCTGCGACATGTCCCGTACTTCTAAGGTATTAACGCCTGTAAACACATTACCGTATCACAAATATATGGGCATTTGTTGTTCCGAGAGTGAGACAAACATATAAATTTATGTGTAGTTTCATGTAAACTGTGAAGAGGAAAGCTTTGTAACAAATCCGTATGAATTGATATAAAAGCTTTGATCTCATCAAGAGCAGATAACAAGCAAGTGCCATAGCAAACTATTTAAGATATAAAAGCAAAAGCTCATAATTGTTTTGTACAGCAAATGATAGCCAAATAAAAATAGACTTTAACGTTATTTATCCGCTAAAAGAATCTTTTGCAGTTAAAAAGGTCCAAAGTTCAAAAGACAATAACTAAGTTGAATAATAAATATAATTATGTATATAAAATAGCTATTTGTGTCAGAAAATTTTCATATAATGAAAGAAGAAAGGTAAAAGAACAGAGCAAAACAGAAGACACAGAATATTCATGGCACATCTTTAGTCGTTAAAGAACAGAAAAATTCCATTGCATACTTTAAGTTGTTCAAGACATGTACGAGTAGATTTAATTTGTCATAACAAGTGTATCGACAAGAGTTGTGGGTAAATAAACCCCTTCATTTGACAGTTGGTTGCTTGGAAGTTTTCAAATGTTAACAACGTGGGAAATTTACCATGGAACACTATATAGTGAAAGAAAAAATACAAATCATTGAATTTTATTACGAAAGCTCGCGTGTAATCGGAGTTACGATGCGCGAAATTCAAGCGAATTTTGATCGTAATCATGTGCCTTCTGAGACCTGAAAGCTGATCAAAAACCTTATAAAAAATTGGCTCAGTACATGATGTGTAGACACTGAAACAACTTCGACCCAGACATTTGAACGAAAATATCACCTCTGTGATAGAAAGTATTGAAAACGACCCTCAATTCGTCACCGCGCTCAATAACTCGACCTCCACACGTCTACAATGCAGCGAATATTGATTTGACTCTGCAAGCGTACAATGTTCAGTTGACTCAAAAACTGCAACTTGTGGACCATCAACAGCGTCGTACGAACTCTGATTCGGTCCTGAAAAACATGAATAATGACGGTGACTTTTGAAAAAACATGTTTTCTGACGGAGTTAATTTTCACATTGCAATAATTAATGAACAAGATTGCCGCATTTAGAGATCCGAAACACTCACAACGAGTGACTGTGAGTGACAGATTGTGAGCCGGAGGCGTCATAGCACCGTACTTTTTCGAAATGTAATGCGCAACAGACACAAGATAAACGAATTTTTGTGGCCGAATATGGAATATATGAACACGGATGACCTCTACTTTCAGCAGAATGGTGCTACATGCCATACAAGTTCCCAAACAATCGAGTTATTGCCCGCGTAGTTCCCTTGTCACGTGATTTCGTGTTTTGGACACACCAATTGGCCACCAAGATCTTGCGACTTAACAGCATCAGACAGCTTTCTTTGAGGTCATATATAAAGTAAGGCTTACCCTAACCATCCACATATAATTTCAACTCCCAAAGCGAGCATTAAAATCACCATCGCCGAAATAAAGCTCCAATTATGACAAAGAGTGATTGAAAATTTTGAGAAAATGCTGAAGGTTTACAAGCCGAGGTGTCCATTGTGTTCCATACATAATCCCCATGTATCTACTTTACTTTATAATACGATAAAAATTTCAGAGATATCCAAGCAATTATTCGTTTTATTCAAAAACCAAATCTGAGAAGCGCGCGCGCCAAAGCCCACGAACGAAGTATGCGGAGGCGGTGGGATGGTAAGTGAAGTGAGCAGGGGTCGGAGCACCTTAATTAATAAAAAAAAATAAATATAGAAGAATTGATAATAACAAGTTCGAAAATCTTCCACTTGACTGCAAAGCTTTGTGTGGCGAATTGCAAAAGATTCTTGCTATTCATTTAGCATTTCAAAATTAAATCGAGCAATAACAAGGTAACAAAATTTGTGACGGAGTCAACTGATGTTACGTTCGGGTGGTGGCAATGTCGCCTCACAGAGACCACAGGCGTAGTGTTTAATTGATATGGTAAAGATCAAATGATGAAATATTGATAAATTTATAGTTGCTTAACTGGTTCCATTATTATTGTTTATTTATCTTAATATCTTTGACATTTTTATCGATATATAATAATAAAAAATGGCATTTAAAAAATAATTAACGAATGAAATGAAATGAAAATAAATAACTGACATTCTTATGTTACATAAAAATCAAAAATAATACAGATTTTTCCGGAAACTCGTACCCAGAAAAGTGTAATTGCTTTTCTAGGTACAAACATCAGAAATGGTGCCGATAAGCAATCAGTTTGCAAAAAATCTATTTGACGAAATTTTTTAATTAATATTTATTCTTTTAGTGAGAAAAAATTTACAGTACAAAATTTACGATTTTTTTTTATTTTTAAAAGTCAAAAGAATAACTCCAACACGCAAAAAAATATATATATAAAAATTCATAATTAATTGAAAATATCCCACATGCTGGCAACACAATTACACTACGCTTAAAAGATGAGAAGTGAGTTTGATTTAATTTAGTGATTATTGTTATAACTCCAGTGGTTTAAGCTCTGGTATCATTTATCCATCTACAAAAGTAAATGAATATAATCATCATCATAATTGTCATCGACATCAACAACATCATCATTACATTCACTGATGCGTACATCAGTTCTGCGCAGGTGTGATTAGATGTAGACTATGCTTACATAAAAGTTTACGAAAAAAAATTTACTTAGTTACATTTTATTCATAATTTTTTCTGTTTTCTTACTTCTGGTTTCCATTTTCAAATCAACGTTCATAATTTCAGGCGGAACAAAATGTTATATGCTTTCCTTTATAAAACTTTGTTTTTAAGGTCAATAACATTGCATTTAAATATTATTTATATGTATGCTTTTTTACATAATATAAACTGTTGAGGCTTTGGGAGAAACTTAAGAAAAAATGTTCTGTAGTCTCTATAGATATATAAAAACAATTAAGCTGCTAACTACATTTTAAGCTACTTCTGCAGCCTATAAGTATCTTGCATGCCTTGCAAAAGATTTTTGAAAAGATAATGTTGATAATGATAATGTGCGATAAAATTGCTAACTGTCTATGAATCACTTAGGGAATTGTCTTATCTTAAAATTGATTCTATCACAGATTATGATATTTTTCAGGAACATTTTTTTTGCAAAAGAAGATCCTAATATAAAAAAAAAACCTTCCCTATGAACCAATTAAAACTTCAGCTACATTGACCATGCTCTCTTATTTTCCTTGACATTAGTTATAAAAGGCTTATTCACAGTCAGAGCACATAATTTTAGGGACTTTCAACAGTGCTGATAGGTATGTCTATGTCCTTCACTTATATCATCACATCTCTGCGATAAGTACAGATGATCTTTGCTGCGGTTTGGTGGAGTGCTTCAGCAATATTATATTATTACACAGATGTATTTATGCACAAATCCTCACTTTTCTCACTTGGTCAAGTCCAGTAGCATTGCTTGGGTCTGTGAGACCTGGAGTGGAAAGTTCCGGTGATATCTCAAAACTGAAAGACAATTTCCGTCAAAATTTGATTGACATATTCCTTCTACCTAATGTCACTTTTTGCAACTTTAAAATTTAATCAAATTCTATTGATATGCTATGTGCGAAAAAAACGCTTTTAGCTCATAAAGAAAAATATGTGCTAAAGGAATTTAATTCGGGGAATGTATCATGAAAATTTTCATCGAGTATCGCCAACTTATGATTTTTTTTTTCTAAATTATATGTATTTACTGCATTATTATTGAAACGTAAGATTAAAATACAAAAATAGAAAAATAATTTAAAAGCTATAAATGTACGCTTATCTCTAACACAAGCACGTGTAAAAACTAATAGTCTGTTTAATTAGGTGTGTTGGTTCATTAGCATTATTAATTGATAATTCTAACAATAAATAAATTAGTCACATTCTTTGGTAGTTAGATAATACTGATAATATAACTTCTTAAAATCTTGTTGTACAACCTCAGCATATTTACATTATTCATTACTTTTATAGTAAGAAATATTAACTCCATAAGGTTTTATTTTTCAAAAAAAATAGAGTCATGAAATCATTAAACGTAACATCTCTGAATAATAAGATCAACGTGCAAAACCAACCAAACTGCTTTGGATGACAATATTGTCCCATCAGCATCTCTTTATTATTTAAGTATTATTTTGGAGTTAAATATGTACACAAGAGCGGTTTTATATTTTTTTCGTAAATTCAGATGTTAGGCTTTAGTGTAAAAATACACACATATGCAGGTGTTTTGTTTTTCAAAATTTTGTAGATCGATTTAATTTTTTTTACACCCTACACAGAGGGTATATTCACTTTGTCATTCCGTTTGTAACGCATAGAAGGGGGCGTGGCAGGTATGGAAAAGTGTATATATTCTAGATCAGCGTCACCACCTGAGTCGATATAGCTATGTCCGTCCGTCCGTCTGTCTGTCTGTCTGTCTGTCTGTCTGTCTGTCTGTCTGTCTGTCTGTCTGTCTGTCTGTCTGTCTGTCTGTCTGTCTGTCTGTCTGTCTGTCTGTCTGTCTGTCTGTCTGTCTGTCTGTCTGTCTGTCTGTCTGTCTGTCTGTCTGTCTGTCTGTCTGTCTGTCTGTCTGTCTGTCTGTCTGTCTGTCTGTCTGTCTGTCTGTCTGTCTGTCTGTCTGTCTGTCTGTCTGTCTGTCTGTCTGTCTGTCTGTCTGTCTGTCTGTCTGTCTGTCTGTCTGTCTGTCTGTCTGTCTGTCTGTCTGTCTGTCTGTCTGTCTGTCTGTCTGTCTGTCTGTCTGTCTGTCTGTCTGTCTGTCTGTCTGTCTGTCTGTCTGTCTGTCTGTCTGTCTGTCTGTCTGTCTGTCTGTCTGTCTGTCTGTCTGTCTGTCTGTCTGTCTGTCTGTCTGTCTGTCTGTCTGTCTGTCTGTCTGTCTGTCTGTCTGTCTGTCTGTCTGTCTGTCTGTCTGTCTGTCTGTCTGTCTGTCTGTCTGTCTGTCTGTCTGTCTGTCTGTCTGTCTGTCTGTCTGTCTGTCTGTCTGTCTGTCTGTCTGTCTGTCTGTCTGTCTGTCTGTCTGTCTGTCTGTCTGTCTGTCTGTCTGTCTGTCTGTCTGTCTGTCTGTCTGTCTGTCTGTCTGTCTGTCTGTCTGTCTGTCTGTCTGTCTGTCTGTCTGTCTGTCTGTCTGTCTGTCTGTCTGTCTGTCTGTCTGTCTGTCTGTCTGTCTGTCTGTCTGTCTGTCTGTCTGTCTGTCTGTCTGTCTGTCTGTCTGTCTGTCTGTCTGTCTGTCTGTCTGTCTGTCTGTCTGTCTGTCTGTCTGTCTGTCTGTCTGTCTGTCTGTCTGTCTGTCTGTCTGTCTGTCTGTCTGTCTGTCTGTCTGTCTGTCTGTCTGTCTGTCTGTCTGTCTGTCTGTCTGTCTGTCTGTCTGTCTGTCTGTCTGTCTGTCTGTCTGTCTGTCTGTCTGTCTGTCTGTCTGTCTGTCTGTCTGTCTGTCTGTCTGTCTGTCTGTCTGTCTGTCTGTCTGTCTGTCTGTCTGTCTGTCTGTCTGTCTGTCTGTCTGTCTGTCTGTCTGTCTGTCTGTCTGTCTGTCTGTCTGTCTGTCTGTCTGTCTGTCTGTCTGTCTGTCTGTCTGTCTGTCTGTCTGTCTGTCTGTCTGTCTGTCTGTCTGTCTGTCTGTCTGTCTGTCTGTCTGTCTGTCTGTCTGTCTGTCTGTCTGTCTGTCTGTCTGTCTGTCTGTATGTCTGTGTGTCTGTCAATGAAATTTGGCACACAGCTCACATCTTCTTGCAAGCTGCT
Source organism: Meiosimyza decipiens (assembly GCA_963680825.1). NCBI lineage: Eukaryota > Metazoa > Arthropoda > Insecta > Diptera > Lauxaniidae > Meiosimyza > Meiosimyza decipiens. Next base: position 56,733,688 of record OY804261.1, on the reverse strand, counting down.
AGGATATAAAAATGGGCGAAATCGGTTAACAGCCACGCCTTCCGCCTATACTCTATGTAAATATACCCTAGTCCATTTTGAAAAAAAGTTGCGATTTTGATCAAAATTGGTGATTTGGTGAATATGAGAACAACATTAAGATTAGAATAGGTCTTAAGTTTGCAAATGCTCTTAAAGAGGCGTGGCACAGCACTTAATTTTAACTTTTATAACGCTATAGCTCGTAAGCCGTGCAAGATATTGTGATGAAATTTGGTACACGAATACAGGTCTTATAAATCTTGAATTGCACATAAAGTGGTCGGAATTGTAAAAGTGGGCGTGGCATTTCTTAACAATTAAAAAATTGGATTTCGTATAACTCCAAATTGGCACATACGATTTTCATTAAAAGTTTAGGGATGATACCACTGAAAGTAGTCAACAATACAAGCTACGTCAATATACTGAAAAACTTATTTTAAGGGCGTGGCATAGCCTACAATATTTATAAACGTTATAAAAAGAGAACTAACAACGCAATCGTTATGAAATTTAATATGGCAGATATACTCGCTAAGAGGTGTCTTCTTGCAAAATTTTGGTACAATAGTGACGGTAGGTGTGGCACCTCGCTTATAAGCAAAATACGTTTAATGCTATAGATAGTGTGCTATAAGAGTAATCTTCATAAAATTTTGTACAGAGGTGCCGGTTACTATAAGCTTTAAAATTCAATGAAACTTGACAAGATTGCATCAGTAGGCGTGGCACCTCCCTCATTAACATAAAGTTGTAAGTGCTATTTTAAGTGATGTAAGGGGTTTACTGGGTATTAGGTACACACGAATCAAAAGCTTTTGAAATAACAACAGTGGGCGTGATACCTCCCATACAATTAAAATACCTTAAGTGGCATAACTATCGAAATAAATGAGCAATCATACTGAAATTTGGTGTAAGAGGTTTGTTTATGGAAGGCTATTTTTGAATCAAAATCTGACTGGATTGTAGGTGTGTTACCGCCCTAAATTTTAAGAATAATTACATCACATATCGCAAACTATACAAACTATTGTGCTAAAACTTTGCTTGTGCATGTCAATCACGAATGTCATTTATTGAAACAAAAGTGGGCGGAATGGGAGAAGTGCGTGTGACATATTTCGTGTTTTTTATTTCTATTATAATTTTTTCAACATTTTCCATATTCTTTTGACATTTTCAGTTTTTTCCAACATTTTCAACATTTTTGAACCTTTTTACATTATTTTCGACTTATTCAACCTCTTCAACATTTTTTTAACATTTTGTTAAAAAGTACTTTCAATGTAGTGTAGGGTATGTGAGTTTCGGCCTGGCCGAAGATAACACCTTTACTAGTTTTTTTTTGCCTTTATATTAGCTTAATAATAATTGTCCCAAAATTTGAGCTTCGGAGCTCAAACCTGTAAACACAGCGGACAGAGTTTCTGTCCGATTTCGTTGAAATTTTACGAAAAAACTGACTTACTAAAACATAGAAAAAATTTACCTTAGATGAAAGATATAGCATTTTAGGTATTTTTTTTAAGGGAGAGGCAACCCCCTGTTGTCAAACCACGCCTCCATTTTTTCGTATGGCTGAAAAAAAGGGGTTTTTTTGCTGTCCTATAATCTGTTATTATAGAATCAAGTTTGAAGAAAACTTTTCCAAAATTGCAGCTTCCTAGATCAAACCTACGAACGGCGATAACAGTTTTTTCCTACAACATTTCTTATGAAAAAATGAAAAAACAAAAAAGCAGAAAAGCCATAGACAAATTTTTTTCTCGTTTTAGTAAGAAAGTCTTTCATTTCAATTTCAATTTATTCAATTTTTAAACATTAGTGCTATAAGACTTAGTCTTTTGATGCACAAAAAAACATTTGAATTGTAATAGGAAACAAACTGATGGAGGCCGTTCACAGGTTTGATCTAGGCAAAAAAAATTAAAAATCCATCTACAATATTTTGATTAAAACACCCCAATACATATACATATAAAGCGAAATTCACCCTAGAGAAATTTCCGAAATTCAATATTAAGAGGTCGTCCATATCCGATGAAAGTTTTTCAGTTAAAAATTTTTGGGAGTATTATAATTTTTGCTTAATGTACTATAATATCGACTGTAATTAGCCGATTAAGGTTATCGTTGCTACAGTGACATAACTAGCGGGGGTAAACAATGTATGTTGTCGCAATAGACGTAAATCCTTTTATGGATGGGAGGGGAGTTGGTTTCAAAATGGTGGTCGATATTCGTTAACACTTGCAAATAATATTAAAAATTTTTATTGATCAGAACTTCAAAAATTATTCAATGTGATATCCATATGCGAATGAATTTTTTTTTTTTAGAAATTTTTTTTTTGTGGGTGTGTGGAAAAAAGTGCATTCAATATCCGACAATGGCAATAGTTATTCAAAATACGCCACTGCGTTGTTGTTATTGTTAAGATAACCTCTTACGTCACAAATTTCTTATTCGAGATGTGACTATACTACTCTTATGGATTTTGGCATGTTCAAAACGGTAATCGCAATATCAAATTTTTTTTTATAAATATGTTTTCGAGACATGTACTTGTAAGTATTTTCTTGCACCGCCGTATACTTAACATATATATTTCATTAGAACTGTGCTTGCCGGTCCTCAAATTAGAAAATTGTTCGGTAATATGCACATGGAGATGTTATTGTAAAAACGAAGTCTGAAATTTGATTCGATCAGTTATATCTGTTTTTTCGGAATTCAAAAGGAACACGGTACATAAGGAAATTAACCATAATATGCTCCAAAGCTTATGTTGAAATCAGTACGCAGTATTCTTATTAAATTTAAATTTTTCTCATCTAATGCACTCCCACTTTTGTCATACAGGTGCAGTGCAGACATATCTTGAATTCTTTGAAGAATTTACTTGAAGATGAAAACATTCCATTAAGTTATCGCAATTCGAACAAAAATATATGCAACGTTGATAAAAGTTGAAATCTCTCAAATGCATTGCAGAAATTCCATAATTAAATTCTGAGTATCCCAACATTGCATCAATAGAAAATCATTCCACGAAAGTTGTAGACATAATAAATTCAAATTGAGCACATGCTCAGCAAACATTAACAAGCATCTTCTACGCTGTCTAACCTCACAAGTCGTCATCATTATTAATTTAAGTAATCGGAGCTCTAAGTGGTGGAACCACATTCAAAAAACAAAAAAAAATATCTCGAAAATAATAACAACATTTGTCAAATGTTTCTAATTACATTAACCCAGCTGAAGAGTGACTGACACTTGCAAAAAATATTTTTTGCTGTTGTTATTGTTGTTGTACTCAAATAACTCGCTACTCGTAATGGCATGTTTAATCATTTGCCTAAATTACAAGAGGTCATTAAACGTTGTTTGTTCGACATTATTTTAATATTTTTTAGCAAATTGATATCGTAGGCAAAAAATTTAGTTTATTTTTTTTGCCCCACTTGGGTATCATAATTTTTTTGGTGTCAAATGTTTTGCTTACATTCGGTGAACTAAATATTTAAAATTTTAATTAATTGCGTTTACGTAAGCCAAGGAAAAATCCCCTTAAATACAATAATAAAAATAATGAATTTTCCTTCTTATCTATAAGCTCGTAAAGTCTAGAAATTGTGGGCAAATCCATGTGAGATAGAATTTTCATCAATTGTCATTTAATAATTTTATTTTTTGAAAGTTCTCTTGCGAGCGTTAAGTGGATTTAATTTTAGTTTTCATCCGCTTTTTGGTATTTCTTTGTTAATATAACTAGCTGGCTCATATGGTTAAAAGCAATTTAGCCTTCAATGAGACCCGAATAGTAATTCGGTCTAACTTCGGTAACATGAAGATAGGGTTGATCTTTACATAAATAAAATTGAAAAAATTTATCAAATGCGTAAGTGAATTTTCGGCAAAAGTCGCCCAAAACAAATATTTATAAAAGGGTTTTGGCGTATTTTTTTTAAAAAAAAAATGGTGAAAAAGCTTTCATGGATATGGATGGAATAGATATTTTTTTCAAAAAATATTTCCAAAAAAAAAAGCAAAATAGGTATTAAATCTTATAAAAAAGTTACGTCAAATTTTCTAGAAAAACAATAAGTTTCTTTTATATTTTGGCGACTTTTCCCGTCTTTTATGTTACATTTTTTGACGAAGTTGCATTACAATTTCACACTACCTAAGTTTGCAATATATGGAAGCAAAATATCTCGGCATTATTTTTGATGCATGCATTTTGTAGTACTTTTTTTTTAAGAAAATAAAGTTGACTTAATGCCTTCTGTTCTAAAAAAAGATGCTTTGAAATGTAAAAGTTCCAGTCATCATGGTAATTATTATATGTGCAATTATTTGGCTCATTATGTCACATGGGCACTTTGGTAAAATGCTACAAATTCAGATAATAGTGGATTCTGTGACTCTAAGAAAACCTCGAAAATGTAAATATTTCAAGCAGCCAGCCCACCTCCCCCCTATTTTCGAAGATGCTGAAAACAATGGCAGTGTTCAAAATTATTTTTTTTGAGTTGGCCCCGCCCCCAAAATGGCGAAAAACCGCCCTCTACAGGGTGAATATTTTTTTTTTTATGTAATCCCTCTTCTTCCGCCATTTTTGAGGATGCTGAACACGATGATGGTGTTTTTTAAATTTTTCCCGAATTGACCCCGCCTTCCAAATTGGCCAAAAACTGCCCAAACTCAACATTTTGCTTAACTTTAGGAATTTTTACTCAATGCTTTAAGAAATCAACTTGCTAAGACAAGTCAATTTTTCTAGGGAATAACCCTTTGGCATGTGTAGTGGAGAGACAGAAGAGTATGAGTAAAATCAAACTTTCGACTGACGTGTCTTTATTTAATTACTTATTTCAACTATTTTGACGCTTTGACGAAAATGATAGTGATCTGAAGCAAGTTGCCTTTGAACTTTATAAAACTTTATTCAATCATGTTTTGCTCACATAACGTACTTCTTATCACAGCTGGATAATTAATTTTCCAAAAAAAATTCTCTGGAAAATTAAGGAAAAGAAAAAGAAACAACTTTTGCGTTTAATTTCAGTATATAGAAGCTTTAGGCTATGAAAATTATAGCTCTACTTTAAACTCCACCAACCACTTCTTATCATGGTCCACAATTCCCGAACTACCGAGTTAATTCACTGATTTTTTCTATTTTTTTTTTTCGGTTAACAAAAATTTTTTTGGAAAAATGAGACCCTGGTACTATTTTTTCTAGCGATAAAGCACTAACTGTAATTTTTATTAAATTATTTAAGTCAGTCACGATCTGAAAAAATAATTCAAAGTGAAATTTCTCGAAAACAAGAAAAATCAACTTAACTTGTAACTCCAGGTAGGCACTGAATGGACTACATAGGTGTGTGGTCTGGAATGACCCGCTCGAAGTCTAAACCAAAATAAATTTAATAAGGTTGTTGGCACATTCTTGTATGTTTATTATGCGTCATTGACACTAAATGCACATCGCCTGATTATCACCTGTTGCCACCACTTAGAATTGCTGAAATCAATATAAAAAAATCGCCAAAACTTGCTGATATTGTAGAAATTCGGAAATCCGAACTAATTTACTTTGATATTAAAACAAAAATATATAAATACAAATTAATTTTTTATTTTTGTTTAAACATTTTCGGATTTTTTTTTGACACTCAATTTTGCATAAAAAAAGCAGGTGAGTGCTGCAATATCGGAACTTCGCGATGTTTCGTTACGTTAGCACAAATTGTCGAATAAGTCGATTAGAATCGAAATAATGTTGAAGAAGTCGATGTGTATTAAAAAAATTTAAAATGTTTAATAAGTCGAAAATATTTAGGAAAGTTGAAAATAATCGAAACTGTAACTGAAATCTGGAAATTAAGTTGCGAACCTAAATATACATGGGAATTTCCACGAAATTTCACTAAAACCAGCCAAGTCCATGTTCAATAGATCAAAACCCGCCAAGTCTAAAATGGTTTTCTCAAAAACATCGGCAATTGAAACTCGAAAAGTCTGATCTAACGTGTTTTGAGTAAGAAATTTTATAAGCTATTATGTGGGAAATACGTTTTAATTTTTCAATGAACATAAACGTATTTCGCTGTTTTTCCACAAGTATGAAAAAGGCACTTGTCCGGTTTTGCAACTGGACGCCTCAAATGTTTAAAAAATGTCGTTAAACGATGAGCAATGTTGAACATTGTTCAAAAATCCTAAATTGCTGAAAATTTTGAGAAATATTGAAAAATTGTAACAGATCAAAATGAGTATATATTTATTAGTAAAAACAATGATCTTTTGATCAAAGATAAGAAAATAGTGAAAACTTTAATATGTTCACTTATTTATAAATAACAATTATAAAAATTTAATAACAAATACTTGCTTGTTATATTGTCATTACAATAAAATTAATCAATTACATGATGTCCCATTATCAATTAATCATTCAAACGACTTCACATATCAACGGACAACTACATTCAAGTGCAAATAGAAATAAAGAGGCAGATCATTCGTCAGCGCAACAAATTCAAATCAAATCTGTCACTCTATTGCCATCACAGTTGTTGGTCGCAGAATGGTGACATGACAGCGAAAATTGTTTTTCATGTTGCAATATTTTTCTTTACGAGCAAACGTCAAACATAATGTAAACGATTTGCATAAAAATTAGAAAATGCTAATTTTTACAAATGTTTGTACTTAATGTTGTTGTCATTGTCATCTTAAACTGATACTTAAATTAGGTGAGGTTGGTTAAATTACAACTTTTCAGTCCTTGATATATTTTTAAAACATAAAATTTTAATTTGTATTCAATGCTGATAGTATGTCAAAACTCCCTTACAAACAAAAATCTAATTTAACTAAATTGATTTTATTACCAACTTCCATTGGTAATCAAAAAAACAGACACGAAAATTCAATCAACCAAAATATGGTCGGAGTTGAATCTTTAATTTAAATTTAATTCTATGTCTCTTGAATTTTTCTTTTTTTTAAATGTCAATGAAATTAAAAAAATTATTTTTTGTGTTTTTGGACTAATTTTAAGAACATTTTACTCCCTGCAATTTTTTGGTCGGTCAATTGTTCAAATTCTTATGACTCTGAAAACTGGTGATTGGTGGTGAGAAAATTTCTAAAACTGCACCCCTCCACCTCAGTCTACATTTGTCCAAATGAATTAGTTTTTTGTATCGGAAGTATTATCATAAAGGTTAAAATTGTACAATTTTTTTGGTCTTGGCAAATTATGCGCCATATAGTATAAAGGGTGTTCAAATTTGTGGTATTTTTTTAAATTTTAAATAAAAAGACAAAAATTTTGTGTAATGTACAATGATTCTGGTTAATAACAAAAAAGATGTTGTTCAAGTGACCTCCTCTGCTAGCTCGGCAGGCTGTCAATCTTTTACAAAAATTTTAAATAAATTTTCGCTAGTGATGGTTGATATTTGCTCGAGATGTTCAACAGTTTGAGGATTATGCGCATAAACTGTATTTTAGAAAGGTCGTAAGAACAAATCCAATGGTTTTAAATCGCATGATCTTGGTGCATAATTCACGTCTGTTCTTCGAGAAATTATTCGATTATTAAACTTCTCTTTCAAAAGGTCGCTTGATTCCGTTGTGTGGTCAGTTGGCTTTGATTTTTGTCACGATAATGAATTCTGCATCTCCGATCTTGAACTGAGCCAGTTTCTTAAAATTTATCATTGCTGAGTTAATGGAAATTGATAACGATTTTGAAGAAAAGGCCTCAACCACATTTTACCTTTGTATGGGAGCTAGGGATGCCCGTGAACCGATAGTATGTTTTCTTTAAAATTTAAATTTTTTTTTAATTTTCAATTTCAGTTCATTTTGCTGTTGAAAAATTATTTGACCATTTTATGCAAAGTATTTTGTCAATCAATGGCCATTTCATAGCGTAGAGTAGAAAGCGATTGCACTGTAAATCTATTTCTTCACAAAGTAACTCGAATTTTAAAAAACTGAACGTTTTATATCAAACTAAAGTTATTATATGATTTTAAGAAGATTTTGCCCATTACACCGTCATAACTCAAAATTAATTATCCGTTGTTATTATTTTGTGTGGAAAATTCATGCCGTTTTCTAATGAACTTGCCTTGTGCACCACTTTTTCCGGTCACACTCTCCGATTTTTTTTCAAAAATTTGTTTTTTTTTGGTTTTGAAACTGATAGGAAACACATCCATGAATACTTCTAAATTTTTTTGTTTTAAGATATGAAATTTTTCACAACTCGATTTTTTTCCAAATTCAGTGTCAAGTTTATATGAAATTTAAAAAAAATTGGAGGAGGTGACCGAAAAAAGTGGCCGATTTGGTGTGGAACGCCCTATATGTGTGTCGACATAATTTTATTTATTTACTAAAAATCAATTAATGGAAAACTTTAAATGCATTTTTCCCAAATTTAAGGTTTTTTGAATTATGATGGTCTTCCAGGTAACGAGCGATTTGATATTAGGTTAGGGTAGGTTAGGTAGGAGTGGCAGTCAGTTACGAAAAACTGACTCACTTAGACCAAACATGAGCCGTTGTGATACCACAGGGTGTTTGAATATATCCTCTCGTTGAACCAGCCAGAATTCGTTATGAAACTAAATAGCTGACCTATACTGACATGTCTAAAGTCATCCAGGTCATCAAATAAAAACGACCCAAGTGCTTTGTGGTGTTTTCTAGCAAGTGCGGGACAGGAGCAGAGAAGATGTTTAATATTTTCCTCTTCCTCCACATCTCCACAACTTCGACAGAAGTCAAAGGACCTAACACCTAATCTCTCCGCATGTCTGCCGATGAGGCAGTGGCCAGTTATGACTGCGACAACTGACGAGACACTATGTCTAGTGCAAGAAATTAGTTCTGACGAACGCTTAGCATCCCATTTCGGCCAGATTTACCTAGTTATATTACAAGTTGACTCTTCAGTCCATCTTTTATTAGCATTTTTAACCATTTCTACTTTAAGCAGAAACTTGCAGGTAGCAAGTGGCATGCCAACACCTTCCTTGTCCTGAGGAATTTGTGCAGTAGTCCCCTGCCTAGCAAGTTCATCCGCTTTGCAATTGCCGTCAATGTTCCTATGCCCAGGCACCCAGATGAGGTGAATGTTAAAATGTTGAGCCATCTCGTTTAGAGACTAGCGACATTGTTGGGCCACTAGTGAGTTTAGGAAGACTGATTCTAGAGATTTGATAGCTGCCTGACTATCTGAGAAAATATTTGTATCCTTTTTGGATACAACATTCCTCCTTAGCCAAAATGTTACTCCCTCTATTGCTATAACCTCCGCCTGAAAAACGCTGCAATGATCTGGTAACCTCGCAGCAATTCTTAACTTCAGTTCCTTGGAGTAGATACCATAACCCACTTGGTTATTTAGCTTGGAGCCATCAGTGTAGAAATTAATATGACCCCTTCTCCCCGGGAATCCTCCTTTCCAGTCATCCCTAGATGGAATATGAGTTACGTAATCCCTGTTAAATAAGATTCCTGGAACAACATAGTCCAACTTGGAGGGTACAGACCTCAAGCTATGAAGAATAGTTGAGTGCCCTATTCTACCCTCGGACCAGCAAATAGTTTCCCTGAGTCTAATGGCAGAACAAGCTGCCATTTGTTTACCTAACAGGTCAAGAGGAACGAGATGTAAGAGAACCTCTAAAGCGTCAGTTGGTGTAGTCCGCAGAGCACCGCTGATACACATGGAAGCCGCCCTTTGAACTCTCTGTAATTGTTTGTAATAGGTGACCTTGTCTAAGACCGGCCACCACACCACAATGCCATACAATAGAATCAGTCGAATGACCGCTGTGTATAGCCAGTGAATAATACGAGGTGATAGTCCCCATCTTCCAGTAGCTTTCCTTACTCTTTCTATAACATTAATTTTCCAACTTAATTTCCTATCCAATACCAAACCAAGGTACTTTGCGCTATCTTTGAAGACAAGTCTAGTGCCTTTTAGTGAAGGTGGTTATATAATTGGAAGTTTGTGATTCCTAGTAAAGAGTAATAGTTCCGTTTTGTTCGGATTTTCACCTAAACCTGCTTCATCCGCCTATGAGACCAGTATGTTTAAGGCATCCTGAAGAATTTCACACTGTGTATTTGGAAATTTGCCAAATGCATTTAGTGCTACATCATCCGCAGAGGCAACAGCTCTACAGCCGTGCCTGTTTAGTGACATAAGCATCTTGTTTATGATGCGATTTGATATTATTTCGTGTAGTTCTGGGGACTTAAAAATGTTGAAGTATTGTGTTCAACACATTTCACATTACATTGATGCCTGAAAGATGTCAATTTGTCTCCATAAGTCCAACACCGACTTCGCGGAGGCCTTCAGCCACGTTTCACTATACTCGTAGTATATATACCCAACACCAGTGTGTTAGCAAAGCCCGTGTTGGAAAAAATATAGTGAATTCCAGCCGGAGACTGTCGAGAAGCCGTTATTGGACATATTGATGTAAGACATGAGCCGTCAAAGTAAGTTTTTGCTCTAGTTTACACTTAAAATTAGTTCATCCGGTAACGTATACACATTATGCTCAGAATCGCACGATAAATATCAACCGCAAAGAACAGAGGCTAATCATGTTTTACAACGGTATTGTACCAATATTGTCAATGTAATTATGTAAATAATTTTCAAAGTACTTTCTTTTTAAAAATGCTGGAATAATTTTATTTCTTAAAAATCCCAAAAAGTATAAAATCTACTCCACTCACTCGTTTGACCGTTATACTTTTCGGCGCAGAAAGCTTACGATCTAATACGTTCCAAGCCTATATCTACTTCTTTGCAATCGTTTGCCAACACCTATACAAGTTGTTGTTCGTAAAAATTTGTTGCTCAACTTATAGTCCAGTGTCTATAGGATTTTTCTTCTAAATTTCCTATGACATTCTCAAATTAAAAATAAGTCAACGGCAGGATATTTGAATGTAAATAATAAATGGTTACCGATTTTTTTGGCCTTTGTTTTTTCTATTTATTTTCTCCAAAAAAATTGAAAAAAGTTGATAAATGCGACTTTAAAATTTCCCCTAAATTACACAAATTCAAATGATTAATGAGCTGAGATAAGCAAAAGTGAACACAGCAAGTGGTCAAAACATTTTGAAAACATTGGCTTACACTAAACTTAAAGAAAACTGTTACCTAATTACGTGCAATGCAATAATGAAGTGTAGGTATGGTGGTTTTTCTATGTAAAACGAAGTGCAAAAATTATAAAATTTACCATTATATTAAATTATTAAAAATAAAAATAAACTAAAACAATTGCGTTGTGCGAAATTTATTCAACAGCCAGAAATTGTCATGTTTCGCATGTGTATGAACATCATGTACATAAATTTCCAGACAAGATGACTTCATGCTTTGTGCAGTCAACCATCTTCAAACTCTTTTTTTAAATTAGGAAAGAAAACGTGTTTTACTTTGTGTTATAATATGTTCTGATTTATTTAAGTAAAAACAAAAACATAATTGTTATAAAAAATGTGCACAAAACAGCCAAATAAACATAAATTCGCAAGTTGAACTAATTGGGATTTGGTAACGGTTTTGAGTGGTTAAATTAAAGCCAAGTTATACATTAAATCTTTTTCGTAGAGCTTCATATATAATTTTTAAAAAATGAAGCATTACTGCAAGAGTAAAGAAATTCTAAAAATTTTGGGAGCTAGAAAATCTGGCAAAGCATTATATTACTGGTTTATTGGTACCATTTTGCCATTATTTTGAGCAAAATTCCTTATTCTCTTTCTGGCTATTTCTGGTCTTTTTTTCTGCAAAACGCTGCGCTCATATTTGAAAAAGCATTCATACTTGAAAATCAGCACAATTGATAATAAATTCAGTTGAATTGAAATTTTATGCGATATCTCGTTAATTTGCATTTTAAATTCTTTTGTTTCTGTTTAGCACATTTATCAAGACCGCGTGTCGGGGTGTGTTCTTTCGCACAGATTTTCATAAATTTTGCATTTGTCTATGACAAATCTTTCTGATCGCATTAACATATTTTGTAGACTTTTCTGCAGCATTAAGAAAACGTCATCTAGCTGCCTTGCGTTTACGCTTTTGGTTGCAACTTTGATCGTGAGTTTGCTAAATAAACGTGTGCGTCAATTAGGCGTCAAGTTTGATAATTATTTATGGCACAGTTGCGGTTGTTGGCATTGGGCCGCACATTTTGTTAGATAAGAAATATGTAGAAGACAAGATATTATATAATTATTTAATCATTACAGATAATTGTTCTTCTATCTTAATTTATAATATGTTGTGTGATAGAAATAAATATTAAATTTAATAAGCTAAGCTTGTTTTGCTCAGATGATAACATATAATCAGAACTAATTTCAACTCAATAGTTTAATTGTTTTCAAAATTACCTACTCAACGATAGAACAGTATCGTGGTAACTGGATATTAGAGGTCTGCGTAAGCGCAATTGAAACGGCTATCAAATCACTTGCCACATTGTCAAAGTGGTACCAAAGTCTACCAAGCTTTTGTATACGCAAGTCATAAATCAAATCAAAACAAAACAACAGACTAAGCAAGCGAAGTGAGCGCTGCAACTGCAAATTAAATGTTTTACAAGATTTTTTTTCTTTTTTTCACGTACATGCAAAAGCGTCGCGTCGATTCACGTCGGTGTGATTTTCTGAATTGAAAAAGTGAAATATGGGTTTCGTTAAAGTAATCAAGAATAAGCAGTACTTTAAGCGCTATCAAGTAAAGTTCCGTAGGCGTCGTGAGGGTAAAACCGACTACTCCCAAGTACCGCTTGATTGTGCGTTTGTCCAACAAAGACATTACTGTTCAAGTTGCATACGCCAGACTTGAAGGTGATCGTGTTGTTTGCGCAGCCTACTCCCATGAGTTGCCTACGTATGGAATTAAGGTTGGTTTGACCAACTATGCTGCTGCCTATTGCACTGGTTTGCTGGTAGCACGCCGAATCCTCAACAAGCTGTGGTTGGATTCCTTATATGGCGGTTGCACTGAAGTCACCGGAGAGGAATACAACATTGAACCAGTTGATGATGGACCAGGTGCTTTCCGTTGTTACTTGGATGTCGGTTTGGCACGTACCACAACTGGTGCTCGTGTTTTCGGTGCCATGAAGGGCGCTGTCGATGGTGGGTTGAATATTCCACATTCAGTGAAGCTTTTCCCAGGATATTCTGCAGAAACTAAGAGCTTCAATGCTGATATTCATCGTGCTCACATTTTCGGTCAACATGTTGCCGATTATATGCGTACTTTGGAGGAAGAGGATGAAGAGAGTTTCAAACGCCAGTTCAGCCGTTACATCAAGTTGGGCATTCGTGCTGATGATCTTGAAGAAATTTACAAAAAGGCCCACCAGCAAATTCGCTCCGATCCTACCCATAAGATGGTACAAAAGGCCGGAGGAGTTACTAAGAAACGGTGGAATGCTAAGAAACTTACTAATGAGCAACGTAAAGTTAAAGTTGCCGAGCATAAGGCCGCCTATTTGGCTAAGCTCAAGACCGAAGCTGATGCTTAAAAATTATTTTTTTTCATGTATAATAATAAAAATTGTATGGTTTTACTAATATTATTATCAATAACAACAAAAGTAATAATAAAAGTTTTTATTATTCAAAGAAGTTAATAAAGCTCTTGTCAAAAGTAATATGAGCAGGAAACCCCTAGATTTATGTACAAATTATGGGCGTCGTACAGAGAACTGCAGTGCGTAACTCAGCTTTAATGCCATTAAGTGTGACTCCGTATCCTGAAAATTACCGTTTTTAACCAATTTTAGGAATTTTTTTTTTTTTGCTGCAGTAGTTGGGGGGATCGAAAATGGCTTTTCAACATTACTTGGAGTATTTCCGAACGATGGTAAGAACCGTTTTCGAGCCATTTTCGGAAAATTTTTGTTTTATTACAATCGATAGGGAAAGGTCGAAAAAATATTTTGGACATTACTTAGTGTGGCTACGGACCTTGGAAAGCACCGTTTTCGAGTCATTTCCGGATGAAATTTTTTTTTGCTCCAATCGACAGGGAGTGGTCGAATATGGCTTTTGGATATCTCTTATGGCGGCACCAGACCTTGGAAAGGACCAAAATGGTCGAAAACGAAATATAGAATCACTGCCAAAACATTTTGCAATTTACCTTTGGCTTCAACTAACAAACACACACATAATTATTGTTTTGCACTAAAAACTCAAATTACGAAAACCGCGCGAAAATAGTACAAAAATCGAATGCCTGAAAAGCCCAATAAAAGCCGCAAAGTATTAAATAGAATCGAAAAATTGGCTTAAATTTTGAAAAATATCGGAGAGCATCGAATATCATCGAAAACGTTGATAGAAATAGACATTTATTGAATTGTATCAAAAAACATAATTAAAAGAAAGAAACAAAATTTTAATGAAATTGAAAGCTCAATTAAGGTCGAAAGATGAATTTTTATCAAAAGTATCTATCTTGGAGAAAGTCCAATGGTATCGAAAAACATCAAACAATCGATGAAGGTCATTAGCGTCGAAGAAGTGTTTAACACTTCGTTAGTGTGGCCAGAAAAAGTGACATATGTCATCCCCCAATTGAAATATTGAGCAAATTATTAAGGTTTTTCTTTGGAATTAAATTTATCATACGAATTTGGAAAACAACAAATTTTACATTTTACTATACATTTTTGTTAAATATTTGGAAAAGATTTTAAAGCAAACTTACGTTACTCTTGGGTATGTCATACACTGCCACACTATCGAACGGTTAAGAGTTAAACAGAAAATTATCAAATTGTATCAAAAACTTTGTATCGCATCAAACTTTCAAATTAATTGATATTATTTTGGCGAATATTTTGTAGCCATGATTTTATAATTAATTCATTTCAAAAACATTTTATTTAATTCTTAATATATTCAAGTAAAATACTACTACTAAATTAATTTTTAATATCAATTATGTAACAACCCAGCAGGCAATTGAACAAGGCCTTCCCCGGAGAAGACCTGCTAGCACTACTGCGATGGTAAGAGGCCTTCGCAAAACAAAATTTTCATACAAATAAAAACATGTACGGTAATTTTTTTTTTATTATGATTTTTGTTTTATTTGCAATCTGTCAATAATTATAATAATGTAAAATGAAATAAGGTGAACAAAAATGAATGAAATTTTCAGGGATGGTACTTCTATATGTTCTAAAAATGTTGAGCCTAAAAAAGCTGAAATCGATGATGGAATACTTGGGAAAGTGATGTTCTAGTACACAACTACCTAAAAATAATATTAAAGCTAATTTGGATTGTGTTGGTTTGTTTATATTCATCAATGGATTTTTTTTGTTTTACTTACGAGTTTTTTTTAACACAATTTGAAACTTTTTTTTTAAGCAATAATACTGGTGAAAAAAATTTTATCGATTTTTTTTATATCTTCTACATGATAGACCAATCACTGAAAAAAGTTTCAGCCTATTTAAAAAACATTAGGGTAATGATAGGCCCATTATAGATGGAATGACCCATATGCTAAATATTACTTTATAGACTGTATCATTTGTTGACTATTGCCAAATTTTGTTATATACAATTAAATCAATTTCTCTGTGTAGTTCTCACTGCAGAGGTTTGGTTTTAAGACTCTGTTTCAATCCGCAAAGTAGGCAAACATTAATGTGAGGTACAAAGAGAAGATACCATATGCTTTTAAAAACTTACGTTTAACTGAAACAGAGATGTGGCATTTAAATACGTATAAGTATATTCTTCTAAGAACCTCCAATTGATTTTAACATTATTAGCAATCCAACTTTAACTTATCTGTGCCATAAAAGATCATTAGCATTTTCTGCTAATTTGAGTTTATTTTTTCTAAGAAATTTCATATCACTTTAATTTAGATATTCGAAATACATAAACTTACCTCAACTCCATTTAGTTGAACGCTACGCTTGCGTGTGATATCGATATGCCGACCAAATTTATCACTGTTGCTGCCACTGCTGCTGTCGGCGTTAACAACAACGCGAGGAATGTGCAGCAAAATCAAAAGAAAACTCACGCTCAAAATGAAGAGAACAAAACCACCAGGTGAACACATAACGAAACACAAGCGCAGCACGGTATTCACACATACGTAGTGTGTCACTCGACGAACTCACGTGCTGCCAACGCGCACACAGAGAGAAAATCGCTACAAATTCAGATGCGCAACAGAAAAACTAAAGAAAATTTACCGCGAAAATTTAAATTTTAATTACCCGCTCGCGAGTGTGTGCGTGAGTGATAGTTAATTTGTGTGCGTTTTAATAGCGGGTGGTTTGGACGGTTGGCTTATTTATTAAATTTCTTTTGGTTTTTGTTGTTCTGTTGGTTTCTTAATTGCTGATTTCTAAACTTTTGTATTTTGTAGTTATTAAATTTTTAATTTTTCACTTTTTTTTCTTTTCTTTTCGCTTTTATTTTAATACCGTTGCATAAAATTATTGTAGTTGTTATTAGTGCAGCTATTATTTTTGTTGTTGTGTTCATTTATTTGTTGAGCCATTTGTTGTTGTGGCTACTAGTGTTGCTGTTGTTGTGAAAAACAACATATTCTACGTTACGTTGCACGAGCTTTATTTTTTATATAAAAAAAAATTAAAGATATTTCTTTAACATATGAGTTGGTAATTTGTTTTTATTTTTCTTTTGTAACTTACAAATAAGTAGTGAAAATTAAATTGAATGGTACGAATTTAATCGAGCGGTGAATCTGAAAAAGTCCTTAAAAAAGAATTAAATATATAATTCTATCACAGCTGACAGTTTGCTGTTCAAATTTGGTTTTTACATTGATAAAAATTGAATATTTCGCCGCTCAATGAATTGTTTTTCCACTCGGATATTGTAATATCCGCTCAAAACCTTCTCAAATGCCCTGATTTTAAAATATGATTAGTATGCCGATCACAATTAACCGTTCAATCAATTTAATCATCGTTCAATCAATTTATTTAAAATACGCTATGAATTGAACATGCAAAACCTTTATTATCGGGGTAACATATGAGCTATTCCAGATGAAAACATCTTATCGGTAAAGCTGTCTTAGGTTCCAAAGAAAGAAATCCAAAGGCATTTATTTTTCGGATTCTCCGCCATAACGTAAAACGTAATCTTTGGGCTTCAATATTTTTAGCTGTAAAAGTTTTTCTCAAAGCTTTAAGATGCCATATCTTAAACAGAAAAACTTTTACAGCTAAAAATATAGATGACTAAAAATTTCGTTTTTTAAATGCTTCAATTCGGCCAGGCGGGAACTGACGCATCCGAAAATGAAATGCGCTAGGATTTCTTTCCTTTGAACCCTAAAGAAGATTCTCACAAAGTTTGAGCAAAATTCAAAGCAGTGCAGCAACGAAATTTCTATTTTTTAGACGTTTGTCAGTGTGGCAATATTTAGAGTATTTTCGTACTCCTATTTGCTCCTTGCTTCATTAAAGCGCAAGTTTTGATACAATTTGTTAATAAAACTTTCACTACCGGTAAAAAACTTTTAAATTAGATACATTTAAGTTTTAACAGAAACATGGGTTAAGCTTCGAATATTGTGTTCCAAAAAAGTGTGATAGTGATAACCAAGTTTAAGATATAGAGCCTGTCCACCAACTTATAGAACATCGGCCTTCAAACAAATCTTAAGCCACAATTTCGGGCATTGGTTGCTTGAAAAATGATCACATTTTGAGCTATAGGGATTCTGATAAAGAGCTTATAGCTCCATCTACTTATTAAATTTGTAGTGCTTGAAAATACCTTTCTTCTGATGCATACATATATATATAGTATATCATAAGTAAGTAAGTCATGGTCTACAATTTTTGAGATTGGGTCTTTAAAAATATCTTTTTTGACTAGGAGATCCCACTGACGTTGAACTCATAACTTAATTCTCACTGTAAAAGTTGTAATATTAGCAAATACGTTTCCAGCGATATGTATATGAAAGTATATCATTGGCAAAGAAGTCATGGCTTCCGATTTTGTGCATTCCATCTGTAGCAATTTCGTATTTTGATTTGTAGGGCCTCTTATATAAATATTATGACTTTTATCTCTTTATAAAAGTTGTGATACTTTAAATTAACTGTCAGATATGCTACATCAGTGATAGCATTTGGGTTTTCTGAAAATGTACTGAATCGAGAATTGAAATGTACTTTTTAGAGGCCAAATGTACTTTTTATCTTGAACACCCAATTTTACTAAAAATTTTCTAGGAATTACTGAAATTAAAACAAAAGGTCCACATTTTTGCCTCTCAAAAACCCTAGCAAAATAAGATATATTTCACATAGATAATTATTTTCAAAGGACGCTATTGTAAATTTACACATTGCGATTATTTTCATTTACTAAAAAATAATACGTAATTGTAGTAAATTGTCTACATGTACCGAAAATACACTAAAAATGTCCTGAAAGTTCGCCAAATGTAATAAAAATGAGCCAAGTTTACCGAATGTACTTGTCGAATGTACTGGCGACGATTTATCAGGATGGAAATGTACCAAAAAAACACAAATGTACCAAAAATCTAGTCATATCTACTGCTTTAGTAACATATTTTAGACTTTCTAATGTTTTTTATGATAAAAACCGAACTTCTAAGACCATTAAATTTTTTGGCTTTTGGATTTTTGGAAAAGTTTCCAAATAAAACGAGGTTGCTATCATAATTTAATTCCGTAATTCAATTGATAAGTTCATTGATATATCTTTCCAACGCGGTAAATCGGTAGAAACTGATCAACATTTGTTGTTTCTAATATTTTTTGCCCAATTTGATGTACTTGGGTGGTTTTGAAATTATCAAATTTTTGCAAATTGCACAGATGGTAGACTTACTCGTATGTTCATATTTGAAGAATGGTTTTCCTTAGAATGGCTACATAGCATTCCATTCTTAACTTTAAAAAATATATCAGAGATAGCCAATAAATCCAGCTTCTTATTGCTACAACTTAGCGAATGAGAACTCTATCAATCATCTATCATCCACTTTCAAAAGAAGCAATATCATTGATTACAACCTGTAATGAAGATATGTATTCTTCATGTAACATTGTAAAGTAAAACAAAAAAATTACAACAACAAAAATAAATCTACCATATAATAACGGTAGCTGTAATTGCACTGTTTATGCACTAATTAATTGTTGTGGTGTTGTTGTTGCCTATGGTTTTATTTTAATCTGTTTGCATTTCTTACTTTACTCGAGTTTCGAATTAAATTAAAAACCCTCACAAATAGCGCGCTCATTGCTTAAGTCTTTTTAACGCCGCTGAGTTGCTTGGTATTTCTTTTGTTGTTTTTTGCTAAACTTTTTTATTTTTAATTATACTGAATTGATACATATTAAGATACTTATTAATTGCTTTGAAAGTAAATCGAATATTAAATTTGTAATAACATTATCTTGCAAAAAAAAGTTATTATATTGCATGCGCTTTTTAAGCGAGTCTCTCTTCAACGCTTAATCTTTTAGTTTTCGATTTTTATAAGTATTGAATTTTTATGTAAATAAGTTATTTTTAGTGTTGTTTATGCACTTTATATCTACTTGCATGTTTGGCTTAACATAATCCATTCCATGGGAGCACTTTTACCACAAACATTATAAGTCTTATTTTTCTGGTTCATATGATCTCAATACATCAATACTGTTCTTCCGATTTGAATTATTTGTGGCTTCATGCCTAAACGTAAAATAACATATGTACATAATTTAGTCAGTGATGGCATTTTCAGTAAATTGATATCGTTTTCAGTACGTTGTATAAGATATACATTGGACTGCTTTTAAGTACATTCGGCACAATCAACGAATTTTCAGTACATTTTCAATACATTTGGACTATGTATTTTATTATAGTGAACTCTTATATGATTTTAGTAAAATTTGATGAAATATTTGTGAAGAAAATCTGTATAATCTTTTTTAAGTTAATTTTTATGTTTTTTTATGAAAATTGCGTTGGGTAACCCATAAGTACACAAAATATACATTCCGACTCTAAATTACATAAGTACCTGAATGCACTGAAGGAAGTTCATAACATATCTAAGGATTTGAACCCTTTTAAAATATGAATGTTGGTTCTTATGCGTTCATATATCCTCATAAAGGGTTTTTCAATTAAATCGATACTTCCTTTATACCAAATGTTCAAATCTTTCGCACTATTCCCCAATGAGCACAAAAACGGATGCGGATCCGTTTCAGACCAGTTACGGATCCGTCAGAGCAGATTCCGTTTTTTTATGCTTTGACGGATCCGTTTCGAACTCGGAAGGTGCTTCATATATTGATCCGTTACGGACTCCTTTTTTTATGTAGAACGGATCCGTTACGGACTCGTTTTTTTATGTAGAACGGATCCGTTTCGGACTCCATTTCGGATCCGTTTCAAATTCATTTTCGTATGAAATTCCTCTCGAAAAACCGGAATCCGCTTTGTCGGATCCGTCTCGAACTCGGAACGGACTTCATATACGGATCCATTCCGGATTCGTTTTTTGTAAATAAAACGGATCCGTTCCGTATTCGTTTTTTATAAAAAAAAACGGATCCGTTCCGGATACCGTTTCGGACTGAACATTATATTGCTAGCGAGTGTTTAAGAGTATTTTCATGTACATAATAAAGTGATTGCTTCATATTTAGGCGAAAATTCAGTTGCAATTATCGTCATAGAGCACCACCGCTTGAAACTAAATAAGGTATTTTTGTGTCATAGTTATTTGAAATGATCTTAAAAGCTGCTTTGAAGCTGTGGGCATCCAAACATTTTAGCAGTAAGCACTGTCGCACAAAGTGAATCAAGAATAGCTCAAAAGCATCGTTCTGCACTTTATTCCTGCTTTAAAATCGATGTCAATTTCTTACGATGCATATCGATGAGCTTCTCTATTTGAGATATTTTGATTCCAAAATTAACCCTAAAACAAACGAATATTTGGAAGCTATGAATTAAAATTCTCTACGCGGTTTTGAGGTAATAATAGACGAATTGAAGACAGGGTCCTTAGTCTTTTATAGGAATGTGCCGAAAATCAATTTGTAATATAGACGAAACGTTGAAAACTATTGAATTTTTATGCCCCTGTCTCTGGGGATAGAGTCCCTAGCCCAATAACCATCCCCATTCCCGGCCTCGACCAACAGACGCTGTCCTGCCTAAAATTAATTTACTTACTGGAAAACACGTTTTTACTTGTATAAGTGGTGCTACGCCCACTTCAAAGTTTTCATCTACTTTCAAATCAAAAATATTTTTTGGCAAAAGAAACACCTTTGTTAGAGATTGCAGCAATATTTCACTAAATATAACTTTGGGAAATGTTTGTGTATGTAGCCAGTGCCACTATTGCAAGCCCGATCAATCCGATACATTTTAAAATCTTAGATCCCACCATTCTAGTACCAAACTTATTTATAATTTATTACATATTTAATTAATAAAATATTTAGTTTTATATGGTTTTAGTGAATGTTACGCCCACTGGTGCTATTATTCCCACGTCTGGTGACAATCTATTGCAAGTAAAGGGTGTTTTTTTTAGAGGTATAGAGCTTTGAATTGAAATAAAACACAAGAAAATCGTTTTAATGTCCATCAATATGGCTTTATTGGAAGGATAATTTTATGCCATTAATGTTTAAATATGATTTCGGGCATGTGGCCGCCGCGGCTGGCTCGAATAAAGCCAATTCTACAGGTCCAATTTTGAACCACTTTTTCGAGCATATGGGGCCGTATGTCGGCAATAACGCCACGAATGTTGGCTTCCAAGTCCCCTAACGTTTCTGGTTTGTTGGCGTAGACGAGCGACTTCACATATCCCCAAAGAAAATAATCCAATGGTGTCAAATCACACGATCTTGGTGGCCAATTGACAGGTCCATTCCGCGAAATTATGCGCTCATCGAATGTTTCCTTCAATAAATCGATTGTGACGTGCGCTGTGTGGCATGTAGCGCCGTCTTGTTGGAACCACAACTCATCCACATTCATGCCATCCAATTCGGGAACAAAATAGTCGGTTATCATGGCTCTATACCGGTCTCCATTAACGGTAACTGACTCTCCAGCATTATTTCGGAAGAAGTATGGCCCAATGACTCCACCAGCCCATAGAGCACACCAAACAGTCAGTTTTTGTGGATGTAATGGCGTCTCAAGGGTCTCATGTGGATTCTCTTCACTCCAAATGCGGCAATTTTGCTTGTTGACGTAGCCATTCAATCAAAAATGAGCCTCATCACTGAACAAAATTTTGCGATGAAAATCAGCATCGAGATCAATCTCATTTTCGGCCCATACACCAAAATCACGACGCATTGCATGGTCTCGCGGCTTTAATTCTTGCACAAGCTGGATCTTGTAAGGTCGCAAGCCAAGATCTTTGCGCAAAATCTTCCATAAAGTTGATGGACAAAGCTCCAATTGCTGTGCACGGTGGTGAATCGATTCATTCGGGTCCTCTTCAACATTTTGCTCTACAGCGGCAATTGTTTCTTCGGTGCGCACTGTTCGACGTCTCTGCGGATGCGTATTATCACATAGAGTAAACGTAGTGCGAAAACGATCCATGGTTAACCGAATTAATTGCTCTGATGGACGATTATGTCGACCATAGAATGGACGGAGCTTGCGGTAAACTTCGCGAACTGAACCATTATCTTCGAAATAAATTTGCACGATTTGCAAGCGTTGTTCTTTTGTCAACCTCTTCATGATGAAATGGCAAACCAAACTAAACATAAATGACATTAGAGTTGCCAGATTTGACCATAAAATGTTAGTTTTATCTCTATTCGAAAAACAAACCTCTAAAAAAAACACCCTTTATATATGCTTTATTATATTTCAAAGCGATAATTTAATCAGTTCTTTTATTATAACGTGCTGAAGTTTTATGGATGGTTACATACTCCGCAATAACTTTTTATAATATGGAAACCCTTCTGATACTAATGAATGTCTTCATCATCTCCTTAATCTATAATAAAGGAATTAGAGCTGTTTCTGAGCATATTTTTTCAATTCTGTTATCTTTTAATTCATTTTAAGATATTCTTGATCGTTATCTAACTACTATATTTAGTTTTCAAAACTTAAGTTTTTTTTTTCAAAATCTGAGTGTAGCTCAATCTAAGTTATTCATCACATTTCTATACAGGCACTACAAACATCTACATATGTTAGTACTAAACATTCCCAAAAATCTCTCCTAGAATAATATTTAAAAGTTATTGCATGTATGGAAGATGCTACGCCCTCTTGTCTTGATTAGCCAACACATTCCTTGAATAATTACAAGACTTGGTTACATCGCTTTAAGTAACTTTCTCAGTAAAGCGTTCTTAAACTTTTGCATTTCTATTCTCTGGTCTTAATTTGCTTAACATTTTTCCATAACTTGACCGTATCATTCCAAATATTTAAGTGAAGTTTGGTTGCCTTACCTTAATTAACTTTCTCCGTAAAGCGTTTAAAAGTCTTACTTGGATGAGTGATAGAAGTGTTTTTGAAAATTTTCACCAATTTTAATCCCACGAAATTGTAGATGTGGACGTTGCACAAAGTTTCATGAAATTTTCTCGCTTCGATTTCCTTTGCTTTACACGTAACTAAAAACGGATGGATTGACAGACAGACAACTGGATATAGAACTTAGGAGGTGGCATTATACAAGAACATATAAATTTTTAAATATAAGCCACGCTCCTTTATATATGTACACTTGAAACGGAATATGGTTACATGTGAATATATCTTTTGTGTAGGGTATAAAAAATAGATGATGGTGAATTTTCTTCTTTTTTATTCTAAAGTAGTGTTCGTTCCTTTGAACAAATTCTCTAAAATGATTTTACAATCTAATTTTTTTGATTTTTGGATAATCATTTGTATTTGTGGCAAAAATAAATAAGAGCATACATAGGTGACCCTATAATTCAGTTTTACTTCCTGCAGAAAACACGCAAACATTTGATATTATAAAAAAAAAAAAAAGATAATTTGTTATTCAACTTAAACAGAAATGAAAACTGAAGCATTCTTAAGGGGTCCGATCTTCCAAATTCTTGAAATTTATGTGCTTTCTAGGTTTAAAAAAGAAAAAATTTAAATATTCAAAAATTCAACCAATGGAAAAGTTTCTAAAAAGCACCTTTGTTACAATCTCTTCAACAATCTGCAAATTTTGATTTCAACCTTCGTTGTCAGAATTTGTTTAACAGGAAAGGAGAAATATATCCATATGCTATGTAGCCCATATACTGATTTCCTGCTTAGCTATTAAACTTCAACTGTTGAAAAATTGTTCTTGGTCAGTTATTCATACGGCGCTGCCCTAATGTTTTGATCGTTATGCACACGCAAATCTGTCTGAGTAGTGCTGATGATGGTGATTTGATTTGAAGTTTTTTTTTTTTTTCAAATTAATATTGTTGGCATATGACGTTCACTTTTCAAATTTTTATGAATTATATTTTTTTAAACAAAAATTACATTTTCTTGCTCATCCGTAACGTGTAGGCATTTTTTATTGGAAAGTTAAAGCGCTCAATGGTGAATTTTGAATGCTTTTAAATCAGTCTAACACTTTGTAGTAAAATTACTAAAAAATAAATAATATTTTATTATATATTTCAACCACTCAAATTATAACCGATTTTACGCATTTCTAAAAGAAAAAACGATTATCTGCATTAATTTTCTACTAAACAAATGAGAACTCTTTTTTTTTTTTTTTTTTTGATTCAACTCGAAATCACAACCGTTAAAGCAACAAAAGTTAAGCGCAACACAAAATTTACTACGCTTTTCCGCGTCCGTTTATGCCACTCCGATGGTTTGTTTGCGAATGAAAATCAAAGCTGGAAAATTGTTGGCAAGCGAGCACGATCATCGTCGCTTACAAAAGTCGCGTCGTCGTCATCGCCGACGTTGACTGCATGCAGATCGCTGAAAACGCTGATTTATCAGTCTTTGATCGTAAACGACGCCGCGTTGAATTTGATTTCACACTCGCTCGCAGTCGCAATTGATGGATTCGTGCTGTGACGATGAATTTTATTTACAATATTTCAATATTATACTCGTGCTCGTGTGTGTTTGGCTTGATTTATGGCTGTAATTCAAATGCAATAAAATATTTTTATTTGCATGTAGTTATATCATTAAATCTTTTGTTTTTTATATTGTATTATTGATTTCAGTTCTACACCGTTAATTAACAATTTAACGTTAAAAACATTGTATACTTTAAGGCGTTTACTCAAGAAAATTGCATTTTAATTGAAAATAACAGCAAAAACTTTAGACTCTACCCCTATGCTATAACTCAAACTGCAATTGGGTGAACAACAGGACATGCATCATCATTTGGTTGTTTACCTAGCTCAAACCCATAAGCGGCGCGATTAGATTTCATTGAAATTTGTCATATAAACTGACTTACTAAAACTTAGAAAAGTCTGCCTTAGGTGCCAAGGTATACATACCCAGCAGGCAATTGAACAAGGCCTTCCGCAGAGAAGGCCTGCTAGCACTGCTCCGAATGTAAGAGGCCTTCTCAAAACTAAATTTTTATGCAAATAACAAAAAAAAATTTTTTTTTTTTTACTATGATTTTTGTTTTTATTTACAATCTGTCAATATTAACAATAAGTAAATTTTATAAGTAGTGAAATTTTAATTAGCAGAATAGTTACACTCCATTGAGTGTATACTCATAAAATGCTACTACACCTTACCACAGCAGGCGTGGTATTATGCCTTCCCACAGCAGCAGTGCTATAAGGCCTCATAATAGAAGGCAAAAAAGAAGGACTTCATGTATTTTTTTATTTCATGCATTGCAATGTTTTATGATTCGACATTACTTTTTTGTCATTGGATTGTACTTATGCGACATCAAAAGTAGGCAAATGGTTAGAAGTAAGGAACGATGTTCATGTTGCTAGGCTGGTCTTCTGTTTCATGCTATGTCAAAGTGGTAGAGTGTTGTGTATTCAATGTCAAATTATAAATTAAGAAAACGTCACAAAAAATAAACATTAAAAATATCAACGCAAGGGAGGTTGACACAAATAAAAAAAAATATTTAACTAAGAGTCTCACGGACGTATTAAGATTTAATTTTTTTAAAGTACTTCTGTGACCCTTTCTACGGTAAGCACTCTTAGAAGGGCTCTTGACGCAATCGATGTAGGAAGGCCTGCTTGAAGAGTATTTCTATCAGGCCTGCTAAAGAAGGCCTGTTTTATCGGGACGTTTCATTTAAAAAAGAAAGTAAGTTTGATAGGAGGTGGCAAGGCCTTAATCTTTCCAAGGAAGGCCTGCTAGAAGGCCTGCAAGCTCCTGCCCTTGCCTACTGGGATAGCGTTGAAGGTATTTTGGCTGTATGGATGGTGCCACATCCTGATGTCAAACCACTCCTACATTTTTCGTGTGACTGAAAATGCATAAAATATATATCCCAAGTGGGTATATTTTTTTGTGTGTCCATAGCCAATGTTCTAGCATTAGACCTACAGAAAATTCTTCCAAAATTTCAAATTTCTAGATCATAGAGGTCATCTCCAATTTACTTTGAAGCCTGAAATGCATGCACAATTTATGCATGCAATGCATACTTTAAACACCTAATATTCCTCGTCAAGACCTGCCATGCTGGTTTCTCAAAAAAGGAAGAAAATAAGGTCTACTTTGCTTGGTTTCAATAACGAGGAAGGAGAGAATGTCTGATGAGCTCATAGTTGAGAAAACTATCTACGCTGGCAACATTTACTCAGATCTTTACTGCCATTTTTGTATAACAGTTATAATGAATGAGATTATCAAAAATTTTTATAATAAAAAAGTCGGACCAGCTACTGGAAGGCATAATGGCATGTTTAAATGATCTCATAGAGGGGCACTCATTTCATTTTCATATTACCAACAGTTCATTTTTGACTTTCATTGATTTTTTCGACATAAATCGACTTGTTCGACATTATTTGGAATTTATCAAGTCTTTGAAAATATTTGCATTTTTACAATTTTTGACATTTTTGATATTGTTAATTTTTTGACATATATAGTAATTTGTGGTCATTGTTCGGCATTCATAAATTTTTATATATTTATATGTTCGACGTTATTCAAAATTATTTCGTTTCTTTGCCTTTAATTTCGCGATACTATCTGACATGTATCGGTATATTGAATTTTTCAAACAGTTCTAGAGATTGTTCGATTATGATCGACTTTCCTAAATTATTCGACATTTTCCGACATGTGTGGACTTATTGGACATTTATACGTTTTATTCAACATTTTTTGATATAATGAACTTATCCGATTTTAATAAGTTTTTCCACCTTGTTAGACATTTTTCGATCTTTTCTACATAATTTGGCACTTATCAACATTCGGCATAATATGACATCATTCGAAATAGATTGCTTTTGGCAACATTCTACGACAATATTCGTCACTTATTGGTTTTTGCGACATTATTTCTCAACTATTTACTTTACCTATATAGTCGATATATTCGACATAATTCAATATTTGATTGATATTCGATTGTTTTTGACTTTATTGACATTCATTCTCTACGCTATTCCACTGTTATTATTATAACTTGTTCAACACTTGCCAATTTATTTATTTATATATGTATATCAACATATATCCACTTTTTACAAATTTTTCGATATCATTTGGAAATTTTTCACCATGTATTATTGACTTTTTCAATATTTTTAATACTTTTTGATTTTTATCAATTTTTTCGCTACTTTTTGAAACTACTTATTTAGTACTTTTTGACTTCATTGAGACCTTTAACTTAACGAAACATCATTAACAGAAACCGATATTTATGTGAAATTTCACAATTCGGTCAATGCTTTTTTAACAAACAGGACAAGACAACAAATGGAACAATTTAACCTGGTAATTGGTGACATATGTTTCGGCTATTAAGTACCACATATAAACATATTCATATACCTATAAACATAGCCACATCAGACCGGTTTTGGTTAATTTATGCAAGGATTTGAGCCATGAGAGGTGTTTTCCTTGAGGTGTACAAAGTGTAGTTTTTATGTATTTCATTTAGCACACACTGCGCCACCTGTCATCTCTCATTGTCATTTCTTGTTTGCTAAAGCTTTGTTGAACCGTCGTTTCAAAGACTTGCTATGATGAGCTTTTTCCTAAATCTGTGGCTTTTACCACTTATTTGAAAATGGATGATTCTTCCGGTTTTTAGAAATTTTATTTGTTTTAGTCGACCGATATTATTAATTAATTGATAAGTTGATCGAATGTGCTGTCCAAACATAATTCATTCAACCAAAACTGGTCTGATGTGGCTATGTTTATAGATATATGAATATGTTTATATGTGGTACTTAATAGCCGAAACATATGTCACCAATTACCAGGTTAAATTGTTCCATTTGAAGTCTCTATCATTTTTGTTAAAAGACATTGACCGATATGTGAAATTTCACAGGAATATTGGTTTCTGCTATTGACTGTACAATTCGATCAAAATATGTTCAATTAATTAATAATATCAGTTAACTAAAAACAAATAAAATTTCTTGAAATATCATTAAGTTAACACATTACGTCGCTAGAGTGCTTGCACTCACCTACTTTTTTTTTTAGTATTTCCAATTCATTTCCTGAGGCATGTAAGATAAATTCATTTTCTATTTACACTTCTCTCAATAAAAGTGTTAGCATCTTACATAAAAATTATATCCACAGAATCTTTATGTTTTCAAAAAAGTCAAATCTATTTAGACTAACTACACAAATCGTAGCTCCTTTTAATACTTAGTATATCCTATAACATATTTTATGTTAAATAAATTAATGGCTCCTATCAAAAGTAGCGAAAGACACAAAATCCCTTAGGATATTTTTATGCAAATTTCAATTCAATTATATCGAAATTGTTAAAATAACACAAACAAATTTTTATCTTTTTCTAATACAAAGATAGCAATGAAAAGACAATAAACAGGAAAAACACACAACAGCTAAACATGGTAATTATATTAAAAAGAACATTGGAGCTTAATACAATGGACCATAAGATGCATAAACCAAATACCTATGGGGCTATGATACAGCAGTTGAGTTCCATTCGCCATAGAATCAAAGGCGATTGTAACAAATAACATAAAGAATTATGGCAAATGCAGCTTTGAAGGAAGCAATCAAATAAGCAAAAAACTATAATAAGCCCGAAAAAAAAGCTACGGTCAAGTGCCTTAAGATAAGAGGGTGTTTTGCATAGAACATTAAACAGTAAACAAACTTAACCCATTTTCAGCCGATTACCAATGATCGAATCAGAACTTTTATAGCTAAAAATGTTGACGCTGATGTCAGATTCAGCAACTTCATATACACACTATCTCTGTCTCTCTCTCTCTCTATCTCTATCTCTATCTCTCTCTCTCTCTGTCTCTCTCTCTCTCTCTCTCTCTCTCTCTCTCTCTCTCTCTGAATCGTCCGAATATGATGTTTATTTTCTTTAATCTTGTTTGGGTTAAGTGCGTCAAAAAATCCGATTTCGAGCATTTTTAGTTCACAAAAACTTATAGCTATTATCGCTTCTAACCTTCCTTACATTACATTGGTGGAATGGGTCAGATGTATTGAAATTTAGCTATTGCCTTATTGGAATATTCACCGAATCACATAAATATTACATACTCACACAACTTAAGCAAAACTATGATTCTATCTAGCATCAACAATGATATAAAATTGGTTAAAGAAAATCTGTATTGCACCAACTCTATTGGAGTAGCTAACTGGCTGTATGTCAAATCATGACACTGATCATCACCGTTGAATGTAGCTAGAAGCAAAAAATAGAACAGAATAGAAAAGAAAGAAAAACAGAAACAAATCATTTATGGTGTTTCCGACGGAAGAGTTTCATATCAGCTTACTGATCTTAAGTGATCTGCTGCTGATCGCTTAACCGTTGAAATTTCATTGATATTTGCAGTTTATTTTTCGTTCTTTCCTTTATTATTTTTTTCTTTTGCTTTTTCTGCAAAAGAAGCGTTGAAAGGTTCTAGATTTTATCGTAGAACGGCGTTACCATCGTATAGCATCTTAGACCTTTGGCTATCTGAAATGTTAATGAATTTTTAGATTTCATTCTGTATCGAATATTCTTTACGGAAGCAATAAATTTTATGCTGAATTTGCAAATAAGAGGTTTGCCATGTATGAACTTTTCTTATATGGAACGTGACTTGCATATGCTCGGTTTTTTTTTTTTTTTTTGATTTGGACAACTTGAGATAGTTTCATGTCTCTTCTCTAAGAGTAAGTTCACCTTTATGTTCAGTACAGATTTGTAGGATTTTACAAATTCACGGACAGTGAAAAATGCTATCTGCTGCGGCTAAATTTAATTTTGAAGTGTCTTTATTCATTATAACTTCAAGTTCCTTTGTAAGATTTTTATAATTTTAGATGAATTAAAAAATTACACTAGCCTTCAAATTTCAACTTTCGGTATGCTAATGGGAAGCCACTTGATGTTTTCAATAGATTTTTACACGCTGAACACGAATCTGGGCTGAAAATTTATCTATCACAGTTTTTGAGAAAATGGGGTTAAAACCTCAAAAAAAAAAATTGGATTTTTGGCAATTTTTTTAATAACCGATAGCGCTGAGCCCGGAGTCTTAGAACCTTCCAAAATGTCTCAAATTGAACTTGAAGCCCTATATAATCATAAATCGTAAGTCCTATTTTGATGAAAATATGACATGTGTGATACGACTCTCTCAGCAAAAATTTGTTGTTTACAAAACTCTTTTAAACTTCCACTTGCGCTATACGATTCATACGATTCGCGTATTTATCTAAAAAAATTAATGCAACCTCCTCCAGGTGTTTTCAAACCTTTTGCCTGAATATTGATGTTTGTTTGTTCTTCTTTAATCTATGCAAAAAAATATAGTCTGTCATTTCTTTTGCTTTGAAAACCGACGATTGAGGATTTCTTTGGTTAGTACTTCAGTGAACAGGCTCAGGATCGTGATTAATCAATACTTTTTGCGAAGGGTAAGGTCACTCTTTTAAAGATTTTTAACAGGTAAGACTTCAACCAGTTCGTCAGGAAGCTTTCTCCTTTCCAAATGTCTTCAATAAAGGAATGCAATTGGCTTGACTCATAATTCTTTATTAAGCTACGTTTGGTGGATGGTCAGTGTTATTTTTTCAAGAGATGACATCAGACTACAAATAGATGATACCTACGTGTCTTAGGTGTTGTTAGTGATGTTGTGACATTTTCTGTGTTTTTATTTTCATTATTTTTAAGACTTAGCAAGCTGGTCAAGTAGTCACAGCATCTAGCTATTTCGCCAGTTTGGGATGTTAGCAGTTTGCCTTTTATACTTTCTATTACGTGTGAAGGTTTGCAGGAAAGCTGTTTCATAATTTTATAAAGCCAATTCGCTTATATTTGCTGCTGCTACAAGAGCATTGGTGCATCATTTCTATTAACTTTTTCAAAGCATTACATTGAAATGGGCCAGAATTCAACAATGGTACTACAAGCATTGCAGCTTAATTTTTCTTCAGATTATTGGTGCAAATGTTACAGAATCGTAAATTGATATGGATTTGTAAAAGCATTGAACTTAAGCCGCTTTTTCTTACTGCTACAGATATAATAACTGATTTTTTCTCTTCCGTGCTCTTGTCGAACCATTTCGTTCAGCTTACCGGCATATGGACTTGAAGGCAAAATTGTAAATTTTTATCCCATCTTGCAACTCAAAGTAAAAATGGAAACTGTTTTTACTAAATCACTTAATGGATACTTAGTGATAAAAGATTATTCCTGCACGAACGCAAATGCATCTTCAATTAAAAAACTATATTTATAAATGACAAAAGCAAAACGCAGATGATTTTTAATGTTCCAACATTTATTTATATCCACAAATGTTTTCTAGAAGAACCAAATGTACTTCAAGACTTTGCAGATAGCGAACGATTGTTTTTTTTTTCTTCTTTGCCTATAAATCTGTGAACTTAAATTTTAATGGCACTGCTGGAACACTGATAAAATGACATACGAATGCATTATCTGTTGGATAATTGAATTCAAATTTAAAGTGCCGCACTAAATTGGCAATAGTCAGCTCCACTTCAAGATCCACAATACGTTTTCCAACACAAGTTCGTGGACCAAATCCAAAAGGCAAATAAATGAATGGGCTTAAATTCTCACCCACCAAACCTTTGGCTTCAGTACCACGTAGCCAACGTTCTGGTAAAAACTCTTGAGGGCGTGGATAATAACGTTCTTCGCAGAGTAATAAATTTGAATTGATAGCGCAACGAGTTCCTTTCGGTATCTGATAACCATCGAGCACAATATCCATGCCTGTTGCTCGAAAATTACCTGCTGTTATTGGGTAAATGCGCAGAGCCTCTTTGATGCAGGCGCGCAAATATGGAAGATTTTTCATATTTTCTATTGTAAATGGCATGGCACGACCATCCTGAGTTACTGCAGTGAGAATTTCTTGACGGAGCCTATCCTGTTTTTCAGGATTTACAGCCAGTAATAACAACAAAGCGGAGAGCAGTGATGAAGTCTTGCAATTAAAAGAGAAGATTATGAGTTAAAAAATGCTAAAAAAAGTTGATAGACTGATAGTTTTGTATGAACTGTTAATCAATAATTTTACTGAGCATTGTCACTAAGTGTTATTATTAAGACTTTGTTTCCAAAACTTACAATTGCTAGTATGGGGTTAAGCAAATAAGTTCCAACAAACTGCAGGTTTTTGTAAAAACCTCGGAAATTATGCCTTGAATCAATAAATATATTAGATTCAAAGTAATATAGAAAAAAAATTCCATATCATTTTTTGATCAATTAAACTGGAAAAGCATTTAAAACATAGAAAACTAAGCAGACGGTAGAGAAAAATTCTATTATTTATGCCTACCGGTTCCACTCCTGCCTGCAGCATATCCAACGCCATTATCAATGCAACTTTACGATTTATCTTCAAAAGTTTCTCCAAGACACTTCTTCCTTCTCCAACATTATTTTCACTTTCCGCACGTTCTATTGCCTCCTGGACATATTTATAGCAAAGATTAAATACCCCATCTGAAGCTTTTTCGAAACGTTTGTATGTCGGTGTTGGAAAATATTTGTAAAATGAGGGCTTAATATTTAAATCATACATTAATTTTATAAAGGTTCGCGAGCATTCAAATAATTCTTCCGCTTCCGTGGTATCTTTCCGTTGCAAGATTAAGTCGAGTCTTTTATCCAAAGCAACAACAGCAATCGATTCAAATGTTAAACGATTTATATCCTCAAAAAAATTTCCCGGTACTTCATGTGTCACCGGATCACGTATCTCACGTATCCGCTGTACAAAATCTTTATTTACATCCAACATTGGATCCAGATAAAGTCGTGCATTTTGCGGCTTCATTAGTATCGGATTTACAGCTGAACGAAAGCTGGACCATTCATCGCCACTAGAGGGGAAATTAAGAGGTAAGAGGTTTTTTTCATTTACCACATTTGAATTTCATACTTTCCTATTAGTCCTGTCATTTCCTTGAAGAATCCATCTTTTCTTCTTTCTCTGTAGTAAACTATGGATTCAGCACCTGGGCGCTCAGGGTATGGACCTTCAGTACGATGCACTTTTTCAAAATCATTTAAATTAAATATCGCTAGTAGCGGTGGTTGTCCAAAAGCAGCAGGTATGAGGAAAGAATCACCATATTTTTTGCGGCAAGTCAACATTAGGTCATTAAAGGATATTTTCTCGTATTCCCCTAAAAATGGATGAGAACAATAAAATTTTTGTGAGTCAAAAAATTAGAGATAGTCCAAAAACAGAGTAATTTTGGTTCCGTTATTGAGGTGATAAAGGACACAAGAGAAGAAGAGGTTGAACAGATAAATGAAAATCGCATTAATTTGGATAAATCCTAAATCGATTTAAGTAATATGCATAGAATTTGATTAGCAATTTAATAAGCGTTTCATTTTCAAATTTTAATACACCAATTTTACTTTATCACCTATGATATAAAACGTCATAATATGGCACTCGCTCGCTTACTTACCACCCTTCATAAAAGCTCGCATCATTTTAAGTCTTGATGGACCCGGTATACTTTTAAATGGTTTTGCGTTCTCCCATTCCGCTGATATACTTTTTACAAACGAAGCATCTTCAAGCTCTTTAGTTTCACTAGAGGCCGACGTTGGCTCTAGCTGAGGAGAGAAAAGTTTTTGGTAATCAAATAAAATAAAAGCATCAATAAAGTTTGAAAAATTGATTAAGGCTTACTAAATTCTCTCATTTAGAGATACGCGAATCTCTCTTCCGCTCCCATTTTCCCTTTCCCATAACATACCTTAAGATTGTGCAGTAAAGGTGTCACTGATAATGGGCGTCCTATCTGTCTGAGAGTATTAACTCGTATCAGTTTTAATTGGCAAATATTTTGTAACATTTTTTGTAGTGATATCTCTCGTAGTAAAAAGCGTCAGCAAACAATGCACGACTTTACGGTTTGATCTACAGTGAAGCACTGAATATGACATGGAAGAGCTTTTTTTTGAATGGCAATGGCTCAATATTGATAGCGCTCTGTTTTGTCTAATTTAAACAGATTCAATTAATGTTCAGAATAATTGAAACACCAGTGAAATTCTGCGTAGAGGGTGTAAACATATGTAGTACATTGGCGAAGTGATTTTAAAGCTTTGTTTGGTTTTAAGCCTGTGCAGTAAAACATATCATCGTTTTCAATATTTACAACTTTTGCATAGCATGAATGTACTACATTCATAATAATAATTTCTACACTTTGTTTGGTGTAAGAAAGTGTTATTATGATGAAAATAACGCATGATTTTTTAAGCGTTTAGTTTTTGAAAATTGAATAAAGAACCTAAAATTTGCAATAGTAAATGAAATATTTATTTTTAGCGATAGATCAATTCGTTTCATTTACTTTTTAAAAATTATTTCACGTAAATGTTGCCTGTGGCTACATCTGAGGTGGTTCATAGTAAGCTCCAATTTTGGCATACTTTTTCTAGCATTTCGGCCGGCATCTCCAAAATGGCAGCTGTAATGTTGTTGTCTTCCAGGGCTGTAATTGTAGCTGGCTTGTCCCTGTACGCGAGAGACTTCACGTAGGCCCCCCCCCCCACCCAAAAAAAAATAATCTAGTGGGGTCAAATCGCATAATCTTGGCGGCCAATGGACGGCTTCAAAACGTGAGACTCACCAATCTCGCCTCTCAATTGATACATGGTATCACATGCCATGTAGCAACGTCTTGTTGAAACCACATATCAACCAAGCCCGATTTTTCTATTTTTGAAAAAAAAAAAAAAAAAAAAGTCGGTGATCATCGCTCGGTACCTTGCTCCATTGACTGTAACGTCGCGATTTTTATTATTTTTGAAGAAGTATGGTCCAATGATGCTGCCGGCTCACAAACCCCATAAATCAGTGCATTTTTTATGGTGGATTGTCATTATGTTCTGTTTGTTGATTGGCCATTTAGACAAAAATGAGCTTTGTCGCTGAAGAAAATTTTTCGATAAAAAATTGGCGAAACACATGTCTCACAAAGCACGAATTTTGATAATAAATTCATTGATTTGCAAGCGCTATTCGTTTGTTAGTCAATTTATGGAAAAATGGCAAACTTTGCTGACAGGGACGGATCCAGAAATTGGTTTTGGGGGGGATAATTGGACTTTTTTTATCGCATACTTTCAAACTTACCGCATGACATAACTAAAAGGAATTAACAATAACTTGCCTTGTAGTAATTGTTTCATATTGTATTTCTTATTAAGAAATAGCTATAAAGTAAAACAAATAATAAAAAATACAACTGCATAAATTAGTCCTCTTTTTTTTCGTTTAGCCTTACAGTTCCCATCGTTGCTCTTAAATATGATTTGATTAATTTTAGCTTACATTTTTATAGCACGGCCAAATGTTGCCTCTATCTCTATTATGTTTTTCATTGTCATATATCAAAGTCCAGCAAAGCAAAACGTGATAATTTGGCTTAGGCTAGGGCCACGCGGGCGTTTTTTCAATGCGTGTTGTCAACAACGCGCGTTTTGTCATAACTCCAGTGTTAATAAAACCAACGTGCGTTGAAGCGCACGTTAATCATGTGGAAAGTTGTTAATAATGTTATAAAATTTTAAAACGTGCGTTAGCTAACGCGCGTTGAAAAAACGCTGATGAGACCATAGCCTAAGAGAAAACTCTGTCATGTTTCGCGTGTGAAGTTTTTTTGTTCAGTTGTGATTATAATTTTGACAATTACTGATGTAGCTCGTCTAGTGTTACATTTTCAAATTTTGACAATTTGCTTCCACCTTTATAATTGTATAATGGTCTTATATTTTGCCCATATGAAATATCTAAATCAAAATAATTAAAACGATTTCTTTCGGTGAGTGCAATTGTTGTGATGTGATTTTTTAATATCAATTTAAAGTTAACATGCGTATGGCGACGCGTAACAGAAGGCTTTGTTTGCTTATAAATCTTGTTAGATAATATTATCTAACTAATATAATATTATATTTAATAAAATTACTTTCTTTCGAAATTGATGGCAACGCTTATGCTCACATACCATGGAATTATAAGGTTGGCAACACAGTATCTTATGAATTTTTGCTCATCTATCGCTTTGGTAACACTTTCGTTAAATTTGCTTTCAACAGTGGTGCCAGATCCTGAAAGTGATTAATTCCTCTTTTGACATCATGCATGTTTCAGAACACTCGAGCGAATATTTCGTGTTTAGAGTCTAAAAGGTTGCATATTTTGATTTCATTAATTTAAAACAGTCTAAAAAAAGCAAGATCAAAGTGTTATGTAACTAAAATGATTTGTACATCTCAAGTATAAATTAGAATTTTTTATTTAATATCAAGTTTGATTGAAAACAGATATGCAATTGTCTTTTTTTTTAAGAAAAGTATAAATTCGGCACTGGAAACAATCGCCAAACTTACATTAAACTCCGTTTTAATTGCATTCCAAAATAGCGTTCCTATTATATATTAAACGATTTTTATAAAACACTTGTCACCTAGTTACCATCTTCTGAATAGTCTTATCATAAAAAATATGAGAGAATACTATACCGAGTCAAATGTGTGCGGAAACTAAAACTAGCAGAGATAAGAGTAATTAATGTACATTTTCCAGAAATTGCAATAATTTGGGAAACTCTCATTTAATTCAACAATATTCGAGTGATCTGAAAGATATTTTGAAACCAATTCCCTTTAATGTTGATGTTGATGTATTTATCCTGCTTCAGGGTTGTCAACCTAAAAACAAGGATCTTTTAATAATAAAAATAATTTTTCCTAAAATGGTTAAAAACTTGATAACCTTTTCTTTTTTGCTGTTGCCAACAATACCAAAATACCAAATTTATTTTTGTGTCGGTACATAAGCTTAAAATTTTTGTGGTTTTTTTCAATATGCAATATTAGAGTAATTCATTTCAAAAACTTGGTTAGTTGCTCATTATATGAAAATTTGAGTACATATATCAAAAATCCTCCAAGTAACGGCTTAACCCTGGTCTGCTGACACGTGCCAGTAGGTATAATTGGTGTGAGCTACTATGAAAAGTGCAGCGATATCGCAGTATGCGCAAATTTTTCTTAAATTTTTGTTAACTTCTGCAGTGACCTGACCAGTGGAAACAAATTAGTTTTCAATCAACTCTGGCATCAACGCTATTCGTTATTCAGCAAAAGTTTAAAGAGCACTGTTGTGACTCTCAACTACCTGATACAAAATAAAATCAAGTTATTTGCAAAATTCTGTGCATTATCTGTTTGTAATTAAAATTGTTTTATGTAAAATATATTTGCATATTCTACCATATTACAAAGATAGTTGACTTCATAAATTTTGCAAGGATCGTGCAGATATTCTTAAGCACTTGACCTCAACATAGCTCCGTTTAAGTTTTTTGCAACTGCACTATTTTCAGCAGCCAATTGTGTGCATTCAGCCTTTTTTCGTTTAGTTTTAAATTTAACGAAAACGCTCTCTGTCGGATTAAGTGCGGGTAATTTGAAAAAGTCATTTTAAAAACAAACTTCAACGGATATATTGCGTGTTGCTCCGACATGCAAGTTTGTTTAAAGTAGAATCAAAATTTTTTAAAAATTGAGCTTTTTATTTCGAACGTAGTTTTATCGGATTGATTTTGTGAACTTTGTCTCGTTTGTGTAATAAAATTGAAGTCCTTGCGTTAATTGTCTTTTTGAAAAGTTATCAAACATATTAAAATAAATTTCAGAAATGGCATCATTGAAAATCAGAGTAGACGAGGTAAGAACATTTTAATTTTTTCTGCGTAGGTATCGTAGAAGCAAGCGCAGCGTTTGGAACAAAAATGTCGAGTTGCTTCAGTGCTAGAACTCCAAAAATTTGCTTACGATATCTAAAAAAAAATTATTTTATAGCGCGCCTTTTTAATTTATTGAAAGTTACGGTTCTCTTTTTTTTTTGTTACCTTCGAACGGGAATTTCTGCGTTGAGCTATCATGGTGGTCTGTCCACCATTTTCCTCCTGTTGAAATTTTAGCTTATTTTCAATTTTAATTTATTTGCAGAATGAAGCAGAAAATGTAAGCAAATCAAAGAAAGGTGGTGGTGCTACAGAAATTACCAAACGAGCTGCGTTGGGAGATCTCCAGAATCGTGGAGTTATCCGCAACGTTACAGGCAAGGACGCTGGACAAAAAGAGTGAGTTGATATTATTTTGCAAGAGTGCCGCTTTATCTATATTTTAAAGGGTAAAGCAAAAATTACAATTTAGATTTATTTCTTCGATACATTAAATAGTAAATGTTTTTGAGATATTTAACTGTGCGGAAACCGCGGCCGGTTGAAAATATGGTAGCAAATAATGCGCTTTACGGACCAGTGCTTTTTTCTATCTGGCACGAAATATTTAAAATCTTATCCGAATCTAGTTCCGGAGGTGTAGCGATCGGCAGCAGCGGATATAACTTATCCAAAAGTCGCTATCAGCTTAGAACCCCTGCACCGATTTAGGCACAATAGATATAGTAATTTGAAAAGCTACTTACCCTCCCTGAGACACTTATGAAGAATTCTTCCATGCCTACTTTTCTCTACCATGGAAATGGCATGGCCTGAGACCCAACCTTAAGAACTTTTATCGTTCCATAGGTTTCACAGCAAAGTGTGTCACTTTTCATGGAGCCGCTGTTGAGTAATAACGAGGATAAATTCATCATAGAGTCGGTAGTTTTTTGCGTAATCAAAATTTTTTCCAGAGATCGTTTTTTCTTATTCAATTTGACATTTTTACATATTAATCATCAATTTAAAATAAGTCATTTGCAGCAACTTATAAAAAACAGTTGTATTATTCACAAAAATGGAAAATAATGAAATTTTATTTCAAATTTCTTATACGAAAATGCCCTCTACAGTTTTCGGAGCCGGGGCTTACGCCAACAGGTTAGTTTTCAAGACCATATCAAAATCAGATCCCTAATTTTATTTTTTAACAACTGGTGCGCGAGATATCGATTTTTAGTAAACTGGATACGTGCCAATGTTTCACGGTTTCACTTTTGACCGGTCATTGACAAGCATTTTTTTGTTTCTAATTATTAGAACATCAAAAGGAAACCTGTAAATATTTTTCTAAATTGGTTTTAAAATGTTGGGCGACTTCTAAGTTGGAAAAAAAATTCGAGGACGAATTCATCATAGATGTCCCTAGTAAGTGAAAACGTAGGTTTCCCGCGGAGGATTAATAAGTTCTAAAAATTTATAAACATTTCTAATCAGCAGTTCTATTGTTTTCGAGCTATATGGCATAAGTTTACTTTAAGCACTCCTTTCTTCCTTTATTTAAAATCAAAAGTTGCGGAGACTAGTTTCTTAGATATAGCCATTGAAAGTCGCAGACAATAAGAACCTCTGTCTTAAATGCCGTCTTAAGTTTTATAAATTAGCATTCGTTTTAATTGGAACCATTAGAAATTTTCGATATAAAATTAAAATTTCATTGGGCTCGATTTAAATATTTGTATCATTCCATAAATACAACATTGAAGAATTTTTGGAACATAGTAATTAGCATTTATTGAAATATAAAAAACAGTACAAAACTTATAATTATTGCAAAATTTTTCTTTGAGTTTCATGTGTGTGGCCTGAATTACGGAAACCATTTTTATGCATCAAATTTTGAGGTTTTAAGAGATTCAAATAAAAAAATACTCTCGCATAAACCAAAATTTACAAAAAACCATGTTATCTTGGCCTATCCAAAAATTATATACCTCTACATCCGTTAAGAGTAAAAGCGAGCGTAAGTCTTAAATAATTCTTTCAGTATAGCGTTTTAAAAATTTTGTTTCGCCAAGTTCTTGTCCAGAGCTTTTCCGAATTGTTCCTACTATTTGTGTGAAATTTTGTTCCATTACCTTAAATAATTTTCTAAGTACAGCATTTTCAAATATTCGCTTGCATGGAAAGTGCTACAGCCACTTGTCTCGAAAAATATTTTTCCAAAGGTTCATAAGTTTTACCTGGTATTTGTGAGATATTTGGTTACACTATATCAAATAACTTTTAATATAGATTTTAAAATATTTCCTTTTTATGAGAGGTAAGCGTGTTCGTAAACCCATTTCGCCCATTTTCAATCCCAAGAAGCTTGTTCGACGGTGTTCGCTACATAAGTATAACTATAGTATGTGCAAAAAATGGTCAATATTTTTATATTTCAATGTTCATACTGACTAAATTTAACAGTTGTTGCTTAGCGTTTTATGTGTTTAGGACTACATGCTTACAAATATGAAGAAAAATTATATACATTTTTCAAGAAAAATTAAATTACATTCTAATGTATGTTTATTATCAATTTAATATTGATATGCTCCTTAAAATGTACCCACAAATGAAGAAATAGGTTTTGTAGCTTAATAATCGTAGACGAATAATGCAGATTTTTACAAGAAGCTTCTTGCAATCGCTTAGAGGACACTCTTTGAGATTATTGTCCCGCAAAGGATACGTTGAGAGCTGCTTTGTAGAATAAAGTTCATAGGTGTTAAAAAATTAATTACTGTTAGCTGTAACTATTTTTTTCACAAAATTTTTATTTTTTTTGTATCTTAATATGGGGAGAAAAATAATATATAAAAAATATGCTCATATGGGTGTAAACACGAAAAAACAACAAATATATAGTCGTAAACTTTTTTTAAATGTCAATTGCTTTTGAGATATTTTCGGAAACCCATAGAACTTGAAGAGAAAGTTGTAAAAGCATTTTCTTTGTTTAGAGAATTGACAAATGGTGGGGTTGGACCTAAATAAACATAATTTTAATAATATACATTTTTAGCGTAAATTGTCATATTTGGGGTCTCACGTATTTTATTTTACTGGTATCGCAAAAAATTTTAACTTAGTATTGATCGAGAGGGGGGAGGGGGCGCATTATCCCCTCGATAATCGACTTAAAAGTTCTCATATGAAAATCTAATAACCTATAAAATTTCGGGAACCCATCAATCAGATTATCTATTTCCTGCATCTATGTCGAGCTATGAGTAAAAAGCAACTGCAAGACGGTCAAATATCCAATTTTCAGGGACAACTATTTTTCTATCAACCTTTTAAAGTATAAAGAATTTTAAAAGTCTTCCAGTATTTAATAGCAGCGTGTGTTGGTCAGTTTAATTCAATAATGTGTTCACTAAGCATAATATACTTAGGAAACATCGATATTAATATAAACTGAAGAATTGCTATTTTTTCGACCATTTATTTAATCTCTTGTACGGAGGCGTTATATAAATACATTTTTATATTTTCTTTACTATATAGATTTCGATTTAAATCGTAGTTTTCAATTAATTGAAAAAACCTCTTCCGACCACCGTGGGGAAAATGCAACTTGTAGATACAAAGTTAACCTAATCAAGGTGTGTATTTTGTGTAAATTGCATCGATGCAAACCTTGCTATCTGCCGAAAATGCAAATATGACTATTTCAAACCTTCGGATTGTTCTTACATGGGCTACAAAAATTCGTTTGAAAAACTTCCATGTCTTCAATTTACTATACAAAAAGTAAAATTGCACAAGTTTTTTTTATTCAGTGTGAATTTATATTTTTACTTTTTTGCAGATATATTGACGAGTTAGAATAGCAAATATGTGTCAATACTTATTTACATTTTAGCGTTTTCAAGGTAACGGAAAAAACAACTATTTTCATAGAGATATCTGGTTTAGAGCTCCAAAAACAGTTTTTGCCATTTATCAACATAACTGTTTTATGCACATACGTATCAGATTTCTAGGTGACTCATGTACAAGTTATTATATGCATGTAGTTAGTTAATTTAATTTATGTAGTAAAAGATATTATTTTGCTGAAAAGAATTCTGATATTTCGATTTCAATTTATGATGTTAGCTATTGAAAACTATTTATATTTAAAAGTTTATGCTAAGCACGAAAATTATCGGCTTTATGAACTTTCTCATTGTAAAAAATTGAGAATGTGTAAAGGTAAACTAAAATTTCCAAAAAGGATCAAATAGACTTGATAGTAAGACTAAAGTTTACTAAATTAGAAATTAGATATTTAAATTGTTTTTCCTCACGGATCTACTGCTTGTTAGATGCTTTTAA
This sequence comes from Meiosimyza decipiens, assembly GCA_963680825.1. NCBI lineage: Eukaryota > Metazoa > Arthropoda > Insecta > Diptera > Lauxaniidae > Meiosimyza > Meiosimyza decipiens. The sequence continues at coordinate 56,690,725 of OY804261.1, read as the reverse complement.
AAATTGCTTAATAAATTTGAGCTTATGTTTAATAACTATGCTGGTTTCTACCGATGAGTGACTGATAATAGAAACTTCTTGAACTCTTTTAGCTGATATTTAAAACAAAAAAATTCAAAAAGTATTTGCAGAATCACATGATGTTGCTGTTATTTTTCTAAAACTAGTGCTGAAAAAATCATAAATTCCCCAAAAAAAAATTTGTTACCTATTTTCATCGCGTTTTATCTTTGGAATAATTTTTCAATTTCCGACTCAAATGAAAAAATTTAAGAACCAAATATTAATCAAATATACTTATATTTTTCTACAGCATGTTTTTTAAAATTGATATCATTATGGCTTCGTTTGCATTAATCCCTAACTATTGTGAAAATTTAATTTTGAATTTAAAAATGCGCAAATTTATTAACAAATGAAAAATAAATACATGTCGGTAAGCAAATAGTTTAGCTAATTTTTAAATTTGCCAATCCATAAACTTGATTCATAACAGAACGTTCCTTTAAATCTGGTAAGCCTTCGACAGCAGCACGTTCGCGTGAAATCTTAATTAGAGACTCAAAAGATCGAGGTTCCCAAATTGCAAGATCGGAAAGTACTTTGCTAAATAAAAATTAAACATTAAAATTTTATAGCAATTTTCATTAGAGAAAACTAACCTGTTCAGCAATATGTTACTTCTGACAAGCCCATCTTTAAATGTATTTGCGGTTAAACCATACTGCTGACAACCTGCTTCTAGGCGCGTAGCCCATAACTAGCAAAGATGGTTATTATCAAAGTCATCAAAATTAGAAAAACACTTATAGCAACTGTGCATCGCATTTCTTACCGCTTTCATGTCCAGTCTTTTAAGCCTCCGTCCTTTTGTTGCATAAACCAAAGCTCGGTGCACATTTCTTATGGCAATGGAATAAACATTGCGACGCCTACCCCGAAAGTGCTACAATATTGTAAAAATAAACGTTGCTGTACGTAACTCAATTTGTTATTGTTTTGACTTACCGCCGTCATTTTGAAAATCTTTTGCTTGCGCCAAAATTCATCGGGACCACGTGAACGCACAAACAGCGCCAAAGTTGGGAAAACCATTTTATTTATTTCAAACTAATTCTTGGTTAAACCAAATTTTCTTTTATAATTTTAAAGATTCAAGTAGGTTTTTATTTTACATAACCTCTGTGCGCGTCTAATGAGAACAAATCAACTGTTTTTGACAGTTTTTCATGTGCTGAATTATTCGTTAAGTTTACGTTGCCAACCATGTTCTTTTAGTTATCTGCCCCAGAGATGCATTTTACGCGAGATTTAAGAACATAAATTTTGTAAATGATGGTTTTTTTTAAATGCTGTGAGATTTGTTCTGGAAATTTTGAATTCAACCTCGTGTGAAGTGAATTTTTTGTGGAAACTGGCAAATATAGAAAATTATTGAACTGTTGGCTTAAGTTTACTTTAGCTGACATTCTCCAATTTATTTTCTTTTCTTAGGGGTGAAAGGTGGTCAAAAATAAATAAGAATTATGTAAAAAAAACGGGCCGCTCGGATCTAGTTTCGAAGATATAGCCATCGGAAGTTCCGGATATAGCATTTGTAAAAATGATCATTAGTTGGGAACCCCTGCATGGATGTCATAAGAAAGATAATTTAATGGCCTTCAATAATGGTGAGTAAAATTTTGAAATTTAATCTATAATTTTGGAGATATGACGACTTTTCTGAAATTTGGATCAACTTTTTTTCAAAAAAATCTTTTTTTTCCCTAAAAATGTCTTAATGACCCATGAGTTTTTTAGCATATTAAGAGAGCCTGGTTCGTTCCCTTTAAAATGGTATATAGTTCGTTGTAAATTTTTTATTATTTACCCTCTTTTTTTACCGGAAAACAAAAAATATCATTCAATGAATTCTTATGGAAAGAGTATGTATTTGTGGACAAAAACAATAAAAATCCAACAACAACAACTACAACAACAACTATTATTATTATTATGAGGCTATTATTATTGTAATACTTAAAAATTTTTATTAAAAATCGCGCGCGCCTAAGGCGCTCTTTTTTTTTAATAAAACCTTCAATTTAAAATAATTATTAATTCATGAAACAAAATAATCCTTATAACATTTAAAAATTTTTATGAAAAATCGTGACCGCCCTATTCTTATATAAAATTACTGTGGCTAGCAAAATAGGTGTTGGATATATTATAGACTGATCCGCGGCCGAAGGCCGCCGCGAAGCCGGTGTTGGATTTTGGGAGTTTTAAATCCTGAGCTGCGGCCGCAGGCCGCCCACTTACCCCTACTGTTAAATAAAATAACTGTGGCTAGCTAAGCCGGTTTTTGATATGCTCTAAGATATAAATGATTGAAATATGCTAAAAAGATTATAGGAAAAGTTTTTAAAAAAAAAAATTGGTCAAAATTTCAAAAAAGTCGTCACATTTCCAAATTTATATAGGTTAAATTTCAAAACTCACCATTATTGAAGACCATTAAATTATCTTTCTTATGACACTAAAATTTTTGATATCCATGCAGGGGTTCCCAACTTATGATCGTTTTACCAAAAGCTATATCCGGAACTTCCGATGGCTATATCTTCGAAACTAGATTCGAGCGGCCCATTTTTTTTTCATTTTTATTTATTTTTGACCCCCTTTTACCCCTTAAAAAAAAAAAAAATTGGAGAATGTCAGCTAAAGTAAACCTGTTCCCATTCGTTATCTTCAAATATATATTTCTTGAAAAAAAATTTCTAGAATTCATAATTACGCCATCACATAAACAGAGGAACATATTAACATTGGAACTCGTTGCAGGAAATTCTCTTTTACGGTCAAAAGACTTGGGTGTTTGAATTTCCTAAAAATTAAATTTAACTGGTCGTTGGTTTAGGATCCACAATATAATCTACATAGCGACGAGTTTGAGTCAGTCAAAAATCAATTTTTAATTTATGCACTTCGTGGACTGCCATGGAAACCAAAACTTTTCATCTTATTATAGTCGCGTAAAACGTATTAAGGTCAGAGCTGCCAAGTAGAAAATTAGAAATTAATGTCCTTCCAAAAAGACAAAATAATATAATTCGGATGACATTTTTTTTGCTTGTATAAAAACAATTCAACCTCCAATTAACGGCCATTAAGACTATGTTAATATATGTTAAATATATATATATGTCAAAATATTTTTTCATGTAATTATTACCGTTGAAATAAACTCTTTTATTTGGATCTATAAAAATTAATGTACCAATGAAGATATTTATGCCCTCATCGTCCACTGAAACTAGTTCTTTATAGCTAAAACTATTCTTCATTGCTTTTTGAAGCGTCTGCAACGATTTTAATAATTTATATCACTTATATTCGTTAAATGTTTTGTCGGTAACTTTAAATTAATAATTATTTTGTATTTAACTACATAATTTATGTATTTCAAATTCGGTTGCCAGTTCATAGATATACGGATGCGCCTCTAGTGCGAATAACTGGGACCGTTCGAAAAAAAAAAATCCTGCATAACACAGTTCCTAGTGGAATTTTACACTGCAGTCATGCCGTTTAAATGTCATGCTCGACCAAATTAGTCTGAAGATATATAGCCATCTTTAAGGTTTAAGCCGGAACATATTGAGCTCCTAACTGTCAAATTAACGTGTCAATTTTTTGAAATTGAAGTTTACTTTAAAAAAATAAAATAACTAAAATTATTGCATAAAACCTTTTTCGAAAAATAGTACATAATTCAAAATAATAAATTTATGTGTATAAAACCATTCATTTCAAATCTTGGAAGGGATTTTGAAAATTCAAATGGCATTTTTTTTTTGTTTTATTGAATCCTCGGGTGTGTCAATTGAATGATGAAGTGTTTTTTTTTTTCAAAACTTTTACAAAAATTTCAAACGTGCTGAAATATACAGCCCAAACGATGGGTGGCTAAAATGGGTCCTATTAGAGTCAGGTAAACGTGACTCGTCAGCTTAACTTTGGCATTTGAAATTTTCATGAGAAAATTTAGGTTTTGTCGTTAATGGATAGCTTGCTCGCTATGTTGATATTATCTAGTGCCAACTGTTTTCATGATATAAAGTTATTACCCATTGGCGGCAATCAGTTCTTCAAATATATAACGGTATAAAAGCAGTATTTTTAAACGGAGTTAAGATCTAATAACATACAAACGTAATATAGAAATTTCTTGAAAAATCACCCTTGGTGAACTTAAGTGCTCGTGTGTATAAGATATTATAATTTTGCGTTATCTCTATTAATCAAAATACAGCGTGAAGGAGGTAAAAACTGAAAAGCCTCGGGTGGACACTCAGTGGAGGAATGTTGGCATTCTGACAGCAAATCAAAAGTTAAGTGAAAATAATCTCCTCGGAACAAAGAGAGCAATATCAGCAGCTGTTGCTGCACGCAAAATTGTAACGCGATCTAACTCTGTACGGTTAGTAGGTACAAACAAAAATAACCCCTCACATGTTATACAACGTAATCCTAGCGATATTCAGCTTGGACAAATCAAAATAAAGACGTTGACTACCAAAGTAGTCGAAAACAGTGTTCAACATGGGAAAAGTAAGAAATGATAGTTACATTTAAGTGAAATTTTCTTTTAATTCCAATTAAAATTTTAGATATTACCAAAAAAAACATCATCAAAGAAGAAAAGACTACTATTGTCCAACCAGCTATAGAACCAACATTACGCCGTGAAGACAGCAATTTATCACTGAAATCTTTGTCCAAACTCAAAGCAGCACTATCACGTGATGTATCCGCTATTAAAACTACTGATTTGCTTAGCAAAGCTACATCAAATGCAGCAACAGCAAAAGTAAAAACAGAAGTTGCAGCAACAGCAAAAGTAAAATTAGAAGGCGCATCAACAGCAAAAGTAAAATCGAAATCGGAAGGTGCAGCTGTATCAAAAGTAAAACTAGAAGGAGAAGCAATTGCGAAAACAGCAGTTCCAAGTGTGAATAGTTCCGAAAATGTTGCAATTAAAAAAGATAGGGTACGATCGGATCCAATTACTATCAAACCATTTAATAAGTTCGATTTGAAAATTGTTAGCGTTCAGACGCATTCCGCAGAACTACTAAAAGGCGTAAGTACTTAAACTCAGTAAATATTATTAAATTTCAGTAGTTTGAATTCAGTTCATTCTATGCTACGCACCTTGCAAAATGCGGGCGGGATTAAATAACGGGCGTCGCACCTCTTGTTATACAACAAAACCATTTTAAACGCTGTATCTTAAAAAATTGTGGACGTGGTTTGAAAACAGCATGTTGTGGCATCACCCATACAACTGAAACACCTAAGGCGCTATATCTTGGTAGCTACAGTTGTGATATTTGCATCAAGGATGTATATTGTTTGCATCAAGAACCTTGCGCACTGCACAATGGGATGTAACACATCCCATACAACAAAAACGCAAAATGCTATATCTAGCTACTGTAGTTGTGAAATTTGACATTGATCTAAATAGTATGTACAAACCACCTTGAAAAATATTCGCGAAATTGGACAACTGGTTGGGGAGTGGCTTGCCAACTCGTCCTGCCTACTTTATCTTCATTAAATATATTATTATGTTGCTCTGCGCGTATAACAATTTTAATGTTCTCATTTAAACCTTTCATGATACAGAGTTTTTTATTTTAAAATTATTTGGAGGTGCCACGCCCATTTTCTTTTTCGGAAATTGTTTTGAGTTTCCCCGCATAATTATAAAAAGTTATGAAGCATTTGCACAATACAGCCCACTTTTTTACACTCTTTCGCGTCACCTGACATCTCTAAACCATTTTGCATATCAATTAAAAAGCTTCTGGGATATGAAATGTTCATTTTCTAATTCAACACAAACATAATCATAATTTGAACTCAACCTCATTAAAAATTGTCGAAGTATCTAACATTAGTGTCTTCTTTACATTCACAACTTAAAAAAAAATGTCATCTGATTTTATCTACTACATACTCGTACCATTTTAAGGTTGAGGACATTGATGCCGATGATGCTGATAACTTAGTGCTTGTTTCAGAGTACGCAAACGACATTTACAACTACTTGTACAGTTTAGAAGTTATTCACAGCATTCGGCCAAATCATCTTGATGAACAAAAGGAAATTTATCCCAAGATGCGTGCTGTTCTAATTGATTGGATAAATGAAGTACACTTGCAATTTCATTTGGTGGCGGAAACATTCCAAATTGCTGTGGCGATTATTGATCGTTATCTACAGATGGTTAAAAATACGCAACGCTCTCAGCTGCAGTTGGTCGGTGTGACGGCACTTTTTATTGCTGCGAAATTTGAGGAACTTTATCCGCCAGCTTTAGAAGATTTTGTGTACATAACTGATGACACATATAGTGCCAAGCAAATTATCCAAATGGAAATAAAAATAATAAAGCAACTCGATTTTAATCTATCACGCCCAGTACCGCTGCATTTCTTGCGACGATACTCAAAAGCTGCAAATGCGGAAGATAGTCATCATGCTATGTCTAAATATTTTATAGAGCTGGCATTGATTGAGTATGGTTTGGCAAAATACAAGCCATCTGAGGTAAATAAAACGAAGCTTTTTAACAAATATGTTTTGCAAATTTTGTATCTTCAAAATTTCAACTTAAGCTTTATTACTTTAGTTTTTTTTTTCCATTGTTATCAATGATTACGATATTAAGAAATAACAGAGTGTATGTAAAACAATTAAAAATCAATTTTAGATTGCTGCCGCTTCTATCTTTCTTTCGCTGCATCTGTTGAATGGTAATAGCTCATGTGATACTGGATTCGACAACACCCACTGGACGAAAACCCTTGAGTGGTATTCACGTTATTCCTCCGAACATCTACGCCCCATCGCAAAGCAAATCGCCATTATTGCACATAATGCACCCAACGCCAAACTGAAGGCTGTCTATCAAAAATATCAATCATCATCATTTCTGAAAATATCGTTAAGACCTGAACTTAGCAGCGTGTTGATGAAATCAATAATCAATAGCAAGGAGGAGTAAATTATGGGAAAGGTGAAATATATACGAGTGAAATCCATGCATTTCTATTAAAACATTAGCTTAATTGTTTCTTATTTTGTAATCTTTTATTTTTTTATTTTATTAAAAATTAAATTTAATAGTAATGTAATCTAGTATGTAAGAAACTATCAAAAAGCTGTCTTTCCCTTTTTGTCTTGTATTTTCCCTACTCCTTATATATGAAATAATAAGGAAGTTGCTTTGTATTGTCGTTTTCAGAAAATGCCGATAATTACAAAAGCATGACGTGGAATTGCATATTGCGATGGCGGCAATATTAAAATCTATGCGGTTTGCTATTAGATTCAAATTATTGTTGTTGTCTTTTCTTGTTCCGCCTTAAACACACAAATGAGCTTTCGCATTTGCTGGCAGAAATTATTTGCGATTATTTTTTTGTGTTTATTTCGTAACTGATTCCTAATTAATGTTATTTTAACTTACAGAAATTATATATTTGGAAAACAACACTATATTTACTATGTTGCGTATACTTGTGTCTAAATTATTTTCATTTCTGCATTTAATACTAAAATACATGACACAATCTCTCATTCCTACAAATATAACAAAGTTTGTAAATTCTTTCAAACTGAATACAAATGCAGGATTTCATGCGACACTTAAACTTTTTGTGTGCATTTTAATTTCATAGTTTTTTTTTTTGTTATATTTCTGGTGAAAGTAATATTTTTTAATTATTTTTATTTTATTAAAAGGCACTCATTTTAAAATTATTACTTTTTTTGTATGAGAAGAAAATAAATAAAATACTGTAATTTAAAAAACAAAATCTTTCAAATAAATAAAAAATAAATTTAATTATATGTACCTACATATATGAAAATCTTATTTTGTTTCAGAAATTTTAAATATTTTTTTTAAGGTTTTAGTTCAGTTTTCGGTTTTAACGTACATACTTGAATTCCATGGTTTTGGATGGTATTTCGATAAGTTCCATTCATTCAAAAAGATGTCCAGTGAAACTTTATGAGACTATTAATATCATTGTTGTGCAAAATAATAGCAACAAAATCAATGCGCTGCTAAAAAATCGTGTGTATCTTTTAATAATAAGGTCACACAAAAAATTTTATAGGAATCAAAGGCTAATTCATTAGTCATATAAAAATAAAATTATTTCAAACTAGATTTTATATTTTTTGTAAAAAATTTAAAAATAAATTAATGCATTCAATTTGTCTGTGCAAAACATTGGAACGGAAGTTCCAAAAATTATCAGAAAAGTGCAATTATTGTAAAATTTAAGTCCTTCCTGCATAAAAATGTAATGCATTTTGCATTAGCTGTGACATTGTCTGGTCAGTTTATGATGGTCCGTGACTCCAATCCACTAAAATTTCAAATTCTTTCCGGATATGAAAAAAGAAAATCGGAAAATCTCTTGCAAAACTGTTTAATATTAACCGATCAATAATTTGTATTCTCAAAAAAAATGTTTAATTGCGCAAAAGACTCATCGGTCGGTGCATTCAGGTGGGATGCTCAAATGAAATTCATTTGCCACATCCAAAGAGCTTGTTCGAACACTGCACTGTTCGCAGACGAGCCATTGAGAAGTTACTAAACTGAAAATATCGAAATATCTTAATTTTTCTTGGACGATTTAAAATAGATTTTCTTTTTTGCGAACTTATATTTTAAACACTCGCAACTTCCACAAAAATTAACAGATTATTAACGCGTAATATTTTATTGAAACTTTTTTTTTTTTTATAAACCAATTATTCAATGCAATGCATTGAATTTTTACGCTTTTTCTTTATCATCGCATGTTTATCAAACATGTTGGCAATCCGAAGACTTGGCTCCTCAGTTAAATTCTCTGGGCTCATCAAAGAGGATGGCAAGCAACAGTTTTGCCCCGCGCGTCTATTTTAAAGTGTTAGTTGCAATGTACATTACCATTTTGCTTACTATTTTTTTTTTCGTTTTCTGGATAAATAAATTTTTCCTCAGATACCTTTTGTGGTAGTGTAGTTTTTTTACAACAAAGAAAATGTGCATATCTGCAGTTTCTAAAAAAATAATTTATGACAGTTTTATTCATTCCATTTAAATACGTTTTATTTTTCGATTTCTGAACAATTTACTTATTGCCATTTATAACATAAAAATTATATTAAATAACCATAGCTAATACAACATGTAATCAATAATCTTCTTGTTCCAAGAAAAGCTTTAAAAATCAACCCTTTAACGATTTGCATATTTCAGTACCAGACACGCAGAAGCCGAAATTCAGTTCTTCTGAATACATGATGTAAGATGCCCAAAACAAGTATACAAAGTCTCGACAACGGCAAACATCATAAAAATGGAATCATCGAAGTTTGGTTGATAGCACGTACATACATGGGTTACTTGTGTATAATTTTTTGGAGAAAATTACATGTTCAAACTTTATTTTTATAGCAGTCATAAAAGTGTCGACATAACGACGATCATAAAACCGTCAAACTTGTATTTCAAACAGGCGCACAGCAAAATTGGTAGGGAAAGATAACAATAGAATCAAAGTTGCGTACGAAAAACCTACGTAAAAGTTGATACCGGAAAGAAAGAAAAAAAATTGAATGACAGCAGTAGCAGCAGCAGGAAAGAACGAACGAATTGCGTTCATTTAAGTACCAATTATGAATACACACATACGAGAACGGGAATGCCTAGCATGTAACTGACCTTTTACCAAGAGATTTTTGTTGCGTGAGTACAATTTTGAGCTTACGCGGTTCATAAGTTTGTTTAGCTGGGAAGTTGTATATCTTGCGGTCAATGGTAGCGCTGAATTTTGCCATATTCTTTTACTGAGGGTCGAATGGGCAGGTAAATTTTAAATTTTCTAATCTTAGAAATTTTCACCAGCGTTAACAAAATTACTAAACTTCTATAAAAATTTAAATGACCGTAAAATTTATTACTTTTTCCTATTTTAAAAATTACAATAAGTTCAGCAGAAACTTGACATGTATGTATATGTAAATGTAAAGCTTGAATAAATTTGTAATATGTTAAACAAGCAAGTTAGTACTCAACAACAAAGGGGGAAGCTAAAACTCATTTTCTTATTTAACGTACCTAAATATATCCTAAAACAGGTCCTTAGAATCCTGTAATAAAATTTGATGACCCTTTAATAATGAGTAGGGCTGAATTGATCAAACTGAAGGTTATTTTAGATGCAGCAGTCTGATATACACACAATAATCCTATCCCAAAAGTACTGCAGACCAGTGATGTACTTAAATCGATTTTTTATGAAAAGACTTAAGTCAGTTCTTTTACAAAAGAAGTTTTATATCAAAAATCGATAGATACATAGTTCATGTGTTTATTCATCGTTTGCTTATAAATGGACTCTCATGTCTGGCTCTATCAATTCTATAATCAAAAAAGTTGAAGCAGCAAGGAAAATTTCCTTACAAATACCAATAATACTCGTAGCTTGGAAATGCTCTGTATATAAAGTTAACGCTATACTGCGCCAATTATTTAAGGTAATGGAACGAAATTCCACATAAATAGTAGGAATGATACGGAAAAGCTCTGGACAAAAACTTGGCGAATAATTACAATTGACCCTTTATAGAAACAACGCTATACTGATGAGAGCATTATTTAAAGTACTGAAACGCACAAATGCGAACTTTTTGTGTTAATGCATGTGTAAGATATTTAACTTTTGGTGAGGCCAATTATAACATCCTTACTAATTAGTTTTAACTAGATAATAATTTTTATTTATTGAAATGATTTAAAAAAACATGCATATTGATTAGATTGCAATTTTTTTATTAGCTAGCTCGGTTAAAATAAGTTGACTTGGCTCAAAGCTAAATGGAGTAGTGTAAAAAAAACGTTCTTGTAAGAAATTTCTGTGACCAAAAAAAAACAAAAGAAAAATGCCTTTTTTCTTAAAGTAAAGCAGTAAAAACATCGAATTTAAGGAAAATTTACGATTAAATGACATGATATTTACGTAAAATTCTTGTGAAAATTTCTTTAAGTTCTCAAAAAGATTATCTTTATGCATTTGAAGATATTTCTCTAAAGAAAAATTAAATTATTTTGATGGTTTAGGAAGAAAACTTAAGGGGCCTTCATACGAAGTCTTGTTTTTATGTTAAATTGTACTTCAAATATGTCACATTATACAAAGCACACTCATAACTGATTATCACATCAATTATTCGACGCCACGGTGCCTAGATTTTCTTCTGCATCTATTTGCCAGCGGTTTGTACAAAAGCGTTGATCGTAGTGCTAATGGGTATTGCATAAATCTACTCGAAGGATGCCATTTTCGCTTAGTTGGCCAAAACCGTGTTTACCCATGGCATGTTTATGTTGTTGTTACCAATTTGAACGTAAAAATTACAATTTCGCTTTATTATGTCCTATCTTTTGATAGATGTGGCTCTTGAATTTAATTTGGTGTGTAACTCGTGTTGCTTCGCGGATTCTGAAACTTTAGTCGGGGCGAATTCTTGTACTGATATTTTTCCTAATTTGAAGTTGAGTCGTACTGTGAAAATTCTGGAGGAGATTGACTGCCACTCTATAAGTGATTGTGATACTTCCTTATAAAGGGCAAATTATATATGGGTGGAAATGTGCCCATTTTCCCATGAATGACATTCACTGAGCCCAAAGATGTCCAGCTTCTAGCGTTGAATTATAGCACAAACTGACTTACAATTTCAAGCCAATGTAATAAGAGATGTTTTGAAATCTTCCACCATTTCACTGACCATCTAATCATTAATGCCTTCAAATAAAATCTTAATTTCTGTCTTACTTTATTGATCTACTAGTACAATAAATTACTGTGATTGGGAAATTTCTTGTAGTTTCGGTTTTAAATTGGTCAATCTCTCCTCCACCCATATAATTTTTAGTCATTAAATTAGTGAATGGGATCAAAGTTAAAGTTTCAGTCAAAAAAACAAAAAAGTTTCCAATCTCCCTCAAGTTTAATATTTAGAAGGATTTTTGTAGGATCATTTACTTATCAAAAAGACAAGACTTTTTTTAAGATTATTTTGATATTTGTGATGTGAATTGTAGTTTCGTCTGTTTTTAATATTTGTATTTCTGTTTTAAAAACGTATAAAGAAACGTTTCAAATGAAAATTTTAATAAAGATGAAAAAATCGATTCCATTTTGCTTTTTAACTAAAGTTGGTGTCCCTGCCACAGATGCTTAGCAATCTCAAAAATTCATCCCACGGAACATCAGTCTCCGCTTTTGAGTGAAATTACGAGGGGGGTGAAGTTTCCGCGGAATGAATATTTTATTTAGATAGCAGTTTTCTAACTTTATCGTCTCTGCAACTACATTCAAGAGACTTCGCCAATATCAAAAACTTAGCTGCGGGAAACCTTGCACCCATTTCTCTCCGTCAAATCACATGCATTTTTGAGTAGAAGGCTTCAATTTTCATGGATGAATTTCTTAGAGGAAATTGGGATGTCTCTAAAATGTAGTTGCCTCTGATAATAGCAAAGACAATTAATTACAATATCAAAAGGAACACAGTGATTTATTTTTTTTTGTCTTAAATAAGATTTCTCTCATTTATCGTTTTATTTCATTCACTTTTATTCAATCTCGTATTTTATTTCACAATATTTCAAATATTGAACAACTATTTATTAAAATTAATGCAAGTAAATTTCGAAATTCGATTTTAGATAATAATCGTTAAAACTTTGCGGCGCTCATCATTGATTTTGTTTTGTTTTATTCATTAGTTTTGAAATCACCACTGTTGGTACTGGGTTTGAGAACAAATATAGGAAACATGAATTGTATTATTTTTATAATTTTCCATTTTCAAATTTCGATTTTTTTTGCTTTTCCATTAATATTTTATTATTGGTGTAATTATAATTAATTTATTTAACTTGACTGTGTATTCTTAAAGACGACACTTCTGGTATTTTGCTCTTCATCTATAAAATAGTGTATGTAGTGTGTTGCTATGTTGTGGTAAAGCGCGTTTTATATTTTTAACCCTGGAAAGTGGACATGAATTTCGTCACAATACTCTTCAGTTTAGCATCATCTGCTTCGGAGATTTTTCCTTCCTTAGCAATTGAGGCGAGGAGAACTTGCTCATTGGTCTTGATGTGTTGCAAGAATTCCTTTTCAAACTTGGTAATCTTTGCGGGGTCCAATTTGTCCAAATGACCACGGACACCGCAGTAAATGACAGCAACCTAAAAAATGTTTAAAATAGAGGTTACCTAGTTAGTTGATATCTCACATAATCAATGCGACTTAAGAACATACCTGATCTTCAATAGCCATGGGCACATATTGACCCTGTTTCAACAATTCGGTCAAACGAACACCACGATTCAACAATTGTTGGGTGGCAGCATCCAAATCTGAACCGAATTGGGCGAAAGCAGCGACCTCACGATATTGGGCCAACTCCAGTTTCATGGAACCAGCAACCTGCTTCATGGCTTTGGTTTGAGCAGCAGAACCGACACGTGATACAGACAAACCGACGTTAATGGCTGGACGGATACCCTTGTAAAACAATTCAGTTTCCAAAAAGATCTGCCCATCAGTAATGGAGATGACATTGGTTGGAATGTAAGCAGACACATCACCGGCCTGGGTTTCAATTACGGGCAAGGCGGTCAAAGATCCACCACCCATAGCGGGGGACATTTTAGCGGCACGCTCCAACAAACGGGAATGCAAATAGAACACATCACCGGGGTAAGCTTCACGACCTGGGGGACGACGCAGTAACAGGGACATTTGACGGTAGGCCACAGCCTGCTTGGATAAATCGTCATAGATGATCAAAGCATGCTTGCCCTTGTCACGGAAGTATTCACCCATGGCACAGCCAGAGTATGGTGCCAAATATTGCAGGGGAGCAGCATCAGAGGCAGTAGCAGAGACGATAACAGTGTAATTAATGGCACCAGCATCTGTCAAACGCTTCACAATCTGAGCAACAGTGGAACGCTTCTGACCGATGGCAACGTAGATACAGTACAATTTTTTGGATTCATCTGTACCTTCGTTGAAACGCTTTTGGTTGATGATGGTATCGATAGCAAGGGCAGTTTTACTAAACAAAACAAAAGCGAGAAAAAATTTTATATTAAAAACACATTAAATTTGTTGAAATCAACTTTTAAAATACCCAGTCTGTCTGTCGCCGATGATCAATTCACGTTGACCACGGCCAATTGGCACCAACGAATCGACGGCCTTAATACCGGTCTGCATAGGTTCGCGCACAGACACACGTGGGATGATACCGGGAGCTTTGGTGCCCACACGGAAACGATCCTTGGTGTTGATGGCTCCTTTACCATCAATAGCATTACCCAAAGCATCCACAACACGACCCAACAATTCATCACCGACTGGAACATCGACAATAGCACCAGTACGTTTAACAATATCATCCTGTTTGATCAGTTTGTCGTTACCGAAGACGACAATACCAACATTGTCGGGTTCCAAATTCAAGGCCATACCCTTCAGACCAGATGAGAATTCCACCATCTCATCGGCTTGGATGTTGTTCAAGCCATAGACACGAGCGATACCATCACCAATGCTCAAGACACGACCAGTTTCTTCCAAATCGACCTTGGGGGCGACACCCAAGATGCGCTCCTCTAAAATAGAGGAGATCTCAGCGCTGCGTTGTGTGCTTGAGACATGGAGCTTACGTGCTGTTAGAGAAGCAGCTGGGTAAGCTGCTTTATAGGCGATCTGAAAAGGCAACAAGGGGAAAATCATTTAAAAATTATATTAAAAACAAACAATACTACATAGTGAACCAATTTCATTTTAGAAACTTCTCAATTTCCTCTTAGAAATTCATTCGTGGGAGATTATCCTTCCACTCAAAATATCTTTTCGGCAAATCAAATTTTGAGATAGGAAAGTCTCTAAAATGTAGCCGTCTTTGGTATTAAGAGTGTCAACGCACCAAAGTTAAAGTATTTGCCTTCAATAAACTTTAAATTATGTGCAGGTAATAAGGTTTGGTGTTAGCACAGGCTGTATGCATTGCAATTTAAGCTTTTTGTAAGTTTGTATTTAAAAAATTGGACTAAACTACTGTATTTTATACGTAAAGTATATAGCAATAGAAATACAATTGACAAAATATGTGCTAAAAATCCCATCAATGAATAAAATTATTGCCATTTTTCTTGCTCTGACAAGATTTAAAAATTGTACCAACCGATTTAGATTACGGTTTTGATACAGGGTGCGCTTGCCATATTTTTGCATTAGTAGTTCAAGCATACTTATGTTAAATACTCAAGCATGGGTACTTTTAAATAAATATGTAACGTGCATTACACAGAAAATGGGATTTAAATAAGCAAATTACAACTACAAAAACAAACAATACAAAAGACTACGCATATTTTAGTGTTCTGACTCGATGTCTACAATAAACAAATGTGTTTTGTAGTTTATTTTTAAATCAAAGCAACAAGACTAACAACTTTATAACTTTTTTTACAAACAAAATGTCTTGCTAATCATAGTACATGTTTATTTATAGCCAAAATTTCTCTGATCGTTCGAAGAAAGTTTATGATTAAGCAAATAAATCATCGATTAAGTCTTTTCTAAAGTCAGCTTTGTTCAAAGGACACTACTTTTGATTCTGTACTCCCTAAGTAAAGGTAGCTTTATTACTTGAAATTGATCTAATCTTATCCCGTTAAATAAGTCAAATAAAATCTTCAAATTGGGAGAACAAACAGATCACTTCTCCTCCAAAAATAGATACAAATTTAAACCAACGCAAACAGCTGACAAAAACATAAATGCTGCAAGTAAAAAATTTCTGTGATTTGACGGAGCGGAACGAAGTCCCATGATTCCGCAGTATTAATATTTGGTATTGCAAAATTGCATTAATTTAAAAATGTTGGACTGTTACCACAATATTATAGGTGCCATGCTTGGACTGCTACCATAATAATTATTCAAAAGTGAACGTTTTGAACGTAAACTGAAGGATTTTACTTCGCGTACTTAGCATTACCGCTGATGGTTATGCTTTGAACAATTAAACTAAGTCTATCAGGACCATAAGATATTCTGATGGAGAAAAAACTAACCTAAAAGCGTACTGAAGTTTAACAAATTTATGCAAAGCAAATGTAACACTCGGCTGTATAACATATGAGAGTAAATATTAAATATTTTTGTTTAAAAAATATTAAATTAAGCATTTCGATAAAAAGTTGCTTGCTTATGTAAGATGGTAAAAATTGATTTTAATACGTCTACTTGGTTATTGGTTGGTTATCCAACCAGAATGACGGCACGAGTTCTTTTTACCTGCACCAGAAAAAAAATTATTTTTCATTTTAACTTAAGGTAATAACTTTATATTACATGTAAAGCTAAAATTTAACAATTTCATAAAAATGTTGGTGAAACTGTAAAAGATATTTCATTTTTCGTATTTATTAAAACAGACAGAATTCGCATGATGTCGTATCCATTGGCAAGTTTCGTTCACTTTTTGAAGGTAGTGGTAGTGGCGAGCATAACCTTAAAAAAATAGCCGAAAAAGCAAATTACTTTAACGAAGATGAAGGGGATCAAAAATATTGAAAATTATGTAACCTTAAAATTAAAAAAAAAATTAATATTTAATAATTTGACTATATAAAATAGTTTTCAATTACTTTTCACTTTGAAATTTCAATACACATGTTATGCAACAATTCTTTCAACTATGCTGTAAATCTAAATTGTAAAACTTTGTTCTTTACACCGAAGTTCCATTGCGTAACCAATTTTTCCAAATTCCATCATAAAAATTAATTTGCTTATTCTTTAAACAATGTTGTTTTGTTCTAAATGAGTAGAAAAAACATTTTTTAATAAGAACCCACTTTTATTCACACAAATTCATAAGCCTTTGATTAAATTTCCGTTTTCAAGTTAATTTTTTCACAACACTTTTGCACTTTTTTCTTGTACAAAAATAACCATTTTTATTAAAATGTATACCTTTTGGGCAGCTTTTGGCAGATTGCGGGCCACAGATGAGGCCAAACGAGCAGAAATCATCGACATCTTTATTTAATTTAATTTTTTACTGTCACTAGCAGAAATAAAATTTTCCCCAACTCTCCTCTAGACGTAATTTTTAAAGATGGTTGCTGACAAATTTATTCACGTTCGCTCAACTCGTAAATTGCACGTAAAGAGCTGAATGCTTTTCGTCTGTCTATTCGTTGGTTTAGGTGCCGCTGATTTGACGAAATCGTTATTCGTTGAGTTTGCCATATGACGATGCCATCCAAATGTAGTGTAACCGGAGTTGAGTATTTTTAGAGCTTATTTGGTTGCTATTGACGAAGTGCTACCAAGAATTCCCAAATAAAAGGAACTCAAACCTTATTTCCACGCGAATACAGTCGATATTTTCACTAGCTATCCTTCATCATAATTACATGCGACTAAATAAATTTCCTACTGAGTGCTATTTGATAACTTTATGTTATATGCAATGTCACACAACGAAGAGAAGGTAATGATACGAAGTTGCTGCATTTTTGTGATGGAGTGTAAGATTTGTTAAACAGTGTTATAACAAATGTATGTGTTTTTTTTTTTGTAAATATGGAGGTTTTAGTCTCCGGTAGCAGCTTGCATTTTATCATAAAATCTCATACAAGATACAATTTGTAGTTCAACAAATAGATGGTAAAAAATTTTGATTCTATCAACCGTCTGAAATTCATGGAACTGCCAGTATGAGCAAAAAAATTAATACCTTTCTGCAATAAGAAGCCAAAATGAATTTCATCTCAGAATGACTTACTTCGGAAATGTATTATAACTCCACGGGCCATATATAACATTATGTTTCCCATATTAGATTTAGGTATACTAAAGACATTTTTTTGGAGTGAAATATTGAAACATAATGAGTTATATTATCGCAGGTATAAGTTGAACGAATGCGATAACTTTTTGTGCAGTAGATGTTATAAAAACCTATTTTTGATTCTTATTTTTCATAAATGTCTTTTAATTCAATACTTTAATGTTATTCAACCAGTTCCACTTGATGATATTCTGGGGCCTACTCGATTTCAACATAAAAGGGAGATGAATATATTTATTTCAAAAAACTCAGTTGTACTTGTCTAAGCTACTGAACCGGTTTTCAAAATCAGTTTTAAGTTTTCTCATTTCTTATGCATATTTGGGGGCATTCAGGTACTACGTAACGCAATTTTTAAAGATTTTTAAAATCTTCCCCGTGTAAAGCGCCGTAACGTTTTTAAACTGTGTCACTTGGTTTCTTGTAGCAAAAGAGGAACACGTTTAGTTCTGCAGCATGCCGATACTAAACCGAGACACCTTCTTTCAAGACACTTCAATTGATGTGCCTCGTCACATCACATATATTTTTTAAGTTGGTGGCTGGAAACGCAATATTTCAAAAACTATGGGGAATGGAATAAAAAACTTAATTTCATTTATGTTTAGAAATGCTTTAATTTGAAATAAAAATAAATTATTTCAAATAAATGTGTTTAAGTATTTATTTATTGATTCATGAAGATGTTTGTCAAAATATCTTCGGCAACAACATCTTCCTTCTTACGATTTTTCAATGTTATTCTTTAATTAATCCTAAAAATGTTTCTGCTTTTATATCGAAATTCCCAACATAACTTTGTAAAATATGAACTTTTTAATGAAAGTGCACACCACTCTAAATATACAAATTCCCATTCCTAATAGTTTTTGAGATGTTTCGTTTCAAAAAAGTAAAAGCCAAAAAAGTATTAAATTATTCCAGGAATCAATTACATATATGTTGTTCTGACTACAACAAAAATTTCTTTTAGATTAAATGGCATTATTTGAGTTAACAGGAGAATCGTTAAGTTTACAAATGTCATTTCCAAGGGCTGTAAGATGAATATAAAAGATCGTTCGCTTACTTGGGTAATGTTAAAGCTGCAAGATATTAATGTTTTTCTTCGCAAATAATTTAACATTACTTAAATTTGGCGTCGTCCCTAAGCTATGCGACTTAATTTCAGCTTCTTTAGAACCAACCCCTCCCCCGCGTATGCCATCGTGCCGATTTCCATTTTTTTGAGGTGAGTTTTCATAAATAGTATAGAGCCAATGTACGCAAACGCGGCGCCGCGCGTAATTATTTAAATTTTCAATATAATTTAAGTTATACGTGCATTCGCAAATATGTTAAACTCTAGTCTACTTTCTACGCACTTATTTGCGCACCATTGCTTTCACTGGCCTCTTCTGCATGAATTTTAATTTGATCTACAGCGTACATTGGCTCTTCATGGTCCTCCTAAACATTACAACATACATAATAATGCAAAAATGTCCAAACGTATCAAGTAGTATCGAAAAATTTTGAAAAAGTGATTGAAGGTCCAAAAGAAGCGAAAAACATCGAAACAGTCGGCGAAATTCGGAATGCTTGGGAAAGTATCAGATGGTCGAAAAGTCGGAAAATATAAAATATGTAGTACCGAAAAACATCAACTATCGGAAAGTTTCCAAAAATATCGAAAAATATTGCAAAATCGTATATAAATTTATATCGATAAATTCGGAAGGCATCCAATAGTTACGAAATGCTTATCGAAGTCGATTTAAGTCGGAAAATATCGAATAAATGAGTGTATAAAAGTCAATAAGCATCGAATAAAATCGAAAAAGTTACACAATTTTATTAAAATTTATAAAAAGTGTTTTATATTTATGTCGAATTGTTGTATAAAATAAACCTTTTCACTCCTATTAGTTCTGCTAAGACAGCGTTTACACGAGGAAACTCTTCAAAGAAAGTTTCCCAGAATGTAGGCAAGAAGGGAAAAACGAAAGGGTGGTGTACAGAATTTGTCGTACACGCGAAATCCCTTTCGTTCTATTCTTTAGCTGATATTATGCTTTGAATTTACGTTTGTTGTGGCGGGTTGACGCAGTAATTGCTTTGAAATTTTCTTGCACAAGCAAATTCTAGTTTCCGTGTGTAAACGCAAAAGAAATTCACAAAAGAGAATAGACAAGAATTTCTCAGACTGAATTTGCTCGTGTAAACGTTGACTAAGCGCCAGAATAGATGCTCACACATTAACATAAAAAATTAAGAAAATTCGTCAAGATTTATCAATAATTTTTAGACTGGCAACGCTGTTCATGTTGTAGTTCGTACTTCCGGTTGGGTAAAATACGGTTTACGCGTTTTACTAGTGAAATTTTGAATGCAAAGTAAATGTGAAATAAATTAAAAAAGTGTAACGAAACCTTGTGAGATAAATAGTGAAATCATTTCAATTTCTAGTGTGCATAAAGAAAAGCTTATTTATAAGCAAAAAATATCAAAAAATGTGTTGGAAAAAGGTAAGAGAAAATTTGAGCTGCATATATTTGTGTGGGTGAACGAAGCGCCATGTTAGTAGAGTGACCACAGCATACATTTACAAGATGATTGAATCTTCCAGTCAATGAATTCATATATTCTAAAAGAGCTACATTGAAACAATGGTTTTAATAACACATTTTAAGGCATTTCTTAAATATATATGTTTTTGCTATTTGCGCTGCATAGATACGATAGCAAATGAAAATATTCATATAAATGTTGAGAAGCAAAATACATTGTCAATGTTGCCAGGTTGGCTCACTTTTTTTTCATGTTATGCTAAGTAGTGTTATCATTAATTAGAAACGTTACCAAAAACAACGGGTTGAAAATATTCACGTTCATTTATTGAATAAATGCAACTTTGTAACTCGTTTTAAATAATTCTTATGCGAATCGTTTTGGCAGTTCGTGGTGGACAATTTCTCCGAAAAAATTATCGCTTCACATCAGAAGTTAATGTCACTTGAGGTAAAAATCATATTATCGGATACTGATACATAACGCGATTAAAAATGTTTAATTGGGGTAAATTCAAATTGTAATAGACCCTGAAAACGAGTAATGTTGTTTTGATTTTAGTGATTTTTTTTTGTGCTAATTTTCTGATAGCTTAATGACATCATAAATCATCTGGGCATAAGTCGAGACATTTTATTTGTATTTTTTTTTATGGATGTACAATAAATATTGACATATATCATATTAAATTAACTAAAGCTTTAAAAAAGATATCAATATTGTTAGTCATGTGTAATGTAGAACTCAAGTCTAAATCTAAATATTGAGTTAGATAATAACTCTAAGGAAATTTAATTAGAGATAAAAACTATACAAAATTACAAATTAAATTGAAAGTTTTCAAACAAAACATATCGGATGTAAAATGCCTTATTATGCGTCTAACTACCTGAACTAACGTATTGTCCATCCAAAAGACAATTTTACAAAATTTATGTTGAGTAAAAAAAAAATTGTGTAAACTTTTTTTTATTTCTGTGAATAGCAACTCTAGGAAAAAACTTTATAAATAAAATGAGTGGAGTTAGTTTTTTTTTTTTTCAAAAATTTGTGTTCAATTTTAAAGTTTCTTCATGATAAATAACTATTTGAGTTTCTTTGAGAATTTGCGTACTTTTAGGAATTTTGAAAACAAGAACAGGGCAAATGGTATTTCAATATTTTTAAGACTTTTATATATAAAAAATTTTAAATCAGCTCATGGTATAGTAAAAAATAAATTAAACTCAAAATGGGCTCGAATAATATAAATTCTGTTGAAAATTTTTCAAAAACTCTAAAAAATTGAAGGCATTGAGATCCCGTTCTGATTTTGATACAGTTTTCCATGCTGTTTTGTGTAAATTAAAAAAAAAAAAATTAAATAAATCTACCTACCGATTAATTTGTGTGTTTTTGCCAATTTTAAAGGATGACTCAAAATATAATTTGTTCTATATAAAATAAAAATTTTAAAATTTGTTAAAACTGTCTTCTTCTTCTTTTCTTAAATTTTGAACAAAATTTTATGAAATGACTTTTAGCAGTTCATCAACTATTCATACGCTACTCACAAATAAAATCTCAAAAATCGGAGATCTTCAGAGTAAACTCCTTTCGTTTTGGCAAATATTGCCATGTATTGTGACTATGAATTTGATTTCCAGTCATTATTTCTATATTGAGCTTGATGAGGATATTCTAGATATTCTAAATATATTATATTCTCGATGAATATGACTATTTCGAAGAGCTGAAAAGCTTTAAAATGTAATCTAACGTTTTTTGCAACAGATGTGAATTCCGAATCTGTTACCCGTTTTAGTCCATCACGTCTGGCTTTCATGATCAGGGGGTTAAAATATGTATGTATATTTGTCGTTGCTTAAATTATTTCAACATTTGTTTCCGTAAAAAAAACTACATAGAAGGCGAAGATAACAATTTTGATACATTAGACAATACAAACTTAAAAAATTTATGTCAGTAGCTAAGGCATTAGCTAAAAATAAAAACAAAATCACTGTCAATTTGGCAGCATTTCTTTAACTTTCGATTCCCTAACTCAAATGCTCACTTTTTGAACAAAATTCGTTTTGAAACTCAATTTTCAAGATAAGCTCATATATCAAAATCCAACAGCATCGTTTAACTAACCTTTCTAAGACAAATGCGCAAAGTGCGACCCGGCCTTGAAATATTTTTCTAAATTTCCACTGACAAGGTCGAAGCTAAGTTGAAAAATACAGTTTTTCAAAGTACGCTCAGAAACTTTTGAACTGATTTTGAAAATTATTTATCGATGTTAATCAATATTATGTAAAACTTTTTGCTTCTCTCACAGTTGCCACGTCCAACTCATCCCACTTTTTTTTCCTATAGTTTTTGAGACAACAAACGTTCTAGTACTTGGTTTCCTTTACTCAAGTTACTTCCACAATATAGAGTCTTAAATTTCTCGCTGCATTTCAAGTCCCACATTCACTTACCCAACTACGCCTATTTTGTTTCCAATGATTACCTGTGCCACCTGTAATCATATGCTGAGTATAATAACAATCATAATCATGTCCGCCTGCTTTTCTTCCTGTGATTGTCAATAACTCCAAAAATTCTTATGCCGCATATGACGTTGGATATAGAGTTTTAAGTATTTAAAAGCGCTTTCCAAAGAGGCTCGAAAATTTTAAAATTTACTTCAAATGCATTTATTTTCCAGCTAAACTTCGACGTTGTGAGTGAAGTTACATGAAAATATTTAAGATTGAGTCGAATTTTGCACTTTGATAGTAAGAAACTAATTTTCTGGAGTAGTGTTGCACTAGAACTGAACTTTAAAAACTTTTTAAGCTTTGCCTTTTTTAAAATTTTTTTTGAAACAATATCTCAAAGACTATGGAGAATGGAATAAAATCCTTAAATCCTTTTTTTTTTAAAAAAGCTGTAATTTTATAAAAACAAAAAATAATTTAAAGGCTATTGACGACTATGTATTTGAATAAGGAACTTATTCGTTAAGGGTATTTTATTGTTTCATATGTTTTTTATAAATAATAAACCCAAATAAGCGATTAAATTCAAGCTTGGACTTTTGAGAACGGTGCAAATTTATACATTTTTTATTTTTTTAAATACAACTCAAATTGTTACATACAAAAACTATTTTTATTCAATAAAAAAGCTATTTTCAGTTTATCAATGACAATGATAAATGAATTTGTTCATAATCTTAAAATAGTAATTATGATTCCCTTTGAAAAATATGAATTTTTTATTGAAGGCGCGTAGGAATTATATAATATATATGTGACGGTACTTCCTCTATCGCACATATTACACATAACGTACCGCGTATGACGTGACGTCAAGGCCGGCGAAATATCTAAAACACGGGTGTCGAGTTGTAGACAGTAGTAGTCTAGGAAGTTGAGGGCGGCTGTTTGAATATTTGATTCAACTAATTGCGGTTTCAAGTGAAACGCTCTGGTGCATTTTCAAAAAGTTTCTGTTACCTTTTATGGCATAAAAATTTTGAGATCCAGAGGCTTCTAGAGTGCTCCAAGGTATGTCACTCGAAAACGCTATAAAAATTAAGTTATTAAAAAATTTACATGATTGCATTTAAATGGCTTGGATTCGCACGGGCTTTACAGATGGCTCGTAAAATTAAATTCGCGTGGTTGCCTTGACGAATAGCGCAAAAGGCGTGTGCTGCTCGGTCCGTAGCCCAACGTAATCTGATGGTAATGGACTCGATAATCGAATAATTGTGGCACACTGGGCTGCTCCCCCCCCTCCCCCCTGTGGAAAATATTTGGTATATCGATGCAGCACCACCTGGTGTTCTTGCACTGCTTAATATTCAAATTCAATTTATATTAATTTTTAATCGCTACGATCTTTAACAAATTGAAATATGAAAGAAAGATTTTTATATTCTTGAACAAACTAAATGGCACAAAGAAATATTGATAGAGCCATTCATAAATTTCGGAGATTCGACACCCACAAAGTTTTCGGGTGTAGAGTACTCTACACCTGGATTTGGTGTATTTTTCAAAAACAAATTTTTTTTAAAAATATTTTTCTAAGAAATTTTGGGACGCGAATTTCAAATCTGGTAATAAATTTTGGGCTCCAAATCTGGTAACCATTTATTTTATCAGATTTATTTTTAGTTTTGAGACATGAATTATTCTACAATAATCTCAATTTGACGTCATTCTGCAAAGCAAAAATAATAAGGATTCAGCAAGCAGGCGATAAAATATTATAATTGAAAAGAAAAAAAAATAAATTTATTGTATCCAAAATCTGCTGCTCCCTATAATGTGACGCTGCAGGTTCGGGCCTTTCCGGCAGTACGGTTCTATTAATACAATTTCAAAATATGTATAAAAAAGCTTAATTAACTCTTTAAAGTACACAAATCTCTGACATGGAGGAATTATTTCACTGTTTTCCGGATTCATCATTTTATATAATCCGTAAAAGGCTTGCACGGCAACACAAAGAGGATTTATATATTTTCACACACGTGTTTTCTAAGAAAACCTTTGATATCGATGCTAAATTCGAAACTTTTTTCGGGTATACACAAAAAACCCTTTATACTGAAGTTCATTTGTCTCGTCACAAGATGGCGTTAATATATATACGTTGTGACAGCATCCCATGTTCTTAACATTGCATATTTCCCACGAGTTTAACATAAACGTCAAAACTGTAACAAATCTTCAACTAAAATCGAGACTACTCAAAAAGAGAATATGCTGAAGTGTGAAATAAATTATGAGAAATCTAAAATAAAGCACATATTTGGAGAACAAGAGAGCCAAGCTAACATGAGCAAATTTGTACCAACTTGGACATAAATTATGCGAAACGGAAATGGAAAAATGCGTAGCATGCACACATGTGATTTGCGCGAGCACAAATCGTTGTGGAAGCTTCCTTCCTGTGGAGAGTTAAACCGAAAACTGTGAGCAAAAGAAGATGCTTCATTATGTTCGAACTGGAAAACTTGCGCTTCGGGATTTGAAGAATAAAGCGCGAAATTTAATTTAGAGGATTTTTTGTCCTAATTATTGTATGACATAATATTAATTTAACGTCAATATTATCCCTGATATAAATAAATGAAATCTCTGAAAAAACTTCAACGCTTTATTCCTTATAAACCCGAAGAGTATCGTACGTACATACGTTGACATAATTTTATTATTTTTAGTCTTCGGTTAAAGTCTCCACAGGAAGGAAGCCTCCACAGCGAGAGATGGAATGAACGACAGCAGCTTCACCGACAACATCAGCCGGAGCAAAAGCAGCAGATGAAAACTGCTTGTGATGCGATGATGAGCAGTCGGAGTTTGTGTTGGCTTGCGTACGCAACAAAAGACGGTAGATAAACGCCTAAAGTTGTGATGCTCGGATGCTCGGTTTTACTAAAATAAATTGTGTTCTTTAATTTTACTAAGAAAAAAAAAAAACAAACAAAAATACTTGAAGTGATGTGATTGACGGGGGTTATGAAAATATATACAGATTTCAAAGGCCTTAAAGTAGACAACGTTTTTTCTTTCGCTTTGCAAGCAAAAAGTGCGAAGCAGCAAAAGTTAAGTGCGTGCTAAATTATGTTGAAAATCGAAAAGAACAAGCATAAGCAGTAGCAGCACAGAAAGTTGTGAGCACATGCAGCGTAGATACAGCTGGTACATACGGATACGGTCGCGTGGAGAAGATATAAAAATTTCAATTAAGGCAATTACAACACTTTTGTGTAGCATACTTTAAGGTGCTTGTGAAAAACAGCAGCTAATGCAAAAATTATATAGTGAAAGAATAAAAAATTAATATAATAGTGTTGGTGATTTTGAAATATGCTTACTCTTACTTAAATTTATTTAAATCAAGCAAAAGTAAAATGCGAAATCGTAAGAAAAAATAAAAATGTATTAGAACTCTTGGCAGGAGTATTAAAGTACAACGTAAAAGTTGCAAGAAATTAATGAAAAACTATAAAAGTATGTTTGTGGTAGAGTTGCATATTCATGGAACTATAAAACTAGCAAGAATCTTAACTAATTAAGTTTTACATAGTTTTTGGCTACAAAAATTTGCATAAGACCTGAAACTTTTCAGATTAAGTATTTTGATGAGAAATATTTGTTGCATACTTTTAAGCTGGCGAAGTCCCTTCTGGCCAAAGGAGCAGTAACAAAATGTTATGCTCTAAACTTGAAATATGACGAAAAGTTTTTGTCGCGACAGCAAGATACCGGGATAAAAAATATTGAAATAACATTAGCTCACACACACATTCATAAATTTTCGACGCGTTTGTGCGTGTGTTATATATAAATGTAAATGTCAGCGACACCGTAGATTAGGATATGTTTAATACATTAGTAGTAGCAAAAAGTAAAAATTAATTTAAAAAAAAAACAGAGAATAAATAAATTTGAAAATTATAATATCAAATAAGAAGTAGTAGAATACATAGCGAATAAATAAAAAATAAAAAAACGGGAGAATCTTTTTTTTGGAGCAACAAGAAAAATTTTACTGTTTGGGAAAAAGTACCAAAAATAAAACAAAGCAACTCTCTCCCGCTTATCTTTACCAAACACTCTTTCTCCGCTCTGAGGCTACAGCCATCCAATCTACAACAAGAGCAAAAGTTTAATTTCTCTCCATAGCATCAGCTGAAAATGAAAACAAAAAGAAAAAATGAGAGACAACAGAAAACTGTTAAAATTCAACAACACTGAAAGAAATTTGAATTGTGAAAAAAACGCGCCTCGCACAACGGTACATTTGCAAAAAGACGCACGTTCGGTACGTGAGCTTTCTTTATTTTCAGCGGCCCTCTTTAAATCCCTATTTAGTAAAACGCTCTCTTCTCACAATCTCTTGTGTGCGTGCGCGCTTTCCTTGTGTTGGTTTCTGTCGTTTCTTCTGCATTTCGTTTGTGTGTTGTTGCTGTAATTTCTTTGTGAGACACGTCGAAGAAATAGCAAACAGCGAAAGAGGAAAAAAAAATGTGAATGTGTTAAGATGAAAAAGTATTA
This sequence comes from Meiosimyza decipiens, assembly GCA_963680825.1. Taxonomy (NCBI): domain Eukaryota; kingdom Metazoa; phylum Arthropoda; class Insecta; order Diptera; family Lauxaniidae; genus Meiosimyza; species Meiosimyza decipiens. The sequence continues at coordinate 56,663,110 of OY804261.1, read as the reverse complement.
GAAGAAAACGTAATGGCAGAAGCGGGGGAAAAGAAAAAGCGCAATCAAGGTCAGCAACATCTCTTCTAAAGCACCGGAAAATTGCATGAGGAAAACAAAAGTTATTACGATAGAACGAAAAAAATAGGAAGAAAATTAATTAAAAATAAAATAAGAGAAACGTTGTAAGACAAAAATTCAAAAATTATTTTTTAACACGCAGTGTGGAAGATTTTTTAGCAACTAATAGCAAACTAAAAAACTTTATCCTAAAAAAATGCTGAAATTTTGTTTATGTGGTCGTTGTCTTTGTCGTCGCTGTTAATACCTACGCTTGTGTAAGTTTTAATTAATAATATAAAAAAAAAAAATCAATGTTATAACTATATGAAAATTATAAATTAAAAGTTCATTATGAATAAAAAATAAATTTATTAAATTATAAAATTATTAGCAAAAAAGAAAAGTGTTCAGTGTTAAAGTGCAAAAATAAAATAAAAATCAAATTAATAAATGTAACTCATTGTTGTTGTGTAAATAATGTTAATCTTTTAAAATATGCAATTATCCTAAATAATAAATTAAATTTATTTATAATCCTGAAAAATGAAATAATAAGTGCGTAAGTTAAAAAAATAAATTGTTATTTAGCCGAATTTCAACTAGAAAATGTTTTTGTGAGGATTGCAAAGCACAGCAAAATAAGGTAGGCTCCTTAAGATTAATAATTAATGATATGAAGCTATTTTTATGATTTTGGGCTTACCTAATAATATCAATAAGAATGTGCCTAACAAAGGCAATGCAAAACATTCAATCTTAAAAAGTGACCTACATCATATATGTTGGGAAGCTTCAAATAAACATTTATTTGCATAGTTATGCTTCGAAAATATATTCTTTAGGATTTGTCCCATATTTTTGTATATTGTAAGGGTTTGGTCTCCAGAATAAGTCAACTGCCTATTTTTTACATAGTATAAAATTAGACTACTATGGATAACAAGAAATCTGATGTAAGCTTATAGTTCTTAAAATTAATTTAATTTATTCGAATAAATATTGCACATTGATGAAACGTTACAAAAAGTACTAAGACGATTTTTTATTTGTTGGAAATATGAAGTTTACCTTTTAATATTTTATGTATTTTTCCAAAACAAACAACAACTTTTTCTGAGCACTTTTGGCACACACAAAGTTTTAAAATTTAGAAAGTTTAAAATTCATTGAAAAACAAATATAATTGATTTATAGAAGCAGTAAGTTGAAACAAAAACTTGAATTGGAGATTATTTTGGATGTAATTTAATGTCGATATATGCCAAAATGAAAAATTCCTTTAACTTTTTCAAATAGCAAATTTACTGCTTTTCAATGATATTACATACATATGTAGCGGAAGGTGGGGCAAAGCGGTATACGGGGCAAACCAGTATAAAGTGTATGTATATCCTTACGCTATAACGCAAACTAATGTAAATATAAGGAATTTATTTTTGAGAAGTGTTCATGTAACTGCCAGGTTATAGCAACATTTCAACCTTGCGTTGTCGAGAATCACGAGGCTCATCAAAATGAGTGCGGTCGGTGTAAAAATCAAAGATTTTCGAATTAAGAAAATTCATTTCATACGAAACATTTAACCAAAAGGCAGTATTACATATTTATATTAGTGACATTCATTTCTGTTGACAATGATTTGTTTATGTTGATAAATATTTGTTTCATGCGTCTGTATGTTTACAAAAGTCATGGGGGCAGAGTGGTAGGGGCAAAGCAGTATTGTTCATCACTTGATTCCGTAATTTTATCCAGTTTTCTGGAGCTTTGAAAAACACTACTGCTACTATTCGACGGCCATTCATCACATACAAAAAACATGATTTTTATTCTTCAAAAATTTTTAAAACAAATATATAATTATCATTTTTTATATATTGCACTTCGTATACCGCTTTACCCCACCCAAAAGCATAGCAGAAGAAACGTACTTTTTTTGCATTACAATAATAAACATCTTCTCTTGAGAAAATAATGAGCCTCGTAACCTTAAAAGATTCGATATAGATCGAACTAGTAACCGGCATGTTTAACTGCGAAAAAATTTTTTTTTGGTGCAAACTTGGTTAATCGTTAGGTATAACATACGAATAAATTATAAATTTGTGAATTTTGTAGATTTTTTTACTTTTTTTTGCTCATGTTTTAGTATTGGGATTAAAAGTAATTCTCAGCTTCTTAGGTCAAAATAAACATCATAATGTGTGTATATTAGACTTGGTCGAAATTTAGATTCATCTCAAAACCGACTCAAAAGTTAGAAGGTTCCTTAAAAACGATATCTGAATGCCTGTTTCCGTTCCGAGAAAAACCAATGGAGCATTTTTGGTTCTAAAGGTATTTCTTGGCTAAAAAAGTGTTTTTTGCTCATAACTTTTATTTCAGAATCGATGCCAGAATTTGTTTGAAAAATAAAGATTGCGGTCTTGCAAAAAAACTTTACTCAACAAAATATTAGCTTTGTATCATTTTAGCCTTTTTGGAAAGATAATTTGCTCTTTTATTCAATGATATAGTTATTCATTCTTTGAATGAATAAAAGTTACGAATTCATCGATTTGCTTGAAACTTACAGATATTATTCTACGTTCAATTCTAGGGGACGCATGATTTTTTTCTTTTGCTTAAAATTATAAAAAAAAATTATGCAAGGACTTTTATTCAACTTGTCGTTATTTCCTTAATAAATAACGGAATTACATAATTTTTTTTCAAACTTTTTATAATACATATAATGGATTTTATCACAAGTTGAGATTTAGTGCAAAGTAAATTGATTTGTAGAAAATATTGCTAATATCGTAAACCAGAGGCATTTTTTTCAAACTAACAAAACTTTAAGTGCATCAGCTTTTTTTGACTTGAAATTTTGTTAATCAACACAAAAAGGCTAAGCTATATTTGATAAAATTACCAACCATCAAAAACGGCTTGTTCTTGATTGAAACCATTTTTCTTAAAAATCAACAATATAAATTTAAATACTTTTACAATGAACATATGTTATATTAGTACAAAACTGCTGATAAATACTTTCTAAAATTGCTTTAAGATCTATCTTCTATACATACTAATTATAACAAGAATGATACCATCAAAAAGATAATGCAGTTTAACGAAACAGGATTTGAGCGCGTTTAGTATTTATTAAGCTATCATATCAACATTTATCTTTTTAATACTTAAATTTACTTTAATTTTTCACTACGTTTGCCGCAGATGTTTGATATCAACTTTATTTAGTTTAAAGTTAATTAATACTGTATGCATGTTAACAAAGTTTCCAAATTCTTATTCAACAACTTTAATAAAATTCATAAAATTATGTTAAGCATATTTCCAACAAGATGGTGGCAACGGTTCGTAAATACAAAAACACACAGAAAACAAACAAAAGCACATGAACAAAATGACGATAAAAACAAAAAAATCGAAATAATAAAAAAAAAAATTTCGGTATAAGTGACTTTTTGTCCTTGTGGTATATGTAAAGTCATTGATTGCATTCATTTTCTATTACATACATATTTTTCATTCTAATGGATGTAAGATTGTAGAAAGAGAATGCTTTTTTTTCCATAATTATATAAATATTTTATAAGCCATTGACGACATAAAATATTTCAAAAATTAAATTAAAGCTCAAAAGATCATTTCATCATATGATTCTACAAATGTTAATTAGTTTAATATTTTACTTAAAACTAAATTTATTTCAAAATATTTTCAAGCTAGCGATATGTATTTTCTTTGTCAACCTGATGATTGCTTTGTATAAATAAGGAGCTGTCCATAAAGAACATGGCTTAATAAGTGGCCTATATAAAATAGTTGCTAATTTTATTATATAATGCAATTTTATCAGAGCCTTTAAAATAATGTCCCATAAAAGATATTTTTCAATATGTTCCTATTGGTATGGAAAGCAGAAATATCTGTTATTTGTCGCTGACTTCAAATCTCACATCAAAAATTATATGTAGGTACTTCTATTGTTTTCAAGAAAAAAGGAACAAATGCCAAACGTTTTAAGTTGAGAACTTTCTAACTTGGACCGCTTCAAAATTGTGGAACAATAGTTAAAGGCTTTAGAGCTATTTTAATATTTGTTTAACACTATCAGTAGCTATGCAGTGCTATGTATTTTTATTTATTTAGCTCTTCTGTAGTGTAGGACTGATAAAATAATAACTCCATAAAAACTTGATTAGTGTTCGAACTATACAGTATCACACTTATCTTTGTTCTTTAAAAAATGGCACTTTTAACCCTTTGTTTATCACCCTCTCACAAATAACAAATTCTCAACCAATCATAAACTTGAAATTCACAATAATTAATACAAGTAAAAACGTCTTTTTAATTTGAATAAATAATGTAATGTCTTGAAGCTCCAATTGTAAAATTTACATGAAACATAATTGACATTTATCTAAAACCATCACTTGGTAAAGGTTGATCTTGAGAACCTCCAACAAAGCTACTACTGTGGCATAGGAATCAATCAGCTACCACTAACACGAGTATGAAATTCTATCAGACAAGCCCTACCATAGTCAGCTCCGGATCAGGCTAGAAATGGCGGACCCTATCACAAACAGCCTAATGTGTATATTATCTAGACCTAAAAAGTGGAAACGTATTAAAGAATAATGGATCTGGTATGGGAAAGTATAGCCAAATTCTAGCCCTAACTGGAAAAGCCCGAAGAAACTTCGTCCAGTTTTGATTAGTTTTGTGTAATCATGAACGGACCTTACACGGTTATGAAAAAGACCGTAGCTGGCTAGCCTCAATATCCCCTTTTATAGAAAGCCCTTTAAAAACTTACACAACCCTGATCAGCTTTGCAAAATCAGGAACAATTCAGGCTAGCAGGTATGGGAAAGTTCAGCCATATTGTAGTCCTACCTGGAAAAGCCCTATTCAATTTTGTTCAGTCCTGATTACTTTTGCCTCATCCGGAGATGGCTAGCCTCATTAATCCCTTTTATGGAAAATCCTATAGAAACTTATAAACCCTAACCAGCTTAGCCAAATCAGGTACGTCTGGCTCCATGCCTAACCTAACCTACCAGAGCCTAATCTGATTACTTAAATCCGGATCGGATCTCTAATAGGACCAACTATATGAAATCTGTACGAAAATTTTTATTCGGGCTGATCAGTGCCGCATCAGGGACATTAATCAGTATCATATCAGGCTTGCCTGATCCATTTAGCCAGACTCCATTAGTTACCAAACCTATCGGGGCCACATCCGATTGCTTAAGTCCAGACCGGATCTGTAATAGGGCAAGTCCTATGCGATCCGGATGAACATTCCTACTCGGATAGCTCGTTAAGATAAAGTTTTCTTTAACTTTTTTGATCTTATGTGACTTATTATGCTGTACAAAGGCTTGATTGGTAATTATAATGTTTTCCCAAATTTTATCAAATTTCCCATACAATTTTTTTTCGTTTTTTGTGATGAGCTGCTAAGATTCATAAAAAATAAATTACACTTCTTAATCAAAGCCATAAAAACAGCAATGAATTATAAAAAACTAAACTTTGACTTACTTGCAAGGTAAGCACCGTATACTAAATATTTTCAATTTAATAAATTTTAATCATGTGCTGTGTCGGTATACTGAAAATATTATTAAATATGTAAACGAATGAATAAACCAAAAGCACATCAAATTATATTCAATGTCGATTGCATTTCCCACAGCAATAAAATAAAAATAATGCTTTTCTATAAAGATTTCTTAACAGTTTAAATGCATGCGTAAACATAAATATCCCAGAAGTCAATTTAGAAAGGCCTATACTGAAAAATGGCTACCAGCACACGTAAAAATGTTGTTCATGCGAATATGCCTTCTAATAGCAAAGTTGCCTTTATTGAGATTTTTGCATACGCTATTGTACCGTCCAATAGCAGATCTTTTATCAGGCTCTTAAGAAGATGGTGACGCTAAATGACTTTCATTTTTACAAATTGTGATCACATTTGCTTCGCCAATTCGTGCAGTTTCCCAAATACTTTTATGACCTTTTGCATAATTTCTTGTACAATGGTCCGGATTGGTTTTAATTGAAAGATGGTACCTGTTGACTTGTTCTATAAAATAGATTATATGCAAACAGTCGGGAAGTGTAACCTAAATGCATGAATATACTTTTTGCTGATTTCGACTTGGCAGTGAAAGGGGCATGCTAACTTTTCTCTCTCCCACTTGAAAGTTAGTGTGGTAGGCATAAATTTCTTCTTACCACAAAAGGCCCATTTATATCGTTTCCGCTGAAGGCCTACTTTGCAAGGCCTATTCTATTGCATATTTTCTAATATCGAAGAAATTATATTTGAAGGGAAAGGACTGCTGCTTCCCAAAGAAGACCCTCGAATAGCATACTATTCTTTTGCTTTCGCCCAGTGGGATGACTTACAGTAGTAGCGCAAATATCAGCAACATCACCAACACTCAGCACCACAATCACTACCAAACCTTTGGCTACATAAAATCCTTCTGCGGTACAAACGTGACTGAATTTTTAATAATTTTTATTGTATTTGCAGTGTAAAAGATACACCGTCTGGCAAAAATCGAAACATAAAAAATACCTATTATAAGACATTGAGAGAAATGATTGAGTTGAACTGTGTATTTTGGAAGAAATAACACAGTCTGTATTGGCTTATTTTTTTTTTTTTTGACTTTCCCTTTTTTGATAAAAACAAATTGAAAATGATGGCTCAGATAATTATGACATATTAACTATTAAAATGTATTTTGGGACATAAAAAAAGAAAAGAGTTTTTTCCCAAAATACACAAAAATTTATGCCTTCCATATTTTTATGTAGTTACCTGTATACTCAAAATCATTTTGCGTTAAAAATCGGCGGTTTGAAAAACAAATTTTTATAAAATCGATTTTATTTTGTAAGATATTATAAAACAACGAGCTTTCTTCTATAAAAGTAGAATTGCAGCTAAAGCACAAAAAGAGAAACCTAAGCCAAATTACCCAACAACTTTTCTTTATTATTCGCAATAATTTCTTCATAAAATATTAATCCAATTTACAACTTCTTTAAACTATATCCTTAAAGTTCATACAACTTTTTTTTTGTTTTCGTGCGATTTGACGAAAACTCCCCTAACGTTATTCCATTTTCAAACAAAAATATCTCAGTATCATGAAATGATTGGAAAACCTCACAACTGACTTACTCGTGTCCACAAAAATGACTCAGGCCTAGTTAATCTACTAATTATATGTATATGTATAAGCACCTCTTTTCCAAGCAATAATTTTGATAACCATTTCTCTCTGTGTAATATCTATTGTTTTATTATGTTCATCTTTTCTGTCCTAAACATTGTTTCAGTGAGTAGCAAATAAAACATAAAAAATTTTTTTCCAAACAAAATACATACAAATGTAAGAGATTTTATAACAGTAAATTAAGAGTTTTTACTTCTTTTATTACATTTGTAATGACTTCCGAAACATGATCCAATTACATACGCCCAAAAGCCTAAAGGTGAACTAAAAAACAAACAGCAACTGTTTTAAAAACAACACGAACAAAAAAAAAAAAGAAAACAAATAACAAAAATATTAACATGTGAACAATATTTTTTGTTTTGTTTCTCAGAATTTTATTAAAATCAACTTAATATGAAAAAAGAACATTATTATTTTGCCCTCATTTTCAAAGTTGCACAATAATGGACAGTTAAAAAAAAAGTACTGCAATCAAAGTCAAAAATTTTGATTAAAAGAGTATTTTACGCCATACCACGTGTTGGTCCAATAAATTTTCCATATTATATCTTGTAACATTTACTTAAAAAGTTTTCATCTTAGTGACTTAAAGCTTTTAGTTGTATGTGTGGAGTCACGCCTTGTTGTCTATTCACTTTTTACTTAGTTGCGTTACTTTGCATGACTCTATTCGTATAGCAATTTATTGTCACTGAAAATTTTGAATGAGTGATTTGAGCGAGTGGCCAAGTCATTCCTAGAAGTGAAATTTTATTGTGTTACTTTAAATTGCTCTCTCAGCATTATTTTTAGAAGCTTCTTTTCGTACTAGAGGTGTCATGAACTCCTAAAATTAAGCCCCTTTTTGTTTTATGATAGTCCGAACTCGTAATATTTGGGTTTAATTTTGTTGCACTGCTTTAAGTTATGCTTGAAAGCTTTTGCTCGTGTAGGATGTGCAATGGTCTCTTGTTAAATCGTGTACCTTTTTTTCTGGTGCAAGCCCGAAGCAAATCTTTTCTTTGTGAAAGCATACGCTATAATGTGAATATCTGCCACTTAAGGTGTTATTGCGGAATTTTTCTAATTTAACACTAGAGCGAAACTTACATTTACTCACAGCTTGTCAACTTCAAGATAAGCTATCAAAGAAATAGGCAAAGTTTACCCAAAGTATATGTACAGACAAAAAAAAGTAATATTTTACTGAAAGATTCAACTCAGATAAAATCATGTGGGCTAGATTTTTAGATGCTATTACATCTCAGAGAGCATATAGCCTCTACAAAATTCTTCGATTGTGCACGTTCATAAGCGAGTCAAATTCTATTTACGCCGTTTGATTTGCATGGAAATCGAATCTTGTCGAGATCTGAGGAGCGATTTAACATAAGTGGCTTTCAGGATATTTCGAATTCTGTGAAGATACTTAATTAACACCGAACACTTGTAAATTGTGTAGCAAAGCGTTTTGGTTAACCACGCTTCACAGTCACACGTAAGCGTGCTAACTCAATATTCGATTCAAAAATTTGAGCTTTGTTGACAATTCTAAACAATACGAATTTGAACATATGTAGGTGCTTTTTTATTCGTAGATTCTACGTCTTATAACGCTGGCTTAATAAGTGGAAATGCCCACCTCAGTAGATCCGCCTTAGTAATAAGTCTTATAGAAGTCTTCCAATCATAAGATTTGTGTACTGCAACTTAATTTAAACTTTAAACATTTTAATTTCTGGTTATCATCAACGGTTTGAGGACTATAAGTCATTGACGTTATTGTTATTATTTCCCACTTTAGCGTGAACTCTTGTATGTCTCACTTTTGTGAGAGTTTTACCACAGAAATTAGATGGCTTTAAAACGCTTCCTTCATTGAAATGTCAGCGGCTCCAATTTTAGCATATATCTGTGCCAACTCCACACTTTGGCTCTGCTTTTAAAGCGAGCCCACTCTATTCTTTTATCAAGGAGTAGTCCGACGCCGTCCCAATGACGAGAGTATTGAAGTTTTACATAAGTGCTGATTGTGAGTACACCTGAACCGTTCGATCGTACCATTAAAGATGCAATATATTGCAATGCTTTTTTTCTGTGAACACTATTTTTCGTGGGACTATCACATGCCTTGGTTATGGCTTTAGTTTTATTAGAATAAAGGGTCCAAGACCTAAATTTTGCTTTTCTTTGCAATAAATTTTTTGTGGTTTCTATATTTCACCACAAATTTTCTAATAAAATTTTTTTTTTTTATTTTGTTAAGTTCACACTCTAAAAATAAAGTTAATAAACTTCAAAAAGAATGAGTCTGAAAACCTTGGCTTGGAAATTCTATTGTGACACAAATTCAGTGGATATTGCGGCATCAGCCAAATATTTTTCAAAGAAATGTTCAAGTTTTTTTAAATTTTTTTTTCACTGTGCCACGTATGCAGTATTTTATTGAAAATTTAATACCTACATAAATGTATACGTACTTTAAAACTTATTAATTCAAGGTGCCAAAAATCATGAAACTTAACAATGATGCCATAGGAGTGTTGCCGCCGAAATCAGAAACTGCATCGATCTTTTATGTCAACTTTTCCAACTTTTGGTAGTTTTTTTACATTGATGAACGCCATTGAAATGCATTTGGTGCGCAGTGCATTTTGAAATCGATTGCATGTGTGTAGAATGTGAGTGTGTAATGGCAAATGGGATGCACATTTCAATGTAACAGAGCTGCAAATGAATAAATTTCTTTAGAGCAAATATTTTAGTGAAATGTTTGTACTGAAAAAAAAGCAAGTATTCAAAGTATTTATTAAATTATTAAATAAAAATAATTTGGGGCAGCTAACGAGTAAAGTCATAACACGGTATTAAAACCATATACATGGAGTATTTCAGACAAAGTTTAATTTTTTTATGCCTTAATAAAAATAGCCTGCTCGTAATTTATTATTGTAATTTTAATTCATTTTTCGGTTCAATCTGTTTTTAGAGTTTGATAAAACTTCAAACACGTAAACGCCATTTATTGTTTATACTAATGGATGATTTTCGTTATGTATTGATTTTCTTAATACTACTCGATTGATGTCGTTTTTTTGCTTAGATGCTGCTCGGGTTTTATCAACTTTTTTGATGTTTTTTTAACTATACTTATCGATACGTTTTGGTATTATATCGTAACACACTTTTCGAAACTATTTATTTAACTTTTCCGATATTTTTCGATACCATTTAACCATTTTTGATGTTTTTCCGCGTTGAACGATTTTATTTGAAAACTTCAACTGAACTTTTCGATGTTTTCCGATACTATTTGATAAAAATTATTGACAATTATGTAGTTTTTTGATATAGATTCTGATGTTTTTCATTACTTATTTATTTAAAATATTTTGAATTTTATCGACTATTTCAATGCAATTCGTTGCTATTCGTCTTTATCCTGTTCTCAGTTTGTCAATACTTTTCAGCGGGTATTCTTTTTTTTTCCGTTGTTATCATAGATTTTTTCGAAATCTTCGACTTTTCGAAGTTTGTCGAAATTATTTAAATTAATTTGATGATCTCGATGTTCTTTGTTGACATTTGATACAATATAGGTCAATGTTTTCGACTTTTTTGATGATCCTCGATAATAATCAACTATTTTGGTACTTAATTAAATCAGTTGTTTTTTTTTTGGTCTAAGTATTTAGTACAGCTGACGAAATTTCTTTGTATAACCGAAAACCACCAAATTTTTGATATTTCCCATGTAATTTCTTGATTTTCTTTGCTCCAAATATAGACTGCATTGAAAAATAATCTTTCTAGGTTCAATCCCAAAATGAGGGCCGCTATTTTCTTAGTTTCCTCAAACCAATATTTTTGTATTTTTATGTATAATTTTGAACCTTATAGTTTAAGGAAACTTGGGATATAATGAACAGTGTAATACATACATGTACCATATACAAATATTTGGCTTGAAAATATAATTATTCAACGTATGCTCCAAACCATTGACAAAAAGAAAGGATATTTAAAGCATTTAAGACGTATGCATCAGTGAGTAGAATGAATTTTCGATATTTAAATCTGAAGAGGTAGTGACACTTATTAAACTTAAACTTCAGATAAAGAGATCTTTTTACCACTATCTAAATAAAAATCACATAATAGCTTTCAAACTGAAATATTTACGCTTCGTGAGAGAATACCAAAACACTGAATTCAGCTCTGAGATAAAGTTTCCAAGGAGCTATACATAGCTACAGCTGAAATGTTTTTCATACAAAGACATTTATATTAATATTTACCTTATAAATTCAAATTTAAAGCTTATAAGAATTTGTTTTAATAGAGCAAGGTATTTTCCAAAACATGATTCCAAAAACGGTAATTTAAATTTTTCAATAAAATCGCAACTATTTTGCATACTTTAATATTTTTTCAAACACACTGCCACTCCTGAAATATTTGTGTTACTAACTTTGTCATTTATTCAAACTCTTACAATAGACTTTAGTAAATATTTCAATTGGCTTTCAATGTGATTTTATGGCATTGGGACTTCATCATTTCAGAAATTTTTTTTACTTTAAATCAAACGACGGCTAAATTAAACTTTTCGCGGTTGAGTTTAACTTTTCGCCGTACTACAATAATGAGTTCCCATATGGGAATTTCAGTCAAATTGTGTGGAATTCATTGCAATTACATAGATACTCGTACATACGAATAGAAATTCTCTTCAAAAATTGTCTGTTATTGAGTTAGGTTTATATTTAAACCGTTAAATGAAGATTTTTATGTCAAAAATTTGCCAAAAGCTCAATGAAAATGTGTGACACAATTTGCTAACTTTGACCTTCATTATCAAAATTAAATGGTGGTGATATTAAAATAGCACGATATTTTTTCATTTAAAGTAACTCCTTGACTCTCACATGCCATTTCAATAATTCATAAGGATGGCTCTCGTCACAAAACTGTAGGACTTTAACAAGAAACAAAGTTAGTAAGTAAGTATTGAAATACCCTATCAATAGTGAAAGTGTGTTCCGACTACCATGTCACGTTTTGTTTGGTTTGAGCAAAACGTTTATGTTTTTGCTTGTATGATATCTGCAACGGCCTCTTTTCAAAATCTGCCCACCTTTATTTAGTGCTTGATCAAAGCAGACTTGGCTTTTATGTGTATAAAATTTGATCTCATTCCCTTAAATAATCATGTCAGCATATAGTTTTGAAGTTTTTTTTATTGCATGGGAGGTGCCACGCTCCCTTGCAAAATTTCAAACTTTGCCCAGATCTTGCCGAACCATTTCTATTATTTGTATTAAAATTTGTTGCAGTACCTAATATACTACCCCCTTATAACGCCTCCGTTTCAAAATATATGTGCCCACTTTGTTTCTGGTACTAGGCTAAGCCATTTGCTGTACTTGTGTGATTTGAAAATAGTTAAATAATAATTATTAAAATAAGTAATTTTTTGAGCATTGTGCTTTGAAGATTATTCTTGTACGGGAGGTGTTACATCCTCTTTGTCGAAATTCATAAGTTTTCAGTAAGAGGTTGTACAAGTTATATGACCATTTCCAAAGTCTTATTTATGTCCAGAATAAAAATACGGTTTTTTTGATTTTGATTTTTTGATCTCGTTCTCCTTATTGATTTCCCAGGGTAATAAGATGTCTAACGATTCTGATAGAAAGAGATATTACGAGGACATTGGTATTGCAAATGCAAATGTTATATTAAAAGCCATTTATTTTCTTTATTTATAAATTACCATCCCATATAAATCATGCTATTAAAACGCATAATTACCTTTTTCTTGCATTATGATTTTATAATGAACTCACTTGTTTTAAATTCGCTGTAGCAGCATTTCTCATTCACATAAATCCTCTAATTTAAAATGTAAATTTTGCAAGAATTTCATTTTCTATATTAACAAAAATTTCTAATTTCAAATTATTTTGCATTTATACAGCAACTTGAATATTGTGAGTGAAAGAGATAAAATACAAGAAAAAAAAAATAATTGAAATATCTACTAAAGTAATGATAAAACAAATGAAAGGAAGAGAAGAAAAGTAAGACAAAACAAAATACCATAAACGTAAAAGAGTTTCTTCTAATTACGGAAGAAATCTTCAGGCAGCGTGAACGCCATATTCTTTCTGCTGTCACAAGAGAAACATTTAAATTTTAATCCATCGGCATTAAAGACGGTGATGTCGAGTGGTGGAGGCAGAAATGACAGCAGAACTTAGAAAATGACGCTGCGGATGTGAGGCACATTGATGTGCGTTACAGTGAGAAATATGAAAATTTCATTAAGTAAATAGTAGAAAAGAATAAGGTGAAAAGACAAAAATGAGTACAAATTCTTGCGGCGTGTGCTGTGGGAACGCAATGCTGTTTCGATATGACAAAAATTCTGATTATTAGTCTTAAATTCAAGGTCGAGAAATATCGAATTGTTGAATTGTACTGTATATAACGAAAATTACATAAAAAAGAAAGTATCGAATAACATTGCATAAACGAATGGTATCAAAAAGCCCAGATCAACTTAAAGCGTTTTACTTGTAGCGTTTTTCAGGCGGAGGTTATATCAATAGAGGGGGTAGCATCCTGGCTAAGGAGGAATGTTGTATCCAAAAAGGATATAAGCATTTTCTCAGATAGTCAGGCAGCTATCAAATCTCTAGAATCAGTCTTCCTAAGCTCACTAGTGGCCCAACCATGTCGCTCGTCTCTAAACGAAATGGCTCAACATTTTAACATTCACCTCATCTGGGTGCCTGGGCATAGGAACATTGACGGCAATTGCAAAGCGGATGAACTTGCCAGACAGGGGACTACTGCACAAATTCCTCAGGACAAGGAAGGTATTGGCATGCCACTTGCTACCTGCAAGTTTCTGCTTAAAGTAGAAATGGTTAAAAATGCTAATAAAAGATGGACTGAAGGGTGAACTTGTAATATAACTAGGCAAATCTGGCCGAAATGGGATGCTAAGCGTTCGTCAGAACTAATTTCTCGCACTAGACATAGTGTCTCGTCAGTTGTCGCAGTCATAACTGGCCACTGCCTCATCGGCAAACATGCGGAGAGATTAGGTGTTAGGTCCTTTGACTTTTGTAGAAGTTGTGGAGATGTGGAAGGAGAGGAAAATATTAAACATCTTCTCTGCTCCTGCCCCGCACTTGCTGATAACCTGGATGACCTTAGGCATGTTAGTATAGGTCAGCTATTTAGTTTCATTATGAAATCTGGTTGGTTCGACGAGAAGGTATAGTTAAATACCCTGTGGTATCACAATGGATCACATTTGGTCTAAGTGAGTCGGTTTTTCATAACTGACTGCCACTCCTACCTAACCTAACCTAACCTACTTAAATCCAATATAAAGCAAAAAAAGGGTTTAAAAGTGCAAGCATATCAACGATGTCGAAGCAGCCACTACACACCGTATTTTTTGCTGAGGCTATCAACACTTTGTGAGTTCCTTTCTTCAGTATTCCCATGTTTGCTCTTGCAATTGGTACCCGCTTGAAAAAGCTATTTTATTGATAAAGTCTAAAACAAAAACATATACTATTGTACTTTTTTTCGGTAGGGCTTCAATATCGCACATATACAACACACCAAAGACTTCATACCCTTCTTCTCTGCTCATTAAAAATCCCCTCGTCAAGTCTGGCGTGCTCAGCTAAAATCATGTGTGGTCCTTTCCCGTATGTGCTGAAATGGACTTCACTATTGTAAAATATTAAATAGTACTGAAAAGTATCGAATAAATAAAGGTCGATGAGTAAATATCGACTATTTTGTAAAATACCTAGAAACGTAAAATCACTAAGGGCAGCTATAATCACAATCTATAGTGAATAGAAATCACCATAACAATCGTTTTCTCAATTATAATCATTGGAGGAACGAAACCACTATGAAGTCATTGAAACTGGAGATTTTGAAAAGCGCAGACCCCAAACCGTTATATGTTGGACCGTTTTTTTCAAATAAATTTACTGCACAAGCCGATAGAAAAGGCTAAAATTGGATTTTTTTAGGCTGTATTTTGGTTAAATTTTTGGAAAATATTCTATAGTCGATAGTGGACTGTGGTGAAATAATGAAGAAATGCTTCAAGATGAGTTTGGTTGATGAGTACTTTTCCATTGGATAAATGGGAATAATAGCTACTTTTCTTGGAGATAAAATTATAGAACTCTTCATTGCTGCACCAAACACTCATTGACTTCGGTGTCATGATGTGGCAGCACAGCTTTAGAATTATTGACTTCAGTGTCTTAGATAAAAGGATTGTGAATGAATTATAAGCTCACAGTTTAATTTCGACAGGATATTTCGAAACCCATTGTGGAGAAGGAAAAATTTTTGAAACTATTTTAATTCTTAAGAACGCAGATAACGAATAAGGAGCTGCGAGGTATGTGAACTGACGAAAAGCGTACTGTTGTATGCAGTCCGTTTGAGTTCAAATAATAAAGCATTGCCCACTCGGCAAAGGGGTGGCTGAAAGTTCTTATAAAGATGTCGAAGAAGAACGTTCTTATCTTGCCAGAAGCAATGAAGACGTCTCTTCTCGCAAAACCATGCATGAGCCTCGTGCAAACTTAGCTATAGCATTGCAAAGCAGGGTCTGTCTCCCTTTTAGCATTTTTTTTGTTGAGAAACACTTTGACGTCAACGTGATTTTAAAATTAGCGTTTTTTTTGTTGAAAAAACTTGTCAAAATTAGCAATATTTCAAGCAGCTTTGGAATCCTTGGAAACATAAATTTATGAATCATGTGGAATGGGCATGAACGCTCAAAAAGCTGATATTGTGATCTTTACACATAGGTGAAAATTCCAAATTTTATATCAAGTCAGTACTGTTCCATCTGCTGCACTCAACACTTAGCTTAATTTGCATCCTCTAGTTATTTACGCTAAAGAGGTTGAACTAAAATGTGCTGTTAAAGTGAGAAAAATGTGATTTTGGAAAACGAAATCTAAGTCTATATAGTCCCTTTTTATTAAGAAATGTCTCTTTTTACCACAAATGAAAAAAATTATTGAGATTTTGAGCTGCAAGAGTAAATGTTGAAACGTTATTTGATCAAATTGTGAGCAAAAAGTTATTCAAGCTAATAATTTCCACTGTGCGCAACGACGTCCTCACTATGTTGGAATTATTTTGTCAGTGCTCTGCCAACGCAAAAAAAGATTTGCTGTGATGCTCAAATGTTGTTTGTTTGCATGCACATAACGTTCTTTTTGTGTGTGTCATTTTTGTTGCCATTACCGTTGTTGTTTTTGTTTGTATGTCATGCGGATGCTTAATAAGGACTTTTTTACTTATAATTTTTTGTCTGTGTGCTCTCGAGTGGTTTCGAAAATTCGGCAGCATTTAAAAAAAAAATATCAATTTAAATTTTTCTTTGTTTCGCTATTAAAGAAAACTCAAACAGAACCAACCACTGCACGTTTTCAGAGATTATGAGAATGACAATACGGCCAAAACAAGCAGAAATTGAATGGCTTAAAAGCAGAAAATATCGTTAATGGTTCAGTACACAAAGAAGACCAAACAACATAAAAGTACGGAGGTGGGAGTGCAGCAGGCGACCAGTGGCAAAAATACAATTTCATTCGTTTAGCAAGGGAGGCAATAACATAGAATTCAATTTAGTTGGAAATGATGTACCAGATTTCATGCTTATAAGTGCCAACATGCTGTGAAGAAAAAAATTACGTAAGGCCTTAGCAGTGAATTTAGTTTACTTGTGATATATTTGGTCAGGAAACTTAAGTAAGGTTTCCAAGAACATTAAATACTTGCACATTAGAAGCGAGAATAGAAAGATTTTTTTTTGTTTAGTGAGATATTCTGGAACTTAAGAAAATTATTTAATTTTCGTGAGAAATATAAAAAGATGACAAGCCTCTAGGAGTAAATATTTGACAATGAATTGTCATTCAAGCATTACAATGCTTTAAGTGAAAATACTCAGAAATTTTTATTTTTTAATGACGCAATGGCCAACTAAAGGCAACCACAGCATAAAAAGAGCTCACTGTGTCCACTTGTAAAGGAGCATTTTTACTCAGTGTAGCTTGCATTTAAAAGCAGGAACTTCAACTACATATGTATTTCAAACACGTGCTACACGTGTATTTGCAAAAGTTCATGTGCACGATTATGTGCTAAAGTTCGTGTACCACGTGTGTTACCTACCACAAAGCGATTTCTTGAGAAATTCTCACGAAGTAACACCGTAGAACTTGTGCTCATTGAGTGATGCCACGCCCACATGTCAAAACCCACGATTTTTCGTGCAAAAGATGACTTTTTTTGTTTATGCTTTTGTGGAAAGTCTTCATACATTCCATTAAAAAAAAGACTTATTCAAGATCATCAAATTTTTTCCGGTCAGGAACTTGTTATTTCGTGACTTTAAATTTAATTTCATTGGAATATGTTTGTTTAGCTATAAAAAAAAAACATATAAATTCATATTTTGTATGAGGTATATCTGCTGTTAGAGTTCAAATTTAATTTAATTGGAAAATATAGAAAAGTACATAAAAGTACATTGCCCTTCTATACATTCAAAACTTAACATCAAAACAAACAAAAATCCTTTTCAGAACACCTTCTCTTAATGCGGCGTAAAGTATTTAATTTTTTCGAGACCTTACTGTTTTTTTTTTCTAAATAACTTTTTGTAAACTGAAGAGCTTGCACATAAAATACTATTAAAGTTTTAACTAAACTCTTTGTTTTTTATGATTTTAACTTAAGTTATACGTAAAATGCGATAACCCTGTCATACGCAGCTTGCATATCTTCACTTACATTTTTCTAATTTTTTTTTCCAATGCTGTGTCATAGATGAAATTATGAAAGTATTTAGTGAGTAGTTGAAACATGTATGTGCTTCACAAAATTCTGAAAAAAATTATTTCACTTCACTCTAGCCCACATGCATCTTTGTTGCTAAAATTTTGAATACCGTGCTCATAAAAAAAAAATATAACAAAAAAATCTGGTAATACTAAAAAAAATGTTGTTTAGATTTTTTTAAAACTTTCCATAAGAAACATACTTCAAGAAACATACTTGAAACATAGTTTTAGTAGATTTATTTAAAAAAACATTATTTCTTAAGTTTCTGAAAGCTACTACCTGAATTAAGAAAGGTTGTCGTCAAACATTACGTTTCCTTCTTCCACTGAGAATTTTCCTAAGCATTACTTATGAAAAGTTTAGTTAAAATCTTTAATCTATGTAATGATCTTTAACTTGATATAATGGAACAATAACTACTCTTAAGGACTTATAAGTTAGTGCAAAGAAAAATTCCTCAATATGAGGAAAAATTGTTAACATCAAGGAAATTCGTATATTGTTGAGTAAGCAGATAAAGTCTGGAAACACTGCTGTTTAGTACGAACAAATTAAAATTTTCTTTTTTTTTTTGAATGATATTGACCCACTCGAGTTCCAAAAAAAGTACTTCCTCACTGTATTAGGAGATTATTGCTATCGTTACCAGCTTATATATACCAATATCCCAGCAAATATTTAAGACTTTGGAACTGACCACTTGAATAAGAATTAAAGCTCCAAATAATTTTCGTCCTTGACTTTGGATATATTACGAGTATATGTAGCAGTTTTATAACAGTTACAAAAATGTTTTGACTTCCTTATTATGCGACCATAGGTCAAAAGGTGCCTTCATTTGGTTCATTTTATATTCTTTAATATAAGCTCCAGAATAGGGTGTTAATGTTGTGGAAACATTAAATATTTAGGCAAAAATTATATTTTCGCACTCATTTGTTTGGTTGTTTTTGTTTTTTTTTTTTGTTTGCATGACTTTCGCTGCTTCTTTTATCTGCTGCTGTTTGGCATTTGTATTCTCTTTCGTTTTGCTGTTTCTGTTTCTGTTTCTTTTTGTGTGTTTTTTTTTTTTTTTCAAAAGCTTTTCAGACAATATTAAATTACAAAATAATGCCACTCATGCAAATTACATTTGAAACCCTGAAGCTGTACGTACCCAAATTTTTTCGCTTTGTTTTTGATGTCCTTTTGAAAGGATATTTTTTGTGTTGTTTATAGTTTCACGGATTTTGTTGTTGTTGTTGTTTTGTTTGGGTAACTGCTCTACTTTAAGGATTGACTTAAAACGTTAAGTTTTGTTGCGTTAATAACGTAAGTTGAAGCGATACTGTTTAGCATAAAAGATATATAATGCACAAGAATGTACACTCAGATAAAATTTATTTAAAAATCAGTCGACTTGAAGTTTTTCTTTAAATTAGGGAGCTACTGAGACAAAATTTCAAAAATTTAAGCCCGTTAGAAAGCATACCGGATTTGTAACTACAATGACATTACTATATTTTAAGAATGCGCTTAATCTCCCCTATATGCTTTGAACTTTGAAACGCTAAATCGGGTGCTCTGTTTGTGTAAGTGCAACGAAACTTCACTAGATCATTAAATCAAGGATGTGCAGTTCGAAACTCGTTCAGCTTTCTCATTTCCCTTATGTCCGGGCACCGAGCAGAGTTCTATAGCATGCTGTCGGATTGAACGTAGTGATTTCCTGCAGTGTTCTACACAGCTAGACTTCACGACTTTAGCATTTGATCGCTGATTGACTGTTCACACATATGGTAATGATGGAGGGAGTAAGCTCCCTGTTTTTTATCACCTGTGCGGCTTGACCTATGACAAAGATTTAAACTGGGTAGTCT
Source organism: Meiosimyza decipiens (assembly GCA_963680825.1). NCBI lineage: Eukaryota > Metazoa > Arthropoda > Insecta > Diptera > Lauxaniidae > Meiosimyza > Meiosimyza decipiens. The sequence continues at coordinate 56,643,033 of OY804261.1, read as the reverse complement.
AAAAGACATCTCCACAATTTTCAAACTCTATGCATAAAAGAACTCACAAGACTATAATCTGGAAGCTTATGAAACTTTTGCTTTTAGTTTTTTTTCAAAAATTTTTTCACAATGTAGGAATGTCAAACGTGAGTTTGTTGTTGTTGTTGTTGTTTTTGGGTTTTGCAAAATAGCAGAGATCCTTCATTAAGCTTATATACATAATTAAAATTAGGTGGTTGCGCAACTAATTCAGCTGTTTATTTTCCGGTTGCTGTTTCATTGCCTCCAACTATTGTCCTTTTTGGGCTCTAACCACTACGTATTAAGCATGCAAGGACACTGAAACTTTCAAGTGAAGCTGTCGCTGCAAAATTAATTAGCCTTAAAGAAGATGTTTCGCATACAGAAAGTGTGAAAGAGACAGCTGCGAAATTTATAGATAGATATATAGAGTTTTGGCAAATGAGGTTAAAATGTAAAACGTTTGTTGTGTTTTTTTCTGTTTGAGGTCAACAAACCCTTAAGGACCATCACTAAGTAGCTTCTTAAAATATACTAAATTTGAGCCAGTAAAACTAATATTATTTTTTGGCGAAGTTTTGGTCACCATTAATGACAGCAAAATAAAGTGCCTCTTTCTTTTTTTTGTTTGTGTACTTAGGATAATGATTTTGTGGGAAATGAAAAATTTTTCTCCTGGCTCCACTATCCTTTTATGTACGCGAGAAAAGCCAGTTAATTAGCTCACTTTTATCATGCATTGTTAAATGAGGTACCTAAATGACTGAAAATATTTGACCCATGAAAATGATGCGTAATTCTATAAAGTGAAATTGTAAATGGGACGTCGTTTCATATCAACCGAATTAGTGCTATGATCTAAATTTGACGCAACATAAAAAAATCGGATAAAGATCAAATTGCTCGTTGACAATTGTATTTTTACTTAAAATGGTTCCCTAAAATTAACTACTTGAAGGAATATGTTTCTATACGTCGAAGTTTTTGATATGACAAGCTTGGATTAGAAGGTAAAACTAGAAGATGATAGCTTATCCCTAGCAATGACACCAGCATTGTGAGAACGTCAATGAAACAATGTTTCTAGCTCGTAAGCTAGTTCCATCAGTTTGCATTTTCGCTGAGACTTCTTGAGCATCGCAACAGCCTCATTCGATGTTTTTTAATGCTTGTTAATATTTCATACTAATGAAACCAAGTGAAATTGACATAAAAGAAATATAATATTAAAACCTGGCCATGAAAGGCTTATTCTGAAGTAAATAAGCACAAATATAAAAAAGCATGACCCTCGAAGTTTCTTCTCAACATGAAAAGAGCACTGAGCTATTAATTTACGCTGCTTTAATATCAAGACATGAAATGATTTAAAGTTTCATAGTCCAGTCTAATCTCATCTATTACTTACATATATTGAAGGACGTATAACAATAAAAAAAATGACAGATATCGAAGAAATTTATCATATTTTTCAACGAACGTAAGCTCATCTCATCAGTTGCGTGGCCTATTGATACAAATAAGTGCTAATCGGATGGGATGAAGTCTGGTCAGTAAGCCGCATGAAGAAAGGCTTTTCGGTCTTCCAACGCGTTATGAACTAGCTTTTCCGTATGTAATGCCATGTAATTGTCATGGAGAAAATTACATTTTTTTATATATTCTGGTCGTTTGCTGAGGAACTGTTCAAATCGATAAATTGTTGTTGGCATTTATTACTAACCGCTTATAGTAGGCTATAATGGATCACACCCTTCTGCTGCCACCAAATACAGATCATCAACTTCCTGTCAAATCAATTCGGTATTGTCGTTGTGTGTCAATATCATCTATACCCTTTTCATTTCCAGTAGCGATGCAATGCAAAAACGACTTTCTTTTGTATCATTTGGGCAAAAAACTAAAGGAGTTGGCGAAAGCTTTTAATTTGGCACAAATTTTGATATATAGAACATAACAAAACAGTACTATGCAAACACTTTTCCAATTTATCAATTATGCGAATTTGACACTTTTGGGTGGTGCAACCAAATGCTATATATTTCAGATCTATATAATACACACTGCATTGCGCCATCTGTTTTCTTAAATCTGCATTTCATTCTTGTATACTTGCCGGGTAGTTTCTTGTTAGGTTATTATTTCCTCCGAACTAACATGGTGCATTATGTTTATAGAGACCATCACATGCGCTTTGATTTAAGTTTAAAAAATTGTAACTGAGATGAAATAGCTAAAATAATAACTTCGTTGACTATATAAGAAAGTTCGGACACAAACGCACGGCCTAGCAAGTTCGAAAAAATAATTCAATAAAGAATGTTTAAAGTAATTAAATAAAAGTTCTGAGAAATGACTTGATGTAAATTGTGGAGTAGCCTTCAGTGGTCATATGAATATTGAGACTATCCACAATAGTATAGCAACTTATTGGAATAGTTAAGCAGTTTAAGGCTGTCATTTCAAAATGTTATTGTCAGCGCACAAGCAATAACAACAACAATAATTATTACATTTGAAATGTAGTTACATTAACAATTAAGTAAACTCATCAAGTCATTAACATTACATGCAATAATTAAATTTTAAATTTACATACAGAATAGGAAATCAATAATGCATCACTTAAGTGTTTCTCAACTAAATATGCAGCAATAACAACATCTAAGAATAAATGATTGCAATCCTTAGGTGACGCCAACACACATACACATAAACACTCACATACACTTGAAACACGCTAACCTAATCACATTTACAAACGCAATGCAATTTACTACATTGTAATGCAGTTGCCCAGTTGCATATCAGAGAGAGTTGTAGTAACAGCAGCAGAAGCAGCAGAAGCAGCAGAAGCAGCAGAAGCAGCAGCAGCAGAGTAGTGTAAGTGCGAGGAGGGTTGTGTTGGGCAGCGAAAGCAGCCACCTCAGATATTGTGCTATAAAGTATAAACGAATTTTCCATAGCTGCATTGCATAACATAAATATTCAATTATGAATGCAGGCAACCACCAACACTAACGTATGGCGTATGTACCCAGTAGGCAATTGTGCAAAGTTTCTCGACAGGATTACTGCTCTGTTCTCAAAATACACTTTTCATAAAAATGTGTCTGCAGGCAGCAAGCGTGCTTTTATTGATAGTTTCGACACTAACGATATCAGGGCCTTTTTGCTTTCAATATTCGTTTTTAATTCTAAGTTAACTTATTGGAGTTTTTCTCAAATATTTTTAATTTGTCTTCCAAATACTCTGTGAATACAAAATATAAAATATCTATTTGAAAGCGAACGCAGAATACCAACTTTTCCCCTTTTCAACGAAGGTCTAACTCTCTTTTCCGCGGAAAGCTTACTTTTATTCTGTCATTTCGATGAATTCAATAAAATCAATGACAAAAGACCTGGTTTTATTCAAAAAAAATCTCTCTAATACTTCTTTATTCTGATTTTTTCCTACTGGGTAGACAACAGGCGGACTTACAGACAGACACTTGCAGTTGTTGATGAGGGAAGTAGAGTTGTCGTAAAGGAAGAGGGCAATACACTGAATGAGACCCAATGTGGTAATTATTGTCATCAGCTTTTTGTTTGTCTCATGAGATTAATCATGATGACGTAATGCGACATTTAAGTGTAGACACATCATCTGTAGTATGGGTGTATCTTTATAAGCGAATGACTGAGTGTTCGTATATATCATATAAGAATTGCATAAGAGAAAAAACACACGTTGCAGCATCAATTAACTGAGCTCACAGCTTTAGGTCAAAGGTAAAAAAACTTCAGCAGGTTTGGTATACACAAATCATAATATGGCACGGTGGGACTTAACCAGCTTTTAATAAAAGTCTTAGTTGCACCAAAAACTTTAATTGGGAATTATTTCGGATGTAATATAGCTTTTTTTTATTAATTCCATATTCAATTTTTTCAATGATGTGACATGCAAAACATACCCATGAAATTTAAAAAGTTTCCGATTTTGCTTAAGTTTTGACACGTCATAGTACTTTAACAGGTAGCACCACATTCGAAATTTCAATTCTCTAGGTGGTTGGGGTCTTGAGAAGGAGCCATATTTTGGCCTAAAATTAGCCGTATTTAGTCCGTTTTAAAAATTTTTGTTCTAAAAGCCCACAAATCTTAGTTTAAAATTATGGATATAATTTTTTTTTTGTTATTTCATTTACTACACACAAAAAATAATTTAAGCTTTTGGACCTTAAGACCTTTATTTGCGACCAGATTAAGTGAAAAGGGCCTCAGTATAATGTAACAACTTCGAAAATGGTGCTCCAAGTAGAGGTCTTACTTATAATACTTAAGGTATACTTTATATTTTTGACATTTTTATGCCCTTCAAAATAAGGTAGCACATTGTGAAAATGGTTGACCAAGTTCAGAGCTATTAAACATTGAATCGGCTGTTTTTGCAAAATTGCGAATTTTCCAAATTTTGGCATAACAGTACTCAGAATTCTGACTATCTAGGGAGCTGAAGTTTGTGCAGTAGGGGTTATCTCTTAAGGATTTTTGACGTGTGAAAATTTGAGAGAAATCGGATGTTTATTAAATTTTATGCGTATGCTGCACGTGTTTCATTCGTACGTAGTATCATTAAAAATCAGCAAATATTGAATTAAAAAAAATAGCTGTAGGGATTTTTTTCCTTATGATGTATATCGACTATAAATAAATTCCCAAAAAATTCCCCATTCAAGTTTTTGTTGTAACTCAAGTATTCATTTAAACTTGGTTAAAGCCACTGTGAGGGTGTATATTATGTTTATTTCTTTTCAACCTTGCTTAGACTTATTTCCGGGGCACTATCTAAGTTAAAATTATTTCGCCGGAAAGATTTGAAAAAAAAACTGTGCTATTTTGTTTCAAGATTGTGAATACAGTTCTTATTAATTCATAAACTCAATTTTTTTAATTTACTCAAAAATGCCAACTTGAGTATTGCAAATGATTTTAAAAACTTTGAAAAAGAAATTTTGAATCACATTTGCTTGGATCTGATGAAAAAGACACAAATCTTATGCGTCGGTTATTATAAATGAGCTATACCACATTAGCTGCTAGACAGACATTCACATATATCAGTTACGGTGTAATACACCGTAAACATTATTTTTGAGATATGACAATTCATCTAAATTTCCGAAATTTTTTTTTAAAAATCGATATTTTTTTTAGAAAAATCTTTTATTGGCAAACAATATTTTTTAATACATTATTACGCTATTTGCAATGTTGACTTTTATTTTGGCAACTCATTTTCATAAGCAAAAATTTTTTTATAATTTCATCCTCATAAATTTCAAGCAAAAAAGTTACTAATCGCCTGTTCATTTTAATATCTTAAAAAACTGAAATTTAAAGCCACAATATATCGAAAGCCACATGAAATGCTATAAATCCATCTTTAGCGCGGTCTTTCTAAAGACGACATTGTAAATTAAGCTTGTTACTCTGGAACAAATCAATCGATTTGAATGAAACGTTGGCATATTGACGTGCATAAAATGAACTTAAGTCAATCGTTTGGAAATTTTCAGTCACATAATTAATTCTTTAATTAAATATCTAATTGCTTATAAGCCATTTATTAAAAAGTTTTGAATAAATTGCTTTTATGAAAGCTTCAAAACGATTAATTTAAGTCCAACTCATTCTCTTTAATACGCCAAAGTTTCAGGTTTTCGTTTTGTCAACATTTCGATATCATGAACGAACATCGTTATTTATTGATATTCATTTTATTAGAGAAAATTACAAATTTTTCTTAGAATTTTTGAAAAGAGGTGAATTTTAATAAAATAATAAGTTAATATAAGCAAATTTTGCAAAAAATTAATTTCATCTGAAAAGTATATTGGGAATGTGCTGTCTGAAAATAAGTCCGTCGATATGTACATTACTTGCTGTTATTGCTGGTTAACAATATGATCAGAACTTGAAAATTTTATGAAACGATAAAATTTTCCTTGTCGTTTTTTTTAAGTAAATTTTTTTCATGGAACGGAGTGGCAAGTATGTCATTTAGCCCCAGCCACCAAAAACCCAAGCTCCACCACTGCTGTGCCTCTCTTGGATTGACAAATTAAGATACAGACAGATGGATGCATAGATAAACTCTGGAAATGATGCTGATCAAGAATATATGTGTATACTTTTAAAAAACCTGCCAAGCTTCTTTATTTGCATTACAGATGGAGTAACCTAAAGGATGTATGTACCTTGTGTGTATGGTACAATAAAACAGAAAAATGCACAATAGCCAGGGCATCTTCAATAAATAGTATTTATCTATTCTATACTTAAAGCATTTAATATTTAAAACCAACTTAAGTGACGACACACACGTAAAATGCTTTGAGTTCCCTTTAGTAACAAAAATGCTATTTTTCTTAAACTTCATCAAAAATTTATGCAAGTATTTCGGCAAAACATTCATTATGCAACAAAATTTTAGTGAACTGCCTGAATTATAACATTTTTGCTCAACTATGGGATAAAAGGCACAAAGAAGAGCACTAAAGTATTCTACTTTTATACCCTACACAAAGAGTATATTAAATTTCTCTTTCCGTTTGTAACGCATAGAACAAGGTGGTGATAAACAAAGCAATATATGTGCATTAATTTGTATAGTTCTTGTAGTAAGTTAATTGAAAGTTGGTACTTGCAGCTAACTTGCCACGCCCCTTTATAAATATCCACCCACATTTCCTTCAGAGCTTTTTGGAAATATTTATGTGAAAGTTGATTATTACCTAATATATGGTTAATATAATAATATATAGGTACATCACAACTAAGCCATGGATGGGCCCATTGTGTACCCGATTTATATATTGTCATTCAACCATTCCGATATTTTGATAAATTTCACAATGACTTTAAGATCTTTTGATGTAAGTTCATTTAAAGAGTTGAAGAAGAAACTGCCGAATGCCTTAAAGTGTCGTTTTCCTATCGAAGGACATTCGCAGAGAAAATGGTAAATAGTTTCTTCAACATTTGGATCTCTGCAGCCCCTGCAAAGGTCTCCGATTTTGGGTAGACCTAGCTATGCGGAGTGTTCGCCTACAAAATAATATCCAGTTTTTACACCAGTCAGGACGCTCAGACGAGTTCTGTTTAGTGAAGTCGCAATAAAGTTTCGTTTACCATCATAAAATAGGCAAAGTGATCTTGGTGTAATAAATGTCAACAATTCAGACCATCTAGAATTAGCCTCGCAAAGACACTGCAAATGTATGTTAATTTTAACTGTATTTATTGGTCGCTTTATAGACTGATCAATAGTTGGACTGCACATAATTGAGCCTTCCGTGTCCAGTTTGTCAGCATGATCATTACCAACAAAATTACTGTGACCTGGGACCCAGCACAGAATGACGTCACAGCGATTGCTTAAATCGCGATGAGCTGTTTTACATTTCAAAACTAGTTTACATTTAATAAAGTTTGAGTTAATTGTTGTAATACATCGCTATTTTAACACCTAATTGTAGGGGCTTAGGTATTAAGTAAATAGCAAGTGTTCAAAATTCCAAAGACCTCAGCTTGAAAAACACTACAAAAATTTGGTAGCCTATATAATTCGCTCAAGTGTAACATTTTCGAGTAAACTCCTGATCCATCTCCATCAGTATAGATCGCTATTGAATTATTTAAAGCTTTCCACCTCAGCCTATCAGGTATTATCACTCTAAAGCTGGAAAAACAGTCTAAAGTTGGAGCAAGATAGTCTGTGCCACCAATGATATTAAACCTGATTTATTTCATTAAGATACTGTTGTTGCAGTACGGTTTTGATCACCAAAAACCAGTTTCTTTCAGTTTTAAGACAAACCAGCAAAAAATAAAAAAAGTGGGCGGGACTGTGATTGCGAAAATAGCACATTTCATGCAAGAGAACTCGACAAACAAGTGCTGAGTAATTTAACGTAAAGCACAGTAGAATATTCTATCCAAAAAACTATCCTCTAAATACGAATTAAGACTTTAAAGCGAGCATTTGTAGTGTAGGGTATTTAATTTTTGGTGAGACCAAAAATAAGCTTCCTTACTATTTTTGCTTTTTTCCACATTGCATTGCACATTTTGAAGGCAAGCCGGAGCAATTTTTTTCTCTTCTTTTTGTGCTATTTTCCTAACCCTTTTTTGCATTTAAAATGTTCACTTTCATAGATACTTAAACAAAAAGAAAAAAAAAATTCTCACACAGCTTGTGTGTATTGACGTTGTTGAAAAGTTTACATGTGACAATTGACTATCACTGACGCACTGTTAGTTGCTGAAAGGATACACACACACATAAACATTTAAGTTAGGGTGTCTTCTTAACATGTAAAGGAATAAGTTGTTCGAAGTGGCTACTAAGCCGATAGTTGGGTGATTAATTTTTATTTATTTGTCGAATGTTTTTCTTTAACTTGTTCGTCCACAGCCAAATATTTTAGCTCTTTTTAATAAAAAGAAGACTATCGCTTGAATAAATGTAAATTATGTCGTCCGAATTCGTTGAATTCCAAAAACAGCTATCATGCATAAATGAATTTGTATGAAATTTTTCTAATATTCCAGGTTCACCATAGTTTTCGTATTTTCAAAAGTTCAAGCATCACTGATTTTTATTGATTTTCTATATCAAAGCATGATTATTATATACGTAAGGCTCTCAAGTAGGTACTAAAGACAATCGTTTAATAGCGTAGTAGTCCGATAAATTGAATGGCAGCTGTTTCTATTGGACATTTTGTTATTATAGAGTTTTGCAAGTCGTGGCTAAATGAACTCAGTATTTAGTAGCAAAGTTTATAAGGAGGTCAGTTTTGAGTTGGCTTGTTATCTGTGGCTTTTTGGATTAACGACTCCAATCCTTTTCATTTGATTTCGAAAAACACCACTTCTAAAGTTAGAAACATGGATGAAATATATACGAAATTAAATTTGGGCTTCAATCAACCGCATATATAATCCAAGTGCAACGATGGTTGTTCTGAAGTCACAGAGAACGTAGATGATTCTGCCATCATGGTTACCGTCTATACTCTCTCTGATGCAAAGTTTATTCATGTGTACTTCAGTCTATATGAAAGAGTTACTACAGATCATAAGTTAGTATATACATTAGGGTGTTTATTTTGAAAATTTTGTAGATTTGTTTGCCTACATTTCAGTAAGGAGCTTAAAAATAACTATCACAATATTTGAGCATCCTTGCTCATACCTGTAAGCGGCGATTACAGAGTTTACTTAAACGTAGAAAAAATCTGCCTTAGATGCTAAGGTATAACATTTTAGGTACTCGTATTTTAGTTGTATGCGAGGTGCCAACCCCCTTTTATCAATCCACGACCACACTTTTCGTGAGGCAGAAAATACAAGCAAAAGACATCCGAAGGGTTTTTTTGTGGTCCCAAAGGACTACATATTTTAAAATTGTGTTTAAAGAAAAGTCTCCCAAATTTTCAGCTTCCTAGGTCAAAGTTGTGAAAGGCGCTACCGGTATAGTCAAAAAATTATTTTTTTTTATAAAAAGATCCCACACCAATCCAAAATTTATATAAAATTTTATTTATTTTATTTAAGTCACACTTTGATCAGCGTGATCCTTTCATGTGAATCCTCGTAACATTTTTCACATTTGTCATATAAATTTTATTTGTTTTCTTACTTTTCATATTTAAATACAAACCTGCCAGCATTATTCTACAGTTCCTTTAGATAATGTCCTGTCGATACTTTACCTTTACTTAAATCTTTTTAAATAAACTCTTTGTCGCACTCCTTCAGACTTGCTCCAGTGTCATGCTACACGATATACGTAAGTACTTGCAACATAAAGCCTTCATTAATGGATTTCTTTCGACCCGGCTCATCTTCAACAGCTACTTGTTGTTTGTGTTGTTGTTGTTTTTCTGCCTGCTAATACATTTCAATAAAAAATTTATCGTGCTTAAATATTTGTGCGAAATTCTCGATTCATTATGACTGCCCTCACCGCCGCCATCATCACTGAGCAATGAATATTTTCCGACAGCACGAAAAAGGACAGAACGGAACTGGGCAGTCTCTGAATTTTTTTGAACTCAGCATTGAGTTTATGCTGCATACAAGTAAAAGTCAAGTACAAAGTACGTAAGTACTCTATTCAAAGAAGCGTTCGGGTAGCACAAAAAGAAGAAAAAAAAAAAAACATAGGGAAAGGAAGTGTAACGATCGTCATAACAAAAGCACGAAAAATGACTGGAGGCTACCTTTTTGGCTAAGGTTGAGCTGTGCAAAAATACATAAGTGTGAATGCATGAAATATTCTAAGTGTAACTCTTTGAGTCATTTTAAGGATACTTCAAAGTGTTGCAGCATGTTGATTTCAGTAAAGAAAAAAATTTTCTTCTTGACTTGATTATGATTATGACGGGCAGAGTTGTGAGAAAAAATTTAAAGGAACCGAAGGAATGTGGCAGGAAAAAAAAAACAGTTTGTTGATAATAAACATTTTTATTTACTTTTATGTGAATAACTGGAAATAATTGCAGTGAATGAAAAATTTTAAGATTTTATAAAAATATTCGTAATATTTTAGTAGGTTTATGTCTTCAATGGCATTTTGTTTAATGTAGTGCACAAGTAACAAACATTTTTTTGAATAAAGCAACATACATTTTTGATTGCTTTTTAATACTTAAATCAAGGAAAAATACAAATGACAAGATTTTTACGTCTTATGACAAATGGAGCTCGGGCAAGTAGAGTATGTAGCTCATAGGTTACACTTTCCCATCCTTTGAACTGAATCTAAACTGCACTTTTCTTCTTCGACATATGCAGTCGTTTGAGTTCTGAATATTTTGTTACATAAGGTCGAAGTTAAGTGTTTAAAGAAATATTATTGAATATTTATTTCAATTGAGCATTCGATGTGGCTTGACATCTGCTCAAAAATTTTGCACAATGTAAGCATCAACCTTTTGCATGTACACAAGATTTTTTTTGCTTTATGATAAATGGTGTCCAAATCTAATTTTCTGAGAATCTAGTGGAATCCTGCAACCGCATGAGATTTTTTTTACAATAAACTTTAGAATAAAGCTGTCTCACAAAATATAAAAAAGTTATGTGAATTTCTGAGTAGTCTTCTTTGGGTGTTTTTGGACCTCTGATTCTGCATTATAAAGCAGCTATAAGCTGAAATGGGGCTTTTAGATACAAATATCAACTTTGTGCGTTTTCATTACCTATTTTTTGAATCCAAATACGAATTTACAAATGAAGAACTTTTTGAGGAACGATTTGTTCTTTTATTATTCGAAATATTTTATTGAATGAAAAACGAAAAATACTTTCACATTGAAGTATAAAAAGTTTTATACAAAGTTAATTTGTATTCAAAAGTACAAGTAGAAAAACTATGAGTAGAGAAAGGTATCATTTGTGTATTGACTAATAACTTTTAACACTTTCCCTCAAATAGTACTTTTCTCTAGTGTACCCCTAACTTATTTTGAAGATACTTATGTTTTGAGTTTTGTAGAACTTTCGTTAATATATCCGCTTTATTATCTGTTGATGCCACATATTTTAATTCAAGTTTTCCTGCTTGATGTACTTCTCGAACATGGTGTATTCGTATATCAATGTGTTTACTTCTTGAATGAAATACTGGATTTTTTACCAATTGTTGTGAACTGATATTATCTCCATATAAAACCGTTGACTTCTCTACTACATTTTCAAATCCAAGTTCTTGAAATAAATTTCTTAGGTAAATTATTTCTTTTGCTGCTGTTGAAATCGCCATGTATTCTGCCTCAGTGCTACTTAATGCTACTGTTGGTTGTTTTTTAGATTCGTAAGATCTTGCTGCTACAGCTAACAGAAAAACATATCCGGTGTACGACTTTCTATCGTCACAACTTCCAGCCCAATCAGCGTCTGCAAATCCATATAGCATTTTGTTCGTAAACTTATACGATAATGCTAAGTCAATTGTATTATATAAATATTTTAAAATATGTTTTGCTCCAGCCATGTGTTGCTTATGACGATTTTTGTTAAATTGTGATCGGCAAAGAAGTCTCAAAATGACTTATTAATTGGAAACCTATTAGCTTTTGCTTAATGTGATCATTAAATCATTCAGATATGTGATGACGATATACGTAATCAAAATACTAAAGCTTCATCGGAAAACCGAACCGTAAACCAGATTAATAAGTTTATATTATTGAAAGACATTGAAATAACAGCTTTCTTGACGTGGCGAGTTATGAGACTTTGATCACCACATCACTGCAGTTCCTATCCATCATAAAATAGTTTACATTCTGTCTACTGCATATTTTCACTGATGAAGCAAAACTACAATGAAGCGGCAACACTAAACCCCACAGCTCAATCGAATTCAGATACCAAAAGTGAAAGTTTTCAGCAAAAAATATATCGAAGCAATGTGCAATGATTTCGAAGTTAAAGCCCACCATGCCAAAGACCTCATAAATCTTTGCACGATGTATGAAATGCTCAATAATTAACAAAAGATGTATGCTATTAACTACTACAGTTCTCTAGCTATTCATATAAAAAACATTTGTTGGTGATTATTGAAGGTTCAATAACCATACCTTGAGCAGTATTACCGAAGCATGCTGTAAATTTGAAAGACTTATGACTTATTGCTATTTCAAAAACACAAGGGTACAACAGTGATGGTATTTGGGTTATGTGAAAATGTACGGAATCGAGACTTGAAATGTACTTTTTAGAGGCCCAATGTACTTTTATGTCTTGAAAACAGAAGTTTACTAGGACATACTAAATATTTCTAAAAAAGTCATCACTTTTTCTACTTAAAAACTCTAGCAAGATAAGATCAGTTTCACATATTTTCCAAATGTACCGAAAATGTACTGAAAATGTGTTGAAAATTCGCCAAATGTACTAAAAGTGCGGCAAGTATACCGAATGTATTTACTAAAAACTTGTCAAATCTACTCAAAACGGATTTTCAGGTCGCAAATGTACCGGAAAAAGTACAAATGTACCGAAAATTCCATCACTGGGGTGCAACCATATTTGTTGTCCCTTTTAGCGTCATAGAAAAATCCAATTACCTATGCAAATCTTGAATTTATATGATAGAAAAGAAAAGTTTTAAGTGCTGGGATATTGAATTCCATTAAAACTTAAAGGTCAATGCCAGCCAATTTAATTTTTTAAAAGATATTGGGAAATCGCTTCGGAAATCTGAAACTTTGTACCTTTTCGAGCTTTATGTATTAAGTTACAAAATTATGTTTAAATTTTTCTGTACCAATCTATTAATATTTCCCTACACTTGCGAGTCATGACTCCTGTTTGCAAAGGATATTGATGATTTGGTCACGATCTCGAATGAAGAACTTTTTTTGGCTACCAACTTTACTCTGATCTCAACTGAGAATGACATTTGTCAGCTTTTTAGTGGAATCTGCACGGTGATAAATGCATATCAAAATCCAGAACATATCGAAATCCAGAACATGGAAATTTTTAAATTCTCGATTGTGCATTGCTGCTCCTGCTTTTCCTGTCGTTTTTGCTTTGTAAACTTAACTTTTTTAGAATGGACTTAATTGAATTTTCTAATTTTTTTCTTACAAATTATATAGAGGTCCCAAATTTGCATAATCATGATTACCATAATACCCGACCATGTGAAAGAAACTATTTTCTTGTCACTATTGACAACTATTGTCTACTCCACTAATTTAGAAATTTTCTCTCTTAAAACAAAAATTTCGTCGTATGCCATTGAAAGACCATAAGACAAAACAATGTACCATAATTTGTCTTGGAATTTCGAAGCTATCCTTAAGTTGGATAATGTATATCATTACATCATTACAATTCTTAGGATAAGGGAAAGCACATTCACGTCACGCTATGAAAATCTAAATTCAATATAAATTTCTCCATCTTTTTCCTATGGAAACCATGACGTATAAGTAACGCCTAATCATAAAGTTATTAATTGCATGTTAGTCATACGACATGTTGTTTACAAATCGCACTCTGATCAATTTATTCTCATGGCATTAAAGTTGATGCCATTTGCTTTCATTGAACTTTTAGATGTCGTTATGTCAAAGTAATTTAACCTTTATTTTCTACGACATCTCAAAGAAAGCCAATAAAAAATGCAATTAATATTTTTGTTGTCTACAACTTTTCTAATTTCTCTTATAATTTTTGTATATATTTGGTATCGTTGAATTCATCATCATAAAAGCAAAATGCGTCAAAGAATGTTATGTATAATTTTTTATTTCACATTTTTGCTCTTATTTTTTATTTCGGTGCGATGTATGTATTTAGCTTTTTACTGTTTTCACTTCTATTGCGTCTATATTACTCAATAAATAACTAAAAAGTATCTCGTTACAACAATGAACGACACAGCGGTAATCATTATCGTCAAATAGTACAACAATAGCAATGGTAGGAAAAAACAAAAGCAACAACAACACCATTGGCTAAAATACCAACAGCCTTGTGGGCGTAATGACATTTTCAAAAGCAGCATCAGCCACAATAGCGGCAGCGAAAAAACGCCGGCATTCATTGAGTCGTCAAATGTTTTTAGATGAATTTGCTAAAAAGAAATTTAATGTGTTTAATGTGTGTGCAATGGACTCAATTTTTAAAAGGTCATCAAATAATAAAAATATACACACGCTCTGTTTTTTTTTTTTTTTAATTACCGTAGGGAAATAAAAATTTAGCAAGTGGCTTGAAGTCGTGGAATAAATATTTTAAAGATGCAGAAAAAATCACATATTACTTAAAACATATCTATGCAGGTCTTAGCAATCATCTTCTGCATGTTTTGTGTTTTTAACCTAGTTGCATCTAAGTTGAAGTTCATCTTGACAACTTGGAAGGTAGGCAGAAAAGTGATCGGCCTAGGCAATATCATTTTCCTTAGGCGTAAATCTTAAATTATTTCTCAACATATTCCTTCGCTTAATAAATTTAATTCAACAGCTCTTCAGCTTAGGTCTCTTTTCATCTAGCAATTTCATGGCAACGCTACGGCGACAGCGTTTTTTTTTGTCGTTTTTTTTCATCGTTAGGTTAGGTTAGGTTAGGTTAGGTAATAGTGGCAGTCAGTTACGAAAAAACGACTCACATAGACCAAATGTGATCCATTGTGATACCACAGAGGGTTTGCTCTATACCCTTTTGCTGAACCAACCAGATTTCGTAATGAAACTAAATAGCTGACCTATACTAACATGTCTAAGGTTATCCAGATCATCAAATAAAAACAACCTTGTGGCGCTTTGTAGCGAGTGCGGGACAGGAGCAGAGAGATTGTTAAATATTTTCCTCTTCCTCCACATCGCCACAACTACAGAAGTCAAAGGACCTAACATCTCTTCGCATGTTTGCCGATGAAGCAGTGGCCAGTTATGATTGCAACAACTGACGAGACGCTATGTCTATTCTGGCCAGATTTGCCTAGTTATATTACAATTTGACCCTTCAGTCCATCTTTTATTAGCATTTTTACCATTTCTTTAAGCAGAAACTTGCAGGTAGCAAGTGGCATGCCAATACCTTCCTTGTCCTGAGGAATTTGTGCAGTAGTCCCCTGTCTGGCAAGTTCATCCGCTTTGCAATTGCCGTCAATGTTCCTATACCCAGGCACCCAGATGAGGTGAATGTTAAAATGTTGAGCCATTTCGATTAGAGACGAGCGACATTGTTGGACCACTAGTGAGTTTAGGAAGACTGACTCCAGAGATTTGACAGCTGCCTCTGTCTGAATAAATGTTTGTATCCTTTTTGGATACAATATTCCTCCTTAGCCAGGACGCCTGAAAAATGATCGTTATATTCGGGTGTTTCTGCTTCAAATCAGTGTTTACTGCAATTGAAGGTCCAAATTTTATCTGCTTAGTTTGATATTTCCGCTTTAAATTAAGTTCATAAAACTTGTTTCTCCACATTCCGTTCTAATTTTTCTGAATTTTTCTAAAATTATTCATTTGTGAAATCTATAGTTTCTTGTTTGGCAATGTCTTCGGAAGTCTAGACTTTAGAACGGAAGCAAAGAACTTTGCTTGGATTTATCTTAGAGCATAGTTCCAAGTATCGCATGTAAAATAATGAATTGTTTCCTCGAAAAATTTTTCAAGTACTCTCAAGTTACATTTCCTTCAAAGCTTAGAAAATATTAAAATATCTTCTCCAAACTAAATTTGTTATAAAAATTTATTATAGAATAATTAATAGATTTATCATGCGACACAAATTAACTTTCTTGGGAAAATTGATACTCAAACGCAATACACTTAGCCTCAAACAATATTTTGTTTATTTTCATTTATTATGACACACGAACACATACACAAAAACATGCATATACAAGGAAATTAAAATATATGTGCAAAAAGTTCAAAGCAATTGTTCGATATATAAAATTCATTTCTTGCTGATGTCATTGCAGAAAAGTTTTCAGAATCAAACACAAATTAAAGAACAAAGAGAAAAAAATTGAAAATAATTTATGAAATGCCTTTGTAGGCTTTTGTGGTGACACTCCATCACGAAATATATTTGGCAAAATAAACTATAAATTGCACGTAGTAGGTACCATAAAGAAGCATTTACATTTAGGTTCAGCATATACTGATAGATCTACTGAAGTTAAAATACTCCACAAATATTTTCAATAAAACTATGCGCACAAAAATATGCTACAAAAATATAGAACGATTTATACAAATTCCGTTTTATAGATTTGCTTGGAAGTTACAAAGCGGCTTTGTGCATAGAAGTACTGTACAAGCGTTTCTGATTTTAGAGAGTTACGTACCATTCAAAATATAGTTAGTCCATAAGAAAAAAAATGATTTGGCGCACCTAAGAGAGTGTCATAGACTAAAATTCACTTATGATCAAAATATGTGGTTCGATAAAATAATGAAGGTTGAGTTATCCCGAATATTTTTAAAAGTTTGTGTCTAAAGGTATCAATAATTTCACAAGCAAAGCAGTTCTAGTCGATGTTTTTAAATTTTTTACATATTTTATCGATACTTTCTGATACTTTCTAATAATTTTTAACTTCTATCGATTCTTCGATACATTTTAATGCTATGATAACTTAAAAGATAAAAATATTTAACTTCTGGCTTTGATTGTATTATTTTGCATATTTATATCATCAAGCTTTATGCAGGTAATTCGAAATTTCTTTTCAAAATTACGTTTGCAGATAATTCTTTGGTGAAATGGCGTTTTTGGAAATAGTGTAACTTCTTTGAGCATGTAAAATTGAAATTTCGTATCATTCGATATTTTGGGATATTAAGGGCTCTTACGTTTCTACTAGCAAAATATGAAGTGAATATTTTAAATTCTATTAAGAATTTCCAAGTCCTTACCTTATGCTATTAAAAGTATATCGCCAACTCAACTTAACAGCCTTTTGACTTATAATTTCTGTAAAAAAAACACCATCACGGGCGACTATTACGCAGCGTTATTGGACAGTTTGAACAATGAACTGAAAACAAAACAACCGCATATGGAAAAAAAAGTGCGGTTTCACGACGACAATGCACCGACTCATACATTGCTTAAAGCAATGGCAAAATTGAACGAATAGCGATACGAATTGCTGCCCCACCCACCGCATTCTCCAGACTTGGCCACCAGCGACTATTATCTGTGTACAAACTTGAAAAGATGGCTCCAGCGAAAGAGATTTTACTCAAATGAGGAGGTCGAGTTCGAAACTAAAGCCTATTTAGAGAGCCTCAACGTCGACTACTATAATAAAGGTATCGAAATCTTGGAGACTCGTTGGATGAAGTCTATCTCCCTCGAAGGGAACTATGTTGAAGAATAAAATTAATTTTTATCAAACGGATATATGTGTTTTCATCATTTTTCCCAGGCTCAAATTGATGGCTTAAAATGTCTTACCTTAATGTATAGAACAGAAAAAATTTGAGAAACTTAAATAAACACATTTTTTATAACCTAATCAAAATTTCTTTTTAATGGATTTCTGTTTATTGAACCCAAAATTCCATATAGCAAATATATTGAAAAATAGCTGCATTCTTGGTTGTGAAATGAGCTTTTTTTGCACGATTTAAATTATATTTATATTTTTTATACTAAGTAAATGTTTGAATAAAACATTAAATAAAAATACTAAGGTATGACGACAAATGACGTACTGGTAGCTTTGATGTTTAAATCTATTCGAGTGTAAAATATTGCAAAGATAAATAAGTGAAATTGAGCGTGTGTGTTGAAAGATATCTTTTTTGACTGAATTATCTTTGCACTTACAAATATTTGAAGAATATTTTGTTTGTTAGAAAATTGAATTTTTAAAGTGCTGAGATTATTTTAAGAAACAATCTTTACTTGTGGAGGTTATGTATCTGTTTGCCATTTATGAGTATGCTATGAAGTCATAAATCTTTATCTACAGTCTTATGTTTCGCCTATACATTTAACTCATTTATTATTAACTATTTAAAAATTTATATAATTTTTCTTTGCATTTGCATTTGGTTATACTTTCCAAATTCCACTTTGTGCCTTTACTTCTTTGTATTTTATTGCTATTTGTTTTTTCTTTATCCGTTATCATCCTTTTTACGAAAATAATTCTGATTCCATTTTTAAATATTTTTCTTTTTCACTTAAGCCACTGCTGTCATGTTACTGTAAAATTATGTGGAATTATTTGTGTCCGTTTCTTGATATGCGTTCTCTGTTTTTATTAAAAGAATTCCTTATTTACCCTTACTTTGTCTCTGCTTGAGTTGATGGAATTTATATTTATTTTTAATCAATATGAACTTTTCCTTCTGTTGGTGTGTGAACTTTTAAGTGCAAAAGATATGTTAGCAAATATACAGTTGAATTCTGAAATAAATACAAAAATATGGCAGTATGTGGGTATGGTGGGTTTTTTGATTAATTTTTTCACTTATTTACTAATGTAGGCAATGCTACTGCCGTTGTCGATGTCATCGTTGTTGTCATCGTTGATTTCGATATTGACTTTGTGATAATTAACATTGCTATCAACGCTGTCATCATAATTGTTGTTCTCATCGCCAGTGCAGAATGAAGACTTTGCAGGGACAATGCTAAAACTGTGGGAAGTGGGTCCTCATTTACGAATGAAAATAATTTTCTGCTCCACTGCAACTCAGACGAAAGATAATAACTAGGCCTCCCAGTACGCAGCACTGTCAACGCTGTATAAAAAGAAATACTTCTGCTGTCATCTTGGGCTCCTTGAACATGGCATGCGGGCCCTAAAATTATCAAATCATCTAACAGATACCTTAATCTAAGACTATTTTGGGCCTATATAGCTTGCAGCTCCCTATGCCTTGGATCTATAGTCCTGTAATGCAGCACTGATTGTTTTTGTCATCATTGTTACCATTTACATTGTTGTCTTTATTGCTATCATTGTCACACTTGTCTCCAATGTCCTCGTTATCAGCATGTGCCTTTGTTAACTTTGTTATCGTAATTGTGATGTCTGCATCGTCGTTATTGCAGTTGTAGCAATTGTAATTTTTGTTTGTCGTCTTAGATCCTTGACCTTATTGTCGAACTCGTAGTGGCACCTCTTTTAATAGATCTAGGTCCCACAAAACCACATACTCGGGGTAAATTGAATTACATGTTTCTAAAACTGCTCACAGGCAAGCTAAGTTCACTTTCTCATATGCACCTACATACGGAGAGTTAAAGAGTTTCACAAGTAAAACATAGTAAATCGGCAAGCGGAGCAAAATTTCTTGCAACAAGCTCAACCTTAATATCAAATTTTCAGCTGCATTTTGCTAAAAAACTACAACACACTCGAAAAAATTGAATACCTACATTTTCTTTTCAAAATTACGAAGGAAGCTTTTCATTTTTCGAAATGAGATCGACTTGACTACGGAAATATTTTTTGACGATCTTCGAGGAATTTCCTTAGAAGTCTTATGGATCGAGATCCTCAAAGTGCAAATAGGTCAATGCTTGAATTTCGAAATACTTTTCTGTCTTCAGTGGCATTATCTTGCTAAGGAAGCGTAAAGTTCACTTACCAGAACAGAAGCCTCTCTCTGTACTGTATAACGTCGAGTGCACTATCGTAAGGTTATATTGGTCTTTCAATGTAGGGCACCCAATTTCTGCTGCTAATATCTGAAAACTTCAAAACAAATTGTCTAGAAATTTTAGGTGTATGTTGCACTCTGCAACATAATCCAGCTACTCTAGCGCAATCACTTTGACTGAACTTCACTGTGACATGTTCCCACCTAAATGCCGCTGGTAATTGCTGTTAATACGAAATATTTATGATAGTAAATAGGATATGTGACGATAATTTAGAAAATCTTAAGAGCCTCGCATTATATCTGAAACTCTGATCTAAGTTCCATTTGTCTTCGGCGTTGAAAAACGGCTTCTCGTTCTGTTTAGAGATAGCTAACTAGCTAAGAAAGCTGATAGTTGCAGTAGCTAAACTCTAGCAGATTATTTCTTTGGTGCTTTAAGCTAGCTTCGGTAAACCTTATCTTAGCAATGAACATTTGAATAATATACAGATTCAGTAGGTACCATTGATAGTTGCTTCTATATGTCAGAATAGCTAAGGGCAGATGATACATTCAGCTGAGATGTGCCTGACCCAAATCAACGCCAAGACCAATTCGCTTCGGCCGAAAGACAATGCTGTGTATTTTCTGGGATCAGCGTGGTGTTATTTGATATGAGCTACTAAAACCAGGTGAAACAGTTACTGGTGCACGTTACCATCAACAATTGATCGCTTTGAACCGTGCTATACGTCAGAAGAGGCCCGAATTTCAACTTTGCCATGACAAAATTGTATTCCAAGATGACAACGCATCGCCACATCGAGCAGCGGTCAATAAAAACTTGGTAGAATCGTACAACTGGGAGCCCCTGCCCCACCCGCCGTACTCACCAGACCTGGCGCCATCCGATTACTATTTGTTTTCATCGATGGGACACGCACTCAACGATTCGCAATTTAATTCTTACGAGGAAGTGCAAAAATGGCTCGATGAATGGATAGCCTCAAAAAACAAAGAATTTTTTTGGCGAGGAATCCATAAATTGCCTGAAAGATGGAAAAGATGTGTAGCTAGCGAGGGGAATTACTTTGAAGATTAAATTTGGAACTATTTTCGCAAAATGAACGTGTTTTTTTGAATAAAAAATTACCGGTTTCATATTTGTACACTTACCTTATTAAAATATGCCACATCTAGAATGAAATGGCAGATTATTAGCTAACCCAAGATTGCATATAGCGACTCAATAACCCTACAGCTATAAGTCCCTTAGCAAATAATTTTCAACCCTATGTTGATAAGTCTCCGCCAATAGTTCTTTCACGTAAACATCTACTAACGAAGGGCTGTCATCAAGAAATGGTGGCCATCATGCAGAGTTGTTTGCTCATACGATTGTAGAGCATTCTTTGGAAGTTAACTATTTTAAGGTCATCAACTCTGGTTAGCATAGCAATCGAAACTTTATCTATTATATAGACTACAACAAGTGCTGTACAGTTTTTGTTCATTTTTATGTTTTTTAAAAATATGTTACTATTAATAGTTATTTTTAGTCTTAGGCAACAAAAACACTTCGCAATTCTCATAATCAAGTCTCTTTTTAAAATCAACTTGTGTATTAAAAATTCAATTTTGTGTAAACTTTTGTAGACTTTATTGACCAATTGACCAATCCTCTTGGAATTGCCTTAATTTAGTCTTTAAATACAACGAGAATGTAATGGTTAATTTTGCTTTTTTGCTTGTAACTTCTGGAAAAAAGGACACAACTTACAACGCCCGGATACGCAGAAGAATAATAAAGGGATGCTTTTAACATAACTGGCGCTTGAAAAATAAACTCAAATTGTTTGTATATTTTTTTTTTTGTTGGCATCATGTTTTTCATTCGTAGTTCGAATAAAGACTCTACTTTACAGAAATGAAATCATCCATGCGAAAAAATGTACAAAAATATACAGCGGCAAAATTTAAATGTTGTTTTTTTTTTTTGCTCTTATAGCTGGCAGTAGTGGCTGGTTTTTGTTGTTGCTGCTGTTGGTCATTTAAAATTCTTAAAGGAGCGACATATCCGCACGTTATATTAACGAAGCGTGCACAATATCTATGCAGAGAGAACAGAAAAAAACAAGATCTGATAGCTATACTTTTTTCTATAAACAAAAATCGAAATAAGAAAAGCTATAGTCGGTCAGCTTTTTAATATAAAGAAAAATTCGAGTGTGGATACAAACGAACAGTTAATAAAAAAAATTTGTTAAATTTTGGACTTACGTTAAAAATGGAAAAATGTTTTTCATACTATTTTGGGTCGTTAGAAGAAAATTTCGGTCAATGTGCCATATCTTATATTTCCTTTACATAAGATATTTTTTGAAACATTTTTTTAGATGTTGTATGAAATTTCCGAGCCAAACAATACTTGTAACGTTGTCTTGATAAAAAAAAGCTTTAAGTTAAAATAGCTAAGAAGGCTAAAAGTTGTAGTAGCTAATTCTTAACATTAGTTTTATTGCTTGAACGCTTTAGCTTAAGAAATTTATTAATAGAAGTGACTTAACAATCGCGGTTTTGTAGAAAAAGTAATCTTATTTAAAAAAAAGTATCAAGAGGAAGGAGCTTCATGAGAATATAGATCTTCCGTCAAAAGAAAATGAGAATTTCTTGGCGTTATTGCATCCCTCGTAACAATTACGAGTATCGTCACCTTCGCTGTTGATTCAGCTTTTTTTAACGAAACGCACCATAGTTTAGGTTAATTTATTATTTCAAAAACTATCTTTAATTTTACAACCATTTTCCTCCCATGATAAAGGCCATCGCACACTAAGGTCACCACTGATTATACCCCATGCGAAAACGTAGGGGAGTTCACAAAAAGGGCAAATAGGGTTTCACTCACTAAGAAGCATTTCGGTTTTAATTTTTTTTTTTTTGATCAATGGCGGCAATAATTTAGCTTAATGTGACGTCAGACATGTTTACTGCGGTTTGATATACTACTACATTTATGTCCCCAACTCCGCGTTGTTCTTTTTTCTTTGAAGCTTCATTTTACGTTTTTTGTTTTTGTGTGTCGCTTTCGCCTTTTGAAGTGGTCAACAGCAGCAGCTAAAATAAAGTAAAACAACAACACATGCTCATATAAATTATGGACACACATACACACACACATATTCACATTCACAAATTCAAGCATCCGAGCTTATGAATTATGTTCTCTGCAAAGGGACGTGCAAAACTTCGAATTTTGATGTAAAGTTGCACGATTTATTTTTAGAACTAAATTTCTAAAAGAATAATAAATTTTTTTTTCTCGTTTTCATGTTTTGTTAGAAAAAAGTGTTTTTTTTAGCTATTGTCTGGACATTTTTGTTTAGTAAAAAGTTTCTATTCTTAATAGTTTATCAAAATTTGTTAACTTATTTAATATATCCCTAACACACATGTAACTTATGCAAATTGTGAACCTCTAGCTAAATAGTTATGTAGCTCATATTTTGTGTGTACAACAATGGCATACATACACTATTTGGATACTATCATGGCAACAATTAGTTTTGTTTTGTAAACTAGTGTAAGTGGCGTTTGAGAAATTAGCGTTTCCATGAACAGAAAATTTTGTTCAAGTTTTTTTAAACGAAGAGCTCGACACATTCATATTTTTGTTAAAAAAGAACATTTTTCTGGATTAAAATATTTTATTTTTAAGCAGATTAGTATGCCATCGAAGATTTAACGTTGTATTTGTAAATAATTTATTACCTGAAAATGAGTTTACTTACAAACAAAAGGTCTGACATTATTATAAAACTTTTGATTGATTTCATGCGAAAAATATAATATACTTAAAAAACTGAACAATGTTTTCGCATATTTTTTTTCTTCAGTGCATGCACTATTTAACAAAAGAGAATAAAAGCATCAAACTTTTCTAGATTAAGTCTGAATGAAAAAACTTCCGGTGACACAATACACATTGGGCTTCATGAATAGTGAATTTATATAAAATTGCTTACATGGAAATGGTTTGTCACGTTTTGACGCAAATTATACTGAACCGATTTTAATAATTTCTTTTTTTAAACATCATGCTTGAAATAGAAAAGGTTATGACACACTTACTTTGTTTCTTTTTTAGAGTTAAATATCCCATTTTTTTAGTATTAAGTTTTTGCAAAGCCTCACACAAAAATTATCATTTAAGTTTTCGTTTCCTGTGCTGCTTTTTGAATTCTGTGTTGTAATTTTTAATTTTCGTCCTTCTGATATGAACGGCTTGCATGTGGCTTCAAAGTTCAAACTGTCTTTCAATTATTTTCATTTTTCTTACTTTTGAAAAGAAAACATAAAAAGAGATGTCAAGAGAGTAATTTCGTTATGAAAAAACCACCGGTTTCAATATAAACATTGATATAGCGCTAAATTCAATGCTATTTTTGTAGAAAAACTTGAAGAAAAATCATAAAATATATCATGTTCGACTAGATGCTACCCATTTTCATGGCTTACTGATGACTTGTGTAATGTTCTTTTTACTATGGGCATTGAAAAAATATGCAACAAGTCCAGGGTACTTTGACAATTATTTAACAAATATAACAACAATACTGCGCTGCAAAAATAACCAAGAATAAACTGGTAGGCAACATAGCGAACACAATTTCCAACTAAAAAATTAACATATCTGCATGCAAGAATAGAAACACTGGCTCTAAACAGAATGCAATCAATCAGGTCTTGGAATAGTAATCCGTAAAATGGCAAGCATCATATGTTAATGACGATGCGAGATAGTAGTGAACGAAGTTAGCATTGCCAAATGGGAAATTGGTAAATATCAGGATTATACAAAAAAATTTTATTGATATAAAACAGTAAAAGTGTGCAACGAGCTAATCGAACATGTTCGAAGTTTTGTGATACGCATCAAGTCAAATTCGAACTACTATAATAGATTCGTTCGACTCTACTCATGTTCGTTCGCAGTTCGTTCGTTCTCCGCATCATACTCTTGAGCTTAGGCTTTTTGCCACTGTATGGCGCACCACAATTTTCATTTCATTCAATCGAACGACTTATACGCATTCACAAATAGAAGCATAATAATGCGATGTGAGCGATCACATCGAACTAAACGAACTGAGTTGAGTTAAACGAACTGAGTTGAACTAAACGAACTTGCTTCGGTGCTGAAATATTGTAAAAAGCCCGTGAGTATCGAGTTTGATCGTTCGAGTTTAAAAACGATAGTTAGTTTAAAAAAACTTCGAAACATTCATTTTGATTGCATAACTTATACGAAGTGAAGAAACCTATAATCAATTTATTAAGCTTAGCAAATTTTGTATTACGAAACTATCAAAACTGACAAAAAAAAGTTAATAATATATCTGTGCTCTCCCCGTTTCAAAATATTCACCATTCCGCTAGTATTACAAAACTAAGTATAATTTATTGTTAATATAAATTTGCTAATTGGGTTATTAATGTATCTTACTCTACCTCAATAGCTGAATGCTGCTTTCTGCTACAATAACAACTCTCTGCCTCTCAATCATCATTAATACAAAGCTATTTATGATTTGATATTGTTATCTATTGTCACTCTTTGTTATAGACCTTAACCCATGCCAAATCTACTGATATTCAATTTGCCCATTTCATAATGTCAAAATACACAATACACGTACTAATCCTACCCTCTATTTAAAATTCGTTCCCGCCGCTCACTCCACATATTGCATATATACTTGTACAATATTACTCATAAATTTTACGCTAGGAAAATTATTTCGATTTCATTTTGCATTTAATTCTGTCAACATTTCAAATATTTTGACATTTTCATGGACACCTCTTGACGAATGCTGCTGCGTTGCTTGTTGAGTTTTGCGTCATATCCGGTCATGTTTTCAAATTTTACAGTTTGCTATTAGGTTGGTTTGCTTGCGAATTTAAAGTAAAATGTTTTTACAACAACGTTTAGTATTTTTAGATAGGTTAAGGAAGGCATTTTGATAGACATCATTTTTGAAAAACTTGCTTACATTTGTTATCAATTTCATTTCCGTTTAATATTTGAATAGAAGTTAAAATGATCTTTTGTGAAGGCTTATGCCATTTTTTAACCATTTTTCATTCTGTGCATAACTATTGCTGTTTTATAAATCAATTTTCTTCTTAAATAGTCTTTTAAATATTGATAATTTTTCTTTTTCTGCTTGCTTGTTTATCTTCACTCTGTAAAGATTTTTCGAGTGAAGTGTTTGTTTATTCATCGTACCACAACAAAATTCCAAATTTCCCATATTTTTGAATTTGTGAAATTTTTTTGGTTTTTTGTTGATGACGAAACTAAAAATGTGGTGCGTAGCATTTTGTTTTTAGAATCTAGAAACTGGAACTCGGAAACAACTATTTAATTATATTGCAAAACAAATTCCTACAATTGTGGATTCCATTGAAAAAACTTAAGCCTGAGATGGTAAAAATGTAATTCAATCCGGAGCAATTGGAGCTCGGAAATTATTTTCTCAATTTCACGCAAATGACTTATCTTCGATTTCACAATTGATCACACGTTTTAACAACGTTAATTCTTTTTCGAATTTTATTAAGAATATAAAGTTTTCCAAAAAAAAAAATAAAGTTTGTTGTAGTTATTTTGGTTACGCTGTTTATATGAAAATATGGAGTTGAAAAAAAAAATATATTGATATAAAATTAAGCCTACCTCATCCATAAAGGAAAACATTTTGTGATTTTGAGTATTAAAGGTTTTTCTTTTCATATAGTGATATTAAAATATTGCAGTCAATTTAGTAGTAACTGCTCCTTTAAAGCAATTTGTAGAATCATAGCGAAATAATATTAAAAAATTTCACATATGCAATCAGAACATTTTTTATTTAATGCTACTGGCACAATAATAAATATTTAATTAAGATTTAATGACAATTTAAAAAAAGTTAATTTAAAGTGGTAAAAATTAAAATCTTCAAAGGTTTTTTGACGATTCATGTCACGTTCAATCAAGTGCACATACACAGATATACACGGTTTCCCAAACGTACAGCCACAAGAATAATAATAATATCAACCACAGCAATATCAACATCCCAGCAAACTGTTTTAAACGCAAATGAGCCATAAACAATCTCTGAAACATTCGATAACTCGCGAGCTAATAGTCTGATAATATTGGGAGGCTGCGACTCAACAAAACGTTTCGTGCATGAATCAAAAGTAATAATTTCAAGCGATAGTTGTTGAAAATGAAAGATTCAAAAATATTCCAAGTGTTAGCTGGGTTCGATAACAACGAAAAGTAAAGAGAACAAACCAACAAAAAAAAAAAAACAGAAAATGGCCACCCGGACAGTTTTTTTAATACCACAAGAGACACGACGCCATTTATTTATTGTCAGTCACTTGCACACACACACTCATACACTAAAACATGCCGAAATATGTATGAATATGTATGTGTAAACGAAGTCAAATCCCTAGACTTCATGGCTTTCATATTTTATAAAATGTTTTATACTGTTTTTTTGTTTTTTTAAATTTGTCACCAAAATTTTTGCATTTTGACAGCAAGAAAAATTTCAAATTTCACCGTTGATATTCTTGTGGTTGTTGCTGCTATTGTGAATTGTTTTTCTTGATGTGACCAGTCAACATTTTAATATGCAATCTTTTTTACGGCTTAAGCAAAAATGAATAAATATCTACGGGAAGCAGTTGTGACATAGCAACAGCATTATTAAAGCAACGATGTGGGTCAAAATCATAGAGGGTAAAATTTAGCAATGAAGAATTTGTTATCTGCTCGAGAAACTCTTTAATTGGGTTAGTGAATAGAATAATCTATTAGTAACTAAGATTTAAGAGGAGCACACTTAAAATTGAAATATTAATGACTTATAGCTGATTAAATGAGTCTTGCCATTGAAAATTAATATTCAAGGAACGCATTGGAAGTAACTGACTTGTCGGCCATTAAAGTCTTAAAATTTTTTTTCACCTTTGAATATCCTGAATCTTATACGTATTTTTGCTATGTGTTTCTGTGACATCCCTAAAATGTTAATTAAATTATGATTGCACTCACAAACTGAAAGAATAGATTCGAGAATACTTTTAAGCAATTAATTTTATAATAAACAATATTTTGCTTTAGTCCCACTTTAATTATTGTTTCATTGAGTATGCAGAATAACAATTGCACTTTATTTAAAACACAATATTATCAATTTTTTAACACAAAGTAAAATCCGTTGTAACAAATCTTACTATCGATCATAACTTATTAAAGAGATGGACCTACATATAAGCTATGAATTTAAAAAACAATTATAATATGCAAAGAGAGTGGCATACTGACTCCTGAAAATTTGGTCATGAAAATTACTTCAGTGGGGCTTTCTTTTTTTGGCCTTCTTTGCTTTCATCTGTTTTCCAAGGCTGTACACATGTGCCCAGTTTTTATGGTTCATTAATATTTGACCATTCGGTCAAAACAAAATTCGATTAAAATCAAATACAGTAAAGGAAATAGCGATCAAAATGTGATGTCTCTTTCAAAGAAGTTTTTCGCGCCGTGACTATAATGTAAAACATGAATTTGTCTATAGCTAACAAAAAAAAAAAAAAAAACAAAGTACAATATCAACAAAAAAATAAAAGCAGGGACTACCGCATCTTCCATCACTTTCCTAACGCAATTGTTTTTAAATATCTCACATTTTTGGTCTCCACTGTACTGGCAACATAGCAATAGCGTGCATGAAGTAGGTAAACGCTATTCCAAAGTCCATTGAGATTTTTTTACAAAACATGTGCTCATATGTTCATATGTTTTATTAGTATATGTGAGAGATTTTGTAAGTGGTTGTGGTTGCACAAGCTTTAATGGTCGCCTGACGCTTTTGTAGCGGGAAAGAAAAAAAAAAAAAAACTCAGGCAACGGATGTTTTTATAAGGCACACACACTACCATGAGTTGTGTGAAATGAACACTCTTTTTTTACTTACTCAAATTTACAACGAGTACAGAGCACCAAATATTTCATTTACTCTCACATACCACTGCACAGACTGGTACTTCTGCCTCATTGCCCAGCTGGCGCGCGTTCACCGCAATTTGCTTTAAGATTTTCATTGCTGCTACCACTGCCACTACAAGGAAATGTGGTAAAGCTAAAAAAAACCAAAATTTTTTTATTCGTACACCGAAACCTCAACAAGAACAGTAATAAGATAAAGCAAACAACAAGGGCAGCACATAAAAAATGGAAATACAAAACGCCATCGAGAAAGCGATAAAATTTAATGAAAAATGTAGCATGCAAGTGAAAAACCGGAAATTGTTGATGAATTTCATAGTTGAAAGGTGCGCGTCCACGATTGTATCTTTACTATTTTCAGCCATGCGACATGTGGCACATATTGTTTCATTTTTATTCTGACTTATTTATCAAAAATTCCATCAAAATCTTTTAAAAAAGTTTCTTTGCTTCAATTAAACTTTATTTATTTGCATAATCTATGGATTGAGGGAATATCAAGATTTGCGAGAAATTGGTTTTTAATAATCTTTATTTAAAAAATCAGTGTTTTCTTGTGAAAGAAAACCAATTTTGCAGATATACAAAAGCCAAAGTAAAGATTATTGATGCACTAATGAAATGTCGTTGGAAAAATAATTTTTAACATATTCGAGCTACATATTTTATGACTAGATGAAAGCATTTTCGACTTTAGCTTGACCACTTGCGGAATAAGGATTTTTTTGCAGAGAAGAAGAATGATTGTTAACTGACTTAACTTTTGTCTGTAGTACACTACTAAGAAACCCCAATTAAATGTTTAGTCAACCGGTTATTTTCAAACTAAAAACTTAGCCAAAAAAAAAATCGAACCGTAGTAGAAATAATTATTCTTCAACAATACTTCATAGTGGGATGAACTTAAGAAATATAATAGCGGAAAAATCACATAGTAAACTTGCCATATGAACCGTCATTGCTGAGAAAGAAAAGAGCAAATGGCGTTGCACTCGTACTCTTGGAAAAAATTACATTCTGCACTAAATGTTGTACTATGGGAGTCATAAAAAGGATGAGTCTCTTCAGCCACCGCTATCTTATATAAAAATCGCTTGATAAATGTAAATGCTACATTAAACTTTGGCAATGCGGGTATCATGAGTTTGAGCTGTGAAAATGATGACCGCAGAAGGGCTTATCTTTGACTCTTCTTGACAAATTTAAGGACTAAATCTACAAAATATCAACAGAATAACACTGAGTAAGGCTCGACAATTTTACAGGACTTCATAAAACAAAGACGACATTGATGAATTTTTAAACGTGGGTGGTCCTTATTAGTGGTATAAGCTGAGAACCTCTAACAATATTTCGACGAAATTGGTAACACATGTGAAAGGTTATTCAAGCTATAAAATAGCCGACATTTTAAGCAACTTTCTGATATCTTGATTTTTTATCAAAAAGATTTATTACTATTTTGCATTTTATTAATGAATTAATAAAAAATCCGTTTTTAAAAACATTTTAAAAATTTAAAATTTTGATTTTTATATCTTTACGAATTTTGTTTATGTAGTAAAAATATTTTATCAGCATACACCTTAAGACATGCCACCTCATGTCTCGCATGTGCTTCATACTGTACATAATAAAATGCTTTCAAAGTAATGAATCGGAATGTCTATTGTGTGTCCTTATGCTGTGCAGTACAAAGACTCATACGGAATATGCCAGCCAATGTCTTTATAATCAGTCAACTATAAGTTTTATAGAATCATATTGAAGGTGCAGTATAAAGACTCATACGAAATATGCCAACTTATGTCTTTATAATCAGTCAATTACAAGTTTTAAAGGAGAATATTAAAGATCTTTTACATATGCTCTAGCAAAATTTTCTGAAACAAAATTAAGTATCACAAAGTATCTTTTTAATTACGATACCAAGCTATTTTAAAGACATAACTGCTTTCTAAGCTGAATTTTAGTATTGAGAACTTCTCCATTTGCTATTAGGGCATTAAATATTATATATCACTTAGTACCTCTTAGGGTAAAGTATTCAAGTTTGTGTAATAATGAATCTAAAAGTACACGAAAATACCCTTTAATAGTTAATATTTTTTCCAACTTAGCTGTCCAAAAACCGTTTTAGAATGCCATTAAGTCATGTTAAGTTGTAACTTATTTGAAAGGCTCATTTTAGCTATATATGATAATATATATGATAATGAATTGATATGGAATTATTTTGCTTAGTTAAGTATATTTCCAACTAAAGCATTTTTCCTCTATGATTTGAAAAACTATTTCCCATATGAAAGCTGGAGTAATTAAAACATCTTTCAAGTGTAGTGCATATTATAAGTGTACTTCTCTTGGTCAAAGGTTCTTTAGAAACTTTCCACTGTTATTTTAGAATTATTGTTATTATCCAAGCAATACTGCATACTAATTCTCAATTTTAATTTTTATTTTCAGGTAAGTCAATAAGTTTAAATTTTGGTAGATATTTTCTTAATACCAAAGAAAAAATGCAGATAACTTGGAACTCAATTGAAATGGTTTGCTATTTACATATTTACTAATAAAGTATTTTTTTATAATAAAATTTAATTTTTCACTTTAAATATTTTCAATTTGCAAGTGATGTTTTGGTCTTTTCAATTTCCAAGAAAATGCTCATTGCAAGGCAGGTGTTTTTCTCCATAGCACCTACACCTGCTTTGAATGGGTTGCTATAACAACAGATAACTGACGAAAGATACCCTGACATTACTTCGTGTAGTTGAAAAAGATTAAATATTCAATTAAATGAAAACTAATTGACAACAACACTGCAAAACATAATTTACAATAAACAAGTCCTCATCGCCAACGAAGATATAACGGCAGTAATATTCTAAAAAAATGTAAACAAGGAAAAAAATTCAAAAAGTTCTGACAAATAGTCTGAATTAAAATTTATTAAAATGAAACGCGCAACGAAGACGCTGAATGTCACCACTTAGAGTTGCTTCAGTGGTGCTGGCGCTGACTGTTGCAAAGGAATTTCATTGTGGAATGGTGACAAAAGAAAATAAATAACAATAGTGAGAAAGTCAGAAAGATAAAATGAGAGCAACCAAAAATCACTTGAATTTTCACGCACTTCAGAGCAAAGGCGCCAAAAAATATATTTCCATCACCAACATGAAGAATGCAAACGAATTTGAATTGGCGCGAACGTTTTGTTTGAAACTTTGTTGTCGAAGTCTGACAAATACCAGAACATGTTTTGAAACACTCGCACACATGTTCACTGATATCATTTTTTGTACAGTGGAACAACGCTAAATTGAAATTGAAGTAGCTAAATTGTAGTGAGTGTATAGGAGGACAGAAGCTCTTGCTTTTCGCATGCATCAAGAATTGCTTGGCCTTGGCTTATAATGCTCTGGGGAAGTCAGTATGTCCAGCCACACGACTTCGCAGTCTGGAGTTTGCATACCATTCTCCAAGATTTAGGTAATGGGGGATTTTTTTAAGCGTCTGTCTTTTGAAAGTTAAAAAAAAGAACAGAAAATTTGCAATTTTCAAATTTCAATTTCTTTCATTTACTTCTTAAATATTCTTTCATGTAAATGTTGCCGCGGCTACGCCTATGGTGGTTCATCCGTAAGCTCCAATTTTCGCATACTTTTTCCAGCAATTCGGCCGGTATCTTACCAATGGTAGCTGTAATGTTGTCTTCCAAGCGTGGAATTGTGGCTAGTTTGTCCTTGTACATAAGAGATTTCACGTAGCCCCATAAAAAATAGTCTAGTGAGGTCAAATCTTATGTTCTTGGTGGCAAATGGACTGCACCAAAACGTGAGATTAATTGCTCACCAAATTCGTCTCTCAATAGCTGCATTATATCGCGTGCCATGAGGCATGTGGCACCTTCTTGTTGAAACTATGTGTCAACCTAGTCCAATTCTTCCATTTTGGACAAAACAAAGTCTTCGCTCATCGCACGGTACCATGCTCTGTAACGTTGTGATTTTCATTGTTTTTGAAAAAGTACGGTTCAATGACGCCGCCGGCCTACAAACCGCACCAAACAGTCTATTTTTCGGGGTGAATTGGCAGCTTTTGAACTGCATCTGTCTGCTCTTCAAACCAAATTTGGTAACTCTGTTTATTGACATACCCATTGATCCAAAAATGAGCTTCGTCGCTGAAGAAAATTTTTCGATAAAGACATTTCTCACAGAGCACGAATTTCGTGAGGTGTCAAAAAATTTACACTGAAAAAAAAAAAACAATAGCAAAAAATTCACCCGTTACATGCTATGAAACTTTTCCAGAAATTTTTGGTTAAAACCAAACTTTTTGTCAGTATGGGCTAAATTTTCAGGTGCTCAATAAAACTTTGACTACTTTTTAGGTTGGTCACAATGAACATTTACCATATTAAGCTTCAAAGATGATCTTTTTCTTTGTTAATTCTTTCATCTATACTATTTAATATTCGTACTCAGAGTTATCGTGAATCTCACGTGAACAAAGTATTTCCTATGAATTTTTCGATCACTCGGACTTTTACCGTCATCGATAATTTCACGTAAACAACACTTATCTTTGAAAACTTGCAGCTAATGTCACAAGAAGAAGAACAAGAAAAAACCATTTTGAACAATGAGCGGGAATTTTATTCAAAACTCTCCAGTCTCCTTTCAATATCCATTTTCGACTTTTCAAAGCATTTGAAGCAAGTGAATTCATTTCCAAATGGGCTCAAAGGCCTAAATTCAATCTTTTCTTAAATATTGAATAACTTTTTTTGCATATTGATGGTTCAACTAGTGATGTTTGCTCATGATGTTGTTTTTAATGTATTGAACAGTTTGAGTATCATGCGCTACCCCATATGAAAAAATTCAATGGTGTTAAATCGCATGATCTTGGAGAGTTTGCTAATCATTGAAAAAAAAAAAATTCCCCTGTTTATTTCATTTCTGGTTCTGCATTCAAACGGTATTTATATTTATAAAAATCATTTCTTTTTGAAATAGTTGACTACTTTGGAGAATGGCATATTATATGGCTTAATATTTCAAAAAATGAAATACTTATCTAATGAAAATTAAACGTCTTATGAACAACTCTGAATTAGTTGTAGAACTGAAAGTATATTTTAAAGTAAGGTACTTTATCTTCAGATCAATAAAATTACTAGTAATATTTTGTCCACAATTGCACTTGTTGCTTCTACTTAGCAGTTTTTCCAAACAAAATATTTGTTGTAGAGACTCTCTATCAAAACCGCGGAAATAATTTTCGAGAATATATTTCTATCTTTATTATTTTAGTATTTTAAGCCATCCAACTTCGTGTGTGGTCTTTGAAACTTTTCTTTCACGACTTCGTACTTATTGAGCGGATTTTTTTTTTCTAAATGGAGTTAGAAAAGTCTTACTGTGCGACTGTTAACGAATTAGGTAGCATTGGCTGACTGCCACAACAGCCTGCAGACAATTAGAACAAAAAAGTTTGCCAGACATTGCTCGCATCGAACAAAATGGAGTGAATTTGCTTAAGTTAATAAGCTTTGAGCGCAAAATTAGCAACGGCAGCAATGGCACAAAAGTCAAAGCTAAAAAAGGAAAAATAACTTAGTTTGCGATGAAATGCCTTAGGCGCGCATTCGGAAATGAATAAATAAAACCGGGAGCCGATGAAGAATGTAGAAAAAATAGATAAAGGAATTCAAAAAAAAATTGATAGCAAAATGCTTATGTACTATGTGTACATACTTACGGCATACAATGATTCAGAGTTACTTCAAAATTTTCGAGAACACAAAATTGGAAGAATTATTTTATTTATTCACTTCGAAATGAAAAATCATTTCCTAAAAAAATTTTTGCTTGCTTTTTTAAATAATAAAAAACTTGTTTATTCAGCATGATTTTATAATTTCAGTGAAATTGTGATTTTTCCCGCATTTAATTTAATATCCATTTTTAAGTCTTATCGTATTCTTCTCCCCCCTCTGTAACATTTGAACTTTGACTACAGCAGTAAGATCAGTGAACCTTTAAATTGTTTGCTCCGAAAAATATTTCTGTTGAAGAACCTTTGACATATATTTCCGAGGGAGATTCCTACAATATCGTTTGTAGCATCTTTTAGAACTGTTGCTTTCCCGTTTGCTTTGTAATTTAAATTTAATTACAATGCGCCAAAAAATATGCTACATTTTATTTTTGAAATTTATATAAAAGCTTACAAGCTGGGTAACTCAAAGTCTGTTTTATTACAGTTGCTGTTGCTGCTATTCTTTCGCTTGTTAATTTTGTTGCTGGTTTATGACTGTTTTTGTCGTTGACTTTTACCATGCCCACTTCCGAGTATTAATGTGGCAAGTGAAATTTATAAAGTCATCACAATGTTGCCAACTACAAATTATGTGTAGAGCCTTAACATAAAAATGTAACCCTAAATGTGACCTTGTTGTTATTTTTTGCGCTTTGTTGATAATCTTCTTGTAACTCAGTTCGCTTTATGTGTAGGTCCCAAATAGCAAGATGCTGGTTTTAACGTTATAACAAGCGGAAGTTACATCTTTCAAATTTAATTTTGCTTAAATTGCGCTTGTAAATGACGGAAGGAACAAAAGGTTTGAGGCAGACACTGAGGGAAGGGCATTTAATTTAAGTACAACGAGATAGGTAGTTTTATATCATATGGCGAAGGTGTTTATTTGAATTTAAATGAAACCCCTTATAGTGTGAGTTTCAAACGACATGGAAAAGTTGAAATTCTAAAGTTAAACTTTGAGCCAAGAAAACTGTGCAAAATAATAGCAAGAGGGACTAGAATCTAAACCCCACATTGTAAGTGGAAGATCACATAAATTATTGTAATACCATTGTAGAGAGCTTACTTAATTAATACCATACTTGAGAAGTAAGTGTGCCTGTCCTCTTTTCTGAGATATTTTTTCCACAATATTTCATGTTTCAAAAAGATTAAAAATACTCACAATTTACACGGGGCGGTGTCATGCATACGAAATTTATTTTAAAACCTTTTGCTTATTTCATGGAGACATTTTTTTTTGTATAGAATTGAAGGTGCTTTGTGAACCAGAGGCTAGAAGTGAAAGAAAACTCTTTGGAAGTGTGGGATAAAAAGCACCATTCTTCATTCAAATTGCTCCTCTACTCAACGATCCTGTTTTGCGCGTTTACTCCTGCATACAACGGTAGCGACCAACAAAAGCTTTTTGGGGCTGTTTTTGTCTTCAAAAACAAAATGTCTAATGCATAATTTTAACTGGACCAGCTTAGTACATTTGTAGGTTGTTATATTTTTCTCTTGTAAAGTCATAATGTGCAGTGCCCTATTAGGGCAAATAAAAAACTAAAATAAACAAGCATAGATGTTATCTTAAGCCTCGCCCAAAATTAAGTATCCTACACCGCGTTAACAATAAAAATGCGCTTAAGTCATAGGTTTATATTAAAAAAAAAATTTTTTCCAATACTCTGCATACTATCTGGTGCCACGCCATCTTTCGAAATAAGCAAAATTTTTGTTTGATGCTCATCCTAATAATTTTTTGTATTTGTGTGGAAATTGGATTCATTACTTTAATTAAATAGAGATCGCCCACTGATTGAAATGCAAGCATCATAGTGACAATACAAAATAGTTAGGTGCCATTTATCTACATGATATTGCTGCCAAAACTAATATTCAAAGGATCTCTGTTTCTTTTTTAGAGTTCAATCTATCACCCCAACAAATTTTATCGAAATCGGTCCATTAAATTTGCAGTTTACGCGTATTTTTCTGTTAGAAGCATGGCCACGTCCACTGAATAATATATAACTCTACTCAGGAATCAATCCATATCCATACCAAATATCATTAAACTCAATTTCAATTATTCAGCCGTGACAGGGTTTGTTCCTACTAGGGGCGTTACCACGCCTACTAAAAAAGCACGTAGCTTTAAAAACTCTTAAGGTTCAGTTTATCTCCATTCCGTATTTCATCACAAGCAATTCGTTTGTTAAGCCGTGGAAACGCATTTTCCTACTATGGTAGCGCCGCCATTGTGGAAAATGTATCGATTATCGATTTTCGCGATAGTTTTTTCGATAGTTATCGGTAATATTTTTTGTTTTGATATATCGAATTAGATTTTATTTTTCGACTATTGAATTTCGATATTTTTTGTTTAAAGGTAGCTCCGTATCCAAATTAAAATGCACTCGTGTGGTCCTAGCCCAACAAGGTAATTAATTATGTTGCTCAAAAATAAAGAGGGTGACCTCCAACAACAGCAGAGAACCCATTCCCGACTTCAGGCTCTAGATCTCCAAAAATGTCTTTCCTCACATCGACATCCTCAAGTACAAAGTGCTATGATCAAAATATGCCTTGGGTTGTGTTTGGTGAGAGGGGCCGTTTCCAAGTACCTTAAATGTAGCGTTTATCTTTGCTGTAACAACTGAAAAGCAAGTTGAAACTTACGATTATATACACAGAATTTCAAGGCTAAATGCGCATAGTAGGGGTTGGGACGCTATTTTTTGCATTTTAATTTTTTCAGCAAATATATCGAATATCGACTATCGATATATACGATATTTTTTTCTCGATACATTTTGGTACTGCTTGGAAATATCGATCATCGATATTTCGATACTATTTTTTAATTGCCCAACCCTATTA
Organism: Meiosimyza decipiens; assembly: GCA_963680825.1. NCBI lineage: Eukaryota > Metazoa > Arthropoda > Insecta > Diptera > Lauxaniidae > Meiosimyza > Meiosimyza decipiens. The sequence continues at coordinate 56,605,116 of OY804261.1, read as the reverse complement.
GGCACTGTCGTTCTTCACAGCACTTTCAATAACAAAAAAAAATCAATTCGTCGAAATTCGTCAATTTTTTTTGCAGCGCTTGTCTAAATTTTTGAAAATATATTTAAGATATTTTGTTGCACTGCATCATATATTTCACTCAATTTATCGTTATAAATGTTTTACTTGTATACAAACTGATTTCGCCCTTTTTTAATTTCAAAAATCCTTTTTGAAGATGTGACCTGTTGTCGAACTTCATTCAATTAGATTGCTTGGTGTTCCCATAATAGTGATTCCCACACGAATACAGCCAGCCAGACGGTTGGACATGGCTATTTAGACTCACTTTTGTTGATTAAAAATATATACATTTTTCTATACCTGACACGCTCCTTCTATTCATTACAAAATGATGAACATTAAATATAGGACGCTAAAATTATTGATGTCTGTTTTTTAAACAAATTACCGAATATATGTCCACTCGTACACCACCTCTTCTGAGCTAAAATTATTAACTGTGACTAGTGGCGGACCTAGGATTCTCTTCAGGGGGGGGCTGACATTTTTTTTAGTGAAAACGCACATTGATTGAATTTTTCAACGAAAAATATTTATATTTTTTGGTATATAACAAAAATGAAAAGGTTAAATTTAGCCCTTATAAAACATTGAGATCTTTTTTATCTAATCAGAAGTCCAGTCGAAGGTTTCAAGACGGCGAGGTTTCTTCTGGCAAAATAATTCTACGATTTCATCTGAGCAGATATCGATTTCTTTATTAATATTTCCCAGAGCCAATTCATTTCTTTCATTGTAGATCTTAACTACGATTTCAATCGTTTTAACACAGAAAAACTTCGTTCTGGTGTTGCCGAAGTCACTGGAATCGTGAAAAATATTTGTAGTAAAATTATGATGCTTGGGAAGAACGCTTCCATTTTTTTGCTTTTGATAATGGTCAATGCTTCCATTGCATTCAAAGCATCTTTAAAATCGGTCTTACAACAATACTGGTGTCACAATTGAATTTCGGATTTGAGCTCAATTTAACTGCAAGTTAAATCACGTTCGTAAGTGAGAGCAGCCTCCAGGATCTTGTCAACTGACACATTCGAGTGATTTGCCGGTATAAAGCCTTCAAAGGGTAAAATGCTCAAAAAATTACCTTGGAATTTTTATTTTAGTTCTGAAATCATATGAGCAAAGTATGGGTAGTATAATGCGGTTCTAAAAGATTTGAGAGAGAAAAAAAAATTAAAATAAAACTAGTAAGTGCTATATTTGGCCAGACCGAAACTCACATACCCTACACTGCATTGAAAGTACCTTTTAAAAAAATGTAAAAACAAATTGAAGAGGTTGAAGTCGAAAAAAATGTATAATGTTTGAAAGAGGTCGAAAAGTGTTGAAACAGTTGACAAAGACTTAAAAGACTAAAAAATATGGAAACCATTAAAGTAAGTTGAATGAAATTGAAAACGTCGAAAAATATGGAAAATGTTGAAAAATGTTAAAAAGTTGAAAAATGCGAAAAAATTGTTGAAACATATTGAAAGCGGTTGAAACAGTTACGGTTCAATAAATCGGTGTCCTTGCTTTGTTCTAAGTCTTCTAATGTTTCAGAGATAAAGAGTAGCAATTCGCTGAAAGTATCAACGCGTTCATGCCTTTCTGCCCATCTAGTCGCACACAATGTTTTTAAACGATTTTTTTTTTCTAGACTCCGTTCTGAAATTTTATCTCTAAATTCTTGTACTCTTTTCGATGAGTTCGAGAAAAAGTTTGTCACTGATGAAACTGTGCCTAGCATGTTACGAATTTCAGAAACATCGCATGATTTGGCTACGCACAGGTTCAGAGAGTGACTGAAACAATGGGTGTAAAATGCTAAGGGTTGGTTTTCAGATATCAAAGCCTGCCGAAGCACAACTTCACTGTCGTGTTAATAGGGACTTGTCCCTATATGTTGGCGTTGAAATGTCAAAAATGCTAATATTAAAACTTAAGTAAAATAAGTTTTTAGCTTAAATAAATTTTAAAATTTAAAATAAATAAATTTTAAAATTTAAAATAAATAAATTTTAAAATAAAAATATAAGAAAGTTATGAGAAAATATGTACTGTTATTAATTTTTCATTTTAATTTTAGACTACGTCGTAGCAAAAAGTTCTTCTTTTGATCTCAGAATAGACTTTTTGGTGGCAATGTTGTAGTAACATGAACTTAGGAAACAATGTAGCCACAATTTCAAACTTATATATTATTACCACTATTACATAAATCTTATTTCATCATATATCCTTAATAAATGAAATCCATTCAGGATTTTTTTTGACATTAATTTAGATATTTAAAACAGTAAATATGAAGATCTACGACTATTTTAGTACGTTGTAGTCTTAATATACAAGTTATGCGTATGCGCACAGTTGCATAAGCTGACTTCAATCAATGCATGTATAATAGAAGACGGGGGAGTGGTAGTGGTGGTGTTGTTGTGCTGTATAAAGAAACCAAAAAAAAAATGTTCATTGATATATTTTCTACATCACAACAACACTTCACCACCACAAACAATTTTTTCGATTTCGATTTTCTGAAACGTTCTTGAATCGAAATATTTTTCGGCGGATGCCAGGGGAGGGCTACAGCCTCCATATCCCCCCTTGGGACCGCCACTGACTGTGACATATGTAAAAGCTAGTTAACAAAGAGTACAGAGTTTCGAACTCGAAACATAAAGAAATCATTGAAAAGTCACCATGACTTCCAATACTTTTTGACACTGTAAAAATACAGTGGAAATATGCACTTACAGACCTTTCATAAACGGGCTATTGTATCTACTTGAAAGAAATTTATTTGAAAAGCATACTATATATTAACACTCAACCCAAAAACTCTTGACATTGCAAGAACTTAAATTCATTTTTTTATAAAACCATTTGAAACACTTCAAAAAAAAAGAAGGAGAGAGCAAATATCCTCAAAATGGTTTTGCATATTTTCAATGTATTTATATGCATTTTTTTTTCATCCCTTGAAAATCCCATTTTATCACTTTTGTCCCTACTAAGTTGAGTGGCTGTATTTCTTTTTTTTTCAATTAATAACTCTTTCCACAGCCCAATAACAGGGCAGGCAAGCCGCAGTAACCAACAACTCTAATAAAAATGCATAAATGTTCGCTGTAGTTGCGGTTTTTTTCACAATTTTCGTATTTATTACCTACTTAATACTCAGCAATAAATTCGTTGGTGATGCGTCTTACCCCCCTCCACAATTCGCTTTTTCAGCAACCCCAAATTTTTCAACGGCCAACAGAACGGGCGACCACTTCACAAAACATTCAAATATTCGGGTGTAAAGTGATTTCGTACTCGGTGTCTATTTTTTTTTTTGTGGCTGCTGTTTTTGTTGTGAAAGTTCTTGGTGTTGTTGTTGTTGCTACCGCTGTTTTGGTTCTGCGTTCATTCACTCTACCCTTGTCGTCATGCTGCGAATGAAAATGGTTACGCGTCAAATTTCCATTGCTTTGCTGCGTGTCGTTTTCTCTCGTTAAGCGATTTTTAAAGGATGCTTTTGAAAAGGATTCTCGCACTGCACAAAAGACTTTAATTTTGTTTTATTGCTTAAGATAACGCGGCAGAGTGTTGACGATGGAGTGGAATGAGTTGGGATGTTCACAAAAAAATGTGGAGAAATTTCTTAAGATATAAAATATGCAATGTGAGGGAATTTTAAAAATTCATTTATGGTAAAGAAGTAACTGGCAATATAAAAAGTCTTTATTAAAAATTTAGTTGAATGTAGTGCACGACGTCGTGACGTTTTGGGCATAATAAAAATTATCAAAGCCGGGTGTTTTTCTCCGTTTACTTCGGAAATATGAAGTTGGGAAAATTAAAATATCATACAATTTGTTAATGTTGCACATTCCCTAGCGAAATTTATAAGAAAGTTAATTTCCAATTTATTGTATTTTTCCATTGGTAGAATTTTTGTTTAGCAATTTTTCATGTGTAGGGTCTGTGAAAGCTATCCAAAGAAGTTGATAAAATTATGGAAATAAGTTTTTTAATTCATACACAGCTTACTCAGCTTTTGAGGTATGTTGGCGTGCAGAGGAATACCCTCAATATTTCTATGACATTCACTTCTTATTAATAGCCAAATGAAGATAGATGCTAAATTCCCTCATATACAGATTTTGAATAGGCACATAATTGATATTCGAGAAAAATCGTTCCAATAACCTCCGAGCCATGTAGAAATATCGACTTCGACTAGCGACTATCGTATGCCATTGATGCGAAATGTTGGTACTGTGAGTAGGCTGGATATCAATACTAAAAATTCATGTTGAAAATATGTTGTAAATATACTAATAATTTAACAAGCAAGAGATTATAGTGCGGCCTCGGTCAACGCAACTAATAAAAACCAATCCTGTTGTAATAACCGCGGTAGTTGCAAGGATGGAGTCAAAAAATCTTAGTTATCCGGGTGTATTTATTTATTAGGAAATAAACATTTTTCCATCGTGGGGTATTCAAAGTTCAAGTTTCGGTATTGCTAATGAGCTTATTTAGCGCAGTTTTCTTATAACTACGTCAGCATATTGTTGATTTATGTACATAGTACGAGTATTCAAACTACATACATTGCACTAAACGAGGTAAAATTTGTTTGAAATGTTGCACTTACTTACTGAATGGAAGAAATCTACTTCTTGCAAACATCGAGGAGTTGCATTCATCAAGGGTTGCGTTAAGCGAGGTCGTACTATAATTTAAAAGTGTTGAGAAAATGTAAACAATCAGATTTAGCACTCAAATTAAAACCACTAACAAAGACTCGATTTCATAGAGATTTTGCATAAATTGCAATGCACTTTGAATGAAAGTTGCAAGCGAACTCCATATCTCATGAACCCTGGTAGGTTTTCAAATAATCTACAGAATATTTTGAGGCTACTCTTGCGATAGTTTGTTGAGTGTAATGGTGTGATAAGGACTACTAAGCTATGGAAAGGTCTAAATTTCCGCTGTTGGATAAAAACTTGTAATCAAAAATAGCCTTAGAGACTTAAAGTAAAAGAAGATACATCATTATTTTTCATGGAAAAAATAGAAAAAAAAAAAATTGTGCGCGGCCTAAAAACTAGTGAAAAATAATTTATATATTTTTTTTTTTGTTTTCTGGACTTTCAAAGTATTTTGGCCTAGACAGATCCCTCAAATAAAATAGACAAAAAAAACTTTTCACTAGTTTTTAGGCAGATTAAGCCATAAGAAAGGTTATTAAAAACTTGAAGTCCTTTAAGAAAGCCTGGCACCGCCCTCAATAAAAAAAAAAACTATCACGGCTGAGCTGCAACACTGATTGTGATTACATTTGTTACAGAGATATACTGAATTCCTAGCAAAGATACTTGTTTTATGTGGACGGTGACACGCCATTAACAAGTAAAAAAGATTTTCACTGCGTAACTAGTGCACCGTTCTTAAAAAAATTTGATACTATTTATAACAGACTGAGCTGTGACAAAAAATACTTGTTTTAAAGTGGACGGCCCCAGTTGAAAAGTATTTTCCACAGCTTGGCTAATGAATGAACTGATTTTGATGAAATTTGGTATGGAAATAGATTGAACCTTGAAAATAGGTATTTGTTTTAAGTTAAAGACACCACGCTCCTAACAGGAAAATATATTTTTTAAGCTAAACTAATTGACTGATTTTGATGAAATTCATTCATTCATTCATTGAACTCTAAGGAAGGTATAGAGATAGAGATAGGGCAACAAAGTACCACGATTTTGATTTTTGCAAGCGATGTACAAAAATAGCTAATTTTTCTGGTTTTTAATACCAAAAGTATTTGATTGATTTTGTTGCGTCACTATAATGCATTGTTATAAATAAATATTTCATTCACTACTGCAATATTTTTTTCCTTTTTTTCAATTTTTAAAAACCAAACGCTTAATAAATCACCCGTTATTTCTTAATAAAAAAGTCAAATTATACTACTCATCGCCCATTCCTCATTTTATTGCTTTCATAAAAATTAAAAACACTGGTCAAGTGCACAATTTTGACTAATGCCAAAAAGAAAGCAATGTGGCAAACAAAAATAATAAAAAAAACCAACGAAAAGTAACAAAATGTACACATCAATGGAATTGATTTCATATAGTGCGCTCAAAGGGTTAAGGTGAAAAATTCGTATCAATCAATTATTCAAGTTTCCCGTATGAGCGCACACGTAGAATGACGATGACGGCAATGAACATGACGCAACACTAGTGTTGCCATACCGAAAAAGAAGTGACGATGTGCACATGTGAATTGCGACGAGTGGAAAGAATAACATAATGTGAAAAAAGTAGAAAAAATTAAAAAAAAAAAAACAAACTGAAAAAATATTGACACAAATTCCACATACGTAACGTTGTGAAATACGAGTGCGTATCTTCTTGAATCAATGCTGCGGGGCAGTATAAAAAAAGAAGGGTGAATTTTCAATGAAATTCACTAATATGAACAAAAAAAAAAAATCTTTGCTACGACATGAGAAACGCATGCAAGTGCTGAAATATCACACAAAAAAATGCCACTTTAAGCAAAGCTCTGTGGCAGGAAGCTACAGCAGCATGGATTTCAGGATATCGTTAATAAAAGTTTATTTGCAAGGATTTGGTCTGAAGTGGCGCGACGATAGGCAAATATTCTGCGTCGGCAACATTTTATGCTGCCTGTCAATGTTGCCGTTTATTCCTATCCAATTTTTATCTCTACTGCGAATGACATCAGGGGAAATTCAATATGGTGCGCATTTTAGTATCATTGCATGAGCAACACCATATTCTAATACCAAACTTTTTTTTTTCAAGATTCTGTAACGAAGTTTTCTTTTTTTTTTTTCTGCTGTCGCATATCAATAATTACGTGTATTGAACGCTTTTCAGCGTAGAGTTGCTTTTTTTCTGGTCGCAGAATTTTTTTTTTTTCATTTTTGGATATGTAAATGTTTGCATTGCCCTGGGTTTTTTTTTGCTTGGTTTAGTTTTTTTTTTTGGACCTTTAAGTGTTATCCACTTAATTTTTTATATAGCTGGTTTGGTTTTGCATGTTTGTTGTTGTTGTTGCCTTTGTAGTCATGCTTAATTAATTCTAAGTATAAGGCATGATATTTTTAGATAGCTGCCAAAAATGTTGCCATCAATCATGTCTGTACAAATTATATTTGGCAAACATGAAATGGATGCGATGTGTAAGAGCGCTGATGTGCGCTTATCACGGCAGTAAATCGCTCCTATTGAAAATTTCAACTTTAAGCTGTCATCATATTTCAGGAAAATTTTACTTTCTTGAGCATTAGATTTTTAATGAGTCACAGATTATAGAAAAAATAATGAATCGTGGAATTTCCTTTCGGTAACTATACAGTCAGAGTCAAAAATTAGTATACAGCTTCTGGTACGTTCTTTAGAGGCAAATAACTTTATGAAAAGAAGTGAAACAAAATTTATTTTGCAGAAAAAATAAAAAGCATAGTTCTCCTTTTTTATTAGTTATAATGATTAACAAAACAAAACTCGAATTCATGAAATAACCCTGAAAAACGAATGAAGTATCTGAAAAATGCAGTCAAAAGTTAGTATACAATCAATATACAGTCTGACTTTTATACTACCTTAGTCCAAAATTTATGAAATTTAATATTTTGTAGGTCCTCCTTTTGCCTGAATTACCGCTTTTAATCTATTGCTCATGGAATTGACTAGATTTTGGATAACCTCGGCTGAAATATTTGCCCATTCCTCAGTCAAGGCAGTGCGCAGATCATTTTTTGATTTAATAACACGATTTCTTATTTTTCGGTCCAAAACTTCCCATAGGTGCTCAATGGGGCTTAAGTCCGGTGACTGTGGAGGTGAATGTAATTGCTTCGGAACTCTGTACAACAACCACTCTTTCACAATTTTAGCTGTATGTTTTGGGTCATTGTCTTGTTGGAAGACCCATGGCGTTGTAAGACCCAATTTGTCAGCACTGCTGCACAAATTATCATTTAATATCTGCAAGTAATCTCGGCTATTCATTGTAGATTCAATAAAAATCAGGTTTCCAGTGCCAGCGGCGGACATACACCCCCAAACCATTAGTGAACCACCGCCATGTTTTACGGTGGAGATGAGATTTTGAGGCAGCAGTTCGCTATTCTTTGTTCTCCAGATCTTCCCGCCCCTTTTTGCTCCAAATATCTCAAACTTACTCTCATCACTAAACATAACATTATTCCAGAAGGTTTGATGGCTGTTCAAGTGAAGTTTTGCAAAATCCATGCGCTTATTACGATTTATAGCAGAAATGCACGGTTTTTTTCTAGGCACTCTGCCATCCAACCCATTATTATTTAGCACTCTTCGTACAGTTGAAGCGCTAACTGGCTTATTATGCACTTTAGAAAGATCTTTGGCTATTTCTACCGCACTAGATTTGGGTTTTTTTCTCACCTGTCTAACAACATTTCGTACTTCGGCTCCGGTCATAACGCGTGGGCGACCTGAACGTTTCAAAGATTTCACATTTTTTCGTATTTTGTATCGTTCTATAATTTTCTGCACAGTTGCACGGCTTTTGTTTACAGATTTAGCTATTTGACCAAGAGTTTTTCCATTTTTTCGATGGGTCACTACCACGAGCCATTTTATATTTACGGAATGAACAATCAACACAAAAAACTTATTCAATCACACCGAACTTTAACTGCGCAATGCGATTTGTTAGAAAAACACACACACAATGCTGAAAAGTAGCGGATTTTATAACGACACTTGTAACAAATTGAAATTGGAAGCATTGTTTACTAAATTTTGACTGCATTTTTTAGAGTTATTTTTACTGTGTAGCAAAAAACTAAGTGTTACAATTTTTTTCAAATGGAAATCTTTTATGCTAGAATACATAAGACTGTTAAGTTTAATTTAATAAAAAAATATTCTTTGTATCTTACATATTATAGAAAATATATAGCTTAAAAGGTATAGGTATGAACTGTATACTAATTTTTGACTCTGACTGTATATCAGCAGAAGATTTTAAAAATTTATTTTGATTTTATAGCAACTTTTGATAATGTAACTAGAAAATCTTTTATCTACAAGCTACAAATGTTAAGATTTTCAAAGAAATTTGTAAATTTTACTGAAAATATTTACAGTAAAACTAAAGCTGTGGATTAGAAACGAAATAAAATTGTCCGATTACTTTGAAACCACATCAGTAGTAAATTAAGGCTGCCCGCTACTTCCTCTTCTTTTCTTAATATCATGGCTATTTTGACGGAAATTTAAACATAAAAAAGTCATTTAACCCTATATAGCTAACCTTATTTAATTTTTTTCCCAACCTAACCTTCGTGATTTTGTCGAATTCATAAGTTTTTGCTGTTTTAAATGTGGAGTAGTATTTTATTAAATGCAAATTAATAAATACAGTGGAATCTCAATAATTCGTAATAGCAAGGGACCAGCCATTTTTTACGAATTACATAGGTTTTCAATTTAACGAGGTTTTGATTTAACGAGGTTCAAATAAGGACAGTACGAATGAACGAGATTTCGATTTAATGAGTTAAAATAAAAGTAATTTTTTAAATAGTTGGCCAAATTAAAATTACATTTTTTAAATTTTACATTGTTCCGATTTTTAAAACGATCGAGCCAACCGCTGCTTGCTTTGAAATTATTCACGTTCAATTTTTTAGCAAAAAACAGCGCTTTTTCCATTGATAATGAGCCTCAAACAGGAATATTAGACTGTCGGCACTGAGTAAACCATATAAGTAGAGGCTTTTCTATTTCCAGATTGCATTATAAATATTCTTTTCTGTAGGATTGAAGTAATCGTTGATGGAGCGATTTCAAATTGTTTATCCACTTAATTTTTTTTTGCTCCATTATCAATGGCTGAATTGATGTTTTGCTTTTGCTACACTAATAGAGTTTTATGAGTACGTTTGTTTGCCATTTTCACGGCTCACTTTGTTTTTCACGCACCTCTGGTAAAGCAACGAACAAACTGAACACGAAAATCAAAAAAATTCCATCAAAAAAAGTGAACGATAAACGTAGTCGTAGCTGCCTACTATGATTGATTTTTTTTTTTTTTCAAAACATAGTTCCATAGAATTTTGCTTTGCAATATGAATTATGAGAGGTTGTCAGATACAATTACGATTTATAAGAGGTTAAACAGACTTTATTGAAAAGAATAAAATACGAATTATCGAGGGGACCAAAATGTATGCAATTCTTACGAATTAAAGCGATTTTTTCAAGGGACCAACAGTTACTTACGAATTATTGAAATTTTCGAATTATCGGGGTACGAATTATCGCGATTCCACTGTAATAATAACATTTATTTAAAATTTTAGAGAATAATTTATTTATTTATCTATCGAGTAACAAACTCTCTTAGACGTTAAAAATAATTGTAAAACTAACAAAATTTAATTTAGCTTATGATAATTATAATTATATAACAAACTAAAATAAAATGAACTTATTGTTATAATAAATTTAATAACAACAGTTTGAAATTTTGCATGCTTAAGGAAATAAATAATAGGATTTTTGATTAGTTTTCCGATAAACTTGTTATACATTTGAGCAATAACTATGGAATCCTTTTATTTAGCACAAGCAAAGCGATTTGTAATTTTATTCTTATTTTTAATATTTCTTTAAAATCATTACATTAAAAACAAAATATAGAAATCCTTTAAACGTATATATACGTTTTAAACGCATACAAAAACGTTTATAAAAAACTCACACAAAAGCTAACCCTTCGTCAAAATGACGAACACATAACCTAAATATCAAAACTTCACCGACTGCGCACTAGCACCACTAGCCAGCTTTCGGCGACAACTGAGTTGGTATGACAGTACTTGTAGCAAAGCGCGACAGCTAAAACAAGAAAAGTGTTTAACTGACCGATGTTCGTCAAAATGACGTAGGTTATCTTTTTAGTGTTGACTATAAAAATCTTTTCATATGCAGATAATATAATATTACTAGCCACGAGAGCTATTCTGCATCAAGAAGACAAAAATAATAGCCTTGAGGATTAGAAAATTGCTCTCAAGTAGAGATGCATGGACATTTCATATTCACACATCAAAAAAAATTAATCCAATTTCTACAATAAATATCAACTGTTGAAGTATATTACACAAGTCAAATCTTTTTACAATTCCAAGCTTATCTTGAATTCATCAGTACTTTAACACTGGAGTTATACCTAGCAGAAATCCATAGATACAGCAAATCACACTATGAAGTTGTAACAAAAGCATACTTCACTATTTTTAATAATATCAATATAATCTGTGGAAGCATTGGCTTAAGAGTGAAAAGAACTCACTTTTATTAAAATATCTGTTGTGTACCTTGTGGAGGGGGGTTACGAAAGGGAGGTGAATTCGAACTCAGCGACCTCAAACAACCCTATTTTGACATTAGTTCATTTACCTCGAATTATTATATACTTTACAATAATTTGGTATTGCACATGAATTTGTACTAATTAGACGGTAAGACAGTTTTTAAAAAATTAAAATTGGCAAAGATCAAAAATATAATCTGAAAAGTAATTTTAAGCTGATTATAATTATTTGACTGAGTTTACTGTCCAGTACACACAACACAAAAAAAGAGAGAAAAAAACAAGTCATACTAGTTTCATCTATGACTTAATGGAATCATCAGTGACTTTTTAGCCATTGTAAAATAGATTTCTGTGCCTGATATTTCTCCTTTTACAAATATTAATTGAGAACCAATTCAAAATACAGAAAATTGCATGGCTCTCAAGAAATCTACGTAAAATAGGAAACATATCAGGCTTAGAAAATTTCACTTAGTAATCGCTTCAAAGGTCACTGATGATTCAATTTATCAGTGGATGAAACTAGTATAACAAGCTCTAGCCATTTTTTTTTTATTTTTGCTTTGTTTTGATGTTGCCGCAGAACTTAAATATGCCCACCGATTTGCACTGTTAACTATGTATGGTTTTTGATATATCCACATCCAAACGTATATAAAACTCCAATAGAAGTAAACAATGTCTGATATAGTGGCTTAACACAAATTTATCTCTCCAAATATATTTACACATGTTTTTTTGTTCTACTGTGCAATGATGAATTATGATTATATCAAATAAACTATGATAAGAACGAAAACGATCATAATGCTGAATTGAGTTAAGGTCTGATACTAACTAATAATGAAAGCATATGGCTTAGATGAAATTGACAAATCAACATTGTCGAATTCAAAATTATAGGACTCTGCCATTTCAAAACTAATGTCCTCACGTAAAACAGCGTCAGTATTAAAAGTCTCTAGATCTTCTAAAATACTCATAAATAAGTTGAAATTTGCAATACTCGCAATCATATAAATTCTTCTAACCAAGAAATTACCAAACTACTGTAACACTTTAACAAAGTACTTAATGGCTAATGATTTTATATGCAAATTTCCTATTTATATGGCAGTCACAATAATTTTTTGCCTAAATACTGACGCCATCATCTTGCCTATTCTGCACGAATAAATCTAAAATATTCAAGCACAAATAAATTACTTCACATTACTTCTTAAGTTATGTTCTGACAGTGGTAAAACATCAACCACACTACCATTAATAAGAACACGCAGATCATTCATTTTGTTTTAAAACTTTGTACATTTAAATAGCACAAATTTAAACCGCATTTGCGCATATTTTTGTCATTCAGTAAAGTACCTGATACATTAACGGCGCCACATTTTTAACCGTATTATATTACTCGTTACTCATTTTATAAACAGAATACAAATAAAATGTAACATGACATCAAACAAAAACCAGAAATGCAAGAATGTGTGAATAAAAAGTGAAGAACAAGAAGTGAATAAAGTTAATAAAAAAAGAATTAAATAAAATTTGATCATAAAAGAAATCATCTGCCTCTGTTTCAGCATTTTCTGTGCTCGTAATTACAGCGGTGAGTGTGGCTTCGCTAACCACGTTAGACAATCCTTGCACTCCAAAATAAGTTTAGAGATTTATCAAAAGCTAAAAAAAAAAAAAAAACAAGCGTCAGATTTGATGAAAACATCAGTGTAGTATTGTTGTGGCTTAATCAATTGCAGTCTACATTACATGTACAGTATGAGAGTTTTGCTCCTAGTTGATTCAGTAGAATTTAAGTTGCTATTTTTCTGATTTACTTTATTAAATACACATTTCATACTTTTGCTGTCTGTTATCTTCAACAACACACCAACCAACCGTTACCATATAAACATAATAATAACCACCAGTACCATCTTTCTTCAGCAGCATTAGTATCATCTTCATTTTTGGCATCAGAATCAGCATCAGCATCAACATCAGCATCATCATCTTCGTCATCATCAATCCATCAAGTGCAGCTGTCATTTGTAATTGTGTTTGTTCTAAAAAGGACTTTTCGTACATTTCATGAGAATGATTTATATTTGCTTAGAATGTTAAATTATATGAATATTTTCTGAGAGTATTCATGCAAAATGTTAGTAATGTTCTTACATTACTGTTGTTGTAACAGTGACATCATTCTGAATTAAAAATTTTCAGGTTAATGTTCGGAAAATTTTTGGATTTAAAATCGGTTAATAAATCTATTAACTTAATAGAATAATAGCTAATAATAATAAAAATCTCTGCAAATTACTGTGAAATTATTTGTTTGCGAAATTGTCTATTAAAATTTTTACTGCCATTGTCTATTAAAATGAAAATTAAATGTGCGAAGTATTCTTTACAAATGTTATGTTAGCGAAACGATTTATTTTTTTTTAATGCTGTCATTTTATTAATTTATGCGGCGTTTGCATTCTTCTTAGCAAATAATTGTGTGCAACTTTGGTATAATTTTAAGAAAATTAGTATCCTGTACATATTAATCCGTTGGTGAATTAAATCTTATTTTTTGCTTAATATAGTATTAATCAAATATTGACGAAAGAAAATTATAAATTTAAAAGGTTTCTTAAAATATTTTTTTTGCAAAATTGTACAGTTTATTCATTCATACATATACGAACGAGTATGTCGTATGACGGCGTGATATGTGAACTGAATGATGGTTTAATATTATTTAATAAAAATTTATTTGTGGTGTATCGGAACATTACTTAAAATATTTTACTGAGCTTGCTGTTCAGTATATTGTATGAAAACACCAGAAAAATTGCCAGCATCAAAAAACGAAACGAAAAAATCAAGCTAAAGCTAGTCTACTAGTTTCATCCATTGCTAAATGAAATCAACAGTGACCTTTGAGCAGAAAATGAAAACTGTATCAAAAATTGAAAACTTCGGCAATTTTTGAAAAATAAATTTTTATTGAAGGTTTGAAAAACATTTAAAAAATGTTGAAATCAAAAAACATAAAAAAATTTCGAAAAATCCAAAATATGTAGGAGAAGGCGGAGCAAAGTGGTAAGCGGGTTAACTCAGTTTTCAGCAAAAAAAAATATTTTCGCCCAACTAAACTTGTAGATTATTAGTTCGATACATATTGAATCTATTAAGGTTATTAGGCTCATTATTTTCTCAAGAGAAGGTATTTATTATTGTCATGCCAAAAAAAAGTACGTTTCTACAGTTTTGCCCCTCTGGTGGGATAAAGCGATACACAATGTGCAATACACAAAAAATGATAGTAATTTATTTGTTTTAAAAATTTTTCAAGAAAAAAAATCATATTTTTTGTGTGTGATGATTGGCCGTCCAAAAGTAGCAGGAAATTTATCAATACAAACAAATCACTGTGAACAGAAATGAATGTCACTGATATATACTACGACGTGATACTTTGCCTTATTTTAAATGATTCTTATGAAATGAATTTACTTAAGTCGAAAATCCTCGAATTTTACATCAACCGCACTCGTTTTGATGAAACTCGTGGTTCTCGACAACAGTAGGTCGAAATGCCACTATAACCTGGCTGTTACATGAGCACTACTCAAACACAAATTCCTCATAATAACATTAGATGGCGTTGTAATGCAAGGATAAATATACCCTTTGTACTATTTTGCCTGGTATACCGCTTTGCCCCGCCTTCCGCCGCTATGATGAACTGACGTCGTGTGTGCATGTAACTCACGATTGTTTTCGGGTATGCGAAAATGCGTACCGTTGCAGCGCTCTATGTACTTCGAATAATGTTATAAGAACAGAAATTGTTGAAAATATTCAAAAATGCTAAGAAAAGTTTTAAAGAAATCGGTGAAGTTAGTATTAATATAATATAAGTATAACATGTAGTCGGGAAATGTAGAAAAAAGTCGATATATTTTGCAGAAGTTGAATAATGCTAACAAAGTGAAGAAGTCGATCAATGTTAAAAAAGTCAAATATTATCAAAAAGGTGAATATGGTTGATTAAACTAAGATGTGTTGAAAAAATCGATGAGAAACGTAAAAAAATGTTGAAAAGTTAAACAATTTTTAGAAAGCTGAATGGTGAATAAGTTAAAAATGTGTTGAAAGCTGAGAAATGTTGAAAAAGTTGAGAAATGTGAAAAAAGCACTCGTATGTGTTTTAAAAAGGACGCAAAATGTTTAAAAATGCCAATAAACAAAACAGAGGTGAATCATTCAAAAAATGTTGAGGTATTTCGTTGAAAAATTTTGCAATGTAACTACCGACACGAGAAAAGATTTTCAAATGTTAAAAAATATCAAAAAAAAAGTATCATATTATTTCGTATAAAAAAAGTTCAAATCTTAACTTTATAAAATTGAAATAAAATAAGTTTTCTATATTAATACCTCTGCTGAGTTAAAAACAATTTTGATCTTTTCGTAATATCACTCAAAAATATTCGCTATTAATCTGGCACTTCTGTTAACTATCGTTCTCGAAGCTTCTCTCTCTTGAATAGGCCATTTCGTTTCAATTTGTTTTTGCGGCATGGATCTTATTCGTCAGGTTGCTTGTAATTCTTATCACCAAATTTTGTTCTTAAGGTGACATTAACAGGAGTCCATTTTAGTATCCATACAACGGATTGAAATCAGTTGTGTAAGAGCACAATAAATGTAATTCCTATTGTGATATTAAATCAAAATTTTTCAATAAATTATTTTTATTTCAGTAAATTAATAGCTATGAAGCTTAATATAATGCCCTAAATTAAATCATAAAGAATCGAAAAAAACAACAATTTTTTATTGCATTTGCTAAATGGAGTGTTTTCTTTAAATGACGACTTAAGAAAATTTTTTCTTGAATTTAATGACGCATGTTAAAAATATAAAAGTAACAGAAACGTATACCATTAATAAATCCTTGGACACAATAGCGACAGGCAGCATTAACTGTAAGCAAGTATTTTTTTATGTTAAATATAAAAAATTTTGACAATCTTGGGCTATGGTTTTTTATAGAGTTTATATTGCGCATAATCGAATTAGCTACCCACAGAACATATTCATTGAAACAAAGAAAGTAAATCATTATATTAAAGAACACAAAACAAAAGTAGAAATCAACTAAAAAAAAAGCAAACAGTTGTACTCATGTTTTTCTAAGCCATGACGTCATTGTCTACAAAATTACTTTAGAGCGTACTAAGATTTGATGTGGTTATTTGAACTATTTGTAGCAACTTTCAAGGTGAAACCTTTGAACATTATTTTTGCTAAGTTTTACTAAGCAATTTAAACTGGAATTTAAAACCTATATATTTTTATTCAAAAGTCATGAATATAAAAGTTATTGAAAACGTTTTTTAAAAACTTATATTGAATAAAAGTTTTATTCTAAATGATCAAAATTGGATTCTAGAAGACACAATTTGCTCCCTATCCTCCTAAATATGTGTAAATATGTGTGCACCAATCAATGGGTAAAAACTAAAAATAAATTTTGAAAGCCAAAAAGGAATTGCCGACGCAATCGATGGAAAAATGGTGATAATGGATTTTGAAAGCGTATTTTGGATCAATTCTGCGAAAAAATTTTGTTGCACTAATCGCTGGGTAAAGACCAAAAATGGCTTTTGGAAGACACAAGGAATGTTTTGAACTAATTTTGAAAAAAAAAAAAACTTTATTCTACCAATCGATGGCAAAAAATCGAATGTAGGAAGTTCTTCGACCATTCTTAATGTGTGTTATGGACCCATTTGCGGAACAAAGTTTATTGCACTAATCGATGGGCGAAACCGAAAATCGATTTTAAAAGCCACAAGGGATATCTTCTACCATTCTAAATTGGTGTTGTGGATCATTTTTTCGAAAAAAATTAATTCCACCAATCGATGATATTTGTTTATTCAAGAAAAATAAACGTAATTAAATAAACTTTAAAAAATATTTTCGTATATATGTATATACTTTTAAAAATAAAAGAAAATAAAACTTTTAAAAAACTTCTGATAAAGTTTTAAGAAAACTTTTACTTCTATTTAAAAGTTTATTTTAGAACAGAAAAGCTTAACTTTACCTTATAAAATTTTTTTTAAGGTTTATTTCAAGCTCTTATATAAACTGAACTAGATTGAACAAAAAGTTAATCGAACTATTTCTAAATCAAAAAGGTTGTCGAACAGAGAAAATGTGCCAAAAATAAAAGTTTGAATTTTTATTTATATTTTCTTAATAAATAAATAAATTTATCAAGAAAAATAAAGCAATTTATGGAGTCAAAAGCTTTGCTAAAATCGAATTCCAATCACAAACTTCTTCTCAATATTTTCGACTAATTCAATGAAAGCGGTTTGTTTATCCAAACCTCCAGGAAGTTCATATTGATGTTTATGTTATAATTTGTTTCTGTGAGTTTTGTGATTTCCACAGCCATAAGCCGTTGGTCCAGTTCAAACTTGGATGTTATTGCCGCTAGGGTTTCGTGCAACCCTACACCAGTCTGTGCTAAAAACACTTTAAAAGCAGAATTTTCTTTCATTTAAATGAGTAAATTATTTCTACATAAATTTACTTCAACTAATTTAGCCCTGAAAGTCTTAAGCTCATACACCCTGTGAACAAATAAACATTCATAAGGCTTAAGTTTCTTTATGGTAACTTTTTCTGCTTGCGTATAGAAATGCCAACCAAAAATAACATTTGCCAGCAAATTTGCTTGATACGCTGACTGGTGGTTAGCTGGTATTCGACTAACCAATTTTATCTTTAAACCATTTAGTTTTTTTCAAATACAAATAGACCATTGAAGGAATGCGTGTGTGTGTGTGTGTGTATAAAAGAACAAAATGCTTCAATATCTACTAGCTACCTACCTACCTTTGCCTTTTTTGCGTTCATATTATGTAGAAAGGATATATAAAACCGCTTAATGAAAAAGCTGCCGCTGGCTATAATAACACTTTTCTCAACACGCTCAAATATGCAGACATCTATGACTATTTTAACCAAACAGGCAACATCTTTAACTTCCGCAGCGTCATCATTATCATCATTTCTATTAAGGACAACGACGGCGCGTGTCCTGACAAGTGCTGTTCAACTATGCATGTACCTTAATGTATGTAGTTTTCTTGTGTATTTGTGTAGCTGCGCGCTGTATCCCGTTCAGAAAGCAAATAGTTGATGACTTTATAGGCTTCAATTGAATAAGAAATTCCAGCGACTGCCTGTTGTCAGACCAGAATACATAAAATTGTTATGGTCGCTTAGTTTAGTTTCATTGGATTAATTGTAAAAATTTTTATAGGAAAAAATTATTGAGCATTAGATTTGTCAGATGAGTTATAGATGAAAGTTTGAGCTCTTGATGTAACTCAGTGGCCTGACTTTACTTTGATGTTAAAAATCATTTTCTGCGCATCTCTATTTTCGAGAACAAGCAGTTTCACATTGAAATCTCTGATTAACCTTGCGTATATATATGTGAAAATAAATGGGTACTTCACCATAAAAGTAGCGAATAAAATCTAAAATATCAGTCATTAACAATTATAGTCATGGATACGAGTAGATATCGAATGGGGTCGAAACACATTATAAAAATGGCCGTTCAAAAAGATTTGCAAATAGCTTATTATAGCTGCGGTAGATGTCAAGATAATGCGTTTTAAGTGTTTTTATTTTATAAGGAAGCCACGCCCCGTTGTCTAAGCTCGTCCAGATTTCGTGAGCTACTTAGCATGGACAATTTACATGGAGCACAAAATTTTAAAACACCTGCTGCAATAGATACCAAGATATTGCGTTTTAAGTGCCTTTGTACTATGGTAGCTCCGACCGAGATCTCGTTCTCGTTCTCGCGATAAGTTAGTGTTTATCTCTCGTATCGCTGTTTTTTGACTTATCGTTCGATAAAAACTGCTTTATCGTCTAGAATGAGATATCGGTGAGACATTTCTCATTCTCGTCATCAGTTATACAATATGAGAACTCATATCTTAATATTGTCTCGTTATCCTTATCTTTATCGGGACCAAGCTCTTATCGTTTCTAGGTGAATCACTAATTATCGCCGGGAAAATACGCATAAGCACGATTTCGTACGATAAACACAACATAGTTGCCGAGAACAAGTTATTGGCCAGATCATCTCGATCTCGAGATAAATTCTTTTATATCGCCTCGTTACCATTATCAAGCAAATTTATTGGCTCTCGGTGAAGCACTTGTGACGAGGCATATTTTCAGCTCAGCAAATACGTGAATAAGCAAAGTTGTTGCATTTGAGCCGATGAAAACTCAAGAGAATACAACATAACGTGGCATCCATTATAAGAACATATAAACTTAAACTATTTTCTAAATGAAACCTTGAAGAAGCTATAACCAATTAAAGCTTTTTGAGCACTACGTTTGGAAAGAGCATAAAAATTTCATCAGAAAGGAGATGTTAAGGAAATCACATACAATATGACACGATCAAAAACTTTTCCAACTGGGTCACTGTGAAACTTTACGTAAGTGTATTTGTTCAGCAAAATCTGTATTCAAAGCAACTCATTCTCATTCATTAGTGGAATTGCAATAGGAAATCGTTTTGTTCTTCCACTTCTGCTGCCTCTTATAAACCGCAGATATGTTTGTAAGTCTTCAACTATTTTTTTCACATTGATAAGACAGTAGGATGCTTTTTTTCCCGTATACACAAGAAGCGGTGGATGCTCCATTTGAACGCCTATTTGTTAAGCTAAAATGCGGCTGTTGCTGTTGTTGTCATAAGCTACAAAAAAAAAAAATAGCAATTTTTTGTAGTTTTGTAGTCTAAGTACAATGGTGAATAAAGAAGTGCTGCTGCGTCTGTTTGTTACCTTTGTGATTTGCATTGTCTTCGGAGTGCTTTTTTGCATCGTTTTCAGTTTTTGAGTAGTAAGCGTTGCTTATTTTTCTGTGTTGTATTTGTATTCAAAAAAAAAAAAAAAATACTTTAAGCGTTTACAGTTTCTCCTTTAAGCAGGAAAGCTATAAATATTTTTATATCGCTTGCATTTTGTGTTGTCAGCATATCCGTTTCCGTTGATATCGTTGTTGATGTTTTGTCAGGAAGTTGGAAATAAAATTAGAACAAGTTAAAAGTATTGATATTTCTCTTAATCAGGACAAGTTTTATGCTTAAGAAAAACAAATTTCTAGGGAATATTTTAAGCGTCACAAGTTTCTTTAATAAAGTTTTCAACATATGAGATATAAAGTTAAGCAAATGTAGTTTTCAGTTATTTGAAGTACTTCACATTTTTTTTCCTGTTTTCTTGATGTTGTCAAGTAACATATTTTTAACGAAATTGTTTTAGTATCAGTAGTTCTTTCTTCAATGATTACGATATTTGATATTAAAACGATACTCCCACTATATACTACCATCTCCATTAGTGAAATACAATAGTTTATGTGCATAAGCTTTAAGCATCTATTATGCTGCTTTTTCCACTTTTTTATCCGACTTTGCGTCTAATGTGTGTAGGTGCAACAAACCTTCCAACAACTTCAACTTTAAGTAAAAGTAATGTACGTTGGTGACGTTAGATGGAAGATGGGTTTGTTTGATGTGGTCCCTGCATCGTAGTTTTAACTTATTCCCACATTAAGCATGAATTTAAATTTTTCATGATTACTTCTTATGCTTTGTTAGTTTTTGTGATTTCGTTTCTTTACCTTGGGGCTCTGCGCGATAGAAAGTTTGCTCTCAAACGATTTTAAAATGAGGTTGACTTATTCATTTTATTTTATTCAGTTTATTTTCGCAGCTACATAGCTAAAATTTACTCAATAAATTTAGTTGAAAAAAAAAACAGATATTTTTAAAGCTGATTTTAAAATTCATAAAAAAATTGCGAAATACTTTGAAGTTACATTCTAATACACCCTTGTGTCCTTTATCTTCTCACAAAGCATAGGGCTTAAACGAAACTCCTGCAACTGTAGTGAAAGTCTATACTTCTCATATATTTCATGCTCTAACAAACGCTTACACGATGTAGAGTTATCTTTTACCCTGAGGAGGGTTCCACTGCTGATTTTCAATCCATTTCTTCTTTAGACTTTTGATTTGAATGGAAATCGATCGCATCTAGTGAGCAATTCGACATTAAAAATTATCGTTCATCCACAAATTTGTTGGTAAACATTTGTAAATTGCGTAGCAAAGTGTTGGTGGCTAACTTTGTACAGAGATGTCAGTAAGCCGGCATGGCTAAAGTGATGGAGCGATGGGTTCAAATTTCACATGACATAAATTAGTCAAAACTATAAATGTGCATGAATTTGTATATGGGTCAATCCATCTATAATGGGCCTATAATTACCCTCATGTTTTTTAAATTGGCTGAAACTTTTTTCAGTTTTTGGTCTATCATGTAGAAGATATAAAAAAATTCGATAACATTTTTTTGACTAAAATTTTCAGGGATGGTACTCCTATATGTTTTGAAAATTTTGAGCCTAAAAACGCTGAAATCGATGATGGAGTATTTGGGAAATTGATGTTTTCTTGGAAGGTCAATTTTTTTACCTTTTACCACATAGAAACCGTTCAGCCCTTCATTTATTCAGATTTGCAGTTTTCTTGTCATCTACTAATACACAACTACCTAAAAATAATATAAAAGCTAATTTGGATTTTGTTGGTTTGTTTATATTCATCAATAAATTCTTTCGTTTTACTTACGAGATTTTTTTAACACAATTTAAAACTTTTTTTTAAGCAATAATACTGGTCAAAAAAATTTTATCGAATTTTTTTATATCTTCTACATGATAGACCAAAAACTGAAAAAAGTTTCAGCCAATTTAAAAAACATGAGGGTAATTATAGGCCCATTATAGATGGAATGACTCATATATGTATTGATATACGAACTCAATGTCACCAAGCCTAGGTCGAGCTGATCTATTTGTTGTCGTGCCATCTTTGTTTAAGAAAAATTATTCATCGTTTCATAAATTTACATGAAAATTAACTTTTGCTAATCACTGCCAGTCTGTTCAATCAAAACTAATTTTCAATTTTAACAATAGCAAGGTCAAAGGTCAATCACATGATAATTTTCAAGATTAAAGTTCAAAAATTGAAGTCATTTATATTGCTCTATTGAACACATGAGCCGTGAACAGTTTCGCAAGTGAGCCTTCAGTGAAAATATTTTGTTGAATGGATTTTCTGTTTAACAAAAAAAGGTAATGTTACTTTAACCTTAACTATTTCACTGAAATTGAGAGCAATAGATGAAATTCGCTTTGCTTGAGATTTTGATTTATTGCGAACAAAAAAATGCGCTTAAAAGTTCTACTTTTTTGTCAACAGGGCATGTGTTCCAGTGGATTGCAATGTCTTAAATCACCTAAGACCCTTTCGCTTCGCTATATGTAGTAATTTATTTATTACTAATTGTATATTTATTTTCTGGATGCATAGTTTCAAAAGCTCAAATAAAAAGTGCCACTCTCATATTTCAAAACCCCTCCATCTTTTTCTAGTGTTAGTTTCTATCATCACATATTGTCGTATCGACTCTGTAGGTAATTAAGCAAGGCATGCCTCCACGAAGGCGGACTTACGAGAGGCTATTAAGCCTTCCATAGCAGGCGTGCTATCAGGCCTGATATAAGAAGGGAAAGAAGAACGAATCCATTTACATTTAATCTGTTTACCTTTTTTTTTTTATTTCATATATTGCAATGTTTTACGATTCTGCAATACTTTTTTGTCATCTGCATTGATATACGACACAGAAGTGGAAAAATGGTTAGAAGCAAAGAACGGTGAGCATGTTGCTAGGCTGTTCTTCTGTTTAATGTTATATTAAGGTAAATACAGTGTTGTGTATTCAATGTCAAATTATAAATTAACAAAACGTCACAAACATTTAAAATATCAACGCAAGTGTAAGATGACGCGGATCTCAAGATATATTAAATTTAAATTTTACCAAGTACTTCTGTAAGGTTTAAGAAGACCTGCTTGACTGAAGACTTGTTTAAGCGTGACATTTTATATGTAAAAGAAAGTACATTTAAAAGCAGTTGGGACGGTCTGTTTTGCCAAAGAAAGGTATTCAAGAAGGGAAGTATTGTAACATTTACTTCAATAAGTTTCTCAATGTAATCTTTATAATCTTTGTTTGTATTTATCCAAACTGTTTCACTTTACGTCTAGTTCACCAAAAAATTACTTATTAAGTTTGATGACAGTAAAATAGCGTTCAGTACTTTAACTTATGCTTGTTTGGAAGGTCCCCTGTATAGATCCACCCACTATATATTTATATAGAGTTTGTTCGAAACATATCTGATTGTACTTATATAGACTAAAACAACTTCTTTCCTTAGCATTTTCTCATATCGGTAACGCCACGCCCACTTTTCAAAATAAGCTTTATAAAGCATTTCTATAACATTCTAGAGACTTTGCTCGAATTGAAGTTGCCACTCCCTCTTTTCTATATCTGGTCTTTAAAGTATTTCTAGTATTTAGCTGAATTACCTGTTGTTTGGGATGTTGTTGCTTTATCAAAATCTGCCTTGTGTCTGGTGCTTGTGAAAACCATTTAAAATATTTGCGCGAAATTTGATAGAATTTCTTTGAAACATTTTTCGTTGTGAAACTTTAAGGCAATAGGCGTGACCGAAAGCCCATTACTTCCATTTTCAAGCCCAATGAGAAATAGTTAAAAACTTAAGTTTTATTCAATTACCACCATTAATATTCTCGTAATTGTGATATCCACAGACAGCCAGAGAACATATGCCTACAAAGAGCTGAACATGGCGCTTATGAAGAATATATGCGATTTTCTATAGCTACACGCTTCCTTCTATGTGCTTAAACCGAAAACAAAATCTATATGCCCTCTATAAAAATACAAATGTTCCGTCTGGCTGAGGATCGAACTCAAAATTTTAAGATTGCAAAAGCTTGACTTTACCATTGTACCACAAGAAAACACATTACAAGTCGAGTTATTATTCTGACCTTCAAATTCAAAATGCAAATTTGAATTAATTTATACAGAGCTTGAATATCTTCGAGAACAATCCCCATTTAATTTATGTATGTCTGATTTTATAATCTCGTACTTAAAAATGTTTTCACATCAAAAATCAAATTAAAATGTCACCTGTCTAAAAGAAAAAAAAAAAAAAATGGTTTTACTTTTCCCACAGTTCACATGATTTTCGATACTTAATGTTTCAAAATATGGAATACTTAGCATCTTTTGTTTTTATTACCGCCTCGAGCAAAGCTAATGCTACTATTTAAGTGAAGGTTTCATTTAAGATCGTTGATAAGCCAGAAGACTGAAATAATAATTTATTTTAAATTTAGTACGCCAAGGATTGTGCAATAATACTTGTCGAATATTAATTAGTAGCTTAAAACAGTAATTGTGTTTTATTCTTATTCTATTCACTCCATGTAGAAATTTTTCACAATTTTATCTTCATTTCCCTGATACAGCTCCTCATTTGTTGTGTGTTACATTAATTTATGCATTCGTTAAAATTTAATTTTAATTATGTGAAAAAAAAAAAATAAAATACAATTCAAGAAAATCGGAAACATTCTCTTATAGTTTTGCTTGTGCTGCTGCTCTGCTGTAGTCATCCTGGGCAAGATTGTGTACTACTCCCATTCACCACGCCCTGTTAAAATTATTGTTGTAATAAAAAATTTAGCTGCAGTAGCAGTGAAATGGATAAAAATTAAATTACTTAGTTGAATCGCAGAGCAGAGTGATGTAAAATGAAAACTCAAGTCGTAAATGCGTGAAATAATTTTTAATTACATATTAAGAAAAGTTTACCAAGAAGTTCTTAACTTAGAGGGCGCGTTGAAGGACACAAAAGCAAAGCGTGCTATGTGAATGTGCGAGGGTCGCGTCATAAATATATTATGTCTTTAGTGTGTGTATGTGTGTATGTGAGTGTATGCAATAAGGGAAGTGGAGAACTTTATGGGGAATCTAGTACTCAAGTGTTAAAGTGTTTAATTTTAAAGATTATCTGTTATCTCTAACATTTTGCTATTTTGCATATAATAAAATATCCAATAAGCTTTTTTCAGCATCAGTCTTTGGAAAAATATCAAAAATATATTTTGAATAGCTGGTGATGAAAACTATCGCCGAAGCAAATAAAGCCTCAATAAAGTTTCTATTTGGTCTGGACATGACAATCAAATGCGTGCCATGAAAACTCTTGCCTGTCAAGTTTTCAGAATCATGATCGATTTGGAGTGATTTCACGAGC
Source organism: Meiosimyza decipiens (assembly GCA_963680825.1). Classification (NCBI taxonomy): domain Eukaryota; kingdom Metazoa; phylum Arthropoda; class Insecta; order Diptera; family Lauxaniidae; genus Meiosimyza; species Meiosimyza decipiens. Next base: position 56,579,328 of record OY804261.1, on the reverse strand, counting down.
TTATACCACAAGCAGTGTGCCGAAAAACTTCATCACGACAAGAGTCAGGGAGCTTGAATCAAATGTTCTAAGCAGATGCAATGTACAAAGTTTTGATCTACATTTTTACAAACCTGGCTGCTAGGAATAGAACATGTTTTCCTCTGAGCTATTTCCACAACATTACAAAGCTTTTAAATTTCTCAGTTAAATTTTCTTATTCACAGTGCTCGCTTACAGATTCAAATATGGGCTGCGTTTTATGTTCCAGATCAAGTTTGTTTGGCCGTTATTTTACTTTGGATGACACTTATCAGTGTCCGTTTGACAGTTGCAGAGAGTGGTGAGGCTGCTAGAGGCAATAGAGTTAGTGGTAACCGTTATCGGCACATGTCTGAAAACTTTCTAGTGTCCGAATTGGATCAATTAAGATTACAGAATATGTGATTTCATCAAGGCGATGCCATATCACACCACACGAATTAAGTCAAGAAGTGGTGATATCCACCTCGAAATTGTTACTATCAGTGATAAAGTTTTGTTTCAGCTGGTGGACAGATGATATTTGATACTAGAAATCATGTACCTGATTTTGTTCTCGTTAATGACGACTTTCATATTATTCATATCAAATATGAACACTGATACTACTTATATACTGAGCGCTGGAAGGCAATAGTGTTGTTAATATCAACTGCATATCCAAGCCGCTGGATATATTTGTGAAAGGTAGTGTCTTCCGGATTAGTTTTTGCTATTTGCATTAGACATGACGTGCACCGAACATCAGCATCACTTATTACCATAATGCAATCCTCGTATTTTCAAGTATTTCGTGGAATGACTCGATTAACATTGGCTGGATTTAATACTAGACATATTACTCACTCGGTTGAAGCTGTTTTATGAGGTTATCAAATCAATATATATATGTTGTATGTCGATTAAAAACTCATTTTATTCTACGTTGTTTCAAAGCATTTGGTCAGAAGTTGATCAATTAAGGTGGAAGCTAGTGCAATGTGGAAAAACTGCATACATTCACACAGTACGTTGGATATATATTTCGCGCCATCGGATCGCAAAATATATATCCAACGACGAGACAAATAGAGCAGATACTCTAGTCGTTGGAAAAGCATTGCTTTAAAACATCGCATGATACTTCGTTAGATTTGGAAGCCATTGAATCAGTGAAATATGTGACCTAAAGGTCATATAAGGCTATAACTGCTAGTCGCTTATTAAGATGTACTTCGTAGTCTGAAGTTATCTATAGTACACTTAATATATCAACTAAATGTATAATTTTTTTAAATGGGAAATGGAAATGAAGTTTCATTCGGTAGACAAATTCTAAAATCGGTGCCAACCATGTTATGAAAATAACCAAAATTTGTGCGTCTTAAACACGCAAATCAAAGATATAAGATAAATGATTTGTGTTGATCTGCTTGGCAGTTTGACGGGTTGGTGTAGATCAGGTTGTAATGTGAATGCTACTTATGAATTGGAGCCATCATGCGCTTTGCTGCATATTCGATTAGTCAAGCTATATTGCCAATTTATGTGTTATAGAGGCCATGTTTTCAGTACAAGCCGCAGTTGGTGTTTTCCTTCTTGATTTTTGTAATAAAGTCGGAAAGATCGAGAGTTTGCCTCAGGAGTTCAATGAAAACTAGAGCATCTAAAATAGGTAATCATCGAAATTTAAGTATTGAAAATTTGGTTATCAAAAATACATGCGACAGTGTCCTAGTCAATCGCATTGAATCAAGGGCAGAAAGTGATATTGTGCACTGAATTTATAAAATATTTAATGAAATAATTTCTCGCTTTTACGTTACATAAAGCAAGTAATCAATAAACATTACAGCGTTTTGAAAATTCTGCTCGATTATAATGAAATGGAATAAAAGTGAAACGTTTTTTCTGTTAGCAAATCGGCAGCTGTTACAAAAATGACTTATGTTCAGCGAGAATAACAACATCAATTACTGCAATGAAAATAAAAATAACAATGCATTACAAAAATGCATTCAATTTGTTACAACTAACAATACAGTGAGTAAAAAAGTAGGACAAAAGTGTACAACAAAATCAAATCTAAATGATGGATTTATGTCAGAGATTTCTTAAAGTAATCACTATATTTAGAATTTAGCTTGTTAGAAGAATAACTTTTTACGGTAACATCGAATAAAGTTAAGGCTCTGAAAAGATTACAAAACTGGATAAGCGAAGGCCTTAAATATGTCTAACTTCTTATTAAATTCGTCTATTTCGTTGATGCAGTCAAGATATTGAAAACAAAAAAATCTCCAGAATTCGATGGCAGTAGTGCAGAAATATCAAAAGCTTGTGAGCAATACTGTGGCCTTATAAGTATTTACGACTTTTTTAGTTTTTCAATTTACTGAATTTCTTGAGGATTCAATAAAATGATTTGGAAAATAATTTTGCTACGATGATGAGAAATTTTATATTATTCCTAAAATTTTGAAAATACCAAATCTGATTGGAAGAATATCACACAAATAAATGAACTTGGAACTCCGCAATTTTCATATTTTTTTGTAGAGTAGTGATCTTTTACTAAGCTCATTAAGCTAAACTTTTATTTATTTTAAATTAAATACCTTTGTAAATTTCATCTGGTTCAGTTGACGAACTTTACGGATATGAGAAGTGTCAATGATTGCGGAAATGCTCACTATATTTTGACAAGCATACACGTTCCAAAGTCACACATGCACAAGTATTAATTCTACGATTACGTGTCAAAATCAATGTCTATCAAATGTCAAACAATTGTCATGACAAGCAAGTGGTGCAAGTAAACTCAGAGGGTGACTTAAGCAGCATGTGCACATACATACATAAGTGTGATAAAAAGTTGGGAAAATAGGTTAACTATAGATATAAATAGATACTGTAATATAGGTGATAAAAAGCATTACTAAAAGCCAAAGGACATAGATAAAGACTTAACATGCATAAAATAAAAGGACGTTTAAGGATGTTTAAACGGTCAAACCCGATTTATACGAAATAGCGAAACTTAAAAACAAATGCAATAAAATTTCCCGAAAAACTATGTCGTGTAAATCAGAAATAGCACCAAGATTTTATTGTAAAGAAAACCTAATACAGAAAAAAATTATGTCCTACGAATTTACGCAGCTTATGAATATGTGAGTTAAAGTGAAATAATGGCGCTATAGAATGCAAATATTGGCATCATCGCACCAAAAGTGTTGTAATGATATTGACAAGCGAGTAGCAACGATAAGCAAGCAAACGAGCTTGAACCAAAAAGCAGATTGCTGCCTGATTACGTTAGAATGTTTTCGAATGTAACTAAGCAGAGTGTACTGTATACCCCGCACATAATAAGATTTTAAGATTAAGATTTTAAGACATTTTGAGTTGGAAAGCTCATTAAATAACATAACATTGTAAGTGTTTGAAGTGTGTCAATAATTTGACTGCTAAGACTTGTGAATTGTTGTCAAAAATAAATAAAGCAGTCATAAAACGTGTGTTTAAAGCATAATTAAAAGTAAAATAGCTTATCATTTCCAAGTCTTTGCTGGAGTTGAAACTTTGACACTGGTGCCACATATTCAAATATTCTGGCGTGTCATACCTAACATTCAGCATAAATTTTATTTTTGTAATGCAAGTTTCTCTTCCAAGAAAAAATTATGCTTAAGCAGCGCTTGACTTGATTTCAAAATCTAAACTCTCTTCATTATGAAAAGGTGCAATTTATCACCACTGATGCTTCTATTGCAATCATTACTGTATATCCCACATTTTCATCTGTTATTAAGCTAACAAATTTAAACTCGAAGCCTGTTCTCATCATCCAGAAATTTTTAAGACAATGATTGCGCTTTTAGAACTTAGTGAGTGGCTTGCCAATTTTTTTTGAGGCCCAATTTGGCCACGGAAATTGAAGATCTACTTAAAATTAATGCTGAAAACTCTCAACTTTTTTGACTATGTCAACTTGTCTTTCATTGAACTACAAAAATTATATTGCACATTCTAATATTTTCATCATAGCAAAAAAGTAAACAATTACAATTTCATGGTACATTCTAATTTTTTTATCATTGCAAAAAAGTAAACAAATACAAATGCGTTGTTCTTTAGTAATGTTGCATCATCGCAAAAAATTAAAAACTTCAAATGCGTTCGTTATTCATTCAAAAATATAGCAACGTCGCAAAAAAGTAAACAGTTATAGTATAAATGCATTCTACGCTCTTATAATATTCATATTTTCAAAAAAGTAAACAACAACAAATGCATTGTACTGTGTTACATATTTCTTCGTTGTCGAAAAATAAACAATCATAAATGCGTTGTTTACTCAAAAAATGTTTTTCATAGGCACGATTGTATTTATTTATGCTTATAAACTGCGTCATAATGAGGTGATATTAGTGATACAATTTAAAAAAAAAAAAAATTTAAAGCTCAACTTCATTATCTGTCATTGCAAGTAAATTTTCATGAGCGGTTTTTTTACGTGTTTGCATTTGAAACTTTTTTTACGTAACATTGATAGTTTTGTTTGCTGTCATTTTTATGATGTTCATTTCATTTTTGCTTTCATGGTTTTGGTGACTGTTGGCTGACGTCAATTTGTTTATTGCTATGACGTCATTGCAGTATGCATATGCAAAACAGGATATGATAGACACTGACACTATCAAGAAGCAAGCAACTTCGTGCGCTTCAAAATTATAGCGCAGTGCAAGCATAGAGCACAAGAACAGCAAAAACAACTAATAATAACAAAAACAAGCAACGATGTACAGCGAAGAGCTGGGTAGGAATGAATGCGCTTCCAAATTCCAATTGTCTGGCCAATTTCCTGGAATTAGACTTTAACTTTTCAATGGTTTCCATGTCGATTTCATTTGAGGATCTAAAATTTTGAAAACTTCTTTAATTCAAAATTTTGTTACCTGTATTGGAATCGTCTAACGAACCATGCTCTCATTTAATGGCGATTTCAAATACAAATTCAGTTGGAGTAGAAGCCAAATTTTTGAGCTTTGAAAAGTACGATTCCAAACACATTGCCTTGCATATTAAATTTTTGAGTAGTAAAATAAATTAGATGTAAGGAATGATTCCTACCCAGCTACTAAACATACACGCACACACACACACATACATTTGCATGCATGCACGTAGGAAGCAATAATAAATTGCGGCAAATTATAAAGTTTATTTGTTTTGTAAATATTTTCTCAGGAATATTTTACAACGGCTACAATAACAGCAGTTACAAAAATAACAACAGCAACAATAGCAACAACAATTGATGTGGCTGATAAAATAAACAAACTATAAACTATTAAAATTAATAATGTGTATGTTTTACAGACAGCCAAAGTTACACACACACACACACACACACTTACACACACAATTGCTGGCACAAATTTAGTAAAAACAGGATGAGTTTATTTGATAACTCTGTTTCTTTAAATTAGAAAACTTTTTTGTTTTCGAAGATTTCTTTCTGAGGGCATACTTTTAAAAGCCATTTGGTATATGAAGTATAAATATATGTTCCGATCTTTGCTATCTTTAAAGAGACTCGGTAAAATATATATTTCTAACGTGCTTAAAAGTCACCTTACAAAGACTTTAAGCAAAGTTGCGTTAGTTGCTCAGAGACTTAAAAAAATAGAGACCTTATACGCAAATAATATGCCTTTATTAAATTAAATTTTATATAATTATTTTTACTTACGATTTGTACGCTGGTCTCAAGCTCATAACGCAATGATCCATTGTACTGCACGTTGGGCGAGGCTATGTGTGATATATTAAACTAAACTTTAAAAAAGTATCATATCTATCTCACATTTGGCTTGGTAAAGCGCCTTCAAATAAATATAAAGTGACACTAAGGAGCCCTCATATAAAGACATATACGAGGCATAAGTTTCGTGTGTCTCTTTATACTATAGAACTGTACATAATAAAATGCTTATGAAAAGATTTTACTAGCAGAACTGTCAAAAATGGGCTTTCACTCAAGCTTTCTTAAGTGGATTAAATCATACTTGAATAGTAGGATATCATTTGTTGAAATTAATGGTGTCAAGTCGAGACCCTTTATAGCCAGTTCTGGGGTGCCGTAGGGTAGCATCCTTGGTCCCTTATTTTTCATTTTATATATAAATGATATTTTTAATTGTTTTTCGCATGCTCAATTTCTGCTATATGCAGACGATTTAAAAATTTTTAAGGTCATTCAATCTGATCTTGATGTAATTCTCTTACAAAGTGAGTTAGATGGTGCTCTTGATTGGTTCAAACGAAATCGTTTGAATTTAAATATTCGTAAATGCTCTGTAATTTCGTTTTCGAAATCTAATAGTCTGATTACATCAACTTACCATATTGATGTGGCTATACTTAATTCCGTCCAGAAAATTTGTGATCTTGGTGTTTTCTTTGATTGTAGTTTTTCCTTTAATGATCATTTAAATTTCATTATCCCCAAAGCATACACCTTGCTAGCATTTTTAAAAAGGTATAGTTCTGATTTTGATGACCCGTATACATTAAGAGTATTATTCACTTCGTTTGTGAGGTCCAGACTTGAATATGCAGCTTTCATTTGGAACCCGTACTATGCTGTTAATTCGTTACGTTTAGAACGAATTCAGAAGAGATTTGTTAAATTTGCGTTAATGTCTCTTGATTTTACTGACCCAGTGCCCTGTTATAGTGCTCGTTGTCAGCTGATAAATTTGAAGTCTCTTGAAAATAGACGGAAAATTCTTTCACTAATGTTTGTGTATGATCTCATTCGTGGCAATATAGACTGTGTTTCACTCTTACAAAAAATTAAATTTAATGTGCCTCTAAGGCAATTACGTTTTTCAAGTTTTTTTTGGGTTAAATATCGCAAGAACAATTATGCTTTAAATGAGCCACTAACTAGGGCTTTACTTAATTTTAATAATTTATTTGGATTTTTTCTATAAAAAAGATTTATTTAAGAAAATGTTATGTAATATTATTTGTTGTTAATTTATAAGTACCTCTTTTGTAATTATTTGTAGGCTAGTCTGTAAGGATTTCTAGTCCATAGACTTAAATGAATGAAATGAAATGAAATGAAAAATATGAGCCGGCATGTCTTTCAACTGCTATATCTACAGCATAAAGATGCACACGAGACATGCCATCTCATGTCTTGTGTGTGCCTTTATAATGCAGATATAAAAATCACTTAAAAGACATGCCGCCCAAGGTCTTCATAAGCACTATGCACTATACAATATAAAGACACACACAAAATATGAGGTTCCATGATTCTTTATACTGTACAGTATAGTAGGACACACGAGACATGTTACCCAAAGTGTTTTTAATTGGCCTATTATGAGCTTTGAAGATGCATATTAAAGACATTTTTATGTCTCTTTATCATGGTTTTATACCTTGCTCTAGCGAGATATTATAAAACCAAAATTTTGATAGTAGCGAAAATTGTCTCTTAAATTACGATACCAAGCTATTTTAAAGACATGTTAGCTAGATTTTGATCTTGATAACTTGCACATATGCTAGTGGGGAAAACTGTACCTAATTTTCCTTCACAGAAAGTTCATCATTTCTCCCATTGGTCTAAAGCTGCATGACTTTAAGTTAATTTTTGTCCTTGCCTCGAAATGTCGGATTTGTTGACCAGACATAGTACAGCTGTTTATGTTGAATTTCGGCAGATTAGAAGAAATCAAAGTTAAAATTTATTTAAAATTAAGTATAATTATGAATTTTGAGAAGAATCTCACCCTGTACTAAGTCAAACGCATGCAGTTATTCTTCTTAACTTGTAATACTTGTACTTGCATTGTTTTATTCATATACATACTTGCACACATTCATACATTTATGTATTTGCTATAATAATTTATGTAAATGCATGAGCTTGCCTGCTCATGTGTGCGTGTGTGTGTGTGTGTATGAATTTTAGTTGCTGCAACAAAAGCTGCTTCACTGTGTTTGGCAGCCGATAAAGTTTTTGTTATGTTGCTGCCGTTGCGGTTGTTGCTGCTGTTGATGTTGAGTTATGATGACAACTAATTATCGGTCGTTGTTTATTTTCTTCTGTATTGATGGTATAGACTCTACGTTTTTTTTGCCTTCGTAATGTTAATAATTAAATTAGGTGGAAGTTATCAGTTGCATCAGAAAAATTCATTACTTATGCTGCAATATATATTTTAAACCCAGAGTTTGGTATAGGTGGAACTGATTTGAAAATGAGTTGTCGATTATCAATTTTAATCCGCTAAGTTTTGAAATTTCATTAAATTACAAATCCTGTTCTACTCCTTTTAAATTTTTATGACATTAGTAATCGTATCTTGAGGCGTGATCTTGGTCTGAAGGAATATAAAATACAGCTCGCACAAAAATTGAAGCCGGCTGATATTGGTTTACGTTTTAATTTCGGTTTGTGAGCCTTACAGCAACTTTAAATTGATCCATTACTTTATCGAAAAATTGTGTTTAGCGACGAAGCTCATTTCTGGTTGAACGGCTACGTTAACAAGCAAAATTGCCATATATGGGCCGATGTACAACCAGAAGCAACGCAAGAGCTTCCAATGTATTCCGATATATGTACTGTTTGGCACACCAAACCACAGTTTATGGGCAGGAAGCATCATCGGACCGTATTTATTGAAAAATGCGGATGGAGCTCGTGTTACCGTCAATGATGCTTCTTAAAGAGCAATGTACAATGATATTTTTTGGCATAAATTGTTGCAGCCGACCTCTGATTTCAACAGAATGGCGCATCATGCCATAAAGCTGGAAAAACAATCACTTTATTGAGGGAAATGTTCGATAAAAACATCATCTCAAGAAATGGTCCTCTTAATTGACCACCAACATCATGTGATTTGACGCCATTGGATTACTTTCCTAGGGGATATGTTAAATCACTTCCTTATGTCGACAAACCCGAAACTATTAACGCTTTGGAAACCAACATAGCTCGTGGTATTCAAGGAATACCGGTCGATATGCTCGAAAGAGTTGTGGAATATTCAACCAAATTCAAATTAAACATTGAGTTGTAGGAACCGAACTATCATTCCAAATAAAGATTTGCATCAATACATTGATTTTTATGCATTTTATTTAGAAAAAAAGTAGTAAGCTCTTATTGGGTGCAAAACTTTTTAAATCTAAGGATTTTAGATATAGTTTTCTAACATGTTAATTTTATTCTTTTCCTTGCAGGTAAGCATGTGTGGAACTTAAAATTTCGGGGCTTAAGTAAAAGGTTTGTTTAGTACTTAGATAATCTCTAAATATTCTTTCATGTCATTTTAATGTGTACATTAAAAAAATTATGAGTTATATATATTCCAAAACCGTTTTATTTGGAACACATTGTGACTTACGATAAAATCACAAGAACAAAAGAGGTGTTTTTTACTTATGAATTTTTTTCAAAATTTTTTATATTCATTTTTGCTCAAGTACACAGATCTAAAAGCCTAATTGGCGCATATTGCCTACTGCGTACTTGTGCGCACAAATGGAAAAAGTGCTCAATAGTTGAAATAATATTCGGAGAACTTCTAAGTAAAAAGAAACCTATTTTGTTCTTAGCAATTTTTTCGTAAGTCCATTTTTATTTTTCAAGAAAATAAATCGAAAAACTTTTCTTAAAAGCTAAGTAACGTATAGTTGGCTAAATTTTTGCCATTTATTATTAACTTTTGTTGGGTACGCAAAGGAGACCATATATGTATATCTCTTATGCAAATACGCTTTATTAATAAAACATCAGCGTAGATTTAGTTTTATATATCAAACGTTTTGTTTTTTTATTATGAGTAGCACAATATTTTTTACACTTTTAAAAGAGTTGCAAAAGTAATATGTAAAATAATTTTGCTTAATTTCTGATTAAAATGAAATGTGCGAAGTCTTGAAAAAAAAAATCCGTAAAACAAGGCCAACTAGCTTCTTAATATGTACATATTGAAATTACAACAATAACATCGAAGCTATAATGAGAAGAACAACACGAAAAAGTTCATTAAGAAGAATTGCAATTTGTGAAACGAAAATATTTTTTATCAAAAAAAAAAAACAAAAAAAAACCATAAAAAAAAACAACAGAAAAAACAAAAGACGTTGGCAAACGCTAAAAAGTAAAACAAAGTAAATGAAAACAAATACAGAGAGAATGGGCCTGAAGTGCTAAATAACTAGATAGTGCTGCCAGCGACGTTCTCACAGATTAATTCTCATTTCCTTAAGACACATAATTGCGATGCTCTTTCCTTATTTTCTCTACCTTGCATTTTAATCGCAGCACCTTACACTAAATGAGAAGATTATGTTGATTCGAATCATGGTTTTGTAACGCTGTAAGGAAATATTTCTTTTCTAAGAAAAAGAAAAAAAAAAAACAAATTTATCAGTATTATTACCAGTACCTTTATGATTACCGGTTCTATTACGGTAACTAGTACCAGTAACGTATTGATTGTCAGTTATTTGTAGGCAAACAAATTGTCGGTTCAGTTGGACTGTAATAAATTAACTTTTTTTTTTTTGTTTTCTATTTTTCATACCGATTTTACTTTTTTGCTCTTAGCATATCCTGACAGCATTAAATTTTTTTATGCTTCAGAAAAAAAAGCAAGAAAAGAAAAAAATTAATCCATAAATAAATACGACTACAATGAAAGCACAACCCTGGAAATAGAAAGAAAGGACATGAATGAAAATAAGAAAAGTTATGATTATACTTTGGCTTTACTTATCAACAATTCGTTTTTGGAGCGCACTATTTAGCGGTGATTGTTCTGTTGTTTCTTAGTTTATTTTTTTTTTTTGTTTTATTTTATTCGAATTGGCCTTCTTTATTCTTTTCTTATGCAATAACGTAAGTAAAGGCATCCTTTGTACTGCCTGACCAATTTTTTTTTTGACTTGCATTTTTTAAGTTTTCTGCATTTAAGTTGGTGAAATGTTACTTTGAGTGATGCCGCTAGCAATTTTATCGAGTTTTAAAATTTTTACCCTTAATTTGGTGTATAAAGAACTAAGAATAATATATAATAAATTTTATGTATAAGTTCAATGTAAGCAAATAAAGGGTGTTTTTTTAGACTGTCTTAGTTTCGATTTAAAATATAGCTCAAAAATTGTCTAACTGTTGCCATTTAGCATTTAAATATGTTTTTGGACACATGACCGTCGCAACTGTCCAATATTTTGCTTAGTCTGAAGCTCATACTTTCGATTAATTTTTCAAAAATGAGCTATATGAAATTTCAAAGCGTCAATTATGGCTGGTTTATCAGCAAAAGCTATATATTATACACATCGTCTCAAAAAATTATTCAGTGCTACAAGTCATGCGGTCTTGGCAGAGAATTTGACTTTATTCCATAAAGACCTGTAGATTTAAAGTTGAAATTAAGGAGAGTTTAGTTGATTTCCAAAAACAAGATCTTGGAGTGATGTTGCCCTATCTCTATTCCTTCCTTAAGGTTTAATCTATCTCCATACCAAATATTGTTAAAATCGGTTAATTAGTTCAGCTGTGAAACATATTTTTCCTATAGAGTTGTGGCACCGCCCATGTAAACTAAGGACCTTTCCTCACAGTTCTATCATCTCTGTGCCAAATTTCATCAAAATAGGTCAATTAGCTTAGTAGTCAAAACACATTTTTCTATTAGGGGCATGATACCGCCCACTAAAAGCATATCTCTTGTCAGAAATCGAAGTATCTCCTTACCAAATTTCAACGAAATCGATGCAGCAATTCAGCCGCGACAGTGTTTCTTCCCGTTCAACCTAACGCCGAAGTATTGATTACATATATTTCTTATGGTTTGGGAAAGGATTCCACGCCCCCCCCCCTTCCCTTCCATAAATGACAAAACTAAAATTCAGCGTATCCCAATATCTATTTGAAGCAGATGATCTTGGGACATATATTTAAGGCACCGTCAAAAGTAAGTTTGATTCATAAAATTCGCCACTCCTCCCATACGCGAAAAGAACTAAAATTTTTTTATATGTCAACAACTATTTCACATAGATGGATACGTTTTATTGCACATGTTTCTTAAGAATTGTGGATGGTTCTGAGCATTATTTGGTTTGGAAAAAATGGGCGATGCGATTCCATACTCCCCACATGAGAGCTGAGTCGAATTAATCATTTCTCATCAACTATTTGCTGCAGATCCTTTAACCAATACGTATTAATTTCTATTGAAATGCAAATTCTTTAAGTGCTCAAAATTTTCCTGGAGCAAATAACAGGGTTTTCAGAAAACCGATATCGTCTAAACCAGGGATGGGCAAAATAAGAAGAAATAAGAAAAATGTAAATGTAATGTAAAGTGATAAATAAAACAAGCAGCACAAGCCCTACTACGCACATTTTTATTGTTATGTGTCTTTTTATATATGCGCTATATTCACATTAAATTTTCATAACGACCGAGCGAACAGGGACATTGAGGACAGTTTCTCTCGTTTCGTTTGTCCAGTGTACTTTTATTTCTGAGTCAGTGGTCGGCAAAATTGGATTTTCTATAGCACAATTGAGCTGGATTACATCACACGAATTGTTACGCTCTTTCATTCAGTTGTCGAACAACCACTGATAAAAAACATAGCCCGCTGATTTAGCTATAGAAACCTTTTATGCACATAGAGAATTTTTTCACAGCTATGAAAACGTATTTTATGCCTTTGGCATCATGCAAGCTCATGTGTTATAATGTCATTTCATTATAAATGAAATGCCGCAACATTCATTTCGCAAACGATTTCTGTGAAAAATTTATTTCGATTTCTGTTCGAAAATCGAAAAATATTTATATTGCCATAGAATCGATAAATTCGAATAAGTCTTTGAAATTGTTATTTTTGAAGAATTTGATTTCAAAAGAAATGATTTCTACCCAGCTCTGGCTACAACTGTGCTATGAACATCACACTTAAACAATATTTGCTCCTTTAGAAAGAGAAGATATTTAATATATAATTGAATTTAAAATTTGTATTTCTGAACATTTAATTAAATTTTCTACTCATAAATTCTTATAATTTTCTTAATAATTGCATAAAATATTTCCAAACCATTCTGCAGCACGTCCATTGCTATGAGCTTTCACACTTGCAACATCTACAGCATCTGTCGTCGTAGTGATGCTCATCAAAATTTTACATTTTAAGTTTAGAAATACAGCAACTGTTAAAATCTTCATAACTCATCGCCTCAAATTTTATTACCAAGAATATAATAGCAGCCTGCGCTGGTGTTGTGAATTTGGTAATTTGTTGTCCTTAATAAATTACATAGCTGTGTAAGGAATGCAGATATTTCAAAGGACTAATTGAAATGTGACTAAGTGGCAGCAAGATTTCCTAGTAATTTCACATGAACAAATTTCAGCACAACACTATCGGAGATGCTGTGATAGTCAGCCAGCAGCTGCTAAGCATGTGCCAAAACTAAGCCCTCCACAAGATACAATGTAAATATTTGCACACCTTCAAAGCTGCAACTAAAATGCTGCTGAGATGTATAAAAAAAAACTACTCCTTAACAACATAACAAATGTTGAAAAAATAATAACATTCACACTGTCTGCCATCGGCAATACAAGCGTTAAAACAGAGGAGAAATCAAAAGAAAGAGATGCAAGAATCGTTGGCTTAATTCAATTGCATGTGAGGAAGTTTTCCCATCTATCTCTTTCTGTTTTTATAAAAAGTGCATTTCAGAGATTTACTTGGCAAACATTGAAACATTTTTGGAAGGAACTGTTGAGTTCTTAGTTACTTTATAGCATAATGTTCTTATGCGGAAGACTTTATTAAACTTTTAAAAATGTGTTCCTCAAATAATAATTTGTAACTAAACGTTAGGCTATATTTTTATATTTTGTATGATTGCTATGCCAGAAAGTGCTAGTATTTGGGATTTTTAAATAGCAATGGAATCCTTCGCAGGCGCACGTGAAGTTGTTTTTTTTTTTCATAATGAAATTACTCTCTCAACATCTCATTTCATATTTTCGCTTTAGAAGTATCAAAGAAAAAGAATTGTGAGAGAGTTTGTTCTTTGAAGTTCGAAGCCAAATACAAACGGTACAAATGATGAAAAAAACTACATTAACAAAACATAATTCAAGAAGCAAAATAAGCTTTTGGTGTGATGTTTTGCAAACCTTAAACCAAAAAAAAAAAAGTTATATTTAACTTTGAAAATTAATAAAGATATGTGCAATAACCTTTCTTAACACAAATATTTTGTTATAAAATAGAAATTGTTAAAATCGGCTGTGTATATTTTGCGCCAAATCGTTACAAACCATTTCCATAGAAGCAATTTTTATAAATAGTACAACATGTGAATAAAAATTTACCACAGTATTTTATTCATATTCATGAGATAGAACTATGCAAACTATTAATCAGTTATATCTACTGCTACATTTGGACACAATTTTCATTTGAGTGTAGATAACACGCGTCGACAAAATAAAAATAGTACATAGATAACCAAGATAACTTTCGTAGCTTTTCTTGTTTTTTCTTTTTCACAGGTTTCCAATTTCTGCGATTTTTCTAAATTAAAACTTTAACAAAGTAACTGAATTTTAAAAAACCATTTCAAAAGTTTCTTTTTATATATTTCTTCTGAAACATGAAACATGAAACATTGTTGTTTCTTTTATATTCTAGGTGTTCATTAAAATGATTTTCAAAAATACATGATTAGATAAGCTGGTCAAAAATAGTGCTAATTTTCGTAATCATTGAGCGAAATGCATACACTGAAAATATTTTTAAATTAGAAACTTCCTTACCAGTAAATTGACAATTTTCCGACTTTTTGAAGCGGTTTTGAGCAATGAGTGACATTTTTTGTCACTTACTAGGGATCAACGCTTTGATCAAAAGGTGCACAACTCGATGCTCGTTCAGCTGTTACAACAACAGCAAAAAAAAAAACTCAGCTCTTCTCGAGCATTTTTCATTATACGAGCTAAAAATTGATTGCGTTTTGTTTGTGTACTTTTGTCTTCAACAGCGCACTTGCTATCGCTACCTGCTTTTTGTTTGCGTAATTTTTGTTTTCAAGTCATTCGCTGCTTCAACTCTTCATTTTTGATTTTATTTCTTTTGTTTGTTATTTTTTTTCAGAGGCCTTGATACAAAAAACAAAATACACTGCTGGCAATAACACTGTTTTCTTGAAAATTTGTTCGTAACTAAATTTTAATCGAAAATATTCGATACTTTGCAAAACTTTTTCGATACTTTTCGTCATTGGCTACTTTTTTGATTAATTTCGATTCCTCCAGTTATTAGATATATTTTTCTATACTTTACCTACTTTCAAGACTTCTCCGATATTCTTCGATACTCCTCGTTACTTGTCAACTTTTGTGAATTTATTTTTCGTTACCATTCGGTTTCCTCCGACCTTTATATTAACCGATGTCATTTGAATTTTCTCAATTAAATCGATATTTTTTTATTTTTAGCTATCGTCATTTTTCAATATTATTCTGTGCATTCGAACTTTCTATATGTGTTTCGATTAATCATGAAGTGATCGATTTTATTCAGATGTATCCAATAGTTGTCAAATATATCGATATTTTTCGCCACTCTCCAACTTTTTTCCGATATTAATCCACTTTTTTATACAATTCTAAATTTTTCGATATATATCGAGTTTTTCTGTATTTATTTTGATAATTTTGTATACTTTTGTCATATCAGGATATTCTTCGGCTTTATTTGATACACTTCGGCTTGTGCAAAATTAGTTAATACTCGCAAAATTTTTTGATATATTTCACCTACTGAATGACATGAATAAAACGAAAACTTGGATAATTTTAATATTTTTTTTGTTTCAAACACGTTGATAACACAAGACGACAAAATATTAGATCCAGAAATTAAGCAATACTATTTCTAAGGTTTTTGTATGCGCTGAATCTGAATTTGACTTTTATTAGCTCTGATTTTGAAGTATATTCTAAGCTAAAAGCGCAAAAAACGCTGAGTTTTAACAAATGTTGGATGTTGTGTTTCAATGTAAGTAAAATTTTGTCAACCTGTGTAGCTGCAGGTACTTGAAAGATTTACATTTGATTTGTTGTAAGAAAGTTTGTCAAGTTTTTACCATACGTCAACAAAATATCATCAAGTTCTGAAATTCAAAAGCATTCGCATCGTCGTTGCTTGCGATTTTCACTTTCAATTGAAAGCGAACTTGATGTTTAAGGGGAAAGACTACCAAGTGCATCAAAAGTTTTTGCCACTTTTTGAACGAAATCTAGTGAACATTGCAACTTCAAGTTTGAAGTTTGCGCTACATGTCAATCACTCAATTGAGTGTTGTTTGTTTCAATATCTCTGCAATTTTTCTGTTTCAGTACGCTCGACAACACATTTGCATTTTGTGTTCTAACACAGTGGTTTTCATTTTGTTTATATTTTGTAAAAACTAATAACATCTGAATTTTAAATTTTTTGTTGAATATTCATCTGAGTGTCAAAAATGCTGCACAAGTTAAATGATATTACTCCTGAAAACATTACAACTGAACTTTTATATAACTATTTTCAACTACGGTGTTATTTCATTTTTTTAGTGTATTTAAACTTTCCCTGAATTTGTCATTTTTACAATTGACACTGAAACGGAAACACGTTCTTCCTCAGATGTCATCTACTCAAAACTCAACCACTTCCGCTTAGTAGCGCTCATCCAGCAAAAGTTGTACGTTGTTTCATTTTGAAATGTACAAAACTTTTTTGCAAACTTTGCTTGTTTCATTTTACTTATTCACTCGCTATCAAATGACAACGGTAGTCAACTTTTTCAGTTGTTTTTTTCATAGATTTTTAAAATTCTTTGACTGAAAACGAAATTTTATTGACAGTTACACTATAGCAAAGTATCCACATGTTTTGGTTTGTTTTGTTTTCATTTGGTATGTGCTATACAGTTTATTTTTTTTTTGTAACTGTTGACAAGCATTTACCGGAAACCGGAAATATCAATGTGACTGTGGAATTTGAACTGCGTAGGCTTTTTGATGTATGTACGTGTGTACATTAGAGTGATTGAAATTTATTTTTTTTTTGTCTTCAATAGTAGCAAGTATACGACTGAAAAACTCTCGTAATATTAATATTTACCTGTGTATTATTGAACTTTTTAGTTTTGCATTGGAATTATATGGGAAAGAGGGCTCTTCTAGACAATTTCGTTGATATCTCGTGAAAGAAAACTTTTACAAAAACGGAATCAAACTCATTAAAAATTTCATGAAATTATGCATAAAAAATATTTAATTAGATTTTTTGTGAAGAGAACATCTCGTCAGATTATTAGCTGTCAGAGTTAAAGGATATTTCGAAGATTAAGCAAAAAATCGATTTATTTATTTGGTTAAAATTTGTATGAGCCTTACGATATGGAAATTTAGGCCACCGGCTCCATCGTTATTAAGGGAAAAACGTATTTCCTTATTAGTTACTTAATGTCTAAACTAAATTGATTGATCTAACTATAAGTTATTGCCAAAGCATTTAGTGTTAATGAGTCTCTAGCCCACTTGAATAATAAATTTAGTGCACTAATTTCCACTCCGCTGCATAAAAGATATATAGTCAAATATTCGAAAACTCAAATTTTGGAACTACATGAATATTTTGAGCTGCGTTGCAAGATTATTGCTCTCATTATTTACCTAAATTTCTACAATGCAATGCAATAAAACATTCATTAAAGCTTAAAATAGCTATTTGCTTAAGAAAAATTATTAAACTTCTCTTACATAGTATCAATTTCAAAATGATTACAAATCATTTGATTGATTGCAATACAGCAGCCCATGTCAGCTCTTATGTTGCAGATGCAAATAAGAAGTTATATTCAAAAGCATAAGAAATGCAATACAAAGTAAGAGCTCATGCAAATTTAGTAACAACATGCAATTTCGTGATGTTGCAACACATGCACTTACCAAGCCAACATATGGAAGATTGTTAATTTGAGTTACTACCCAGCAAACATGTTTACTCGACACAGATTCATGTTTTAATTTGTGATGAGTAAACGCTACAGCAATCTTGATTTTGATTTTACATATTGGGTCTTGGACTCGATGTAAAAGTAAAGAGTGATAAGAATTATCAAAATAAACAATCCCATGTCATCATTGGAAATCACACCTTTGGAAGCACTATTTGGATGTTTTGGAAAACACATTGATGAAAGCACAACTTATGCTAAGGTAAAGCTACTTTAACGATTTTATCGAAATAGTAAAATCATCTTGTGTCCCTTTTCTCGTAGTGTAGCTTATAATAACATTCACCGAACATACACGATCATAAGCAAGTTATAGAATTTGGCGCATATTATTGTTGGTGAACACATGTAAATTGTGTAGCAGTGTTGGTGTGGGACGTAAAAAAAACTTGACCTCAGGCTTGACTAACAAATTTTGAGCTTCGTTGTCGTTGACAATAACGAAGACTTCCCAACACTGCAAGGGTGAGTGATGGTACTTTTTGCTTTGTGGATTCCAACATAGATGTCCTTATTGCTACCGCCATTAGTCATTGCCTTAATAAGTGATGTTATCCACTTCTTCTACGCTAGATTTGTTAATCATGAAACAATTGCTACCATTGGTTGGCAGGCAGTGATGGTTTTTTAACGTTTATTTTCAAAACTACTTCTCTCGAAGATTATCTAGCTGTTGTGCGATTATCTTACATGTCCATCTGCTTGATGGCGGGTAATTCTTGCAGATGCTTACGGCTTATACATTTTAGAGTTATGCTGAGCATTGTCACAATCTATCGGTTACATCAGACAGCTTTGACGTGAACTCGACACGGGCTGAAAAGGATCAGCAATTTGATAACTTGAACCTTTGATGCAGTACCTATGATGGTACTCTGAGAAAATAATTTAATTGCATATACCAAAATTTGGTTATAATTAACATACGGTAAATTTGATATAGGTGAATTAAATATTTGATATATATTAAAATGTCACAAATTACAGTGAATTGAATAATATTATTAGGTCAATTATATATTTGGTAATAATTACCAAATCATAATTTGGTTGAAACAAATATTTTGGTAGCATCAATCAATGGATTGTTAATAATCACTAAATCATTTATTTGACTAAAAAAATACTTTCTTTTCGTATACATATACATTCATTAATATTGATTTGTGTTAAAAACCGATCACCAAAAACGATTTGTTCAATATCGTTACATCTTATGTAGGATGTCGTTTGTATTTATACAATCATAAATACATAAATTGCGTACCAATCAGAATATACTTAAGTAGTGTTTTTCTTGAATATGTTGTGAATTGCAAAGTTTCCATGTTAATGAAAAGTGAAATCAAATAAAAATAGGATAAACAAATGTATATTCAACCAAACAAATTTTTTCAATCAACTCAAACTAATATAACGTTTGGCCCAATAAGCAGCAATCTATATTTCGATTAAGGACATCGTAATAACTACCAAAATTTGTTGATAGTTAACAAATATTTTAAAAATCTATCAACCAAATACATTTACTTAAAGCAAACATACTCATTTCTCAGTGTATTTATTTGGTCAATGCATTTTTGGTTTGGGATAAATTCTGGTTGCTATTTCCGGATAAATGGTTACATTTCACGCTCACCCTGATAAGCTGAACTTTCACCAAAATTGGATTGACCGTACCATGATGCACTTTTTTTTTTTAAATACTCGTCAGGGTACCTATAAATCAATCATGAGATACTTGATTTCCTTCGCAAATTTAAATCAGAACGATGATATCCGGGAAAGTTTTCAGGGTTTCGATAGCGTTCAGCGAGTGCAGTTTAGTTTGGCATTATTTTGTAAATGTTGTAAAATTTTATATCATTTGTTATTTCCGTTAATGAAAGCGGAGACTCAGCCATTTCCTGTGAACTTCTCACAAGAAAAGCAATTTACGAATGCAGGTGAAGATGAATTATTAAAATATTCTTTCCGACAGATAAGCTGATCATCTGTTGTAGTTAATAGGCTCTCAGCTTAGCTTTTGATTGACCAAAATTTCCTAGGTTTTACTTAAAGTAAAACTTCGATTTTGCTTCTACTACATTTCTTTTGTAAGTAGATTTTTCTACTTCCCGTTGGGAATTTCCTTGGGATTATTTGCTTATAGAAAATGTTTACGATATGCAGACGAATATTATTTTTGCAGTTGCTTCAGTTCCCATAGATGCAATTGCAGTTCTTTTCGTGTATCGAATTTTAAAAATACATTACTACCAATATAAAATTTTACTTGTATGTTCTTTACGCATGTTTACACATTTACGATGTATGTGTGGTAAGAGTGTATCACATATAATTTGAGTTTGTCTTCTTAAACGTGGCATAAGTGTCTTGGATGTCAATGCAATCTAAAGCATATGAACACAATTATAACACTCATTTTATTCATTCCTGAACGTCCTTTGACAATATAAAGGTTTAATATATGTTCGCTATATATATATATATATGCTTTATTGCTATGCATAGATTGAACATACGTAGAAAACTAGTTCCACCCTAACGTGTATGTATACAACTTAAGCACTACAATGTCATATTAACCCTTTCGCGGACACGTCGGCATAAGCCGACACTACGAATGGCTTAAAATTGGACACGTCGGTATATGCCGACATAGAAAAAAAATCGTGTATAAACACGTCGGACATAGTAGCAGCATATTGTAGTAGTAGCATATTGTGTGCCACTGCAGAAGCAATCAGATTTAACCCAGTAGGCAAGGGCAGGAGCTTGCAGGCCTTCTAGCAGGCCTTACCTGGTAAGATTAAGGCCTTACCACCTCCTTTCAAACCTCCTTTTTTTATATGAAACGTCCCGATAAGTAAGGCCTCATTTAGCAGGCCTGATAGAAATACTCTTCGAGCAGGTCTTCCTACATCGCTTGCGTCAAGAGCCCTTCCAAGAGCGCTTACCGTAGAAGGGGTCACAGAAGTACTTTGAAAAAATTAAATCTTAATACGTCGTGAGACTCTTAGTTAAATGTTTTTTTATCTGCGTCAACCCCTCCCTTACGTTCATATTTTTAATGTTTATTTTTTGTGACGATTTCTTAATTTATAATTTCACATTGAATATACAACACTCTACCACTTTAGAATAACATGAAACAGAAGACCAACCTAGCAACATGCACACCGTTCCTTACTGCTAACCATGTAACAACTTTTGATGTTGTATAAGTACAATCCAATGACAAAAAAGTAATGTCGAATCATAAAACATTGCAATACATGAAATAAAAAAATACATGAAGTCCTTCTTTTTTGCCTTCTATTATGAGGCCTTATAGCACTGCTGCTGTGGGAAGGCCTTATAGCACTGCTGCTATGGGAAGGCCTTATAGCAGTACATAATAGGATTTAATGAGTATACACTCAATGGAGTGTAACTATTCTGCTAATTAAAAATTCACTATTTATAAAATTTACTTATTGTAAATATTGACAGATTGTAAATAAAAACAAAAATCTTATTAAAAAAAAAAATATATTTTTTTGTTATTTACATGAAAATTTAGTTTTGAGAAGGCCTCTTACAATCGGAGCAGTGCTAGCAGGCCTTCTCTGGGGAAGGCCTTGCTCAATTGCCTGCTCGGAAGTTAGTGCCCCAATTTTTTGTTTTTAGTAAAAATTTAATATTCAATAAACCACAAACTGAATTCAATTATCTGTTTTATAAGCCAAATAAATTGCATGTGTCATTCTGCTAACATTTTCTAAATTTCGTGTGTCCGCGAAAAGGTTAAGAGTTATATAGTACTCAAGGTTGCAGCAAAAAACACTGCTGCCATCATCATCATCATCATCAACACCGTTCGCGTTTCAAACAACACCCTAGAAAGTGTTGCAAAGGGACTTGAGTGTTGCAATTATCCATTTATTTTTGCAAACGTTGCGAAAGCATCTTCATCTGCATCTCAATGAATTTGTATGAGTGTTTTTGCTTGCGTATGTATATGACCTGCATGAGTGTGTGTGTGTGTTTATGTGGCACGCATTGCCAATTGCAATTGTTTTACATTTAGAGCAGCTCTAATTTTATTTGCTGTGCATTGCGTCGTGCACTTTTCTGCTGTTTGCTTGAAACGGCTTCGATTAAACTTCAACGTAGCGCACAGTGCTTCATGTCTCAATTTTTTGTTAGATAAATCAAACAAAGTAGATACGCTGAAACTTTATATATAATTAGTAAGAGTGCAGTCAAAGGAGAGATCTGAGAAGGTTTTTACATATAGCTTAAAGTACAACGTTCTACTGAAGAATGCAAATACACCTCGATACAAATGTACCCAAAACCTTTTTTTTTTGGATATGATTCTTAAGCTGATTGACAGGGAACTTTGAAGTAAATAATAATTCCTATGGTTACGCTTGGGCACTTCTTTCTTTATTCTGGTGTGTTACAAGGCTGCTGTACAGCAGATAAGACTTAGTTTTTTTTTCCGCTGACTATTAATAAGTCTGGATTGCTATGGAATTTATTTTTTAATATCGGACTTACGTTGTTGTTTTTGTTACATTTGTTGTAATTAGCTCCCACTTCCAAAGTTTTGCCCATCTATGTTGTTTGAACTTTTAAATATTTTCCTACAGCCAAATCAATGTGCACTTGCGACTTTTCGCGGTTTGCACAAATTTTCCCAGCACGTCGCTGTGTTGTTGCAATTCGGGTAAGTGTCATCGTTGATAGTTTTGCTTTTATTGTTTTTCTTCTTCATCTCAATTTTCTGTTTGCAAAGTTTATTTTTATCCTTGCGGACGCATTGTTGCATGTGGCTCTTATTTTTGTTGTTTTGTTGTTTTCTTTTTTTAATTTTATTACGACCAGGGATTTGGTGTTCACCTTGTTGTTTTTTCTTGGTGATGTTGCCATTGCAAATGCAAACATAAATTAACCTCAACACATACACACGTTATTATATTTCTTTCTGTTTTATCTTCTGTCATCGTCCTTCTTCCTTACTTTTTTGTTCTGCACTCTTTTAGTTGCATCGCGTAGTTGCGCGCCATTTTTACATTATATGGCCTCGGGCAAACTTGTTACAATTTTAACAACTTGAAAATTGGAGCAACAAAGATTGAGCTCCTGAATTGCTTCTTGTGAAATTCAAGAGTGCTATATAGTACCTGAGCTGTATGGTCATTGTTGTTCGAGCTTTTGGCAGTGATGACGATGCTGAAAATAAATGCGGCTACCAATAGCTAAAATCGCATGAGCATGTAATAAGCGGCGTTAAAATCTTTGCTTTTTGAAGAGTATGTTTGTAAGAATGGAGACGATTCGATGAGAACCAATTATCAGGCATTTAATAAAGTAGTCTTCTCCATATACTGCAAAACAATTTTTAGATTTATTGTTATGAGCCATAGTCAACCAATGGAGGCACAGTTGCCTTTGCGAGAGCAAACTTAGCAAACATTCCCATCAATTAGGCCGACGATATTTGAATGGTGAGAGAGTCCGAAACAATTATGAATTTTATGAAAGAAATAACAGCATAATCGTTTTAAATAGATTTTTATTTTTTTCGATTAAAAATATTCGTTATTTTGAATTTCTGTTTTTTTCGATGAAAAACAAATTCTTATTTCAGATTTTAATTTTTTGTCGATTAAAAATAATCGTTATTTTGGATTTTTATTTTTTTCGATTAAAAATTTTTGTTAGTTTGGGTTTCTTTTTTTTTTCGTTCAAAAATATTCGTAATTTTGATTTTAATTTTTTTCGATTAAAAATAATCGTTATATTAGATTTTTATTTTTTTCGATCAAAAATAATCGATATTTTGGATTTGTACGTTGCTTGTTCCAAGTAATCATTATTTTGGATTTGTGTTTTTTCGATCCAAACATATCAACATACGTTCTGATAATCGCTATATATGGATTTCTATTTTTTTCGATCAAAAATAATTGAACTTATAGCTTTTCATGTTCCTATATAAAAATTGACCGTAGTTTTGAATTTCCATTTTTAGTTTTATCCAAAATTACCGACATTTTGAATTTTAGTTTTTTCAATTTATAATATATCATATGTTTTTTATACTTTTCAAAAACTTTAGACTTACTTTGTTGATGTTTTTCGATAAGCTTGAAACATCTACTTTTTCGGTGGTGAGATGTTTTTTGATATGGTTAGATTTTTAGTAATTGTCGAACATTTTCAAAAGGTTTCAATGTTTGCTAACAGTTTTCGGCAAAGTTCGAATTATTCAAGAAATATCGACTTTTCCATAGTTTTCGACTTTATTCGCTAATTTTCAAATATTCGGACTGTTCCGACAACTATTGCTGTTTATTTTGTGATTTTTTTATTCGATAGTTTTCAAATTTTACAGTCTTTTCGATGCTTTTCGAAAAGTTTCTTGTTTTTACTATACTATTGCTGCGAAAAATTAACTAATGTTGTATTTATATCTCACATATATTTATTACAACGTTATTTCTACTCATAAATTTGACTTCGGTCAGAAAAATGGAAGATGAAGACGGGTTGTACATGATCAAATCCAATCGAATCACATCCAGGACTAAACTGTTGAGGCAAGGAAATGCCAAATTTCAACTTAATCATTATCCAATTTATTTGTATGTCTTTAATTAATATTAATATATTAAAGCTAATTAATCCCGGTCATGGATTGGTTTCCAAACCCTACTTTGTGCCGGTTTTGATGATGACTCCAACAAAATGCTCAACAAGTGTCAGCGTGAATGTTACGATGGTACTAAGCCACAAAAGCCACGTAGAACGATTAAGTTGAAATATTCCATAAACATAGGTGTGAATGCCGTTTATTTTTGAATACAAAATATTCCACTCTAACTGAAATAAAAAAAAGTACGTTTATATTCATTGATCTGAAGTTTCTTGACATTCAATAAGTTTGCTCGCTTCTTAATCTCTTACTTCCTTCTCTAGTGTTTCCAACTGCTTCACTAGTTTTTGCTCTATTGCTACACTTTTTGAAAGTTTCAACGTAATATTTGATAGTAACACATGAAATTGTTGCCATTCCTGCTGCAGTACATCAGTTGCATAGGCAATAATGAAAATCTCCAAAAAGTTAAGAGTCACGAATGGTCTTTGAGCCAAAATGTAAATTCGTTGCGCTGTTGTTAGATTATTACTAAGTGAACAGCGTATACCTTTGTACAGCTTCAAGCAAGTAAAGCCCAAGCGACTGCAAACACAAAGTATAAATACCTCAGAGAATTTGGTCACTTTGGAATGATAACATTGAGTTTTGCGTCCTATTTTTAGAATTTCTATTGGAAATCGCAATATATTCATGTCACTTAACGAGAAGTCGCAAAGAAATGCATTTAGATTTTTGAAGAAATGTATAATTGTTAGCAAACATAATAAGTAGGCGTGGTAGCACAACTCAAAACAAAGTATGCAGTATGTTACGTATGGTACTGCCATTGACACTGTAAGCATTTCGAATTCCATTGGTTGTAGTGCATTCAACAAAATGGCTAGCCAACGCAAAATGAAGAGTTTTATATAAATTCCTTCTAAATAATTTGAACGAAATGTGAGGTGTTTCACTGTGCTCGATAATGCAAGAAACTCCATGATGATTTTTCTTAATAGAAAACGTTTTTTCATAGATAAAAACGATAGCAATGCTGCAAGCAAACGGAATCAGTATATATATTTGAGAAATAACAGCCTCATCTTCTGGCCATGTGTTTTGAAAATTCATCACTAATCGCGGCAAAACCATCACGTGTTGAAAGATATAGTTGCACAATAACAATAGAGCTTGCTGTGATGAAAATTATTATTGGTAATAGTTTTGTATATATTTTTTGTAGATTTCTTCTACTGAATTTGCGGTATTTTTTCAACTGCAGACTTTCAACAGAAATTTCAGTTAATCCAATGAGTTTTGTAAGCAAATTTATTAATTTCCAACTCTTTAAAATTATGTAATGCGTTCGTAGGTGCTTGTTAGTATTGTAATACATTGCGTACTTTTTTCGAAGAATTTTCAATTTACCAGAAATATTGTTTTCGGTTTGACATGAGTGAATATTGTTTTATACTGTGTTACAATAAAACACATTATTCCTAACTAATGTCTCTATATAATTTTTTATTTTATCAATAACATATTTTATTGGTGTTATAAAAGCGCAATTTAATGGTTTATTGGGTAAACATTTTATGTTAATTAAAAGAGCGTTTTACTTTCTGCTGAAGATAAAAGTTTGAGATGATATATTTTTGAACGTGTTGATATATTGTTGAATAGTGTTTATCCATTAAGGAGGAAATAACATTAATCTATATCGAAAAAGAATACTTGGCCAATAATCATTTGTGTTTACTATAAACTGGAGCACCAAGTCCGGAAACAGTAATAGAAAGATTTCTTGTGTTTTAAGATTATTTTTTTTATCAGCTTTTAACCACACATTATTTAGTAATACATAAAAGCTAACCATTCGTCATTTTGACGAACATATAAATTATTGTTCTTTTAAGTGTAGTGTGGTCTTATTATTAGGTACTGACATTTTGTTTACAAAAAAAAAAAATTCTTAACTAGCTTATAAGCTTACATTTGAGAAATAACTTGAAAAAAATTTTTTTTTGACAAAAACAAAACTTTCTTATTCATATTTTTGTCATTTGTTTAAATTTAGGTCTCCGCAAAAATATAAAAATATTTCTAAAATATTGCTCAGATGAAAGCTCCATTGTTTCTAAACTTTTAAATAAATGTTGTTACTATTTGTTAACATTTATTAAACAATCAGTAGCTTGCAATAAAAACATTTTATTTAACAAAAGTATACCACTCCAGATTTGTAGCAACAAACAAATTATGTGTTCGTCAAATTGACGAATGATTAGTTTTTAATGATTAAAAAAATATGACGTCCATTATGACGATTGTAAAGCGCAAAATCTTTGAGGTAAAGGTTACCAATAGCACCCAGTTATGCAATTTACAAATGCTCGCCAAATTCAAGAAATTTGACGATTTCTAATGTCGAAAGTGGACTTGGATTGGACACACGTTGCGAAGTTCACCAACAAAAGTGTACCGGCAAGCATTGAAGAAAAACCTTCGGTATAGTAGAAAATGTGCTAAGCCATAGTGGAAATAGTCGCTAGAACAGTAAATACATAAGTCGAGTAAGTTTCAAAGAAATATGATGGCACTCACTACTGATTGTACATGTTGGAAGAGTTTTGTGAATGGCACAAGAATAGCCATCGTGAAAGAGTTAATAAATTTTGTATTGAAAACATTCGCATATCCTTATGTGGGGCATTATTTGCTAAACTGCTAAGAAGTTGGTTCTGAATGTCTTTGTCTTTGTATTAAAATGCACCAAATTTTTGTTTGGTGTAAGTTCGTTTAATTTCTTGCATTTGTTAAAGTTTGTATATTTCTTAAATGTAATATGTTCAAAAATTCCTACTGACCACAAGTTTCAATAATTTTTGATATTTTTGTTTTAAAAATACTTTCAATACGAGTAATATGTTCTTTAAAAATCTAAAACCTTTTAGAAAAATATTATTTAAGGTTGGTTAAATATTTGAATGTGGCGGATAATTGATAAAATTTTATCACCTAAACAATAATGGCCTTAGTTTATTATGTTTCTGTGGCTAAGTTTTCTAGTTATTGTGCAAAATTATTTTCTGCTCTTGTTAGCGGCCATTTCTTGTGAACAAGCAGCTAACTAAATGGCTGGTTCATAAAATTTATGAGTATCAAAAACATAACTTGATACAAACGTAAATTTTTAGCAAAAAACTTCCCAAAAAGTTCAGGAGCCGTAAGACTATTAATTAATCCAGATTTTGAAAGCAAAAAAACAAATATTGCAATTGTACTGAACATTCTCTAAATTATTAAAAATCATTCCAATGTATTTCTCGTACTTTTCAAAATGCGAATGTACTAACAAAAGTACAATTGTACTGAAAACGCCATCACTAAAGCAAAATACACAATGTTGAAATCAATTGAAATTGTGAAAATTTCAATCAACATTTCATTTCTAAAAATATGACGCACAACTGTGTTATAAAAATCATTCAACCAAAATTCACAGAGTCATCGCTTTCCATTACAATACTCAATTAATAGGCATCTATGCGTTTGTCTGTTTGTTCACCTATTGCCCAAATGGCAATAAACTATTTATGACTGTCAACAGACAGCTAAAGTGGTCAAAATTCTTAAACGAAACTTTTATTGCTTTGTAACGAAATTCGGTATAGCGTGTCATACATAAAACTTCTTTGATTGCTTTTTGTTAAGAATGTACGTCACACATAAAGACGTGGTGTTTGTTGACTCTTTAATGTCCCGTAAAGATGTTTTGATGCTCATTTTTGCAATTCAAATTTCATAAAGTAATTTGTAGTGGATTTTGTATATGTAAACCTTATGTAAATGCTTCAGTTTTTATCTAATATGGCAATAAAATCTTTATTTTTATATGATACAATTTATTTTATTAATTTATTGATTTTTGAAATATTTACCTCAAAGTCTTTTACGATGAAGCAAATCTTTTTGTAAGATGTTAGCGGTAACTTTATTTCAAATTGTTATTTTGCTTTATGATGAGTACAGCTTTTTTACTTATTCACACCTGTTACAGATATATCCAACTCATGCATTGAAGAAAATTTAATACTTTGAATCTTGCGGTTTCACGACTAAAAATTTTAGTCTTATAGTCAAGAATATAGATCGCTCTATTGTGTTTTTTCCTTTGAAATTGCAACAGTTGGAATGGGAAATACCGTATTTTGATTGTTTTAGTCAACATTTTACGCACTAACTTGAAAACTTTCAGTCATACATTCGATGGAAAATAGTGAAACGGAAAGCATGGATATAGTCGCATATCAACAAATGAAAACATATGAGTCCTAAGCTGCTAAGGTGATCTTAGATTTTGAAAAATAATATTCAATTCAATTCAATTTTATTCAATATTCAATATTATAATTAACAAAAATAGCTTAAAAATTAAATTTATACTTATAATACATTTAGTATAGAATCGAGACTACAATCTGTAGCTCAGAGGAGCTAGAAGCGATTGCAGCCTACCTTATAAAATACACAAAAAATCATTACATAGTATACAAAATATTATTGTTTAGTTATAAACTTAATAACGAGATGAGGGGTCATAATTATATATTTAGCAAAAAGGTACGCTACATTAGTAGTATTTATAAGATGTGATATTTTTTTACAATTTTATTACTGCATTACTTGCAAAATTCTGTCTAAGTCTTCATAGCTACAGTTAAATAGCCAGGATTTTACTCTTTTGAGAAATAAAACCTTGGTCCGAATAAGTCGAATATCTTCTGGTAAACGGTTAAAGATTCTTGGTGACACAGAAGAGTAGCAGTTCAAATATATTTGCAAATTATGATGAGGGATTTCAACTAAATTTTGTAAATTGGTTCTCAAGTTATAATGCAATGAAAATATGTTCACTAAATAACCAAAGTTTTTGAAAAATAGTTTAAGAACTTTGTAATAATACAAATGCTTCAGCGGCAAAATTGACAATTTCTTAAAAACACCAAAACTTCTTTCATAGCGAGATTTTTTACATAATAAACGAACAGCACACTTTTGCAGGCTAAAAATAAGAGTGATTTTATTTTTATGCGTCCCACCTCAGCAGGTTAAACCATATTCCAGTTTCAAATTAAAAAGGGAAGAATATATGCATATTAAAAGCTCCGAGGAGCAATAAGTCTTAAGCTCATAAAGCTGGCGAATTATATTCCTGAAATGCCTTTGTAACTCACTACAATGCATAGACCAATCTAACTTAGAATTTAGGCATACTCCTAGGTATTCATAGGAATCTACAGACTCAATTACAAAACAATTAGATGAGCATTGCCAACAAATGTCATGTCGTTACATGCTTTATTATA
Organism: Meiosimyza decipiens; assembly: GCA_963680825.1. NCBI lineage: Eukaryota > Metazoa > Arthropoda > Insecta > Diptera > Lauxaniidae > Meiosimyza > Meiosimyza decipiens. Next base: position 56,549,180 of record OY804261.1, on the reverse strand, counting down.
TGCAGTGCATAATTTAGGAAATTTGCCACAGTAAGGTCCATGGTAGCGAAGTTGACCAAATGGAACCTCATGTCCAGAGAAATTAAAAATCATGAGTTTAGTTTTATCACTAATAACTAGTCTATGAGCTTTGAACCATCTGGTCAGTAGGTCTACATCATGATTCAAATTCGAGTATAAATCAACTAGAGATTTACTAGTTAGAGAGCATGCCATTACATCAGCAGACACAGTCATGGAGCTTTTTAATTTTAAAGAAAATAAGGAGTTGATATAAATGAGAAACAGGATCGGTCCCAAAACAGAGCCTTGTGGGACACCTAATCTCAAGAACATATGGGAACTGATATTTACACCAACTTTTACAACTTGCTATCTATTTGATAAATACGAAGCAAACCAAGAAAACATGAATCCTCGGAAACCACACTTATAAAGTTTGTCCAACAATATTTTAGGATGAACTGTATCGAATGCTTTTGTTATATCTACGAACAATGCCGCAGTTAACATACCATCATTCACACCATTATAGATATGAGAGCAGAAATTTTGTAGAGCATCTTCAGTTGACATATCAGCACGAAAACCATGTTGACTTTTGTTGAAGAACTTAATTTTGTCAAGAAATGAAAGCATTCTATTTTTAATGAATTTTTCAAACAACTTGGAGAACACCGACAAAAGTGAAATTGGTCTGTAGTTATTCATACAACATCGTTCACCTTTCTCAAATAGAGGTAAAACAACCGCCTTTTTTAGAAGTTCAGGAAAAATGCCGGAGTTTACGCTAAAATTGATAACATTCGATAGTATGTCTGCAATGTTAAAGGCAATTTTTTTAACAACGGAATTTGAGAAGCAATCATAAGTTGAGGAATTAGAATTTTTAAGGGACATGATGAGTTTATATACCTCAAATGAGGAAGTGGGCAAGAACATAAAACTGTTTGGATACAATTTATCATTAAGAAAGCAATCACAGCAAGAGCGGTCATTAGTTTGAAAATTTTCAACTTTTCTACCATTATTAGCGAAGAAGTTATTTAAACCCTCAGCCATTTTAAGAGAGTTAGATGTAGGTACATCATCAATGACAAGATTACTTATCATATTATTACATACATCTCGACCTAAAATTTCATTAATTACTTTCCATTTCCTCTTTGGATCTCCTTTAAACCTACAAAACTTATCCATGTAAAAATCAGTTTTAACTTTACGAACGACACTTTCGATTTCCTTGCATGTAGCCTTGTATCGGAGTCTAGGTCGTTCATTGTTATGATCTTTTCTCAATTTTTTGTACAAATTATTTTTCTTCTCTATTTTATGAACAAGATCATCTGTCATCCAAGGTTTCAGTTTTGTTATCTTTTTATTACTGGGCATGTGGGACCAAGAACTCTGTTCAAAGTGCATTTTCACAGTTCTGATATAAGTACTAAAGGCCTCAGAAGGGCAATTACAATTGTAAACAACATCCCAAGTTTTCATTAAAAGAGATCTATTAAGTGCTACGAAGTCGGTTCGCAAGCCAGTTTTTTTTCTATTAGCATTAACCCTAGTCACATTTGTACAACCTTCGGAAATTTTAAAATCCGCCACAGAACTAAATGCTCTCAACCCATAGCTTAAGCCTTTGCAATTTTCTCCTGAATATTTGGATTCTGTGTCACGAACTTAACTTGGCTATCAGCCAACTCAGATTATGAAAGGATGCTGGCAACGTCTTGATCACTGCATTGTTTACAGAGGGACGAATGCAGAGGGGAAGATTTAAATTATTGTGGCGCAAACATTAGAAGTGATGAGTCATAAATCGGATTCAGTTTACACATCATAATGCAAAAAGCCAGGTATTGACACAGCTGCAGAAATTTTGTTTACATACCTCTTCATGGAGTTATATAATAAAAATATTTCTAGCATAGCCTTAGAACTCGATGTATGCAAAAATAATTCTTTTGGCTAGAGTTAGAGTTTATTTCTTTATCAAATTTTGTACAAAAAAGTTTTTCCTTGCATTCCAATTCTCTCGGAATTGTTCTTTATTTTTTTTGAATTATATCTACTTATTGATATTTTTCGATACCATCGTATTTGAACTTTTCGTTCTAATTTTTTTTTATTTTTTTCAATTCGTTTTGATATCTACTGAAATATTTTTCGATTTTTTTTATTGTAATCGGCTTTATCGTTTCCATCCAAAACTATGTAATTTAATTAGTTTTATTTAATACTGATGGATTGTTATCAACTTTTTATGGTTTACGATGCCATTGGATTTTTTGGCAGCATTGACTTTTTTAAAACTAATTGTTTACGTGTAAACTTTAAAACACGTAAACTTCCTCAAACGGCAACACTGTTCTCATCAACTCGTCACTTTTATTTCAATACAATTCCCATGTATAATCCCAATTATCGATACTCGAGACTCGTATGTGTTGCCGTCCTTGTTGCTCCACCTCAAAAGATCGCTGACCATGACATTGAAAAATGTCAATGCCAAAAGGCAAAATCTACGTCGGCAGAACTTCACTCGTTACCGATCCACCAGAGAAAACAGCAGCCTTTTATTTGATGTCTTAAAATTATTCTTAAAAACTAACTTAAAGTATCTAAATTTAGCTTAAAATTAGTTAAAATCAGAAAGTGTAACTTTAAAGTAAAATAAAAAGTTAAGCCCAAAGTGTAGACGCGTTTTATATTTTGTTCAGTGAGCTTTCATGTGGAGAAGCCTTAAACTTTTTCATCATCATTTTCAACATCATCAGCATCGAAGTCTTCACCACATCATCATCATCTTCACCACATCATCATCATCTGCATCATCACAACAACACCAGCACCATCATCATCAGCAGCAGCTGCACATCAGCACCAACCACCAATCATCATCCCCATCAACATCATCGCTGCATCCACCGCCGCAAACATATCGATCAACCACCGCTCTACCAACCGAAAAAGAGGTATTTCTTTTACCATTTAAACAACAAAAAAAGAAGGTTTTTGCCCCCGCATTAACACTAATCGATAATTTTGGTATTTTTCAATAGTATTGGATAGTTTTGGCACCTTTCGACCAAATCGGGGATTTTCAATTTCCCTTGATATTTTTTGACTTACTAAATATTTTCGATATGTTAGATTATGAAAATTACTTGTAATAATTAAATCGATAACTCTCTATTTTTGTCGACCGTAATACATTTTTTTACGATACTTTAAAAAAAAATCGTTTTATTTTGAATTTTCCGTTTCTTTTTGATGCTATGTATTTAATACTTTTCAACTTCTATTGTTTTTTGATGACTTTGGATACTTTGAGACTTTTTCGTTGTTTTTTTTCGACTCAATTCAATTTTTCGATAGTCTTCAAACCGTTAATTTCCGAGCGTTTTTGTTGGTTTTTGATAATGTAACTTTACAGGTTTCTTATTCGATGTTTTTCGACTTTTAATGAGTATTTCAATGTTTTTGTAAATAACTAAATACTCTATAGTAAGTTCGATACTTGAGTTTTTAATTGCATTGTAGTTTTTGCCTTTCTCTTCAATGCACCATCGATATTTTCAATGTCTTTCGATATTTTTCAATTGTATCGACTTTTTCGAAGTTTTTTGATCACAATCGATATTTTTTAACTTGTGTCGAAACATGCATTTATTTTCGATACTTCTGACCTCTTTCGATATTTTCGATACTTGTTCGAATTTTTATTTGGTTTATTTTATTTGCTTTATTTTATTATTAGTTATTTCTCATGCTTATTTTTTGAACTTTAATTCATGTGAGCTTGTATATTTTAATTTATAAAATGTAAATTTTATCATTCTGAAACTCTCCTAAGCTTCTAAAAAGAGATGCTTGATTTTAAATTTTTATATTTTAAGCAACATCAATAGTTTGCAAACCAAAAGTTTCAACTGATAATTGAAATTATTGCTTTTTAAAAACAAAAACATATATAAATTATGATATTCGAACAAAAAATATTCCTTGATTTTTCTTATGGAGAAAGTTCTGGTATGGGGTATTGACGTAAGTAAGTAAAAATCTTTCTCATTCCATATGATAAGCTGCATACCCAATACTGTCACGCACAATGTAATTTAAATGCTTAGAATGAAGAAATATTATTTTTCTTGGAGAATTCTATTTCGTTTATGTTAAACAAAAAGTGTTTTCTGTAAATTTCTCTAGTACATACACAGTATTAACTTTTCACTGCTTACGGCAATTATTTTTAAATATTTCTTTTCTCAAGTTGGTTTTAATGGAAAAAATCCTTGAAAAAATTAAAATATTAAAACTTTCATATAAAAAATATAAAAATCATAAGAAATTCGTTAACTCATTTAATTGCAGCATCAAAAATCATCAATCAAAATTAAAATCAATTGATCTTTATAGAACTTTTTATTCTTGCACAGTTAAAGCGGCGTGCACAGTAAAGACCAGTAAGGCTTTGTTCCTTTGAGAAATACAGCAGGGTCTGTGTAGCTTTGAGCAGTACGCTGTTTTTTATTCAGAAATTTTGTTATTTTATTTATTTTTCTTATTTCTGGGGTGGGTGGATACAGCCAAAAAAGTTTTTCTCATTGAGTTTTTGCTGTCACATGCTTTATGCCTTCGTTATCCTTACGGTGCGCTGGCTGCCGTCGATGTTGCTTTATTTGTTTTGTTCAATGAAGCAATTACCAGTTGATTGTTTACTCTGCTTGAGAAAATAAAAACAAATTATAAGAAAATTAATGGCGGTCAAATTTATGCTATATAGTAAATGCCCTACGTCCATCTTAGCGATGTACTGTGAACGAAGTAATTTTTGGGAACATTGAAAGGATATTAAAAGAAATACATAAAATTTAAGAAAATTAGGGAGTTCATAAGTATTGTAAGTATGTTGCCGAAATGTGTACTGAGTAAAAGCCTTTACGGAATGATATCGGTGAATTCAATTCGCAGTGATAGAGCGTGAACGATTTCGATGGAGAATGCTACTCGATTAAACCTCATTTTCTTCAAATATTGAAGATAAACCTCTCTATAGCTTATTAAATAGGGAAGTTTCTCAAGACTCTTATTTCGGACTATTACATTAAGTTAATTGGCAACTATTCAGAAAGTCCCTGAATAAACTTTGTGTTAAAATATCATATGCTGATCTGCTAAATGTAGGGTATGTAAAAAATTGCTAAAAAAGTTGAACAAAGGTTGCTAAAATTTACCATGAAAACAATTACAAAGAACTTGGAATTTGTAATCAAAGTAGCGTTGAAGTGGTAGACACAAAAATAAACTTTATGATTCATATATACGTAGGGTAGGGTGGGTTGGTCTCTTTAGTGCTTGACATTTTGTCTATTGATTTAAATAGATAGAGCTCATTAGAGTTTTAATTTAAAAGGTTAACGAAGAATATAAGTAAAATGAAAAAATTTATAATAGTGGCTTTCGGCATTTTAAAAACTTTTAACTTATTCAACATATTTTGGTTTGTTCAACATTATTCTTTATATTTGGAATTTTATATGGTTTTTAATCTCTTTGAAGTTTAGTGAAGTCTGGTTAACAAGTGAACCTGCTAATCGTTTAATAATGCCTTAAAAAACCAAGCAGCTCTCACTTTTGGTGATAAATTAAAAGATATTGATGAGCATAAAAATTGCAAAAGATCCAAAGGTATTGACCTTTTGCCATCTCTCTAGCAGTAGCATGATTCTATGCTCATAAAACTTGTGATCTTTGCCGGTAGAAAACATCAACGTTATTTTTGACGTAATTTTTCGCCATCCAAAAATTTTTGAAGTTACAGTGCGAAGTACTATTCCAAAGGTGCCAGAGTTGGGTAATATGCTAGATGTACTGGCACATCCCAAACAAGCTGGCAGTTATTAAACTTTTATGAGTTCTCACATTATCTAGATGGAATACCATATCTTTTCTTATGATCAATTCTGGTCTTTTCTGTTTGAGTGAATCATTCAAATTGTGGTTGATTTTTACAGATATAAAAATTTTGAATAAATCAATCTATTGCGAGCGAAGCAGGAAGACCATGTTGTGTTTTTCGCTCATACTGTCAGCATATAGAAAAAAGGCCGGCTTTCGCCATTTAAAAGCTTTAAAGTGAGCAGCAGTTGTAAAAAAATATATTTTTATGACCTTTCTTTTTGGTTCATCAATATGTAAGTAAATATATTGATGTATTTTCACGTAATAAACATTGGAGGTATGTACGATTGCAATCTAAGTAATCATTTTTTTTTTAATCATTAAATTTATAAAAGGCTCCACTCTAGTTTTTTTCTCCAGGCCATAGTCTCAATGCGGCGCAGCGTTTTGGCTTATAAAGTTACTTAGGCGTACTTGCAATATATTTGCTAAAAAGATTAGAACAGCAAAGCTGCAATCAAACAAAGTCTGTCATTTTCTTTTCTTATACTCCCAATGTGCCAAACGGATCCGTTTCGGATCCGTTACGGATCCGTTCCTGCGGATTATTTATCCGAAACGGATTCCGTTGTCGGATGAAATTCCTCTAAAAAAACGGAAGGATCGTCCGCTTTTTCGGATCCGTAACGGATCCGAAATGGACCTCAAAAACGGAAAAAAACCGGAATCCGCTTTTTCGGATTCGTTTTTCTAAATAAAACGGATTCGAGACGACCTTTTTCTTTAATAATGCGGATTTTACTGTACAAAAAAATTAACGCAATTAAAAATTTTTTTTTTTTTATTCTTTCCCAAATCTAATTTCTTTTTTGAATGTTTTTACTTATTTTGCATCTATTTCTTTTTTAATGTTATTCAACTTATTTTTATTAAGTGAATATGATTAGTAAATCACATTAAGGAAACTTATTTTTTTTTTTTACCTGCCACCAAACAGAATTGAATCTGCGCGTCCTGCGCCATGCCTCAGTTCAAAGATGCTCATCTTAACCAACTCAGCTACTTTCATTATTTTACTGACATACTTTAATTGAATTACTTCTCTATCAAAATTAAAAAGTGAAGACTCATTTTGAGCAGTTGTCGATTGCTAATTCAAATAATATACTTTTAGCCAGCAGAAAATAAGTAAGGCGGTGGCTGATGTTGTTAAGCTACGCATGCAACAACTATTGGATAAGCTGAGGAAGATACAGGTTCAAACCCCGGCGACGACACATTTTTTTTAAATTTTTTTTATTTTTAATTTAAAGATATATAAAAAACAAAAAGGAGTAGAGAACTGTATGTGTTTATTGAAAATATCTTGAAAACTGCCTTTTATATTAATAATAACAAAAAAAAGTGGATTCCGGTTTTTTCCGTTTATGATGTCCGTTTCGGATCCGTTACGGACACGAAAAACGAATCCGAAACGGATCCGTATATGACGTCCGTTTCGGATCCGTTACGGATACGAAAAAGCGGATTCCGGTTTTTTTCCGTTTATGATGTCCGTTTCGGATCTGTTACGGACACGAAAAACGAATCCGAAACGGATCGGTATATGACGTCCATTACGGATACGAAAAAGCGGATTCCGGTTTTTTTTCGTTTTTGAGGTCCGTTTCGTATCCGTTACGGACACGAAAAACGAATCCGAAACGGATCCGTATATGACGTCCGTTTCGGATCCGTTAGGGATACGAAAAAGCGGATTCCGGTTTTTTTCCGTTTTTGAGGTCCGTTTCGGATCCGTTACGGATACAAAAAAGCGGATTATTACGGTTTTTTTCCGTTTTTGAGGTTCGTTTCGGATCCGTTACGGATCCGCATCCGTTTTTGTGCACATTGGGCTGTAGGACAAGTTTCACATTTTCTTCCAAACTTCCTTGGGTCTACAAAAAAGTAAAATTTTTACATTATTTAATGATCCTTTATCGATAAAATTTTGTTTTTTAGGACAAGAGTTGACCCAGCGTTTGAAACTTTTGTAAAAAAGTTTAAGGCTTTAAAAAGGAGCTATTTTTTGTTATCGCTTAAAAAAATAAAAATTATGGAATAATGTTGCCCTTCCTCGATCTCTGTCTCTTTCTGAGAGTTCAATATACATACCTCCATACCGACTATCATCAAAGTCAGTACATAAGTAATGCTTAGAAACATATTTTCCTGATAGGGGCGTGGCACGATTTATTCTTAAGTAAATGCCTTTCCTCATAGTTCAATCTATATCTGTCAAAATCCATTAAAAATAGCTTTGAAGTGAAAAGTTATTTTTACTAGGGGCGTTGCCACGCCCGCCTTAAGTACTTAGAGTTTTTAGAAATCATTTTAAGATTTCTATTTCTATCTGTACCACATTGAATCAAAATCGGTCTATCATTTTAGCAGTAAAATTTTTTTTCCTGCAAGGGGCCTTGCACCCTCCTCGCCCACTAAAAATAAATTTATTTTCTCCATACCAAACATTATCAAAATCGGTCTATTAGCTTTGCCGTTGAAAAGTAGTTTTCTATTAGGGGCGTGGTACCGCCTACTATTGGAAAGAAAATTAAATTGTACACGACACCTCTTTACAAACTTTTCAACAAAAAAGTAATTAAGTCTAATCGTTTGGCAAATGCCTGTTTACACATATATATATATATATATATATATATACGTAGATTAAATTTAAAAAGTCATGTAAAGACTAAAAGTTGTCATTAAAAAACTGTATATGCTCTTCCTTAGACAACCCAGGAATGTTATATGCAGCAGCGTAGATATGGCGCTGCCTTTTGGGCGAAAAGCTTGCATGGCTGCAAAATTGTCCTCCTTATGTTGAATTACAATTTGATTTTGATCAATATCTTCCAAATTTAATTAAATTTGATGAACTTTTTTTTTGTTAGCAAAATTGTAGTTATTGTGAACTCAAAAATATTTCAATTTGCTGTTTCATTATAAATTTATACAGTTTCAATATATTAACTAATTTTTTTAAAACAGATCTCTAGAAGATTGCTATAAAAATTATGGTTTAAAACTGATCTCGAAATATCGATAAGCCGATACTTTCAAGAATTCTCATAATTTACAACCCCATCGACATTTTGATTTCTAAAGTGCTACGCAAGGATAATGAAAATGAGTCTAATTTGGCGCGTCTCATTAAACGAATATAAAACAAATAAAACAGCACATGAATAAAAAAAGGAGAAACCACAAGAACAAAGAAGAAGTATGATAAAAAGTATAATAACAGTCAAAAGGCGAGAAGACAAGAAAAAAAGCACCCTAGAAGAACAATAAAGCAAAAAAACGCAATGAAAGCGCGCTGAGAAGCGTAAAAATTGGAGCGTTGAGAAAAAAAAAAGAAAATCTGAAAACATTTATCACTTCAATCTGACAAATGTTGAAGGGAAAACAAAGAAAACCACAGTACGCAAACAATGAGAAAATATCAAGAAGAAATGAAAAATAATATAATAATTGTGAAATAAAGAAAATTTTAAAAGAAAGCTGTCAAACTTCAGAATTGAAAAAGTGAATGATTTCTATGTTGTTTGTGCCTTAAACACACAGCCTAAGTTCATGAAGAACATAACATTTTTTTTTAACAAAATACAAAAATTTGAACAAATCCTTGCTAGCAGCGTTTACGCTTTTACAAAATAATGTACATTTTATTCAAATTAAAATGGTAATCCATATTATGGGATATAACCTTGGGTTTAATAAAATTGATTAATTTTGCAATTTTGGGTTAAATGTTTGCAATTTGGTAAAAAATTTTAAATAATCTTTATTTAACCTGCTGCACAAAAACAACAAAGGAAAGACAAAGTTAATGATAGGTCCTTTTGGTGTTAATCAACGATAAATATTTAATTGTAATTAAATCATTTAAATTGATGGTCCTTTGTTGCTATGACATAAAAATTTCAATTTATCACTCACTCTACCACTGGCTAAGAAAGGCTTTCAGCGCAAATCGTTTGCTTTGTTTGCAATTTGTTTAAAGTAATTTACAGAAAAGGTCGTCACAGATTAGCCCCGAGGGTCACGATTATTTTACACTTGCATTAATAATAGCATGGTAGGCTATAGTTACTGCAAAATATTAGAACTAAGAAATTTTGAAGTAATGAGGAGTGATTTTTCGTTAGTAGGTCTTTAAGTAAAATATAAAGATTAAGAGAAAAACATTTTTTGAACAAAATTAAAACGTTTGGTGTTTAGTTTTTAAACTTATCTGTCATATTTTCCTCAGATATATTTACAAAATTACCAATGATTTCTAAAACAATCTCTAGCTGCAATTATTGAAGTAATTAATTAAAGTCTCTTGATGCTGTAGAAGGCAACCTTAATAATTTTTGAAGCTGGTCCTTGTCATTTAGTATGCTTAAAAGATTGTGCATTTTAAGTTAGAATTCTCGTTTAGCGTTTTTTGGAATTCAGTTCTTAAAACTGAAAATGAAAAATAAAATTTTACGGAACATTTTTCAAAGGTCGTGTTGTAAAGGTCGATATATAAAACTTTATAATCCATTTAACATATGCAATGGACTAGAGATTATTTTGCCCAAAGGAAGTAGTCCACTGCTATTAAGTTAAGTTTGGAGAACGAGTAGTTCAGTTCATATGTCTTTTTTTGTCAAAATATACATCGTATTTCTGGCTGTTTGAGCAATTGTTCGGATTGGTTGCAACCACATACGAGCACGAAATACATAACGCAGCTCTGGATGTACAAATAGAGAAAAATATTTAAAGTCGTTGGCCATTATGTGACAGATGCAGCTCACTTAGTTTGCCTACGACTGGAAAAACTTAAGTCTTGCCAAAACAGGGTAACAAAACGAGCGATAGCACCTCAGTAGGAGCACTTCTCACATTAAAACGATTGCAAAATTGATTTTGTGTTCTTATGATTGAGAAGCTGTGTGAATTATAAGATTTGACAACAAAAGGCTTTTGAAGGATCGTTGAATGTAGCATATCTCTAAATCGGAATATTAATTGCAAAAGTGGAGAAAAATTGATTAAAAAATTTGCCAAGTTCCAAAGCTATGAGTTTTTAAAACGCAAACATACATATACTTGAAACACCTGCTATTTTCCGACTGCAATGTAATTTTCCTAGTTTATATTCTATTGTTGCGGTGTGGTACTCGCGGCTTCTTACGTGAAAGTCCCGTTATATTTTTCATATTAAAATTACTGTATTAACATCTTATTCTATATTCTCTTTCAAAAAGTATAAAAGTTAAAAGAGAGTTTGTTCTTTGAACCTCGAATCCAAATACAAAATCACAAATAAGACGAAAAAAAAAACAAACCCAAAAATGGATTCAAGAAGCAGCATATGCGTAAGCAACGAAAAAGCAAGCAACATTTTTTGCATGAGGTTTTGAAAAAACTTAATCTTATAGAGAGCTACAATATAATTTTTAAAAATATAAAAATAAATACGCAACAACCTTTCTTAGCACAAATATAATATCTTAAAAATAAAATTATTAAAATCGGCTTTGTATATTTTGGGCCAAAGCGTTACAAACCGTTGCCATATATGCAATTTTGTATAAATAGCTTAGATGGCATTAATTGCTCGTACATTACATTTTTTTTTTACAAAATATGATTTTTTTTTTACTTGACTTGAAGATTTATGGTTAATAGCAAAGAAGGCTAATAACTGTAGTAGTTTTATTTTTTTATCATGTTGCCTTTGCGAATTTGACAGGAGTTTTTCTTAAAAACGGTAAAAATTTTATTAAATTGGGTGATATTGACATTATATATATCAAGCTGTGCAAAAGTTGAAATATGTGGCGGTTTTTTCAATTTCAAATTACGGATATATAATGAATATCGTTATCCATACCAGAGATTTTCAGGAATGCATTCATACGTAGTTATGAAACACTCATATCAAGCGAATTGTGAATCAACACTAAGTAACAAACATGTAGAACGAATGAAAACACTGCTCACTTAAACCGAATACGAATGTCGCCGTGCAACACTTTGTTGCGAGCAATATCAACGGATGCACGAGCTCATATATTTCATTTCATACGAAGCAACGAGTGCACGAGCTCTAGCAGTTCAAATTCAATACTGTTCAATAGTATTTAATGCTGCGCCATAACATTCGTTGCATAGCCATAGCATTCGCTGCATAGCCATAGCATTCGCTGCATAGAAGTATAAACGAATATGTGAGTTTTGAGTGAATAGTACTTGTCATTCATGTGTAATCAAAGAAAGCACAGGCAAGCAATGTCAATAAAATCAAAAGTCAATGCACTGCAGCACTCGTTTGGCATGTTGTTGAATGTAAGCATGGCAGTAGCAATGAATGAACGAATGGTAGTTTAAAACCAGCCACTCATTGTACATCTCTGATCCATACTCCATAGCTGCTATTATATAAAGAGCTGAGGTTTGCTTGTATGTAGTTCGAAGTCTTCAGAACTACTGAAACAATTCTAAAAATTCTACTTCTAAAACTACACTATGCCTGCGTAGCATATGCTCTACTTTATTTTAAAAATAATGCCCGTGCCACCTTTCATTCAACAAAAATACTTAAATCACTATGCATGGACACCTATGGTAGCGAGAGTTTTGAACTTTGTTGCTAAGCTGTATACTTTTAAGCTATTCGCAAAATATGAATCGAATTTAACGACGTAGCGTGGCACCTCTCAAACACTGAATCACATATCTTGCCATTTATGGCTACTTTAGTTGTGAAACTCGATATAAGGATGTGCATTGTACATTTGCCAAACTTTACGCAAAATGCGGTCGAGATTGGACAATAAGGCGTGGTTTCTTCCATACAAAAAATAATAATAAGCTGCTATTCGTGATGCTTATTCAAAGTTGTAAAACTTGGTAACTGGACCCAATTGTCTACATTGAGGACTACGCAAAATGTAGGCGGAGTTGTAAAAGGGCAGTGGACACAGCTAGTTTTGTATAAGAAAAGAAAATAAAAAACTGTTCGTCTTATTTAAAACTTCCATGTACTGCTCCTTAGTAAATAGATTTTGAAATACTATTCGTTTTATCCTAATCGGTGCAGAAGTTTCGAACTTATACCGATCAATAGAGAATCTGCATCAAACTTCCAAAGGCTATGTGTTTCTTAATATCTTAATTCGCTTTGAAATATTTTGTTACTAAGGATTATAACAATATAAAATTCATAATGTTTGACGTAATGCAAATCTTAGAAGGCTTTATAACTCGGACAAATTTAATCGCTCATTTATAAAAAATATTCAATACAGGCAATTTCTAATTTGCTACAACTTTTGCTTTAAATTGAATTGAAAGAAATATGAAAAAATTAATTTTCAATTCAAAACTTTTAATTTCCATTCCTAAATGTTACAAAAGGGGGCGTTCCACTTTTAATTATGATCGTCTTCCGCAGCATCGTGGGTTGTGTCTAAATTTGTAATCATTGTTTTATTGTGAATTTCATTGTCTTAGATATTTATATTTTGCTTTAATTGAATTTCTAAATTTAGAAACGCAAACACATGCGAATTCATGTTACAACTATGCATGTAATTAAGTTTCTGAAATAATAGAATTTCATTTTATTACACATAATAAAGTGTATTACGCTATTAGCAGCATTTAAGTAAAATATTTATGAATAATAATGAAATTTACATAATTATACAAGCACACACGAAAATACACGCATATGTAAGTATAAACATGTGTGCACACACATATATACATGCAAAAATATTTAATAGCAATAGTTAGAAAATATCGTATTTACATCTAGGTGGATAACTTCATGCGTCACTGTACATTTTGTTAACATAAAGAAATTTAAAGCAATGGACTTTGCACTTGGGTTTCACGAGCTGAATATAAAGCTTGAAATTTTTAATAGTGCGGAAAAAATGAGTTTTATTATATAAATAATTTTTCACTCTATAAAATTGCACTTAAATATCTTACACTTTTCCAGAAAGTGCGAATCAACATAGTTCTTAACTCAGATATATGGGAGAACATCTTAAAGCTGGCTTCAAAGAGGTCAAAACGAACTTTATTTTGTATATATAATTTTTTTTTGTAAATCAGAATTTTCTCATTCCATATTCTCTTTTGGAAAGTAACAAAATGAAATAATTTAAAGAGAGTTTGAACTTTGAACAGCCAAATGCCAAGAGTAGAAATGAGTAGGAAAAAAACAACAATAGCACCACAGAATTGATGCAGCAGTATAAACGGTACCTCAAGCAACGATAAGCATGTGTTGATGATTTTGTAAACGCGTTTGCTTTTTCTTCTCGTTCCCATTTTTACGCTCTTTCAGCGCCTCCTCGTTCTCGGGTCAGCAACGAGCGACAATTTTTGTCTAAGGTTTTGCAAAATTTAATTTTTAAAAGAAGGATATTTAAATTTAAAAATAATTCAGTAACATCTTTAAGCACAAACATGTTGTTTTTAATAGAAAGTATTAAAATCGGTTAAGTATATTTTGCGCGAAAGCGTTACAAGCTATTTTCATATAAAAAATTGAAAACAAATAGCAAAGATTTAAGATTCTTGCTATTATTTCAAGTTGCTCATACGACGTGATAATCATTTTTTTATTGTGTTTCCAATGTTTCATTAATCAAACATTAATTATGTAAGTTGTTTAAGGTCAGGGTTAATAATTTCTTCAATGTACCATATCATGGGTATATTTTTTTTAGGTACAATCTCTTACATGACCAAAAGAAAAAATTACCAAATTATATCTTACGTAATTAATGTGCAGCATCTTTCGTAATAGTTTTGTGTGGACTTTGCACATTTGCGCTTGCAAATAAATTTAAAACCAACAAATAACGCTATGAAGTAAAGCAAGTGTTAAAGAAAACTAATTTCAGATTATTTCATCAGGAGAGCTGCACAATTGTTGCACGGACATTTAATTTTGTAGCTTAATTATGCAAGTTGATACGTTTTTGTGTACCACATCTTTGTATGTGTGTTGTTGTATGTATGTAACAAAAAATTTTCTGCTACCTCTGTAATTATGCCCATTGCTCTGAACTTACCCAGGAAATTTTTTCTGTCGCAAAAGAATAGAATTTCAATCGCCGAGGCAATGGTTTTATTTGCGTGCAAGCTCATATATAATTCATATAACAAAAACGTTATATCGAATCACATTAAATTATATGACATTCAAAAAATTGATGCTTCAAAATCATATTCTATAATAAATGTTATTATTTATTCTTCTGAAAAGTGTACAGGAGGTTCACTTATTAAATGCGCTATAGTTTGATCGCGTAAAACTCTTCCCGAAGAATTATAGATTTTTAGCCATTAGTATGAAAGACTTAAAAATCTTCCATATGTTTGCTGGGTGTAATGATGTTAAATCGTTGCAGCCGCCGCTGCCACCACTGATTGTTGCAAATGCAGCTACATCATTTATAAGTTACGCTATCGAGTATGAGGAATTTTATTATTTGCTTAATTTAATTCATTATAAATTATGCTACTGAGGTGAAAATTAAGCCATAAGCTTTTTTTTACCTGTCACATATAACAGTTTTAGATATTACTTCTGACACTTCCTGGAAAAACATTTTTTTTTAAGCTGGATTACAAGCAAGAACGCCTTTAGTCGCGTTAAAACCTTTTTCCAGAAACTCTTTCACAAAACTATTAAAGCAAATTACGCAAAAAACCACCACCAGCATGCTTTCTAGCTGCCTTACGGCGTAAGCTTGTTGATAATCATTTTAAATTGCACTTTTTTTTTAATTTAAGTTAACAAAATTATAATGATATATTTATATTCGAAAATTTATTAGAAATATATTGAAATATATACAAGTAGTTTCTAAATTGAACCAGTGAGCACACAAGGACTTATGATGCTTCGGTTGCCTGAGCATAGGCTGGTTGCTTTTCCCAATGCTATCGCGTCTTTTTTTTCCTTAGCATAAATCATGAGAAGACATGGTTGTCTCTGGGCGTTACGTGGAAGGCACAAAGCAATCACTTTCTATCTTACGCAAAATCAATAGGGTTCATTGAAGAAATCATTAATTCATCAAATTATCAGCCATATCCAGGATAAATTAGCGCAGGGTCTAGAATTAAAAAAAAAAAATCGATGAAAAAATTTATCATGGCGTGTTCGATTTTCTTACTGGGTAACTTCACTTTTGTGCATAAATTTCTATTTTGTAGTTATTGTTTGAATTTTGATTGAATTTGTTTATGAAATGCGGCGCATGATATTTAATCAAGCGGAAATAATTGTAAAATTGCAGCAACTGATTTACATTTAGATATGTAAAATGTTGCTGTCTTTGTTGTTGCTGTTGATTTTATTGTTGCAGATGGTATCGCTTTTGTTATGCCGCTGCTGTTGTTGGTATTGGTGTTGGTAGAATTATGTTTATTTGTAGCTATTTAAGTAACAATGCATACGCGTGTATATGTGAAATAAACGTGGTGGTTGCTGTATTTACCCCATGAGATGTTGTTGTTGTTATTGCTACTTTATGGCTGATTAAAATATAATACTTCCGGCTATTGTTTGATTGTATGAAAGCATGCGTGTGTGACTGCGGATTGGCAAATTCATGTGCCAATATTTACGTTGCTTGGTTGATGTAGTTGGTACGCTTCGTGTTTGGCACTTAAAAACATTATTAGCTTTGGAAGTTTTAAACATAAATTGTGATTTTCTGCAGAACATACAGTACATGTAAGAAAGTAATTGAACAAAAATTTCGTTAAGTGCTTGTAAAAAATTTGATGTGCAGATTAGCGCAGGGTTTATCTGCGGAATTCTTTCGACTTGCATGAAATACAAAAAACCTAGAAAAGGTGTTGTCTTCGACCTCGCTAAAAATTTAAGACTATACTCTGCATGAACAGTAAATAGCTCTCTGTATGGTGTTTTGCAGCTTACGCTCGTATTTTTCTGCTGTTATACCGAACCATTTCTAATAAATGTACAAAATTCGGTTTCATAACTTATTATAATAATAGTTGCAATTGTTTGCTTGCATGAGAGGTGCCACTCTCTCTGCCCACTAGTCGGAAATTATCTTATTTTTGTCCATAGCTCGTCTGAACTATGCCTAGCTGGGTCGAATTTGATTTTACTTAAAGATGTTTTCATTATAACGTTTTAAAGTTTTTACTCATGTGGTAGGTGCGACGCCCTCTTTTAAAAATGTGAGCACTTGTTTCTGGTCCTATACAGAAAAATCTCTGTGGTAGTATTACCTCAAAAAATATTACCTTTGTGTTTAACTTTAAAGTCATTTTCCTTAGAGGGAGCCACGCCTACTCGAAAAAGTTTGCTTTGTTCTCAACCAGAGCTTTTCCGAATCGTTTCTTCTGTTTATGTGAAATTTGGTTTCATTAACTTAAATAATTCTCTCAGTATTGCGTTTTCAAGTTTTGGCTTGCTTAGAGGTGCCACGCCTTCTTAACGGAATTTGCCAACTTTTTGTCTGCAGCTTGTATAAGTTATCCTTAGATTTTGTGATAAATCGACTTAGGTTTTGACGGTGATCTACCATGCGTTACAAACGGATTGATAAAGTGAATGTGCTAAATTTTTCTATCAGTTAATTAATAATAAAATCTCTACCGATTTTTTTTTTGTCATTTATTTTCCACGATACCGTGAAATGATACCCATGCTAAAAATAATTTTTTTAGAACGGTATTATAAATTCAGTTTTGCGAAATAATCAAAATTGAAAATTTAAAATTTCTCTGTGTGAAAAGAAAGAATAGTCAAGCAATGTCAATGACAAACTTTATCTCATAAATTGCTAGCACATTTCCAAGCCCAGACATGTGCGTTGTTTTTCATTTGCAAAATTTTTTATCACTTTGCATCCTTTTTTTCAACGTTTATTTATCTTTTGAAAACGATAAAACCAAAATCTTTAAATTTTATTATCGACACGTGCTGACAGCGATGGTTATTAGATTGTTGTTGCTGTAAGAATATATTCATGTATCTGTCGGCTTTTATTGGTAACAGATAATGTCATATGCATATAAACGCGTATGCGTGTTTGTGTAATATTGAGAGTGTATGCGCGCTTACTATCACTCACACAAATCAAATTAGAAATCAACCATGATCACTATCAATACCTACATATTTTTATTTCATTAAATACAAAAACACTAATATAGACAGATGCGTACAACCATGCATACGAGTAAGAGTTGAACAAGAAGTAAGCAGATTATAATGTGCGAAATTGTGAGCTACCTAGGGATTTCGTAGAAAAATATCTCTAGTGCATTCAATTTTCGTTACATCAGCGCTTCCACTACCACTAATCAATAAATTTTTAATGAAAATTACAAATTCACTACCATTAATGCTAGTGATTGGTTGCATTCAATTTCTTACACCACTAAGCATATGGTGGGAATGGAACTTAGAATTCAATTTGTAGTGGAAGTGAAATTCGATGGAGATGTTTTGTACTTGCACTAGAGAATTTAGTGAATAACTTTACTGATATTCTTCTCACAAGAATTTTTAAAAATATTTTAAGTTTTTTTATTAAAGTTTTCCCAGAAAAGCAAATTCAATGTATTATCTTTTTCTGTATTGTAATTTGTAAGCTAAGTGATGTGTGCCCTTTTGAAAGTTCCCTATTTTCAAATTTAATAAAGTTGTGTCTACTTAATTTAGATTTTTTAGCACCACTTAGAATCTGGCAGTGTGTGTGGGTGAACACAATGGTAAATCTGTGTCAGAAAATATAAAATTCTTGCAGAATTAAAAAAAAAAACGCTCATTGAGAAATTGAATTTCGAAATCTTATCACGTTTGTTTCTATTTTTGAAACTGTTTTCGGAATAGTTCTCATGCGTACGGTCTAAACATTTCTTTCTATTCCGCATACTCTGTGTTGAATAAAAAATTCGAGATTTCATTATTTTGAATATGACTTTGACTAAGTACCTTGCAAAATAACTCATTAACACTAATGTGTTTCGTGATTATAGTACTAGTTATACCCTACACAGAGGGTATATTAACTTTATCATTCCGTTTGTAACACATAGAAGGGGGCGTGGTAGGTATGGAAAAGTATATATATTCTTGATCAGCGTCACCACCTGAGTCGATATACCTGTGTCCGTCTGTCTGTCTGTCTGTCCGTTTGTCTGTCTGTCTGTCTGTCTGTTGAAATCAAGTGTACGTGAAAACTATGCAAGCTAATTCAATGAAATTTGGCGCACAGGTCACACCTTCTTGCAAGCTGCTAGCATATAAAAATTGGCGCAAAAAAGTGGGCAGAATTGTAAAAGTGGGCGTGGCACTTCTTAACAATTAAAAATTTGGATTTCGTGGAACTCCAAAATGGCACATACGATTTTCATTAAAATTTTAGAGATGATACCACTGAAAGTAGTCAACAATGCAAGGTACGTCAATACACTGAAAAATTTTTTTAAGGGCGTGGCACAGCCTACAATATTTATAAACGTTATGAAAAGAGAACTAACAACGCAATCGTTATGAAATTTAATAAGGCGGATATACTTGCTAAAAGGTGTCTTTTTGCAAAATTTTGGCACAACTGTGCCGGTGGGTGTGGCACCTCCCATATAAGCGAAATACGTTTAATGCTATAGATAGTGTGCTATGAGAGTTATCTTCATAAGCTTTTGTGTCGAGGTGTCGGTTATTATATGCTTCGGAATTAAATGAAACTTGACAAGATTGCATCAGTGGGTGTGTCACCGCCCTAAGTTTTAGGAATAATTACGGCACATATCGCAAACGATACAAGCTATTGTGCTAAAGTTTGGTTTGTTTATTGAACCAAAAGTGGGGGGAATTGGAGAAGTGGGCGTGGCAACATTTTCCATATTATTTTGACATTTTGAATCTTTTACATTTCCCCATCAATTTCATTCGAAATATTCTTTATTCTTTCGACTTTTTCATCAATTTTTCAGCATTTTTCATATGTTTCGACTTTTTCAATTTATTTCAACTTTCTTTAATGGTTTTCATATATTTTCAACATTTTCAGTTTTTTTTTAACACTTTTCAACATTTTTGAACCTTTTTACATTATTTTCGATTTATTCAACCTCTTCAACATTGTTTTAACATTTATTGAAAAAGTACCTTCAAACAGTGTAGGGTATGTGAGTTTCGGCCTGGCCGAAGATAGCACCTTTACTAGTTTTTTTTCAAGACTGTTAGAAAAAATTGCAATTTCTCTTTTCTGTTTCCTTTAGATGAGATTAAAGTGTATGCTGCAAGTTCATATAACTACATATGTATTCTGTGCGAAAGCCATCTGTCTAAATTTTATTGTGTATGTTTTCGCTTTACGGATTTATGATTCCACTTGTTCTTTTTGGCAGAGATTAGCAGAGCAGAAAAAGCACATATCCACCACTGCATTTTCCAGCAAAAAGAGTTGCGCTTGATATTACGTTTGCTTTTTGAAATATGTGCATCTCAATTCATTTGGTTAGTGAAATTAATTAACAACGTTTCAGTAACGTTTCATGTATAGATCATTACGAAACACTTCTGGCAGTTACATAGCATTTTTTTAAATTGTGCTAAAACAGTCGCAACCCGAGTTTTATTAAATCTACTCGAATAAGCTCTACTTCAAGTAAATCACGTAAATTAGTATTAGAATTATATCATCTGAACAGTCAAATTTCAACGCCTACTAGGATTTACAAAAGAGTCTTAGAACACTCTGCCCGCTGGGTAACCGCATGTGGTCAGGATTGTGCTGGTTTTATCCACCACAGCCATTTCAGCTTTATATATTTCTAACAGTGAGTTTTTAATGTTACTGGAAGTTAACCTCCTTCGTTAACTATCATTTTTACGTAATGTGAGGTAGAAAGCGCTTTTATTCCTTATGAAAGAAACATAAATTGACCATTTTATTATTTTAATAATGCAAGGGAATAGAGATAAGTTCGCAGACAATTTGCGACTTGAAATTTAGTTTTAAGAGACTTTTCTGTCTTGAACACCCAAATTTACTAAAATTTAGAATATTTTTCTATAAATGATTAAAAAAAAGCTGCACACTTTTGGATCTCAAAAATCGTTGGAAAATGAGGTGTATTTCACAGCAAATTATTAAATGTCTATCTACAAATTGGGACTTACTATCTCGAACTATTTTATTTTCATTTAATAAAAAAAAAAAATGTAACGTTTTATTATAAATTGAAAATATGTTGAAAGTTTGATAAATTTACTGAAAATGCGCCAAATGTACCGAGGGTACTGATAACTTGTCGAATGAGCGGACGATAAATTTTCAGGAAGCAATTGTACCGAAAAAATAAAGATGTGCCGAAAATGCCATCACTGATCCAGATTTCTTAATTCATACTAATGTTTTTTCAATTCGTAAAGTTATTAAAATATAAAAAAATTTCCAAAAAAAAAAGTGTTAAGCATGCAGTACAATTTAGTAAGTAATTTAATTTTATTTTGCTTGCACGCAAAGTCGTATCAGAACAAAATAAAAGCAAATAAAATCCATTCCGAAATTGGATATCTAACTTAAATTTGTTATGAACAAACAATATTAACTTGAATTTGATATGAACGTGTTTAGATTCGTCGAGTAATTTGATATTTTTTGTTTGAATGCACTTCATTTGTGTGTAAACGTTAATCCCTCAAATATATTTAAACATCACTGGGGCTTGGAAGATTAAATTTAACTGACTGATTTTATGTTTTTTTTTGTGTTTTACTAACTTTGTAACGGGTGATTTCTTAAGCGTTTGGTTTTTGAAAATTCAAGAAATATTTCTTGCAAGCACTGTAGCGTGTCTTAAATATTTTTTGGGCACCATTTGATTAGTGCTTTGTTTTGGCGTATTATTTCCATTAGGTATTATATTTTGCTACTACTTAAGATCACGATAGCGGTAAATAGTAGTAAAAATATTTCTTCAACGTTTGGAAAACTAAGTCCATTATAATGTTCCTCATATGGCACACGTTTTGGCAACATTGTGTTTTATTAATTTTATTATAACTAAACTATAAAATTTGAGTTGAACATCTCTGGAACTGGAAATTTGACAACCAATTGGCAATTTACCAACTCCTACTAACTGAGCTGAACTATTGCCATAGCTTCAATGCATTGAAAAATGCATTAAAATCAGCAAAGAAATATTTTTTCAAAAATCTGACGATTTAACTCGAACATAGTCAGGAATCTCGTTTTCTGCTTATCAAAATTTACTTATCAGGAAAGTTGATCGAAGATATCATCAACAGCTCTTAGACTTATCACTAGGGTTATTTCCAAAATAAAGAGTATTTTGCTGATTGGAAGCTGATCAAGGGCATCATTCGCTTTGTTGATTCTAGCATAGATGTTCTTAATGGTTTTGCTATCTGGTGTTATGTATACCACGCCTCAAGTTCTCGACTTTGAAAATGTCGGTATCAAAACAAAGTATTTGGCAATCACTCAATTTATTTGTTTGTCAACTATTTGTACTACACTCAACAATTAAGCTATAGCAAATAAATAAACACATAAGTTGATGTTATAATTTTCATATTTTAAATTCAAATATTTAAAGTTAATACCATAAATGCAAATAAATAAATGCTGCTTGTTTTAAACGGTTTTAACTTTATCGTAATAAAATAAACATTTATATTCGTATTTCCAGGGCAAACCTTTAAAAGGTTACGCTAAAATAAAACATTTTATATAACTTTCGTTTATCAAATAAAATCACATTTTCAGTTTACAATTTTTAATTGTTTTGTGCATTAAACTGCAATCATAAAATGTTATTATTTCATATGTAAACTTAATGACTGTGACTTTCGAATTGTTCTATGTGATTAACTCTTTTTAAAAAGTAATGTCGACACCTTTTGCTATACATTAATTAAAAAATATTAAACATATTCAAATTTTGAGAAAAAATGTCAAAAGTTTTTTATGACACTGACGAAATTATCTAGAAAACTTATGTTAGCATGAAATGGCGCTATGAAATGGCGATCTGCATTGTAGATGTAAAATTAAAAAATTATGTTAAGGGAAAAATATCAGAAAATAACCTATGTGGACTGCACACCACCAAACTCATTCACAAACATGTATTTACATTGATGATATAAATATGCATTTAAAAAATCGCTCATAGGACCAGTGGCACTCTTGATATTAAATTATAACTAATAAATATGACCGTAAAGAGCGACACAGTCTGAGTGCGATTAAAGTTTTGTGGATAACTGAGGACTATTTAAGCAAAGATGTCTTATTTATTTACACCATGACGTATGGATAGTAATAAATTAGACAGCAACTTTTTAAAAGCTAAAAAGTTTTAAATGTAAGGGATAAAAAATATATGCCCTTAATGATAGTCGCGAAATTTAGAGCGCTCTAAGTTAAAACCTAGGTTTTAGCTAAAATCGAACACACAGTGTGACCCCGTAAGGAAGAGAAAAACTTGCATTTAGTTATGAGAAGATTCTTAAAAATAGATTACCCTGTGTTATTGACACATAACATTGTAGAGACTGTAAACAAAAACAATAATAAAAAGCTTGAAGACAGCAGGCACCGTGGCATACGAGTTAGGACTGTGAACTCACAGTGCGTGGGTTCGATACATCTAAGTTCAAAATGTTTATAATTATTTTGTGTTGATCAACTTTTCGGAAAAATATTAATGTCTATCGCGTCATATTTTGTTCGTAAATGCACTTAAAGTTTCAAAAGTCAATATTTTCGCTAGCTACGAGTATATAAATGGGGAATGCTACATAGCTTTGATCTGCTGAATTTGAATAAAACCTTTTTCTGATACGTCAAGCTAACTATTGAAGAGAAGCTTATAGGTCAATTTGAAGAAAATTGTGCATTCAAAATTTATTAATCATTAACATTTGTGGTAATTTCTGTTTGTTGTGTAAGTTATTCTAATCAAGCATTTGTAAAGAAATTCTTTTGTATGGTTATATTTCAAGTCCGACGCCACTAAGCGCACATATTCTGTATCCAATTTTTAAAATCCTGCAATGCAGAAACATTTTGTTTTAAAAAATGGCCGCTTACAAATTATGATTATGTATGGATATCAAATTTCATTTAATTTTGTACAACATGACGTATAAGTAACATTTAATTAGCTAACATTTATGGTATTAGCTTACAACATTTTGAACGACTGATGCTGTTGTTGAAAACCTGTTAAAACTAACATTGCATTGTCACTTTTTCCATAAAAATCCATTAACGATTTATTCGCTTATTAGGATCAAAAATTTTTAAGTAATATAAGAGTCAACTTATCTTAAGTTCGGCACTTTGTCGCTGCAACATTTTAATTTTTTTTTTTTCAACAAGAATTTTAATGGTTCCCTGCTACGTCTTAATATGGTTTTTGCAATATTTTCTTAACATCTTGCTAACTTAGCCAAAAAGTTCCTTTTGGTGCTCCTCTTTCGTTTATTGCCTACGTTTTTTATCTCCACATATATAACAATATTCATATTTTTCTTTATCATCAGTTTCATCATCATTTTATTTTACTTTATTGCATATTAAAATTCTTATTGTTGTTTTTGTTTTTCGTCATCTATTATGCGCGCTGTGTTAAAGGAGAACCAAATTCTCTCGAGTACTAACAAAATTATAAAAGCAAAAATAAAAAAAAAACGAAAAAATTTCGTAAACAAAAAACTTTGCTCAGCGCTTGCTATTTTAATAGCTGCCAAATATTAGTAGCCTACCTTTAAGCATTTTCGTAAGCCTTACCAAAAATAAAACATAGCATACTTTTGGGAATTTATTTTTTTAATTTGTGTTAAATACGCGCAGTGAGCATACGCCTAGGGAGTTTTCGAAAGAAATTGTTGTGGGAATTTGGGATTTTTGATAAGAACAAATAACATAAGCAATAACTTTAAATGGCATATACTTTTCAAATTAAATTATGATGAAAAAAAGAGAAAAATTGGACACCCGATTGGATAGGATCTAATTCTCTGAACTGTATATTTTTTGAGTCATAAGACTTTTGATGTTTTAGTTTCAGTGAAAAGGCTTCAGATGTACGTATGGGGCTTAGGGTCAAGTTATTTATAGTTCGGATGTTTGGATTTTTTTGTTCAGTATATGAAAGATTATAAAATGTCACGCATACATCATGTTGCACCAAACTAGCTTTTCAATATCATAACTAAATTATTAATATTTGCATATTAAGATCTAAAAGAGTGTGTTTCCTTTTCAACGATTCATTCTACCGATGCCACTGTCTTAGCCTCAAATTGTTATAATAAAAATTAATTTTCATACTTAACTTAATATTTTATTTGCCAGTTTCAACTTAAAATTTTCTCTTTAATATTTTATTTCTCTTTTCAGTTAGGTGTGTGTAATGTCCACAGCCAAACGGCTGGTACTTTCGCTACGCGGTCGCAAGCATTCACAGAGTAACACAGCGACTTCGTCGACACGTCTTGTATCCGCCGGTACCTCGCCTGGCCATGAGCTTGACGAAATAGCCATAGTCTCGGGCACCGGCGGTACGAGCCAACATTTAACTTATGGCGGTATTGGCAGCGACTTTTGTAATGGTCCCAGATACTCGACAGGTAAGTTATATTCCAAAAATCAGTCTTATATAACACTTTAGATCCTTAGTAATACTTATGTATGTAGATCCTTTCCGTGAAATTGAATAAAGCTTCACAAAAGAGCACCCCCGAAAATCCGCTTTGAAAATGAAATTGTTTCGTACCCAACACCCGTTGTGAATGTTGTTATTTGTTTTTATTCGTGCGTAGTAACCAATTATAAGCGCTTACAGAAATCTGTTTTAATGAATCGACCCACGTATGTACATCGTTTGGTTTGCGATTCTTTTGTGTAGTATATACCTGCAGAAATTAAATTGAAGTAGAGTAAAAAATACAAAAAAAAAAACAAATGTTAAGCTTATATTTTTTTGCGAAAAAAAACTTTTGCCTAATCAAATCACAGACGCATTAAATTACACGCTGTCACCCTTTTAGCCTGTAGCTGCAGAAAATGTGTCGTTTGTATGTATTGCGTATAGTGATATTGAAACAAAACCCTAGCATAAACACAATCATAAACATACATTCACCAACACTGAGAGAAAAATATCTACTAAAAAAATATTTGGTAAATCATGGTGACTCATACGACGCGCTGTACTTGATTTAATTAGCAATGTCGGTCCTTTGATGATATTTGGATGTAAAACGTCATATCTTCTTTGAAGCCACTTTAGTTTTCTATAATAAGATGATAATTCTATTAATGGCCGTTTCAAAACAAAATAATCTTTTAATTAGTTTGGCTTGACTTGATTATCTTCTCAGCGCCTTCGATTCGATAAAAATCATTGAGCTGCTACTGATCTTTCTTTTGTTTAATCTAATCATTTTTAAATTGCTGAATCTATAGTACTCAAACAAGTCAAATTCCTTCGTACACTGGGAATTTCGATCGAATTTGAATGTCTCTACATAATGTTAGACATAGTATTTTTGGGTTCAGATATCCATGTTTAAAATATTATGCTATAATAATTATATATTGCTCATACGCCCCGTCACCATAAGTTAATTCTTAAGATCAAAGCTTCGATGCAAGTTAATGGCAAAATGCTATGTTCTATTTGATAACTTTTTAATGTTCTTTAGTAATATTCTGATTTAACAATGGCCATGTTAGTATTTAGAATGTATGACACATGTAAATTTTTCGCTGCTTCAATTTTTTCTTAACTTTTCCCATAAATGTATTTTATCTTACAGCGTAAAATTTGTCATCAAATGAATTGTATTACCAATATAAACAGGCACACACACATATACATGAATACACGTACGCACCATTCACCTCCACACGTACTGAAGTGCTCTCTTGTGTACCAACCAATTCATGTGTGTTGTAGTGCTGTCCACTACATCTGAATGTATGTTGGTAGAGTACTCTGACATGAGTTTCCTCTTGCATCCTTTTTTAAGCTGCTGTTTATTATTTCTGTCGCTTACCTGGCTCATAGCGCCTGTTGGACTTTCGATTTGTTGTTTTTTTTTCTCTCTTGTTATTGCCGCCTTCATATGGTCACATTTTTATTGTACACCACGCATTTTCGTTTGCTTTTATGCTCGTATTTTCACGTTATTATTGCTCTTATTGTTGTTGCTCATGGATTTCTTTCCTTTATTTGCTGTTGCTGTTCATTTTTGTGTGTATGGATCGCGTTAATTTCATTTATCTGCACCAACAATATGAGTGCATGTATGTGTGTTTGTATGCGTGTGTCTACGTATATGAGAGTATTGCGTATTTATTTGTCCATAAATTAGCGGCGTTTATTTGTTTTTGTTATGTTATCTTATTACTACGTATTTAAGGTTTAATTTTCATTTTAATGTCTTGATTTTTGATTTTAATACGAGAGATATATTTTGACTAAAAATATTGCCTCCTGATTTTTATTTCTTATAAAAATTAAAATTTTATGCTTAGTAGTATGGGTATGTCTGATCAGAGTATAATATACTCGAATTTAGGACTTTGAAGGCCTTCAATTTTTCGATAGAAATCAAAAGTAGTCGTTACATTGGAATTCCATTCCTTGCGATCGAAAATAATCGTTATTTTCGTCATCAGTATAATAAACTCACATTTAGTCTTTTCTTTCATTGTGATTTCTTTGATTTTACTTATAGAAAATAACGATTATTTACGGTCCCTGGTATGAACCTAGTCTCTGCTAATTTATTTTTGTCCTACATCAATTAGCCCAGCTTGCAATTTTTTTATATAACCTCTTTACTTGAGGATATTGAATTCAGCTTGTTAACTTTACATATTAACTTTAACATTGTCGTAGTACTTAAAAAAAATTATTCGCTAATGCTCTACGGTTTAACTATGGTAGCTGCTTAAAAGAACCGCTTCAGTTCCTACCTATATCAGGCCATATCAGTGCGATAACTTTCACTATGACTAAATTCCTTTCGAATCGTTAGGTCAGAGCAAAGTTTTAATATCTGTGTGGTTCCCTTTTTCAAATTTAATTTTCTACCATTCGTCACAACGTTGTTCTGTGACCAACTCCGTATCTGTGACTTTGAGAATTTCACCAAAATGCTGATGAAAAACATTTATTCTGATCGTATGGCTTTTAAGAGTTGCAACTATTTTAATTTTTAAGAATTTTTATTTTGTTCTCATATAGCTGTTTTTTTTTTTTTTTGACAAATACATTCCATTACCATATCTGTCCACAAAGTAAAGCTTCCGAAAATATTTTAATTACTCTACACGCGTAACATCATACTTAATTCACAAACTTTGATGCCTTCAATGCAAATTCTCTGTTAAGCTAAATACCACGTGATCTAAGTGGCAGCGGAAAGAGTCGTCCCAAGTCCATTCTATGTGGTTATATTTTCTTTTTCTATCAAGCAAGGTGATAAAAAATAGTGCATTATGTGCCAAAAACTTTTAACGCAAAACTTTCAATTGGTTGTCTACCAGCACTTAGACGCTTTGACTAATAGTACAAATTGGTCAATAAAAAGAAACTTGCGAAGTGTAGAGGGAACCCATAGGTTGTCAGTGTAGATCACGTTTTTATTTCGACCTATTTGGTTCAATATGTATTACTAAAGACATTAGGAGCTCGATCTTTAAGTTTCAAAATTCTATTTTGGCGAAGCCTTATTGCAAAATTTTGACTGAAAGTAAATCTGACAAAACAACTACCAATGTGAATACATTTTTTTTAAGTATTATTGAATTTACTTATACATATGTACAATTTTCATTTTCCGAACTCAATTTAAATTGCCTAAAACATGAACGCTTAACTCTAATGCACTTTAAATTATGAGGTTATTACAAACGCCCCCACTTTTCTACATGCAATGCATTCATTCACCCAAATATTTATGTAAAAAAGTACGCAAATGTCTGTTTAAACAACGATATTATTGCATCACTTTGCCAAAAAAAAAGAACCACAGCAGTTATGGGTACATTGAGCGGAAAAAAATATACTGCAGTTAACGAAGTTGCGATCTCACATTTGCTTTGCTTTTTTAAGTGACATAAATGAAAATTATATTAACATTAAAAAGCTGCAAAAACATACCTTTACTTTTAAGCAAAAGCACAAAAATAATTTAAGTACATAGACTATATGTATTATTTAAATCCTAGGGGAGTATAACAAAATGTTGTCCGCAATTTTTAGATATTTTCATTTGTTCTGGCAGGCCATTAAAAATATATATTTTAAATTAATTTTAAATTTTTATATATATTTTGATACATATCCACTATGACACTTGGACACTAAATAATCAATCGTTGCTCATACGACGTGGTTAACATAAATACTTATATGAAAGTTTTCTCGTAAAATAAAAATTGTTTGCATTTATCCTAACATATATAAACAAGCGATAACTCTCGGGATAACCATTTTTTTTATTTTTCATTTCATAAGAAGCCATAATTTTTCTTATTATAAGTTCAAACTCAGATATCTTGGGATCGATGTTAGCAATAATATTCATTGACACTGCTCTACAAAAATAGAGAGAAAGTTGCACAGTTTTAAGTTAATTTCATGGGACTATTTATTTGTTTTCCAACGCTACCATCAGCAATACTCTAATCAAAGAAACAGCACTTTTAAAAACTGATCCTCATTATTTAAAAACTGTTACTTCGGTAGAATAAGTTAAATGCTTAAATTTGAGTTTCATAAAAATTCTTCTTAAAAAAGTTAAGTGAATGAGCACCCTTTAACATTGACATCGGTTAAATAATTTTTGCGTCAGACTCGTCTCCAATCACTTCACAACATCGAAGTCATCAATCTAAAACATAGTTAAAATAAGACATATATTAATAAAACCATTTATCGCTTCAGCGATGCTACTAAGAGCACATTTTTCTATGTGTAATGCGTTGAATTTTAATTACTACACAACAAAATCGCTGTTTAAATAATGGCTGATAAAAAAACCAATCGTCATGTCAGTAGTTTTTGGCTTATGTTTTCAAAAATATTTAAAAAATTAACTTTTACCTTCTAAGACATTATATTTTTTTATCAAAACTGTTGAATTAAAAATAGGATGCCTTGCTTTTACATTCAAAATACTATCAACTGTTGTTGAAAAAATAAAGAAATAAGGAAAAAATCATTATGGGTGCAGTACAACTCAAGCACACACACACACACACACAGTAGCAAGTGGACTATAACAATGAAATCCTTTAATGTGTGTGTCACATAAAAGGACATTACATTCAGCTACGCCTTGCACAGATTTTATGTCTTAAACCGAAATTGGTTTTTGTTTTGAGTTCTTTGTTTTTTGTCTTCTAAAAAAATACCTTGCAAAAATGCAAATAAACTTCACTTAAGTAGACCTTAGAGAATACTTAAGGTATATTCGTGTATGGGCTGATGATGTGAGTACAATTGCACACTTTTAGATGCCAATCATTAGAGTCATTTGTATGTCGCATAAAAAAATAACCTTTTTTTTTTGTTCTGCCGCATAAGAGGTTAGTTACAGCATATCTGCAAAACAATAAGCAAATGGAACTTTTATAGCATAGCTACCTTAAGTAGGTAATAAAATATTATTTTTATTTTATTGCATGCATATCGAGAGCTGTCGTCGGCTTCACAGCTCTCAATTGGGCAAACTCCTTAAATAATTTAACGATAAACGTGGCGAAAAAATCAGCAGATGTTGTCATAAAATCTCACAGGTTGATTCATTTCGTTGAACAATTTTTTTAAATTTTTTAGAGCTTTGTAAATTTCTGTTGCTTGGAAAATGTTTTTTTTTTATGCCAAAATACCAGAGATATTTCGGATTTATAGAGAACTAAAATACGTTGATTGATTGAACTTTCGTTTTTTTTTTTTTTGATTACTTGTTTGAGATGGTTGTTTTGTATCATTGGCTCTACGAGGTTCAAGGATTTTTTGCCGCTGACTGGTACAACTAGGTCTGCACAGACCTATGTGTGATTTGTAAAGACTGGTATCCTAAAAGCGTGTTTATATGTGTTAAATGCTGACAAAAAGAAGTTCTCCGTAGCTTCTTCTAGGAAGTCATGGAATGATTTGTTTCTAACACGAAAACCAAAAATTTATAGCGCAAAGTCTGCAAAGACCTGGTTGAAGCTCTTTGGGTTGACAATTTATGAATTGCAAAAATTTTGGGCTTTAAGCTTTGAAACTGAAATGTCGATTTAATATGTATTGCACTACTATGTACGACGCATAAGTTGAATAAAACTTTCAAAAAAGAATGAGTAGTGACACATACACGTCAGATATTCCCAGTAACGCAGTGTTGCGGAAAATGTAAAAACTTTTCGTATGCATTTCTATGCTAAATGAAAATATCACGCAGCGCTAAAAATTCTGAAATTCGTCAAAATAAAAATAGCATTTTCAACGGAAAAATCCCAATTCACAGAATTTCAGATTCAAACAATTTATTTTGGATTTTTTTTAATGATCGCTTTTATGCCTTTCAAATGTTGCAGTGATTTCGTTAAAGTGATTTTTTTTCCCCCAGTCATAAGTGCAAATGTTATATTTTTAGCTTTTTTTGTCAGCACACAAATTGAATTTTGTAGTTATTGAATGTGGTAAATGTCATAAATTATTTGAAGTGAAAAAGTTAGTAACACAGACGGACAACTGCCAGTATATTCGTTTTAAGTAAAAGATTATTTTCTGGTAAAGAAAAACGTGTTACTGATAGTCTTTAATTTTTTTGTACATATTTTATTTAGCTAAAATGATTTTAAATACACAGCAGCTAGAAGAAGTCTACATATAGGCAAAATACGTTTTTATTATCGTCTTGAAGATTTTTCGGGGCTTGTAACTAATTTTGGACAATCGTAGTTACTATGCATTTGAAATGCCAGCTTTGCAGTTTGATAGGCTTAGAGCTGCATTAGTATTTCTCTCACATGTCAGAATTTGGATTTTTTAATGCCGAAGATACCACTTTTGCATATGACCACTGGCAAAACTACGCTATCGGCTAGATGGCATAATCAAGAAACTAACGGACAGAAGGTGGCACCTTACCGCAGGATGCAGAACATCTCGAAACATGTGGCCTAGACTGAATCTCGGAAGGACGCAAATTCTCTTAAGATTCAGAAGAGAAGAGCTAAGGACTGTTGTAGGAGTACTGACGGGGCACTGTGATATTGGCGCTATGGCCGCCAAATATGGTGCTCCTTTCAGAGATTTCGGCAGGAGTTGCAGAGATGAAGAAGAGGACTAGACAGTCAAACACCTGCTTTGCGAATGCCCGGGGCTAATGAGGAGACGAACGAAATATTTTGCAGAACATTCTTTGTTGGTCTTGAGGAGCTAACTGAGTTGGAATTCACCAGCATCCTGAACTTCAACAAGTTTTCTGGGTAGTTCGCTCCCATTCAATAAGACAATTAAAGTGGAAGGAAAGGGAATTTTTGTTTAATATATACATATGTAGGGTATCACAATGGGCAAACTGCCTCCGAATGCATCTTGCTATATGCAAGCAACCCTTTAACCTAATCTTCTCATATAAAACATAAAACTTTAATACTAAATACATTATTGTCTCCAATTTCACATGGGACACTAATGCGCACAACAACGATCATATGTGTTGCTATGTGCAAGACATATTAATAGCACAATAAAATTTTGAGCAATAATTCTTTGGTGACAATTAAAAAATTGCGCTATTTATGCTTTCTCGCTTTTAGTTTAAAATAAATGGCATTAATAAATTAAAGACAGAGACAGCGAGAGAGAGAGAGAAAACAGCCATTAAGTAAATTATTGATACGCAATATAACATTTCAAAAATGCAGCTGTGCCCGCTAAAGTGATTAGAAGTAAACACACACACACACACGCACACTTTTGAATCGAATGTTTTTTTGGCTGAAAGGAGAAAAAGAAAAATTGAACAATTTTTAAGATCTTATGATGCGTATCCTTAACATGAGGTGCACTTAAACTCTTTCCAACAATAAATAAATAAATCGGGGGCACAGAAAAGCAGAAGCGTTTTCTGCTTATAACCAACCAAGTAATGCAATAAATAATCCACTCAATCTTCATGTTTTGTATCGTTGTGCGACAAGAATACACACACACACAGTGATGTACATTTAAATTCAGGCGCTTATTCATGAGTAACTCACTTAATTTAGCTATCTATGGAAAAAAGACAACATTTTTTCACCCCCAATATTGAATATAGACCACACGCATGAGACTTATAGAACGCGAAAGTTATCTTATTAAACAAGCAAACCCTGATAATCTTTTAAGAGCCAACTTGCCTCTAAGCTAGGGCTTAGTGACGCAGGTGATCTTTGCAGAAGCTGTAAAGATCCTGACGTGTTTGAATATCTCTTCTTTGACTCTCTAAAATTCATTTTGAAGTTAAAATATATGAATTTCAAAATATTTTTGCATAAGTTAACAACGAAGTTATACACCGGGTATGCCATGGCCCCAACTGCGCTTAAGTTATGATGACAATTGCCACCTCCCGCGCTAACCTAACCTAGCGAAAACTAGCCAATATTACAATATGTCCTGCGCTCTCCCATGCAATGAATAGTGAAATAAAATTTTACCCTTTGTAAAACTGAATTGCAACGATAAATCTACCAAATGTCTGATGGCATTCCTCACCAAAAAGTGAAAGTTATGTGAATTCTCCGGTGAAAGAATGGTTGTCGCCTTTGATTTTTCCACGACATTTGATCGAATAAGGATGATCAAATTTACCTCTAAGCTACGGACCAAGTAAATTGGGGCCCTCATAACTTATGAACTGTAAGCCTGAGCAAAATACTGCTACGAAAACTCTTTCTCCTCGCTTATATATAATGTACCGCTTTTTTCAGTAATTTTTTTAGTAGTACCAGTACAAGTACCAGTACCAACATGTTGATGGAATTGCCCCTTACATTTTAATGTACAATCCTTTTTTATCAAAAGTATCATTGAAAAGAAATGTCCACCATATTTAGCTGTTGCTATAGCAGCAATAAATAAAATAAAAAATAAATATTGAAAAAAGAATGAACCACAGAAATATGTAGCTACGTTTTTTATGTCTACTACTAAATAGCAAAAGCAACAAGAGGAAGAAGACGATACCAGCAACAAAAACATAGGCCACAAAAATCAAGTTGCTGCTATACCATCACATATCTTAAGTCGTCAATTTCTTTAACATATTTGTCGCATGTGATTGATTTAGTTCCTCATGACGAATACGTCTACCATATTGTTGCTGTTGCTGTTGCTTCTGCTGCCATTAGTTGCCAAAGCAACAACAATCAGCAATCAGTTCTAGCAGGAGATGACTACAATTTGTTGGTAGCAGAAAAAACCGCAATTTTGAGGAGTAGTAGCTTCAATAATGTCAGCAACAGCAAAACAACAACATCCACACTAACAACAATAATAAGTTTGTTGTTGTACGAGTATGAGTTTGAATGAATGTTAACGATTTATTTTCTTATTGTTGTATGATCATTCAAGGCAAAACTTGTTGTGCCATTTAATATGAATGGAATATATATTGTCGGAACATGTAGTATACGAGTAAGAGCATGAGAGTGTTGGGGAAAAAAACTATTCCTTTGCGTGCCTAAGAGTTAGAAAGATAGAAAAACAGATAAGCAAAATCTTATGGCTGTGAAAATCCTCATTGCCTTCATTATTACTATACAGCAAAAAGCATTACGTTCACATGACTAATATCTATGAAAGGACTATATCCTCTTGATAATATCTTTTAAAATTCTTTAAGTCAACAAAGTTTTTTGAAAATCTTAGTTTTGATTTAATTGCGCTAATTTTGAAATTGAAACAAACAAATAACTTTTAATTTACGTGACTTCGATAAACATTGAAAATTTAATTTTTTTAACTTAGCATCAATTTGGTTTTTTATTTCAAACTAAACGCATTGTCACTTTGAATCATTACTGAAGTCACATTATATTTACGCGGATTTTTTCGATACCAAATCAAAAATGTTTCAATTCAAATTAATTTAATTACAGCTTTGGTGCTAAATTATAAACGATATGGTTGAATCTATATCTATACTATTTATATAAAATTCCTTACATGAAAATGTTAATGTTGTAACGCTTTGGCCTAAAATATACTGAACAGATTTTAATGATTTCATTTTAAAACAACATATTTATGCTTAGAAAATATTACTGAATACTTATTTTTTTCCAAGTTAAAAGTCCTATTTTTAGGACAAAGTTTTGCAAAAATCTCACACAGAAATAGTCGTTGGAATTTTACATTGCTTTTTCTTCTATAAAATAATCTTCGACATTTATGCTGCTGTTTTTTTTAAAGATTTTCGCATCAAAATTTTAAAAATTGTTGCTGTTATTTTTTTTATTGTTAAGTTAATCATTCATATTTTCAGTTGTTTAGAATTAAATCCAATTTAATGTTGATTTACTTTAAGTTTATATCTGAGTGTGTGCACGTATTTCTCTATCTGCATGAAATTATTCATTCCTGTTGTTTTGCATATGTATGAGTATGTGCGACTATTTCACATCACGTTGACGATATTGGTGCTATCAAGTGTCAATGTTTTCTTGACATATTTTGAAGTGTCTCTTGTAAAATGCTCATAAAGTTTTGCCCAATTTTTTCTTATACCACTAAGCTAACAAAAATTCCACTTTTTTTGTCTACTGTTTATGTATGATGTCTGCTATGGTTTTTTAGTTTAACGATTATGTAGAAAGAAATCGAGCATAAAGAGTCGTCGAAAGATCTTGAAGTAGGGAACATCTCAAGTTTGGTAAATTATAACCTTAAACAATTATTTTTCCTTACGAAGTGAAGTGAATTTTTTTAAATTTTTTTCTTATGCAGACTATACATTTTCTTTTATACTCGAATGAAGTTATGTATGTTTCTCTCAAAGACTGAACTTCAGTATTCGTGTTGCCACGTTACTTCAGTCCATTTTTTAATTGTTTTTTATTAAATTGCTTGAATAAAAGTTAATATACTGCGTTATTGTAATTTTGAGTGACTATTTTTGTAAGGAGGATATTGAAATCACATCGGGGCTATGTTTTTTATTGAACTCTATTGCATGATAACAAAATAACAATTGGAATTTTTTCACTTTTATCAGCTATTTTTAATTAGCTTATTTTTAGACTTAAAGCTTCAAGCTGAATAGCTAAAAAGTTTAGCTAGATGTAGTAGCTAGACTCTATTCTTTTTATTATTAAAAAAGAAAGTAGTAAAAGGAGTTCTTCATGATCTTATGACAAAACTTGTTGCATTTTTAGCAAAATTTAATATTCACTCACTGAGCAATTGAAGAATTCTTTTAGCTGAATACTTTTTTCTCTCCGTGTATTTTTGCATGTTTATTATTGGTGCTGATAATGCTGCTCTTTTTATTTTCACTTCTAGTTAACTTTTGTATTTACGCTCATTGATTGATTGCAAATTTATTGGTTTTTCATTATCGACAGATAACTGAAAAGTGAGACGAATATCGCTAGTAGTCAGCGGGGCAGGCGGCAGTTAAGCAAACATACAGTTAACAAAGCACAAAAACACACACAATTGTGCAATTTTCCGTTAATAATTTCACTCTACGAGTGTTTGTATTAATGTACAGCATCCCAGTAGGCAAGGGCAGGAGCTTGCAGGCCTTCTAGCAGGCCTTCCTTGGTAAGATTAAGGCCTTGCCACCTCCTTTCAAACTTACTTTCTTTTTTATATGAAACATCCCGATAAAACAGGCCTTCTTTAGCAGGCCTGTTAGAAATACTCTTCAAGCAGGTCTCCATACAGCGCTTGCGTCAAGAGCCCTTC
Source organism: Meiosimyza decipiens (assembly GCA_963680825.1). Lineage (NCBI taxonomy): Eukaryota > Metazoa > Arthropoda > Insecta > Diptera > Lauxaniidae > Meiosimyza > Meiosimyza decipiens. Next base: position 56,512,214 of record OY804261.1, on the reverse strand, counting down.
TAAGAACGCTTACCGTAGAAGGGGTCACAGAAGTACTTTGAAAAATAAAATAAAAAATAAATAAAACATTGCAATACATGAAATAAAAAAAACATGAAGTCCTTCTTCTGCCTTCTGTTATGAGGCCTTATAGCACTGCTGCTGTGGGAAGGCCTTATAGCACTACTGCTGTGGGAGGGCCATATAGCAGTACTGCTGTGGGAAAGCATAATAGCACGCCTGCCGTGGTAAGGCATAATAGCATTTCATGACTATACACTCAATGGAGTGTAACTATTCTGCCAATTAAAATTTCTCTACTTATAAAATTTTCTTATTGTTAATATTGACAGTTTGTAAATAAAAACAAAAATCATAATAAAAAAAAAGAACATTCATGTTTTTATTTGCATGCAAATTTAGTTTTGAGAAGGCCTCTTACAATCGGAGCAGTGCTGGCAGGCCTTATCCGGGGAAGGCCTTCTCCGGGGAAGGCCTTGCTCAATTGCCTGCTGGGATCATATCTCCCTGGTATGTATGGGTTTGTATGCTTAAATGTACTTGCCTGCGGTTGGCAAAAAATATCAAACGACACATAGCCAACACTCGTCAAACTCATTGACAACGCTTTATTGTTTTAAGTGTTGATTTTTAAAGCGATTTTCATCCTGTTTTTCCGTTTGTTGCTTCACTTTTAAAAAGTATTTTTTAGTTTTTTTTTTATTTACTGCACTTTATCAGTTATTGCTTTATGCTACGAGTTTTTTTTTGTAATTTTTGTGCTTTAATTTGCTTACAAAGTTTTTATTGCGCATTATTAACTTTTAATGTTGAATTTAAGCTTGAAAAAGTTAATGAAGCATCAGGCATTCTTTATTAAATTGCATTTTATTTTTCATTATTTTCGTTTAAATGAAGTTGAAATGAACAATATTTATTGACACTTTTTCGTGGCGATATGAAGAGAGAATTTTATATCCGTAGTGAAAATGGCGGTTAAGTTTTAAAATTATTATTTTTTATTTATGTCCTTTTGTCGGATATTTGCCATATTCTGCACAAGTGTTAATGTTTAATGGAACTTATATTAAGAGTCAGTAATAAATTCGTATTTCTAAGAAAGCTTTGAAATTTTGATTTTGTATTTAAGACTTAGTATTTTTCCAGAATTTCATATTTTCAAAATTGCAAGAAAATGATTCAAATGGTTTAAATTTTGACTTAAGTCGAAAGCTAATTTTTTGCAATATATCACTAAAATAATAGTACCAAAAGTTCGACCATAGTTCCGTTTTTGGTTTTGAGGTTGAAAAAGTTGAAAAAATAAGTTGACAAAATATTGATAATATATAAGAAGTTGAAAGAGGTTAAAAAAATCAAAAAAATTGGAAACTATTGGAAAGTGGAAAAAAGACTGAAAATAAAAACATTATATGTAAAATGTTGAAAAAAGTTGAATGGGGTTGAAAAAGTTGAAAAATTTCAATAGAAGTTGAAAAAGCCTTAAATGTTGATAAGCCGAAAAAAATGGTATATGTTGAAAAAAGTTCAAATACTTTCGAAAAAAAATCGAAAAATTTGATTAAATTTGAAAGAGGTTAAAAAATGTTGAAACAGTTGAAAAAATCCAAAAAAGTTTATAAAATATAGAAAGTTTTGTTAAAAAGTTGGAAATCCCGAAAAATATTAAATAAAGTTGGGTGAAGTTGGAAACTATTGAAACAGTTGAAATGCTGAAAAAGTTGAAAAATGTTAAAAAGTCGTAATAGTTGGATAAAATTGAAAAGAGTATTTGAAAATTTGAATATGTCGAAAATATATGGCAAATATTGAAAAGTCGAATAAGGTTGGAGAACTCGAAATAAATTAATTGAGATAGAAAAAATTGATAGAAAAAACTGGTTGAAAAAATTGATAGAAAAAATTGCAAATTTTGAAAAATAAAATATGGAACAGATAAGAGTGTAAAAAGGTTTAAACAGTGTAAAAAGGGTAATAAAGTCAATTATGTGGAAAGTTTTTTAAAATATCTGTGAGAAAAAAAAGTTGAAAACATCAAAAAAAAAATTGAAAGAAGCTGAAAAAGTCGTGTTAATTCGATTAAGTTGCAGGAGCTGTTAGCAGTCAAAAATATAAATGCAAAATGTTGAGAAAGTTTGATATAGCCAAAAAATGCTAAAAATATAGAAAATACTAAAAAAAGTTGAATCAACTTGAAATTCTTAAAAAAAGTTGAAAAATGTTGTAACAGCTTGAAATCGTTGGAGATGTTGAAAAATGCTAAAAAATATTCATGTATTGAAAAAAATTGAAAGTGATTGAATAATTCGAAGAAATACGGAAAATATTGAATAAGTTGGAAACTGTTGAAAGAGACGATTGAATGTGGAAAATCCTACAAAAGTCAAAAAAGGTAGAAAAACTAGAGAAAAATGGAAACAATTTAAAAAGCTTCAAAAATTCGTGTTCAAATGTTGAAAAGTCTTGATAAATGCAATAGAGTCTTCAGCATTTTTTGAAAAAACGACATAACTAACAAACACCTTATTGTTCATACCTAACCATGCCATAAATTTTTCAAGGAAAAACAGAATAAATTGGAGAAAAATTTCATTTTCCAGGATTGAATTTTCCGAAAACAGGATTGATAACAGATACAATTTTTTTTCTTTTTTAAAGAGGATTGATAGTAATTGAATTGAGTATGAATAAATATTTTAGCACTTGAATTTAATCAGAGTCTTCCATGTCCATGTATTGCTCGTCTGATTCGATTCGCTCAGTTCCATCTTGAGTTTCAACAAAATACTTGCCTTGAGCTTTGATTTTCCGCAGCATGTGCAATTCTTACGGGAGTATCGTGTAAAATACAGGATAAATGGCATTGTTAAACATACCATAAGTCAAACTTTTCCGTAAATAATTTGCAAATTGTTAACCTAAGCTAGGGAGACAAATTTATCTTCTTCGAATAAATGTATTTGGTTGATAGCTTACAAGTTTTGCTAGATATTGCAATGCTCTGAATAGGATGCTAGCGAGCTTTTTAGGCAAACATTGTATATGCTTTAAGATATTGAAGAAGTTTGGTTAGGTCATCTAAATATTTAGTAAGAATATATATCACATTAAATATATATGAATTATATACGAATCCTAAAATATTTAAGTAAAATATTAATTTAATAATGAAAATCTAAAAGATCTTCAATATAAAAATGTGACGATATTGAAAAAAAACAGGGTTTTACGCAACGATATTTTCAAATATCGATTTTCGCCTGTCGGTTCTGATCTTAATTGATATTATTAAATTTTATGTGTTAGCCAGGAATTTATGTTCTGGTAGATACATCATTTGGTAATTATTTGCATATGTTTGTTTCCAACAAATAAATATTTTTTGCAAGCAAAATACTATTTGTTAGTTATAACCAAATGTATGACTTTGAAGCCTGTTGAATTTTATTTCTAAAATTTACCTGCCTAGAGATTTTAATTTTTTGTTTATTAAAAAACGTAACAATTTGATTAAGAGTTTTTGTTTTATAAATTGAAAGTCACTTTAATTTGATACAAATATAATTTGTGTTTTTTTTTTAATATTTGTTTTCATAATAATTAACTAATTGAAAATTGATGTTGACAGCTATAAAACCAGGTGTTGAAAACACACGCGTGCAACAATAATTTGTGTCCAAATTGATGTTTTTATGAACTCGTTGTTATTGCAAAAATATTATTTAGAATTTCATGGAAGTCATTACTGCGTTTAAATACGCGCACAGAACTATCCAGACGAAAATAACAAACAAATACATGCAATGCTGTTAGCTATTACTTCTGTGAACAAACGCAATGTCAATGACACAAAACTATGCCCACAAGGAAATACAACAGACGCCACAGTGCAAAGCAATGATTAGTGAAAAAAAATTTAAAAAAATTTTTAAAAAATTTGCTGCCATCAAATCGACCGAATCGACTTTCTCAAAACTCAAACGTCATATACATAGTTGCTGATGTTAACAGATTGAAGTTTCTAAAATTCAACGATGTTACAAAACAACAAAATGTAAACGCATTAAAGAGACTTAAACATCATAGTATAATGGCTGTCTGAATGCAGATGGAATGGTTTATGTGAATATATAAGGAAACATTTACATATGTGCTCCAGCCGAACCAATAATGAACTATATAGCAACAGAATCATATTGCTCTCAAGAATATCATTGCAAAACCGTTAATGAATTGTTAAACTGTTAGTAGGAGAAAATTGTGGACTTACTTCATGAGTTGAGTTCGGAACTTGACGTTAAAACATCCTCTGAATGAGTTCACTAATATTTCAGTAAAAAAGGCGTTTTGAAGACACCTTATGGCCTCTGTATAATGAGAGAAAAAGCTGTTCCGAACACCGGCTTATCTTCGGCTGAAGACAGTACACAATAAACAAAGTTACCCAAAATCCAAAAGCCTCGCCCTGTATGAGCTCAAAAATGTCACTCATCGATAGAACTTCATCCGACGACGCAAAAAATCACAGCTCAGTCAAATACAGATGGCAATGTTTGAAGCTCTTATTTCTAACAGCTACAGGGATTATACTTGGTTTATTCCCACGACACTAAAGAATCCTAGATGAGTGATGCTACTTAGGTTAACGTAGAAAAAAGGAATGCTACAATATTTGTAAAATATAGAGATCAGAGGCAAGACGCCGCACAGAAAAAAAAAAACGTCCTGTAATGAGAATGACAAAAAATCTCTACACCAGAATCAGTGATAATACCGAACCTTATATTTGGAAACAAAAGGAACATGCCTTCATCAGTAAAATCATGTATTAATTAAATTAATGCACTTTACAGATAAGTGAGTGTCATACATTTTAACTTTATTGACTACAGTACCGCTTTTAATAACTTCGACTGCAATTGCAGATTGCATTTCACCAACTTATTTCACTCAGCCACCGATGACTTGTTTTCCTGTCGGCGCAAAGCTAATAAACAACGAATGCAAGCGTTTTAATTAAATTGCGATCACTCATACGACATGTATTCCTGTGTATTTTAATTGCTTTTACAAGTTTGCATTAAAATGTCATGAAGGGATTTTTTCCCCGATTGATTTCAGGTTTGTTTTTCTATACATAAAAGCATTAAAAAATATTGATATTTATTTCAAAATTATAATGACAATAGCAGCAATTACATTCATTATAAATAAATTCTTTCTATGATATATACTAATGTTTCATTTACTTTAATTATGTCAGCGCAATTCAAATATAACATGAATGGTATTTAATAAGTCAGAAATTTTGTTTTATTGCTTCGTACAAAAGGCTGTACGCTTTCACCTGTGAAATTATTCATATACATTTTTTAGTTTTAGGTACACGAAGTTTACCACATAGATTTCCATATCTGTTCATTTTCTACTGTATGTGTGACATTGCTTTTTCGAGCTTATCATTAGCAGCAATACCACAACACCAAACTGTATGAGAATAGTGCTTATAATTTCTTATGTTAGTCATGTGCACATACATACTTAAGCTTACAAATGTATGTAAATCCGGATGTGTGCAAATGAAGCAAAGCAGTCCTTGTTAGTTAAATTTTTTTTTTTATTATTTGAAACAAAATTGGATTCTAATTGGTTTTCCAAATGAAAAAGAAATTGGAAGATTAAGAATTCACAAAGAGATTTGTATAAAAACTCTCGTTTATAAACAACTTTGCAAATAGTTAATGAAAGCTTCTTTTAAAGTGATAAAAGAAATTTGGAAATCCCATAGCCTTGACGCTTATCTATAATTTCCACTCCTACTACAATGTAAAGTTTTACAATTGCATTCATAACCGGTGAGAAAATAGTTTTTAAAAGTTTAAAATAAAATTAATATTTTCTGCAATTTTGAACTGTGGTTTCTCTCCTTTGATATTAAAAATCCTCATTTTATTTTTGGGTTGTTTTAATTAAAATTGTTAAAATTATGTTCAATTCTTGAACTTAATTCAAGCATATTGGACTTTCGCAATAGCACACACTTTTCGATTCGTTCTGCCACTTGACATCGCTGTTTAAAGTGTTTCTCGAATATGGGACTATTGCTTCGCACTTGGTTGGAGCACAATAAAACTTAAGATTTGTAATGTGTAGTTCAATTAAAGAAAACTCTAATTCAACTATCTGCATCTGTGTACACCGCTAAACGGTTAGCGTTTGTCAATGGAAAGTATTGCGTCATCATTTGGGAAGTTGATGCAGCTATCAATGCTTTTTTTGAGTTTCATTTTCGACATTCAATTTGTCAGTGCAAGCGTAAATGAAATTGCAGTTACACGTGACACAATGGATATAGCTAGTTCCTTTGTTTTTGGCTTTTCCCATTACCGGATGCTTTGCCGCTTGTTTTGTTTCAAATACACGATTTCCACGCTCTTGTGCTATTTAAATCGCTGGAACTAAAAATTTATTTAAAAATACGGAACTTTTTATAAAAACTTTGCTTCATTGCTTTCACTAAATTGTTGAAGATGTTTGGGGAAGTTTCAATGGGTTTTTAATAAATAGCTCATATTTTGAACTTTCAGGTTTAAAGCCTTGAAATCTTCGGAACTAAGGTTTATGAAACAATGATGGAAAATTTGGACTTATTCGAAAAAAGGCGTATTCGAAAAGCTTTCGTTTTAGAAAAAAGATTTAAAGAATGCCCTTATCATCAATTCATAAAAAGTAAATCGAGCTTAGAGACCTTTCCAAGCCAGCACAGGTGCGATAAAAAACTATTGTTTTCATATTATCACCACAATATAAAAAGGCGAAAGCCAAACAGTTCCATTTTTTTTTAACTGCAACCACGGATAAATTAATAGATCGCTTTAAAACAAACTTGATAAAAAGAGAAAGTATATTTAAAAATTTGTATTTTTTAGTGGGCGTGGTACCGCCTTTAATGAGAAAGACGCTTTCGCTACTGAGCCACTACTCCTATTTTAATGAAAATCGACTTGGAAGCAGAGTGATTACTCTGTCCCTAACAGGAAAATAAGTTTTGAGAGCTTTATAAAGGGTGTTTTTTTTAGAGGTTTGTTTTTTGAATAGTGATAAAACTGGCATTTTATGGTCAAATCTGGCAACTCTAATGTCATTTATGTTCAGTTTGGTTTGCCATTTCATCATGAACAGGTTGACAAAAGAACAACGCTTGCAAATCGTGCAAATTTATTTCGAAAATAATGGTTCAGTTCGCGAAGTTTACCGCAAGCTCCGTCCATTTTATGGTCGACATAATCGTCCATCAGAGCAATTAATTCGGTTAACCATGGATCGTTTTCGCACTACGTTTACTCTATGTGATAATACGCATCCGCAGAGACGTCGAACAGTGCGCACCGAAGAAACAATTGCCGCTGTAGAGCAAAATGTTGAAGAGGACCCGAATGAATCGATTCGCCACCGTGCACAGCAATTGGAGCTTTGTCCATCAACTTTATGGAAGATTTTGCGTAAAGATCTTGGCTTGCGACCTTACAAGATCCAGCTTGTGCAAGAATTAAAGCCGTGAGACCATGCAATGCGTCGTGATTTTGGTGTATGGGCCGAAAATGAGATTGATCTCGATGCTGATTTTCATCGCAAAATTTTGTTCAGTGATGAGGCTCATTTTTAGTTGAATGGCTACGTCAACAAGCAAAATTGCCGCATTTGGAGTGAAGAGAATCCACATGAGACCCTTGAGACGCCATTACATCCACAAAAACTGACTGTTTGGTGTGCTCTATGGGCTGGTGGAGTCATTGGGCCATACTTCTTCCGAAATAATGCTGGAGAGTCAGTTACCGTTAATGGAGACCGGTATAGAGCCATGATAACCGACTATTTTGTTCCCGAATTGGATGGCATGAATGTGGATGAGTTGTGGTTCCAACAAGACGGCGCTACATGCCACACAGCGCACGTCACAATCGATTTATTGAAGGAAACATTCGATGAGCGCATAATTTCGCGGAATGGACCTGTCAATTGGCCACCAAGATCGTGTGATTTGACACCATTGGATTATTTTCTTTGAGGATATGTGAAGTCGCTCGTCTACGCCAACAAACCAGAAACGTTAGGGGACTTGGAAGCCAACATTCGTGGCGTTATTGCCGACATACGGCCCCATATGCTCGAAAAAGTGGTTCAAAATTGGACCTGTAGAATTGGCTTTATTCGAGCCAGCCGCGAAGGCCACATGCCCGAAATCATATTTAAACATTAATGGCATAAAATTATCCTTCCAATAAAGCCAAATTGATGGACATTAAAACGATTTTCTTGTGTTTTATTTCAATTCGAAGCTCTATACCTCTAAAAAAACACCTTTTATATCTACTAAGATAAAACTTAGTACAGATATGGATTGTAAAAATTCAAAGGAATTTGTTCTCACAAAAAAGTTTTCACGCTTAACTTTAGCAGCGACTTTGATAAAATTTAGTATGGAAATCGATTGATTCCTGAAGTAAGGTATTTCTTTTTAAGTGAGTGGTGACATGCTCCTAGCAATAAAATAAGTTCCATTCCAAAACTATTTTGATAATGTTTTATATGTAGATAGATTTCAACCTGAGGATATACATATATCTAAAATGGTGCTGAACGGCTTTGTATTGTCGCTATAATGGATAAGTTTTAGCCATTGGGAGGAATTATATCTTATACAATACATTTTGGACAGCCAAAAAATCAAAAATTTTATAAATGCTTATTTTCTATACAAATTAGAATTACTTGAAACGTCCATTTTTACGTTACCTTATTTGTACAATGCCATTAATTTTCCAAACATTAGCTGGGTAGCCATACTTTTTACATATTACTTATTTTTTTTTTACACAGTTTTACCATAATGCCATTGGTGTATAGTCCCTGCGTACCTTATTTATCTGTAGATGTAATCCACACATCTTTTTCTTTAACTATCCATAATATCGAAAAAGCACAGTTGAAAATTTTAAAAAGAAACCTTTACCCGAACGCGCATTTCAGAAAGGAAAAACGTTTTAAAGTTTTCCTTGCTGTTTGTACTATAATTTATTTAAACTACTCCCATTCTTCATCTGATTGTTTTTCTCGATGTTGTTGTAAGTACCTAGCTTTAGTTTTTGTTGATGTATTTGTTGAGCAAGGAGAAAGAAAGCAAACATTCGCAGTTGCTTAGCACGGTATGCTGAGAGCTATTTGCAATTAAGAATCTTTTATTTTGTTAATTAATTTATGAAGACAGTGATTCTTGCAGATAATCTTAGCATCCATAAAAAAATATAGCTATTTCTTCTTTAAGCACATAGTGTGCTAATGAGAAAATTCTGTGGATTGATTTTGAATGTATGTTTGCTTCCTTCATGGTGGACTATTTGCAGCAAAAATAGATATTGCAAAATCAAGAGGATAGTAATTGCTTTTTGATCGATATATCCCGCCACATTACTAGTCGTCTTGACAAGATCGCAAATTCTATAAGAGTTCTATAAAATTTTTTACAATTGAGAACTTTCACTCCATTTGATGATCAGTATTAAGATTGTACCATTTTGATTAGTTCAGATACTGAACTATGTTTGAAACTGCTTTAAAATTCCAAGACTGACTTTTCCGTTTCTCTTTTGGTATAACTCCAGCACACCGTCACTGGCTAAGGTGTTTGTTCATGTGAATGTGTCATGTTATTTTTGTTTGCTAGTGCATTCACACGATTCGAATTTCCTTTTTAAGTGCAACTATCTTAAATCTTATTGTGTTCTGGCATAAAAAGAGCTTTACGTTCGGATTTCTGTCTTGTGGCAGACATTTGAGACACTTGGACAGCAAGACATGTAGAGAGAAATGTTGTGAGTTGCACACAGTACTTTATGCTTAACAAACAACTTCATATTGTGCGTGTGATATTGTTTAAAGCCTTAATCAGTGTAGAATAAATTAATTCATGAAGAGCGCTTGATAGTTCCATTTCCATTGTATATTCGTTGAAACGTCACAGATTCTTATCACTGTAATTTTTTGATTTTAATACAAAAATATATTATTAACTTCAAACTCACTTTAAAGACAAAGAATTTTAAATACGACTGACAGATTAGCCCAACAAATATTTGGCCTCAGTGACCATGAACTTAAACACTTGGCGACTACATTGTCTGCTGTAATATAAAAGTTTCTTTGACTTTAATTTATTGATTCCAAATGGGCAGCCAGATATATATTTTATTATTGGTAAAGTCCAGGTATCACAGTAACAGTAGCAATAACAGTAATATTAACATTAGTAGTAGTTGTAGTAGTAGTTGTAGTAGTAGTAGTAGTAGTAGTAGTAGTAGTAGTAGTAGTAGTAGTAGTAGTAGTAGTAGTAGTAGTAGTAGTAGTAGTACCAGTAGCAGTAGCAGTAGCAGTAGCAGTAGCAGTAGCAGTAGCAGTAGCAGTAGCAGTAGCAGTAGCAGTAGCAGTAGCAGTAGCAGTAGCAGTAGCAGTCACAGTAATAGTGACAGGTATAACAACAGTAAAAGTAAAATTAACAGAAACAGTTACAGTTGCATTAACAGTTACAGTAAACGTATCTTCATCATTACCAGCACAAGACTTAGCACCTGCATCAGTACGTATAAACGAGATTGGTTTTCGGAGTCGCAAACCACCCCGAGAAGGGTTGGGTACTAAGGGGTACAAAGAAGAAAACGATTACTGTTGGTGTATTACCTCTCTAAAAAAGTAAAATATTAGTCCTATATAAGCACCTACCAGCATCAACACTACAACTGAAACCCCTACTACTCTGCTTGAAAATTTAATTTTAAAGTAAAAAGTAAAAATCAAACAGCTTTCATTTCAACTGTACGCCAATTCACCTGAATCTTCATTAAAACGGCTACTCCTATGCCAACTTTAATGTAATCGTATGTCACTTAAGGATAAGAAGAAGATAAAACAAGAGCTAAAACTGAAGAAGAATGAAAATCACTGCAGATAAAGGTACTTTATGCACTTACACAACACACAACCAACACACAGTGCAGCACAAATTGGAAAGTGCAATAGTAAATGGCGGTAAAGTAAAACCGTAAGCGATACGTCAGTAAAGCAGATAAAAAGCTATAGACACACAAATACACGAGACGTGGAAAAACTAAGGATTGCAAAGGCTTAAAATAATTAGAGGTTCGCCAGAATGAAGGCAAACTAATTTAATATTTATGAAGCAAACTTTGTTTTTTGTTTTGTAACATGAATAAAATATGGGGAGTGAGAAGACAGAAAAAGTAAATTTGAAGCATAAAGAATAAAATTTCTGTTTAAATTTAATTAGCTAAATAATATTTCAATATGAGGCTATAGCTAAATTTAGTAAACATTTGAAGGAAATAAATTTTATGTTTGTGAACTATTTCTCCAAGTGAAAAGGTATTATTACAAATTTTTTGATTGTTCAATCACTTCATTTCGTACTATTAGATTAAAATTTGTTTTTGAACAATGACTTCCAAATTAAAAACAAAAAATAAGTACATTAAAATCACCTTATCAGTGTTCCAGCGTCTCAAATTATTTTTTCTATATAGAGTTTTGAAAAGGTCAAGAAAACCTGTTCACAACATGCATTTAAGAAATGTTTTGTATATGAAATATCGAACATCAAAGAACAAAGTTATGTTGAAAATATGAGTTATATTTATAACATCATTATTATCAACATCGCCACCAACATCATCATTTCATCATCTACTTATTTGTGGTATTTCTCATTACTCTTCAAAAAACTTTGCTCTACGTTCAACTTAAATTGTTTTTTTCTGGCTTTTTATGTATTGCTGTGCTATAAACATACGGCTACATATCACTACAAATGTGTGCTCATATGTGTGAGATATTTCACATTCATTGGCTGTTTTATTGATGATCCTTTCATTGTTTGTTTTCATGTTGCTGACAAGTGCCGGTTCTTGGTTTTTATTGTTATTTTCCTCAACGAATTGTGCTACCTCTTTTTTGATTTTTTTTTTTGTATTTCTGAACATTTTTTTAAGTATTATTTTCTTCTGACTTCCTACAATGATATCGTTTTTATTGTTCTTCAAGCTTAAAGTCTAAAGTCTTACATTTATTCTATTCACTACATTTTTTGTTGTTGTATTTTTGTAATTTAATAAATCACAAGCTTTGCTAGGTTTTGTCTTTTTAAGCCCAATTTAACTGCAAAAAAAGTATTTTATTGCAAGGCATATCCTTTTATACATTTCGTTGGAATTTTAATTAATGTGGTTAAAATAAACAGGAGAATTTCACATGAAAAGAGTGCAAATGTTTGATTTTTTTGAAAGTCAAAAATAAATCACATACATTAATCTCTATAAAAATTTAAGTCTTTGCAGAATATTTTTTTTTTGATCAAAGCATGAAGTTAAATCAAAGAATACATTTTCTTCTTAAAGTATGTACGTACTTTAAAAACTGCCGTCATTTGAATTTGCATTGAATTTTTTTCATTTTTTTTCTCCTGTGAATCCCTACAAGAATCAAAGCAAATAGCAGGACCAAATAATAATTGACAATTTTAGGAATATAAGCCTGATATGCCTTGGGTGGATGGGTGCTCAACTGTTGCAAAGCTAGCTAGCTAGTTGAATATAAATGTAATGCAGTACAAATAGCAATAAAATGACGAGAGTGCTAAAGGATACGACAGCATAATATTGCCCACTTTGAGCAGTATGCTTTGAATGTGCATGTTATATTGTCTGACTGGACACATTTGCAACTGGCCGAACATTTGCTTAATAATTTGTCTAAAAGGGTGTAACAATTTAAGAATAATTGGCTTTTAAAATGAGTTTGCATCCATAGATATTTTCCATGAGAATTTGATTTATGCTAAGAAATTTTTAATACCAGAGATGCTGTGTTGTAACAAACTCGTATGATTTAAAAAACATTGTGTTCCCTTAGTGGGCGTGTCAAAGCCCCTAAAGAGCAAATACGCTGTCATGGCTGAGCCGGTCAATGCTTTCGATGAAATTTGGTGTGAAGATAGATTGATTCCATAGCAAAGATATATTGATTTAAGTGGGTGGTGCCACATCTCTAACTGAAAAATATGTTTTTACAAGCGCGGATTTTGATGAAATTTAGCATGGTGATAAATTGAACCATAAAGCAGAAATGGAGCAATGAAATTTAATGACGTAACATGCTGCTGAATTGTTTTGCATTTTAAATAAATAATTGAATTTCAAACCTTGGTCCAACTTTGGTTCAAATTCATATTAAGTACTTTTATATTTGTTCTTTTATAAATGAAAGCTAAGTCGCCTAGAAAGGGCAAATATAAATATATGCATTTTTGCCTTAATTTTTGGTAGATATTTACCCATAAAATCTCGCTGTTTATATCTACTTTAATAATTTTACATACTTTCAATTCGGGTTAGGTCTTATGTATGGCTTGAAAATGCTTTACAACACTTCTTTTAGGATGTATCGATTTTATTTGGAATTCTACGGAGATGACATTTTAAATGCGTAAAATAGATTCACCCTAAACACTAGTGATCATAAATGCATGAGCACACTCACACACAAACGCATAGTATTAATGTGTCGCTCAGCAAAGAAGGCTGCTGCTGCTTTTTGTTAAAAGCTGAATAAATGAATGAATGCGTAAGGAATCTGTGCAATGATGTGCTGCTGCTGTAAGTGCAGCAGTACAAAAAAAAAAAATAATAAAGAGTAATAAGTGTATAAAGAATAAGAAAATAACAGAAAATGCCTTTAAACTAAAGACAACGAACGCACACGCATAGCAGCAGCAGCAGCAGCAGCAGCATATAGAGTGCAGCTGCATGGAAAATGCGCAATTTTCTGAAATTCGCATTCTACTCAAAACAAAAATCAAATTAGTAGGAATAGAAAATTACAAGGATACGAAGAAGAAGTCAAAAAAGTTGTTAACAACCTGAGCTACAGCAATTTCATAAATCCGAAATTGCTTTGCTTTTATTGTAACATGCACAGTTCTTAAATATAATAAAGTATCTATGTAAATGCAGGATATCCTTGTTAATAGCGTGTGCACTCGTATACAGTCTTCTGACAAAATTTAAAACGAAACTGCAAAAAACTTCTTTAACAATTTCATCATGAATAAATAAAAATAATAATTTCATTACACACATGGCAATGTATAAAAGTAATTTTTACATTTATTTGCTAATTATTATTTTCGTTAAAATTTCTTTGATGAATCGAAAAAGTTTTGCTTGCTTTCGAAACAGCGAAAGTGAAGATATCTGATGACGAGAGAATACAGCGGCTCATCCAAAAATATTGAAGTATAGTAATCTGCCAGTCTATAGATAAAGATGTGATTACATACATCTTCCATTATAAATGAAAATCTTAAACTTCGTTAAGTACTTACTTTTGTGTGACAGATGAACGACTTTTGATGTTTTTTTTGTACAATGGGCGTTTCACCACCCACTTTTTCAATGAAACTCTCTTTTTCTCGCAATTTTAGAAATGTACCAAGTCTCATTAATCTGCGTCAAATAGTTGAAATGCTATGGAGAATCTAATTTTTCTTTATATGGAGGGCGTGACATTGTCCATTTTTCAAAACCATACTAAGCTAAGAAACTTCTGCAGACCGTAAGGAGGGAGCATTTAAAAAAAAAATAACGAAAATCGGTTGAGTACCTCGCGAATTTGTATGCGATAGACAAACGTATTGTGGTTTTTCTCACATGGTAGATGTGGCACCGCCTATCTTTTTCTATTGAAACTTATTTTTCCTCGCACCTTTTATATATCTACGAAGTCTCTTCAAACTGCGTCACATAACTGATGAGATTTATTTTTTCCTTTCATGGGGGTCAAGTAATCGCCCATTTTTTTTTAAACCAATCAATAAAAAAACCTTCGACATACCATAAGAAATATTGAAAGAAATTAAATCCTCAATTAGTCAAGTCGTTCAGTAGCTACGCGATCACTAACAGATGCACCAACAAATGAAGTGTCAGTCTTTGCCCTAAGTCTATGCTATTAAAAATAAGCCTAGCATCAAAACTAATAATGCTGATTTAAAGATAAATTCCTGGAACTTAACTGAAGATATCAATGGAATACAATTGGTCAATATGAATTTGTCTAAAATGTTGTAATGGGTTGCAAATGTGTTAGTCTAGAACAAGATCTATTTCGCAAGAAGCTAGTGTCAAAATTAGCAGCTACAACAGCTAGCTTAAGATCTACAGGTCATGGATGCAAGATCTTTTGAATTCATGATAATACTGGATTGATCACGTTGTTAGACCCATGGTTGTGAAATCGAAAATATTTGCATGTGCGGTTCCCTCTCTCATAAGTCACTGACAACTGCCATGAAAAATTTTTGTAAGCTTTCGCTAGTCAGAGCCATGAATCTGTTCAACCGAATTAGACGCTATGGCATAACGTTGAAAAAAGTCTTGGCCGAAACTGCTGCTCATATATATGAATCGGTAGATTGATTTTGAATTGATAGCGCCTTCTCTTGCAAAAATATTTTACGGTATAATAAATTGCAATGGTGCTTTTTCCCCTTTCTCCTCTGGTCTTAATATTTCAGCATCAGCTACCAAAATTAAGAATATATTTTTAAGTATGTATGTCGTTAAAGTCCTGAAACAGTTTTTTAATCAAAGATCTTGTTCTCTTAAATATAAAATTCTGCCATTCTAAATTCAGTTGAGAAAGACAAGAATTAGTAACAATCTCTTTTGGAACCCCTATACGAATTTAAGAAATATTTGTGCCGTTTGAAAGGGTCTCAATTTGGTCGTAAAATTGTAGCACGTCAATTATTTATATATCATTTTAAAGAATTTTTTTTTTAAACATGAAAAATTTCAAAATCCTGACGTGCTAGAGTGATTTTGTGACCGAATTTCGGTGCAGTATCAAATAATTTATAACAAATGATAAATTTCATTTAAATTGTAGAAAATGTAAAGGTTTCGGATCACTTAAGCTTAAGGGTTAAATACCTTAAAATGCCGAGCCAATTCGAAGCAATGAAATGATTCAGCAACAACGAGGTCCCCCCAACTTTCTTTTATAAATTAATATAACTTTAATTTTTGATGAGGAGTTATAAGAAAAAATCGGTCCCAAAATTTTCTTAAAGATATGAAAAATGTTCAATTTATTGATAATTATTTTGGTTTTAAGATTTTTCTCTCTTAACCATTTTGTTAAAAAAAAAACAAAGTGAAAACGTTTGGCTTTAATTTTGAAAATAGTGAACACAAAGATTTTACTCATAGACCATTTCTCATTAGTGTTTTGTCGCATTTTTCCTCTACAAAGGTAAGCAAAAACCAATTTTTCTAAAGGCATTTTCTTGAGATTTGACCACTTTCAAAGAACTATGCAACACGTCAATCAAACTTCAAAAAAAAAAAAAAGTACACCAGAGCTTTGTGTCGAGCGACAACTTCACCAATCCATGCACAAATACTTACCGCTGCCGCTACTTACACACAACGCTGCACTTTACGGCATGGGGTTTGAGTTTGTGTTAGCAGCATCATGTAGACAGCATTTCTAATAAGCTGCAGCGCACTATCACAGCAAAAGTTGAAGCAACACGACGACATGGTGGTAAAAGGCAAAAATGAAAAGTGATATAGTATGTGACGAAAATTTTCAAAAAGCTGCATATAAAAAAGGGTGTGTGTGGTTATTAAAAGTGCATCACAAAGTAGTTAAGCAGTTTTACTCCCCCTGGGGTTTTCTCAGCAGGCAAAAACAACTTATCAACTCAACTTTTATAGATAAGTAGCTCACAAAAAAAAAACTTATTACTAAAAATAAATAATGTAACTTTAAAAGGAAATATCTGCTTTGGTAAACTTTTTTATTTCAAATTTAATAAATTGACAATGTAGCCTTCATTTTTACCTTCTGCTCTCAACACTTTTATGGCTGAACGGCAACATTGCATGTTTCATAGACTGCAACATAGTGGCAAATTCAACCTCTTTAATTTGTCGTCAGTTTTGCTATTCGAATTGAAAGTTTCTTAAAAAGAAGTAAAAATTTAATATAATAGAAACTATTTGATTTTAAAGTCTTGTTTTATTGAGATACCTAAATATGTTTGATGTTTGGGGTGTGAGTGAAGTATTTCCTAACAGAGAATCTCTTAACAGTGACATAACTATGGCTGACATTGTAAAATTTATAGCTATAGAGTCTTTTCTAAGAAATTTATGGTCATAGCCATTTAATTTATGTCAGTGACGTAACTACTTATTATACTTTGGTTGGAGTAGTTAATTATTTGTAAGAAAATAAGAACCCCTGATTTCTGTGAAAAAAAGGTTTTTTTTTTAATATGGAAAAGTTTGAAAATGAACTTTGGGCAGATTGCCACAATTTTTTTTTAACAAAAATGGGCTTAAATCAGTTAATTTGCGGACACTGAACCGCCGCTGGTATCTCCCAAAACTCAATTTCGAATTTTCTACATCGATTGGTGGAAAAATATTTTTACAAAAAAAAATCGGGCACTTTTAAGACCCTGAATCGCCTCATCAATTTTAAGATGAAAGCATTAGAACAGTTCTTTAAATGTGATAAAGCTTAATGATAAAAGCGGTATTCATTCACAAATGTGCGAATAGGCAACTTTGCTCGATGTGTTTCATAAACGCCCCATCGACTATTTTGTGCAATTTATGGCAGTTAATGAGCTTTTCAAATTTTAATTTTCTTAACATAAAAATTAAAATGCAAAAAGAATGCCGAGAGAAAGATGTGGTAAGAGCTTTACTAGGACGAAACACAAAGAAATTATGAATTCATCAGTCTGGATGCTATTTCTACGCGGCACTGTGCACATGCTTAACAACTGCGAACTTTCCTGAGAACGAGCTATGGACGCTTGCTTGCGCTTAACCACTTGCCGCACTCTTCTGAAAGTGAGCCACACACTGTTCCTGTTGCCATTTTGTTTCTGGAGACAAGTTTATTATTAAATTATACATTACTTATACAAAATAATAATCTAAAATAATGTTACTAAGTTTGAGATTTTAACACTTATTGTTAGCCTCTTAAGAAAAGATTCAATAAAAAAGAATTTAGCCCGGGGAGAGTGTGGTAAAAAAATATTTCAAAGAGTATAGGGCAGGGTATGACATACCCGAGTACAAAATTGACTCTAAGACTTATTTATCAAGTAGATAGCATTAAAGTAAATATATTTTATTGTAATTGGAAACATGATAATTTAATTTAAATGAAACACCTGGGGCAGTTAAATACTTAGTTTTTATTGGTAAAATTACAGAAAAAAAATTACTTCATTTTTCAAAAAAATAAAAATAAAGACTCTTGCAAAAAAGCTACAAAATAAATAAAAAACAGTCTTCATTAACAAAAAAAACAACAAAACGTCAGAGAAAATAAAGCTAAGGGCTATATAAATTAAAAAAACTTAAAATATATTTTAGGAATAGCTTAGAAAATTGAGACTAAATCAGCGCGGTTTTTGCAAAACAAAAAAAACCCCAAATTTGTATCACAGTTTGCTAGAGATTTTGAAAGTCAAAAGTAAGGAACTTTTTTTTAGCAAATGAAAATTAGAATGTGTGGGTGAAGATTTTGGAATGGAAAGTTAAATATATATAATTTTGGTATGGTTTTTTGAAGTCTAATGTGAGAACTTTTTTTTTCGGTCGCATCATTTTGGGAACTATGAGAAAACACATAATTTTTGAGTGCACTACGTTTCTAGGCAGGTTATCTTGTAATTCTACGTACTAATTATAGGAATTTTACTATATTAAATGTTTTCATAAAATGTATACGGTAACTATGTAGCAGGGTATTACGTACCCGTGTATTGTTTGCAAGCGTGTGTAACTCAAGCGCAGACTGCCGCGTCACTGCGATCACGTTACTATCCTCTGCTGCATCCTTTTAACTCCAGCTACTCAAAACAACAAAACATTTGAATAACTAAATAAAAAAACACAAGCATAAAGTAACAAGGTGGGTATTTCACACCCGCCGACAATCTCGCCGGATTAAGTTAAAAATAAATCATTTTCTTACCGCCAAAAGTGGGCATTTTAGTTAAAAGAAATATTTAATTTATATTAAAAATTGAGTAATCCAACAAAAGTTCAATTTAATAAAAATATTTGTTGTTCTACTTAAAAAAAAAAAAAAAACTAATAAAGTGGATATTCAAAAGTAGCAGCATCACTGCTTACTCATATTTTACACTTCAACACAAACGCACTTTTCCATCTAAGTAATTTGGTCTGTCGACATTGTATCATCTTGTGGTTTGTTTTGTTCCTTAATTTTCATACACAATACCTTGTAATTCCATCATTGCTTCGTATTCTTCACGTTGTCAAATGCAACGTTAAAATGAAGCAGATTTTCAACGCATCATTTTTCAGGCAAAGCATCCGTCGTCATCGTCATGCTTTACATCCGGTGCTTAAAATTCATCAAACACTTCCGGACAAAAGAACAGCTGCATAACAAAAACAACAATACAGCAATACCTGCATAGTAAAATAACGATAACAAGCATAAAATCGATGGGCGATTCCATATCAAGAGCAAACAAAGTATAAATTCAATGCATATAATGCACTGTCTATATCATGGTAATAGATTTTGTTTTTCAATTTTAAGTCATATGAGCCACGCTCTGAAAGATTGTCCTTTTTTTACTGTGCAAAAATTGGTGATTATATCAATATTTTGCTTTGAATTTTGCTGTTATTTTCTTAAAAACAGAATTAAAATGTGATATAAATTGTTATATTGTCTCACATGGAATATTACTGGTTACTCATACGCTCCGTTCACTATGATCTAGTTGTTGAATGATCTAAAAATTGTAATAAATATTGTAAACTTAATAGAAAATTAATAACAGTAGGTGTCATAATTAAGAAAAAACTTAAGTCTATCGAGCGCTTAAACATATTTTTTTTAATATTACTATTTAAATTTAAATTACTTTTCCTGAGAGTAACAGCAAATTCAGAATTTATGAAATTTTTCAATAAAATTTTGCTTAAAAAGAATGTTTACGCTCAAAACTTTCATATTTACACAGATATTTTCCTCCCATTCAATGCCAAGTAACTCATGCATGAAATTTCCCTTGTTTTTGCAGCGCACCAAAAACACAAAATATTCTAGGCGTTCAGCTTGAAATATTCTGGCAGTGCTTGAAAAATTAGTGTTTTTGCTGTTGTTGCTATTACTGCTTTTGTTGCATTTATTGCTGCTGGCAAATTGTTATTTTGTACAGCTGCTGAGTAGAAATGTTGCCTTATGAGTAAAAGTTTATAAAAATGTTTACCTTGCAAAATAGTTAAGCACTAAGTTTTCAGTAGCAGGCGGTAATTTTCTTATCTCATCTCTTCATATGCGTGCTATGTAATTTTGAGTATTGCTCTTCTTTTTTGCAACATTCAAACTTTGAAATAAGCAGACTCGAGTTTTGAGAGAAATACATTTTTGATAAATTTTCAAAGAGCTGTTCTTATGTTTTGATTATATTTGCAAGAATTCGGTAGAAGTGTTCAAGTCACCCTGTTGATTTTCGGAAGTGAAAAAAAAAGAGCAGCTTACAACAAAGTTACTATTAAAGTTTTTAAAAAGTTTTTGCTCTCTTCAAAAAATGTAACAATATTTCATTATTAGAAACTACAAAGTTTTTCTCTAACTAAAATGGTAACTTAGTTGTAAGCTGTTCTTTTTGCTCTCCTGAAATATGAGAAAATGGAATAGCACGCTTATTTACATACAATTTAATGCTTGATTCGAATTAGTAGTCTTGCAAAAACTAAAGGTTGTGTGAATTTTCCAAGATATAAAAGTGAACGTTAAATTCTTTAAGAAAGTCCCAAAGTGGTCATTAAGTGGTCACAAAAAAAACATAAAATCTTGCCTTGATGGCATCCACTGATAAGATTTACTATTAAATCATATTCTCCTAGAAAGTATTAATCTCACGTGTCCGCAGTAAGTTGTCAGTCCAATCGTCAATTGTATTCGCAATTCTTTTAATAGTGGTACCCAATGATCACTAATAATTTTTTGGTAATTTTTCTTCTCTGACGATCGTTTTGGTTGCTGGAGTGTGGATATCTTAGTAACTTGCCTGGTGAAAACTCTTTACATAAGTTAGGTTAGGTGGGTGTGGCAGCCAGTTACGAACAAACTCACTTAGATCAAATGTTGATTCACTGTTTTGTAATAAATCTAACTGACTGAGCTATAATATCTTGACTAAGGTCATCCAGGTCATCAAATAAAAACGATTCAAGTGTTTTGTGGCATTATGACGAGACACTGTATCTAGTGCGCGATAACAGTTCTAGAGAAAGCTTAGCGTACCATTTCGGCCAGATTTGTCTAGTTATGTTGGAAGTTGACTCTTGGGTCCATCTTTTGCCTTTTTTATCATGAATACTTTTTACATAAACTCAACATAAATCAAACTGCGAATATATCTATCAATAAATGTTGCTTTATGATTGAAGAATACTGAAATTATAAGATCATATAAAAGAGCGCTATCTGTCACATAGTTGGTTATATCTACATTGTTCACTGCAGAGAAATTAAGCATATGTCTCTTAGTAAGCCTAAATTTCTTTGAAAGCTTAGTAGCTGGTATAGCTTGAAGGATATATTTAGTTTAATGCACGATATCAATAATATTACATCATGATATTTTTCACACAATTGTCCACTCAAGTTAAATAAAAAAATGTTTACTTGATTTTCAGTTTTGAGCTAAATAGCTATGATGGCAAATAGCTGTAGTAGCTACATATTATAATTGTTTACCTAGTAAATAAAATAACTGGATATAATTCTATATGCAAAAATATGATAAACTAGAGATTTTTTTGTCGAAACAAAACTTGATTTGTAAGACAGTCACCTAGTTTCAGAGTGGCGAATTTAACTGAATTTGGAAAATTGACCGAGGAGGAAATTCTTCAAATTTCACATTCTGTCACTTTTTTCTATTAAACACTCAAATTTTTTAGTAAAAATCGCACTGAATAAAGAGACCTAAGGAATTGTGAAAATATACAGACAAATTTGTTTTACTGCAACAATTTTTTTTGTGAATTCATCAAATTTTTTCGTCTATGAGTAATTAAAAAAAAATTTAAAAATCTTAAAAGTATTCAAGAACACAAGAAAAAATTTGTTTTTATGTCACTAAGATTTAAAAAAAAAGTTCATGACGTCATCGAAAAAAATTTACAATAAAAAAATGCTTTTCTGAAAATTTTGACCAACTTAAGCAGCGTGATTTTTGTATGACTGTTCAACAAAGGCGTGCCGTGGCATTTTCAGCAGGGTGTTCAACGTGTATATGAATGCCTATCCTAAATTTTTTGCAAGACCAAGACTGAGATCCCATTTTTATTTTTTAATATATTTTGTTTGTTCTTTTTCTGCTTATTTAAATATTTTTTTTAATTTTTTTAAAGTTTTTATTATTATTTCTTTTTTATTCCAAAAAATTTTATTGGTATGGCAGTTCAATACGACGTGGTTTTTTTAAAAAAATGTCCTCAGCATAAAAGTTTTTTTTTGCTTTTTATTTCTTTAAGAAATACTTTTTCTATAGAAATTAAAACCAGTTCCGACAATCTCTGTTCACACATAGTGTTTCTCGAAAAAGTCTTTATGCGCTTGAGTGCAGAATTGGAATTGTAAAAACTAAAGAACTTAGCTTTAAAATTTCTGAAAATGTATCTGTCAATTCCAAATTCAAAAGAATTTCGAGTAAATCTTTGATGAAAATGCTATATAAAACACTCAACACATTTCTTAGTTTGACAATTCGAAGAAGAGGCATATGAAATTTTAAGGCTTCCAATAGCATCATCTGAAAAACTTTTTTCGAAATTGAGAAACTTTTTTGAATTCAACAGTTCCAAAAATTTTAATCTTTTAATTCTTATATCCATTTGTGTTGACAAAGTATCAATTATTTCAAAAAATACACGTTTGTATCGCAACTCAAAACATTGCAAGTTCAATAAATTCAGAGCACACATCCCAGTTTTCTATGTCGAACATTTTTAAACAGCACTGTGCTGCATTGTTGAAGTGCGAGTTTTTTGGCGAACGTACAATTGTTTTTTTTTTTGTTGTTGGAAGGCAGAGATTCTCTGCCAGAGAAGCGGCCGCTGTTCGTTGCGTGTGCGCTAATATCCTCCGCACGCAGATTATTGTTTCTCATGAGCATTTCATTAGAATGTGTATGTATTAGTTTTTTTTTTTTACTATAGGTTTTTGCTTTGACTTGGTGCGACATTAAAAGCGCACAGTCAAGACGGTTGGATGGAATTCAACATCGTCAAATAATGTTGCGTTTCATATATTTGATTTGCTACGATGAGCTAGAACAATTGTAGTCGTTTGACGTACATATATTGTACGCTTAGGGGGGAGAAGTATGATATGATGGATATGGTATACTGCAGCGTGCCAGTAGCAACAATTTCAAATTTTTGACAAATATGAAAACGTCTAATAGGCATTAAAAAAAATGCATCGAATTTTGGTTGGGTGTGCGGAGAACACCTGCGCACCTTAGAGTAAACGCCACTGCTGTTCAAATACTAATGAACTTTCAACTCATAAAATTGGTGATCTTAAAAAAAAATGCTCACTTATTTTTTTAAATTATTTAAAAAAAAACTTAAAGCATTAAAAAATAAATAATATCATTATTTTTTGATTTTTACCCGGAAAAGGTTACAAACATTTGAAATATAGTCTTTCTAATAAAAGTTCACCGCCTTAGTTCCATATTTGTCCATATAAATATTTGGTGTGAGAAGTGCCATCCAGAGGACAAGAATCAGTTCAAGTTTTAGACTTTTCGCACAAATTTTTTTTTGTTGTCTTGGACGCTAGGAAAAATAAGCCCCATATGTGTATATATACATATGCATGTTTTGTGTACTTGCGCTTGAGCGGAAATTAGTACGAGATAATGTTCAAAATTCTTCGCCATTTTCGAGTTCCTCTTCAAAATGCATTTTTGATTCTCTCTTGTGCTAAGAAACTTAATGGTGTAAGGTTTTTTTTTTTAAATTACCATTGCTATTGACAAGTGCTTTGAGTGTGAGAATGAAATGGATCCAATCTGTATCGTTTGCACCACCCTCGCAATATATTTTCATTGTATGTAAAGTTCGAAAAAAATTTTTAATTTAATGGACTTTTCTTTTCAAGCTATGAGCAAGTTTTTTTCGTTAGACGTAGTTTTCACACCACTAGGGGTTTGATGGCCACTTTATGCTCCTCCAACATTCTCATTTTCAACTTTCTCCAAACCATTTATATAGACTGATATAGAAAAAATATTCGAATATTATTCGGCGCCTTATGGTAGTTTAATCTCACCAACTTCTGGAGAATATCGCTGTGTCACACTCACCCATGAAAATAACTAAATGTAGGCAGCATACTATTTTTAAAAAGAGCTACGTTCCACAGTTCTTTGTGTTCATAATTGAAAAACTCAAAGTATTAACCACCTATGAAAATCCCTTGAATTTATCTAGAATGAAATATTTTATAAATTTGTTTATATAATAAAATCTTCAACAGAACGAAATTAAATATAAGGTTTTATTCTAACCGAGAGATAAAAAGTTTTAACGTAAAATTTAAATCAATTTTAAACTTGCAAATACTAAATGCATATTAAAATAAACTTTCAACTTCGAATGAAAATGGAAAACCCAACTCACCATTGCCGTTGCCGTACAACACCATGTCAAAGTTTTAACTTGAGGCCGCTTTATTTGAACGCTGTTCGCTCAGTTCAGTTCAGTTCGGTTCTTTAAATAACTTTTTGCTTCACTTTCGCTTGATGGCCGTTTAGCAGCTGGCACAACTGGAAGAAAAAGGAATACAACCTTTTTTCTTCGTGTTTTGGTTTTATGTTGTCCAGTCTTGCTGCAAGAACTGCTTCAAGTTGTCATCCTTCTTATTTTTATTGACAGACTCCGGTAGTGAGCAGAAATAAAGCAGAAGGAGGAAAAAGTTAAAATAACATAAATTTTTAGCTATTTCGTAGTTAATATTTTGTTCTGTAAGTGGAACTCACTCATGTCGAACCCAAAGAACTTGGCAGTTATTTCGCTGCACCTTGCCACATCCACCTGTTTGTAGGAGAAGCAGTGGCCCCGCACTGTGGCCAAAATGAAAGTTAAGTCAATTTTCACCTTGTTTTGTTTGTTTTTATATAGATATTTTTTTTTCGCCTTTTGTTTCTTGGTCAGGTTCCCTTTTTGTGTCTTCTTTTTTTTGTGTCTCTTTGTTTCCTCTGATTACAATGGCAAACGAGCTGGTTTTGTAAGAAAAATTGCACATGTACGAAATATAAAATTTAACAACCAGAATAGGGTGGTGCTGAGAAAATAATTTTATTTCTCAGCCAGCTTTCAAAACATGGTTAAATCGCTCAAAATGCTATCAGCAAAATTTTGGAAAACCTCGAGAAAATCATGCAAAATGATAATCAAAATATGCCCAACAATGAAAAGAAAATTTACAAAAATAAACCTGAAAAACAGCAAACTATCGCTTAGTAAAAAATATAGCATTTCAGATATTTTTTCTTTAATAAAACGGGTATGTCATTGGAACACATACCCGAAGTGAAACATGAAGAAATGTTAAAAGTCTCCCTATTTATTTGAATCGGTTCAGTAATAGCGGTTAGGGAAATAAAAAATAGTAATATTTTCAGTTGTTGGAGCAAAGATAAACGCCAAACTTAAGGTATTTGAGAAATGGAACATCAATCTCACACAGCCTACAACGCCTCTTCTCACCAAACACAACCCAAGGCCTATTTTGATCATAGCACTTTGTGCTTGAGAATGTCGATGTTACCTTGCACTTTTTACATGGGTCAAGACACTAGTACTAGAGCCCAAAGTCGGGTATTTTTGTAAGAGGTATATGATATGAAGCCAGACATTTTAAACAGATACCATTAAATTATTCTAATATACCACACGTTTTAGTGGTGGCTAGCTTTGTATTCTTCTTATAGCATATCTGAAAGATACGCACCTCCAATATTTTTATTATAGGAAACAGCAATTTGAGGCATGAAAATTTTTACACCTTGGTTTTGTTTTGCGCTCCAACGCTAGCAAAGCGTTCTATGTATGAAAATATCTATTCAACTGATTTGTTGCCAAACCACCGTGAACATTCTAAGCAGTAATTGATTTTATATTTGCTGTTGTAAAATCATTTTCCTATCTTTTTCAATTCAAAATCTGAAAGTCCCTCACAGTATTAGTTTCCAATATCCACATTTCCCTTGAAGCTATAATTAGACTTACTGGTGTGAACCATTTGTCGAAATACAGTTGAAAATTGTCATGGTTCGGAAGATTTTCAGCTATAAAATGGTTTGTGTCCGAAGATATACCCAGCCCATAAATCGAGAGGTGCCTTCACTAATATACGGTATGAAATCGTGCCCATTGGTGAAAAGATGTCTTAAATATTCCGGATCTTAATCTAAGAGATTTTCGATAAATTTGATTGTAATTGTTTTCAGTTCTTCATGAGCTTTATCGTTTTCCTTCTCAAAAACATTTTCCAAAATGTCGATTTCTTTACTTTCTTCTCTTTCCACAATACCATGTTGGCTACTCTAAAATATTTCTGACTCATTTTTCACTTTACTCACCAGCCAACGCAGTCCAATCGAACTCCGAAATTTGTTAAGTTGCTTACTTAGACATAGCTTTTACTGTGACAAAAATTTTTTGTTACCACTAAGGCAAAAGGTTGCCGACAAGCTACTTTCGTTAGATAGTTGCCTTGTTAGGCTAGGACCACAAGAATATTTTTTCAATTGGATACGGAGCTACCTTTAAGCAAAACTAACGAAATTCGATGGTCGAAAAATAAAATCGAATAAATATTGTCACCCATATCTATCGAAAAAAATATTGCTTATATCGATAATCGATTTATTTTGCACAAGCCTATTCATTAAGTTCTTTACTCATATATTTCGGGTCTTTCTGTTTTTATATTTTCATTTCAATATGTTTAAACTTTAGAAAATTTCTCTAAAAAGGGCTCAATTTTTAAGACGTTTCAAAGTTATATAGCTAACATTCTTGAACACGTATATACACATCTTAACTTAATTTAATATTAAACTTTTCAAACCACATTTACAAAAGCAAATACCATAAGCAAAAAAAAAAAAGAAGAATAAAATCAAATACAAGACCAATAACAAAATTTGATATTCTTAACACGCGCAAATTTTAAAAACTTTTCCAAAAACATCTTCTTTTCTTCAATGGCATCACTAGCAGCAGTTAAAACTTGAGACGATGGAGAAATGGTGTTTTCCTTTGTCTGTTTCTTTCAGCTTTCTATTGTTGTTTTCATTTCAAGTTTATAGTTAAATTTTTATAAGTACCAAATAAATTTTGCACTTTTCTTTTTGCTACCCTTTTTTTCTTTTTGCAGAATCCCCACAACTTCTTTTCCACCGAAATCAATAACGTTGTTTTGCTCAGCACGCAACTTCTTCATTTAAATCTTTTGGTAAAAATTTTTCTCGTTGGCGGCCATAAATGACTTTGTCATTTTTCATGAAATAATTGAAATTTTCAGTCAATTATTTACGCAACGAATTTATGGTAAAAGTTTGCACACCGAAAAATAAAAAGTTTAAACAGCAAACAAAACGTAAAAAAAAACGATATTTATGTAGTTTTTTTTTCCTGCGGTTTCGAATCTATTTGCAGTGGCAAAAATTATGCCGAAAATAAATTTCAGCTTTGCAAAAGAAATTGTAAGTTTAACCCATTGATGATTTATATTAAAATTTGTTTGCGTCAGTATTAGTGGTCAGCGCAATTGTACTTGAAACGGCCATCAAGTCACTTGCCACGATTGCCAGTCTACCAAGCTTTTTTGTAGGCAAATCACAAATCAAATCAAAACAAAACAAAAGACCAAGCAAGCGAGGCAAGCGCTGCAACAGCAAATGAAATGCTCTGCAAGTTCAAACGCAAGCATGACGGCAAGTCCTACGTTTTCATGCTTCTTTCACTCTTAATTCACATTTTGTCTGTTGAGAAGCGAACATGCTTACTGTGAAAATGGCTGATTTCAATTCAGTTCCAGATTTTTATTGAACTAAACTTTTCGTTGTAATTTAAAATTTTAAGAATCATTATGCAACCAAAAAATTTCGGTCATATCTAGTTTCAGAGATAAAACAGCCGAAATGATTTTTCTGAAATATGTATTTAAAAATATTGTTTCAAAAAACTGTTATTATTTACAAAAACTGTAAATAATAACAGCATTAAACCAAATGCCATAAGACATAAAAGAAGCTGGCGTCAGTGTGCGCTTTTTTGCAGCGCTCCATTTTTTTTCTTAAGAAAATTGACGTTTTTGTTGTATATGTTTCGTTGGAGTTGAACAACGTTCACAGCGGACTAGAAGTCCCAAACAAACAAAGCTAAGCCATTGTGTTGTATCGTTCTGCTTTGTGCTATTGGTTGTGCTACTGACCTTTAGTCAGTATTGGAGTTGCTCCTTTTATAAGAGTCTTATAAGAGCAAAACTAAAAAATTTTGGAAAGAAATGTTTTACTCTGTTCTATAGGGAAATTAAAGAAAATACTTTGAACTATTGTGAATTGTACACCATTTCAAGGAAAAACAAAAATAATAAAAAATATTACCCACAAAAAAACGTCGAAGACTTTGTGACCGGCTTTTTTCGATTTTACCCAGAATGTGTTAGCTGTTTTTACATTCTGTGTAGAAAGTTTCTAGAATTTTTACATTAAGCAAAATAAAAGTGAGGTATGCCGTAATTTTTGTGACGATTCAGGGCGTTGACACACCCACTCATCTAATTGAGCTTGATTTTGAACCAGTAATAGCTTCTTATAAGCAGCATTCTTACACCAAATATTAGTATGACTGCTTGCATATGTTAGTAGATATTTTAGTTGTATGGAATATGACACGCCCACTAAAGCTATTTCATGCGCTTTCTATTTAAATATACCTTAAAGCAAGTAAACCACCTGCAGTAAATTTCATACCAAATGCCGTAATAGTTCACTTAAAATAACGCTTACAATTTTTTTTTTGTTTGTATGGGATGTGCCACGCCTACTCATTAAAGCGCATGTAATTTCATTAAAATTCAAGCCTTTTAGTAACTGACATTGCTACATTAAATTTTATGAAGATTACTCTCACTCACTCACAACTCTGAGTTGCCACGCCCACAGGTACTCTTGCGGCGACTTTTGCTTATGAGAGACCTTGTGACAAGTTTATCTGCCATATGAAATCTCTAACGACTACATCATAAGTTCTCTTACGTTTATAAATATTGTCGGCTGTGTCACGCCCTTGTACGAGATTTGCCAGTACTTTGACTTAACTTGTATTGATCAATTTCTCATTGTTAAAAAGTGCCACGCCAACTTTTCAATTGCTTCCAATTTTAGTACAATTGAAGATATGATCTTCATCCGCTTACTAGCTTTCAACGAATATCATAAGTAAATCGCTTTTGAGATATTGTCATATATTTAAGATGGTGCCACGCCTCTATCAGAGTAATCAAAACTTGAAACTTACCCAAAATGCGTTTTGTTGACATGTTTTATCAAAGTTTATATTGTCACCTTTAAAATAGATCCTACCATTTGCAAAAAGCATGCGCTTTGTGCAATCCTCTATTAATTTTCCCTAGTCTGACTGAGGAATAGCCTTCAGCTCTTTTAGCGAATTTGGTTTTATAGGTTTCAGCATGTTATTGAGAAGCTATTCCGTAAGCTGTTGGTTGGGCATATCCTGATCACCTGAGCATAAAATTGACAAATTGTTTTAATGTTTTTTCTGTGGCTTGAAGTCACAATGTAGTAGATGCCGATAGCTCTTTAAATAAACGATGCTTGAAGAGGAAATGTTTCTCAAAATATATTTTCTACGCATTAGATAGTGAAATTTTATTCTCTCAGAAGCAATATACAATTCAAACTTAAGGTCAGCATTTTAAATTTATAATGAATACGAGACGATAAAAAAAACTAACATCTTTTTTCTTATTTAAGAGGCGTGGCATCGCCCATTATCTAATAGAAACATACTTCCATACTTCCTTTTATATGTGTGCCAAGTCTCATTCATCTGCATTAATTAGTTGGTGAAATATGATGGATTTCAAGTTTTTCTTATGTGGGAGGCATTACGCATTCACACATTTTTTTTTCATGTTAAACTATGCTAAGAACCTTCCACAAACCATGTGAATCATCTGTACCCACATATTATCTATCTGCGTCACACAGTTGCTGCAACATAAAATATTTGTTTTTTCTCACATAAAAGGCGTAGCACCGACCTTCAAACAAACTTTATTAATAGTATGGCTTGGAAGCATTTGCTGTGACTTTAAAGCACTCTATAGAATGTGATATGAAAAAAAGGGGCGTAGCACCTCCTACATATGAAAAGGGCATAAAATGATGTAGTATAAAAATTTTTCACAAAAATTTACCTATTTGGTATGTAAAGTTTTGTTGACATAGTTATCCATTGTGCAGAAAGTTGGCGATTCGCCTCTCCCAAAACATAATATCTCTTATATGTGCTGGTTGGGCATCTAGTATATGTAGTATCCAACGCGTTGAATCGATTTTTTGATTAAAAAAGATAACGATTGTTGCATATTTACTTTCATTTCTATGAAATCTTTACAACTTTTTTGAGCTGCATAGCAATCTACTTATAGCGAGAGCAAGTGCAATTTATATAAAACTTTGCAGTGCGAGCATTCGGATTGTATATTTTCTCCTTTATTACTGGTCAAATTGAATTTGATAATTAAGATCTAAAGGGTTAAGTTTTTTAAGAAATTTATGCCAAGCAATTGCTGAAAAAATAAAATGAAAAGTAAGAAAAATAAACAAACAAACAAACCTGCAGCAGTATAGCAGGTGGTTGCTGTATTTTACAATTCATGTAATGTACAAAACTTTTTTGCGGCAATTAATTTACGCATAAAAAATTCTTTTCAATTAAACATCGAAAGGGTAACTTTGAAAACATTTGGTGTAATATAAAATAAAAAATATTTTACAACTTGGTCGTGGTGAGAGTGAAATTACTTGTAACATTTTGAAGCTGCTTTCCAGTGATCATAAAACGTTTTTAATTAAGCAGCAACTTTAGATGCATAACAAAGCAGACAAAAATTATGGTTTTTTTTTATAAAAAAAAAATTGTACCATGTCAAATAATATGCAACTGAAAATCAAATAATAATAAGAAAACCCAACTCAGTACAAAATTATTTTCAAAAATATTAAAAATCATCAGGAATAAGTCTCTTAAAAATTTAATATTTTAATTGAGTTTTTTTAAATATCTTAAAAAAAATTTTCATGTTCTTTTCGAAATTTTGTGATTTGTAAAAATGCCACACGACGTAAAAAAATTCAAAGTTATGCGAAAATTTTGAGTCTCCAGATCTATTTATCTAAACAAGAGAAATGTGCAGGGGAGGAGAGGGATGCAGTGGCCTTTCTGACGAAAGACGCCACCTATATATGTAAATATATGTATTATTTTTGCCTGCAAATACATGTTTTTCATAGACACTTCCTTAGATGAAAGCATACAAATTGAAAAACTGATACCCCTTTTATACAAAGAAATATAATATTTTTGTCTTTTAAACTTATCAGTTTTCATTTTTTCAAGATATCATATTTCTTTTTTTTTTTGTATCATATTTCAAGAAATACTTTGATCGTTTCAACATGCAATAATATTTTCCTATTGCGTTCAAAAACACTTAGCGGGCATACTATTTATATAAAAGATAATATAAACTTGTATACCAAAAAGGGTGTTTTTTCTTTAGAAATTCTTTTTGAAATATTATCATAATTTTTTCAAAAAAGGAAATCTTGTCTACAGAAATTGTCGGAATTAAATTTTTAATGGTTGCTAAAAGAAGATGAAGAAAATGTTTTTTTGGAAATCATCTCTTTTGCTTAAAATTAAGAAATCAGAGCCGGATGTTCAGATATAATCCTACATATGATATTACCATTTATAGAATTTGTTGTTCTTGTAAAGTGTCATCGAACTCTGATGATGATGGTGAACTTTGCTTGGGCACATACCCAATGCTTTGACTCATAATAAAGAGCAAAGATAATATCTCTTACAAGTGCCACTTTGGCCATCTTTAAATATATTTGTTCATAAATATCTTCAGTGGTGGATTTTATTTTGCATAAACTAAACCATTATTATCCAAATTTCAGTGAAAAATATTTAAAGAAAGAAACTCCCTAATATAAATATATGAAACAATATAAAATAAAATATTTTCTGTGATACTTTTACAAAAAGAAAAAACTCGACGTTGTTACATAATTTAAATTTCATTTAATTTTAAAATCAAAATAAACAAGCTGAAAAAAAATGCATTCAAATATACAATACAAGGATCATGTTTCAAAGAATAAAAATAAAATGTAAATCAATACTAAATATTTAGACTTCAACAAAAGAAATCGAATAGCGTTCCAATGTAAAATTTTAACATTTTTCTGATATGAAACTGAAAAAAAAGTCAATAAAATAATACCACAATAGAAACAGCAACTAAAATAAAGTTAGCAAAAAAAATAAAAATGCGATAGTCCTTTGTGTGCACAGCACACTTAGACGTAGACACATTAAATACATACAGAGAAAAATATGAGAGTTAAAGATATAGATAGATATGTACAAAATGGCATTTTATACTGTTACGGTTTTTCAGCTGTGTAAGTTCTTACTATAATCTAGTGTTATTTAATTGTAACACAAACTCTTTGCAAATGCATATTCCTAAATGACTAAAATATATAGTAACAGTGCGCGGCCAAGACTTAAACTTTAGATTTTTGTAATGCACTACAAAATGAAATGGAAATGTTTTCAAATAATATCACAAGTTACGTCGGACCTAAGAAATTTGGATTTGCATAAATAATCTAAAATAATCTTTTCGCAAAATCTTATAAGCTGTAACGACATCTTCTCCTTTCCACCATTCAATAATTAATGTATACCTTTGATAAGATAAAGAGCTTTAAGTAGGCTTAGTTAGAAAAAAAACTTTTGAGAATGAGCATTATTTAATCATAACAACCTAAATTTTTTGAAATAGATCTCAAACTATTTTGAAATTGTTAAAGTCTCATTTCACAAATTAAATCGGTTCCAAGTTATTCAGCCTTAATACATATGTTTTCGTCACTAAAAAATTTTGGACAGCAGAATGTAGATACTATGAATTAATTGTATTAATTGCTGAGTTCCTCTGTTTTATTGAAAATTTTTGATTAATTTATAATAAAATGTAATGAAAATCAAATGCTTGTTGAAAACTAAAAGTAACTCATACGACATGGTTAACAAAACATATTTGAATATTGAACAAACAGTTTTTTGTAATTGCTTAAGCAGTTTTTTTTAAAGTGTCCAGCAAAATAATAACGACCGCAACATTTTTCAAAATACTTCACCCCTCCTCCCTCACTTTATGAATACCATAAAGTACAAGTACAATAAGAGCAATAACTGTGGTCCATTAATACAACAGCGTACAGAACTCATGGAAAATCACTTGACCTAAATATATATACTATATTGTGGGCTAATAGCAAGTAGCAATAACAAAAACAACAATAACTAAACAACAATAATAAGCACAACTAAAAAGCAAAACATTTTGTGAAGCAAAGTAAAGAAAAAAAATTGACTTAGTCCAACAATGGACGCCTTCGCAACGAGCAAAAAAAATGTGACGTTAAAATGGAAGAAAGAAAAAACATGTGAGAATAAATGTAAAAAACAACATACGGATGTGATGAGAAAACCAACATATGAGGAATGAACTACCAGTAAAATATGGTGTGAGTAAGATGGGAAACGGAAATAACTGAAGACCAACACCAGTTCAATACTATAGTGATATGATGATTTTGAAATGATTCACTTGATGTAGTTTTTTGCCACTTTACTATTTGACATTGAAAAAAAATTTAGAAAAAAGAACAGATTTTTGTTTAACTTAAATTTCTTTAAGAGTTAAATATCGATAATAACAAACAAAGGAACATTTTTGAAACCGTTTAATGATAACATAGAAATTTGGAAATACTTTTCTTTTACGAATCGAAACTATTCGTTGAAACTCATTTTAAGTAATTATACCCTACACAGAGGGTATATTCACTTTGTCATTCCGTTTGTAACGCATAGAAGAGGGCGTGGCAGGTATGGAAAAGTATATATATTCTTGATCAGCGTCACCACCTGAGTCGATGTAGCTGTGTCCGTCTGTCTGTCTGTCTGTCTGTGTGTCTGTCTGTTGAAATCAGGTTTACGAGAAAACTTAGCAAGCTAACTCAATGAAATTTGGCACACAGGTCAAACCTCCTTGCAAGCATATAAAAATTTTCGAAATCGGTTCACGGCCACGCCTTCCGCCCATACTCTATGTAAATATACCCAAGTCCATTTTGAAAAAAAGTTGCTGCGATTTTGATGAAACTTGGTGATTTCGTAAAGATGAGAACAAAATTAAGATTCGGCTAGGTTTGAAGTTTGCAAAGGCTCTTAAAAGGGCGTGGCACAGCCCTAAATTTTAACTTTTATAACGCCATAGCTCGTAAACTTTTACATCTTGAATTGCGCATGAAGTGGGCGGAATCGTAAAAGTGGGCGTGTCACTTTTTAGTAATTGAAAATTTGAATTTCGTATAACTCCAAATTGGCACATACGATTTTCATAAAAATATTAGGGATGGTACCACTGAAAGCAGTCGTCAATATAAGTTTATTCAATATTCAGGAAAATTTTGTTGAAGGGCGTGGCACAGCCTACAATATTTATAAACGTTATAAAAAGATAACTAACAACGCAATAGCTATGAAATTTAATATAGCAGATATAATCGCTAAAGACACCTGTCTACTTGCAAAATTTTGGAACAATAGTTCCGGTGGGTGTGGCACCTCCCATATAAGCAAAATACGTTTAATGATATGGATAGTGTGCTATGAGAGTAATCTTCATAACATTTTCTGTAGAGGTGTTTATTACTATAAGCTTTGAAATTCAATGAAACTTGACAAGATTGCATCAGTGGGCGTGGCACCTCCCTCATTAACATAAAGTTGTAAGTGCTATTTTAACTATTGGTGCAATTGATCTGAAATTTGAAGTAAGTGGTTTACTGGTTATTAGGTACATATGAATCAAAAGCTTTTGAAATACCAGCAGTAGGCGTGGCACCTCCCATACAATTAAAATACCTTAAGTGGCATAACTATCGAAATATATGAGCAATCATACTGAAATATGGTGCAAGAAGTTTGTTTATGGAAGGCTACTTTTGGATCAAAATCTGACTGTATTGTACCAGTGGGTGTGTCACCGCCCTAAATTTGTGCTAAAATTTAGTTTGTGCATGTCAATCACGAATATCACTTATTGAAACAAAAGTGGGCGGAATTGGAGAAGTGGGAGTGACATATTTCGTGTTTTTATTTCTATTCTAATTTTTTCTTATTTCCCATATTCTTTTGAGATTTTCAGATTTTTCCAACACTTTTCAACATTTTTAAACCTTTTTACATTATTTTCGACTTATTCAACCTCCTCAACATTTTTTTAACATTTATTTAAAAAGTACTTTTAATGCAGTGTAGAGTATGTGAGTTTCGGCCCTGCCTAAGATGACACCTTTACTAGTTTTTAATATCAGACCTATACTTGAAGAAAAGTTTTTTTTTTTGACTAAATTTTTTTTTTTTGATACTATTTCTGCTTATAAAGATGTAAAGAGACATCACTCTTAAGCCAAATATTTTTTGCCAGGAAATATTCCTTCATCTACCTTTTTAAGAGAAATTTAACAAGAACGATACTAAAAGTCACCCAAATAGAAAGACAACATTTTGGCTATATTTCATATGAAATTAACTGTCCAAATTTGTAGAATTGTAGAATTATTTAAGCTTTCATGTTTTTAACTTTTTCTTTTACGTCTTTCAACCCACATTTTCCATTTCACGATCTATTTTTCGTGCGATTTAAATTTTTGAACTAATTTCGCTTTAATTTGGTCAAATTGACTTTAAGACTTTTTTCATATAACACACAATTATCCTTAACCCGTATTCGCGATAGTTTTATATAAAATATTCTTATGGCGTGTTACAGCCCCTGATTGCCTTTTTAATAACATCTTTATTGAGCTTTCAAAGAAAGGCTGAAAGTGACCATTAAACGTAGAATTAAATTCGGTTAAATGTTCTCAAAAAATGTTTTTCGCAAAATTTTAGCATAGAGTGGGACTACACTCTAAGAAGGTCATGGTGACTGTTTGGTGAACTTCTGAAGGCATCGTTCACTATTTTTTTTTTTTGAATTCTAGCGAAACGATAACTGTGGAGTCCTACTCTGTACAATTGGACGAAATGCACGCGAAATTGCATTAAAAACAGCCCTCTCTGGTGAATAGAAATGAACCAATTCTGTAACCCGACCGCATGTAACCCGTTTGACCGTTCATAAATCACAGGAGTTGCAGTATGAAGTTTTGGCTCAGCCTCTGAATTCTCCATACCTGTCAAAAACAGATTATCATATTTTCCGGAGTCTGGGAATCCAGTTACAAAAACAACGCTTCTCTAACCAAAACGCTGTAATTGTTTCCGATAACAGCTCGGCAAAATTCCGATTACTGAATAAAATTAAACATTTTTCATAAAATTTTATTAGTTTTTTTTCGACGGATATTATTAATTAATTGAACATTATTTTGATCGAATTGTATAGTCTAGCAGAAACCGATATTAATGTGAAATTTCAAAAATCATTCAATGCTTTTTAACAAACATGACAGAGACAACAAATGGAACAATTAAACCTGGTAATTGGTTTCGGCTATTGCCATACATAGACTTATTCACATTCATAAGTATATAGCCTCATCAGACCAGTTTTTGGTTAATGTGTTCATTTTTCATAAAGTTCGTTCTTATACATAAAAACCATACAAAATAATAATTTTATTAGGAAATTAATATGTAAAAATATATGTTAAGGTCAATTGAATTCCTCAGAATATGCGAAGTGTTTGCTATTTAAATTTGCAAAATCCGTGCAGTCAGCGCCAGTTTATTTATTTATCGTTCTTATCGTTATTCCAGAGATACTCATAACATCTCCTGCTGAGTTCTGATTGCCTTATTTTGAGGTTTATTAAACGGGCTACCACCTATTATTTTTTTAGTAACGCAGTCAGTAGGGTGGGGTGTGACACACCCCAGCGTTGTTTGCCTATGTGCTTGTATTTCAATGTGTTACGTTCAACTAAGCTGTGCCAGTTATAGGATGTTTTTCTCTTCATTAGGCTCGTCAATGGCTGTGATATAGCTTTCAATAGGGACTGCACTCAATAAGGATGTCTGAAATATTTTGAACTGTGTTTTTTTCATTACAACCATAGAAATCATCATGTACCGCCATACAAATGAATAAGGTTTACAAATCATTCAATTATTCTATCTATATTCGCGCTTCGTAAATTTTATGATCCAATTAACCGACCAACACAAAATTTCTAAAATTAACAGATTTTTTTTTTTTTGTGATAAACCACGAACACGTGATGCACACCAAGTCAGTATCGAACGAGTTTTTTGTTAAACAGTATGCAAAAATTGGGTTCATCGAATTAAAGTTATCCAACGTATTTCGATATAAAAAATATAGTTTACCATTCATTTTTTAGTTTTATTACATTTTTGCATTTTATTATACTTAATGAAAGGCCATTTATTCATAGATATGGCCTCACCAGACCAGTTTTGGTTAATTTAGAACTTGAACTGAACTTCCAATCGTCATAAAATTTTTTTTCCCACACAATTGTACACCTAAAGCAAAATTGCTCTGAACTATTAATTCTTTGTCTGAAGCACTTTTAACAAAAAAATTTTCTCTGAAGCTTCTTTCCGTGCTATTATTTTTATTAGTCGAAACTAATAATTTTTCTTTCAGTGCATTTATTTCTTTCTTAAACTCTTACAAGTAATAAACCAAAAAAAGCCTAATCATTGAATCCGTAAGCTTACCAGTTTCCAAATGCATACAAAAACAACGCTAAGTGCTTTGTTGTACTAAAAAAAAAATTAAAAAAATTGCTTGGGTAAATATATTTTGAAGAAAAATTTATTTATTTGTCATGCTCCTCAATAAAAGTAACTAAGAAAGAAATGGGTAGTCGTTCAGAAGTTCATTATATTCATAGTTTCTTCTTTCATTTTGCAAATTTTTTATATGCGATTATAGAGGGAGCGCGATTCGCCCCAAAAGTGCACTATTTTCATAAAACATAGAATAATATACAAAATAATATAATAAATAACATGAAAACTTATAGATAACTATAGTACTTAAATAGTGGGACCATTCACTTTTTTATTATATTTTCGATGAATTTTACATTTTTCATTCTTTAAAATAAGAAACTATATCGTTTTTATAAGAAACTGAACAATTACAAACAAAGGCAAGCAAAGTGCTACATTGCAAGAGCACGAGCTCAAATCGTTTATTGCGCATAGTATATGAGGTATTCGTTGCTGCGCAATAACTTTCGTTGCATAACCGTAGCATTCGCTGCTTAGCAATAACATTCGTTGCATAGAAATAGAAACGAATGATTGAGCTTTAAGTGCTTGTCTTCCGTGTATGTTCAAAGAAAGCAGAGACAAGCAATGGCAACCAAATTAAAAGGCAATGAACTGCAGCATTCAATTCATATGTTGGCGAATGAAAACCCGGCAATAGCATTGAATAAATGAATCATAAATTAAAACGAGCCACTCATTGCACATCTCTGGTTTGAAATAAAAATTCAAACGCTTTAATTTTTTTTAACATAAAATTGACATATCGATCTCTTTGAAACTTATCAACTAACAGACAGTCTATTAAATATTGTGAATAAAAAAAATACAAAATTCACCAAAGCGTCGCAAAATGCTCAAGAGAAGATGTTTCGGAAATTGCGACAAGAAGTTCAAGTAAAAGGGAAATGACTGCGCAAAATGGTATTTTATGTATATATTTTTTATTCTGTAGTGACTGTGTAAAGAACTAAATAAAAAGGAAAAGAAATAAGAAACCACTACAGTGATAGCTTTTGTCGTTAAGATGATTTCTTTCAAATGCCTAGGAATAATTTTTTTTCCCATGATTTCTTTTTGTATGAAATTAAATAAAGTTTTTTAATGGACTCAAAAATTTATTGTTGTAAAATATGAAATGTGGCAACAGCAACATATCGACAGAAATAAAATATGAAAAAAGCACAAGAAAAAATGTTTATTGTGTTGTACCAGTTGTGTCCTTGTCGTATATGAACATTATGATGATTATGATAATAATTCCATTTCATTTCACGAACAGAAGTTCCATGAGCAAAAATTTTTTCCTTTCGTAATGAAGTGGATGATGATCGTTTATAAGTTTTCGTTGTGCTGCATTTTGGTAATATCACTTTATTTAATTTCGATTTATGTTACAAAGAAATCTATTACAATTTGACATTAAATCTTATTTTGTGTGATTTAATGTAATTTCCGACTATATTGACCTTTTAATCTTAAAATATGTTTCCTAATGGGAACATTAAACTTTTACTTTTGTTGAGACTTTGATGTATTACACTCCTTTTGGGAATCAAAGTTTTTTGTGTTTCTTTCTCTTTCTCTTAGTTTTTTTTTTTTTGCATCACACAAGCACACAAAACTTTAAACATATGCTGTTAATAAAGTTTAACAATAGTGAAATAAAAAGTGAATCTTTCTTTTACTTAAGAGTTTAGGCAATAGTGGTTTGTGCTAAAGTGTTATGGTTTGAATTTATTATTCTGTTTTATGTTGGATTAATAAAATTTAAGGTTGATATAAAATTTGCTCAAAAATGTTCAAAATTGAAAGAATGATTTTAATTCATAAAAATGTTTCTGAAATCTTATGTTAAAAATTCAAGTATTGTGGCTCGTGAGAGGTTTTATTTTGTTCGGACTCTGGGCCACATGCATTTGTGATTTAACATATTTTCTCGACCCAGATTCTTAAAATTTATCCATTTCGAGACAATCTTAAGGAAAAATGATTTTTCAATTCGGTACCTATGTATCTATTTATCAAATTTATTTTGAAAATTGCTTTGATAAGGAAATGAAATAGAAATCTATTAATTGAAGTGAGCAAGGAAAACATTGTTGTACAAGAAAAGCATGAGGAGAGATTATGTGAATCTCCAATTTCCTGAGTTCTCGATCCAAACGCATCATCTAGCAGGTTAATAAAAGTGTATTAAGTCCTTCTCGATAGCCGAAGATTGTGGTAAAGTCAAAGACACTCTCATTTGACTCCCTGGAAAACTTATGACTTCTGCCTAAAAACATTTTTCACTATCTTACCTAATTTACAAGATATTGGCCTAGTGAAGTGTTAGACCTTTCGGATGTAACTGGATTTTTGAATGCTTTCAAACATTTATTTTTTGTATACAAAAAACCAATCTTAGCCTATAAACTCATAACAACATAAGACACTGTGAGTCAAGATTTGTAACTCCCGAACGTTCTTATCTACAGCAGTAAGAATACACACAGAAAAATTCAGCATTTATACTTTGACGTATGTCTAGCAGGCGCAGGCTCTATTTCTACAAGTAATTTATGTTGCGTTTGGTACTCAATTAACTGTAGATATAACAACGGCGAGAATCAACGCGCGTCATTTCTTTTTGTACCTTTCAAGCACAATTTCTATTAAATCTTTAAAGAAATGGCATCTCATCATCGTTAGATCTTGTGCCGAGCTGAGAATTTTATTAGTCGCTTATGATTTTAGAAGCTCAGCCAGTCATATGATAAAATAATGGCTAAAACCAACTCAATGAGCTCATCAAACATTTTGCACAATTTGGTTTTGTATTAATATTGAATTTCTCTGTCAGGACTGTTTTTGTATCTTGAACTTTTCCCGTCGTATGCTTGGATGATAAAATCACGCTTGATTTTTCTCCTTTTGTCTTAGGAATTCAATATTGCCAGTTTTATAATAAGGAAGAAATTATAGATATCAAGTATTCATTCAGAGTCCATATACAAACAGACCACTTTTAATTTCGTACATGAACACTTACTTATCGGAGATTATCTGCTTCTTTCTCCACAGTAAATCTGGCAATGCAGCGGTAAGGAGTTTGAAACATCACAAATTAAGAAGAATCGAATGCCACATTTATACGGCTAAGATGGTTCATACTATGATAATTTAGTATTTCCTCTAAATGGAAACGCTTATTTTATTCCAAATTTTCATTCAACATTCAAAAAAATAGAAATCCAAAATAATATATATGATAAAAAAAAAAAATTAAAATCTTATTTAAAGATATCTTTTAATCGAAAAGAATAGCGATAACTTTTGATCGAAAAAAATAAAAAAACAAGTGTTTCTGATCGGAGAGGAAAGAAATCCAAAATAAAGATTAATTTAGATTTTATATTTACGCTTTAATCATCTTCTTCGTTGTGATTTTTCTGACTTTAATTATTGAAAATTACGACTATTTGCTGTCCCTGCCTCGAACATTTTAATGAAACACAAAATCATTTGACTCAAAAATTTGTGCACGTTAACTATCGATGAATTTATAGACATCATTAATAAAAGTCCATTATTGATACGAATCATACGAAAGTTAGATTTATATTTGCTATGAATTGAAGGAAAGATCGACAGAGAATGATTTTTTTATTCTGGTAACGAAAAATTTCTTACTAAGAGGGTTATAGTGACAAGCTTCTATTAGCGTTTCTATTCACGGAGCCACATCCTTGTAGGGTCGAAAAAATCGTTCATGGCTTATGTATAATGATAAAAATAATAAATTAAAATTGTTTGTTAGGTATGACAGCCAATCAACTGGACCAAATACTATGCTTTTATCAAAACTTAACTGGTCAAAAATCTTGACATGGAGATAAAAATTCACAAAATTCAAAATGAAAATGAGCTTATGAACAAAACGACGATGCCCAGTCGCTGACTTGATCTCTGCATGATCACAATTGAAGTAAATTTCTACATTGGCTAAATTGCTTTGATGTACGTGGTGATATAACTTGACTTTCCAACTAAAGTCTGCCCCATGTGCCATTTATTTTGAATCACTTGCTTCATCACATAAATACAACATCACACTTTAACTATTCATTTGTTTGTCATTGGTACAAAAAAAGGGAGCGAACGACGGAACAATAAATAAAAGAGGAGTGTCGTTTAGGGTGATCATTAATTTCTTGATATAATAATAAGAAATGTAATATTTTGATGGTCGCAAACTTTGATAGCACTATTCTATTGATTACTGTCTTTAGTCACCATTCTTAAATATTAAGATTGTTACTTTAGTTTTAAAATTATCTGTTAACAATTAAATGATAGAGTGGCAATAACTTATAGCATGTACATATATCAATCATTAAAATTTGTGAATATTTTCCATTTCATGAGTACACTTCGCATTGTTCTCAAAAAGTTTCAAATAAACCGCCCACTCTACTGCGTATTGCATTTCAACTCCACGTTGGTTGCGTTGGGTCACCGTAAGAAATATCATTGCTGTGGGTGCTAAACCGCACTTAAGTTGCCAACACAAATACAGACATACATTCAAACAGAAACACAGCCATAGAACCTTAGATCTACGAGAATAGTCAATTCAGCACTAAAATATGCAGTGAATTGCGAGTGTATTACAAAACGGAATTCATTAAATTCCGAAAATTACACACATAGGCACACACTAACTCATTTGGACACTCACACACGCACACACGCATGTACAGCAAAACCTTCCTCTAACAGAACCGAATTAAGAAGTGAATATAAAACACCAGTACGTAAATATAGCGTTGGGGCCAACAAACTATTGACTCTAATGATGCTTTGTAGCTTTGTAAATGCCGCGATGCATGAAATTCACGTTTATGTCATCGTCGGTTCTTTTCATTTGTGTAAATATTTTGTTCGCTCGCTGTGGCAACACTGGGCGCACACAAAATTAAAAATGGAACAGCATGAACTACGCGGGTTTGAGCTACAACTTAAGCTGAGCATGTCGTTGTACTTTACATACCGCAACACAGTAAAACACAGCGATAGAAACTTTGGTGACATATGAGTAGTCTGCAACTTACCCAATTGGAATTTGGTAATACAAGAATAACTTTGTTTGATATGAGTAGCCATAAATGTCGTGATGAAAGAATTTTAGCTCAAAATTAAGAAGCGGACAAGGTCATTAATCATTAGCGATTGCGGTAAAGGTCGTGTAGATTTCTTCAGCTTAAATTGGGAAAAATGTCACCTAAAGAGCAGCACAACCGCTATGCTCAAATTAGTGAACAAAAGAAAAAATGTCCTAACTTTTAATCAGTCGCCAACTTCTATTCCGTTTGGCTCTGATTCAGCAGTACTTTGAGAACATTTAAGCTTCTTATGTCCTTCTCCATAAATCAGTGAATGTGAAATTTGAATTTTGGGATTTTTGAAGATGGATTTTTGAGAGGCGTTGCCGAGCATTCAACAGAATGGCTTTTTAGGACGTCAATAAGTTATAAAAAGTTTTTTTTGATTCGAAAATATGATTGTTTTTATTGCTTTTATAGACTCTTAATTGCTTTTATAGACTATTCTTTTTAAGAGTGCTATAAGTAAGAGCATCACTTGTTTGTTCCACGAACTGACGCAGATTATTCAACATATAACCGTATTGTCATTGCTTCCAAATGCATGCATTAT
The DNA here is from genome assembly GCA_963680825.1 of Meiosimyza decipiens. NCBI lineage: Eukaryota > Metazoa > Arthropoda > Insecta > Diptera > Lauxaniidae > Meiosimyza > Meiosimyza decipiens. The sequence goes on along the minus strand of OY804261.1, from coordinate 56,468,127 downwards.
TTTAGAAGTATACACATAAAAAAACACACCTGCTATTCCTAGTTCGCCCACTTTCAATTGATCATTAAAATGCGACAATGTCAAATTAAAATGTTTCATTGAAATGGTGTCTCATATAACTATAACATTGATATATTAAAGTATAAAAAGAATCGTATCCTAATGGGTAAATGTTGCACACATTTGCAAACCGAGCAATACAGACGGCTACAAGCTAACAAATACTTGTACAATGAGAGTTAAACTTGCCGTTGTAGCATTTCCTTGTAATTACGTGATGAGCATACTTTTGTGGTTTGCTTGCTAAGCCAAAAAACAAAACAAAAAAAAAAAAAAACGCTTCGCAAACGCAAACGTTAAAAATTTAAATCATTTTTTTATCAATTTTTTTATATGTTTCTTTTTTCTAATTTTTTCCAGACATTTTCATTTTCTGCACGGAACATGTTCGGCTCTTCTTTTAATAAAAAATATTTTTATTTTTTAACGTTTATCATTTTCAAACTCATTTCAAGCTGCGTGTTCTACTCTACCACATGCACATCAGCAATAAGCTTAGGTAGATGTGTATGTGTATGTGTGTGTGTTCGTGTGTTTGCTCTGTCAATGAAGGGTGTTAAAAATAATCCTCTTAAAATTTGCTGACCCAAGCAAATGAATAAAATGAAAAAATAGAAAAATTCCATAGAAGACAATTAAGTCATAAATTAGCGTCAATTAGTTTTCTAACATTCAGAATATGCAGGTCGTGCACAGTGAAGATTTTCGCACTTGGAGTGTTTTGAAAATAATGGAAATTCCTTAACAGAATTTTTCAAATCTGGCATTAATTTTTTATTTTTAAAAATATTTTTTGAGAAATGTAATGATTTTAATATTTATTGAAAAACTATTAAAATCAATAGGCATTGGGACTTAACTGCAAATGTCTTCTAAATGGTTAGAGCGATTGATTAATCATATGAGACCTTTTTTGTAGAGCTTTCAATTTCCTATAGAAACAATTGAAGCTCATTTGACAATAATTATTTTTTAGTAAGTTACAAAACTCAAATCAAAAAATAATTTCCCTTAAAATACTTTAATCTTTGACCTTGAATATCTTTCAAATGATAAGATAAATGAAAAAAGTGTTTGAAATCATTTTTGCAGAGCGTTTAATTTCCTATAAATATTGACAATGCAACTGGTTTAACAATCTATTGGTAATAAGATATGACCATTTTTATATGAGAAAAAATTAAAAATGGAAAACTATGATGAGCATAATCTTCCCGTTAATATTAAAAGCTCAGATTTGGTAAGTACTTCCTAGAGGTACCTAGTAACTAGTTTCCGTGTGTCGGATTAAAAAAAAAACATTTGATTTATTTGACCCACCCTAATATACATATACGTATTATATTCATGATAAGCATCACCACCTGTGTAGATTTAACCTTGTCCGTCTGTCTGTCTGTGAAACTCATAAATACGGGAAAACCAAGTAAGATATCCAATAAAATTTGGTACACAGGCTGCACCTTCAAACGAGCTTCTTGGGGTTGAAAATGAGTAAAATTGGCTCAAGCGCACACCTACCGAACATGCAAGTTAAAACCAAATCTATCAAAAATACTAGTGCAAACATATGCAAGTCCTAGAAGAAAGTTTGGTAAATTTCGACGAGAGGGCGTGGCACTTTCTATCGAAACGGAAACTTTAAATGCTATACTGGGGGAATTATTTAAATTAAAAGTTCACACAAAAAGTAGCAATGATTAGGAAGAGCTCTTGACAAGAACAAGATGAATTAAAAAAAGAGGGCGTGGCACACTCCATAGTACAAAAACTTTAAGTTCCTGCACTGAGATAATTATTTATAGCAATAACACCAAATTTCACACAAATATACGAATACGCGGTCTATCATAAGACAAGTAGTTGACGAATATTAAAAAAGAGGCGTGACAACACTCATACAAGCATAATTTCTACAACATTAAGCAGATAACTATTTAAGTAAATGTTAACAAATTCAATGTGGTTACGTTTAGCCAATCTAGTGGAAGTAATACCCTTTTAATAAGAATTTATGACATAGGCTCACTTTTCCTGTCAGAGGTACTCACATAGATTTTTCATCAGTATTTTTCAAACTGTAACGCTCTATATCTGCATTAATTTGTATATCATCTTTGCAGAATCCATTGCAAAAAATCAAAAAATTTAATAACATTTTCTCAAGCAGTTGGAACTGTGCCCTTTTCAAATGCTTCAGTTTATGTGTACAAAACATATAGTTTTGACTATGAAACATTTTAATATTTTTATTCAGCCATTTCACTCAGTTATCTTATGTTATTATTTACATAGTATAAATAAGTCACTGTTGACGTCATATGTATAAAATGTCCTTGTTAGCAATGCAAAAGCAAGGAACTTACGTCCGTAGCGAAAAAAAAGCAACAAAAATAAAAACACAGAAACTACAAAGAGCCATATTAATTTCTTCATATGCGCGCGTATATATCCCTAAAAATGTCAACGCAAAAAACAATAAACGAACATGAAAATTCCAAATAGAAACCGGGTTGACATTTCCCAGTCAATTCAAGGCGGGGGAAACCATGGAATTTGCAGATGTGCTTATGTGTATGAGAAAATAAACAACACATAGAAACAAGAAATATGCAGCTCAGACAGACAGATACACAGACAGACAGACAGGCGAATAGACAGAAAAAGAAATAGTTAGATGTATACAAATATAACATGGATCATGGAAATGTCAGTGGATGGAAAAGAGCGTGGACGCTTGGCGAACATAAAGCAATTGCAAGTATGAAGAAACCGTGATGAAATAGAAAAGATTAAAGTTCGTGACACAATAAGCAAGTTATGTATGTAGTAGTAAAAAATGAATGTAAGACAAAAAAAAAGTGAAAAATATTAAACACGTAACAAAGCGACACAATCCTCAGAAATAAAATGCTAAGAAAATATTGAGTTTACTAACTCTTCTACAAAAAATCAAAACATAAAAAATTCGGAAGGGAAATATCATCTAACCCACTAAATCAGAAATGAAATATTTGTATTCGAATATCTCAAATTCCGTTTTTGCGCCCACTCTATGGTAATTAAAACAGGCCTTAAGATTTCTACTACAAGAATTGGTGTTCATATAGTAAATGAATAAGTTGATGTTTCAAAAAGAGTTTTTACTGAAGAAAATTTAATTCACATGATATCAAGTTTGAGAAAAAAAGAAAAACAAAATAACATTTTTCAAGTTTTCTGCTTAAATTCAATACACAGTTGGTAGGAGCTTTTCCAAATCATAATTTCTGTCATTTTTAAGTGGTCATATTTTTATCCCCGCAAAGATTTGCTGAAAATTTGTAAAAAAAAAGAAGCTTCAAGTACATGTATGTACACATGTCTTTAAAAATTTCGTTACTAATTTCACAAATTGTTGGATGTCAAAGTAAACATTATGACATGACATCACAGTAGGATGAAAAATGTGTCAACATTGGCAGTCGAAGCAATGTGTGAATACTTTGGTAAATCCAAAAATTGTTTTACTGCGTATCGATGATAATAAATTGCATGGTATTTTCAATGCTTTACGCTAGGGCTATGTCTCATCATCTTTAACAGAAACATCAGCATAAAGCACAGCGGGAATTTCTAAACTTGCTTTTTGCAGACAAACTTATTTACTGCATGAATGTCGTTGAGACAAGCTACTAAAATAGTTGAAATTTCATGTAACTAATCTTGTGTCACTTATGTCCTGTATGGCAAGCAATATAATACAATTACATTAAGGATTACAATCCCGTAGCACTTTTCGGAGTTCGAAGTTTGTGACAGGGATTTAATCAATCTTCAAATTCTGGGATTGTTGATTTTAAAGTTGTTGAACTTAAACTGAAAAAAGAGCAACTAAGAAATTTTCAAGGAACTATTGCTACGGATTTCAACTTTTGGTGTTTGCGTGGTATTTTTTAAGACACAAAAGTTTTTCAAATGGTGTTACAAATTTAAAGGAACCAAGACATCATTTTCAGGCAAAAGCGTATTACAAACAGCACACCACCAAAAAATACCGTTCTCATTTTGACCTGTTGATTGAAGAGTTTACAACTCATACAATTGACCTCTTTCAAAATACATTGCATTCAAGCGAATCAATAAAACAAGCATCTTTTCTCAATCCTGTTCAAAAAATCGATTTGGTTCAACTATGCGATTACTTGATATTGGATCTATAAAGGTTCCTTTAGAATTTCGTAATATCAACCTCATGTCTTCTTTAATAGAATAATTTTTGCTCAGACAACATGGTTATAAGTAGATTGCCATAGCTTCCAGACGTCCAAATATGGAAAACATATACCCACCCATAATATACATAAGTACACATATATATTTAATGTCAATGGTCTGGTATTTGTCATTACTTTGCGGTCTTTAACTTTTGTACCACCAACGAAGAGCCTATGACATTACATTTTCCAATGAGTTATGTTATAAAACTTAATTTAATCTGTCGTCAATGAGTTGGGATGTGACGAACGCCACATGATTAAAAACAGAGACAGCTTTCTTCTCACAAGAACATTGGCCATAGAGCACTCAATAGCTGAAAAGAAAACATCCTTCAACTGGCACGGTAAGCACGTTGAGGTGAGCTTAACCTATAGAAGAAGAAGCACGAAAGTAAACGTAGTTGGGGTATACCACACCCCACCTCATTGGCCACGTTACAAAAAAGCTGTGTCAAAGAATTGGTGGAAGCTCTGAGAACACTTCCGAGGAACTACAAGATTGTAGTACTGCAAAAAATAAGTTTATATTATGTAACACCTTTCGATATATTCTTTTACAGTTTCTGATCAGGCAAAAAATGTTCCATTACAGTGAGCCTTAAAAGCGAGGTATATTTTGATTGTGTTTAAAACATAATATTAATTTGATTGTTGGTTTTTGCTCTCAAAATGTTTCCGATGGTTTTTTTTTTGAAAAGTGGCCACTGTCAGAGATTGTTTTTTTTATTTTTATTTTTTCAAAAGATGTACGTCAATCATATTCATGACGAAAATTCCGGAAGCAACAAAATTTTGAGGTGCCAAGTATACTTAAAATTTAGATTTAATGTTAAAAACTCTTTCACAAGAATTTTAATAAAAATTTTGTGTCCGCGCCGTTTTTATCCTTTTTGTAACATTGCATTAACAGCAATGATCATAGTAAATTCTTTAAAATATGATTTTGTTTTGGCCTAATGTTCATTTTGTTTCGAAAGTTTTGTGATATTTTTTTGTCATTTTTGTTATGGTATGGGGCTTTGCATTATGAACGATAATCCAAGTGAAGAACTGCCAAAAATAAGCAATTAGTTTTGAAAATTTCCCCCGCAAATTTATTCGTTTGTTCATTGGGCACAGTCGTCACCTATACGTCATGTATCAAATATTTAAAATAAATGGTATTTCTCTTTATTTTTGCTCACAAACAAACAAATGGTGAGTGTGTGCGTGATGTTAAATAAATCGAGCTAGAGAATTTTAATTGATATCGATCAATTTAAACATAAAAGATAGACTTTAATTGCTACTCGCATTACAAAAAAAAACCCCATCTATTTAATTTGTCATCGCTGGAATGTAATTTCCATTTTAATATCGATTTGTCATTTGATATTGACAATCTTTATTTAATGTTTAGGCTCTATGTTGTTTTGCCTGCATTTTGTATTTGTTAACATATGTTTCCGCTGTTGTCTTGACAAACTTGAGAAGTCATGATAGGATTGCTCGCACCCTTTCTTATCCTTTTGCTTCATACTGGGCTTTTAGAGGTCAACATAGAATAGTCAGTAAGCCATGTTGAAACTTTTACGAGCATACACATACATATGTCTAAACTTTGAACTTTTGTCGACTCCTTTGACCTGTTGCTGACTTAATGTCTGCTTTTTTTTGCTATTTCCGAAGCTTTTGTTTCGTGCTGTTGCTGCTGTTGCTGCTTTTCACTTTTGTTATGTGACTTTCGTAAAATTTGTATTTATGCATCTTTCGTATCCTTTTTCCTTTGTCTCTAACATGAAAACTGATTAAATGTTAAAAACTTATCGCATGAATTTGCTACTCACACATACATGCAAACATAGGTGCGTATGCACATGATTGCCAACTTTTAAGGCAAATGCTCGTGGATTAGGCTTAGCGTGTTGTAGGAATGCAAGAAATATTTCAGTAAATACACCTGATACTCAAGTGTACTATGTGCTTTTAATGTCTGTTTTTTAGTGTAACTAGCAAGATTTCAAGATAAAGAATGCTTTAAAAATACAAAATATCCCTTTAGCTTACGAAAAAATATTGAAAACCAATATTGACAATCTCTAACTGACCCAAAAAAATTCAACAAGTTTCAATAGAAATAAAGAAAATTAAGAAGAATCAGAATATAATCATGCGCACGATCATAAACATCGCCTTGGCAATTGAAAACGTATGCTGGGACAGCTGTCATTTATTGGCATTTGTTGTATCTGCTTGAACCTATGCAAAATCTAATCAGCAGATGGCTTTGTTTTTTTTTGTAAAAATCATGCCAACTCACACTTTTTTATTGTATTTGTAAGTATTAATGTATTAGTGTAGTATAGTAGAATGTTAACTGCGGTGAGTGATTTATTTAGGGATTAGCTTACAGGCGTAGCCATAGGATGTGTTTTTTGCCTTCTATTGCGTCTTTTAATGCCTCAATAACTTTCCAGCCTCAAGGGTATTTGTTTCATGTTGTTACAATAATTTATCTACACAATTGTACAACGTCAAATCATTAGATGACTAAGCATATTTGCCCCACATTAGTATTTATTTTGAGAAAAGAAAACTTACAAACGGAATATTATTTTGTTCTGGCAACAAGTGATATAAGAAAAATTAAGATATAGGTTAGACATTCTATGATATTGCTTGAAATTGTTAATTTTAAATTAAAAAAAATTAATGATGAGATTAGTTTCTTTACTTGGGAAAATACAGTGCTTGCATTTTCGGTATGAAGTCTGCTCTTAATGTTCGAATTCGCATATCTAATTTCATTCTCCCATGAAATTTACTTTGTTGCAACTAACGAAGTTTTGCGTCCAACTTTCGATATATCTATACACATAAGCTAAAGCACCTGGCTTATTATTTTAATAAAATAAATAAAAAAGCCATAAATATGTGTTTCAATGTAAATCCACCTCTAGCGATTGCAGCTTCAGTTAAAGCCATGCCGGTCAAATAAAAAACTTAAATGAAAAAATCAGCAGCATCACTGGTTTTTTTTTTAGAAAAATCTTCAAACAGAGGAACAGTAAAATTTGAAATCCTTTCAATAGTATTTTTTTTTGTGTTTTAACAAACACTGTAAGAAATTTGGCTCCAAATGCTTTGAATGACAACGCCAAGTTTATAAAATACTTTAAAAATACAAATACTGCAGCTTTCGCTTAGAGTTTGATTTTGTTTCTTATGACATGGGCGAGCGGTGCTCAAAATACACCCAACTAAGTAAAGTACTCTTTAAAGTTTCTTGAACACAAAAACTATCACATCATTTGGATGTTCTAGACGTTCATATTTATTGATATAATTCTAAGTATCTCCATGAGTAGGCACTTGATGACGACCAAAAGCAGCATGAGTTTCAATATTTAATAACCACAAAGTTTCTATTTAAGCTTATATTAAAAATATGTATCACTACTTTTTACAAAAATATTGCATTTTCCTATTGATATAAGATGAGACCTACTATTGGATGATCCTATACTATTTAAAAATCAATCTCATAAGCTTTCAAATGGTTTTCCCATATTTACAAATGGGGAAGAGATGGTGCTTACCTTAAGTGCGTTAAATGAAAGTAAGGCCCCATTCTCTAGATTTCTATGAAACATATACCGGATGAATATTATTCTTTTATATATAATATTTTCTTACATCATTTCCTATATTATTTTCATTAAAACTACTTAATCTCAGCGCCTTCAGAAATGCACGTAAATTAACAAAACCAATTTTTTTAACAAATTTCACCACATATATATGTATATACATATATATGTATATATATATGTATATACTTATATATATATATACATATGTATAATATATAAGACTTACTTTGGGAAAAAAATTTAGATACCAAATTCAGTGTCAAAAAATAAATTATTTAAATAAATTGTAGAAATTAGTTTTAGAAACCATTTTTTTCAATAATGAAGGGTTTTCAAATTAGAAGTATTTTTGAAAATTTTACATGAAAGGCATGAATTGTGTGAAATCATTATATATTTTTGCTGAAAATTAAAGTATAATACTTATTGTGGTTAACAATGCAAAAGAATCACTTCAAGTGTTAGCTTGGTAAAGATGTCAACCTTTCATAAAGTTCAAATTTTGAATAACCTTTTCGCATAATGATTTTTCAATTGGTGATATTGGCACGATGATATTGTCTTTGAGTTGTTGAATAGTTTGAAGAACATCCGCATAAGCTTTACTCTTAAAGAAACCTCATTAGAAGAAATTCAATGGTGTTTAATCGCATGACCTTGGTTGCCAATTCACCTATGTTCTTCGAAAAATTATTCCATGATTAAAATTCTCTCTCGTTTTTAAAACATTCTTTCAGCTTCTAAATAATTTTCGTCATATAGAAAATAAGTTTGAATAATGAAAACACGTTGCTCAATCGTGTAGCGATTCATTTTAGTTAACCGGAATACATTTACTTCATACCTGAAAAAATACCTGTGCAATCTAGTATCTAGGCATCATCTCATAAAAGTACTTCAAAATCGAGGATTCTGGATCTTGCATAATATTTCAAAGTAAATAAATAGTTTCTATCGAAAATGTGTCATAGATAAAAAATATCTAAAGAATAACATATTTTCATTCGAACGAAGTATGGTATCAAAATTATCGTACATGTCTGCAGCGTCAATAAGAAAAAATACGTTCTTTTGAACCCAAATATATTCCCAAAACTAAAAAAGATAACAGAAAAAATTTATGACACCAATTTCTATTTGAAAAAAAAAATAAAAATTTGTAACAATTTTTGTGTTATTTAACTTATTTCCGAGTAGTCAGCAGTTTCAGCAAATTGCTCTGTGTGGCATCAGCAGCATTCGAAACAACTGCAAAAACAACAATGTATCAAACTATGTTGATGCAACAAATTCCTCTTTCTTCTGCACGTGCAATTTGCCAACATTTTATATGCATTTTAACTGCATTCATTTAATTTCACGGACGAATGAATTAACGAAATTAGTTGTGACTCGCGCCGCCGCATTGCGTTTCGCTGACTACACTACATAGCAACCAAATATCACAGCCACGTGGTTACCATGTCATCATCATCCACTGTGAAGAAGTTTTTGCAACATTTTCGTATAATGAATTTATTAAGAATGTTTGGGCTTAATATGTTAGAGTTCTGCTTGGTTATGGAATGGAAACTAAACTGGCTTGGCGCTAAATAAAGGGCACATGGTTAACGCAGAAACTTGATATTTAACTCAAATAACGTAAAAAAAAGTAGTATGCACTAAAGCGTTACAAACCATTTCTATATAAGCAATCTCTATATTTATTCCTCGAAGGTAAGGCTTAGTTGACGCGATTTACAGCAGCTACAGCAACAAATGCTATATCAAATTGAAGTGCTCATCGAGCAGAGTTGCGGAAAATTATTGGATTCAGAATCTGTTAACCAGAAGCTGAGATATAAGCGTGGAAAGATTTCCTTTTTTTTTTCAATTATTTCAAGCATTGCACTGATTAACTGCAAAAGCCTTGCCATAGCGAGGAGAAAAAAATCTACATGCCTACTACTCTCTCTCTCTCTATTTGTTATTGTTTTCCAACTAAACGTTGTTGTTACTAAAATACAATGCAATGGTTAAGTGTGTGCGTGCGTAATGTAAGTGGAGCTTGATATTTGATGAGAAAGAGGAAAGGAAAAATAACTTCGTGTTACGTGTGATATTGTTGTATTGAAACCACGGTTGCCACTTTGGTCCAATTGGACCAAAAGTGGTCCTTTTTTTTGCGTTTGGTCCGCTGGTCCTTTTTTTTTTAATTTGGTCCTTTTTGAGAAATATTAAAAATAACATTCGTATATATAAATGTAGTGTATATGCATGTAGTGTTGGCTCCTAGTTATTCTAATAAAACGGCCTTCATTCACTTCATTCATTCATTTTAATAAATTATTATATTAACAGCCCTGGTTGGCTACAATCTCGCCGTTTCAGTCGCCGAGATAAAATTGGCTTTTCGGTTCCATACTTTTTGTCTATACATGTATAGCGTTTGGCGTCAGTCTCTTATAGTTGTATCTAGAAATGTCAAAATTTGGAGACAGGCATTTTGATATAGCCAAAATGGAAAAGTGCACGTAAATAAAAAATGTTTACAATTTTATCAAAAAATTGTATTTGAAATGTTTTTTCAGTACAATAATCACCACCAAAAGGCAATTTGAATGAAAAATTGATATTTTCGAAAAAAATCCATAATTTCAAAATGGGTGTCGTGCTTGATGCTTGTATTGGCTTTCTAAGAGTTTTTTATTTTTTAATAACGTACATAAATCTTCTTTGTTGGACAAAAATTGGAAATGAGCACACAAAAGCTTAATGGCAAAATTTATATTGATAAATGTTGAGGAGAAATGTCAAATTTAGACACAAATGTATAGTAAATCCAGAAATGTCAATATTTTTGTTATCCACAAAGTGTGGAAGCTTATTATATGGGGACAGTACACTGAAAGCAACCATGAAACCGAAATTAAAATATTCGAAATTTGTTTTTATAAATACGTTTGTTGCTTGTTACTTAAGGATTTCGTGCTAAAGACATTTACTATGGAGGTTCGGCTACCTTTCTTGTATTCACAACTGGAAGTTAACTTTAAATTAATTGTGTGTAATTTTATGCAAAACGATTTTGTCAAAAATACTAACTGCTTAAACCACTTTGATATATACGAAAAAGCCAAGTATTTACCTATACCAAATATTTTTGTAGGAAGCAAAGCCGAGAACTTTCTCGCAACTGATAAATTTTCAGATTTACAGCGAGTAATAATTAAAACAAATATTTTGACTTTTTACATTGAGCTTTTAAGACAAATACAACAAAGATTTGATTTTAGAAAGGAAGACTTGAAAAACTTATGTATTATAACTCCTCAAAAGGTTTTTTTGCTCATTTAATTCCATGTGATGTCGATATAATTGTAACACATAAAGAATTGGGAAATAATTTTATTCAAATCCTAGCTAAAATTATGGCCACCATCCTACTATAAAATTTAATTCAATGCGAAGAATGGCTGTCAAAACAGCTGATAGTAAAAATAAAATCGCAGTGAAGTCTCTGAAATCATGAAAATCCGTTATAAAAGATTTTTTTTTTTCTCAAAAACTCGATAAAAAGAGTTTTGGAAGAAACCAGAGAGACCCTCGAGCCTTCAATATAGGACCACTTTGAAAAGATGTCTTTGCCACAATTACGTTAAGAAAATTACTCCACTACCAATGGGAAAATATCAAAGATGGATTTTGAAAGTCCACGTGGGTCTTAAGCCCCTTTGATCGAAGCACTTGCCCCATTTTTTGAACAATGATTTTATCGCACCAATCGATGGAGGAAGGACACAACTAGATTTTGGAAGTTACCAAGGGATAAGCCGACCACCCTAAATGAATGTTTAGGTCCCATTTATCAAAAAAAAAAAATATTTCATTCATTGATGGGTAAAAGCTTTGGTAGTCGTTACTTTTCAGGGCTGTCACCCATTTCCCAAAAACAAAAATTATACCAACAAGCGATGACAATGATTTGAAAAATAATTTTAGTAAGCACCAAGAGGTCTTTTGACCCTATTTATGAAAGTTCAAATTGTTTGGAATTAATTCAAATGGTTTCGTACTTACAGTTTTTTGTGTTTTGCTGAATATAATTGAAAATTTAGTGCTGGAATTATAAAGTTAAAGTGTTTAAACATTAGATTATATATTACCTTGAAGTTGGTCTACTCGTCAGACTAATTATTGTCGTTGTGTGTGCCAACAACATACCATAAACGTAACTTTGTTTGTTAACATGCTCATGGTCAATGCACCGCTCTGTGCAACGAATGACCACATCCCACCACGCAAACTTCTAGTAACTAGTACTAACTTTATGTGCAAACACGTTGCTTTACTTTCTACTTAAGTATTTTCCAGTTTGACGTAAGCTTTCGCTAACACAATTCCAACTTATCCTTTTTAATAAGGGCTCCGCATTTTAAAAGTTTTTAATTAAAGCTCTGCAGGATTTTTGAATTCAAAAACTAAAGCCAAACAGGAACACGTAAAGCTTCTATGCTTGTTTATTCAATTTATACTTTAGGTTAAAAGTTTGATGCAAACAAGCCTTAATTAGAATTTGGCTTTAATTTAATATTTAAATAGAGACCAGGCATGAAAAAAAAACCTCTTTATAGTGAAATGTACATGCCACATTGGGGAATATGTTCAATCTACTGCTTAATAACACACATTCCTCAACGTTGGTATCTGGCCAGTCAGTCAGTCAACTCGGCTAATACATAGCAACGTCCAGTCATTAGTGTCCATTTTAATGCTTGCGCCAAGTGGTCTTGTGCTAAAATGCTTCTTCTTGTTAAGTGCATGTGATTGTACATAGTTTGTGAAATAGAGTGTCGAGATTTTACACAACCTCGTAGGAAAATTTACTACAAACAATTCTAGCCTAACATACAGCATCGTATTATATTATATTCCATTAAAATCAGTTTTGAAACCAAATTACTTTCAGTATGCTTCCCGATTACCCAGTATCTAGTGCAGGTTGCAGTGATTATCTCAATGTTGAGCCGGCATAAGGAGATCAGATTGTTTTACAGGTTTCTAAAGACACCAAGTGCTTTTCGACTTCAAATAGAAAAAAGCAAGAACCTCTCCTTTACTAAACCTAGAGGAGTGTGATCACGTTCCGGAATGGTTTCATCAAGAAAAAGATCCAGCCTTGCTAGCTTATCAGTCCATTAATTTCCCTCTATTTCCATGTGGCATGGAAGCCATATGAGAGTAATGTCATGTTGCTGCCCAAGCCTGGCTAGTTCTTTCTTGCATTGTCCTATAGAGTTATGCATGAGTGCACTCGATCAAGCCACTCGCCACGTTGTGTACATCCATTTAGCCTAATCTCGAGTGCACTCATGCAGACCTCTATTTTTCTATTGGCTTCTATTTTATTTTCGCCGAGCTCAGCGCTTTGCTAGCTAATTGGGTGTCGGAGAAAAATACTATCTTCTCTAAGTTAAAAACGAAAACGCTTGCCTGGAAAGCTCATGCTGAATCAGGTTAACGGAACGAGAAATTGTTGTGTTTTGTAATTGATAGCTATTGGAATTGGCGCCTACTCCAAAGTCCATGGTAGACTCTTTGTTGAATAACGCGGTTTCAAAAATTAATTTTATGTTAAGAGTGCCACAGAACTCGCTACAGAAACTTTAGCTGAAAAGTTTTCTCAAAGCTAAGTGTTGGACAGATGCGTAGGCTACTTGAAGTTAATACTTTTCGACCTACTCATATCGAAATTTTAACATTCGAAATTTATGTTCCTTTTAATATTCCATACCTTTCGGTCCTATCCTATTTCTTGACATTTTTCGTTTCGTTTCATGACCTCCATCAATTTTTTTGATTTATTTCGATTTGGCACTTCTCGACTTTTATCGACTATTTTGATACCATTGAGTATCTGTAGACTTAAACCTTTTTTTTTTTGATGTTTTTCATTGGGGTGACCACAATGACATTGCAGCTGCACCAGAGATTGTCGTTGGCAAAAACAATTATCATTTGTGTTTAAGACTCAATAATTTTAAAGTTATTTAATGTAAAAACAATTTTTTTTTTTTTATGTATTTGCTTTCACAGATTTTGTTTGTGTTCACTGTATATAACAAAAGAGTTCGTATCGCCTCCTTTCGATATTTTTAAATTTTATTCGACTTTTGTCAAATTTTTTTTTCAATTATATTGAATTTTTCTATACTTTTTGACTTTTCGTAATTTTTCAATTCGTCACAGGCTTCTCAAAAATTTCCGATATTTCATACAACTTTTCGAAACTGACCAGCTTACGTTAAGCTTTTGATTTATTTATTGATATATTATGTTGCTATATGAAAATCTGCTATAAGACTAACCAAGTGAATGGGATTGACCTGGTCAAGTCTGGAATTTCATGTTGGAGCTGAGGACGTGCTAGGAATTCAAAAATTTCTAAAATAGCCGGGAATCAGGCGATTTTTGTGTCTTATACTTTCAATTTTTATATTTTTATTTACAAAAAAAACGGCTATCAACTTTTTTCTATAAAAAATTTTACATTTTAATGCTTATTTAAAGCAAAAACTAAATTTTTTGAAATATCCGGAAATGGCTTCTGTACGACTTGGTAACACTATCTTTGACTATATCCATTTTTTTGACACTTCTCATAATTTTTGGAACCTATCAGACCTATCATGTTTTCCATTACATTCTTTGATCCTTCTCAACTTCAATCTGTTTTTTCTATATAAATCATTAATTATCCTTTTGTGTGGATGTTGCCATACAATTTGTTATCTCTTCTGCTTTTCCACTTTCGTTAAAGTCTTTTAACGATATTATCCTACAGCTCTTTACGATAGTTAAAAAGTTGTAATTAATATCTAGAATTTTCCTATTGGTAGACTTTTTTTTTTTACGTTTAATGGTACCACTTTGCTACTGCCTCTTTTCAGCTGCACAGATATCTCACTTGTAATCATCATAAATGTCCTTTTTACCCTTTTACTGTTTTTTTTTTTTTTCCTTTGCTTTTTATGTTCTCGTGTTACTTGTATTGCAAAGACACTTCACTTTTCTGTTGTGTAGTCTCTAACGTATCAGTGGGGGTGTCCCTATTTTAATTTTTTTTTTTAAATATTCGTTAAACAGTGCAACATATAGGAAAAATATTTTAATTTTGTAAGCTTGATGATATTAGAAAAGTATCAAAAAATACTCAAGCAAACTTATAACAGAGATTTTTTTTTAAATAAAGCTTAAATGCTTAGACAATTTCTTAAAATTTATTAACTAAATATTTATTCTGACACTTTAAGTTACTTATAAATATGTTGATCAATATATCAGGAACCATTTCAGATTGGTCTTTTATATCATTTATAACTAATTTCAATGGCTATTATTATAAGGTTATTATAGTTATGTACCTTGCATTGGCAAAAGAAGCTGAATAGCAATTGCAAATAACTTAAAGACATTTTTTTATGTAAAAACTTTCGAAGGACTGAGCAACATTAAGCACACAAATTTGATGCCATTTAACAAAATGTATTCCATTCAAATTATTTTAGTTATGATTTCAGCAGCAAACTGGTGCATTTTGTGACTAAAAAAAACGAAAATTTAATGGTAGTTCAGGTATTATTGAAGGTTCATGTGAAAACCACCCGTAATAATTTGTACCTAACCACGTGATAAGAGAATATTATTTCTAATATTAAATGTCTTTTTTTTCCATTGTGTCATCAGTACGGCTACATAAATTTGTAAATGTTGATTTATAAACAAAGAATATTTTTCAAGGTCTTTAACTTAGTAAAAATTTGTGCCCAGTTGCACTTTTAAAGAACAATGAAATATCTAAAAATGACACCAATCGTAGCTGTAAATCTTAAAATTCGGCAGAATTTAAAGCACAAATGATGTTGAGCTCTTAAATTTCATAATGAAAAGGCTTCGTTGATATTGAACGACCTAGAGATATTTGACTTGGAAATTTTCTTTAGATATACAAAAAGTTGTAATGTGAATTTAAGAAAAAACATAAAAAGAAAAAAATTAAAAACACCCTAATATAAGTACATGTGTTTGTATTAACACACATACATATATAAATATTCACAGAATATATACTACATGCATAGGTGTAAATGTTTTGCTATAAAAGAGTTCTTGCACAACGAAACCATTACTTCCCAGCAGGCAATTCAGCAAGGCCTTCCCCAGAGAAGGCCTGCTAGCACTGCTCCGATTGTAAGAGGCCTTCTCAAAACTAAATTTTCATGTAAATAACAAAAAAATTTTTTTTTTTTACTATGATTTTTGTTTTTATTTACAATCTGTCAATATTAACAATAAGTAAATTTTATAAATAGTGAATTTTTGATTAGCAGAATAGTTACACTCCATTGAGTGTATACTCATGAAATGCTATTATGTACTGCTATAAGGCCTTCCCATTGCAGCAGTGCTATAAGGTCTTCCCACAACAGCAGTAATAATAGAAGGCAAAAACGAAGGACTTCATGTATTTTTTTATTTCATGTATTGCAATGTTTTATGATTCGACACTACTTTTTTGTCATTGCATTGTACTTATACGACATCAAAAGTTAATAAATGGTTAGCAGTAAGGAACGGTGTGCATGTTGCTAGGTTGGTCTTCTGTTTCATGTTATGCTAAAGTGGTAGAGTGTTGTGTATTCAATGTGAAATTATAAATTAAGAAAACGTCACAAAAAATAAACATTAAAAATATGAACGTAAGGGAGGTTGACGCAGATAAAAAAAAAACATTTAACTAAGAGTCTCACGACGTATTAAGATTTAATTTTTTCAAAGTACTTCTATGACCCCTTCTACGGTAAGCGCTCTTAGAAGGGCTCTTGACGCAAGCGATGTAGGAAGACCTGCTCGAAGAGTACTTCTATCAGGCCTGCTAAATGAGGCCTTACTTATCGGGACGTTTCATATAAAAAAAAGGAGGTTTGGAAGGAGGTGGTAAGGCCTTAATCTTACCAGGTAAGGCCTGCTAGAAGGCCTGCAAGCTCCTGCCCTTGCCTACTGGGTTGTTTTAAACAAAACACCATAGCAAAGAAAAAGCAAGAAACAAATTATGTAAAAGTTCGAAAAACAATATTTCAAAGCTATGTGAAACTGAAATGTTAAACTGACGATGTAAAAATGGGGCATTCCACACCAAATTGCACACGATTTTGCTATTGTGTCTCTGATTTTTTTAAATTTCTGTTTATTTTTTGATTTCTCTTTTAGTAAGTACTGGTTCTACATAATTTTTTTTTTAATTTTCATAAATTTTTGGAACGTAACGAGATTTTTTAGTTTCAAAAACTAATTGTTATATTTAACAATTTTTCGTAAATTGTATGTAAAAATTTTCGGGTGTTCTGAAAAATTTTGCATATCAAAAAAAGATTTTAGTTTCCAAATATGCATTTCTCTCAAATAGCTTAATCAAAAAATTTAAAAAAAAACTTGGTGAAATGCTCTCAACCAACACTAAAAGAAATATAAATTTCGAAACATTCAGAGATGCTAAAGTAAAATGATATCGGAGTTAGTTAGAAATGTCACATGTAACGGGTGAATTTTTTTCTATTTGCTTTTTCGGTGTAAATTTTTTGACACCTTACGCCTGACTCGTAGCATGTGTCGACGCCAAAAATGCTCAATAAGGTTTGCCATTTCACCACGAATAGCCTAACAACCGAACAGCGGTTGCAAATCATTGTATTCCACTATCAAATTTCCTACTATGTGAGAAATGTGTTTCGCAGATTACGTCCATTTTATGGTCATCATAATCGACCCACCGAACAAACTATTTAAGCTATTGAGACCAAAATTCGCACCAGTTTCACTTTATTGGACATAAATTCACCAACATGTATGCGGAGAGTGAGTAACCGAGGAGAAGTGTCAATGAAGATAGTGATATGTCAAAAATACTGAAATTCGCAATGATACCCTCAATTCAGCAAGGTACCCATAACCGACTTTATTTGTGCCCAAAATGGAAGAATTGGCAAGTTTGGGGAACAATTAATCTTACGTTTTGGGGCAGCCCATTGGCTGCCAAGGTCATGCTATTTGACCCAACTGTACTGGTTTTTGTGGGGCTACGTGTTGTCACTCATGTACAGAGACAAGATAGCCACAATTGCAGCCTTCAAAGACAACATTTCAGCTGCAATTGTTGCGAAATCCTGGAAAAATTATTCCAAAATTGGAGCTTACGGAAGAACCACCTCAGGCATAGCCGCAGGAAACATTTACATGAAATAATCCTTAAAAAGTAAATGAAAGACATTGAGGTATCTTTTCAAATATATATTTCATGCACTATTGCAAAGTTTCTGTTCTTTTTTCAATTTTTAAAAACCAAACGCTTAAAAAATTACCCATTATAATACATCTTTGTAAACATTGTGCTTTTTTTCTGTGCGCCTTTTTATGTATGCACTTTTACATTTGTCTATGTATTAAGCCTTTGGCTTTTGCTTTTTGTTTCTTTTGACTTTCAACATGACATATAAGTGACATCGTCTAGGCGACATTTTACCGGAAATTGTTACTAATTGAAGATGACAGTATAACGTATAAACTAAGATCTCTGCCATTAAATATTGAGTTTTTTTTGTTTGATTCTGGGAATTGGCTTATGGTTTATTCCCTTTAAAATAGAGTTTATTTTATGATGGTGTTTTTTCTGCTTTTGTAATTGTTGCGTTTGTTGCAAGTAGATCCTGCTCCCAAAGTTTTGGCCATCTATGACTTATATTTAGCTTACTGACTATACCGACATTTAGTTGGTTGAGCTACTTAGCACAATCCTTATCAATATGATGCCTATTTTATAAGAAATTCGATTCGATGAATTATATATGTATTGCTTTAATAAAGAGCAGCTTTATCTCTATTATGATTTCTAAATTGTGTCATTCGGTGAAATAAGGATGCATTTGCATATAATTATTATGCTCTTGACGCTGAAAGCTTGGGGAAACAGTTGCCGAATAAAAGTTTTCATTGCGGATACCTACTTTCTGTCAACATTTGATATTTACTATGGTTTATAATGCGAACAAGCTGCTGCCTTTAATTTAATTATAAATTCTTATCCTTAAAAGTATTATTCAAAGATCTTGCAGCCCAACTTATCTTATCGTTCTGTGTGAACAAAGTGATTCAACTGAATTTAATATTTTTTTAAACTTTTTTCCGATGACGATAATTTCATTTCAGTTGTTTTTAATTATAACATCCCAGCAAAAAAAAAAGTAGCGATTACAACAACAATGCATTGTCCAAAGAACTTAATTAAAGTGTCAATTGAAAATTAATTATGGACGCTCGGTCTTTTTGCTACATCTTTGTTCGCACGTTTATGCAATTTACTCATTTATTTCATCACCACAAAAGTCTGGCAAGACAGCACAAAAAAAAATAAAAAAATTGAAAACTTGATATGCGGCAGCAGAAGCTACAGCAATCGCTTATTTTGCATCATTTGCTGCAAGTTTGTTGTTGTAATTGTAACGCTGTTTGAATGAATTACTCAGACAATAGATCCAGTAATCGAGGTACGAAAAGTTATTGATACTTTTGAGATTCTTATAAAGTTTAGGAAGCATTGCAAGAGAAGACAATCGCTTACGCCTGGCGTTTTTTTTTTTTCTTTTCAAAGTCTGTCTGAGTTTTGCATAGGTTTAGAGCACATGAAAAGTCCTTAATGATCGTAGTTATCGTGGTATATAATGTGTAACATTCATTTACTAATAAATAACAACCAACTTTGGCATTTCCAGTCAAGGTAAAATGATTTCATGGAAATATACAAAAAATTGAAGTAGT
The DNA here is from genome assembly GCA_963680825.1 of Meiosimyza decipiens. Lineage (NCBI taxonomy): Eukaryota > Metazoa > Arthropoda > Insecta > Diptera > Lauxaniidae > Meiosimyza > Meiosimyza decipiens. Next base: position 56,448,326 of record OY804261.1, on the reverse strand, counting down.
GTTTCGTTCTTGTGAGCATATGACCTCCAGAAAACTTTTGAGCGAATTTTTGTTCTTAAAAATCGATGCATCATCTACGAAATAACAAAATTCGATAAATTGTAGTCGATGAAATCTTTACAATCATCTCTGGAGTCTGAATTTATAACTTCTTACGTTTTATCACTACCAACATTATTCCTTTTATATTGTCTTCCCTATTTTGTTTTTGCATAATTCAGTTTTTTACTTTGATTTTGCTTCCATTTTCTTTTTGTGCTGCTGTTTTCTTTTATGCTGCTTTAGTCAGTAATTTGTTGCAATCCTTTCTGTAACTCCGCAGCGCTCATGCTGCAAATGAAATTTTAATTACGCCCAGAGTTGCCAATTAGCATACGGCAAGTAGGCGAGATGGTGTGGTGTTCGGTACAGAGCAGGACTTAGGTTTGACGGTAGTAAGACGTTAACGCGTTGATGTGATGTTGATGATGGCGAGCAGCGTTTCATGCGCCGCATTTAATTTCATTGAAGTAAAACTTTCTTTACTTTGACTTTAAATTTTCTTTGAACTTTTGCAACATTTTATTATAGATCCACTCTGCATAAACTTTGTGGCAGTTTTTGAAAGCAAATATTTATTTTATTCTTTTTATATACGAGAACATTAATTTAAATGATTTTAAAGTCAAAAAAATTAATAAAAGTATATTGGGAACTATGTATTTGCAGCGAAAAAGCTTGGCATTGTAATTTATTGTTCCTTAAAATTGTTGCTAAGTAATGTTTTCCAAATGGTCACTGAATCTGGCATGCTTCTTAATGCTGTCAATATTGTTCATTATAATTTTTATTGAACAGAAACATTTTATGTAAATATTCTTGCTGCATGAGTTGACTCATAGAAAAGTTTAATTTACTGATAGTATTGGCTTTGAGTTCAACGTTAAGCCAGCTCTTTTGTACGGCTGTAGAACTTGGCTTACCAACAGCGTTTCGCTACAGAATTTACAAGTGCCTTCGCAGAATGCTAAAAATTTGTTGTGCAAGTACCACCTCTCATGTAGAATTGCTCACCATCTATATTCGATTTTCATTCAAATAAAACGCCTAAATATAAATGGATTGGACACACGTTGAATCAAATCTCCAACTGAAGTCAGTCGTCAAACATTAAATTGCCGTCCTCAGGGTAATATAAAACGAAGTGGTCCTAAATTATCGTGTTAACTTCCGCTAGAACAGGGAATATGTGAATCGTAGAAATGTTGGAGAGAATTCAAAGCACTTTTTAGAAAGTTTTGCGGAAGCCCTGTACTCCATGAGGAGATACGGAACACAAGAGGGAATAAGTGATTCGGAGAAATGTTGGAGAGAAAGCACTTTTTTGAAAGTTTTGCGGAATCCTATAGGTAGGAGATATAAAACACAAGAGGGAGAATATGTTGCTAATGTAAACAGTGAAACAATTTTTTGTTCAGCTATAGTGCAGAGCGCATCGATTCGATGCTTTAGATATGGAAACTGGAAATGGTTACCAAGCAACTACCGGGAACATCTTGCACAACTGGGTGGAGAAAAATGTTTCTGGGGCACTCTATCACGTGATCAATATATGTTGTTATTATTGATTATATGTAAAAATTTAAAACTTTACTGCAGTGAATTACATGAAATTTAACGATCTAATATACTGTATATAATATATGTAACGTGATTTACATAATTCGCATTCTTTACGCTCAAGAAAAAATCAATATCTTTATGTTCATTTGATTCAACCATAAACGCTTATAATTTAGCACCAAAGCCAAAAGTATTTAGGGTGAACTGCAACATTTTCGATATGGATTTAAATAGAATCTACATTGATTTAAAGTGATTTCATAAATGATACAAACTGAAAAATTATTTAATGTAAAATAAAACAGAGCAATTTCAAATACTTTGCAACTTCAAAATGTAATTTAAAGTTTTTTACCATTGAAGCTAATTCAGAAAATTTTATTTTCACAACTTTTCTAATTAAAAATGAATTTAAAGTTATTGGTGTTAAAAATATCCGGAAAAAGGTTGTGTTTACTATATTCAACATTAAAATTTTGAAAATGTACATATTTTACTTATTGTTAGATTACAATGTATAACCTCTTCGATTTTTATTCACTTTATATCACTTTATGATTTGACATATGGGTCATTCCATCTATAATGGGCCTATCATTACCCTCATGTTTTTAAATAGGCTGAAACTTTTTTCAGTGATTGGCCTATCATGTAGAAGATATAAAAAAATCGATAAAATTTTTTTGATCAGTATTATTGTTTAAAAAAAAAGTTTCAAATTGTGTTGAAAAAAACTCGTAACTAAAACAAAAAAATTCATTGATGAATATAAACAAACCAACACAATCCAAATTAGCTTTTATAATATTTTTAGGTAGTTGTCTACTAGTAAATGACAAAAAAACTGCAAATCTGAATAAATTAAGGCCTGAACGGTTCTATGTGGTAAAAGATAAAAAAATTGACTTTCCAAGAAAACATCAATTTCCCAAATAATCCATCACCGATTTCAGCTTTTATAGGCTCAAAATTTTTAGACTATACAGGAGTATCATCCCTGAAAATTTTATCCATGTTTTTTCACCCTATTTGATTTTACAAGCATTTAAAGTTAAGATTTATGATTTGCAATGTAAATTGAAACATTGAGAATGAGAGCGAGAGAACTTAATTTGAGCTGATTTCAGCCTTTTTAGACTCAAAATTTTTAGAACATTCAGGAGTATCATCTCTGAAAATTTCATTCATTTTTATTCACCTGATTTTATTTCACAGGCATTTAAATTGTGTGTATACAGTCGAATATTTATTAAAAAAATATAACGGAATATTCGAATTTTCTCGCTCTACTTCTCAATGCTCCAATTTACATTGCAAATCCTAAATCTTAACTTTAGTGAATGGGCCTATCATTTATAGACCCATATATCGATGCTTATGATATTTTTTTTTTGCTTCTTACTTTGACTACTTTCCGTCTCTTCTGCGACTTTTTTTGGGTTAATTACCAGAAAAGATTTCGGAGACCTACATAAATTGTATTTTGACTTATTCGTAAATTGAGTAATCTCGAGAAAACAGCAAATGGCACCACTACTCCAACATAGTTTCTCTTCAAATCTTACAGCTAAGATCTTCACAAATCAAAAACTACCTGTGTACAATATTGCAATTCATTTTATGTTAAGTTTAAGTAAATTGGAATAAATCAATTGAAAACTTATACACATTCCATATTGTTTTGCAACTTTAAATTGCTGCTTATCTTACCCAGAGCTTAGACTAAACGAACCATTATTGAAATTACCGCAAAATACTAAGAATAAAATTTATTGCAAAACTTGAGAAATTCTTTATCAATGTGCCCATGCCAATAAATGCACTCATGCATTATTTAAATTTGAATAACTCAAAAAAACCTCATACATAAAATTAAATAAAATTTAAGACAAAAGACAGAAACATTCAATCTTTGCCTTGAAACAAATATAAAAGAAAATTTTTCGCTTGCAAACACCATATTACTCATTTTATTGATATGCGGCGGCAACATTTCCATTTTATTCAAAATGCTATCCTTGCTACCCTTACACATTGCTCCTCATTTGAATGAAGAAAAAGAGCAAAAACACAAAAGTTTATTTCCACAAATAAAACAATGAAATCAGAAAACTTTCATTGAATAAATGTCGCATTTTGCATGGCAAATTGCATGAGTAAGTGAAATGCTGACAAACACACTCACACTAAAGTAGCACAAAAAAAAAAATACAGCCATACATGTACATATGCGTATGCGTGGATGTTAACGTCCCAGTAGGCAAGGGCAGGAGCTTGCAGGCCTTACCACCTCCTTTCAAACTTACTTTCTTTTTTATATGAAACGTTCCGATAAAACAGGCCTTCTTTAGCAGGCCTGTTAGAAATACTCTTCAAGCAGGTCTTCCTACATCGCTTGCGTCAAGAGCCCTTCTAAGAGCACTTACCGTAGAAGGAGTCACAGAAGTACTTTGAAAAAATTAAATCTTAATACGTCGTGAGACTCTTTTAGTTAAATGTTTTTTTTTTTTTGTCTGCGTCAACCCCCATTTGTAATGTTTATTTTTTGTGACGTTTTCTTAATTTATAATTTGACATTGAATACACAACACTCTACCACTTTAACATAACAGAAAACAGAAGACCAGCCTAGCAGCATGCACACCGTTCCTTACTTCTAACCATTTATCTATATTTGATGTCGTATAAGTACAATCCAATGACAAAAAAGTAATGTCGAATCATAAAACATTGCAATGCATGAAATAAAATAAATTCATGAAGTCCTTCTTCGTTGCCTTCTAATGTCAGGCCTTATAGCACTGCTGCTGTGAGAAGTCCTTATAGCACTGCTGCTATGGGAAGGCCTTATAGCACTACTGCTGTGGGAAGGCATAATAGCACGCCTGCTGTGGTAAGGCATAGTAACATTTCATGAGTATACACTCAATGCAGTGTAACTATTCTGCTACTTATAAAATTTACTTACAGTAAAAAAAATCATAATAAAAAAAAATTTTTTTCATTTGCATGAAAATTTAGTTTTGAGAAGGCCTCTTACAATCGGAGCAGTGCTAGCAGGCCTTCTCCGGGGAAAGCCTTGCTCAATTGCCTGCTGGGGTGCGTACGCATGTACATATGTACATGTATGAGCGAGTAAGCAAACGAGACATAAAATACTTAATAAAAAAATGGAGAAAAAAACCACCAAATTCCTTGATTCAATTTGGTTTGAATTTAAGAAATAAGCTGATTATTGCGCGGTCTCACTTGTCAAAAAGTTGTACGGAACAGAAGTAGAAATCAACAGAAAAGTGCAGAGTGTTACATAACAAAAAACAGAGCTTTAAGTCAAAAGTCATCGACTGTGATTGCAATGAGAAGCTTAAAAGTTTTAATGCCAATATACGATGTATACCGCAAAAATTGGTTAAACGAAAAACTTTAAATTTTTAGCAATTGAATAAGTGAAGTTTTGGAATTTTTGTATGTTTAGTTTCTCCATAATAATATGCATTTGAAATTTTTCATTAACAGAATTTTAAATTGCCAGGCATTTTGTAAACTATGTTAATTAAAATGCTAATATTTACGTAATGAAAATGTTTTGCTGCATAAACTTCAATTTTAGGTTATATAGAGTTAGAGTGGCAGTTAATACCACATACTATAGATATGGCAAGCTTACTAAGTTTTCATAGTGACAAAAGTCTCGATCTGCTTAGAAAACTCTTGAGAGATAATTTTTTACTTAAGCCTCTTATGAATTTTACATTAAGATGTATGAATTGCTTTTCTGTTAAAGGAACTGCTTAAAACTTAGAAATGATTCAAGTTCTTACAAAAATAATTCGCTTTATTTAAATCTCTGGATATTTTGTACCATACATATAAAAAGTTTAACTGACTTTATTCAGAAGATTTGGTTTTGTTTCAGCTGGACTTTACAAAACTCTCGCAATTATGACATCCATCGAAATTTCTGTTTGGCAGCGCTGTTTATCGCTTCAAATGTATTTTAATCCAACGATTTTAATTAACATAGTTTTTCTCTCTCTCTTACTCACTCCGCTATAACTCTTTGACCTGATTGATTCAGCCAATTCCAAATCATTCATCCTAGAAACATTAAATTTGGAACATAAGATCCTGTTGTAATTTAATCAAGTTTTGCGAAGAAATTTTTGTGGAATGCACGTGAAAACAGCGATTTGCTTAGTCCGAATCTTGACCATGTCACTAAATGTACTTATTGAATGTTGCATCATTGCTCATTTCTTTAAATTTTTGTTTAAATGACAGTTGCCACGCAAACTTATCTAAACTCTGTCAGTGTTTGCACTACGCTTAGGTGTATTTATCACCAAGTGTCTATATGTAAGCCAAGTATCAATGAAAGCCGATGCACAGTTCCAAAAAACTATTGGTTGAAATTTTTTGGGAGGTGCTATGCTCCCCAAGGATTCAAGTCGTAATTTTTTTTTATGAGTAAGTCAGAAAAATAAATTTTATTTTATGAAAAAATTTACTGTTTGCTTTTCTTAGAGATGATATACCCCCTCTTTAGACTGATAATATTTTTTGACGTTGTTTGTTTTATTCACATTGTGACTTTTTTCGAAGTATTCTAATTTTTTCGACCAACGTTTTAATATTTTAGATTACATTGCCTGAAAGAATATTTATGAACTTGATAATATTTTATAAATTTAGCTTACTCATATTTTAAAAGCTTACTTGTGTTTTTTATGAATTTGTGCAGTATACTCATTATGTATACAACATTTTGGAACATTGCTCAGGTGAAAACTGAAAAAATAAAATATTCATTGTTACAAAAGTTTGCGAAATAAGAAATTCATTAAATTTGAATGGTCGACTTGAGTTAAGTCTTGCAAGTATCCTATTTAAGGAAAAGTATTGTTGCTTTTACTATAATTAACAAAGTGCACATAAGATGACTCTTTCTCTCTTGCTTTCTGTTTTGTTTTTCTCTTTTTTCTTGCTACAATTTGAGGTATCAACTTTTTGATGGGCACGGTCAGTACCAACTTTTAATATCAAAAGCAATTAACTTGCCCAAGCAGCAAAAGCAGCTTTAATTTGAATCTTCATTAATAATTAAAATTTCAAACTTTTTGCGCCTTTTCATTATGCTGTGTAATATTTTGTAATGACTGTAATTGTTCTGATACTAAATGTTGTTTTTTGTTTGCTGTTTGCATCCTTTCTGGAATTTTTCAATATAATTTTTGCTATGGCAACTAAACGCTTTTTACGGCATTTTCTTCAGCTTCATTGTTCCCGCTCTATCACGCTGTCGTCTGTAATTGTAGTGTTGCCAGATTGGCTCATATAATTTTGTTGAAAAAATAAAAATATATAAGCTTTACAACTTAAAGATATCAATATGCTGAACAAATTTATTAACTACAATAATTTTTACCCAGCTGCCTCAACAATCTGATCTGATTTTTGGTTTTTCTTTGAATCACTTTTTGCTCAAGTTCTCGACAAATCTATTCAAAATAGGAAGTATCATGCCATTGTCATATAAATTTATTAGGATTTATGCCAAAATTTCTCTTTTCTCTTATATATTAAACGAAAAATATATCTGCACTCTGGCATTACATTCGCATCCTTTACATCTCAGTAAAGTCCTTAACAATATATTTATTATTCCCTCTTTAAATACGATGCTAAGAAACCACTTGGGGTGGCAAACGTTTATTTTATGCAGCAGAGTTAATTTAGTTTACTTCGCTTAACCATAAATATTTAAATTTTATGTAAAATCAATGAACAATTCAAAAATTTGTTAGAGAATTTGTTTCACAATCAGTAAAGCGTTAAGTTTTGTATTTGCATTAATTGTTAACTTTTGATTTTTCGACACCCTTGTTGTTTGGCAAGAACATGACAAATCATAGAACGGATCTTAATACATCAACTCAACATACTTTTGAAGAACATTAATTGAATCTTTAATGAAATAGTAACGAACAGAAGCAGTGCTGTGATATTTTGAAAAGGTATGTACTCAAAAGTTCAGTTAAAGCTCATATTCTCATATATATTGAGTCAGTGATGGAGCTTTCGGTACATTTGTACTTTTTTCATTTGTAAGAAATTTCATAGCAATACATCAAATAACATTCCCAATATCTTGTTTGAAGGTATAGACTGTGATTCGAATTTCATTCAATTATCTTGCTTAGTTTTCCCGTCCATAGATAAACACAAACATGGACGAACAGACAGAGAGACAGACGAATATGACTAAATCGAGTCAGGTGGTGACGCTGATCAAGAATATCATTGATAGACTAAAATTGGGCACATTTGGGATACGGGATCACCTCTGGTTATTTTCAAAATGCATTTTAGACTACTTTCCATTGATTGGTAGAAAAACAGTTTTCAAAAAAGAACCAAAATAGGGCACTTCTTAGTTCCGGAACCACCTGGTGGCCAAAGTCCATTCCGACCTCTTTTCACTGATTGGTGCAAAAAAATCAAAATTTGAAAATGGACCAAAATCGGGCATTTTTTGGACTCGGCCCGAAATCCATCAATTTATAAAAAAAAAACTTCATAAATATACTGATATAGAACACTATCGGGTATCGAGGATCATCTCTGGTGACGTCATAGAAACTACCTCTCCTCCATCGATTGTTGGAAAAAATGTACTAACATGAAAGACTCTTTGAACATTTTTTCAAAACTAAGTTATTAAAAAAATATTATTCCAAATTAATTCTTATTGGTAATGGAAAACAGTTTCTTATGAATAATAGTTATGAATCAATGTAAGTAATATTTTTGGAGAAATAAAAATTATCAGCAATTAATATAAAGTTCTTACCAATAATAATTAAAAAGCAATTTTTTGAGAAAAAACTTACAATAGTTACGTCCTTTGCTCTAAGTCGATATAAACGTAATGTGCTGGGGTGGTGTCCGCTAGACGTTGAACAGAATTGGGACGGGGTCGGGAAATCGGCAACGATTACTCGCTGTCAAAAAGAAATCCGGCGGAAAATTGTTAGAGTAAATACAATTGCCACGGACGAAGATCGACGGAAAGTTCAGTTGCCATTTTGTTTTCACAATCAGAAGCAAAAAAATTGATACAAGCTGATTCAAAATGTAACACTGATCACCGCCTGCCGACGGTAAAAATAGAATTAAATCTAAATCAAATGGTACCCGTCGGCAGGTTTCCAGTCGTACGCCGCAATTCTGTTCTATTTCAACTTGCAGATACTAAAAATATGATATTTGATAATCAACTATCAACTATCACCGTAGCGGATACTGCCTTGTCTTGATTTCGATGTCAATGACAATCGCCTATTAGCTGCGAAAATACTCTGAACGCAGCCTAACTGACAATCGATTTGCAATCGTGCGATCGCTGAAAACTTGCACACCACTAACCTACGCACAGTAACGTTTCGTGTGAGTTTTTTTTTTGTTTCTTTGTTGCCTCCTGTAAATTGTGTTAATTTTCGTGTTATGCTACGCCTTAATTGAAAGTGCATTTTTTAAAACATAATTTTAAATCGATTTAAGAAATGTTAGTGAAAATTTTTCAACGAAAATCATTTTAAAGCATTGTATTGAAAAGTTGAAACTTAGTACATAAACGCAGCAGGCAGCGAGGCCTCAATTGTTTTTGTTGTTGTGCAAAGCCTTTGGTTGCTCAGAGACTTAAAAATAAAGAAAAAAGAGTCGAGTAAAATGTTCTCTCTCCTACTAAGTAGAGGTTGCGTCAATGTCGGCAGAGCTACTGTGAGTATTTGCAAGTTTTTTGTGTACAAATAAAATTAAGTGTTTGTATTTATGTTTTTAAATATAACTTTATTTATTTGTATGTTGTACATATGCATATCGTAAAAGTGCATTAACTTTATATTTTATTGTGATATGTTTATTGCTGAAAATCAACTAATAGTTTCTAAAGCCCCACTACGAATTCAGTTCTTTACATCATTTCGCTAAGTCATATTATTTTCAACCACAGTGCGGCCTCAGTTAATACAACTAATAAAAAACCAAATCTATTGCAGTAACCGCGGAAGTTGTAATCTTAGGTAACCGGACATTGATATTTCATTAGAAAAAACATTAAATATAAAACAACGTCAATTCTTCAAAAGAAAATTATCATTTTATTGCTTAAGAATCGATTTATATAAACATTTTTTCATCTCGGGATATTCACAAACTCTTAACATTATTCGATTTCCCAGGAAAAATGCTACAGATAATATTTAAATGGCATACGTTGCAATAAGCGCGGTAAAATTTGTTTGAAAAGTTGACCTCACTGAGTCTGTAATGAAAGCTACTCGTTGCGAACATTGAGTAGTTGCATTTATCGATGGTTGCATTGACCAAGGTTGCACTGTAGCTTCTAGCAATTTATGTCACTTGACTCTACTACATATACCAAATTTATTTGGTGCCCCCACCAGTGATAGCATTTTTTGGTGCACTTGTCCATTTTTTCGGTATTTATCGTCGTCAGTAAATTTGACAAGTTCTTAAAACATTCGGTACGTTTGGCCGATTTGGAGTACATTTGACGCATTTTCAGTACACTTCGAAATTTTCTAAAAATTATCATTTTTTTAGTAAATTTACCGCAAAGAATATTTGGATTAAACTTTGGTGATTTCTACTTTTATTATTTTTTTTAAATAAAAAAGTTATGATATTGCTGAATTTTAGTAATTTTAAGGATCTTTTCATATTCATGTCGAAAACATATATTCAACATGTAAAATTATAGTTCATATCTCTATTTAGTACATTTCCACAAAACCCAAATGACATCACTGAGTATTTTTCAGACGAAACAGAAAAAGTGATGAAAGATTTGACTCCAACAATGACTTTAAAAAAAAAAGCAGATTTAAAAATCATATTTTGAATATGTTTGTTTGATTTCTAACATCGGGGTATTATAACTCAAAAACATAATTTTTAAATTAAAATTCGCAAAAAATCCAAGGGCTAATAAGTTTTTTAAAAAAATCTTTTTTAATTGCCAATATTTTCAGAAACAAATCTTCTCTCATGAAGTACAAAAATAAAAAAACCTTTTTTTGCTGGAAATATAACATTCATAATTTTTACTGAGCCGCTAAAACATTTTAATAAAGATAGTTTTTTTTTGCTTTCATACACAAAAGTTAACACAAATTAATTTGTTATAAAAAGAATTAAGCCAAGAGACAACAGAGCATTTAGCATAAAACCATTAGCTGACAAACTGTCAACGTAGTTGACACATATTAAGCATCATAAAATTTGCATAGGTCTTTTGTGCGAGCATATGTACCAGGGTGTATGTTAGGTTGATTTTTTTTTTGGAGTTTTTATTAATGTCAAACTCACGCTATAATTCTAGTACATACATTAGGGCGGGTCAAATTTTTTTGGCCATCTGAAAATCGTAAAAGCATATGATTTTATGAAACTTTTCGAAGAATAGACATAAAAATAGACTTATCCTCATCTATATATGTACATATATGTAAGTAGGCAGCTGCAAAACCATTCCATCCGTTTCAGGCTGTCATAACACAACATAATCGCTTAATTTTTTTGTTTTTGTTGGAAAGTCCTTAAAAATCTTATTCTTTTAGTGTGGGTAATGGCGCTCCTTATAGGAAAATATGTTTTCACAGATATACTGGCCGACCGATTTTGATAAAAATTGGTGCAGAGATAGATTTAACCTTAAGACAAGACTTTTTAATAAGCGGTTCTACGCGACTAACCATGAAATATGTATTCACAGCTTAATTAATGTGCTGATTTCGGTGAAATTTGGTACAAACTTAAATTGAACCCTGAAAAAGTGTGAACGGCTAGAAAATATTGGAAATTATTTTTCTACTGAAGTTAACCCGGCGAGAGTATGGCCGGGTGTGACACACCCACCCTGTTAGTTTTATGTGCGTAGATTTTTATTTAGTTGTTCAAACTTTTTGTTGTTTTGAGTAGCTGGAGTTAAAGGGATGTGGGAGAGCAAAGCGGCGTGATCGCAGTAACGCGACGGCCTGTGATCGAGTTTCATGCTTGCTAAAAATGCTCGGGTACGTAATTTTTAGCTGGTTTTCTGCTTTATTTTTTAGATTTTAATTGAAAATGGATTTTTTTTAGCTTAGTTATATAGATTTTTATTTCATGTTTTATGAGGTTTTGTAATATTTTTTGTTCGTGCAGACTGGTACTCATTTTTTTGTAGCTTTTTTGACAAAGTCCATATCTTTGTTTGAAAAGTTTTAGTTTTTCTTTGACTTTAATATAAAAAGTATTAAACTGCCACAAATATTTTATTAAATTTAAATTATTATATTGCCTAGTACAATAAAACACATTTTTTTTAATGCTATCCATTTGGTAAATGAGTCTTAGAGACAATTTTGTACGTGGTTATGTCACACCCTGCCACATATTCCATGTAACATTTTGTCATCACACTCTAGCCGGGTTAATTAATAAAGAACAATAAATAAAGAAAATAATAAATTTTGCTAGGATTTTACTCAGTCTATAAAAGCGTAAAAATCTCTTTTTCAAGTCCATTTCAAAAATATTTTAGAAATCACATTCTATAAACTCAAATAATACAATACAATATATAATCGCAAAATATATGTGTTTAATACAAAGTTATTATTAAATTGTTTTTTCCAATTCACTTGCAACAACGCTGATTTAATAAAATCCCTCTTTTGACCAACCAAATTCTATTGTTACATTTTCAAATCCCTGCATTTAACTAAATACTTTATTTTAATGAAACCAAACGAAATTGAATTTGAGAATCATTAAAAATTTAATCCAAAAGTTTAGCTTTTACTAAGAGAATTTACCAAAACTTTTTTTTGTATTATTTTGGTGAACTACAAATTCGCACAACAAGGCCAAAGACTACAGCCACAAAACAACAATTGCAAGCTAATAACTAACGAACATCAGTGCCACTACCCTCCTACCTCTAGAACACAGCAATCACCAAACGTGATGCAATCACAATAATCCCACTTTTAATTCGTAGCTTTTTTGCCTAGCACGTATGATATTAATTATCTCTCTCGCTGAGCTGGCATGGATTGCGTAGCTCAAGCCAACATGGCGATTAATTTTACCAACGAATTTGTTCCAAAAATACATAGCCGCTGGTCAGTGCGCTGGGTTTTTTTTTGAAGTGCGAATTTTACCAAAATATATGGCGAAAAATTTGGTGAAACCCAAAAGAGAAACTCGAAAACACAGTTGACTTTTAATTAAAAAAACATTTGAAAAATACTAACACTTTTGCAAATGTTAACATATTGTGGGGCGTATTACAAGTCAAAACGGAAGAAATTGTACCTTTAACTATGTCTTTCTTTAACTTTGCTGACTTTGTTTCTGCGTTATATATAACTTAATAATAATCTGAAAAAAGCAGATTTTCGAGCCACTCTTATGCAAATAATAACATCATGTTTGGATGATACAAACAAACAAATGTATGTTTGTAATGAAAGGCTGACCAATTTAACAAAAAAAAAAATCAAATAAACACAGTTGTAATTAATAATGTTGCATAGTGCACTCACTTTGGGGCAAATTTAAGCCTTAGATAACCAAAGTTTAACATAAACTTACAAGCAATATCACAACCTAGAAATTGTGGTAGTGATCTAGCTGGAGGCTTTCGTAGGTCATAAGCTCAGACAGCATCTCTCTCTTTACGTCATCTTAGAATAGAGGAAACTTATTTGAGGTATCCATATAGATTGCTTCATCCCCCATTCTCATCATGCATACGCCAGCCTTATCGTCCTCAACATTGAGTAGGTCGCCAGCCTTATCGTCCTCAACATTGACATCTTACAGTCGCATTTTTCATTGAGCAGGTCGCTTATACTTGTGTAATTCTCGGAGTATTTACCACAGGCTTCAGTTTTTTCGTTTAGACAAAGCTTCTAATTCTCCGCCTCCGCGTTTATTTAATCACTTTATACCATAGATGGGCAAAATTTTGGAAGCAAGAGCCACATACAACAAAAACAATAATTATAGCATCATAAATTAGATCTTAATATAAAAAAAAAAAATCTCTGCAATAAATCAAAAGCCAATTCCAAGAATCAAGCAGTAACAACTGGCGTGTAGAAATGAATGTATATTGATCAAACGGAACGCGAGAAGTTGTCTTCAATGTGTGGATTTTTGTTCGCGTGCTTTTTTTTTAATGATGAAACAATGAAAATTCCAATGTAAATCCAATGTAAATATAGCTTGAATAAAAAAACAATAAAAATGTACTTGTTTTTTGTTTTGGATATTTTCTTCAAATATTGATCGACGTGTTTGTTGTTAGGAGCGACAATCGGCTCATTTTTCATATTTTGCCCATCGCTGCTTTATACTAGCACTTCAGCTTGTTCAGTGTGAATGACATCAGAGAAAGAGACAGTTTACCCAACCAATGCACTTATAAAAGATCTTTTTGTATAGAATGGCGAACTACTCTTTCATCGCATACTTGATGCCATGAAGGCACAGACTAGCCAGCTTTTCAGTAATATAAAAGAGGGCGATTGCCAGAGCGTTCCGTCTTCCATTGCTTGGCTAAGGTCACTAGCGTGCAGTTTTCTTATCCTACCAACTCATTAAAAGCGTAGCCTTTTGCTGTTTTGCAACTGACTGTTATTTTTCAGATCTCTGTCTTTTAAGCAAACTACTTACCACGATATGTCAAGGTAGGACTTTTTATCCTAAATCGGCTTTCAACACTGAACGAATGAAATCGATTTTGACAGTCAACGGCGATCAGCTCTTTGATACAGCAAAGGGTCAAGCTGTCGACAAATGGGTATCACGCTTTAAAGTGCTAACTCCGGTGGAACTGGTTGGTTAAATGCAAAATTCCTTACGTTACGAAGTATCTATATATAGGCTTGATGAGGTGCTCGAGATTATGTTCAATAGTCATTGGAACAGTTGTCCCTATATTTTGCTTTTCTGCTTTACTAAAAGAAATTATGCTTTGGCCGCACGATTACAAGGCTTAAAATTTGCACCCATGCAGAGGAGTTATATGAGGCTGATATCAGAGGTTAACAGCTAGTAGCTTCTCTGCGACATAATTAAGCACTAAATAGCTTCAATATGTATGGAAATTCTTCTAGACAGATAGAAATAGCTTAATTAGGCATAAACCGTTGTATTTAACGAAGCAGTCGTTCATTAATTTTGTTTAAGAGTCTTTATATTAAAACATTACACTGTCCAATGCATAAAACTTCAGGGCACGTAGTCTGGAAAACTTTATGAAAAAAAGTAAAAAATTTATGAGAAAATCCAACAGAATCCGAATGAGGAAAAATAATTATGGCAAGATAATTGCATTGTACAAATTGGTCGTTATGTTATTCATTCCAACAGCAGTACAAAACAGAACGAATTGTAGCGAGTACAGCTGCAGAAATGACCAACACGTAGCAACGTGGCCAAATTAGCGGCGAAAAGTGAAATAATTTCTGCTACACGAACACACGCACTCGCCAGCATACATATTCTAGTACATGACAGCAACGACATTAACACCAATACAACAACATGTTGTTGGCATCATTATCAACAACAACAACCAGAACAATGACAAGATTGCAAACATACGCATTCGTATTTAATGCAAATGAAATGA
This sequence comes from Meiosimyza decipiens, assembly GCA_963680825.1. Taxonomy (NCBI): domain Eukaryota; kingdom Metazoa; phylum Arthropoda; class Insecta; order Diptera; family Lauxaniidae; genus Meiosimyza; species Meiosimyza decipiens. The sequence goes on along the minus strand of OY804261.1, from coordinate 56,433,019 downwards.
TCGCAATTTTGGTATTAAAACTACACCCTCACACTTCTAGCGTCGTCTCTACCCCCCTCTGTCATCAATTTTTTTTTGTTTTTACATTGACAACACCGTCGACAATTTTCTACTTGAAGGACATTTTGTGTTGTTTTGGTTTTTTTTTTTTGTCTCTGCCGCGAGCTGTTGTGTTTGCGTTTATTATTTCGGTCTCTTTTTGTGTGCGTATTTTTGTATAATTTATGTGCACCCAGTGAGCAATTACGCTAGAAATACTAAACTTTTAAATATGCATGTAAAGCAAGTGCAGCCTTTAGAGTAGCTATGGGCAAAGTTGGAAAAATGAGCCAATTTTAGCTTTTTACAACAAACACGTCGTTTTTCTTAAAAAAAATAACCAAAACAACAAACACATGCACTCACCACTGCTTTCTTATCTTTGTGGTTTCGCATTATTGTTAGTGCTGCATAATTTAGAAAAAATCAAAAAAACCGAAACGCACGAACAATGGGAAAACAATACGCACATTGAGGACAGCTTCTCTCGATTTATTTCATCAGTGTACTTTTATTTCTACACTGATGTTGTTTTGGCTTGATTCTTGGAATTGGCTTTTGGTTTAGTGCACAAACGACATCGAATTTATGGTGGAGCTTTTTCTGTTGCTGTAATTGTTTATTTTGTTGCTATTGTTATAAGTAGCTCCTGCTTCCAAGATTTTAACTTTTTATGCTTTGGAGCCAACTGACATATTCTACTAATTCTTTTTGCATTATCTTAACACTTAAACGGGATCTTCCTCAAAACTTCTATCACCTTATTTAAACATATTAGTAAACCCTCTCACCTGAAAATGTCCGTAGTCTTAGACAAAGGAAATAATTTTTAACCTTTAGCACTTCTTGTTTTGATTTACTTCTTATACTAAACAATTCAACAGTGTTTTTTCAACAGAGTTTTCAAAGTATAATCATTAGAGATAAAGTAGTCCTGGTTTTTCTTAAGCATTTGAACGTTCAAGAGTTTATAAAATCTTAAAAGGTAGCAACTGAATACAGCTCTCAAAAAATTGCTTGAACTGTAGTTAATATATATAAATTAACTTCTTTGGAACTACAAATAGAATCATATTTCATTGATTTATATCTTGGTAAAGTTTTTGAGGATGGATAAATCTGTTGCATAAGTTTCATCTAATTTTGCTACGTCTCAAAAGCATTTAAAATATACAATTTTTTTTAGAGATGTTTTTTTCTTTTCTCATTGGGTCAGCATTCGCCGCGTATGTTGCTCATTATGTTGCTGCTAACAACATTACGTATTCATGTTGCTGCCACAGCGAACAATACCGCTGCCTTTTCACACATGCGTTATCTGCGCTGTTGCTTGCTGGAGCGTTAAATGTTAATATATCATAGTTTGTTTCAACGCACTACACCAAGTGATGGTATTTGGATTTTACGCGAATGTTCTAAATTCAGAGTACCATATTTGCATGGAAAAATTAAATGAAAAAAAAGATTCAATCTAAATCGTATTATTGTGACTACTTCATTTGTTCTTTTCAAAAATATTCTTAAAAGTGTTGGCAAAAAAAAAAGTTTAAAACGAACCACGTGATGATAGGCACGAATCGAACAGAAGACTTAGTGAATTTGGGGATGCTGCTTAGCATAATTTCGGCTTATTCCTCAAGACCAACAAAGAACGCAGAACCAAAATATTTGCTTCGTTTTCTCACTATAGCCCTAGGCATTCGCAGGGCAGATGTTTAAACATTTCATCCTATTCTTCGTCCCCACAGTTGCTGCAGAAACCTCTGGAAGGGGCAATGACACATTGCCCCGTCATCACACCTACGACAGTTCTTGACTCTCTTCTGATAAACCTTATGAGTGTTTTTGTCCTTCCTATGCAGGTTCAGTCTAGGCTAAATGTTTCGAGATATTCTGAATCCGGTGGTAAGGCTTCACCTTCAGTTCGTTTGTTTCTTGATTATGCCCTCTATCCAATAGTTGTTGTTTTGTCAGCGGTATCCTAACGTCTGCCTTGTTGACTCTCCGTTTATTCTGATCCTATTTTGGCACATTCTTTTTCATTTTCGGAAATACCCTTATGACAGAAGTGACTACCTGTAGTCTTTTAAGCATTCACATATAGTTATAATGGAAGAAGTAATCTTCCTTTTCTGTATCACTTGTGCGTTTTGGTGTGTATCATAGATTTCAGCTTGAAAACGCTACAGTAATTGGGTAGTCTGAAAGACATCTCCATGTTCATATTATCCAAGTAGACACTCTATTCTGTGCCAAATTTTATCTTGGGTCCATCCGTGAAGATGGTTAGCTCTCTTTGTTTCAGAAATGTGCCAGAATTCTACTCCTCTCTGGTTCGAAAAATTGATTTATTAAGCAGTGTCTCTATTGGTTTTCGATAAACCCTAGCCTTAATGCAAAGTTTCGACTGCATATTTTGCAAAACATAACCCTCAGATCTTTGAAAATTGTTTCATTATTTTTACCTCAGTATTCCTAATACACAGGTCAATGGGAAAAGATGCATTATAATTTCAACATTCTGATTTCATAATTCTAAGATGATCTGTACAAAGACTTTAATTATGGATTAAGTAGACAAATACTGCGAGTGTACTTATAATCTGTGAATGGTACTTACTTACTTTTGTTTGCGCGAGTATACTAAAAAAGAGTACAATTGTACTGAGTATGCCATCACTGACTACACTCCGCTGACCATTTGGCTTTGTAAATTACGTTTCGCTAATTTAATTATCGCATTTCGTCTGTCGTTGACATTGTCGTCGTCATTATCATTTATGTGCGAATTCAATTGAAATTTACGAAAATTACAAACATTACGTACGCAGCATCGTCATTCGGCGCAGGCACATCATTGTCGTTCATTTTTTCATATGTCCTCTAATGGAAACAACGCAATCGTGTCGTCGTCGGCGTGCTGCTGTCACATGACAATCTTTCGTTTCCTTTTCATTACATTCCAATTTCATTCTCTATAGCATTTAACATTGCGATAGCCATTGCCATTGGTCACTAATTTGTTTCTTGACCGCTTGTCCGTTTGTCGGACAATTCACTTTTTGGAGGAAGTTGTAGTGGGTGGGGAATTTTTCGTCGCCGTCGTCGTCGTCGTCGTCGACGTTGATGTAGTCATTACAACGAATGAACTCGTTAGTGGGTTACGCTGCTTGATTGGTAGGCAAGAGGAATGAACAACTGAAATGCTCTGTCTGGATGGTTCATAAAGTTTCCATATCTTTTTAATTAAAAAAAAAAAATTCAGTCAGTCCGTCAGTCAGTCAGTCAGTCAGTATTGTGCAGTAGCAAACATCGCTTAATATTGGTGGATATACTGTTTAATAAAGATGTCTGCCCTTGATAGTCATTGGGAAAAAAAAAATTAAATGAATATCTGGCATGAACTTAATGCGAATTACTTAAATTAAGCCATTCAACTACATTTATACATAGTCATTAGTTTATTATTTTATGCACGCATTCTAGGAATGGTCTACTAAATATTAGTCGTTGCTGTTTAATTATTTAAACAGCAATGCTATCGTATCCACTTTTGCTCGAGTAATTGTAGCTTTTTTCTGAATTTAAGTTGATTGCTCTAGATGACGTTGACTTATTTCAAATAAAAATTAAATATTTAATTTAGAATATTTACTAAAGTTTTAAAATCTAAAATTATTTTTGGTTTATTGATTAGTTTAGTTTTAATTTGCGCTATAATTTTCGGGTCTGACTTCGTGCTGAAACCATACAAAATTTTTAGAGATTATATGAGTTTTACATAATTGTAACCAGTGAATGAAAAAAAAACCCCACCCATATTGTAACGTTCAAATCACACAACGCAAATTTTATTTCTAATATTCTTTGTTTCGCTTTGTGATTCAAACACCAAACCGTACTATACCAAGCAAAAACACAAGAGAAGAACAGAATGGTAACGTTTTGCTCTACGTACAAAAATCTTTATTCATTTTGTTGTGGTTTTGATTCGCGATTGCTATTCGAACGTGTACCACATGTAGTGATCGTTTTTGTCATATGACGTACCAAGATCCGCGGATCCATTTTCGGGTTTAAAGTTTCTTGTACGTAATATCAGGGCTTTGAAACTCTCGCTCAACTGCTAAAAGGCCACTGATGATTCCATTTAGCAATGAATGAAACTAGTATGTATGACTTGCCTTCTTTTTTTGTAATAATCTTTGCTTTGTGTAATTTTCTTGGTTTTGGCATCCACACTCTACTGAACAGTAAGCTCAGAAAATCAATTATAAATAATTTTCTTATCCAAAACACCACAATGATATTTTAATATTTTTGTGGTATTTATCAATAAATTTTGCCATCCATTCCATTCACTTTATACTTAAATATTATAAATATTTCATTTGATTTGATTGATATTGAAAGTACATTTCTCCACTACATTTTTTTTCATTACTCTGCACCAACATGGTAAAGAATTTTTTAAATAAATTTTTAAAGTTTCGATTTTTACGTTTCTTTATTATAACTCACACATTTCAGTTTGTCACAATTTTTTTATGCATCACCAGTTTTTTGTAATATATTAACAATTCATGGGGTTAATTTGAACAAAAGTGGTAAAATTTTAAAATATCATAAAAAAATAAGCGGCTTGAAAAATGAAAAAGAGCACTAATAAATTCATGCAGAAAAAGTTTTAAGGTGGAAAGTACCCAAATGCATCATGCGTATGTGTTTTACAAGCTGTCAGTCGCGTCATTGTAGAAAGCGTGTCTACTTGGCACGCGTTGCTATGGATTTGTATAATAATATGAATTTTAATTTAAGGAATTGTGAAGTCTGCTTATTTATAAAGTTTTGAAAAAGATATTCCCCGAATTAATCATTTAAGAATTATGAGTAAAGTAACACTTCATATGTTAAAATCAGCTATACTTACTTTCAAAACGCATTAAAGAGGAAGTGCTAGGTGTAGAAAGTATGTGTGTTTTTGATCACTGCCACCTGTTGTGTCGTTTTAGTAATTTCGGCTGCCTGTCTTTGAAAAAACGCTTGTAGTGAAGCGAGCTGAGGTAACTGGATGACATTTGCTACATCATTTACATTTTTAATTGTACCCTGTGGAACCATAAATGATACTCTCGGCTTATATCAAGTTTTTAGTAATATTCAATCCAATTGTCTTTTCGATATATTTTAATCCTTAAGACTTTTGTGGATCTTTCAGATAAGACAACTGGCTACAAATCTGTTAGCTGAAAATGGATATAAAATTCTGAGCATCACTTACTTGCGATATGTCATAAAAAATTTCACTTCCTTCTTTTGAAAGATCTCTTTAATACTGAGCATTTTCTTCAAAAAAAGTTATTCTAAATTGGATGTGGAAAAATTTTCCAAAAAAAGTTCCAATAGAATAGATTTATTATTTTTAAGAATTTTAATTTCTTGAAAAATATACTTTCGACGATTTCCACCACACCCATAGACAATACGGCAACACATCTTTATATATTACAGCTTACATTCTCACATAAATTGCAGCTGTCTGTATTAACATTAAAAGTATGGTACCTGTTACCACACTTTCCTCTATAAAAATTGAATATAAAGTTCTTCAATTAAAATTAAAATATTTTTTAAAGCGTCGCCAAAGAGAAAAACACTGTCAAAAATACAAATGCAAACGCAGCAAAAAGCAACGCATATACTTACTTACGTATACACACATCTCTATACATACATTTATGCACAGTTGCAAGCCACATGCACAGATGCAAGCCGCATGCAACACACATGCAGCATAAATAAAACAAGTGTTGTTTTCAGCACAACTGCGAAAACATGGCGTCATCATTTGATGCGTAAATGAAAGAGGGCCAACAACATAAAGGATGTGAGATCGAACCGGTAGATGTTGCTTTTGTTGTTGCTGCTGCAATAGAGTTTATTGGCTGCCTGGTGGTTCTTGTTGTTATTGTCGTTGTTGTTGTTGGTTTCGTTGCCGTTGCTACTGCCGGTGACAGTTTGTTTATGAGACTTCTGTCCTAGAGATGCTGTGGTCAGCCATATGTCAATTATAATCACTGCTGGTTAACTTGTGAGTGTAATGCTCAGCGGTAGCTTAGGCTTTCAAGTGTCAGTGCCGGTAGTAGTAGTAGTAGTGCTGTGTGTTGATAATATTGACGATAAGTTGCACAAGCCAAAATATACTCCTAATTATAGGTTAGGTATAGCGTATACTTCAATTGCATCTGGTGGTTTAATTTGACAAAGGCATTATGCTTCTTGGTGATAATCTTATAAGCAGTAATGATTGATGAACTTTTCTTAAGCAGCTAAATTTTTTTTTTTTGAAGAGAGGAATTTTTCTTGAGTTGGTCCTTTTTAGGCAGCCAAGTAAGGTTCACCATGTTGGAATCAAAAAATCGCTACACTTCATCTGACATAAAGTACAAAGCACCTAATTTTGAGACCGTGAAAGCATTTTTGATGCAAAACATGGATAAATCTCGTCCCATATATTAAAATAATTAAAAAGTTCCAATTTACCCCAAAACATAAAAAAAATTTTGATCAAAGTTTGCAAACAGATCACAGAAATGGGATGGAGACCCTTAACCTTGTGCTTATGAAAAATTACACTGAGAAAAATTAATGCAATTTGTATTTAATATTTATTTTAAAATAGAACATCAAACCATATAATAACGGATGATTTCTTAAGCGTTTGGATTTTAAAAATTGAAAAACAAACAGAAAATTTCCAAAAGTGAATAAAATATTTATTTAAAGCGATAAATCAATGCCTTGCATTTACTTTTTAAGGATTATTTCATGTAAATGTTTCCTGCGGCTATGCCTGAGGTGGTTCTTCCGTAAGCTCCAATTTTGACATACATTTCCCAACATTTCGGCCGATATCTTACCAATTGTAGCTGTAATGTTGTCTTTCAGGGCTAAAATTCTGGCTGACTTGTCTCGGTACACGGCAATTTTCATGTAGCCTCTCAAAAAAAAAAATCCACCAAACTCGCCTCTCAATAGGTCCATAGTATTGCGTGCCGTGTGGCATTTGGCACCGTCTAGCTGAAACTACGTGTCAACCAAGTTCAATTCTTTAATTTTGGGCAATTTTCATTATTTTTGAAAAAGTACGGTCCACAACCGCACTAAACAGTGCATTTTTCAGGGTGCATTGGCAGCAATTTTGTTTGTTGTACCCATTGAGCAAAAATGAGCTTCGTCGCTGAAAAAATGTTTCTATTAAAATTTGGACCTTCATCCAACTCAAAGGGCATGAATTTTGATAGTGAAATTTAATTATTTGCAAGAGCTGTTTTTTAGTAAAATGGCAAACCATACTGAGTATTTTTGGCGTTGACAAATGTTACGAATCACAAGTGCGGTGTCAAAAAATTAACACTGAAAACACAAATAGCTAAAAAAATGCCGTTATAAGCCAAGAAATAAATTTTTTTTGGATTTTTATTAAAAAATTGGTAAATTTTTCATAAACAGAAATGTTTAAAATAATTTCTTAAGGGAGACCCGCATATGTTTAAAAAAAAGCCTAGACAAATCATCATACGATAGGAAAATCTAAAAATAATTGTTTTATAATTCTTCCAGAATCAGTTTAATTTTATAAAAAATCTGTTACACTTCATGATGTTGTCAAATTGATATACGAAATTGGCAGTGGCAATTTGAATATTTTAACATTTCGCGAATATCATTTTATATAATTGCCATCAAAAATACACGTGCAACAATAAAAACAACAGCAATTTTGGCAAGTACCATAGAACATTTAAAATGCAAATCATTTTCATGTTAATACATTTTTGCGTACAGTGGCTTTGAAATATTAAAACTATATGAATTCTATATTCTGAGTTTGTTCTTTGAATACAAACAGTACACATGAATATAAAAAAAATAGCAAAAGCAACACAGAATTCAAGAAATGGCATAAGCAACGAAAAGGCAAAACGTTAATTTTTTTTGTGAGATTTTGCAAACACTTAATGCTAAAGAAAGGATATATTACTTGAAAAAATTAAAAAAATTATGTATGCAATAACCTTCTTAAGCACATATATGTATGTTGTTTATATTACAATCGGTTCAATATATTTTGCGCCAAAGCGTTGCAAACCATTTCCATATAAGCAATTCTATATAAAGGGTGTTTTTTTTAGAGGTATAGAGCTTCGAATTGACATAAAACACAAGAAAATCGTTTTAATGTCCATCAATTTGGCTTTATTGGAAGGATAATTTTATGCCAAATATGATTTCGGGCATGTGGCCGCCGCGGCTGGCTCGAATAAAGCCAATTCTACAGGTCCAATTTTGAACCACTTTTTCGAGCATATGGGGCCGTATGTCGGCAATAACGCCACGAATGTTGGCTTCCAAGTCCCCTAACGTTTCTGGTTTGTTGGCGTAGACGAGCGACTTCACATATCCCCAAAGAAAATAATCCAATGGTGTCAAATCACACGATCTTGGTGGCCAATTGACAGGTCCATTCCGCGAAATTATGCGCTCATCGAATGGTTCCTTCAATAAATCGATTGTGACGTGCGCTGTGTGGCATGTAGCGCCGTCTTGTTGGAACCACAACTCATCCACATTCATGCCATCCAATTCGGGAACAAAATAGTCGGTTATCATGGCTCTATACCGGTCTCCATTAACGGTAACTGACTCTCCAGCATTATTTCGGAAGAAGTATGGCCCAATGACTCCACGAGCCCATAGAGCACACCAAACAGTCAGTTTTTGTGGATGTAATGGCGTCTCAAGGGTCTCATGTGGATTCTCTTCACTCCAAATGCGGCAATTTTGCTTGTTGACGTAGCCATTCAACCAAAAATGAGCCTCATCACTGAACAAAATTTTGCGATGAAAATCAGCATCGAGATCAATCTCATTTTCGGCCCATACACCAAAATCACGATGCATTGCATGGTCTCGCGGCTTTAATTCTTGCACAAGCTGGATCTTGTAAGGTCGCAAGCCAAGATCTTTGCGCAAAATCTTCCATAAAGTTGATGGACAAAGCTCCAATTGCTGTGCACGGTGGCGAATCGATTCATTCGGGTCCTCTTCAACATTTTGCTCTACAGCGGCAATTGTTTCTTCGGTGCGCACTGTTCGACGTCTCTGCGGATGCGTATTATCACATAGAGTAAACGTAGTGCGAAAACGATCCATGGTTAACCGAATTAATTGATCTGATGGACGATTATGTCGACCATAAAATGGACGGAGCTTGCGGTAAACTTCGCGAACTGAACCATTATTTTCGAAATAAATTTGCACGATTTGCAAGCGTTGTTCTTTTGTCAACCTGTTCATGATAAAATGGCAAACCAAACTGAACATAAATGACATTAGAGTTGCCAGATTTGACCATAAAATGCCAGTTTTATCTCTATTCGAAAAACAAACCCCTAAAAAAAACACCCTGTATAAAATAAAGATAATGCATTGATATAATGAATTTGAATAAAATCTGGAATAGGCTTGTGTGCCCGCTGATGTGATAGTTTTGATAATGTAAAAATATTTGAAGATATTATTTTTTTTCCGGGTTAAACCACTTTAAATATTGTGCAATTCATTAACAATAGTATTATTGAATATGGTTTTTGTTATACTCCATAACTAGCTCCATCCTGCAGTGCATTAACGCATTCTCACTATGGATATATCAACCATTGCAAAAGTTGATTTGCATAGCATTATGAATTAATTTGCTATGAAGTGATATGGTCTTTGTTTTCTAGCTATTGTTATAATCATTCTTATCTTAGCCACAACGAACAACAAGTGGCTCGTGCATACAGATTTCTCTAAAGTATAAACATATTAAAGTTTATGGTGTTTTTTTTTACGCAAACAATGCGCGCATCTTAAATTTGATTTATGAATTCACTTTCAAACTAATAACTTTTTATATCAATCTAAAAAAAGTTACACCTCTAACTGAGTGCTACTCCTGGGTATTCCACATAAAATACGAAAAACCATCAAAATAGTAAAATTCTAAAATGATCTCAAGCAAAAGCTAGAAAACAAAAGACGTGTGCATATCATATATGGGTAACCATAAATTTAACAAAAACTTCACTTCAAAGTTTTACCATTGCAAATGCATAAACATAAACTCAGCGATATGTCACTCACCAACTCATCGCACAAAAAGTAATGATACTTACCACGTTTAAATGTGTGCAAGTTGCAAACTCGTGATTTTGGTGGCTGACTCTGAGGACATAAATCTAAATTCGCTTTTGCAAAAGTTGCCAACTCACAGAATGCAAGATATTTAATTTATCATGTCAATTTTTGAATACTCTTAAATCCATGGGCTAAGTTAGTGCAGTAAAGTGAGGTAAATGCATCGAAACTCAGTTACATTCAATTAATTTCAATGATTTTTGTTTCTGTTGAATTTCTTACATGCTCGTAGTTACATCAAACGTGTAGACTTGCATTTTATGTTTATATGCAAAAGCTTGCTTCGAAATAGCCACAATTAACATTAGTTTTTCTGTCGTTAAAAATGTAAATAAATTAATAAGATGAAATTTCATTTCAGCCCAAAAACACATTCCACATTCTTTCCCTCTTCACATGCAATTGCTTCTGCATCTCTTTTGATATAACACATTTCTTAACGAGCGCTCCGTTGAAAGCTTTTCTGGCGATACGAAAGAAGTTGCAAGTCAAGATATGTCTAAGAGCAAAGGAGTTGCAGGAGCAATTGCATGTGAAGGGGGAAAGAATGTGGAATTTTTGACGCACTATGTTAATGATTTTTGCTATGATTTTTAACTGGTCATTGCAGGAAAAAAGATATAGTGTGCTTGCAGACTCTTTAATGTCGGCTAACAAAGCTTACTGATGATATGATGTAGCGGTCATTGAAACTAGTATAAGCAGCTGATTGCCCATTATTTGTTCCTTTACAATTCTTGGAGTTTTTCTCTAACAATTAATACATTTTACGCTTGTAATTTTTTCGTTGTTTTTGCACTAAATGTACTGAACATAAAGCTCTGTAAAATACAAATTAAATTTTACTTTGTTCCAAAAACAGAAAAAAAAATGTTTAATGTTCTAGTCATACGCAACCAAACTTCCTCATCAAAACTCACTCTAATCGTTTCTGTATGATATACCAAACATTTTAAGTCTCATTCTTTAGTCGGTTAAGCAACACACATTCTTTACTAAAATATAACTTCTCGTTTGCATGGCAACCCTGCTTTATTATAAGCAAAGTTATAATGAATGGGTGCAACCAAAAGTATGGAACAAACGAGCGCACAAACAACAACATTTTGTTTTTGTCATCAACCAAAAGAACATAAAACTTTTTGTAGCAAATGACAGAAGAACAAAAGCTTGGGAATGCACTTAAGTTTTGCTAACAAAAAACGCACTGCTTCAGAGTGATAATTTATTTTTCTTAAAAAGAGAAACAATTAGAAAAGCCTTAAAAATACATTTATGACTTCAGCATATCTGTGCGATACATGCGGATACTCACACAAGTTATAGTTATCTAACGAAACAATTTCAAAAGTTTTTGTTGGTACGTTTTTGCGCCCACAATTTCATACCCTTACTCACAAACTATCAACTTAAATTGTGATTTGCATTTTGTGTATTCTATTGAATTCAAAAGAAGAAATTTTTCAGAATTTTGATGAAAAAATGTATTTTCTTCAAGAGACACTCATTATTTACCCTTTTTTTTAAGAAGCAATGTGTCCCACAAAAGTGCGCATTAAACGACTGATAAATGTAGCACAGTAAAAAATTGAAGAGGAAAAATTGACCATGAGCAAAATATAAGTAACTCACTACTTGTAGCAAAAAAAAAAAAATGAAAAAATTATGTTGTTATGATAACAGCTATAATTTTTTTCGGCACAAAAGCAAAAAAACTAACAAAATGTTGTCAAAATGCCAAAGGAAAAAAAAGGAAAAACCCTACAACAAAATATTAACTAAACGAAAGACATGTAATTGTATCACAGCGAAAAGAGACAAGACGGCTTATGTAGAAAAAATGTAATATAACTAAAATGGTTGGAAAAAAGTCATAATGTAGCCACTGACATGGTTGGCAAGAACTGTGGTAGTTAAGTAGCGGTATAAAAGTAATAACCATGCGAGATAGATTGTTTACGAGGTGCTTCATAGTAAATGCCAGCGCATTTGTGTGAATTAAAGTATGTGGTAGTTCTATATCGTTAGTTTCAGCAGTGGATATTGTGGGAGAATAGATTCTCTGATAGAAAATTGCAAAAGTTAATGATTGAGAAAGGCATGTGGAAATATTTATAATTGATGTTGCAGTAATTGCTTGTGGTCAATACAAAATGCAACCGAAGATTGGGATCTATTTAAAATTTGAAAGCTAGAAGTTTAGCTGTAGCAAAAACTTAAGATTTATAACAACGGAATTTTCAGCTGTAGACAGAAATACACAAGAAATAGTAACAAAAAAAGAATTATATATAAAAATAATATATACAATTCCTAAACTTGTAATTATATGGACAATATTGATAATCTAAAATTGATAGGAAACAATTATAAATGACAAAAAAGCATCGACATTCATTGGAAAAATCAACAAAAAAAATATGAAAAATAACTTAGTCAAATGCAACATTTAGTATCGAAAAATTATTTGATAAGAGTCAAAAAGCTTAAAAAAATTTAAAAAAACTATAGGTTTCTCAACATCAAAATATGTTAAAATATTTGTAGAATACCGAGCCATAGCTCAAATCATTGAAGAAGTCAAATAGCGGAATAAGGAATATCAAAGAAATCGAAAAAGCTTGAATTTTTATCAATAAGTATACAAAAAGCTTCACAATGACGATGAGTATCATCAATCTGTGGGAAAGATAATTTTTCTAAAGCTATCAACAAACGTTACCATTCGCCATATGCCTCTCACTAAGGGATGACCCCACCAGTGATTTCGATATGTGCGCAAAATTGCTAAGAATTCCAACAGTTGTAGTAGCTAAACTCTATTATTATTAAAAAAATTAAACCACTTTTCCGAAAAGAACAAGCGGATTTTCGCGCAAATGAATCATGTATTTATCAAGTAATAAGATATCATAAGCATTATTGGGAAGCAAAATTCAGTGACTATATTCGTTACATATAACCTTCATTCCCAATTTTACAGGACTTCATGCCATCGAGCGCATTTGTCTCTGGGATGCATTGAACAGACGAGATGCTGCACCAAAACATATTTACTTTCTTAAAGCAGAACACGAAGTTTTCAAATGTAGTTACAGCTTAATGTAGCAGAAAACTTCCTGATACCTTCGAGTCCCTGTTGGGTGTATGCCAATATCGTTCGCTATCAAAAATCTTGTTTCGGATAGTACAGGATAATGCCCTTCACAGAGTCTAGATTTCACAAATTTTTGTAATCATTGAACTTTTAGCAAGCATTTGGAAGAATTGCTTTGATAACGACATACATACTTATGTACATCTCCTTGCGAAGAAATAGTCCGGCATGCAAGAAAAACTCATTGTCTTCCGGTCATCTTCGGAACAAGTAGATCTGAAAATCAACATTAATATTAATACTGGGTGGAAGCAGGTCTATCCAGCCAGTATTAGTTTCAAGATATCTGAATTCATCACAGAAAAGTAGATGACTTTAGTTACTTAGGTGAGATGTACAACCAAAGTAAATAAAAGCATCAAAGAACATCTTGGATATCGAAAGAAATAGATAGTGAAGTCAAAACAGTCAAAAAGCTACTGACTTCGTATAAAGTGTAAATGAAATCCAATAGTTCACTTTAAGGCAAAGGTCTGCTTATCTTTTTTAACAAAACTTATGTTATATTTCTTTTAAAAATTTTCGATTTTCATTTAATGAAATTTTAATGAATATTAAATTAAGCTTCGCACTATAAACTTAAAATACTGGAATTCTCTATATCCTTCATAACTTTTATTTCTAGTACTTCTTTTTTTTTTTGTTAATGCAACTCTACACTTAAAAGATTTTGTCTTAAAATGGAAATTGTGTTTCTATCCCGTAAAGTCCTTGACCATTCAAACGCATTAAACTATTTCTTGCATTCCGTGTGGACTTTTCTTCAAATAAAATTCCATCCTGCTTGGCTTTAAATTATGTTTGTATACCTTATTTCACCCTTTATTCGAATTTTGTTGTTGGTGCAGAACTCTATCTGCTGCTACTTTATCCGTATGCTCGTAAAAGCAGGAAATTGCTTTCAGCACTACCGCTGCTTCCCTAACTTTCTTATTGTCTTTTGACCATATTGTGTTTGATGGTGGTGTATAGTTTTAGCACCACCTAAGTTTAAGCCGCAAAGGACAATTCCATGTGATATGCCACAAATGAGAGACGAGAGTAATATGAGTAAATATGTGTCAATCATTCTTTTTGTTGTTTGCAGCAGCAATAAAGGACCTTTTTTTTGCTTAGTTTACCATTGAAGTTGGTAGACACAACTTTCGGCTACTTTTGTTTATCAGATAACTAAAAATCCGATTGGTAGTTGCGCGAAAATTGTTTTAACTTCTGATGGAGGTAGCCATTTCTAATGTATGATGTATCTCACATCTTAATCGAATAGAGGCAGAAAAATCCTAAGTAATCTCTTTCAAAAAAAATCCTCTTCTGCTGGCTGATGCAGTGCGGTTAACATATTCCTCCACAAAGGAAAGCGACTGAGAACGATATCAAGTCAACTGCTCATATGAATGAGATTACTTAAAATAAAGGCACACTCACATGACTAATACCCCCAGTCAGTTCCGAGTCATATGAAAAAAAAAATCTGCTTAGCAAAATGTTTGAGTGATATATTCAAGTTCTCCTTTGATAGATTTTCCAAGTTGTTTCCTTTTTAATAATTGAAAGAGAGTTTGTTCTTTGAACTTCGCAGCCAAATACAAACGGTAAAAATGAGTGAAAAAAAACAACAAGAATTCTAGAAGCAGCATAAGTATGAATAAGTAACAAAACACTAACGAAAAGTTTTGTGTGAGGTCTTACAAAAACCTGATTCTAAAAAAACGATATTAAACTTTTAAAAATGAAAAAATTATGCAATAACCTTCTTTAGCACATATATGTTGCTTTAAGAAAAAATTATTAAAATCAGTTCGGTATGCTGTGCGCCAAAGCGTTACAAACCCTTTCCATATAAGTAATTTTATATATTTAGCTTAGATTAGTAAAGATATAGATAATATATGTCAAATAAGATAGGTTAGGTTGGGTTTTGGTGGCGGCCATAGCCCGACATAGTCCTAATGAATCCATAGTGTTATCACATACTCTTTGCTACAGTCTTATCAGTAAATTCTGGTCCTATCATTGTGGTGCACGTCCAAAATGAAAATACCTATTGTTACAGCGAATCTTTTGATTTCACTCAGGTGGACTTTATTTTCGTTCAAATACCCGAAGTATTTTAGTCTATTACTTGCCAAAGCAGAGCAAGAGCACAAAAGATATTCCATGTTTTCCTCTTCATCGGGTTCATGACAATTTCTACACCAGTCTTTGGATACTATGCCCAACCTGAAATCAAATAACATGACTTTCATTAAATACAAAAAGTCTGACATAAAAATAAAATTTGATTTTGTAATCGGAAAAGATGCTTTTGTTTGCAAGAAAAAAAATTTTTGTTTTAAAGTTTTCTAGGTCGAAATATCAGAATTGAAGATTTTGAGATTCGTAAACAATAAAATTCGAGCTGATAAACTTCGGGCTTCGCCGTAGTTAGCACTGTTGAAGAATATCAGAAGCTTCTGCTAGTATAAAAAACAGTTGTCGTGGTACACAAGATTTCAAAGGTAAAATTTTGCCTTCTAGCCATGTAAGCCAAGTGTTTGCTTAGGTTACAATTTTTAACCTTTTTTAGTGTTGGTATCACTTAAAATAAATTTTTAAACTCAAGGTGTCAAACTTTGCCTAACGCGTTTTGGTAAACTTTTCGAAGCTTAAATTTTCCTTATTTTTTCCTGTTTGCTTTGGCATTGTAACTTAAGTTAATAGCTCTGAGCTGATAGCTCTAAGTCGATAAACTTTCCTAATAATTTTAATTGATTTTCTTGGTTCACTGATAACACCAAATAAGTAGAGTGCCAGCTGATTTTTGATTTAGTTGATTTCGCTTGAAAATTGTGGAGTTACCTCGCAAAATATTAGTGCTAAAGGGTGTTTTTTTTAGAAGTATAGAGCTTCGAATTGAAATAAAACACAAGAAAATCGTTTTAATGTCCATCAATTTGGCTTTATTGGAAGGATAATTTTATGCCATTAATGTTTAAATATGATTTGGGGCATGTGGCCGCCGCGGCTGGCTCGAATAAAGCCAATTCTACAGGTCCAATTTTGAACCACTTTTTCGAGCATATGGGGCCGTATGTCGGCAATAAAGTCACGAATGTTGGCTTCCAAGTCCCCTAACGTTTTTGGTTTGTTGGCGTAGACGAGCGACTTCACATATCCCCAAAGAAAATAATCCAATGGTGTCAAATCACACGATCTTGGTGGCCAATTGACAGGTCCATTCCGCGAAATTATGCGCTCATCGAATGTTTCCTTCAATAAATCGATTGTGACGTGCGCTGTGTGGCATGTAGCGCCGTCTTGTTGGAACCACAACTCATCCACATTCATGCCATCCAATTCGGGAACAAAATAGTCGGTTATCATGGCTCTATACCGGTCTCCATTAACGGTAACTGACTCTCCAGCATTATTTCGGAAGAAGTATGGCCCAATGACTCCACGAGCCCATAGAGCACACCAAACAGTCAGTTTTTGTGGATGTAATGGCGTCTCAAGGGTCTCATGTGGATTCTCTTCACTCCAAATGCGGCAATTTTGCTTGTTGACGTAGCCATTCAACCAAAAATGAGCCTCATCACTGAACAAAATTTTGCGATGAAAATCAGCATCGAGATCAATCTCATTTTCGGCCCATACACCAAAATCACGACGCATTGCATGGTCTCGCGGCTTTAATTCTTGCACAAGCTGGATCTTGTAAGGTCGCAAGCCAAGATCTTTGCGCAAAATCTTCCATAAAGTTGATGGACAAAGCTCCAATTGCTGTGCACGGTGGCGAATCGATTCATTCGGGTCCTCTTCAACATTTTGCTCTACAGCGGCAATTGTTTCTTCGGTGCGCACTGTTCGACGTCTCTGCGGATGCGTATTATCACATAGAGTAAACGTAGTGCGAAAACGATCCATGGTTAACCGAATTAATTGCTCTGATGGACGATTATGTCGACCATAAAATGGACGGAGCTTGCGGTAAACTTCGCGAACTGAACCATTATTTTCGAAATAAATTTGCACGATTTGCAAGCGTTGTTCTTTTGTTAACCTGTTCATGATGAAATGGCAAACCAAACTAAACATAAATGACATTAGAGTTGCCAGATTTGACCATAAAATGCCAGTTTTATCTCTATTCGAAAAACAAACCTCTAAAAAAAACACCCTGAATAAATCATTTCAGCAAACAATGATGCAAAGCATATTACTCATAGTTAACATATTCATAAATTTTGATTTTAGTAATGCCGCTGAAATTATGGAAGAATTTCTTCATTTTAAAAGTATTTCCGGTATAAAAATTTCGGCCAAATAAATTTCGTCTAGCCAGACTGGTTGCATAATAAACTTTGTAACTACAACAATAAATTCTACCAAATCGACTGCACGAAACAATTTTGCAGTCTCAAATAATACTGCCCTCTACATAAAATACTAAGTACTGGCTATGGAGTCTGCAATATTGTTGCGCCACTAAGTTCTTAAATCAAAATTTTTAATTCATATGAGCTCGATTCCTGAATTGTGCTGTACCTAATCCAAACGAACTCTTTACTGTTTTTCAAAATTACTTTTTTATTAAAATGCTTTAAGGATATAATAAATGATTTGCTACTATACTCGAAATATGATGTTGAGAAACGCCTACTAAACATCAACTGACTTCCACTGTAAATGCGCATTTTATATCAACCAATGCTGGACTATACCAAACCCTCTCCATTTTCGTGCAATCCTGGAATCCTATACTTCCGCCATTGCTTAACTCCTACGTAAGTGCTCAATACTTGTCATTTCACACATACAATTTAGCAAGTAATTCTAGATTGGATTTGTGGACTTGTAGAGCTAAAATATTTAAAATTTATTAAAAACGACCATCTTCAGACCAAAAAATACCTACGTAGTTGTAATTTAGGTTGCAGTGCTATCATTTTAGGTTCTTTGATGTAAGGAATTTTAAGCAAAATATGATTTTCTAACGAAAAGCTTATTTCTCCTTATTTGTCCTGCCTGTAATTAAATGCCTGCAGACGCATTCTCACTCATTCGATGAGAGAAAATAATAGTAACAATATTCTGTTCACTTATTTCTGAATACTATTTGAGTTGTTTTTGGTATTAAAAGGTAGGCTTAACTTTCTTTTCCATTATACGAGTAGTTGCATTGGCATGGCTTTACAATAAAAGGTTACTAATGGGTGATTTTTTAAATGTTTGTTTTATAAAAATTGAAAAAAATACAAAAAATTTGCAAAAGTGAATGAAATATTAATTTAGAGCGATACATCAATTCCTTCCATTTACTTTTTAATGATTATTTTATGTAGATGTTTCCCGCGGCTATGCCTGTTGAGTTCATTAGTAAGCTTCAATTTTGCCATACTTTTTCCAACGGCTGCTATCTCACCGTTGACAGCTATAATGTTGTTGGCTCAAATTGTAGCTGGCTTGTCCTTTTTCACGAGAGATTTCACATATCCTCACAAAAAATTGTCAAGTGTGGTCAAATCACATGATCTTGACGGCCAATAGAGTGCTACAAAACGTAAGATTAATTGCTCACCAACTTCGCCTCTCAATAGGTTCATGTTATCGCGTACCGTGTGGCATGTGGCACCATCTTGTTGAAACTGCATGTCAACCAAACCCAATTCTTTCATTTTGGCCAAAAAAATATCGGTACTCATTGCACGGCACCTTGCTCCATTGGCTGCAACGTTGCAATTTTCATTATTTTTGAAAAAGTACGGTCCAATGATTCCGCCGAAAACCGCACCAAACAGTGCATTTTTCAGGGTGCATTAGCAGCTCTTGAACTGCCTCTGGCTGCTCTGCAGACTAAATTCGGCAAATCTGTTTGAGCCTTAATAAGCTTCGTCGGTGAAGAAAATTTTTTATTTGCAAAACAAATTTCTCGAATTTTGATAATAAAATTCAAATTCAAATCGATAAATAAAATGGCAAACCTAACTGAGCATTTTTGGCGTTAACATATATCAAAAAACTTACACTGAAAAAACAAATAGCAAAGAAATCACCCGGTATTTGGGCAGCAGTTGTCGGTACATACTATAAATATTAACTCGTTTCTGAGAACATTTTCTCTACAGTTTGCACAAAACTTTTACTTAGTGTTTTGTCATAAGCATGGTATTGCCCCGAATGCAATATTTTGCTAGTAGATGCTCGTCTTAGCCAAAAGCCATATTTATGCGTATGCTGCTGCTACTGCTGCTGCTATAAACTTTCATTTCGAAGACGAACAGGCATCAGTTTTGTTGCTGTCATAGTGGTCTGTTACTAACTTAATGTTTTCTATTTCTAGAACGATTGTTGTATTTGATTGTTATTTAATTTTACTTGGTTTATTGGCAACAAATTGCACAGACAGAACGATAAACAGCTGTGGTTGTATAACGTCTTATATGCAAAATTTTAGTTCAAGTTAACTTTAATCGTTTTGTCGTATTCAATAAATTATTTAGTTTGCTGTAAATAAACTTTATACACATCTTCAAATGCAGTGCATTCTATGCAATTATTATTAGTATTGATATGTAAACAAATTGAAATTTTAATTTATTTATTATTGGACAATTTTAACAATTCAAAATTAATGTAATGAATATGTTGTTGAAATTCTTCAAGCAGATTTGTAAACGTTAGAGAGTTTTAATACTCCACTAACAATAAGGCCTCCCACAGTTTTCTTGCTACCCCAAATAAGTGCCCTTATAAAATTTCTTTAGCTAAGACCAATATTTAACACAACCAATATTTATGCACAACCACTTTAACTGCTTTGGTCTGCAAAGACAATGCACTATCGGTAAGGAGAGAACAAAACTCAAAACTAAAAAAAGATGAACGAAGAATAAAAGGAGCTAAAGCGCAACACTTCGTTTAATTAAATACTTTAAACTACTTTTGCCTGCGAAGGCAGTACTGGTCACAGCTGCGTAAATGAAAAAAAAATGGAATAAATTTAAATAAAAAATGTTGCGCTCAAAGTGACAAATGCTTGCCGCAAATGTGCTACGAGAAAAATTTATTTTTAATAAATTTGCAAATGAAAAATGAAATGAGTAGAAAAGCTCATTTCTATAATGTTTAAATAAAAAATTTTTGAAAAGGACATCAATTGTCCTCAAAATTATTCTCAATAAAATCGAACAATATAAATGCAAAAAGTGGCTTGAAAATTTGAACTCAAGTCGGGCTCTACTTTAAATTTTGATGCGAATAATTAGAGCTCTATCAGTATTTAATGGTCTTAGAAATCTGGTTTAACTAATAAATTGAAAAATTTTTGCGTTATAGTTTTGCCTGTGGATGTGCGTCACAATTTCAAATGTCAATTCGGCCAAATACAAACAGTTCAAATGAGAGAAAAAAAATCAAAAAAAAAGACGATGAAACAGAATATAAGAAGCATCATTAGCAACGAAAAATCAAGCGACAACTTTTGTATGAGGTTTTGCAAAAAATTTGTAATTGACATTTAAAATAAAAAGATAAGCATGCAGTAACCTTCTTTAGTACAAATATGTTGTTTTAAAAAAGTTACTTTTAGAATCGGTTCAGTATATTTTGCACCAAAGCGTTACAAACCATTAAGATATAAGCAGCCTTATATAAATAATACTTTAGAGATATTACAATAGAGATACGAGGATTACCAGCCTCAGAGAGCTCTAACTTTAATTGCTTTATAATTTGCCTAGCTAGAGGTAAAGATTTTCAATATCTGATACCATGGGTTGCCAGAGTCCCTCAAATAATTATTTTTTGTAACGAGTAATAAGCTCCCAATCGATAGATTGTTATCGTTAAAATTTATGGCCGCCCTTCGCATTTCTCATATTGTGCACATTTGAAAGTGACTGAGGCACTTCTTAGACCTATAAACGTCTAACTCAATCATGTCTCCGGCTAAGGCCAAGCAAGCACCAATCAACCGTGCGACATCACCAAGTCACTTGTGTCCTAAAGTGAAATAAAATGCATTCAATCAATCACTAAATCTTTTACTTTAGCTGAATACTTACCGTTGCTTTGTCTCTCTATCTCTATCTATTTGTCTGCTTAGTTACTATTTCAATCTTAAGCATGATTTTCCTCGTATTTGTTTGTACACTTGTAAGGCATTAAAAAATTGATGTCTTGGTATATTTATTTTCAACCACAGATGTGCATTCCATTCAGTTTAAAGCTTGGGAATAACACGCATAAGCTGCTGTCTAGAGAGATATCAACTTGAAAAAGTTAAGAACAACTTTGTTGTAACAAGAAACAACATATTGAATTTGTTACTACTTACTAGACAACAAATGAAACCGAAATATCAACAACAATAATAATAACAACAACAACTCAAAATGTCAAGCTGAATAATTGTTACCCAGAGGAATAGGTGGCAGTCAGCAAGCTTAGTTTACAAGCTGTCAATACCAAAAAGACACCACATGCAACTGTCTGGGGCAGCAAGAAGAAGAATACGAAAAAAGAAGAGAGGCACCGCAAATTCTGTTGCCTGTCAAATGAACTGCAACTTTGTATTTGTGTTGTGTCACTATGACCATTAGAGTGGCTCTTTTTTTTAGGAAACTTTTAATTTTGAATTAAATTTTAGGTTTTTACATCCATCAGAATTTTTACATTCCACCAATTCCCATAAAAAAAATAAAGTTTTGCACACCGCAGACGAAAATAATTTACCTACCACTCGCAAACCAACAGCATTATCTCTTTTAGCAATAGTTCTTGGCCCGCAAGCATGGAAAATAGGGTGAAACTGGTTCGGGCTTTCGCCAACCATTAGTGTGAAAGATTTTTTTCCAGAAATGGGCGCTCCTCTGTTTCTCAGCTTGCGTTGGCTCTTGGCTGTAGTCGGGAGCCAAGAGCTCTTCTCTAGCCAACGAGCCGAGAGTCAACGGAGAGCCCTCTGCTGCTGTTCAAGAGCCAAGAACCAAAAAAAAAGATACAAGGCCGAGAGCGTTTGTCGCGAGCTTTTCCAAACTCTGGTGCAGCTTAAATATTGAGGATCGGTTATTCGTCGGATAACTGCTATTCCTGTATTTTAATAAAAAAAAAACGACAACAGCGATCTTTAGGTGGCAACCTTGTAACTCAAAATTTTAAAAGCTAATTCTATTAAACAAATCAATAGTAGATCGATGTCTTGTATTTATCTAATATACTTCAGTAAAATATATGTTTCCAACATAGCTTTAGCAAAAAAACAAAATAGTTTAAACCTGACATCTGAGTGACGTTTAAGAATTTTGTAATGTTCATACATAAAAATTCATGTAGGACAAGGACCACTCATACTCAAATGTTAAGTTTACATATGAACGCATCAACTTGCCCAAAGTTGTAGTGGTTACAGAGTTGTCATGGGTTTGGTTGATTTTCTTGTCGTTTCATTTTTTATTACTTTGTGGTTTGAAAAACAGATGCAACAATTTTCATTTCCCCTGGTCGTCGTCATCGATGTCTTCCTGTGCCTTTACTAATGCACTCAGTCAGAAATTTGCTCAAGTCAAACTGTCAATTGAACTCATTTTATTTGCTCGTATTTGCTAAATATTGAAAGTGCAATGCATTTCCTTGCTTTATGCATTCTATTCTGAGGCAAAGGTTGATATAAAGGATTTGCCAAAATTGGCTTAATTTGGTATCCTATTGGCATGCACTTAAATTGAATTAAAAATCTTTTCTGTCAACAAAGTGCATTTAATGGAAGTTGTAGCATTTTGAAAAAATCTTTTCTTATTTATGTCGGCCTAGAATTGTGGGTAATGAACTTAAATAAAGTTGAGAGCTTTAAGTGAATCTCTGATTACATTATGTATAAATTTTAAGGTTACTTCATTCAAAACATTCATAGTTAAATGTATTTGATCCTTTGTTTGAAAGAATTTAATTAAATCTTGCAGCCAATAACGTTAGATAGGGTATTTAGAGGAAAGCAGACACTCATTAGAGGAAGAAGCCAAAAAGTTCCAATGTTCATTGTTTTCTTTGATAAAAAGTGCATCATCCACCGCGAGTTCGTTCCAACTGGTTAAACAGTTCCTGGTGCTTTCTATTTGGAATTTCTACACCTTTTGATGGCCAGAATTTGTCGAATTCGACCAGATAATTGTGGTCCCAATGACTGGTGTTTATTAAACAACAAAGTCCCGAGTCTACACATCGTTGATTATTCGTCAATTTTTGACACGAAACCAAGTTTGTGTGTTAAATCATTCACCTGACTTTGCATCCCTATGACTATTTTCAAAAATATAAATGACGTTGAAAAGATGTTTTTTTAATAATTCAATTCAGACCATTGAAACAGCATGAACACGCACTTTGGAAGCAATATCATAAAACGAGCTCGAGAGAGCATTTGAATCACTTTACTGAGTCACGGTAGAAAGTGCTTTGAATCAGAAGTGCTAGGCTTAGCAAGTTGCTAAGCCTAGCATGTATAGATCGAAATACCGAACTCCGAAACTGTAGTGGACAAAGGCGTCAAGGAAGATCGAATAAAAATTCCGGAAACGCATGGAAATTTTCACAAAGTGACTTGGACACGCTTTGAACTCTTTTTTACGAGGTTGTATAACTAAACGCATGAGCTGAAGGTAAAGTGGGGCTAAATGGCGCTTCATCAAGGTCAAAGCTCAAAAGAACTTAATGAAATTCGAGAAATGGGTGCACAGTACCCCACGATTGCTCTTAGATTGGCACAATATAAGACTTACCCTCATTAATATTCCTTCTCTCACATTTTTTCCGAACAGTTTTTCTTTCCATCCTCACCCATTAGAATGGCTCCGGTACAAAATGTAATTAGTTTCCATGGCTCGCAACCCCTGCACTGTACCCTATTTCATGTAAAATGTAGCTCCAACTGATATTCATTTGTCATCCTCTACATTTTGCATACCTACCCCCATCATCTCCGCTTATTATGACTTCCTTAGAAAATATTTTTGAAATTTTCGGAATATTGGCTCCCACTCCAACTCCAGTAAAATTTTATGTCAACTTCGAATTATATTTCATCTGGAATATTTTACTCAAACCGGGATCTGTATTATTGATATAGTTGCATCATTCAGAAACATGTAAAAATCCCGCAGCGAACTTCTCTCGTTTCGTTTGATCAGTGTACTTTTATTTCTACACTCATGTTATTCTGGTTTGATTTTTGCATTAATTGATTCTTTGAATTTGATTTTAGCTTAATGCTGAAATTTTTCCTTGCTATATAGCTCGAGTTTGTGGTGGCGCTTTTTACTGTTTTTGTTCTTGTTGCTTTTTTGTGAATAGCTCCTGCTTTCTGGAGCAGGAGCAAAATATATCTTGGAAACAGTAGAGTTTTGTTTATTTTGCCCACAAATATAGTGCTCTTGCCACAAAATCTGAATATGTAAACAAAGATTCTGTTCAGATCTTAAAGCCCACATAGCTTCAAAAAAAATGTTTGATTTAGTTCACTTACAAACACATAAAAATGTTCCATAAACAATATATGATTTCGTTTACTTACAAACACATAAAAATTATCCATAAAACATTTATTAAACTTTCTAACTTGCTTCAAATAAGACATTGCAAATAAAGCATCAGTCTAATATAGCACAACTCTGCCAACACACATCACAATCTTTTCATTCCGAACTATGAAACCATATACTATAAATACGAATAATAATTTCAGTTGCCACTTTCCAACACGTCAACTCACAATTTTACCCAATATAGCGCTAAAGTTTTTCTTTAGAACAAAACCGTTGCAATAAAAAATCAACCAAAGAAACAAAAACCTCAAAATCCATTTAAAAAAGGAGCTACGTCTAAAACATAGGAAACTTTCAATAACGAAGTGTGTGGAAAAAATTAAACAATTGGTACCGCAACCCAACAAATCAGACCAATTCGATGTTTTGCGTTACGGCGGCAGCATGAATTTCGTCATGCCGCAGCAACCTACCGCTATTACAGCATGCCCTCTAATTTAACCCAGCGTGGGTACATGCCACCAATGAGCAGCCATCAACCTTCTTCAATGCAAAGGCAACGTTGCGGTGGTGGCGTCACTTGCACCTTATTTCTATTTACTGGCATGGTATTTGTGAGAGGGAAAAGGGAAAAGAAAAAACTAAAAAACGGATGAGAAAAATCGCAATCAATGGCGAGTTTTTACAGCAAATGCAATTTCGATGTGGTATTTTTGGTTTTCTTTTTCTTCTTTTTCATTTCGTTTGTTTTATTTTTTTTTTTTTTTTTGAAGTTTTCAGAAATTTTCAGAGATCCTTTTTGTATTTTTTGTAGGTATGGTCGTAAATTTTCTTTTCACCAACATTGATTTAAACTTTACTTGCCGTAACTTAGCACAAGCATGCATTGGCGGTGATTGGTATTTGCTATGGTTAGTGATGGAAGTGATTATTAGTAATTTGTGGAAAAACCGAATATTGAAATTTATTGAACAACCATGTAAAGAACTTTCAATTGATTTGTTACTTAGTTCCTTAAAAATGGTCAGGAGAACTTATTTCACCCAAAGTTCATTCAACAAAATGTATACAATTATGCATATGGGGCTTTAGAGAGCTTAGCCCTGCCATTTGGCAGCTATCAAACGCATACGTCATCGTATGTATCATTTAACTACCGAGCAACTCGTTAACATTTGCTACTAAGGTGGTATGTCAGCGGTAACTTAGTTTCGGTTATTATGAAGAAGTTATTGTCATCACAATCGTTTTGTTCAAAATTTACAAAATACTCAATCTGTTGTGAATGTGTTTGCACTTAGGCTCTATACTTTTTGGGTATACCATATAGTATATTTGTTTTTAATTATCATCTTGATCAGGTTGGAAATTATTGTGTAAAAATTTAAAGCTCCGATTATCGGCAACTTTTTACAAAATCAATGACCAAGGTCCGCAAGGTCTATTAATATGACGTGTAATGCGCTACACCAAACCCAAGACAACTTGTTGCAATTGGTTCAGTCGTTACCAGGATGCTTTCCGCTATAAATAACAACCGTAATGGGGTAATATAAATGCAAATCGCAGAGCTACTACACTTTCATATTATATTTTGAAGGTCTCGATGTAGTGTGTTGGGTGAAGCGAGCACGGCCACGATTGGGGGACACTTGGGGTCAACAGTCATCAATTTTTAAGGTACATACGCCCTTAGTAGTCTTAGTGCACGGGTATTTCCATTATCAAAGCGAACAGTTCCGTTGATGGCGAAAAAACGATTTTTACTCATTGCAGAATAATTTTCTCTATCGCTCCCTTAACCATAGCTATAAAATATGGATCAATTAGATGAGCGTAGCTGTACGGAAAACACTCACGAATAAATTGCATACAAGTCTCTAGAACCTTGTTGGTCATCCATGTTGTAATTGTCTTCAAGTTGACGAATATGATAAAAAATTTCTCGGAATCGTATCCTAACCAATTATAATCTACTCACCATATTTTATTTGTAGCAGTCACGGGTGTTTGAGCAATTCGGATGAAATCATTATAAGTCCTTAAGGACCTTAATGGTAATCGGAGGGTTAATATATGAAACCGTGCTTAAAAAAGTGGACAGCAAAATATTTGTAGTATGTATATTGATAGTTCCAAAACATAATAAACTAATTGAAAAAACAATAATTCTCTCGCAAAGAACTTGAAAATAAAATTGCATAGACATAAAAACAAATACTACAAAATTCTTGTGTACCATAAAAGATATTTATTATGTCAGTTTATATTACTTATCTATATTAAAACCGTTGGAAATTTACTATTTCTCTTGTCATTGATTATTGCCTTTTTTGCGGTCTTGGCCAATTTCCTTTAAACATAAGCAAAAAACTTATTGGAAAGATCTAGGTATTTGCTGAAAATTATTTGTATTATTATTTAAGAAACGATTTCGAACATAATCGAAAAACCGAATCTTTTGCGGGTACATCACTAAAACCCATGTGTGATATATAGAGAAAATCTATAGAAAGAATTTCTAAAAGCAAAAGCATGTTTTCAACAAAACAATTATGTACTTTTTGCATATATCTCTTTTTTTTTCAACCAAGAAATGTTTATTTAAATTGAAACGAATTTTTAATTGTTTTGCAACGCGAGTAACAGCACAATATTTTTATATTTAAAATCATTTTTTTAAGAAAAACGAAACAACAGCGCTTCAAATACATAGGTGAAATTCCACTAAAATTGCCATTATGGCAGCCTTAAGGTTAAGCGATAAAAAAACATCAAAAAAATGCTGTGCACACGAAACCAACGCTAACGATATTTCTATTTTTTCCGTAAAACTTTGGTAAACCAAAACTAAAAATTGTATTGCCCGTAAATATATTTTAAAATGCACATATGTTTGTGAATGAGCGATATTGTGGTTATTGGTATTTGTTATTTAATTGCATTTGTGCATGTGTTAGCATACACATACAGAAATCATCTATCTACGTCATGCATGTTCCGAAAATAAGAAAACTTTTTCAGTTATAAATTTAAAAAGTTTCATAAATCCATTAAAAGGTTTTTGTTTTTTGAATGGTATTGATTTTAGTCAGCAAATTTAAAAAAAAATGTGTCAATATAAATCATAGATTTGGAAAAGTTAAAACTCTATTTCGCTAGTTAGTCCCTTTATCATAATAACCCCAACTTTAACATTATGTTACTTCCTGACTTTATTAGCTTTTTTATTAATTTCATTTCATTTTCGTTTTTTATGTTTTTCATTAAAAATAAAATGACAGCATTTAGCATAAATTTTTCTGAAATTGCAACAAATATTCCTTATAAATAAAAAACTGTCAAAATTGACATTAGCAGATATTTAAGGATGTCAACACAGGATATGCGCCAACAGACAGAGAGACACAGTTAAAATGTTTAAACCTCTCATAAAAACTAAACCTAAGCCAACAGAGTTGAAAAAAAGGATTAACTAAATAATATGTTAAGTAGCTTCAAGCATAATGTTAATATTTACTAAACATAAATAAGTCAACTAGAAAGGGTAACAGAAAACTGGGAAAAAGAAAATAAAAATGATAAAAATGAAAATTAATTTGTCTTTCGGACCCCATGCTCCTAACGGAGTCTAAGGATATTAAAAGCAGCATTTTGCACTTTATAAAACTTTTTTTTCATAAGCAGTTTCAAAAAAACAATGGAAAACATGGAGTTGTAATGCGAAAGTAGTTCCAGAAAAGTGAAAAATTAATTGCTTAAACTCTTTACTATATCGAATTATGCTAAAAAAGAACAGTCTAGACGATCTTAAATAAGGACTGTCCCAGATAAAACTTGCGCTTTGTTTTTTAGTTATAAAAAAATACCCAGTAATGTTTTTTTTTTTTTTTTTATTAATATTTTTTATATTAATAATTAGTGTTCATAATATAAATAACTAAAAACTAAGTATCAATTTTTATTTTTATAAAAATTTTATACCATTTTCGTAAGGCCCTTTATTAAATTTTGTCCAGTCGTTTCATCGACATTATGGTACGATTTTTTCCACTTAAGTCTGAAGTCTTGTGGATTTTTTGCAGTCTTGCCACTCTTTCGAAAATCTTATTTCATTAGAGCCCAATATCTTTCAGTTGGGCGAAGATCTGGGCAGTTGGGCGGATTTGCTATTTTTGGTACGAAATTTATCTTTTTACTTGCATAGCATTCCATCGTAGCTTTAGAGTAATGAGAGGTTGCTAAATCTGGCCAGAACAGCACGGTACCCACATGTGCACGAATAAATGGCAGAAGACGTTTTTCGAGGCACTCCTCTATATAAACTTTGGAATTGATTGTGCCTTGCGTGACAAAAAATCTGGGCTGCCAAACCATATATTGCTTCGGAAATTTCGAAATTTTTTTTTTTAAATATACTAGACACATGCCCCTTTTTTGGTGTTGTATAATATTCGTGCCCAGGTAGCTGCTTAAAATCTGCTTTAACGTAAGTTTTGTCTTCCATAACACAGCAATCAAATTTAGTCAGGTACCTTTCATACAATTTTCAGGCTCGCATTGAAGCCATTAACTACTTTTCATCAGAACGGTCGGGTACTTTTTGAACTCCATATGGGTCATTCTATCTATAATGGGTCTCTCATTACCCTCATGTTTTTTAAATGGGCTGAAACTTTTTTCAGTGATTGGTCTATTGGTGAAAAAACATGGATAAAATTTTCAGAGATGGTACTCCTATATGTTTTGAAAATTTTAAGCCTAAAAAACGCGGAAATCGATGATGGAGTATTAGGGAAATTGATGTTTTCTTGGAAAGTCAATTTTTTTATCGTTTACCACATAGAAACCGTTCAGGCCTTCCATTATTCAGATTTGTAATTTTTTTGTCATCTACTACTACATGACTACCTAAAAATAACATAAAAGCTAATATGAATGGTTTTGGGTTGTTTATATTTATCAAGGAATTTTTTCGTTTTACTTGCGAGCTTTTTTGTAACACAATTTAAAACTTTTTTTTTAAGCAATAACATTGCTCAAAAAGATTTTATCGAATTTTTTTATATCTTCTACATGATAGACCAATCACTGAAAAAAGTTTCAGCCTATTTAAAAAACAT
Organism: Meiosimyza decipiens; assembly: GCA_963680825.1. Classification (NCBI taxonomy): domain Eukaryota; kingdom Metazoa; phylum Arthropoda; class Insecta; order Diptera; family Lauxaniidae; genus Meiosimyza; species Meiosimyza decipiens. Next base: position 56,402,939 of record OY804261.1, on the reverse strand, counting down.
TATAGATGGAATGACCCATATGTCTTTAGCTAACTTTTTTCCTTTGCCCTTTGTACAGTAGATTTTGATGTACCTGCTATAGCCGCCATATCTGGCGCTTCACCTTCGTCGCTACCTTTGGGTTAGAAAATTCTGGTTTTCTGCCTGAACGTTTTTTTCAGGAAAGAGGTAGACCCCTCTTATAATTAGAAATAACCGTAAAGACAGTTTTTTCTGATGCACCAACTATTTTTGCTATTGCTGAATATTTTAATTCTGAATTTTTCAGGTATGTGGACAAAATCAGTTCGCGGACTTTTTGTTGCTTGTTAGATACCTTTGTCGTTAAAAGTGCTATCTTCAAGTATTATGCATCATATTAAACGTCACTTTATATAGAACAAATATTGTGTCTTTTTAGATCTCTAAGATTACCAGGTAGAGTATAATACAAAATATAAAAAGCGCAATTTTTTTCTGGGACAGTCCTTACTTAAATGTTTGGAGAATAAGGTTTATGTTTCTGATCGATTGATTAAAAATAATATAAATAGTCCTAGTGAAACAATCTTATGCAAAAACAGTAAATTTGTCATGTCAATGAAGTCCACTATAGTATTTAAAGTTGACGCATAATCATATCTTTCAAGCTCATACACATAACGGGTAGCGTTTGAAGGGAGCGGCAGTCTAGCCTGCTGTATACAACTTCCGAGTAAGTTATTGTTGGAATTATCAACTGCACTGCCAGGTGCTTTCTAGTTTCCACATGCACAATTTCAGACGTCATTCTCAAATTACGTAAAGTGTAGTAGACTTTGCTAAAAGCAGAATTGACATGGTCTTCACAAGACTAGCTACTGTACATTCGGAAAGATACCTAGTAGGTTTTCAAACGAATAGCAGTTTTTTGGAAATTAGCAACACCAATGACTTTAATTGACCTAAGCTCAATTTATTTAGAACAGTCCACTTGCTAATACCTTCAAGATCTGCGTTCACCCAATGGCTGAATTCTTGTATAAGGCTAATTGGTCAAGACTGATAGAGTTGAAAGTCATCTGCATATGAATGCATAGAAACGCTTTCGCAAATACAGAATATATCATTTAAAAAAAAAAAAAGAAAAAATAGCAAGAGGTCAAAAACTGAGCATTGAGGTACCACAGAAGTTAACGATATAAATTTAGAACATGAATTGGCAACCCTTACTCTCTGCATCGTACCATCCAAATAATAATAGCTTTAATGATATTTAACAGCAGGTTCAGAAAAATCAAAATGCCGCTTAAGTTTAGCACATAGTACTATGTGATCTACACTGTCAAAATACTATGAAAAGTCTTATAAACAAAGCAGCGTTAGCAGTGACTGACACATAATTTCAAAGATATTCAAAATAAGTATATACAAAACTTTAAATTTTCTTCTTACGATATGCTACTAGCAACTTTTTGCTGTAACTTAAAATTTCAATTAAATGCATTATGTGTTCTTCTAACTAGTAACATGTAAAATACTGTAAATTAAAAAAATATATACTATATATTTACGTTTATATGTTTGAAGTATGTATTCAAAATGGAAATAATTTTTTTTATAAGCTTTTATTGAAACAAATCCGCTGACGGTTGTATAAAAAGATATAATGAACTAATTAGCTAAGCTTCTATCAGTCCAATTCAACGTGCATCGTTCCTCACTCCCTACAATCTGTACATAGAAAGTTATAAATAATGAATTTTTCTTCTGAATATAATTATGCATAAAAGATAAAATCTAAATAAATGAAAAAAAAACTTCTAGCAATTCAATCAAGCAGAAAATTTAATTAATTCTCAGAAAAAATTCAACTATAAAAATAAAGTAGTGAACAATTTTTAAGAATTTCAAAGAGTTGATTGCAACTTAACGCAATTTAATAATTTAAAGGAAATAAATTAAACAGGATATCTCCCCTATTAGTATTCAATTTATTTGCACACATGTCTACATTAGGTTGTGTATGAATTCCAAAATTGTTTTGATATCGCTCTTGCATAGATTATATTGTCTGTCCCATTAATCTTCAGACTAAAATGATTTTGCGAAAAAAACGTTTCTAGTTAAAATTTAATTGTCTTAAAAACAAACCAATGTTAGGTGCTATTAGATTTTTATCAAAGGTCAATTAAAAGGTACTACACCGCCATAATTTTTTTTTTTTTTTTGGTGTAGTAAAACTTTATCGATCTTGAATGACCTCTATGTAGACGAATTAAGAAATGTCCATTGGTAAGGATTCCATTTTATATAATACGTAGTCAAGAGTACGGTTTTACACGTGCACGTCATGTTGCTTTTTTCATTTTTTATGAAATTAATTTTTACAGAAAACAAAAAAAAAAAACAATTGAAAGAGAATTTGTTCTATAAACTTCCAAGCCAAATACAAACGGTACAAATGAGAAGAAAAGAAAGAGCAGTAGCAACTAAGTAAGAACTTATTAAGCAGTAACAAAATATCAAACGATAATTTTTGTGAGACTTATTCTTAAAAATAAGGATATATAACTTTAAAAACATAAAGAAATAAAGGTATGCAATATAATCACGGAGTTAAGGTTGAAACTGAAACTTTATTGACAATTTTTGGTTTACAATTTATATATATGTACATTTTTATTATATTTATGCCATTTCAGCATTTATTTCAGCAAGTCTGCAGGGCAGCGGATTCTTATGAATCGGCTGGACTGTGGATTCTTATTTCAAGAAAAGGAAATGAAAAATAAACATATTTATTGTGTTGGCCGCACCATATGTACGTTTGTATGTATGTACATATGTAGCAGTATCAACAGTACCAAAACGTGCAGATCATATCTACAATGTATGGTAACATAATAGCGTGCATGTGGATCGCAAGCCACATATGAATGATTGTACTATACAGTGGGATGATGTGACATGATTATGTGACACCTCCACCGTAAGCTATTTGCAGTCCCTGCAAAGTTACTGAAATTTACATCACATAAAATTAATTTTGTTATATATTTTTATATATTATATATTTATTTGAAATAAAATTTTCTTTAAAACATTAATTTTTTTATTACTTAATGGCAAATGGATTATTACTGTTTGAAGTAGTTGTTATATTAATTTTATTTACACTTTTTTTTGTTTGTTTAGTTTTGATAAGATACAATGTCAAAATAACTGAAAGTAATATTACAATGATTATAGTACTTGAGATTGTTGTTGCTTTAGTTTGATTTTTAAAGTATACGTTTTCAATTAGTTCCCTATTTTCTATAGTTTTTCCATGTATTATTTCCAATGTCAAATTTCCTTCAATTTTAGGTATTTCAGTATTTATCTCAAATATTTCAACAACGTTCATAAAAATATCTTCCTCATTTAAAAATTCGTAATTATCAATTTTGATTTTACATAAGTGGAATGTTATTAATGCATTGCCTTCTACTTGTAAAAGGTTAAAATTACAATTATGCAGTATGTTTGTGTTTGGAAAGTTTTTTAGAACTAACATATTATTTTCTAGTTGTTCAATCTCTTTATTACGATTTATTTTATACATGCAAGTATCATTATTTTGTAAGATATTACGAACGCATCGGTTTTTATGGTATTTAAGATTTTTCTCTTTTATTATGTCATTAGTATACTCGAAAATTTCTTCTTCATTGAAAATAATTTTAGTAATTTGCATGTCCAACTCCTTATTCTCTTTATTCGGCATGGGTATAATCATACCATTGAAAAATTCTTTGTTTGAAAATTTTGGAATATTGAGTACGAAGATAATAAATCCTTCATTAAACAATACCTTTGTCTTCATGTACATCATTATATCAATAGAAATATTATATTTTATTATCTCTTCACTTGTTAAAAAATTGTGTGCTAGAACATTTAATTTACTTAACAATATTATGTCTGAAAATCTCTCGATTTCTTTATTGATTTTTAGGAGTGTTATATAAATTTGAAAACTTTGATCAAATGAGTTTATTGAAGTAATTACCTCGTTAGTTTTTCCTTGAATTTTATATAAATTTTGTGAGATGAGTTCTTGTTGCTTGTTAATGTGGTTCTCTATGTTTTTCATGTTTTCAATTAAATTTCTATTGACTATAACTTGCTTATTATTCTCATCAATAGAATTCTTAACGTTATTATCCAAATTGTTCAAATGTTCGTAAATTTCCTGTTCGTCTTCATCGTCCATAGTTCCTATTAGAAATTTGTAAGCCCTTCCTACAAAGTTAAATAGTCCTCGTTTTTTCCTAATCGTAAAAGGCGTAAGGGTGTGTAAATTCTGTTTAAGTGAACTTAGCTCCGAATTTATTAGTTCATAAAGGTAATTGTCGTTAATGAGTGTCAATAGCTTTGTCTTATTCTCAAATTTTTTTAAAATTTCATTATATTGTGTGAGATTAACTAAATGCAGTATTTTGGTGTATGAGCTTAGTACGTTTTTCTTTTCCAGCTTAACTATTGTAAACCCATTGCTGTTGTTCAGAGGTCTTATGTTTATAGATGGTAGAGGTTGCTTATCTTCCTTAGATATCGAGTAACTTCCATGGGTGTTTATAATTAATATGAATAAACCAACCGATATCTGTAACGAAACATTTCAGTATTTCGTTATTATTGCTCTTGGTATTTGAATTTTCTTTTTACTTGATTTTTATAATATTTCCTAAGTTTATTATTATTATTATTAGTTAATATGTAATTGTCCGCTCTAGTATAATTGGTAAGCTTTTTGTATTTTGGTTGAGATTTACTTGCTCTGTAATTTTTTACAACGTTTTCAGCTATTTTTGAATCGTTATTATTAATTTTATCATTAATTTTATTTATTTTGTCGATTTTATTTTCTCTCATTCTATTTGAAAATTCATCTACTTCTTCTCTTGTCAGAATATTATTTATAAAGTCTATTGGTTTTCTCCTTGTCGTGGAATGTATCGTTGCATTATAAAACATGATTGCTTTTTGAACTTTCTCATTAATTTCGTCGATGCACTCTCGATCTGCAAAAAGTATTCGTAAATGTTCGTTTAGCGTTTGGTGTAGACGTTCGACATCTGCGTTACCTGTTTTATTATATGGGGTGGTAAAATAAACTTCTATATCATTGTCTCTAAAGAATTCTCTTATTGTCGTTGTATCTAATTCGTTGTCTGTTACGACCTTTTTAGGTTTTCCCAAATATTGAACTCTTAATTTAATTGCTCTAAGGATAGAGATCCAAGTTCTGTCTTGTAATTTTTCCACTGTTGCGTATTTCGTAAGTCTGTCAATGGTTGTAAGGTACATGACGTTTCTTAATGGGTACCAAATATCTATATGGACAAGTTCGTTATGCACTTTAGGAGTTTCAGTGATATTTAATCTATGACGTATGGGATTTCTATCAAATTTGGCCAGGTTGCAAATTTCACAATTGTTAATCAATTTGTGAATTTGTTCCTGTAATTTTGGATAATAAATTGAGTTCTTTAATTCCTCGAATGTCTCATTTATTCCTCTATGATTATTCTTAAGGTGGGCCTTTTTTATTTTTTCCAGCAAAACTTCTCTATCGGTTACGTCCTCTAGAAGTATATTTGATTTTAATATTTTTAGATTTTTATTTTTAGCAAAGTATTTCACGTAGAGATCCTGAAACTTCAGAAATAAATCCGGATGGGGAATAAAAATAGATATCAACCCTTTAGTTGGAAGAATATCTTGCATTGTTTGTAGAAGGTTACTTTCCCGAGTAATTGATATTATATTCCTTATTTTATTTTTATACAAAATTATCTTTTTATTTGATTTCTTCTGCGCATAATCAATTATCATTTGTATTTTAAATAAGTTTAGAGGTTTTTCCGATATTCTTATCAAATCAGTGCTATCACTATCTGCACTATGCATAGTCTCTTCTTCGTCTTCGTAAATTCTTCTTAGTTCTGTTATAGTTTCTTCCGTTGTCGTCGGAATTTCGATATGTTCATTCATGTTAATTTCATTCGTGGTGTCTGGGTTTATTCTACTAAGTCCGTCTGCTACTATGTTTTCGCGACCTTTTATATATTCGGTATTGAAATCAAATTCATTCAACTTGATTTTCCACCGTTGAAGTTTACTATTAGGTTCCTTCAGGTTCTGTAACCATATTAAAGGTCTGTGATCAGTTTTAATAACGAATTTGCGCCCGAATAAGTATGGCCTAAAGTACTTCGTAGCCCAAACTATTGCCAATAATTCTTTCTCTATGGTTGAGTAGTTTTTCTCGTGTGCATTTAGGGTTCTACTCGCGTATGCAATTGTTTTGTTATTCTGCATTAGGACCGCTCCCAGTGCAAAATTGCTTGCGTCTGTAACTAAAGTAAATTGTTTTGTGAAATCGGGATGAACCAGAATGGGGTCATTCTGAAGAAGTGTTTTTAATTTATTGAAAGCTTCTATGTAGTCTTTGTCTTTAATATTTATTTTTTTATCTTTTTTTAGGTATTTTATGAGGTGGTAAGCTACTTTCGAATAGTCTTTAATAAAACGTCTGTAATAGCCTGTAATACCTAGGAAAGATTTGATCTCTTTCTGATTTTTAGGTAAGGGAATTTTTTTTATCGCTTCTACTTTATTCGGATTTGTTTTAATTCCATTCGCAGTAATTACATGGCCTAAAAAGTCAGTTTCTTTCGCCAAAAATTTGCATTTTTGCAATTGTACCTTTAAGTTCGCTTTTTTTAAGCAATTGAAAATTTTTTCGAGGGAATCGAGATGTTCCTCGATACTTGTAGAAAATACTAGTATGTCATCTAAATATACTACGCAAAGTTTGCCAATGTATTCTTTTAAAACATTGTTCATGAGTCTCTGGAATGTAGCCGGGGCATTCTTTAGTCCGAACGGCATTCGCAAGAACTCGTAGTGACCATTAGTTGTCGAGAACGCAGTTTTATATATGTCCTTAGGATCCATTTCAATTTGATGAAATCCTTTAGTTAAGTCTAATGTGGTGAAGTATTGACATTTTCCTAGCTTATCGAAAATGTCATCTATATTAGGTATTGGAAACCTATCTTCTATAGTGTCCTCATTTAACTTCCTATAGTCCACTACTACACGCCAGTTTTGTCTGCCTGAACTATCCGGTTTCTTAGGGACAATCCAGATTGGACTATTATAAGGACTATCTGATTCTCTAATGATACCTTGACTTAACATTTCGTCGATTTGGTTATTTACCTCTTCTTTATGGATTTCTGGGTATCTATAACTTTTAGCATATATTGGAATGTCATTTTTAGTTTTTATTTTATGTTTAACATAATTGGTGAATGTTAAATTATCATTTTCTTTGTGAAATACTTCAGCGTATTTTCTTTGAAGTTTTGCAATCTGAATTTTTTCAAAATTATTTAAGTGATTTTCATCGTTTTTTACTTCTTCCGTTTGACAGTTTAATATTTCAAAATTTTCTTCCCTTTGTACTTGTTCGTAATATTCCTCTTCTTCTTTGCAAATAAAAAATGGGATCTTTGCATTAGGTGTTACTAATTCCCTATTAGGATAGTCTATTTTACAATTAATTTCATCAAGGATGTTGTTGCCTATAAGACCATGGAACCTATCATGAAAATCGAGTTCCAAAAATTCGCAATCTTTACTTGGGTTGAAGGAACCGAATTCCTTAAACAATGGAAATTTATAAATATAATTACTTTTAAAGATTTTTCCAAAGGCTTTAACTTCTGCGCTAATCCTTGTTCTCCACTTAGGATCACAAACACCTGGTTTTATTAAGCTAAATTCAGCACCTGTGTCTATCAATAAATAAAATGATTCATCACCTCTTTTAAATTTTAAGTAAGGTAATTTTTTGAGGCTTGGTCTGAAAAATTTGTATTATAAGTATCCATTGGTTCTTGACCATTTGAATTTCTAGACTGTCGGGACTGTGCGCTTTGATTATCCCTTCTTTCATATCGATTATTATAAGTGCGCCGTGTATTTTGTGAGTTGCTGTCGTTTCTACTGAAATTATGATACTGTTGATTTCTATAGTTAGTGTTTGTGTTATCATGGTTCCTTTGTTCATTGTGATGAGTTTTATTTCTTTCTTGTTGATTATTATATCGATTACTTTGATATCTGTCGTTTTGTTTTTTTTGGTAGTTATTGGTATTTTGATAATCATAAGTACCATTTTTATTATTAGCGCGATTATTGTAATTATCGCTGAAATTTACTCGTGTGTATTTTGAAGTATTAGGTCTATATTGGGGTGGACCGTACTGAGTAAATCCCTGATGTCGAGCTTCAGTTATAATTTTGTAAGCGTCCATAAGTGTTGTAGGAGCCCTAGTTATGATCATAGTTTTTGTAGGTTCTGGCAAATGACTTCGGAAAACTTGAAATGCTATTCTATTTATTTCATCGATCGAGTAGTCGTTCTCTTCGTGCGTCATCTTCCTATTTATTACCCTATTCACAAATTTTTGAATCAAATAATAGTAGTTTTCAATAGTACCATTCAATGATTTCATTTTTAATTTATCCATTAATTCAACAACAGTTTCTTTTTCGCCAAAATTTCTTTTTAAACAATCTTTTATTTGTACCCACGTATCCGATGGCTCTCTGTGTAGAGCTTCTACACATTCACCTACGCATTTGTCTTTTATAAACCCTATCAAAATGCGCTTAGATGCCACGTCAAAGTGGTCGAAAGACGGAAGTATATTTTCAATATTTTTTATAAAGTCCGGTAACGAATTTGGACTCAAACCGTCATAGTCTTTTATGTGCTTTATACAATTAATAATTAGGTTCATCTGTTGAATCATTGCCTGATCCATTTTCGTAATTAGATTTTTTAAAGAGAGAATAAAAATTTGGACAACAACAAAAAAAATTTTTTTTTTACTTAAAATTTACGGTAGTAATTAGTTTATATGTTTTTATTTTGATGGTTCGTTTTTATAGTATTAAATATTCCTTCTCTTTTACAATTTAATTCAACTGTCGTTTATTTATATTTTGTTTTTTTTTTTTTTTGTGTTCTTTTTTTGTGTTCTTAATTCAATCACAAATAAAAAGTAGATAGTAAAACTTAACTTACGTAGTTCCTTCTATACATCTTTCTTGGTTTTTTTTTTTTCTTTCTCACCAGAACTTTTATTAAGTAGAACTGCTAAAATTCTTAACCGTCTGCGTATTGATGAGCTGTTTTGCTTATACTCTGCTGTTGCTTTCCCTTTTTTTTTTTTTTTCGCACAATACGATGATGTTGATATTTGCTTTTTGATGTTGTTCGCTTGTAGCTGTTGAATGTTAAAATGTAAAACGCCAACGCTGACCCTGATCCTTCGTTCGGGGGTGTGGGGTTTCTCGGAATGAAAACCTTTTTTAAATCTTCAAAATTTCACAAAAATTTTTTTTGTTTTTTTTTTTTTTTTTTTTTTTTGTGTATATTATTTTTTTTCTTAATAGTTTTATTTAAATGGTCTTTCACCAACACAAATTACATTATTTTATTCTGCACTGTACTTCTTGTCAATTTTATTTAGTTTTATTTATTTAACATCCTTATTGTATACAAAATAGAATTCTGCAGTGTACTTGTTGTTAATTTTATTTAGTTTAATTTATTTAGCTTCCTTATTGCATCTTCACATTAAGGGTGCCAATTTTTTTTTATTATTGTATTGCAGTTGTGTTAAAAATAAAATCTCTTGATTTCTTATTTTAACAGCCGATTATTTTTGCGACTGCGCCAATCACGGAGTTAAGGTTGAAACTGAAACTTTATTGACAATTTTTGGTTTACAATTTATATATATGTACATTTTTATTATATTTATGCCATTTCAGCATTTATTTCAGCAAGTCTGCAGGGCAGCGGATTCTTATGAATCGGCTGGACTGTGGATTCTTATTTCAAGAAAAGGAAATGAAAAATAAACATATTTATTGTGTTGGCCGCACCATATGTACGTTTGTATGTATGTACATATGTAGCAGTATCAACAGTACCAAAACGTGCAGATCATATCTACAATGTATGGTAACATAATAGCGTGCATGTGGATCGCAAGCCACATATGAATGATTGTACTATACAGTGGGATGATGTGACATGATTATGTGACAATATCCTTCTTTAGCACAAGTATGTTGTTATAAATGAGAAATTATTCAAATCCATTTAGTTTTTCTTACGCCAAAGCGTTACAAACCATTTTCATACAAGCAATTTTATGTTTTTAAATAGTATAGATATATCAAATTTTTCAACTTTTTCAACTTGATCAAAATTTTTCAAACATTAATGGAATTTTCCGAGACTTTTCGGACTATGCAACATTTTTTGAACATTTAAATATTTTTCAATTTATTCAACACTTTCAACTTTTTTTCAACACTTTTGGATTGTTTTAAATAAAGGGTATTTTTTTTAGAGGTTTGTTTTTTGAATAGAGATAAAACTGGCATTTTATGGTCAAATCTGGCAACTCTAATGTCATTTATGTTCAGTTTGGTTTGCCATTTCATCATAAACAGGTTGACAAAAGAACAACGCTTGCAAATCGTGCAAATTTATTTCGAAAATAATGGTTCAGTTCGCGAAGTTTACCGCAAGCTCCGTCCATTTTATGGTCGACATAATTGTCCATCAGAGCAATTAATTCGGTTAACCATGGATCGTTTTCGCACTACGTTTACTCTATGTGATAATACGCATCCGCAGAGACGTCGAACAGTGCGCACCGAAGAAACAATTGCCGCTGTAGAGCAAAATGTTGAAGAGGACCCGAATGAATCGATTCGCCACCGTGCACAGCAATTGGAGCTTTGTCCATCAACTTTATGGAAGATTTTGCGCAAAGATCTTGGCTTGCGACCTTACAAGATCCAGCTTGTGCAAGAATTAAAGCCGCGAGACCATGCAATGCGTCGTGATTTTGGTGTATGGGCCGAAAATGAGATTGATCTCGATGCTGATTTTCATCGCAAAATTTTGTTCAGTGATGAGGCTCATTTTTAGTTGAATGGCTACGTCAACAAGCAAAATTGCCGCATTTGGAGTGAAGAGAATCCACATGAGACCCTTGAGACGCCATTACATCCACAAAAACTGACTGTTTGGTGTGCTCTATGGGCTGGTGGAGTCATTGGGCCATTCTTCTTCCGAAATAATGCTGGAGAGTCAGTTACCGTTAATGGAGACCGGTATAGAGCCATGATAACCGACTTTTTTGTTCCCGAATTGGATGGCATGAATTTGGATGAGTTGTGGTTCCAACAAGACGGCGCTACATGCCACACAGCGCACGTCACAATCGATTTATTGAAGGAAACATTCGATGAGCGCATAATTTCGCGGAATGGACCTGTCAATTGGCCACCAAGATCGTGTGATTTGACACCATTGGATTATTTTCTTTGGGGATATGTGAAGTCGCTCGTCTACGCCAACAAACCAGAAACGTTAGGGGACTTGGAAGCCAACATTCGTGGCGTTATTGCCGACATACGGCCCCATATGCTCGAAAAAGTGGTTCAAAATTGGACCTGTAGAATTGGCTTTATTCGAGCCAGCTGCGGCGGCCACATGCCCGAAATCATATTTAAACATTAATGGCATAAAATTATCCTTCCAATAAAGCCAAATTGATGGACATTAAAACGATTTTCTTGTGTTTTATTTCAATTCGAAGCTCTATACCTCTAAAAGAAACACCCTATATATTGGACTTCTTCAACAGTTATTTCATTTGTTGACTTTTTTATCTTTTATTTCTGGTTTAATCGGATTGCTCTTAATCAATACTTTCTACACTAACAGAACGAAATGTATCAAAGTTCAAATTCAAAACAAAGTTCAAGCCGCAAGTGAATGCACTTATCTGTAACTTATTGTTTCATTAGGACTATGTACCTACTTGCCCACAAGGGTGCTTTGACTGTGAAAATATTAAAAAAATATGTTACGTTAACAATATACACCAATTTGATTAACAGCTGGAAAATTTTTCGAGTCAATTGAGGTGGCTATATCAGCCGTAGATGGATGTTATGGCAATCTTCCAGTATCATGCTTCTAGAATGGCATTCATTTATTGCAAAATCATTGGACAAAGTACTTTGAACTTTAAAGAGATTGTGCGGAAAAATTAATGCATTTTTGAGCTAAAAAATACAGTCTTTTTCTGTTGGGCCGAAAATAATTTTACTTTGTACCCAAATATGTCTTAGATACGGCTCATGTTAGTGCATGTGTAAGTAATAAATTTTATGTGCGAATAGCCTTTTTGAACATATGCTAACACATGCGAAATTTATTTTAACAAAAATAATGTTAAAATAATTTCATATATTATTGAGCACCAAGCTGCACATGCATACAAAATATGCTATAGAAAAATGAAATATCACTCCCTTAATGATGGTAGTAGAGTGCTCACCACTTACAATTATTTTTGGTAACACTGAAAAAAATGGAGTCGAAGAAAAGAATCAACTTTCAAATTTAAGCCAAAAGCATTATAATATTTATTTTTATTTTAAATCTTAAAAAAAAAAAATAACTCAAAAATAAAAATTTGTTTTGTAGCGGCAAGTCCAACTTTGTGCAAAATAAATTAAAAAAAAAATATTTCTGTTTGTGTGCAGTGTAATGTTAATATTATGTTTTAAAATTAGCCGCACTAAATAATTTCGCTGCATTTACTGCTCTGCTGGGCAATGCACTACATCAGCAACAGCACCAACCCGTCAAATGGCCAACAACCAACTAAGTTAACCAGCCGAGTTATGTTATAAGGCACACACACATACAAAAAAGCGACCTGCCAACATGTAATCGCGCAAAATAAACGCCACCTTGTCGCGACCATTGCTGCCACCATTTTATTATACAATGGAAATTTTGCAAATGAGCGCGCGCGCTTGCAGCATGAAGCGGAAGTACAAATAGCGCATTATGCGGATACAGCGTATACACTGAATGAAAGCCAGACATTCACTGGTATTAAGCCATTGTGGTGTTTTACAAGCGCGCAGCTATTTATTCATGACACCAGCAGCAGCAGCAAGAGTGAACGACAGCAACAAGCAGTGATTGCAAGTTGAAGCTGCTTCAGCAACGTAACTCGAAATTTATAGGCATTTGTAGATGGACAGATGTTTGGCGGACGGACGTTTGACATTTTACTAATAGTTTTACAACTTTACACATATATTTTGTTTATGTTTGAAAAATGTTTGTATTAAAATTAAATGTCTGTCAGACTTTAGGTACTATTTTTTCAAAGGTATTATATTTGATCATTTATGAAACATGAGGCCTTTATGTTGAAAGTGGTGCAAAAATTAAACGATAATTATTGTGTATGGTTTTGCAAAACCTAAGTCCTTAAAAAGAATATTTAACTTCAAAAAATAATAAAATAACTATGCAATAATCTTTTTAGCACCAATATGATATTTTTGAGAAAAAAATATTAAAAACTGTTCAGTATATTTTGCGCCATAGCGTTACAAACAATTTCCAAATAAGCACTCATAAATTAATAGTAATAAAGATGTAGACAAACATTTTTAATATGTATCCTAGAAGAAAATTACCAACTGGAAAAATGTCTCTATTAATTGATTTTAATCCTAGAAAGGCTACACTATATAACATTTTAGTTTTTCTATAAGTGATAAAAACAGTGTAAGTTTAAGTTTCAACTTCCATAGTTTTTTCTCCTTAACTATCAATTTTCAATAAAAATCGCACTAAGTGAAAAGTTCTTAAAATTAGTCAAAATATTCAGAAAAATTTATATTGTTTTTTAATTTGCTATAATTTTTTTTTAATCTATGACGTCATAGAAAAATAAAGTCACATTAAAATGAGAGAAAATAATTTTCTAATTATTTTGATTAATTTTTGAGAAGATTTTACTCTGTGTAATTTTTGTTAAAGTTGATAGCTTAGAAGAAATATGAATAAAGGATGAAACTTCGAAAGCAGTTTCTTTTACAAACGCAAAACTAACAGTCATAAAGAAAAATTCTGCATACAAAACATTTGTATTGTTTTTCATAAAATCCACATGTATGGAAAAAAATCACAAATGACCTCGAGTCGACTTTAAAAATTGGTCGGTGTTATTTTACCTCTAGTTACCTTATACCTCTAGATACCTGAAGAATTTATCACTATCTTACGTAGTTCTTAAGATATTAATCGACGGAAATTAAAACCGTCTTCGTTAATTCGACGAATATCAATTTTAATTTTGTAATAAAATAAAAAAAACTTTCATTTTACATTACACAACGCAAAAACACACCGACAACTAGATGAGCAGTAATGTGACTTAAAATATTTCGACAGTGGAAGATTTCCACCGAACAGCGTGGTAGAATGAGGTAGGTTTAATGTGGCATCATTTTAGTGGATTGTTTTCTTAAATAATTCAGGCTACTAGTACCGAAACTAAATATTACCAAAAATAAAGTCTTTATAGCAATGTAGACGCATAGAAGATACGCAGTTGTATGACAGTTTTATTTCAGTTTTACATAATACCTTCAGAATGAAAACCATGTGAAATACGTATGAAATCCAAAAACTCTGCGTATTTTGTTGAGAACTTTATGTTCAGTACTTTTTAGTTCAAAAACAAAAAAAAAATTACAAGCGCAAAATGCATTAATTGTTAGACAAATAACTCCCGTAGTTATAAGGAACAAAAATGGGCAATGACCGCTGCGTCATATCATGAGTTAGGTTTGTTAGCCGTTGTTTCAGAGTCTGCAAGCGTGCTATATTTGATTTCTTGCATTGACCAGTTAAGAATCATAGCAAAAACTACGAACTAAGTGTGCCAAAACTCTAAATTCTTCCCACCTTTACATGCAACTGCTTTTGTAACTCTTTTGATATTACATGATAATACTTATTTAATTTTGCTTTGTTCCAATAACAGAAAAAAAACAATAACCTTAATTCCCTTACCTTAAATAATTCGCGTTTTGAAGTTTTCGCTTGCGTGGGAAGTTTTTTCTAGAATTTTTGAAAAATTTGGTTACACTACATCAATTAACTATCGCTTTAGATTTTATGCTTGTATGGGCAGTTGGCGTGTCCGTAAACCGATTTCGTCTAGTGTTAATTGCAAGAACCTTGTTTGAAAGTGTAGTTTGTATACCGAAATTCATTCCTTAACTAATGTATGTAAATACTCCAGTCGTATTTTTGAATTTCTTAATTTTCAATACTTTGCTCATTTTCATGAATACTGCGTTGAAATAAAAGTTTCGCTTGAAACATCAATTCCTTGCTTTATTTAACTTTCATTTACTTTTACTTCCATCGCCACATTGGTCGGATCTTTCTTGATTTTTTGACATAATCCCCATTGTTTACGTAACAAAGATTTTCTTTAATTTTTTGTTATGCTAAATTTTTCTTTGAAATTTCCCTTGGGTTTTGCTTGCTGTATTGTTACTTTTACTGTTGTATTTACGTTTTGTGTTGATGAAGTTTTCTTTGCAGCCAATATTGACTGGTGAACGCATATTTGCAAATATTTTCACCTGTTTGGTACGAGTATTTTTGGCAAATGCTGCACACATTTTTTGCAAAATTTTCAAAGAAAGTTTTCATCAGAGATAAATAACTTAGCTTCTCCCCAATGTAATCTTTTACATTTTCGTTCATATTTGTATGTATTATGCTATTTCCAAATACTTTGATATCTTAATTATAATGACGTCATTTCCTATTGCCTTCTCTGCTTGTGTTTTCACAATTTCCTGAACTTTTGTTTTATTCCCATTGTCTTAAAGATTATTTTGATTCTGGTAAGAAACTGCACGAAATTAAGGGGGTAGTGCAATAAATGTAAATGAAAATAAGCGATTTAGAACATAATAATATCATAATAATATTATCTGAATCAATCTAACCGTCAATATATCATGTTTTACTGAGGTTTTGTGGTCGTTTTTCTGAAAATGCATTTTTCATTATCTATAAAACGATAAAAAGAATTTGTATTAAAAATTTTCAGAAAAAAGTAGGGCTTTGTTTATTTGTGGAAACAAGGAGTTAGTGGAATTAGATATGAGAATTGTTCAGATGAAGTTCTTAAACAAATAATGAGAACATTATGCTAATTTAAGTTATATCAGCATTATATTGATATATCCCAACATAATTCAACAAGAAAAACTTAAAAATCTGTTTTATATGCTTGACGTATCCCCCCTTAATTCTATTTCATTTGTATGCGTGTCACATTCCAAACGTTCGCCTCGCTTTCAATTTGTGCCAGATTTCTTTTGATTTGTTAGACTTTTTTATTTTCTTTTTATGAAACCTATTTCTATTGTTTTTGCTTTTTAGTTTACTTTACTTTACTACTGACCCTTTGTAGTTGTAGTCAATTTACTCGAGCTTTGTAAGACTTTCATATGTGGCAGGGCAGAGCAAATCTCTTAAAAAAAACAAAAAAAAAATTCTTAAGATATCAATTTTTTTTGGCCAGCTTTGTTTACGCTCTTGTTTTATGTACTTCCTTCTTAAAAAAAACATTTTTTTTTCTGCTGCTGAGATCATAGTTCGTTTTTGACTTGTTTTCGTTAACTAGATTTCCTTATTCCTTGTTATTGTTTTCTTTTTATTACGAACTGGTTAATTTTTTGGAGTACATTGAGAAAAATATTTTATAAAATTTATTTAAATAATAAAAACTATAAATTATAACAACTATTTTCTAAAACTTCATTACTTGTATTAAACATTCAGAAGAGCATTGTTTGCACTTATTATCTATTAAAAATTAAAGTCTTATAACATAATTTTAGATTTTAAGCCTGAAAATAAGCAATTAGGAAATATGTCTAGCCTGTGCTTAACGTCCAATGACGAACAAAAGAAATATGCGGGCATACTTTTAGGATGAAAAATGTAGACGAACAAGGGAAATGCATAAGAGAACGCTCTTAATTTGCTCAATTGTTAGATTTACCATAATAGCCACTTGCTGCTGTGTGACAAGTTAATATTTTCCATGTGTTTTTTTTTCATTTTGCTGTCTATTTACTGTCCACTGTCATGTTAACTAAGACCAGTGATTGTTTTTATTCTTTTTGCTATTTTTTACCATTTTCTAGTTTCTTCTTTGTAGATAACAAACAAAAGTTGGCCATAGGCTAAATGTTAAATAATCTTGTAAATACACCCGCCGGTCAGACTCAAAACAAAACACAAATCAATTTATTTTAGGTTATTTTTCTTCCAAAAAATATTTTGCCTATACAGTAGAACATCGATATTCCGCCTGAAACGGAGATGACCGCATGACGGATGACTGAAAAGACCGTTAATAGAAAACACTTAGGTTTCAGATCTTATATCCTAAATTCTGATAATTTTTTCGCTGTTAATATGTATACAAATATGCAAAAGAATGTCAGATTAAGATTGAACGCTGAACTAACAAGTAATTTTCGAAATGTTCTCAAATCCAACTGTTGAATTTGTTCATTAAAATGAAAAGTCTGAATAAGGCGATAAGAGCTATTTATCTTACCGTCCTTAAAACACATTGGGTATAATAGATTTCTTGCGATGTATTTTAGGGACTCAGGATAATTCATACCTTCCCTAAATATGAGCCAAGAGGAACGAAACACAGACAAAACGAAAACAATCCGATCCATAAGTAACAAGAAATGAATCGCGTTTTTGTGACGTCTAACGGAGGTTGCGTATAATGGTGAGACGGATAATCGAGGTTCTACTGTATTTTCATTGTCATTGATATAAATTGAAAAATGATTGCCTATTTTTCGTAAATAAATAAAACTTATGTGAAAGCTACAATTATTATTTGTTTTAAATACACGTAGGATATGTAGGCACTACATAAAGGAAATACAATAAGCCTAGCTCTGCAGTCTCTTTGAGAAATTTCTTTAAAGTCAGTTAAAGGTTATAGAGCATACGTGAAACGGAAGGGGTTAAGCTCTGCGGCTTTGCAATTTTTATAATATGATGCGTTCCGAATTTTAAAACTTAACAATACAAAAGTCTTCGAAGCTTTTTGACATTTATTTATATTTTGTCCATCGATAGCAATCACTAACGTTCAATCTTTTTCATTGAGCTTCACAGCACATTTAATAAACGCATATCTTGATTTAGTCTTGAAGATCGTGCTAAATTTATGTCAATCTTAAGAATGATATTGTCGTTGTATTAGATGTTATGAAACCTCCACAATGAGACTCTTTATCTTTCACTCAGTTGGAGTTCGACGCCGTAATCCTAATTCGAAACACTAAGTTATGTTAAGCTGTATATCGAGTATTGTTAAATGACGTATTTTGGGTTCAGTTGGTATCCATATTCCGCCACAGAGGACTCTCGTGATTAAACGTATATATAAAGGCAGCTTGAATTTGATTGCTTTGAAGTCCTTGCTAGTATTTGTATAATGTTACTTCTGGATACTGTTGTTATAGCACCTCAAATGGAATATATACCTTCATAAGTAGGGTAAGATGGTGTTGTCTTCGCGCCTTAAACTGCAAATATGCCTTTTATCTTGCTGAGGCCTCAAATTCGGAGGAAAGCTTCGTATCATAAGCTGAACGGCGTGGGGACAGAATAAAAATGTCGATTCCATTTACTGCAAACGCGACAGCTACGCTCAACTTGACAATATCGAAATGTTTTTCCTTAAAAAAAATGTGTCTATTATGTAAAAAAGTCCAAGAAATCGCAAATGAAATTAATCTCCTAAAGTACGATAAGCTCAAAGGATCCACTAGACTTTACAGTTCGTTACTTGTCGGAGTTGCTGCTGATCTCTAATTTTTTTTTAAATTTGTTGACATTACTTTGAAACAAATTCTTATGATTAATCCAGGATATATTAGAAGCAATTTTTGAGATAGGTGGACATCATTAAGAATAATATAAATTTCTCTTTAGGCTTCTACAGCTTTAGCAGTTTATGAGCTTTTTTTTTAAAAAGTAGTGCTTCACGGAGGCTGCGAGGCAACCTTGTTCAACGAGGCGAGAACGAGGCGAGGTGGAAAAATAAATTTTCCTCGCTCGACCGAGGCGAGATCACACCGGCACCTCGCCTCGCCTCGTTCTCGGTTCTGAGAAAGAGGTGCCTCGCAGCTTCGCTTTAACACAAGCTCGTATCGGAAGTAAGGGCAGTATTTTTTGTTTTGATACTATTTTTTGAAATTTGACTCGATATTTATGTATTGGAAAGCATAGATAAGGCTATAAAACTTTTATTTTAAGTGCATCTTTAGGGTGGCCCTCATACAAAAATATTTTTTAAATATCATTTTCTCGAAGACCGGTTAACCGATTCACACCGAACTCAAACCACGTTGATTTCACATTAAGAAGCTCAGCTTAGGCTACTTTTATTTAGGGTCCATATATTTCGTCATATCTTCGGTCTTTAGAGTCAGCAGTACTAAAATGATCTCTAATTGAATGAGAGTTAGAATAATACGGCTACTACTCTCTTTTGTTATTATTATGTGACGAGAGATTTAATAAGGGGACCCCTAAGTTTGGTAAAAAACTTTCTTGTTAATGTCCAAAACCGTTTAACCGATCGCCTGAAAATTTGGCATGGGTTTATGTTTCTTATGATTTGTGGAAGGATCGTAGCATACTTTGGTATTATCAACTACTTGACGCAGATGAACAAAGTTTTTTTAATATCTCAGTAACTATATGACGTAAATGAATAAGATTTGGTACATATAATTCTTATAGTTTGTAAACGGTTCGTAGCTTAGCTTGATTTGAATAAAAATGGAGAATGCCACGCCGTCCCATATAAGAAAAGAATTAAATTCATCATAGCTCATCAATCATCATATATGATTCAATCCACCAAAAATAAAATGCATTTTATTTTACTTCTTGAGGCGAAGATTCGCGTGCCGGCTTTGCTAGTTTAATATATCGTTGGTATACAAGCAAAATTGACCATTTTTTTTTTAACAACCGAAAATAATATTTCAGAAATTTAAGAGGATTAAACGATTAATAAGCGCCACCCACTTATTATTTGTTTGCAGATAGTCAATTTTGCTTAAATGCCGACAATATACTCGTACAGGCCTGATAATTTTTTTTCAGTTTAATAAAATCCTCGGTTCTTACCGAGGCGAGGTTTCGGCGAGGCGAGGTATGTGATTTCAAGACCTCGTCCGAGAACGAGGCGAGGCGAGACTCAAATTTATAAAACGAGGCGATACCGAGAACAACTAGAACCTCACCTCGCCTCGCCTTGGGTGAATCACTACTTAGAAGTGACGTTCATGTGTTACTTTAGGAAATATTTTGATATTATCCTTTTATTCTACGATCTTGCTCCCAAACAATATGTTACGCTCAAAATCTTTTTAAAATTCTGTGTGAGTCAAATGAATTTGCTAAATTTTGTCACATTTGTCAACGTATTGAAATTTGATTTAGTTGGGTTTTGGGTTAAAAATAACAAAGGATTGGTTTTCTAATGTTCGAAGATTCCTACGACAAAAGCAGAACTTATCATAGTGATTAACAAATCGCACGTTTTTGTGTTGAAAATTAAATTATGCTTTTTATTTGTCCTCATTTTTTTTGTAGCTGTTTTTTTTTCCCCCATTCAACTTCTCCCTTTCTCAAACATTGCAATTTGTTTTTTGTTTTTGTATCCTCAAAGACAATAATTTTTACTGTTTAGTAACCTTTTAGTTAGCGAAATGATTCAACTGATTTAATATTCTGACGGTTATGTCTTCTATAATGCCTTTGTATTTTCTTCCCATTCGTATTCTTTTACTTTTCAATGTTTTGTGCGATTCGCTGATGTTTTTTTTGCACTTTTCTCTGATTTCTGTCACAAATAAATTGCAGTTAATTTAAGCGTCTACAGATTCCAACACTTTAAGTTCTTTGATTTTCTTTCTTCTTTTCTCTCAAGGAAAGTCATATAAAGTATCCTTTTTATGTATGACAACAGCACATTCTGGTACGCCTTCTCTAAAGCTTTGTATTATTTTTTGCAAAAGTCTCTGCACTAACCAGCATTTCACCTATATGTCAAAGTGTGGAAAAAAGTCCAACAGAAATAGAAAAAAAACAGAAAAAGTAAAAAACAACGACTTCAACTCCTACAATAACAATGGAAAGCAAAGAGACGCATAAACATGTTTTCTTTGATAAAAAGGATTTTCTCACTCACTTACAGGCTATGACAAGCACACATGCATAAAGAAAAAAAAAACACTTACACATTAGCGTAAATAAACTGCGGAAAAAAATTGCATTCCGCAGAGACAGCACAGTAGGAAAAACTTACTAAATATAATGCAATTAAAAAATAAATTTTGATTATATTTACCTCAGCTGTTAATATAATTCCATAGCCAAGGGATAAATATATATAGATTATATATATATATCGGGTTTACACCAAAAATATACTTTGTGGTCCTTATCAGAGCTACAGACTGTGGCAGCTTCAGCGAGCACGCATTAGACCTTGCTTAGTTGACATCTGGCTTTTTGCTAACAAGCAATCCAACTACAAATCAAATTAGTTTCAGTCCAACCAGTGCCGGCAGTAGATTCATGATAGCTGAATTTAGCATAAAGTGGGTGGATGAGATCACTCACTTGGACAGCGTCAGATCATTGACCCATAAAAAAGTTCTCGAATAAACAAGGCTCCATCACTCAACGGCAACTAAGCTCAAAATCTCTTAGTCGAATGATAAGCTAGTTCTTCTGAACGGCTGTACTTAATCGACCATGCCAACCTCATGTTCATCAAATCATTAAAATTTTTTATTCTAAGACCATATTCTATGTCAAAGTGCTCATTAGAAAAAAAAAGAAAATAATTTTTGCACAAATTAATATATGAAAACGAAAGGGATAACTAGAATCCTGTAGAAACAGAAAGCATTGCCATCCTAAGTCATCTAGAAAACATAATAAGCGTGAATCGGAAAAAGATTGAGAACAATTGAAGTCGCATCTTAATAACCGCATACAGTGGGGGTATTTAAATAAGGGTGAGTTAAAGCACAGAAATTTTTAAAATGCCACAATAACTTAGAAGCTTTCAAAGTCTATATATTCCGCTATTTTTTTCGAAACATTTCCGGTGAATTCTCGCAGGGTATCTTCAACACATACGTCTTTATTAATGTTTGTTTTAACAATAGACAGTTTTTGCTGTCGGTTACTAGAAGCAAAGCCAAATTTAGCATTTTATTTAAGGCTTAAATTTTACTTTTTAAGCCCTACAATCAGCGTATATTCACTTTGTCATTCCTTTTGTAACGCATAGAAGGGGACGCATAAGATATAGAAAAATGTATACTTATAATCCGCGTCTCTACTTTTGTCGATTTAGCCGTGTTCGTCTCTCCGTCCGTCTATCTGTGAAAATCCCGACAGCAGATAAATCACTCAAAATAATTGAGTGAAACTCGCAACATAGACTATATTTTCAAACAAGGTGTTGGGGATTGAATATGAGTGAAATTGATTTGTCAACACGCCTACAAATGACACTTTCATAACGCTGTTATGAGAGAGTTTTTTGATGTAGTATAACCGAATTTCTCTCGCATACGAAAATAGTTTGAAAAAGCTCTGAGCAAAATATTGTGAAATTTTAAGAAAAGGGCACCACACCTCCTTTGCAAGTAAAACTTGTGCTGAGAGAACTAAATATTAAAGGATTTGAAATCAAATTTTACAAAAACTATAAGGATGATTCAAAAAACACCAGGAAAAAAAAAGTAAATTTATGGAAGTGGGCGTGTACTGAGGGAATTATATAAGGAAAAACTTACACATATACCAGGCCTGTGCGCTGGGGGGATTTTGGGGGTTCTGACCCCCATTGGAAATTTTTTTACATAGACTTTTATTGACACTATGTTCTCACTTACATGAAAAGCAAAAAGACTTGCGACTCTTACAAAAAAAAAATCAAAAATTCACTTTTTATGAAAAGAAAAATTAATATTTTTATGAAAATATCAAATATGTATAAAAGGTATAATAAATTATGCACGTGGTACCCATTTTGTTAAGATCAGTTAAAAGTTTCGCAGCTTATACTCGTAGTAATTTTTGGAAGTTCATTCGCAACTTCCGAAATTTCACAAAACAGATCAAAGCGAAAATTGTCATTTAAATGTCCTGTTTTTTCAGTAAGAAAACCTTATCTTGGAAGAAGCATAAGAAATTCGAAGTGTTGCTAAAATTATATTGCTCCAAAGTTTTTCCCAACCAAATACCTCCTGAAACCTGTTGTGCCATTGTTGGTAAAGTTTTATAAGCTTTTGTCTGTTCGTGAACAAATGCTGTGACAACTTTTTCATGCGACGTCGTTTAAGACCCTACCTTAGACCAACAGTGTCTGAAGATCAGCTAAAAGGACTCGGCTCATTTAATATGCATACATCGCGATGTCGAAATTAATGTACAAAGATTTTTGGACAAGTTTTGAACAGTAACTCGCAGAACTAGACTCTTGCATAATGATAACTAATTATCGAGTCAGAACTTATGAATGTATGGGTATTAAAACGATAAGAAAAAATTTATTGTTTGAAATGCTAAGGTCTCCTAGTCGGAAATGATTCCATAACTCGTAAAGTAAGCTTCTGGAAAGTTTTAGCCAATTTATTAAGAATTACTTAGAAGTCGTGAGTTTCATCTGAAATGTTCTTAAAAATGTTTATTGTCCTTTGATGCTGGTAAAATCAAACGAAATGTAAGTTAACTTTCAGAATACCAGTCAGAGGACAAGATAAAACCAGTAATTTGGCCAAAAATTCATATATTTTTGAATTTTGTGATTTTCAAAAAATCGTATTTTCGAAAATAAGTCCGGAAAAACTTTTTCCAAAATCACATGTCGAATATAATATGTTATATTTATAAAACAATATCTGCATTTTTGTATTTTTTGTATGCTTTGTAATCAAAACTACTTTTTTTTCGAACTTCATAGCCTGACATGAAATATCCGAGTTAAAGCCCTCCTCCCCCCCCCTCTTAGAAGATTTCTGCGCACGGGCCTGACATTTACTAAAAATTATTCGGCTTTGCACTAGAATAAAGTGCAAATATTTTAAAGGGCTTGGCATCTACTATTTAAGTAAAAACTTTGAAATGTTATATTGAGAGATTTATAAATGTAGTGCAACTAAATTCTTTACTTATACTAGGAATGGTTCGGAAAAGATCTGTACAAAAATTGAACAAATTTCGACAAAAAAGCGTGGCACTCCCCTTGCATGCAAACAATAAAATAGTTATACTAAGATGCTATGAAACCAATGTGCATACAAATATTAGATATATAGTAGTTCGGTATGCCATCAAAAAAAAAGCTATCACATTTTAACGTGAAGGCGTGGCACCTCCCAAAGAAGGATAACATTCAAAATTCTACACAAAGAGCTATTTAATTAAATGTTGCTAAATTCAATGTGTGTACGCTTAGTCAAACTATTCAGCACGTAGTGTGTTGGAAGATATTTCCTATTAATATAAATTTAAGATTTACTTGTGCACACGTTAGTATTAGCGTGGTGTAGGGTATTTAATTTTTTGCCAAGCAAAAGAAAACACCCTATTCTGTAGTTCCTACATCTTATAAGCTAACGCGCACTGATGAAAAGTTGTGGCCTTCTCAGTGTTTTTGACCATTTGTTGTCGTATTGTATTGCACGAAGTTGACAGTAGCATATTAGGGTATATGGATATAATTGCAACATTTTGTCTACTTACAAATTACGGACATCCTTTCGCCACGAATCTCTGCGCTGTAATTTGTGTATTTGTGTGCTCCAAGCACCATTCAAGATACCGAAAACAAAAGTTTTTCAACCCCAGCTGAAAATTGTTTTGCTTGTTATTGGTTTTGTTATTTTTTTGTATTGTTAGTAGCAACAGTAAACAGATTGCTTGTCACTTAAGTTTTCTATTTTTAGAGATATTCACTTTAAGTTCCAAAAAAAAAAAGCGAAAACAAAAGTTTTTCTCTGCGCAATCGTTCCAGCACTGCTATAGAAAGTTTTGATAATTTCTACTCTAAGGACACACACACACACACACAGAGAGATAGAGACAGACATCATTAGCTATTGAGGCAACAAGTTTTAAGTTGATACTTTTAACTTTTTCTTTTTCCATTCTATCCTATACTATAGAATATAAAGTTGACTAAATTGATCTACAAAGCGGCTTTGGGGTGACTTTTTAATTAAAAGTTGTTGCTTTTACAGCAAATGAAGTGACTGTCAAAAATGAGTTTAAATTAATGAAGATAGTAAAAAATAATATGTAGGAAAACGCTTGACAATATCAAGAAGATACAATCAGAATGATTTTTCAGAAATCTTTAATAGATTCTTTTTAAGTGATTTGCTTGAGCGCAAAGGAACTGGCAACGAACTTAGTTTTCTTTTTAACTTACAATATTTATATATCTTGGCTAATATATTCATTTAATGCCAATTTACTTATTTTTATTTTTGCCACCAGGCCTAAATCGCTCTAAAATAGGTCCTTAGAATTACGCATTGACTATGATTTCTCCATTTTTTTTTTTTGATATTTTAAAACTCATATATTATGTCAAAAACTAGAACAAACTTTGCAAAATAAAGTTATTTTTAGAATCAGCGATTCCAAATTACCTCAAATGGTTCAATTACTGCAAAAGTTCTGAAGTAACGACTAATGAAATACATCAAATAAGCGATAAATTAAAGGAAAATTTCAAAGACTTCTTTTAATTTGTGTTATCACTTAAAACAAAGTTCAGATATTAAAGTTAACTAAATTTAGATCACCCTTTACATCTCCAGTTATGAGCATTGTCCTTAAATAACTATTGAATAACAAATGAATAAAGTCAATGTTTTATTGAAAGATCAAAAAAAGAAAAACTACAAAGTTTTTGCTGGTGGAGAAAAAAAACTTCAAATTTTGAAACGCTTCACAGCATAAAAGCACAAGCCACTAAAGAATCCTCCTCATGATGAATGCTCCAACGATGTGAAATATAAAAGAATAGAGGAAGAACATTTTTTTTTGCTTGCACTACATTTGAGACAATTCCTTTGTATTTTAGTTTATCCTTTTTTGCTACTTTTATGAAATAATAAAGGAAGAATGATTTAAACTTTTGACTCTGTCGAAGACTTCATGACGAAAGACAATAAGTCTTATGAATGGCATAAATAAAGTGGCACACAGCAGTAGACAACAAGAAAACTATGGCTGTGAACGCTCGAAAAGGAAAATTATTTATTTTACCAAATCTTTTAATTAGCTTAGAACTCTTTATTGTAATTTTGGTTATTTTTGTAAGCTTAATTATAACCCTATGTACTTTTGATGCACAGTGAAAAATTGACAAAGTTGTAAGGAGTAGACTGAAAGTTTTTTTTGGAGATTTTCGTGAACAACTATTTGAAGGAGTGAATAGTGAATAGGGAGATGGCTGCATAAAAGGTATTCACTTCAGCGATAAGTCATTCCGTATCGGTCACGATAAGAGATCGTAAATTCTGTTTGTGATTTTAAATATTTCAATATTTCAACTGAAGGTTTGGTGGAAAAAGGTTTGACTGTGAAAAAATTATTACCACCTACGATGGAATTAGTCATGAGGTATTTAGTTTGAATTTTTGAGAAAATTTTCATGACACAAGTAAGATGATATGACCAAGCTATAAAATGATTGATGATAAAGTTTTTCGGTGGGTGTTTTATGTTAAAAAACTAACATTCCCATTAAATAACATATTAAAACAAATTCCTGACTTTTGGGGCTTAAAAACATTGGAATTGTAAGGGACGGGAGGATTTAGCTAACTATCGCGTGTACTCCCATCTAAATTACATTACCTTATGGTACAGAAAGAAAATTTTACCCAAACAAGAATGGTTTCACTACAATTTGAAAAAATCTAAGCACACAACTGGATTATAATCGTAAACTACATGCCGATTTTTGTATCACTGCATCTTCTAAGAAACCTTAACAAACAAAATGTCAGCGATTTCAGTAACATTCAGAATACTTACAGTGAAAGTAAACCGATTGATACAACTTGAGGTTAGCGACACAATGGAATAAACTTGAAAACTTTTCCAAGACATTAATTTTGAATTTGGTTCCAGAAAATGCGTAATAATCAAAATCCTCATTATGTCCTCAGCATACCACAACCGTGGTGTATGTTGACAACATTGTGCTTTTCCCCAACAAAAATTGCTTTCAGTAAGTAGTAACTGCGTGCCAGTCCGAATGATATAGCACTTGTGCTGTTCTCAACAGGACATAATGTTCCCACCTTCGCTTACTTTTAAATGAATAGAACGAATGTAAGACTTGCAGATTAAGTCAAATACAACGGCGTCCCTTTTAATTTTAAATTTTACTTAAAGAAAATCTTAAAAAATCAACACAATCGACTATAGTCAATTCGGTTGTCAATTGACGCAATAAGGTTCCATTCTATACGTAAATATATTTTTTAACAAAATTTTTCGTTATTCTATAATCCTATCTCAATATATAGACTTGGGAAACTTTATTATTTTGTGTGTTTTTTTATATATAAGAAGTATAACTTTATTAAAAATATTAAATTGCATTCAGTAATCTGAATTTTGCTGAACTGTTACTCTTACTTGGCCATAATACGAGCACTATGAACTTTTTGAATTACATTAATAGGTATAACAATTAATTTTTTTGATGGTTATTTATTTTAATAATAATAATAATTATAAAATATCAAAGTAAATATAAATTATTTTTAATAGCTTTGTTTGATAATAAAAAGTTAAAAATTGTTGGGGTGTGTCGCACTCCACGTTATTGGCCGTGATACATTTCCTATACTCACTAACGACGAGTTAAATAAATACTGTTAACATTAAGATAAGACGCACTGTCCAGATTACTTATTTACGGACATACATAGATCAGGGTTGTTCCCTTGTGATTACTTCAAAAAGAAACGAACTGCTCTTCTGCTCTCACTCCTATTACAAAGCTAGCTGGATTATTGAAAGAGTATCCCTTCAAAGCACAACTACAGAGGAGATGCTCAACACTTTCCTTCTCTTCTTAGCAGCAACAGCTTCTACAGAAGTTATCATGGAACACCCAAAAACAAAGTCAAACGAGATGTAAAAGCAAAATTATGTAAGATTTGGTACATTGTTTTATTTTTAAGAATAATATAAAAAAATATACAGTAGAAACTCTGTAAGTCGAACTTGAAGGGAAACGTCAAAAAATTCCAGTTATAGATTTGTCGACCTAAGTGAATTTTGTCAGGAAATGTTCGACTTGTAGAGGTTGAGATTTATTCCAACTAATTTTGAGTTATAGAGGTGAAATAAATAAATATCCAAGTTATAGAGGTAATTCGTTTCATATGACAGAGTTGTAAAGGTTGTAAAATAAAACATTGCTATGTTCGAGATGCCGAGGTCAAATATATTTTTTCGAGTTATAGAGGAAAAATATGTACTGAATTACTTTTAGGGACTCACAAATTTTTTCGACTTATACAGGGGTCAGATTTCGAGCTATTGAGGTTTCGGGGCTTGAAGAGAAAGGAAGAGAAGGGAAGGGAAGGGAACACAACAATTTTTCGAGTTTGGGAGGTTTTCGACTCATCGAGGTCTTAGCTAAAGAGGTTTCACTGTATGTTCAACCAACTGGTTTTCATTTTTGTTATATTTTGTTTTATTTTCTTTTAAAAGAAAATTGACATTTTTATGATGCTTCAATTTATTTATTTTTGTTTTCTTTGACATCTCGTCCGTTGCATTGTTCCACTTTAGTGCAATCGATAATGCATTTTGCTTGTCTGCGAATGTGTTTATCTCACATTTTTATTATTCGATTGCTTGTGGTTACAGCGAAAGCTGGATATCTAAGGTCAAACATCTAAGTGGAAATTTGCATTATGAAATGTTGAGGTTAACCAATGATATTTGGTTTTGTGGCTTAAGTTACACTTTAATAGCAAAATGTAGTAAAATTAATTTTCAGCAAAGTGAGAAAAAAGAATCAAATCTATTTTTTTAATAGTAAATATTTGATGGCTTTATGTAACCGCAAAGTATACAGTTTCAACATAAATAAGTAATTAACTGCCTTTTTTCCATCAATGTAAAATAATTCTTCAGTTTATTTGTAGAATTGAACCAAATGACAAGCAAAGTTAATTGTGAAGGCATCTCTTCTTATCAGTCAACTAACTTAAAGCTATGCGCGAGCATTTCGTATTCTCCTTGTAATGAAATTTCTATTGAAAGTAAAACTACCCCAAATTTATGACTGATAAAATAATCTGTACTAGCTTTGGTAAAGACTGAATTGTTCCCTCACTAAATCCACGCCAAAAATTAAACTTTATGTATTTACTTTCAAGATAAAACAAATCTTTGTTTAAGTAACTTTAAGCTCCCAATGAAACTGTATATAAATCTAAATTTCGAAATTATTTATTAGCACAATCTACTCTCTAGCTACTCGGTCAACTGAAAGACCAAAGCTCGTCCCCCTATTTTGCGAGTTCAATCGGGCATAAAACGCGACATTTCATAGATTTATTGCGCACGTTTCTAACAACTTGATGTTGCTTTAATTTTTAATTTTTCTACGCAAAAAAACAAAAAGAGCACGACGACTGCAAGGTAACAAGCGAAATCGTAAGACTTTTTTTTGCTTTCGACCAAAACGTGTTAGGCCATAAGCTGTACATTCTTGGCTGTATGTAGTAGAATCTTTGCTGGTGCTGTGAATCCCTAATGGTTTTCTCTCTCTTATGTTGATTCATAAATTTTCTGGCCGTTTGTTTGCTAAAGTTTATTCGTTCGCCTGTTTTCTAGCTGCGCATTTTACAAATAAATAAATAAAATGCCCATGTTTTAAGGCCTGATAGTCTTGGCATTTGGGTGTTTTGACTAGAACTGGCAAAATTTTGCTGTTACTACAGCTGTAATTGTTGTTTTTGTTGTTTAATTTAACCTACTTCACCGCTGTTCGGCAGTCAATTTCTTCTACTTACTGCTACCGTTGCTACTTTATTTTGACTTGTAAGCTTTTCTACACTTGCTAATTTTACTACCCTTACCAGTGTACCTGTTAACTTTTGGATTTGATACAAAATCTACTTGCTACTTTAATTTAACCAATGTAACACGCATTTGTTTGCAGGATAACAAGAAACAGAGTTGCTGACTTGTGCGCTTGAGACTATGGTGTAGTTTGTAGATGAAGGAGGTTGGTAACAGAGATAGACTGAGACAGAGACAGAGAGACTGTCTTCTTATTGCGGTTAGTTGACAGTGAAGTTGATGTTAGTATGAAATAAATTGGACAAAAATTATGGTTTAATCAGTGATGGTATTTTCACAACATTTGTGTCATTTTCAGTATATTCGCATTGTGTCAAGAGATTGGACTTATTTTTAGTACATTTGGTAAAATTAAAGGATTTTTCAGAACATTCTGCGCATTTTCAGTAGTTTTTGAACGTATATGAACTATTTATGGTATCAAGAGTTCGCCCATTGATTGAAATTGAAGCATTGTAGTGACAAAAACAAAAAAAAATACTTTTTGACATTAAAAAACTGATACAAGGAAAAACCTTTTTTGTCATCGCTTCCAAAATTAAAAATCGAGTTGTCAACATACATATCTCCATACCAAATTTCATTAAATTCAATTGGTTAGTTTAGCTTAGAAAACATATTTTCCTATAAGGGGCATGGCGCCACCCTTTATAAAAATACCTTTTTCCAAGGTTCAAGCTATCTCCATATCAAATTTCATCTGAATCGGTCCATTAGTTGAGCTAAAGAATATATGCCCCTAATGGGGGAGTGGCACCGCCCACTTAAAGCAATTAACTTTTCTAAGGATTCAGTCTATCTTCATACCTTATTTCATCAAAATTGGTCTAGCGGCTCAGCCGTGACAGCGGTCTTCCCCAATGGAGGGCAGTGCCACGTCCCCTTAATTAACGAACTTTAAGTTTTAAATAACCTTTCTTAGGGTTCAATCTATATCCAATTCAAGTTCCATCAAAATCAGTCCAATAGCTAAGCCAAAAAATATATTTTCTTCTTAGAGGCATGGCATCGCCTGTCGGTCTATTTAGAAGTACATTGAGAAAACAATTTAATTATATATACCAAAATTTGTTAATAATTAACAAATAGTATATTTGTCCCAATAAGCAACGTTAATGTCGTTGCTCTTTTCTGTGTCAATGCTTTTGCCAAAGTCGCAATTATGTAATTTTGCTTACATTTTACATGCCAATAACTTACAGTAATTAGCAGAAATCGATATTCATGTGAAATTATACAAATCGGTCAAATCAGTTAAAGCAAACATGACAAAGACAACAAATAGAATAATTTATCCTGGTAATTGGTGACATATGTTTCGGCTATTACTACTTACATACATATTCATATACATAGCCTCATCAGATCAGCTTTGGGTATTAGTGCAAGTATCTAAAGCCCGACCATTCCATGAATTATATTTGGACATCCGCTCTTAACACTTTTTCTACCTAATTATATTTGAATAGTCATACAAAGTCAATCATATATTTGGTAGTAATTAACAAATAATAACTGTCTTGAGAATTGTATAGCATTTATAGTAAAATGAAGTAAAATCAAATAAAAATAGGCTTACCTTAGAATCTAAGGCTTAGATATTCGATGCAATTGACTCTATTTAATCAACTAAATTAGATATCATGTTCCGTTCAATGAACAACACTACCACTCAATTAAGGACATAGTAATGTCTACTAAAAATTTGTTGATAGCTACTAAATATATTAAAACAAAATTTATCAACAAGTATATTAATTTGAAACGTACTCTTTTCTCAGCGTAAAACTTTTCTTGTGTAAAATCAACCTTCAAGGGGCTTCACGAAATTAAATTCACACAAATTAAAAGTGAAAGTATTTAATTCATTTTATAAAGCTGAGACATGAAAGTTTGTCACTTTGGCTAGCCAAGATATTTTGCTCTATTCTTTCAATGTTTATTATTTTGTTACAACTTTACCTTTTCTCCCTCAGCTCTATCAAACCCATCCAAGCGAATCCATTTCAAGTATAACACTAGAAATAACCTACGATAAACACAAAATTTACTGCAAATATTTCAAATTAACTCGAACTCATTGCCGTTGTATTTGCCATTATACTCGTCGTAGTAAATATTTGGTGAGCAATCGCTGGAGCAACCAAAAAATTACCCCTGTCAGCTAAACCCACCATCCTTTTCTGCCTCCTTTCTTTGCTATTTCTATTATGTGACTAACACCTGCTGTTATATGAAATACAAATACAACCCGCAATACACACACTTACATTTATACTATACTTATTACACACACTAATTCAATGTACAAATACATTATCAGTTTCAAGTGTTTCTTTCTTAAGCCCCTTTCGCCGATATTCAATAAACGATTGAATATATCAATATGATTTTATTAAATTTTGCTGCCTTGGCTGCCACTTCAATACGTTAAAAGCAACAGTGTTGCCATTGTGTTGCAACTGCGACGCTTAAGTTCAGTGCTATTGTCTACGCTTGACTTAGTTTTAACGTGTGTGAAAAATTGCATTCAGTAAGTTGTTTAGCTAATTGTTGAAATCTTTGTTTGTTTAGGACGATTCAGAACGATTTGAATAAAATTTGGGGCAGGCAATCAATTGACAAACATTAATTTGATGTTTTCTATCTTTGTTGAATTAAGTTCTTAACATTGGCATGATAATAAGATTAGATTCAAGATCGACCGCCCCGGCTCAGCGATATAAGAAATTAATAAAAGAAGTGACAGGAAGAAATAATATTTCAACTCTTTCTTACATATTCCTTTTTGTTTTTGTTTTTTTTTTTCACCTTAATCGAATTTGCCAAGATTTTTGAACATTTCAATATGACTCTTCGAACCTCTATCAATTGTTTTCGAATTTTTTAAATTCGTTCACATTTTTTCAACATTTTTCATGGCTCATCGACTTTTACAGCTTTTTTCAAAAATGTTGAATTTTTCTACCTCTTTCAGCATATAATTTTTTTTTTTGACTTTTTCAATATTTTTTCGAATTTTTTGAACCTTTTCCAATAATTTTCAAAATTTTCTAACATTTTTTTAATTTTTCAACGGGGTGTGGTACGATATGTCACAAAATAAAATTTGATTCGCAAAATACCCAAAAATTAATGTTTAAAAAAAATTGACCGAAACGAAAAAATGTCCAAAATTTAAATATCAAAATCTTAAATGTCGAAAATTTAAATGTTGAAATAATGATGCGGTTTCGGTACTTTTACATAAAAGTTAGGGTAAGTGTGCGGCCAATATGTCGGTTCACTATAGTATGTCCAACACAAAAAATGTGTGAGATCTTTCGAAATTTTCGAGTTTTTCGACATTTTTCACTTTTTTGGCATTTATTTTTTCAACAAAAAATTTTTCGACGTAATGCAATGTAAAAGTGTCGATGATTTAGGTTTTGACATTTTATTTTTCAACGTAACGTGCGGATCCCCTTCAACGCTTACCATTTTATTTCGACTTTTGCAACTTTTATAAATTTTCTTCATTAGTTTTTATATTTTTTCAACTTTTTGTATTGATTTTTGAACTTTTTTCATCTGTTTCAACAAATTTCAACTTCTTCCAACTTTTTTCAACATTTTCCCTATTTTATAACTTTTTCGAGAATTTAATTCAATATAATAATGCAATCTTTTCAAAACTTGTCGCTTAGAAAAATCCGCTGCTGCTGGTTTCGGTCTGTACAGACCTTACCATAAATCTAGCTCTGTTAATTATAATGTGAATTAAACCATACGAGCATGCCAACAGGTGTGTTCGGGCTATTCTAAAAAAAAAAATAAAAACTATTGACCAATATTTTTACTATTTTTTTACAATTTACTTTAGAAAATAAATGACAAACTAATAACTTTTTTAAATAAATAAAGTTTTATATATCCAATATATTATATCCAATTTCTATTATTTTCATTCTAAAAATGAAATTGATGTTTGTATGTTGTTGATAAATGTATGTATGAGTTTTACTTTTAATTTATTTTTTTGCACAAAAACTTTGCATGTTTAAAACTATAAGAAAGTGTTTTTAAAATATATTTCGTTGAAATTTAGTACCTTTTCCAAGCAACCATCACAACACCACCACCACAACCTACAATATCCACCACCACTAGAAATACCAATAAATCACAGAGTTGTATAGAGTTTAGTAAACCACAAAAAAAAAGTCAATGTCATATTATGTAGTTCCTTACCGAAAAATAACCCCTTTTCATAGTTAACTACACCTTTGGCTTATAATTTTGTTGTTTACCTCTTAAAATTCTAATAGAACTCTCCCCTTTTTTCTTGTCTCCCACCGACGAACTTTCGTACTACTCGTACTACCCCACCAACTTACAAAACTCGACACGACTTCAACTCAATTTCAACACTAACTTCGTGTTATTTTCATAGTCATGATGATGAACTCGATATGCAATAAGAGCTAAGTTTCAAAAGAGACAAGAAAGGACACAGCCAAGCAGAAGAATAACAAAATATTCTGGGAAAATTTTAACAAAAAATATTTAAAAGAAAAAAAAAAACAAAATATAAAATAATGAGTGGCAAACCTGGTAACACAAGAAATTATGCCTCACTTAAGACACCCACACACGATGTCTCAAAACAAAAACCACGTTTCAGTAATCCTGAAATAATGCAGCCACGCCTCTCCTTAAACGGTACAACTACCACCGCAACGATGCTTAAACACTTGGTACCTTCACCGAGACCTATATTATTTCGGGAGCACAGCGCACGTTCGATACAACCGCTATTTGCAGCTGAACAACAAATGGCCGAATTGGATGGTAGCAGTTTTTATGGTGGTATCAGTGGCTACTCAGGTGTTGGAGGTGGTGGCGGTGCAAATGCTGGATTTAGTGGCACTGGAGGTCGTGATGGTTATGGTGGTGGCGCTAGTGGTGGTAGGGTTGGTGGAAGTAGTAATACAACAGGTGGAGGCGGAGGTGGCTTTCACACGACTGAACTCTCGATCACACCAACTATGACTGGTGATGAGCAATACATTGATCTGGGAAGCTTACGACGCTTCTCAATAGATCGTCACAGTTTTTTGGGTAAGCGTAATGGTTAAGGTTGATTTCTGAGTATGTATGTGTGTCTATACTGAAATTAAAAGTTTGCATGTTGAGATAATAGGATATTCATTACTAGGTATATATATTTTCTCACCGAATTTTATCCGAAATTAAAGAATTCATCGAGAAAGTATGTCAACTTTATCGTTTTTTCCATCATAAGCGAGCCGAAAACGATGAGATATTTAACAGTATATTCTGAAAAAACGGTCAAACCGATTTCGAAAATTTTTGCTCTGATAAGTAGTAGAGTTTTTAAGATTTTCGACTCTTTATGATACTAAGTATTTCATATTATTGTAGAGCATCAAAGTTTTTCAACTTATTTTGACTCGTTAATTTTCGACTTTCATTGACTTTTTCAATACTTTCTGATAATTTTCATACCCTCCGATACCTCTTGTGGCTATTCAACTTTACTGTATTTTCTTCAATTTTTTGGATACTTTTTTAAACTATTTGACCACTATTGACTTTAATGATTCTTTCGACTTTGTTAATTTCATTCACATTTCATTCTTTCGAATTTATTTTGCTTTTACAGACTTTTTATATGATTCAATGCTCCAAAAATTTTAACGAATGTTTCAATATCTTTCGATGCGATTCGATATTTCTAGCCTAAAAACAGCTTTGCGAATAGTTTTTGATACCTTTTGATTATGTTCGACTTTTCGATATCTAACAATATAGTCCGGGAGATGCCGTTGCATTCTTCATGGTCAGTTAAGAAAAAATGTCGCTTAATATCTCGGAAACAGAAAAATAAATTAAAAACGAAAAAACAAAATTTCCGAAAATAGGTCCAAAACGGTCCCTTCCATGGTCCGGAGTCAACCTTTGTGATGACCAAAACTTTTTTTTGGGCTTCGTCTATTGATTGAAAAAAAAAAAATTTTTCCGAATTTGGGAGGAAAATGGTTCCTTTAGGGGTACGGATCCACCCTCAGTGGTGTCAAAATCTATTTTCAACCTACATCGATCAATTTATGCAAAATAAATTTTCGCGCTGTCGAAATCCCTTTTTTAAAAAACTTCACAAAATGTTCCATGAAATGTTTTTGAGACACACTCGCATTCACAGACTTCGCCACAACACGAATGGTGGATTGTTTCACAAAATTTTGTGTGAGCGTAAGTCTGTGTGAATGAGCTGAAAAATTTATGAGCTCACAAATGGCTGATGGGCTACATAGGTACATACCTATATTTTTGTTAAGAAAAATCTCCAACTTGACTTATAATAAACATGAATGTTGCTCAAAAAATTATGTGAAATAAATAATTCTGATTAATTAAAATATATAATAGATAGCCACTAAAGATGCATCTTAATATCGTTCTGTCCCATACTTTACTCTTATCGAACTATTGGCCTTTGATTTTCTGGCTACAAGTAATTCACCTTCATCTTAACTTTAGTAATCATCATTTTAACACTTTGAAAATAATTTATCTTGTTTTTTATTTTATAATTTGTATTTCAGATCTAGGATCCAAGTTTGGCATGTCTCATGTCCCGAAATTTGGTCAAAGCGTTTCACAGCAAGGTTTCTTCTCATCACACGACAGCCTATCGACACCATGCGTAACACGTGCCTCCAATCCACATGTTGCCACCGTAAGCACTGCCTCCGAATTGGATTTAATGCATCACAATATCAGCAGCAACAGCAGCAACAACAAACAACGACGCAAATCGCGCGGACGACTGAAAACAATGAGCGGCGAACAACCATTACTTGGCTCGTGGAGTCGTTCCACAGCTAGAGGATCACAAGACAATACACTGGGTGGCCCATTATCGGCGAGTAATTTTTGCAACGGAACTGATAGGTAAGTAAGACATCATTCCTAAAAATTAAAATTGGAAAGTTGGTAAACATAAGAACTAAATAAATCTTAGGCTAGATTTTTTGCCCATAATCTAAGTCTCTATTAATAAAATAAAATATTTTGATGGGATTATGCAATTGAAATAACATGTGGGTCTTTAGTCTCCAGACTTTTATGGCACAGTTTTGTCCGCTAAAAGTTCCTTAAAAGTAAAAGAACCTGGTTTTTGGAGATCAAAATCGTACAGCCACAACAAAGACTAAATTAAATTCATCAACGGTAACATTGTTGATGGTATAGACAATTTTGTTCCAACCTTAGACTCTCTTTCAACTTTCAGGTGATAATACCTGATGGGCTGAAATGAAAACCTTTAAATAATTACATAGCAATCCATACAGATGGGTCAATAATTGAAAAGGCACTGTTTTTGGAGTTCACTGCCATCTGACTCTTATAATGTTTTTGAAGATCATGTTTTCGCAGCTCTGAAAAATTGCTATTAATCCATCTCCATTCTAAATCTCATCAAAATCGCTTTATTAGTTTAGTTGACATATCATATTTTCTGTTTAGAAGCGTGACACCGCCAATAAAAAAATAATTTTTCCTCAGGGTCCAATTTATTACCGTACTATAATATATTTTATCAAAATCTGTGAAAACATATTTCTGGTAAGGGGAGTGACACAACCCACAATATAATAGATATCATTTCCAAGAGTTCAGTCTATTTCCATACCGAATTTCATCAAATCGGTCAATTAGTTCAGCTGCTAAAAAGTATTTTCCTATAAAAGGCGTGGCATCACCTACTATTGAATAAATAACAGTCGGCACTGTCCGTCTTTACCACCTTTCTGACAAAAATAACATCAAGCGATTGTGTTATGGATCTCACTCTTTTGCCTTCGCTTGTTTATATAAAGATAAACACTTGGAATCGTGAGATTAAATAGTGATGTATATTGATGGTCAAGCAGCGATCAAAGCTATTAACTTAAATTAAATTAAATCTGAACAAGTTTTGAAATGTAAAATAGTTTCTTATGATTTAGTGACGCACATTAATAGCAATTTCGTCATCTTATGATGCCAAGCGCACGCTAATTTCGAGATCATCATCACATCAGAGAATCCTCGAGGGCGTAATAACTGGACACTATTTTATTAGCAAATACTCTGCAAAGCTCATCCGTTTTGCTCATACACTTTATCACGAAAACATCTTGAACCAACGTTTTCATTTCTCTCTCTATCACTTTCAGATATCCCCGTCGCGGTGGTTGCTCAACGGCGGTGCCGCAATCAAATCAACAACAACAGCCGCATCAATTGGCACAATTTCAACATTTACAGCAACATTCATCCGCATCGACATCGCACTCACATCAACCGCAGCAACAGCATCATTTTACGCAACAACAACAACAACAACAACAACAACAACAGCAGCAACAACAACATCTGCAACAGCAAACACAACAACAACACTCGCAATCTTTACCGCAACCGCATCATCGCCGCACTGCCTCGCAACGTCTTCGTGCCGCCGCTGCCTCGCGTAAATTCACTTTTGTTTTTGATCCGGCGGGACGTCTGTGCTACTATTGGTCAATGGTCGTATCGCTGGCATTTCTTTACAATTTCTGGGTGATAATCTATCGATTCGCCTTTCAAGAGATCAATCGCCGCACCATCGTCATATGGTTTTGTCTCGATTATCTCTCGGATTTTTTATATCTCATAGATATATTATTTCACTTTCGTACCGGGTATCTCGAGGATGGCGTACTGCAAACTGACTCGACCAAATTGCGTCAACACTACATGAATTCGACCACATTCTACATTGATTGCCTGTGTCTACTGCCATTAGATTTTTTATACCTATCGATCGGCTTCAATTCGATATTGCGCTCGTTTCGCCTGGTGAAGATCTATCGTTTTTGGGCCTTCATGGATCGAACGGAACGGCATACAAATTATCCAAATTTATTTCGATCGACCGCGCTAATACATTATTTACTTGTGATATTCCATTGGAATGGATGCTTATATCATATTATACATAAGAATAATGGTTTTGGGTCGCGCAACTGGGTCTACCATGACTCAGAGTCGGCCGATGTAGTTAAACAATATTTACAAAGTTATTATTGGTGTACGTTAGCTTTAACGACGATCGGGGACTTGCCCAAGCCACGATCAAAAGGTGAATATGTGTTTGTGATATTGCAATTGCTATTTGGTTTGATGCTTTTCGCGACAGTGTTGGGTCATGTGGCAAACATTGTGACGTCAGTGAGTGCGGCTCGCAAGGAGTTTCAAGGTGAGTCTTGATTGATGATTGATTTTTTGCCTTCATATCGAATTATTAAGAATTTGCAAGGATTTGCAATGTTATGTGTAATGAATAAGGTTTGAAAATTTTTTTTTGTGCACTGCACAAGAGTCATAAAAATATTCGATTTACAGAAAATTGGAAATTTAGTTGGAATTTTTATTTGTTTTTTTTTTTTCTGTGGGTCTATTTTTCTTTGACTATTGACAAACATTGAGAGTAGTTCAAAATACTTTTAAGAAAATAGAAAAGCATAGCATTAATTGCTTAATTCTATGGTCTATGCATTTTCGTGTACAAGAGCACTCTCCTAGAAAAATAGAGAAACAATGCACATGAAGATGCTTAGGATATTTGTCAGTAGTAAATAGCTTTCAAATAGTAGATGGTTCCTAACATGTAGTTTTAAGATGTCTGCATTTTTGATTTTGTGGATTTAAAATGCCATTAAATATGTACAATTGAAATTCAGAGTCAGATTTGATTCCATCATCACTTTGATGACCAATTATGGTGGCGAAACTTTATGTTGATGCCTCTCTAGTCCCAAAGTGATGCTAAGAAACTGCAATTGATATTAATAAAAGTGTGCAGGCTAATCAATTTGAGTTTTTAATTTGTGATATATTGAAGTTTAGTAAAAGTTTTGTGAAACGACTGATAAGCTATTTTGGGAAATAAATAAAGCAGATATTTTTGAGAACATTGAAAAATGTGTTACAAATGATGAAGCAGCTGTTGTTACAATTTAAGTATGAAGAATATGCAACCTTGCAGTTAAATCCTGTGATCTTGCCCTTTACTTCAATAGTTAATATAAATATAGGTATGACGCAGTTATTTAATCTCTTTCAAATGTTTTTGACTTCTTTAGAAATTGTAGAATATTCAATTTGGGAATGAGCTAATTTTCAAAAATTATAATATTTATACTGTCATTTTCCTCAAGACTGAACTCAGTATCGGGTAAAAAACGATACCCATATTTGTTATGTCATGATCACATGCAATGTATGTATGTATATTGCAATTTTCTCTTACCATTGCATGCACATCCATAGCTATGCTTAGCACCAGCAATCATAAGAGTGTGCTTATGGATCCTTGTTTGATCAGAAAAACGATTCACCGTATAGCTTAACACAGCTTGACATAAGAATCAAAACTGTCAAACAGTGGGCACTGCTGTGCATTGAAATTTCAATCAGCTATTAAAAATCTACCAATGTTCAGCGTAGGTACTACGTTATGTATTATGGTGTTCCGAAATTCACGCAAGAAATAAGTTGATGGTAAACACAGGTTTAAATTAAAAATTGTTAGCTTTTTACTAATTCATAAATTATACAGTAAAGCATGACCTTCACTTCTTTGCTGACAAATACACAGTCTTCTGTAGAAACATTCAATAAAGGTTTTGTAAAAATGTCAGCGGCCCATTCTGACCACCTCGCAGTGACACTTCGTTTGCTTGT
Organism: Meiosimyza decipiens; assembly: GCA_963680825.1. NCBI lineage: Eukaryota > Metazoa > Arthropoda > Insecta > Diptera > Lauxaniidae > Meiosimyza > Meiosimyza decipiens. The sequence goes on along the minus strand of OY804261.1, from coordinate 56,361,943 downwards.
TTCTCCGCAATCACGTGCAGATTTTTTTAAACACCAAAAGGGACATTTTTGTAAGCATTAGTATGCAGATTTTTTTCTGGAGAACACGCTGTAGAGAGTTGCAGCAAACTTCAAATTTTTGACCACGGAGTCGAATTGATGTTTCTCAACTTGCAGCAAGGCTCTCACGAACTGCTTCGATATTTGGTATTGAACAATTGTTGAAGGACGTGAAAAGTATGTAGGATCACTAATTGATCCAGTCTTTCTGTTATTTCATTACTATCTTTTCAATTATACACGGTCAGAAATTTTGGAAAAATTTTTAATATTTTTTGGCTTACATATATGATCACATCAGAATTGTATTAAAATTTAATATTACCTCAATATTAAAATTCAATTTCAATACAAATTTGTATTTAAATGTAATACTCGCTTATATTAAGATTAAAAAAAATTATTTTACCATGTCTGCGTCTTCTTCTGTAATACTTTTGTAAGTGTTGGATATTTAACTGTGTTGCGTTTTTAAAACTTAAAAGGAAAACTTAGAGTGTTTTACTTGTCACCGATCAGAATTGAACCTAGGTCGGCGGTCATGCCACTAATCAAATATGCTCATCTTTGACAACCAAGCTACTGTCATCATTTCTACGACCGACTACAACTTAAGTAGTTTTCCATCAAAATGAAATATTGAATTTTTATTTTACGTAGTTGTCAATTGATAATTCAAATATACTTTAAGCCAACCAAAATAAAATGCTACGTTGGCTGATGTCGTTAACCCGCGCATGCAACCATTGTATTAAAAGGGAACCAGGTTCGAACTTAATAAAGAAAAAGTTAAAATATAATACAGCATGGCTTAAAAGTCAAATATAATACAAACGATAGCATCAAATTGATTCCAAATGGTATAAAATATCTTTGTAATGTTTGAACTGTATTAAAATTTAATATAAAATGAATTACAAAAATTTGTAATCTATTCAAAAGTATTAAATGTAATCAAAATTGTACTAAAAATCTTTGTATTAAAAAATACTCCAAGATCTCTAGCCGTGTAAGATGGAAAGATAGATTGACCAAGTTATTAGGTTCAGCAAAACTTCGAAAGTATTAAGAGACAACATATTCATTGTTCTGGTAGTGCCGCTGTTAACAAAACACAGTTCTTGTGGTAACGACTAAAGCTGAATACCTTTATGTAAAAATTTTCTACTTCAACGACTCAAGCGTTGAACAAAAAAATTGCGGAAAAACATCTTCTACAAATCCGTTTTCCTTGTGATTTTAACACATTTACGATGCAGGTTATTGTTTTTACATGCAAATTATTATTTTGTTAGCATTAGGGTTGATAAATCCAAATTTATCCTTAAGAATTTGTTTGACTAAATGATTCTTGCGCAAACAGCTTTAATGGTCGAAGATTCAGCTACTTTTTTAAAGTCTATTCCTTAGCACCCGTTAGATATTTTTAAAATTAAGTTTACTTACGATGTCATATTGTATCTTGAGAACGATGTTACTGATATTATCAATTATTATGTATTGCTTTAAGAAAAGCTATAGCATTTTGAAATTTTGAATCATGATGAAATGACGAAATATGATGAAGGAGTGACTCTTTTTACAGGAAGTAATCAATACTAATACGAGCCTCTTAGATAATAATGGTCATAGTCGATGGCCTGGCTGCTAGTGCTCTTAACGAACCATTGTGAATTAATTAATTACTTTGTAATATTAAATTAATAATAATAATAATAATGGTCATAACTTATGTTAAAATAATGATAATTAATGATCTAAGCACCGCCTAAGATGAAAAATTATTTATATAAAAAAATTTGTATTAAAACATAATTTTGGAAATATGTTTTATTGGCTAAGGAATTAACTAAAAAATAAAATTTTCCAAATCCTCCACTTTAGTAGTATTTTGCATCTAAAACTATTTTTTACAAGTATGTGTTAGGATAAGTTTTAATTTGCAACTTCAAATGCTACAAAAAACGTAATTCAGACAAAAAATGGTGTACCTTGTAAATAGATGCAAAGCTCTGAAAAAATTGCAAATAAAACTATTTCTGGATCTTAATTTTTAAGAGACATCATAATGTAGTTACTTTTTTTCTTATAAAACATCACTTGAGCTTTCAAAGTTCAGTGTACGTACTTCTGTGCCGCTGCCAATGAATTATTTCAAATAAAATATTTTTAAAGTCGTTACAAGGCAATAAATGGGCGGGCATTTATAAGCAAGCAGCGTATAGTCATGGAAACAAAAATCTCTGTCATAGCCTTAAAAATTTTAATTAAATTTAATGCGGAGGGGGAGGGTTTGTTATTTTAACATTTTTATTAACAGATTTCTAACACATATGGTAAATTAAAAAAAATAATGAGAAAGGTTTCATGTTGTCAGCATTAAAAATATTTACTTTCTCTTATTGCGGCTATAACTTTTGGGAAATCTTGTTGTCGGGCGTGTTGTTTCTGCAGCCAATAGTTAGCTTATCACGGGTGACAGTAAAAAACAACAACAACAACAATTGTTTATACGTTTGTTTTCATAAACATCAAAAGCAACATTAAGAACATCAAGCAAAACCAGCACTACCAACATCAACAATTAATTACTGTGGCACAAAAAGCCAAACAAAACTGTCACAAATATTAAGCTCATCATAAGTCTGACTGTCATTTGTGACAAAAATAAAGAATACACACACGCACACTGCTAGACATATTCCAACTTATGTATGTCTAGAGCATATCATTAACTCACACAAAAACAACCATAACGAGATGCAAGAAAATAAACTTTTTATGTGTTGTTTTTTGTTTCTTTCTTTTTTTTGTTGTAATTGTGTTTAATGCTTAAATTAATTCAAAATCACGTTTAAGCTATTAATTCATTTTACTATCCAGTTGTCTCTTTTCAGCACAATTTAATTTCACCCTCCCTTAACATCTCATTCTATCAAAGTCTCGGGTATGGCTATGAAACAATTTACTGCAATTCAGTGAATTTTGATCCTTATGTTTAAGCACATCCTTCACACTAAAAATAAAGTAGTGAACAAAAAAAAAAGGGATGAAAGCTCAAAAGAAAAACGACGAAAAATTAATCGGAGGCAAATGAATCAACAGTCGTCGTCGTCGTCGTCGTCGTCATCGCTACCGCCGACGTTCTTGTTTTTGTCGTTGATGGCAACATCCTCCCGCCTCCTATGGTATTAATTCATTACGCAAACTTTTGCCGCATTTTTCTATCACTGCCTCTCTTTCTTGCTCAACTGCCAGCATCAATTTTTTTACTGTTTAACATGCAGTGTAGTAGTCACGTGGTGGTGGGATAAACTTCAGCTCTCCCTTTGTGTGTTAAGCGTCTTTTACGCTATTTTTCTCACTCCATTTATTTTCCTATGCACTGCGCATAAAGTAGAGCGTTATGCTTCTAAGATGGTGGCATTAATACTCTAAAAATCTCTTTACATTCAATGTTCGATGTCAGTTAAGAGCTGCTCGGTATCTTAAATCAACGGGTTTCACTGAGGAAGAGACTTCGATATCCTTGATCTGCGAATATATTTTTGTGACTTTTTTGCCATTCTTGTAGAGTAAAGTTGTTCGTAGTTGACAGTTGTAGTATTTTCATCTGAACATTTGTAGGGTTTCAGTACTTTTATATTTTTCAGCACAAGCAAGTGTAAATATTTTCTCAGTGTAATATCTCATATTCTATCTCTATCCCACTGTGTTGACTTCAATAGCATACTTATGCGCTTAAATGAATATCCGTCTTGTGCAAATGACAGCCTCAGTAGCCAAATGAGTGACAGCATTCGAGCAGATAGATGACTTGACTTCAGTGAATGAGTTTTACTGCTACTTTCACTTCATTCACAATGTGAATTGACTACTTTTACAAATTCATGTAGCGTTATCTCTTTTCGGTCAAAACTGCGCCAATATAGCCCTAATGGAATTTAAGAAATTTTATATTTTCTTTACATTCTGGATATTAACATTTTTTCGACGGAGGAAAATTTTTCTTGAGCGGTCATCCAAATAACATTACAAAATCATTAAAATCGAAAAAAAAAATTAATAACACTCACATTGATCCTTCTATTGATACAATGCCTAGGAATAGCGCAAAAAAACGCATCATAATTTTTATTTGCAACGTAATAGCAACTAAGAAATTTTTAAAAATATCATCAAGAGTTAGTCTTTGAGCAGAGCGCTAACAAGTATATATTTTTCTATATATATATTAAAACTATATCATTACATTAACTTTAAAAAATGGAAAATATTCACACTTCATTTATACACTTTTTTGTTTACAAATATTGTCCCTATTTTTGTAGGAATGGCTTCAATATAAAATTATATTTTTATTGAGACTATTTTTTATTTTTGAAAAAAATCTTTTGAATGGCACAGTGCGGGAACAAGAGGTGTTACTGAGATCTTATGATTGAGTTAACGACGCAGCATAGTCCTTTCAAGGATACTTTTATACCACACATTTATACATACAAACATGACATCATAATGCATTGAAATTTAAGAAATGACTACACTAAGAAAACGATTTGATTGACTAACTATAGTAAATAATATTTGAATTGAAATAATAAAATTTTATTTTTAGTAAGACATAAATATATATATAATACTTCAATCAAGAATTGCCACTATTTGTTTCAAATGAAAAAATAAGATTTTGATAGCATCGGGCGCCTACGGCATAGAAACTACCGCCCCTACCGAAAAAAATGTTCGCTATTTTTAACAAAAATTTCATTTACATCACCAAAAAAAATGAAAAAAGGTCCTCACGTTTGACATTCAAAATCTCCAGCAAAATGAGGTATATACTCGTATCACTTTACCTTTGGAAATTCCACCTACACATTCAAATTAACTACCTCGATTTATTAGCATTGACTATATAAAAAAAGGTCCTCACTTTTGACATACGAAACTCCAGCAAAATGAGATACATTTCACGACCATTTTGACGCACCAAGCCTTGCGACCGCACACTCACACCCGCCCCTTAGTTACGTTACTGAATATGCATTGCTTATATTCAATCAAGTAATTTTCTCAAAACTCGAATGTGCAATAAGAGCATAAATTCCAATTTAACTCTTCTGCAAAAGTTATAAATTCGTTACCGGAATATTCAACAATCTTTAAAATATTTTATTAGTAATTTCCACTTGTATATGTAGAATATAATAAATAAAGCAATTAATTTCATTCACCTACAATTTATAGCTGTATGCACATAAAAATACGTTTCCCTACTGGGCTACGTGCGTGTATCTCAGCTTCAATACCAGCGAGTGCCGGCATCCTGTTTATTTTTAAAACCTTTTGAAATCATTTAATGTTTTTTCATCTTATGTCATATCTACGGTAGGGAATTCAATCCTGAAGCCTTTTTTAAGCCTGAGATAGTCGTGATTGAAAATCCAAATCACAGGATTTGAAAACAACAAAAAAATACTACAGAATACTGTGCAAATGAATTAACATTTTTTTCATCAACCTCAACACATCAAATGTAAAAATGTTTAGAAATAACTTAAAATTTTCAAGTTAGAATATTCATTCAATAATATTTCCAATAAAATTGTGTTCCTTTTATTGCTGGTAAAGAGCATTCTCCATTATTAAATACTGAGATTAAAAAATTACTGAAACAATCAGAAATTCAAAAACATAATGGTGGCCTATTTGTAGTAGAATGCCCCACATTTAAATATTTTAATTATTCTGTTACGTCTAGTGGCCACAGTAAAAGTTCTTCACACTCTACCACTAAATTGTCATTTTGTTTATGGCCAATGATAGCCAAAAGATTAAATAGTTGTCCAATTTTCATTAAGACATTAAGCATGGTGGGAGATCGGGTACTAACAGTTTAATAGTAAGTTGATTTTTGATTGGAATGACCAAAATCTTATTTTTATTCTCCTTATTTTGTTTATTTCGAAAAGTGAATAATTTCAGTCATTAAAAACTCTAAAGTCTTATGATCGGTATCCACCTATTTCAAGAGATTCAATAGTTGTACAATTATTAAGTTGGACACTATTTATTTAATAGGCGTCCAATTTGAGGCCAACTAGCTTATATAATTGGCGATCATTAGTTGATCAGTTATTTAATTGCATGAATGTCCTTGCCCTAACAAGCTCATGGCTAGAAGCGCTCTGAATCTACACTTCCGGGACAAATTGCCGCTAAATAACGGCAGGCTAGCTCTAAGTTACATTTTCGACTACCGTGATTCCTAAACAATATAGCTAACATTTTTGTTCGATCCCATAAACTCGTATGATTTTGGAAGATAAAAGTCAATTAAGGTCAACTGTTTCGCTTTGCTCTTTTGCTACTTAAATAGAAGCTGCTTCAGCTAAGTTGATAATGACATGCATATCTATTATTACCAGTCTGATCGAAGACTCAGTCTGTTATTAATTCCAGTGTAAGAAAATGCAAATTCCATGGGATCGTAAAACTAGAATTCCACGATAAACTTAAAATAAAATTCCGGCAAAGTCTGTGATCCCGATTTTTTTTTTTGGATTCTTGGGATTTAGCTCCACAGTTATGTAAGTGATGTTTATCACTACTTGTCAATGTGTTTTTCGTTTGTGTTTGTGTTTGTTTGTGTGCTTATTTGAGTGAAAGTTTAAAAATGACTGCACTGTAGCGTTAAGTTATGACATATTTGCTCTACAAAATCAGTTTTTCAAATGAATATCATCGTACAAATCCTATCTTCAATTTTATTCAACTGGAAATTCATTGACAACAAAAACAACAACAACAGCATCAAGGATATCAGTAATGCTAACGACGTCCTCAGTATGAGCAGCAACAAAAACAACAACAACCGTGCCATTCATAGCGTTAACAACAACATCATGATGATTTTCTGCAGCTTCTGATGCTGCTCATCCTACTCAACACAATCAAGTTGCAATGAAGTCAAGTGGAATTAAGATTTTTCAATACTTTGTACACAATTTATTTTTGTTGTTGTTGTTGTTGTTGTTATTATTATTGTTGCTTTGTTATTGTATATCTACTTGCAAGAATGATAAGGTAGCTCGCCAAGGAATATAGCAAAGTTATATATATTAAGGGAGTTCGCAAGGTGTCATAATGTGTGCTATTTCTTGAAAGTTGTAAAATTTTACAATTCTGCCTTCTATGTTTTCTTTAGGTGAAGTATTCATTTGTAGATTTTACTGAGAGAGTTTTAAGAAGAAAGAGAACGAAAAGACAACTCGTTTTTTTTTACAGCGATAGCACTATTATGGGGCGCTCACAGATGTTAAGGAAATGCCGAATTTCAATTTTCATACGACTCTTTCGCCAAAAACTTATTGTTTTCAAAATTTTTTAGTTACTCTTAAGAGAATTAGTTACATAGAATAAGATCTTTACAACTTCCTATCTTCAACACTACAAATTTCCAAAACATTTTTTCTCATTTGGCTTACTTCAACTACAACTGGAACGATTTGCGATTGTGGTATTCTCAAAGAACAATTTTTTTTTTTTCAAGTTGTTCCCTATTTTTTCTATTTATTTAATCTTCACGTATTTGACTTTTAAGCTTTCGTATGTGTTCCATATAATATTTCACAGCTGCCTGCCTCACATTCAAATTCCCATTCACTTACTTCATCTAACTGTAAAGGTAGAGGCAGTCATGCAACCTGCTAATTCTGTTAATTCGACGCACGCAAGATGCCAAAAGGGTATTCCAACTTCATGTTATTTACATGTATATGTATGCATACACACATAGGTTCATATACATGCAAATACTCATATGTGCCTGTGTGAATTTTATGCCTGTTGCGTTGCTCTTCAGCAGCGTTTTGTACATTATTAAAGATTTGACTTAAGGTTCGAAAAGTTTTTAAAGTAGTTAATTGAATAATAAAGTTGAGGAGACTTTTTGTTGCTGAACTCAATGTCGTGCAAATACCGATTTGGATGGTATTGAATGTATTTTCAACAAAAGAATTCAAATAATATTGTAATCATAATCAAGGTAGTGATTTTAAATCAATTGTTATATTTTTTATAGAGTTCTCTGTTTTGCAATGAAATTAAGCAATGATTTGTTGCTAGAACTCTAATGCTGTGAATATAGATACATATTTGCTATCTTAACTGAGAACAACTTGAAAAGCGATTTTTTTTTTGTATTATTTAAAGTACTTAGCAATTATTTGTCTTGTTTTAATAAGTTATAAGAAAATATTATCAACAAAAACAAATGTTTATACGGATCTTAGCACATAGTTTTTTCTAACTTGTTCCGAGCGAAAACCCAGCATAAGCTTATGAAGCCATTGCTACATAAAATTGAGTAAAGTGGATGGTTTGAAGATTCAAACACTGTTGTCAAAGTTTTAAGTAGTTCAAAATCCGATGGCAGATTCGAATTTAGCTACCCCAAATTACTAAGGCTGAGTATCGAGTTGCTGTCGTTCGAACAAACTCGAAACTCACTAGCTTTTCACAATATTTTAGCACCAAACTTAGTTCGCTTTACTCAACTTATCTCAGTTCATTTAGTTTCATATGCTCGCTCACATCTCGTTATTTTGCTATCGTTTGTGCCTGAGGTATAAGTTCTTCCAAAAAAATAAATGAAAATAGTGGGGAAAAAGTCGAAACTCAAATCGAGCAGCTCGATACGAACAGCGAACGAGCTGAACATGAGTTGAGTCGAATTGGGAATAGAGTTGTCGAGTTCGCACATGTTCGATCAGTTCGTTCCACATTAAGTATATCAGTCGATGTTCCTTTAATTTTGCTACACACAGTGCTGTTAACAAATTATTATAAATAGTAAAATTTCACAGCTAGTCGAAACACGGATAAACAAAGATTGAATTGAGTTATGGATGTATCTCTAAGAACATGCGAAAATATGTATCCACCCATCACAAATCGAAACTTAATTCAATACGAAAATTTTTTAAAGATTAAATTTCATAAATTTTTTTAAATGGCATGAAAAAACCATTGTCCTCATCAAGTTATTAAGTTTCTTAGGTTCGATACTTTTGCAATTGAAACTTTTGCGCTTTAGTTTGCGATGTTTTTTGTTAACTTTTGTTTTGCTGTCAGAAGCGGTATCTTATCATCGGATATATTAAGAAATTTCGTGCCTAATCAACTGCGCTATGTAAAGGTATCTTATTTCAAACATATAAAAAATCTTCCAAGAGAATTTTCTTTATCTCAATTTAAGATGTATGAATACGACATTAATTAAACATACAGTTTTTCGAAACCCACTTTTCCTGAGATACCGTTTTTATGCTTCTGAGAACGGAATAGATAGAATTTTTAAATTTGCCGCACAAGTAACACTTGCTGTCAGAATGTTTCTCACAATCCGCCTTTGATAATGTTAAGTGCGATTGGCAAAATTCTACACGTCTACCTTTGGTTCAATAAACTTGTGAATTTTATAGAGTTCGAACTTTCACAAAAAGGCATATGAAGATATTTACTCAATATGCATTAAATTTTGCATGGAATGTAGATATTACAACTCTTTTATAGCCTATATTTCACCCAACAGAATAAGCAGTTGTAGGAATTAAACTTTGTTAAGTTGCAAATTGTGGGATTTGAATATCAGCGCAAAAATGTATGAAGGTAAAATTGTAAGGATGTGAACTTTACTGAACTCCATTTTTCAAAATTGATGTCAGACATAAAATATGTTTCATTCATATACAACAAAATTTGTAAACATATCACAAAATTTGAGCTTAGGTTACTTACAGAAAGTTTTCGCCATTTGAAAGCAGTAGAGATTTTATTTACATATATACCCAGCGCTGGTTTAAGATTTTGTTTGACTTGAGTTTCAACACTGGAAAGGGGCCTCTTATGACTAAACATATAAAAATTTCAGTCTAAAAAGGATTTTGTTCCTAAAAACACAATAAAGTTTTGAAATTATATTATGGATAGCAAATGACAAATAAATATATTTCATATAATATTTTCTCCACTCCAAGTCACAAAATTGTAATGAGGCCCCTCCTAGACTTCTATGTACTCGTATGTATATTGCTGGCGTGACCAAAGAAAAGGTTTCCCAGTTTCGTTTACCACAGAGCATCCACAATATCACAAAACTATCTGTCCTCGATTATGATTCGTTAGTGACTTCAAGTTCGATAGTTTCTTTTTCAGAATTATCCGATATCTTTTTCGTTACCTGTACAAGAATTGATCACTTTACCGAATGGATATTTCATAAAGAACGAATATCCTTTTGTGGTTGTTTATTTGCAGGATAGATGTGTCAAGTACAAAAACTTACTTTAAGGTCAGATTACATGTAATTAAAAAAATAAAATAACTGATTTTTATAGAAATGATAAATAATTGACTTGATTTTTTCAAATTTTCCATTAAGTTCCAAGATCTTAAAACTTTAATGACGAGGCCAGGACACATAGTAGGACTTTCAAATAAACTATATTCATGATCATCAATCCAAAATCTGTTAAATGTGGGCTTTTAAACATCTTGCTTAACAGTGGCAATCTTATATGGCATTCGGCTCTTTCCACTTTAAATCTACATATAATTATCAATTATATATTACGATGTAAAGGATTTTTGGTACTACATATTATTTAACATCTGACTTTCATACTATTAATATACATACATCAATCTTATATATTTAAAAGCAAAACCATTCAAGGCAATATGTTGTTTTTAGTAACTTTTAACACGGCTCAATTTACACCACCTCAATCAAATGTCACCCGACGCTAACCAATACCAAATCATTTGTCAATGAATTTATTGCTACAGCCAAAGCGCCTGTTGTTATGCAATCCATTTTTTCTCTGTTGTGGGCGAAAACATTTAACAAATGAGTTTTTGCATCGATTTGCATAAGCAGCTACAATTTGTTGTTGTAACATCAGTGACAACAACAGCGACTGCAGCAAATTAGTACAAATATTTTTACAACACACTTTGCGCAAGACTACGTTTATCCTTTGATGCCATTTAGTATTGATGAGCGTAAGTCCTTCGAAAACAACGACAACACTAACAAGCTGATTGTGAGACTCTCAATAAAAATGCGAACAAAAAATTTCCACTAAAGAAGGATGAAGGAAAATCATTTTGAAAACCATCAATAACTCAAATTTAATGACAGCAACAACAACAACATATAATATCCATGTTAGCTGTTGTTGTTTGTAAACTTGTAAAAGCGAATTAATGTGTGTGGCTGGGTGGACAACTTCAAGAACCATCGCACAGTAAAGCAGTTTAAGAAAGACGGTCATAAATACTGCCTGGAATTTTTTTTTCAAAAAACCCGGAAAAAAATTTTTGGATATATCTCAAAAATTTTTAATTTTTGCAGCGATAATATTGTACAAAATTTTATACAGGTAACTTTTAGAAATTCTTTTGCATAGAATTTTAGGAAATTTTGTCATGAATTTACGAATGCAGCCCAAATCGCACAAATATTCATTCCATTCACCGAAAGTAGAATAAAATAAAATAAAATAAAATAAAATAAAATAAAATAAAATAAAATAAAATAAAATAAAATAAAATAAAATAAAATAAAATAAAATAAAATAAAATAAAATAAAATAAAATAAAATAAAATAAAATAAAATAAAATAAAATAAAATAAAATAAAATAAAATAAAATAAAATAAAATAAAATAAAATAAAATAAAATAAAATAAAATAAAATAAAATAAAATAAAATAAAATAAAATAAAATAAAATAAAATAAAATAAAATAAAATAAAATAAAATAAAATAAAATAAAATAAAATAAAATAAAATAAAATAAAATAAAATAAAATAAAATAAAATAAAATAAAATAAAATAAAATAAAATAAAATAAAATAAAATAAAATAAAATAAAATAAAATAAAATAAAATAAAATAAAATAAAATAAAATAAAATAAAATAAAATAAAATAAAATAAAATAAAATAAAATAAAATAAAATAAAATAAAATAAAATAAAATAAAATAAAATAAAATAAAATAAAATAAAATAAAATAAAATAAAATAAAATAAAATAAAATAAAATAAAATAAAATAAAATAAAATGAAATAAAATAAAATAAAATAAAATAAAATAAAATAAAATAAAATAAAATAAAATAAAATAAAATAAAATAAAATAAAATAAAATAAAATAAAATAAAATAAAATAAAATAAAATAAAATAAAATAAAATAAAATAAAATAAAATAAAATAAAATAAAATAAAATAAAATAAAATAAAATAAAATAAAATAAAATAAAATAAAATAAAATAAAATAAAATAAAATAAAATAAAATAAAATAAAATAAAATAAAATAAAATAAAATAAAATAAAATAAAATAAAATAAAATAAAATAAAATAAAATAAAATAAAATAAAATAAAATAAAATAAAATAAAATAAAATAAAATAAAATAAAATAAAATAAAATAAAATAAAATAAAATAAAATAAAATAAAATAAAATCAAATAAAATAAAATAAAATAAAATAAAATAAAATAAAATAAAATAAAATAAAATAAAATGAAATAAAATAAAATAAAATAAAATAAAATAAAATAAAATAAAATAAAATAAAGTAAAATAAAATAAAATAAAATAAAATAAAATAAAATAAAATAAAGTAAAATAAAATAAAAAAAAGATTAAATACATTAAATTAAAAACCATAGAAGAGAGAAAACTAAAATTTCACCCAGGCCACATATGCCATCCATATCCAAAGACTTAAAAAAATTATTGCTTTCTTTTTCCCTCAAAAAGCATCTAATTTGTATCGCATTTATACCCTTGGCACCATTTTCCTTTACGAAGAATTGCTCCGATGCCAACATTTCTAAAATAAACTGCACAAAATCTATGCACATTTTTAAAACTCGTTCGATATCAGTCGATGTCCGCTTGAAAACATCAACTTAAGTGACTTTAAACAACACTAGCTTACAGCCATTTTGTTCCACAGTTGTCACAAGCTTTTAGTTATGTAAACTAGGCCGCCGATATCGAAAATAATAAGTTAAAATTTTTTATAGATAGGCATCAGAGACATGAATGTTTGATTGCTTTTTTTTTTTGGTTTTTCTTGAGCTACTCTTAAATATACAAACAAATTTTGACTCAGTACTTACCGATCTGATCCAAAATCATATAAAATTAAAGGGTTGTGATTTATTTATTTACCATGGAGAAGTTATGGCTTCACAAATAACTTTTGTAGTATCTGTGATGTGGCACTTGTACTGTTTCATGATATATATACGATATCTGGTATGATGGCAAATAAAGCTTTAAGAGTATGAGTTCACATATAACAAAACGCATCTGTTAGCCATTTCGTCCCACGGTTTTACCACGGGGCACATTTTTCTTGCGGGCTCTCTTTATCATTTGTTGTCACTCATTGATGGCAGACATTTTAAAAATCAATTTATTATAAATTTTAGCATAGCATTATGTAGTTGAGCAATAACAACAATAGATACAACATAGTAAAAAGCTAAGTCACGCACAACCACCCTCCACGATAAATGAAATTCGACTTATTTTATAGAGGTAGCCACCTCTCCGCCTAATTATGGTATGCTTTTAACTGCTGTAACATAAATAACGATGATGATGATGACGATGACGACGACTGCGAAACAACATAGTTTTTGCGGTGTAAAACTTTATGCGCTACCAGATGGCGTTTAAATTGATGATGGCTTAGGGGACATCATACCAGAAAGTATGAAACTCTGTAAATTCGTTTTTATATCTCTGTAGTTTTTATATTTCCAGTTTTATATACCACTCGTGCCTGCTTGCTGGTTGGCTGGCAGGCTGGCTCTATCTCTCTACTCAACGTAATAGATTACATTGTAAAGGAGTTGCCATTGAACTCATCTATCATTAGTTGCAGCCTCATTTTTATTTTTGTTTTTTTTTTCTGTTTTTTTTATTAAACTACAAAGTTGTTGTAGTGTAAGTGCCTGTAATATGGTGGCACAAATTTGATTGAGATGATGGTTTGGCAAATGATGCAATGGCATGTGTAGAAATTCATGAATACTGTATACTATGTACATACTTTAAAAAGTTGTTAAGGCCTGAAATGTCCACCTGGACAAAACTCCACCCTGGATAAATTATTCTCTGTTTGATCCACTAATGTCTGGTAACAGTGATTACTGAAACGAAATTTTGGGCTTTTGACTTTTTTTTTTTAACTTGCCAATACTCTTCGATATTTTTCAATTTAAATCGACTTCTTTTGAAATTTAAGTACCATGATTTTTGATAATACTATGCAGTTATCTTCAACTTTTGTCAAATTTCCGACACTTTTTGATAACATGAGATAATTTTCGATATTCGGTTTTAAAAATCATAGTTGTAGTAGTTTCAAGTTCAATGTTGAACTTTACCCAAAATTTTTATTACAGTTTGATTTAAATTTCGAGACATTGGTCTGCTTAAATTAAAATGGACCACCCGGTATATTTGTATGTCTGTCTCTTATTGCTACATATTTAACGCGAAAAGTAAATTAATTTCAAGATACGTTTTTTTATATATCCTTGCACCCTATGATCATGTTTTGTGTAACCTCACTTTTCATGCTTTCTGCTGCATGATATTTAAACCAATTTCAACATAGACATGCAGCAAGATAAAAAATGATTTAACGTACATGCCTTGGCTAAAAAGGAAGGCAATGTAAATCATTAACGGATGCAGAAACATACATGGGAAAGTACTTATTGTGCTGAAAGAAAAAAACCAAAAATGGTACAACCCATTTGACCAATTTAAGTCAAAGTTATTACAATGTCATAAATTGGTTTATTGATGGTGATGAAACAGAAACTGCAAAAGAAATTGAAGAAGATTATAGCGATTTGAGCATTGGTACAGTATATTACTTATGTCCTGTAACTGTTGACATCTTTCAGCTGGTCATCAATGCTAATTTACAATTCAGCATTGTTCGCCCATGCTGAGCTTTTGCAATTTTGAAACTGTTGACTACAAGGACTCACAAGAATTTAGGAAATGCCACAAAATGTTGTTACTTTGTGCATGGAAAATTTAAGAGTCACTGCCGTTGCTCGTCCGTCTGTCTACCTGCCTGCCTGCCATTGTTATTTCAGCTGTTTTGTAATCAATAATTTTTTTGTCGTTATTTTCTTTACTTATTTTGATTTGCTTGTCTTCTTCCAAGTAGTGGTTCTTTCTATGCGAAGGGTGCATTTCAAATGCGCCGCTGCTTGTTGGATATCAAAAATCAATCAATCATTTTGTTTGAGGTTTTTGCGGTGTTGAAATTCAACTCCATGATTTGCTCGAATGCTCTTAAATTATTCAAGCAAATATTTTGTGGTTGTTATTGTTTTGGAGAGATTTGTCAGCATTTGTGGGCGCGGTGAGCTGAAGTATTGGAAATGCAATTAACAATAATTATTCTTGTTGTAATTTTGTGTAGCTTAGTGATGATAACATGATAATTTTAATCAGGAAATATTTTTGATCCTACCACTTATATGCTTTGGTAATTTAATTGGGCTATTTTTACTAATTCCAAATATATTGCAAGATATTTTTGATTGAGTGAGAACGATTTTATTTTTAATTGCAGGTGATGTAGCTTCGCAGAAAATCTATTCAGCTTCATTTATTTTGAAGTGTTTTATTTTATTTTCTACAATTCAACAGAATATCATACAATATCTTAATAAATCACTTTAATGGAAGCAAAATATGTTATTCCTTGCAGATAGATTTTGTTATTTTCTTACTATAAATAACAATGTGTAGTCCTTTAGAGATTGAGAATTAGGAACAGACCCGAAACCGAAGACTTTATACATAATATAGAAAATATCGCTAATTTACATACAGGAAACTACAAAAACACATTTTGGCATTTCCATACTGTCGAATGGGACCGTCGTACACTTTTAAAGTGGAATAAAAGTCAAAGTAAAACACTTTTTTTTTTCTTCTGTTACTCAAAGCAATAGCCCTTTGCTAGCACTATATTTAGTGGTAAATTTTAGGGCAGACGTACTACCGGTTCCAAGATAAAGGCAATAAAAGAGCCATTCGCATGGGATAAAAAATGGAAGTGTTTTTCATGGCCATTTATAGAAAAGCATAAGTCAGCGAAACTTGCCAACATTTTTAAACGCAACTAATTTTAAAATGTTATGGAATAATACCACTTTTTATTAAATTTCGTTCAATTGAAAAAATTTTTTTATTTTTTTTCTTACAAACTATAATATGAATCGTGACGGGACATTGCGAATGGGACATATTTTCCCATTATGGTTTGCTTGGTAAATTTTTCATGTATTCACAAGATTTCTTGATACTTATTACGTAACAATATTTAAGATTTATATTGTAATTAAAAAATCAAATTTAATATTATTCAAAGTCAAATTAAATGATCGAGATCAATTTTAAGCAAGAAAATAGGAAACAGTAATAAACGTATGCTTTAATTTGGTGACCATCACAAGAAAAGCTATGTAGTTTATGGGTACCAGGGATGCTTGACACATCGTTCCATTTGTCTACTAATTGTAGTGAAAACTCCTTAATTTGCTCTGAAGAGATGTAATGAACTTGTACACCGTTAATGTTATTTTGTGCGCATTTGAAAAAAGCAAAAGCATCAAGTAAAACGAAATTTTTTGATTTAGATATTTGCCAATTTTTTCATTTCAAATTTGCTCCTACTCCATCAACTGCGCCTTTTCTTTGTGAACTTGCGAAGTAGTTCCATTCCATGTATTTGCACCGGACTTCTCTTAAAAATCAAAAAAGCTCGAAACAATGAACTTTTTTAAAACTGCGAGCTGCTACCATCTGAGAACACAAATATATTTATAAAATTTCCATACTGACTTTGTAACTGCTGTATGAGTTTCGTTAAAAAACAACAAACGTCTTCCTTGTTGTGGCTTGATATATAAAAAAGAGTACTTATACACACATATTATATATTAATATAGTATATATTTACTTTAAATTACAAAAGTTTTACAAAAATTTTTCGGACGGGACAAACTTCAAACAGCTCTAAAAATTTTACTTTTTTGCACTCGTTGTTTCTTGTTTTAATTGTATTCATAAAACTCTGTTTAAACAAATATTTTGACACATTTGCTGCTCTGCTTAACCACGAAATGAGAACAAATGATGTTTTTTGATGTCTGACGGGACACTAGAACATGAACTAAAGTAAATTAAAAATTTACAGTTAATAGA
The DNA here is from genome assembly GCA_963680825.1 of Meiosimyza decipiens. NCBI lineage: Eukaryota > Metazoa > Arthropoda > Insecta > Diptera > Lauxaniidae > Meiosimyza > Meiosimyza decipiens. The sequence goes on along the minus strand of OY804261.1, from coordinate 56,344,570 downwards.
GAATAATATGATGTCTTTACATTTTTTTTAGTTTATTGATGTAGGGCGAGAGATTATTCGGAATAACTATCATCTCTCTTATATATTTAAATATTTAAGACAAAATTCTCTTTAAAATTATATACATATAAGAGAAACTGCATTTGTGCAATTTTGAAGACGGTTTGCCCACTGTTGTGAATGAATTCAAGTATAAATTGTTTGAATTAATAAAATTTTAATATTTTTCTTAGATAATATCAGATAATAACGCTTTTTTAATAAACTTTTAATTTTTTTGTCCTGATGTACCTTTCAGTGGAAATGCCCATATACAAGTATATAATATATAAGAAATGAGCACCAAGGTGTATTATATTTAAAAAAAATTTGAATAGGCTTTTGTATGTACTAAATATGTGAGAGTTCCTCATTGCTCCAGGAATCAATAGGTCAATTATTCGAGGTCAAAGTTTGTGGAAGAATCTTCTTGCTCAATATTGGACGAGTAAGCCTTAAACAAAAAATAGCTATAGTACATATATTTGAAAATGAAATGAAAAGAAGAAATGACTGGCCGTACAAAAATAAATACTTCCTCCAAACTGTGAGGAAAAAAAATTTTTTTGGGAAAGTTGTGATCGTTTTTTTTTTGGTATTTGTTTGGCAGTATTCAAAAATAATTATTATATTGTTTAGAAGAAAAACATTCATGGCCTTCGTACATGCAACAAAAAACCTTCTTTTCAAAAATTTTTCAATTCCTACAAAGCCCTTTGGCTTGCACATGAAATTCCAGACTTCTTTTAAGGACCAATATTAAATAGCACATCATTTGAAAGGAAATAAAAAGTTATTTTTTACTGTATTAATAAAAACGTTAAATGTCAAAAATTTATAGAAATTGTCATGTCTTGAAAACTATATATCAAATTTCATACCCTTAGGAGCCAGTCTTACAGCGCATTCAGTTATATCCATACTTTAGAAATCGATCCAGGGTTTCTCAACTTATATTGATTTTATATAAACCTATATAACCGTCCTCTGGATCTCTGAAACTTGATGCGTTCCCTAACTTGTTGCTCAGTATTTGTTGTCAGTATTAGAAGCCTAGAAGAAAACAATCTGCCTGCCAACTCCTTCAAATAGGTATAGCAGATATTTCCTCAGAGTGTAGTGTGACATATCTGGGTCTTTCTGAAATAGAATAAAATTTCTTGAAAATTCTTGAATTGATATCAAATTTCGTGGTAACGTAAAAAATTTTTTTAATTATAATTAATTTAATTTATAATACTTCCGGTTAGAAGGTCTGTCATTTTTTACATTTAATTTTCACTACAATTTTTCAATTTTTCAATTTTTCAGAGCCGCAATGACGGCACTTATGATGACACCATATAGGAAGCTTAAGCTAACTATCATTATCACGTACTAATGCTTAAAATCGGAGTTGCTGCTTTCGAAAAATAGAACTTCGCCTATACAGAACAAAGATCCACTATCTACATTTTTATGTTTTTGAGTAATGAAGCTTTTTTGTTTGCTTTTTATGACTGATATTTTCATATATCCCAAACAAATCTCTAGAATATGGAGAGATGTTCATTATATACTGACTAATTTCGGTATCTCTATATGATTTGATGTATATAGAAAGCCTCATAACTCGAAAAGATGGAAGTTTAGTTAGTGTTTTTTTAACCTTTATCGATTTATATCAATAATCGATAATAACAAAGAAAAGAAAAAACTAAATGATAATGATCTGCCCGCCATTTGGTTAAAAAAAATGCGAATGTGAGATATAATTTTAAAGTGCTAAACAGGGTTGAAAATTGATATCTTGGTGAAAAAAATTAATTTTTAGCAAGTAATATCAAAATTTTACATAAGTATATCTATTTCAATTTTAGACAGCATAAGTTCCATCAGAAATTTTCTGCATTTAATTAACTTTTTCATTTACAAAATGATGGCTTTTAATAAATCCGATGCTTATTATCCTGTTCATATTTTAAGAGTGCACATGTCTGGAGCAAACTTAACAACATGTCATTCCTTTGACTAAAGCTAATAAATTATTGAGTATACCAATTTAAGCTCATCATTCCATCTGTTATTTTTTTCTTTTCCTCCTACTCCAAACAACAAATAACATTTGTCCCTATCTTAAAGGATTACCTGGTATATATATTGAATTTTTAATAGTATTTCAACAACAGATTCTTTGCAATTTCATTCCTTCAACATTTATGATTGTTAAATCAAATTTTACAATTCTTCTTTGCTACTTGAGGGCATTTTTCCTTATTCCTACTGAAACGTCTGCTGCCATCTTATACAAATATTGTGTAAATTTAATGCAAAAAGATGTATTATAAAAATGTATGTAATATGAAACTGACAGATGAACAGGACAAAATGAAACTGAACAGGCTGAGGCAATAGAGAAATTAAATTGACAGAAATTGCAAGAAATACAGAGATTGTAAGTTCTATGAGAAATAAAGTTACAATAAATTGGAATGACGACGATGAGTAACATGAAAATGTGAGGAATGGTTGAATGAATGGACACATTGTCTAAGAAATGTAATATTGCTACTGACTCAAATACATTAACCTTTATACTGTTGGTATTCGGTCTCGGTTGGTGACATTAAGCCTGACCAACAGAGTGAAGCGATGCATCGCTATAGCGGTTGGAGATTTTTCACAGTGTACGGCTTGTTGAGCACATAGGAATATTTAAAATGGCAGCTCTTCCGGCTTAAAAAGGAATTTATTTATTTTATTTGACTTTTTTTTCTCTGTTCTTTTATTGGTGTCTATGGATGCTCTGTGTAATATTTTTAAATGTCATCTACTGCGGTGTATGTTGTGCACAGTGATTTATTCATGGACAAATAATAAATTCATAAATTGTTGAACTGAAATTAATTATAGTGCATTAAACCTACTGTAGTTACTGTTAAATACTTTGGATGAAGTTGACCTCGAGGTTTTGAAATCAGTTGTAAATAGAGTGAAAGACTTCAATTCGGTATGACACTAGTCTCAATTTCTTGGTTCAGGATCTCACCTCTGACAGACGGCTGGAAGTCTATTGCCCGAATTAGCTTAATTTATCTGAACTTATCTTACTTTGCCCCACCCTACCATACTTTACCTTACCTGATCTTAAATTACTCTGCATTACCTAAACTTTCTCAACCTTGCCTTACCTATTTTAGTCTTACCTTATCTTACTCCACTTTGTTTCACCTTACCTTTACCTTAATTTATCTTGCATTTCCGCACTTACCTGACATAACCTTAGCTTACCTTAACTAACTTTAGCCAATGTACCATAACTTAGCTTATCCTAATACAGTGTTGAAGTATTTACAATACTTCAATTCTACTGTAAACTGGAAAGAGTCAACGCTTCAGTTCTGTTGCAAAGATAAGTGAAGAACGCCATAATGAGACAATGATGAACATATTAACAGTGAATAGCGTAGATTTTGTTGAAGATTCAGTTGAACTTGACTGCTTCAATTCTGTTGCTAACAATGTCAAAGAAGTAAACACTGCTTTTGAAAATTTTGAAGTACAGCACTTCAGTTATGTTTCATATGGAAGTTTGGTTTAATCATAAGTGGAGAATCTACCATTGATCAAAATTCTAAATGCTGCTTTTGTTAAGTGGCATACAGAGTTTGACAGAACTAAAGCTCACAGCTTTTGTTTCGCGTTGACAGAAATGAATGATTCAACTTTTGCTATAAGCAATAGACAAACTCTAAAAGCTCAATTCATTTGTGAGAGTTCTGGTGTAGTTCGCCACTTAGTTGCATTTTTTAAATCATAAAATTTCACGCTTCAATTCAGAAGTTGACATAAATACAAAACATTGCTTTAATGATCTTGCAGACCGAGGTGAAGTATGAGAAAGTATTACGTATTGTTTCAATACCCTTTATAGAGAAGACAAAGGCAAAGGTTTCATTTTCACTGTTAACAAAGGTAAATAACAAATGAAGTACATTGCACGAATTTTGTTTTGAACAAGATTGAAGTAAGGACTGTCCCAGAAAAAACTTACGTTTTGCTTTTTAGTTATAAAAAGTACCCAGTAATTTTTTTGGTCTTTTTTCGTTTTTTATCAATAATGGCTTGTATTCAGAATATAAATAACTAAAAGAACAAAAAACTAAGTAACAATTTTTTTTTTAATAAAAATTTCTTACTTCTTTCGTAAGGCCCTTTATTAAATTTTGCACAGTTTCATTGACAGTACGGTACGATCTTTTCCACTTATGTCTGAAGTCTTGTAAATTTTTTGCAGTCTTACCACTCTTTTGTAGATCTCTTTTTATAAGAGCCCAATATCATTCAATTGGGCGAAGCTCTGGGCAGTTTACTAGCATACCATTCCATCGTAGCTTTAGAGTAATGAGAGCTTGCTAAATCTGGCCAGAACATCACGGTACCCTCATGTGCACCAATAAATTATAAAAGACGTTTTTCGAGGCACTCGTCTACATAAACTTTGGAATTGATTGTGCCTTGTGTAACAAAAAATCTGCTTCTGAGGCCACAGGTGCATATGGCCTGCCAAACCATTTAAAGACCTTTTTTCTTTAAATATACTAAACACGTGCCTCTTTTTTAGTAATGTATAGTATTCGTGCCCAGGTAGCTGCTTAACGTACGTTTCGTCTTCCATAACACAGCAATCAAATTTGGTCAGGTACCTTTCATACAATTTTCGGGCTCGCTTCGGAGCCATTAACTGCTTTTCATTAGAACGATCTGGTACTTTTTGAACTCTTTATGTCTTTAGCTTACTTTTCTCCTTTACAGTTGATTTTGATGTACCTGCTCTAGCCGCCATATCTCGCACTGAGGTGTTGGGATTTTACTTTAAAAGGCGCTTCACCTTCGTCGCTACCTTTAGGTTAGAAAATTTTGGTTTTCTGCCTGAACCTTTTTTTCGTGAAACAGGTAGACCCTTCTTATAATTAAAAATATCCGTAAAGACACTTCTTTCTGATGCACCAACTATTTTTGCTATAGCTGAATATTTTAAATCTGAATTTTACAGGTGAATGGACAAAATCAGTTCGCGGACTTTTTGCTGCTTGCTAGACATCTTTGTCGTTAAAAGTGCTACCTTTAAGTGTTATACATCATATTAAACGTCACTTTATATAGAACAAATATTGTGTCTTTTTAGAGCTATAAAATTATCAGGTAGAGCATAATACAAAAAACATAAAACGTAATTTTATTCAGGGACAGTCCTTTGACCTCAATTCTAGTATACCATAGTCTCTATTGTCAAAAAAAGCTGGCCACACATTGTTCTTAAGCTGTTAACAGACCTTAGTGAATACTTTCAATTTCAATCCAAATTTCAAACACTGTGCAACGATGTCAATCCATCGTAGTATCAAAATGTTTAAATAAAAAATTTTTTTTTTGTTTTTGTTTGATTGACGTTATTTTTCTCGATTCGACAAAATGCTGTTGCTAGCCCGCATCGATGATGGCATACAAAAACAGCAGTAGGTATTTTGCGCTACCTATCATTCAAAAGAACTACGTACCTACTGTTGTTGTACATAGATTTACTGCTATTTTTTGTTATTGTATCCTCAATTGTTGTTGGTTCAGCGACTGAGGATATTAGAGTGAGTTGCGACTGTTAAGTGGGCCATGTGAAAAGATTAGGAGGCTAAGCATTTTAAAAATGTTGCCAAAAACTTGAAGCGATTTATATTCCTAGAGATTGACTGACTGCGCGGAACGTAAAATAGAAAAACAAAGAAAATAATAAAAAATTAAAAAGTCTGGGATTAATATAAGCGATTGTTGTTGTTGCTGCTGTGGGCAAGAGAAGATACATCACATATAATGTAAAATAAAGCCTCATGTTGATCAAATTTTAGAAGACAAAATTGGCAATTTGTTTTTAAAGCGGTTCATTAATAAAATCCTAATTAGATAAGACTTCTTCTGGACACAGGCGAGCATTTTAATTTCAATAAGCTGGCAAAATATGCGCTGTAGTAATTTAATAATTACTCGGAATCATTTGTTTTTATTGATGCGAAAACAGAAAAGCAGTGATTGTATAATTTAAAAGTTATAAAAACTAAATTTCTTTTTTAATTAATGTACTTTAGAATCATTTTTTAAATTTAAGGTCTTGCACCACTTATCTTTTAACTCAGGATATAAATTATATTTGTTTGAACTGTTTGTTATTAATGCAAATCAGTGATTCGTCAGTATGGGCTATGAAAAACTACGCTGTTATCTAGTCGTTTTGCTGCAACATACGTAACAGCAGCTGCTGTAACCTGCTGCTGCAATGCAAGTTCAAAAATCAAAAATTAAAAAACACATAAGTTTTTACTGATGTCGAGTGCTGCAGTTATATAAAATTTCATTGCAGTTTCTTTAGAAAAAAAATTAAGCAAAAAAAGACTCGAAAATTCAATTTTTTATCAGTGACGTCAGATGCAAACATTTCAGCTAATGTCGTTGCCAACATTCGGTTTTTACCATTGCTAAGTAACATTTTTTGAGCATCACGTTGAATACTTTGATATTTGCTCCGTTTACAAGAAGTTTTACAGCTTATCGCTTGAATTTTGTGAATGAGTTTTTTATATTTCATTTTACGAGATTTTAATGTTTTTTACTGCAGCATTGAATTTAGTTAAATTTTGATATTTATTCACTATAGTAAAGTCAAAGGAATCAGCAAAAGAAATACAATCTTGGCGAAAATCTGTGGATGTCTTTCGAGAAATTTTTCCATATATTTAGTTTAGTTACTCTACTCTACTTTATTCTACTCTACTTTATTCTACTCTACTTTATTCTACTCTACTCTACTCTACTCTACTCTACTCTACTCTACTCTACTCTACTCTACTCTACTCTACTCTTCTCTACTCTACTCTACTTTATTCTACTCTACTCTATTCTACTCTACTCTACTCTACTCTACTCTACTCTACTCTACTCTTCTCTACTCTACTCTACTCTACTCTACTCTACTCTACTCTATTCTACTCTACTCTACTCTACTCTACTCTACTCTACTCTACTCTACTCTACTCTACTCAACTCTACTGTATTCTACTTTACACTGCACCGCACATAACATACCTCGTGATGCTAAGTTTGCAAAGCTTAGTTGCAGTTTAAGTTTCGGTTAGGCACAATGACGTGATAGCTGGCCTTTAGTGTCCAAACCATCTCTTAACACGTTCCCTGCCAAACTGTTTTTCACTAGGTGTCATTTCTACGCCGCGTGAAACAGTACACGGTAAGCGCTTTAATAATTTTGTATAAATTCTTATTTTTTTTTGTTTTTGAGAGAATTTATATTATTTTCGAGATTATTAATATTAAAACAATAATGCATACATAGTAACATCAAAAAATAATATTTATTTCAGATTGAATAATTAAATAAAGAACATGAAAACACGTTGGCGTAGAAATGAAGCTAAGCGTGTACTGTTTTCGGTACACGCGGCAGGGAACGTGTTAAGGCTGTCATTGTCTGCATAATGCCCAATAAATTTCTACATTTTTGTTCACATAACCATAACTCGACTATACTTTCATACATATATTTCTCTCAGAAGCGATTTAAAAGTAAGGCCACATAAACATCATATTATTGTGTTCAATTTGACACAAAGCTGTTGATGTGTGCGACACTGATTTACCAAACACATCCAATACATTTGCACTCCCATTACCGTTTCATCACCAAAAATTTTGATGTTCATTTTTCGTTAGGAGCTCAAAGTTTTTATTTGATAAATTGCAGTTTGTGGAACGATGTACTTTCTGGTTATTTTCACATCTTCTTTCATCGCGTTTCCAACTTTTCTTTTTAATATTTTTTTTTCTTCTCTTAAGTTCCCCTGCTACCTGTGATTTTTTTGAAATTCTCGCACCATCACCTCGTATTGAACATTGAATCTATTCAAACAATTTTTGGCGCTTTTCTTGACTTTTGCCTCTGTTGTTTTGTGTTGATGATGGAAGTGGAGGTGTTTTTTTGTTGCTATTGTTACCAAAGTCCTTGTGGAATATAAGTTTGCCACCATACCTTTTTGATTTTATTCGGTTTTTGTTTTCGTCATTCTATCTAGATGAGAAATTGAATTTGAAAACAATCTGTTTATGGCTTCTCTGAGGTAAAACAGCATCAGTAGTGACAAATAAAATTTTGTTTCTTATATTTATGTTGAAAATTTGAAGTATTTGCGACAATTTAGATAGACAATCTTTCAATTTATTAATATTTTTTTTAACTAACATGTGTGATTTGGTAGAAAATTAATATGAGCCCATTTGCTAAAAGTGTACTGAACATTTTGACGCGAGATTTGGATTTGTATAGAAATAAACTTACAGATACTGATTTTAAAAAAAACTAATTTAATATAAGAATCAATTTTTTGACAAAATAATAAAAATGTTATTTCAAAAGCACTCGTAAAGCCTTAAAGCTTGCTTTCAATTCATATTGCTTGATACTTTCACGGACTTTTCACACGTGATCTTTATATGTATATGATATATCTCAGACAAAAAATGTTAAGCTATCCGATTATATTGAAACTTATTCCCTACAAATAAATAGCATACAATCAATTCCCTTGAGTTCTATTGTCATTTTAATCTATTTTACAGCATATTTAACTTAAGGAGTTATCCAAAATTTTGGAAGTTAAATATTTTGTAACATAGTTCAAAAAGTCCTGGGAACTTCGGTAGGATGGCACCACCACCCTCAAATCGATATAATTTTTCGGAAGTGGCAACTTTTTAAAGAGGAATGTCAAATTTTGATGACATTTCGTCCAGTAGTTTTGAAGTTAATGCTGTATGAGTGTCGCTACTTTTGGTATTTCGTAAACAATGGATAAAAGTGAATTTCGCATTTTGATAAAACATTTCTTTGTGATCGGAAAAAATCAAGAAGCAAACATTGGAATAGCTCTAAAAACATCACAGCACATCTGTTCCTTTGAAAACAACTGGTTACAGATGGTTTGCTGAATATAAAATGGGCTGTACGACCACTTCAGAAAACATCAAGAAAATCCATCTGATCATTTGTAAAAACCGCTAAGTGAATGTGATAGAGCTAGCAGACATACTGAAGTTGTCGATCGGCAGTATTTTCAATATTTTGCATGAGCATTTGAAAATGAAAAAGATGTGCCGCGTTTGCTGGCAATCGATCAAAAGCAACATCTTGTCGGTGATTGGAGCTATTTCAGCGTAATCGGAAAGAGTTTTTGCATCGATTCGTAACAATGGACCAAACATGGATCCACCACTACACACCGGAGTCCAATAAACAGTCGGTTAGAAGCGGGTGAGAGTCGTTCGAAGCGCCTAAAAACGCAAACATCGGCTGGGAAGGTGATGGACAGCATATTTTGTGATGCACATCGAGTATCTTGAGAAAGGCAGAACCATCACGGGCGACTATTACGTAGCATTATGCGACCGTTTGAACAATGAAATGAAGACAAAACGGCCGCAATAGGCAAAAAAAATGCTGTGTCACCACGACAATACACCGGCTCATATATCGCTCAAAGTAATGGCAAAATTAAACGAATGGCAATACGAATTGCTGCCTCACCCACCTAATTCGCCAGTCTTGGCCCCCAGCGACTATTATCTGCTTCCAAATTTGAAAAAATGGTTCCAGGGAAAGAGATTTTACTCAAATGAAAAGGTCAAGTTCGAAACTGATGCCTATTTTGAGAGACTCGACGTTGACTACTATAAAGAAGGTATCGAAATGTTGGAGGATCGTTGGATGAAGTGTATCTCCCTCGAAGGGAACTATGTTGAAGAATAAAATCTGCTTTTATCAAAAAGTTTGTGTTGTCATCATTTTTCCCGGGACTTTTTGACAAAAAATAAGTAATAGGCCGTAACATATTGTGATCTTTGGGGTTTGAGTTTGAGCTTAAGTTCCAAATGATATCTTTCAAATAAGGTACATATTGTTTATTAAAATATTAGTTTCAATTTTGCAATTGCTTGGTCTTCATGCGATAAGGTTTTACTAATAATTCTATGTATTTAGTTTTGTCGCCAATTTACTTCAACCAGTACCACTTCGGTATTAAAAACTATTTTTTCTAATTTATTTTAGTAGGATTTTGCACTTGGATTTTGTCTCTATAGTCTAGCATTGTTTTTATTACATGTTTGCTTTAGTCCACCAATTGCGTTAATTTTCTGTTCTCAATTTGCGAACAATAATGGTCAGTATTAGGGGTTTCACGATATCCAAAAACTTAGAACAAATACTGCTCTGTGATCCTATTAACTTATTTATGCATTTTATTTTATATGCCATTCAGTTACAATATCAGTAAATTTCCGATTCAAAAATTATATTAGAAGGTCCATAAATTGTTTTTGCTTAAATTATGTGGCACCCAAACAGAAAGCATTGATACAGAAACAGGTTTTTCAGCGTACTGTTCCGTGCAGTGCGTGGTAACACTAAAAAAATTACAAGAACAGTAAACAATCTAATCCGGTCATACTAGCTTCAGTCATTGCTAAATGGAATCATCAGTGACCTTTAAACTGACGAGTGAGAATTTGTAAGCCTGATATGTTTTCCTTTGTGCATAGATTTCTTGCAAAGCCAAAGAAAAAGTGAAACAAAGCAAAACCAAAAATATTTTCTCTGTTCTGCCTTTGTTTCTGTAACTTATTTTATAGTACACTTTTCTTGAAAGAATATACAAACCTCATCGCTAGTTCTATATGCCCATGCATGTACTACAGTGTTTTATCATTAAATCTGACCCTATTATTTTGAGATTCAATGTATTAAATTTATCTCCAAAGAGCTTTGAATGCCAGCTGCTTTTAAGAAAATTTATTAATGGGGGTTTATCTTAAATCTAACTTATGCATATCACACAAAAAAGTTCAAATCAAAAATAGTCATACAAAATTGAAAGAATTAGTTTTATTTCTGACCTACGATAATTTTCATTAATGTCCATAGTACATATTGTACAAATTTTATTTATATGTTTGTCGAATAAGGACTTAAACGTAAGCCAACTAAAAAATCTAGTGTGACGCAAGTGCGTGACAATTCAACTGCAAACATTGGAGAATTTCATCTGGTAGAAATGTTGCTATAAATCGCAAAGTTTGTACTGTAAGTGTTGTTCTTTGAATTCCTCTAAGTACGTGTGTTCGTACGATTATCTATAGCGCAAATTTCTTGCAGCGTAAGGATGCATTTTCTGTTACAAATGTATCGATATATTTATATGCAAGATTTTTAAAAACTCGTGAAATGTTTGTAAAAATTTATATTTGATTGGTTTGACAATTTTGTATAACATTCCAGAAATTAAGTTAAAAAATTTTTTTTTAGTTTTGCAAAAACTTGTACACAGTGTTAAGTGAAAACTTTTAAGCCACAAAATTAAGCACAAGCCATAGAGGTCTTTAATTGTACATTAATGACAACGTGTAATGTGAAATTTAACACCTATCTACAAAACCAACCCTATTTGTTGTCATCAGTCTCTATTGAAAATTAACTGCAGTTTTTAACAGCACTAATATTACTCTGTCGCATAATGAAATGCTTAGTATGATAAGTCATATCCAATACAAACAGCTAATACCTATACACTTGAGCACATCCTAACATAGTGTACATTTGTCACATTCCTAAGGCAACAGTTGCAGCAGCAGCAGTAACAAGAGTCAACAAATTTCCGAAAGCCAAAAGGGATATTTTTCATGTTAGAAAGCAAGCGTACAGTACAAACAGCAGCAGTCAAGCCAATAAACAAACAAACCAACAAAAAACACGAACGATTTCTTCAGGAAAAAATAGAGCAAATTGAACAACAAAATCAATTTTGAAACCGCATAAAAAAAAATTGCAATTTTCCGTCATTTTGTTAGCAAGTCACGTGTAGCATTTGCATGCAATTTAACATTTGTTTACTAAAGTACTTCAATGTTTCATCATGCGACGCCTCCGCCCCTTCCTATTTATTACAGTTTGGAATCAAAAACAATTTTTTGTTTTTTTTTTTTTTTTCATTGGGCTCCCTTGAGCAGGCGCTCTTATTTAATGAACTGCGGCACCAATTTTGTTTTGTTTACTAGTGTTAATTGTTTAAACGTGACTCGGCAGCCTAAATGAAAGGACATATTTACAAGCAGAAACACACATATTTACTTTACATACATATGTTATGCACTGTTACATACGCATATATGCCCACAATTTGTTACACTTAATAAAAACAAATTGGCGTAATGGACTTTTTTTTACAAATTTTTGTTTTATTGCTTTAAAGAATTTAAACATTCCAAATGAAAACACCGAATGCGATGTATTTTCGAGGAGTTTTGTTTTTCATTTAAAAATTTCACAATCACACAGCTGATGTGTAAAAATGTTTCAATTTAACTTTTTGAACTTTATTTATGGTAGGCACATACCATAAGTCTGAAATATGGCATTTCACAATCTTCTGCTGTAACTTTTCTCCATTATAGTTATTAAATTCTTAGTAATCTTTTGCTCAGTAAGTGCTTTTTTCATGATAATTGTGACAAATTAATAAATTTTATTAATGCGCTCTAAATGCACTGTTCATTAATTAGTATTTTTTTTTCGATTTTCTGAGCAAATCCTGTTCAAGACATATAAGTGACATACTCATATATACGTAGTACGCAGTGGGTACTACCAAATTACATAATCACAGCTTTCTTTTGGAAAGCAACTATGAACTTTCAAAATTTTTGGAAAGTTATGAAGAATATCCCTTAAAAGCGATATTTGGAGAACAAAAAAAAAAAAATCTAAGGGACGCATAGCTCCTCTGTTCCTTTTGATATACCAGCAAGTTTCGCTTGTATATTTTTTAAAAATTCTTGTTTCAGATATATAAAACTAGTAAATATTTTATTTCACAAAAAATTTATTTTTAACACCTATGCCACTTGCCCTATTTTGTGCGTATTTTTAAGTACTACAACTTTTATTCAAACTAAAATTATATTAGGGGGCCCCTCGTGACAAATAGCAGTTTTCTTGAGTTCCAATATCCACAACCCGGATGCTATAATTTCGAAACCAAAAGCATATATATATGTATATACATGAAAATGTATATATTTCATAGTACATAAATGAATGTTGAGAAATTGATGATCATGATTACAGGACCCTGCAATTCAGAGTTTGTCAACATAATAAATTTTATAGGGCTATATATTGCCATTTTCTAAGAGTGCACTATTTTTTCGTAAGTTGTCTGTGAAAAATAAAAATTCAAAATTTAACATAAATGGCGCTACTGCTATAAGCAAGGCCGGAATATTTTTGAAACGTAACAAAAAACAAGAAATTTTAAAATCGCTTTGATCTCTATACAAATTATGATTACTTATTATTTCAAACATCAGCCTTAGGATAAAACTTTGAAATTTGAAACAAATTTTATAAGAAAAGTACTGGTGTTTCTTTGAACTCGCCAAAAAATAAATACTTTACACTGTGTTAACATACAGGTGGGTCCATCTAGCTTTTGGAGCTTGAACTACTCGGTTTTTTGAAGCTTCTACCGAAACTAAGAAAATAACTTTCCAGTTTCCACGCAATTTGTGGCTCAATTTGTGAGACGTGTGAAACTGCATCTTTATTGGATAAGACAACACGTTCTCTTACTCGTACAATGCAAACAGCTCGGTACCTTTGGCGCAATTTTCTTTGAAAATCTGGAAGCCAGATGCGTTACAATGAATAGTTAACAAAAGGCTATTCCAATTTATGAATTGTTCACCTCATATACAGTGCGCTCAGTTCCTAAATTTTTATTAAAAAGGTATCCTTTCCACTTTGCTACGTGCTCACTGGTTTAACTATACTGAAATATCTCTCTGTGTAGTGCCACGCCTTCTCTTAGAAATTCGCCAACTTTTTGTTTATACTAGTCTTAAGTTTGTGTGCACAATTTGTTTCATTACCTCAAATAATTCTCTCAGTATAGCGTTTCAACGTATTTTTTTCTATGTAAGGTGCCAAGCCTACGTGTAAAAATTCACCTATTTCTTGTCCCGAGCTTTTTCGAGTTATTTCTACTATGAATGTAAGAATTTTGGGTGCATCGAATGGGCCACGACCTCTCGTCGAAATTCGTTTCCTCAAATGTTATAAAAAAATAATTTACATTTAATATTAGAGGAATTGAAATACCACCTACCTAGCTACCAGTAGCTCACATGTGGTGTGATTTTAAAAATAACTTTTTTTTTTAAAATTTGAAGTTAAAAAATTGGAAAATTTGAAAAAATTGGAAATTCGAAATCATTTTAGTACATTTGAAATATTTGTGCATTATTACTCTATCTATAATTTGTTTGAGATATGTCAATTGCTCCAATTTTAAAACTGTTATATTCAAAACTTCCAATTGCTGTAGTTAATTCTGAAACAAGATGCTAATGAATGTTTTTACGTTTGAAATCTTTGGTATCATATCATAACTTTCGCTGAAAATAATAATAAGTCGATCACTTGTACTTTAAGTGACTTTGTTTCCCTTCAGAAACTTATTCTCTAAAATTTGCATATTTCGACTACATAAAATTTTATTATATCAATGGCAATTACTTTTGGGTGCCTGGATATAAGAATCAGTTCATTTTTCTTCCACTCCAGCGCAGTAGACTACTGAGTGTTCTTCAATTTGTACTTGAAATTGCGCTGCTTATGTTTAACGGCCGGAAAATTCATCGCGCGACCATTTTAATTGCCGCAAAAAGTGCACCCACTACAACTACAACGTATACTGTTGCTTCAATGTTGCGAAAATGCAATTTAAGCAACAACGGAAACACAACAAAAACCAGCAGCAGAAACAACGAACAAATTGTATTGGAGTATTTAACCAAACGAAACTACCGTGGTGATAATAAAAACCACAATTTATTACAAACTTTGCATTTAAAGTTTTTAACTGAGCGGCAATTTATGCCATTTTTTTTCTGTCTGTATGTTTTGCTGCATGACAAACAGTTTAAATAAAATTTAATGGAAAAAAATATTTCAAGAAGACCTTTTGAGCAAGAATGTGTCTATTTCAAAATGCAAATTTTTTTCTTAAAACTACATAGAAACGAAAATGTTTAATAACATTTTCTGAAAAATGAAATTCCACCACAAACCGTAAATTATTACAATACAAATTGCCAGTTGTACAATAAATACTATAAATACTATAAA
The DNA here is from genome assembly GCA_963680825.1 of Meiosimyza decipiens. Lineage (NCBI taxonomy): Eukaryota > Metazoa > Arthropoda > Insecta > Diptera > Lauxaniidae > Meiosimyza > Meiosimyza decipiens. The sequence goes on along the minus strand of OY804261.1, from coordinate 56,329,254 downwards.
TACAACTTCACTGTTCCTGAAAATATTTATAATCCTAGCTATAATCAACATTTTGCTGCTTACAGTGAACTTACTCTCATAACTACGCCAAATGCATCCATTAACATGACACAACAATGTAAGGCGCAACATAATAAACAAAGCCAAAGGACCTTCAAATTGCACTGACTTGACGTTGCCAGGAGAGCAGTTACATACAAAGCATTGAAAGAAGTGGTGCAGTTGCTATTGCTGCTGCTGCTGTTAAGAAGAAGTGGCATTTCAAAGAAAATCAAATCAGCTGCTTTTGCCATAAAAATACGACAATTGCAATAAACATGCAGCACATTAAACTACACTTCGCATATGCTGCCCCCCCCCCCCCCCCCCCCCTCTTACGTTGCTCCAAAATTCTTATTCCCAACAACGTTGCTTTACTTCCAAGTATGTAATGCCAGCGAGAAGCTTCATTCCCATTACACTCACACTGTTGAAGCAACCCAACGCCCAGCGCATATCGTTTCCGACAACGATAAAAATCCTTGGATAATGCACTTTTCAAGGATATCAGTCAGCAGAGCTCCATGGACTTTGCTGAGGTAAAAATAAAACCCATTTTTCTAAAAATAGAAAAGCGCCGCCAACGACAGCGATGCCGACAACTACGTACTAAATATCGATCGACATACATATACACAAATGATATAAGTATACGTAGTATTACCATCGTGACAGGTTTGTTGACGCAAAAAAGAAAAATAGCTATTTGTTTGAGCTAAATAATTATAAAGGCTCAACAAATTCGATTATTTCGTTTTAAAATTTGTTATTAAAAAGTGAAATACGTTATATTCCGAGAGAAAGTATCCAAAAAAATTGACTCATTTACTTACTTTTCTAATATGCGAATTTTGTAAGAAAAAGAAAATTCCACCGATTTGACGCTCAGAAACAGGTGCACACAGTGGGAACGAATTTAATATCCTTGAACAAAATAAATAAATAAATTTCGATGTAGCGCCTGCCAGACTTAATTAACGTGACTTTTTTGTATTGATTTGATGGTTTTGGCTTAAATAATTACTCATAGATAAATTTCGTAAATCTCTGTCTTAGTTATTTTTGATTTTTTGTGAGCATTTTCAGCTAAGCCCCATGTTTATTATGGTTTATTATGAAGCCTTGAGAGTGCATTTATTCCTACAGATTTTTGTGTATAAATAATCCATGCATTCTTTTACTTTCACAGTTTATTTTAAATAACTTTTTATCTGATATAAGTCTTCCAACAAAATAGCTAAGTAGGCTAATAGCTGCAGTAGCTAATTTCTATTATTATTCTATTAGAAATACAGCTACATAGCTCAATATGGATAAAACTCTCCGAAATAGGATTGGCAAATACCAATTATTTATGACATATTGTTTGGAGTATACACCGTTGTCACATGGCTTAAAGCTGAATAGTCTCAATACAGTCCTCTCTGTCAGTTAAACTTAATTAATAACAAGTTGGGAATATCAACTCGGTTGAGACCCAATAAGTCGGCATTATTTCAATATAATCCCACCTTTTTAATATCTATATCTTAGAAACATAAAGTCAGTGAGTGATGAGCAAGGCATCGGCAACAATAATAGATATGTATGTGTTTTCTGCAGTCATTTCAAATTAACCTTTTGCCTTATACCAAACAAAATTAGGTGTAAATATGTTGAATTACTGTGGAAAAATACCCACAAAGATTTTTGGTGCAAAACCCTATATAATTCCACATCCACTTCTACAATTTCTACTTGTGTCTCTTTGTGAATATGGCCATTTCGTTTTTAGGGATATCATAGATGGTCCGTGCCCAGTACAATAGATAGAGGTATATCAATTGCAAGTATATCAGTGAATTTGGTCAGAAATAGTATAGCATATATACTATGCTGATATAATGTCAGTAAATATAATAGCACTGTATCATTGTCATCAATAAGTGAGCACAGAGTAGTAATTTTTGGAGATGCCTTAAAAATTTCAAAAAGATATATTTCAAAAAGATCAGCTAGCTGATGTGGTGATAGCTAGTATCGAAACTAAAATATCGATCAGCATCCGAAGCATGGTGTCGATCAACATAATGGATTGTATGCAATTTATAAGTCATTTGACGAAACATTTATCTGAGGTTGTCCGATCACTATTTTTATAAAACAGAGTCGCTTAGTTTCTACACACAAAACGCTAATAATATTAGCAGACCCCAGTAAGGAATCTTTCTCGTTAATGGAACTAAGTAAAGAAAGGGTAATGGAAAAAAATTATGAAATTAAAAAAAACATAATTTGTGTATCCTATTTTTTCCTGTAAAAAATGAGACAGCTTCAATATCAGCGCGATGGTAAGGCTCCATGAATGCGCACGCAATGCACAGAAACGAATAAAAACAAAGTGGGGGCACAACGAACTACTGCTGCTACTTCAACGATAGCAGAAGGACGACGCTGACGCCATAACGTAACTTGCTGCACAAATAAAGTGAAAATAAAATTCTATTCTATTTTTAGTAACGAATAATAAAAATGAAAATATAAAAAAAATGCAACAAAATAAAGGATACGAATATATCAAATAGGAAATAGAAGAATTAAATAGGTGAGCAAAAAACTAAGAGAAATACAAAGTGAAAAAGAACAAAAATTGGCAAGCAACAGAAATTGAGTCGAAAGAGAAATAGAAATGAAGAGTGCGCGCCAATTTAAATTTTATGGAGTGGAGAGTTCTATAATGCCACAAAAGACTGACGAATGTCCCGTCTTCTCTGCTCACTGAACAAAGGATATTGGATAAAAATAGTTATAAAGATTTTTTCCTTTGCTTCTCCTTTGTTTTCTTCTCCCTATTTTTTTTGTTTTTAGATTACATAAGTAAAATATTTTACATGAAATGATACTGCACATTCTTACTGTTGTTATAATAACAATATATCCTGATGCACAAATTAACACATACGAATTGTGTACATTCATTTACTACATCTTTGCATGCCCCAGTGGTGATAAGTAAGATAAAGGATCAGTTATGGAAATCCTTTCGTTTGAAGGAGCCGACCTGTTTTAAAATAAAACAATCAAAATTAAATGTTCATATTATTCATTTCATATTCGTTTATAAATACGAGATGTGCATATATTGGTATATCTAAAATTGAAATCAAAAAATTATCGATACATTTAAATGCCGATAATTTGTGCAAATTTTCAGTGCCAATCAAACCCCATTTGTTACGAAATTTCCTCATATAAATCAAGTGGCTTTTGGTCTAGATCTTGTTAGCAGGTCTCATGATGAAGGCATAATGCCATATAAAAAAGATCTGAAATAAGGAAGCGTTTCAACCTTGCCTGCTGTTTGAAGACATATTTGTATGAATGGCTGATTTTGAGAAGCCATTACGCATGTATTAGTTACGAAGCTACTTCGCAGCCTTCTACAACATTGTCCACTGGGCTATCTCAATTCTGCACTGGCTGCTATTTCTGCAACGACAGTGAGTGCAACTTGCGGTGAGACCCAAACAACATGAACTTAATTAAGTGAGGACATGACGTCATTATGTCGCTCACGTGACTAAATTTGTTAATTAAAACACTTCTTTGGAGGTTTTAAATTGATGAAGTTGCAAATTGCTGAATTTAATTGGAATTTTAAGGTAAAAGATTTGAAATAAAACCTAAAAAGTATTCGTCGTACTTGTGAATGGCTATTTAGTTTAATTGCTTGTATTTGTGGAATCATCGCCTTTGTTTCTTATATAAAAGGATTTTCGCGATAATACAGAATTGCAATACCGTCTGTAAGGGCTTGGTCTACTCGAGCGATTATAATGTGTTACGGCAGTTAAAAATGGATGGAACCGTTTTGTCGCTACCTATTTATAAGTAGATTAAAATACTAAAATATACAGCCGTAGTAGGAGCTGTTAACAGTAGCGTACCTAGAGGGAGGCGAGGGGGCGGTAAAATGGTCCTAGTTACATGATATTAAAATTTTGTTTTTAGCCTTTTAGAAATTTTGTATACCTTTTTTTTATTGCAGAGAATTTTTCTTTAAGTTTTTCCCAAATAGTCCCAAACTTACCAAAATATTTAATATAAGTTACAGCCAGAGGTATAAAATTATCACTCTTTGAACGCTTTTAAATTACTGACACGTAGTCTAATCCAACGACAATATTTGCACTCAATTGTTATTCGGCAGAAATCTTATTTTGATTTCCAATCGGAAATGTATCACTGCAAGATTTTCTGATGAAACGAGATATATTTTAGATCAAAACTATTGAATTTTTCAGTACAAGATTAATTGAATTCATAATTGTCAGCTATGCTGGTGATCCTAATAAATAGCGTATATGCCAATTGAGATGTTGGTTCGAGGCTCAAATCCCACGGCTATTGACATAATAATGATGATTGTTACTTTAGCAAACTACTGGCAATACTTTGAAGTAGAATTTATTAATTTATTGTTAATTGTGTATGGATCAATTAAAAAAAAAATTTTCAAAATTTTAAACTGTGCCCTTTTTTGAAAAAAAAAAAAAAATATTGAAATTGAAATATGAGTTTATTATTAAAAATTTTAAAATGTGTCTGTGTTCTTTTTTTTTGTTCCTTCTCGCGTAAATTACTAAATTTTTGTTTATTAAAGTACACAACAAAGGATACCAATTTGCAAGGATTTGCATGACAGACTACAAAAACAGAACTAACAAATTGTTGCAATTTTACTTCCGTCGTTTGTTGATTGTATGGATGAAAAAACAAAACAATGTAACATACCATGAACTCGCACTCTTCACATAATTTTACTAAAATTGTTAGCACAAATACATTCATATGTATATATATACTCGTATGTATATGTCGCCAATACAATTGTCAGTGGTGCCTCACCAGGAAAAAGTTTAAATAAAATTGTCAAAACTTGAATATCTAGATAGTGATAGCAATATGGTTGTTAAATTCATTTGTTTTTGTATCAACTTTAGCCGTAATGTACCGAATATGATAGTATTTTCAGTAAAGTTGTACATTTTTTAAGTATATTCGAGCTTAGAAAATCCCTCAAAGTACAGTAGACTGATATAAAGTATGTACATTAGGCCGGGGCGATTTGGCAAACCATACGCACCGTCGAAATTATGATTCCTCTTCTCATATCGAACAAAAAGCTCCTCAACGCCAGATCTGTCGGCGCCAGACTTTTTACTTTGAGCCTTTTTACAATATCGTATTCAACACAAAAAACCACAAAATTTGCAAGTTTTAAAAGCTTACGCTGAAGAAAAAATCACCAGCTTTTTCAGCCAGATATTTTGCGAGCAATAACTCAAAATGCCGTAAAACGAGCACAAATGTGCATCAATTCAGTAGAGGGTCATTTGACCGATATAATTTTTCAACTTAACATAAACATATACATTCCGTGGAAACAGAGCCCAATTATTTTAATTTTAAAGTGCTACCGTCAATTAACATTATGTCATTACTGCTCCACCTTGTATAAAATATATAAATTTCATTTGAAATGTCAAACGAGTACCAAGTTTATTGGTAACGAGTGTTAATGGACAATCTGAAGAAACGGTTTGCATTTACGAATTCATCAAACTCGAAAGCCCCAAATCAGTTTTCGTGTCTTATATAACTCGACATAAATTTTAGTTTATAGGGCTTTGTTTGTCATAAAACCGTGACATTCTAAGATAATTCTTGGACCAAATAGCACTAAAGATCTATGCGAAAACTGATCATTTTCATGGAGATTTTCGAAACTTGGCAGTTTTAATGTAATGGGCATAAATTTAATTTTTGACAGTTAAAGGTTAAAATATCAAAATCTTAAGTCAAACCAAAGAAATATTTCGCATTTTCGAACGCAGCAAACTCAAAAACTCCTAAATAATGAAAAAAAAAAGAAACTCACCGATATTGTTACGATTTCCTACTGGGTTGCCAGTTTTAAGTACAATAATTCATAACACGGACGACACCAAAATATGCGAGGGGCGAGCCTCTGCCAACATTGCGTTTACTTCACCTCATGCTGACAAACAAAGTGAGGTTAACTGTTAAGTGCTACAGAGTTGAAGGTGCAGAAGTTGCGCGAAGGATACCTTACTGTAAAAGTGCATATGCAAAAGTGTGTGTGTCTATTTATCTGTATTTGCAGGTCTCATGCATATGCATTTTGAATGAATGGGAAAATGCGAGCTTGTATTTGTGTTCCATTGTAATGGGTCAACACCTGCGATGCAATGGCAGCAGCACCAGCAGCTGCAACAAAAACAATAACACAGCAACACCATTTTGAATGACAAACAAAACTGAACTCATTTTTCATTGTTTTTGCTTTTTATCTTTTTTGTTTGCTTTTGCCTTTGTTTTTATTGTCATTACAAAGTATAAGAAATGTATTTGTTGTTGGTGTTCGCTTGAGTATTAACACTTGCCCATACAAAAGCATTTGTGTGTGTGTGTGTGTGTGTGTTTTTGAGTGCCTGTTAGTGTTGATGCATGTGTCAAATGCATGCTCTTACTCTTCTGCACTAACACAATGATAGCGATTCTTCTTTTAATGTGCCGTAGGTGGTATTTTTGGTCTTATATTCTTTTCTCCTCATGTTTATGAAAACTGCAATTTTATTGTTTTCTCACTCAAACATACATACTTGCACACACATAACAGTAAAAATAACACACATATGCAAATGGCACTAATGCTGTCACTAACATAAAATATAAAAACAATAAAATTGCCAACTTTGTTGACGACATCCAATTGTCAGGTTAAAAAAATCTCTTAGCATTTATGGCTTCTCTGGATGAATCGTCCGATTTTAAGTGCGTAGGGTGGCTCATTTCATTGTTGGGAACTGTAACTTTTTAAAAGATGTTTGTTTAGGAGAAGTCATCGAAAAATTGGCTAGAGGTAAAACCAATGATAACTATGTATATAGAACTACAAAAAATTGTCAATTAAACTAAACATAAAATAAGGAGCTGTGGCTCCGGAAAAGTGGTTGGTCACATGAAAACACTTCAAAAAAAACAAAAAATAAAAACTTTCATATACATAAATAAACTTGTTGCATTTAAATAAAATGAGCTTCGTTTTCAAAGGCTCAAATTATGAGTTGCCAATCAAGACGATTTGACGTGGAAACTACACATATTTTATTAAATCGGCGTGCTCCTGACATGAGTAGTCATACTAGTTTCATCCGCTGCTGAGCGGTTTCATCAGTGACTTTTATGCCGATTAGTAAAAATTTCGAAGTCTGACCCTCTTTGCATGAATCTGTTAAGAATCCATGCGAAAAAAAAAGTGGATTAATTTAAAATTGAACAAATAAGCAAGTGAAGTGAAGTAAGATAAGTCAATCAGTTTCACAGCGGCTAGAAGGAAGGTAGCATAAACGTGCGTGCGCAGTGGCAAGCACCAAAGATAAGAGTGAAAGTAATATACCATGTCAAATGAAGAAATGAGTAGCATGCGATGGAGATCTTTGACGAGTTCACCATAACCAAATGGAAAAATATGAAAATTTCAATAAGGTTCGAGAATATTCAAGAGTTTTGTAAAAGCCAGCATCAGCTACATATAGCCGGTCTGTGTATTTAGAAAATAAAGTATGATGTATGAATTAAAGTAAGCTAATTAATGTCTAAATTGAAAGGGTCTTCAGCAAAGAAATTTATTTTTGTAATGACTTCAATTGCATGTATAGGACGCGTTTTCGTTGCATCACAATTAAGATTTCAACCACATTAGATGGGCAAAAATAAATTTGAAATTTATTTATGTAACAGAACAAACTGAAGGTATTTGGTTATGGCAGATACCAAAGCTTTTGAATGTTAAAAAAAAAATAGTTGCAGGTGAAAGGTTTCAGAACATGCATTTTTTTTAAAAAGAAATCATTTTTTCAACACTATAAGTTCCATATGAAAATATTCTGAGCTGGAAATTAATTTTCCCCAATAGTCTTGGATGCGCCTTAAATGATTCAACTCTTTTAAACAATTTATTTGGCACCCTGTTGTATAAACAACAGAACGTACAAATGCATAGAACTTAATTTAATAATTTTTTTAGAGCAAACCATTTATAGTTGAACTTTAAAATGAATGCAGATTTATGAGGGAAACTTTTCCACATGTGCGCGTTACATAAAAGTGCACAAACTTGTGGGAGCAGACTTTTTCTCAACTTTCGTATCCATCGTTATATTACTTGCAAACAAAATTGTTGCATAACAAATAAATTTTATTCACTTTGGAAGACATATTTATTAAATTGTTTTTAATTCCACTTAACCGTCCTTCAAAAAGTTGTCTGTTTTTAATTACTTCCATTCAGTTCAAACTTTTTGCTATGTCTCTACAGTGGTTCCTATCAATTTGCTATTTTCATTAATTATAATAAACGATTGAAATTATAATTAATTGAACTTAACAATTCATTAGCAACGATTTAGTATGTTCAGCTGTTTAAGCATCAGTTGCCAAATAGATTTTTAAAGGAAACTCTTCCCCCAGTAGAAGAAAATACTGCTTGAAAAATGTAAATATATTTTTTAAAAATTTTCTTAATAATCGAAAAATTTAATCCCTCAAGACGCCAGCTAAGACCATTGGGAAAATTATGTAGGATTTTGTTGCGGCGATTAAATAATAGCCAGACATCATCATAAAAAATTAACATAGCGTTTAAATTTTTTTTTTTTTGATATGGAAGAAGTAGGTATGTATTCTGAAACATTTCTAGCTATTTAATTTTATCGATTTTTAGCAAAGCCCGTGCGCGTGGCTACTCCTCAACAAATAAAATGTAATGTTTTTTCCTAAGTTGGATTAAAGAAGTAAAAATTATTTTGATTCAAATTTTATTTTAATGCGAGTGGTTAAAAAATGATTTTGGTTTTTTCGTTTTTTGTATAATTTGGTGGGAATCATTGGAATGCGTGGAATCAGCACCTTTAAATGAGTTTAATTTGGTTATAGTCCTTGTCTTCTATATATGTACCGAGTCTCATTCCTTTGTATCAAATAGCTGCAGAGATATATAAAATGTTGGTCTGTTTTCATTTTGAATGCGTGGTACTACCCATTTTTTCATTAAATCTAACTATTGCCTCACTTTTATGTTCACGCACTAAGTTTAATACATTTAACTGTGTCACATACTTTCTGATATATGATGACTTTAATTCTTCTCTTATATGGGAGGGCATGGCATTGCTCAATTTTTCCAAACCAAATTATGCTAAAAATATTTTGGTACCAAATCTTAGTCATCTGCGTCAAATAGTTCCTGAGATGTAAAAAATGTTGGTTTTTTTTTTCAGAGGCGTAGCACCGCCCAATTTTTCATTAAATCTTTTTTCTGCCTCTACATTTATATGTGTACCAAGTTTTATTTAACTGCATCAACTAATTGATCAGATGTGATGAATTTTAGTTTTTTTCTGATTTGGGGGGCGTGCATCGCCCATTTTATCCAATCCAAATAAGTTTGAAATCTTAATTGCAATGCAACCAAAACGCTCAGTCTTCACAAAAATAATACCCAAAACAGCTCAAACTTTGCTTAATGAAGAATCGTCGTTAATCAGTAGTCATCAGTTCTTCAATTTTGGCTTACTTCCTGTACACATAGACTTGCGTTTATATCAGCCGATCCTGGTTTCTACAAAACTCCCAGACATTTTCGTACATTCTTAAAATTGACAGATTTTTCCATCGTGTCTGCTAATCTGCTCCTCTTGCCGCGGGTTTCCTTCATTTTAGTCGCTTCTGTTCTCACCTGACTTATCAAATGGTGTTTGCAAATATTTTTTGTTTTATTTTATTATCGTTCTTTTTAAGCAAATATTAAAGAAAATTACTAAAGCTCGTGGGTTCCAGTCGGAATGACCCATTCTGAAATACAGATATTTTTAAAAACAACATCAGACGAACCAAAATCTAAGATGGATGCAATATAAGCTGGAAATCTTTATCTATGATTATTGAGGATATCTCTACTTGTAGGCTGGAACTGCGCTTAAAACGGATCTCTTATTTCCGAACAAAGTTGAATAAAATTTAATTTCAATTACTTGATTGAATATGTCTCTTATTCTCGCTTTTCAGTAGATTTTCTATTCAAGATTAGATAAAAATCTTTAAAGACTTCAAAAAATCCCTAACTATTCACAAGAAACAACTCATCTTCAATGCTTTGCTCCTCCTTAATTTGCTGTACTCCTTTAACGTGTCCATTAAAATTAAAATTAAAAAAATACCAACTGACACTTTGCAAAAGCTGAATGAATAACTCGAAATTGAAAGCGTCAATTTAAAGCTGTCAACCTTAAATGTACAGACAGAATGAACAAACGTATAGGATTCTACGAAGGCATCAGTAAACACGCTCTCTGACATGACAACGTCCAGTGTTTTGCAATGTCATTTCGAGTGTAAAAGGAAGCAACAACCTTTGACCCATCGCATGGTACTCACATATGTGTTTAGAGCATAAAGAAATGTCCAGCTTGTTGTTGTGAATCGTACACACACACACATACACTTGAGCGTCACACATGACCAAGCGCAAGAGTTGATGCTCTACCTCCTTGCTCCAGTTGTATTTTAAAATTGATGCTTCGCTGAGTTGTATCCAAAATTAATGCTGTTAACTGAAATAGAAAAAAGTGTCAAAAGCTGTTTACTTTCAATTTAAACTGAAAAAAAAAATAAAAAATTGGACAGAAAGCGGAGAAGTAGTCAACCTATGTCCAAAAATGGCAAAAGCCTTGACCAATCTTATTAACATTGGTGAAATTTAATAAAAGAATTGGATGTTCGTCAATGTGACGCACCAATTTTCGTTTGAGTGCTTTGTATACAAAAAAAAAATAAAAATTTGTTTTGCTTGTAAGGAAAGAGAGAACTTTCAAACATTAACGTATTTATTTTAAAAAAGAATCCAAATGAAAATGCTGTGTGACTTAATTCAAGTTTTGTTGCTTTTGAAGAATATTGTGCAGGCCATTACCGTAAAAAAACAAATAAATAAATTAACTGAGTAAAAAAAAAAAATAAAAAGCATTCACTTTAGATTTATCGAAATAATGGTCAAAGTCTGCTGAAAATTGTAGGTCATCAGGTTTTTGAAATGCAAAAGAATTTCGTTGATAGCCTACCTCCAAATTGTTAAAAGTAAAACAGAAAAATATTACTGCATGGATTTGCACCAGCTGGATGTAAAAATTTGAGAGGAAAGACCAGCACTTAACAAGAAATAAAGTAAATAATAATAAATAAAGTTTTTAAATTACCAAGAAACAAACCATTCCTTGAAGACTTGGCACATTTTGAGAGTTAAATTTTGTCTCTATTGAAATTCCTTAAAAACCTTGAAATAATTTCAAGAAACATGCCTCAATCAAAAGAGTATCTTTATCTAAGTATCTTGGAGTGTGGTTTAATGATGATTTTAAAAGAGGTCCTCAGAAGACTGGAGAGAGGTAGAGTATTATCAGGAACAGTAAAATGACGGAAGGCACCCTATTTTGACATCTAATGTTTGGCCAAAAGCATCGATTTCTTCAATTAATTATGAAAGGGTAATTGAAGATATACGTTGCATAGCTAGAAAACAGCTGTTTTGGCTCAAGAACATTCCAAACTAAACTGGAATAAGAAAAGGAGAATTAATGCACCTTACAAACAATAAAGAAAAATATTTATATTAGAAAAACAGAGGTATTTAGTTTGTATAATCGCTTACATCCTTTTAAAGGATTGCATTTTTGACATAAAGAAATATTGCTCATACAACCTGTATGCCTCTCAATTGTTAAAATATTCCTTAACGTGCTTATCCTTAGAGAACCTAGTAGGAATATTTACTTTTAATGTAAAAAGTGTTCTCTCCAGTTTTGTGAGAAAGGCGCAATAAAGGTTCTCCATTGTGCGTTTCCTAAAATTTCAAGCATACCTTTCCTGTTTCAATGGAAATAATTCAATAAAAAGATGGATTTCTTGGCATCATCATTTGTATTTATGGTAGGTTTCACGCCTATTTTTGCCATTTGTTACATTCTCGTGTACAGTTGTCTCTTAGTATCAATGGAAAGCGACGACATACCCACTTGTTTGATTTCGAACATTTTTTGCCATATGACTGCTTGAGTTGCCAAGTTTTTAATAAAATTGATTGAAAATTGCTCCTAGCATAGCGTCGCAAAGTCTTAGCTTATTTGGGAAATGCTACTGTGAAGAGAAATTTTATTCTAACATTATGATACAGCATGGGAAATCTAAAGCTTGGTTGAATTATCCTACATCCTTTTCTCATAATCGATTTGACCACAAACAGGCAGACTAATTGAGATATTTCGAAACCTGTTTTCAAAAAAATTCAATTTCAAAAAATAATAGCAAAAAAATTATTCGACAAATATAAAAAAATCGGATTTTTGAGTACATGCATTTTGGTTTAGGTATTTATTTATTTATCTACGTTCTGGTCAATTTTTTGTATGGTGATATCTATCAGATATGTTTCAAAAAGTCATGTCTTTGTAAAAGTTATTGCTGCTTTATATTCAGTGTTTCATTGGCAAATTTGTATTCTCAAGTAGTCCAAATTTTTCTGCAGGGCTTATCAACTAAAATTTTATATGCGGCAAGTTTTCGGTAAGTTTTTACAACCTCGCAAAAATATTATGTGCAATTTTGTTTGGAGAATCTTAAGTGCAAGCTCTTTCCGAACTATGTTTAAACTTCAAATAACATAAAAACTTCAACCGTATTATATCAAATCACCGACACATGATTTTAGCTCCGGGCTATAAGTGTGTGGACTTTGTGAAATATTAACAAAGCGTTAGAATATTTAACCATATTTTCCTGGAAGCAAAACAGGTGTCAAATAGACCTAAATTTAACGCAACGTAGGTTTAGGATGCCGGAGAGCAAAAATTAAATTGATGCTGCACAAGTGTAGTAATAAATTAAGTGCAAATAAATGCAAATAAGAATTCTTTGCCTAAATTTAATGTCTTTAAAAAAAAAAACAATCTGTTTTCAACTGCTTTTGGCGATTAGGCTACTAACAATTAATATATGAGTTTGCTATTGGCATTTTCAGAAATTTCTTAAGCCAATGAACAACTGCTGTCATTTCTCACGTAGCGGTATTTTTAAATTCCATTTTCATTTCCGTTTAACATTTCTATGCTGGTGAATGTGAACAGACATGCGGTAAAGCAGACAACGCAATGTGTAACATTTTGTTTCGAATCACGATCAAAATAATGGGAACAGTAGGTAGAAATTCAATGCGATAGCAACCTGTATACAAGCCCTGAAAGCAATGTTGGAAATTTACCTTTCCTTAAATTTGTAATAATTTGCACTCCTTATGTCGTTTGTTTCTTCACGTTCCAAAAACTAAATATAAAAATTTGAGTTTTTATTTTATCACTTCATAAACAATCGTCCATTTTTCAGCTTGCTGGAGTTACAACAGGGTAATTTTTTAATTTGATGGCAAATGAAATTGATTAATTTTTGATTGCTTTCGCTGAATCAATTTGTGAATTACATTGATTGCATTCCAGGAAATTGTAATGAGGAATTAGAAACAATTTTTTGAAAAATCCTTTTTCGAAACAATCTAAGTTTGTACTATTTCATGAAGAAAATCGAAAATAGATTTTGCACACCACCACAAATGGTAATGGGGCGTCATAAATACCAACATCGACCGATTTTTCAACTGAAAATTGATTTCGAACTTTTTCATCCATTCGTAACTGATTCCGAGCCGCATCAGGGGGTATTAAAAATGCATTTCCTAATTCGATTCATCTGAAGTTTTTGACATTTAGTCCGAATCTGGACTTTGAAAACTTTCGTGCACTATACATAAATTACATTTATGACATTATTTAAATAAAATACAGTAGAACCTCGATTATCCGTCCTTCTATTATCCATAGCCTCCGTTAATCGTCATAGTCTATTTTATTTCATGTTTTGATTTCGTTGCCGTCTTATCAAAATCAATCAAATGCGATTAATTTTCTGGTATTTAAGCGACGGATGGTCTTCGTTTCATCTGTGTTTCGTTCCTCTTAGCTCATATTTAGGAAAGATGAAAGTAAGCTTTTATGAATTATCCTGAGATCTTAAAAATATGTCGGAAAAAATTTATTACACTTACACATTATTAAAGACGGTAAGATAAATAGCTTTGATTTCCTTCATCACAATGTCCAGATTCTTCATCACAATTAACAAATTCAACTGTGGACATTTTGAAAATCACTTGTTGTTAGTTCAGCGTTCAATTTTAATCTAACATACTTTTGCGCATTTGTATACATATTGACAGCGATAAAATTCTCAGAATTAAGGATATAAGATCTGAAACTAATGTGTTTTCTATTAAACGTCTTTTTGGTCATCCGTCATGCGGTCATCCCCGTGGCTGACGGAAAATCGAGGTTCTACTGTAGTAAACTTTTCCTTTTTAAATTTTTTATTTTGAGATTCTATTGCTCTTAAAACTATAGCTAGATGTTTATTCAGTAACAGTAAGGAATCTGCACAGGGTGTGGTTATTTTACTTTTTTTTTCTCAAATTCGTATCACTTTAGAAAAATGCACGCATAAAGATGATTATATTTTTACATTTCCATTAAACTTGAAAATGATAGTCAAATATAGGTCTGATGATAAATTTTTCTTTTTTCTCTTTATATACGTGGTGTATTTAGAAATTTTTTTTTGTTTTGTTTTTGCAGCAAGGATTCGAAAGACGCCGTAAAAAGTCCCTTGGTCAAAGAACTCTTGGAAAATTCAGTGACTTTTTATTTTTTGTGTAAAGCTACTGCAAAATATCTTTGCAACTAAGTTAGATTCTCAAAAATTTACAAAATTTTTCTTTAAGAATGGTCAACACACATAAATTTTTGTAAGTTTTTGCAGAATTTATATACAAATTTTGATTTTTGTCACTTTATTAACGAGTTTTCAAATTTGATAACATTTTTTCAAGAACTTTTTGGTCGGAACAAATTTTTTGGTGCTTCTCGATTTTCATCTCAAATTAAATATTAAACATATGAAAGAAGAAATCTCTCTCGTGTCTTCTATCTCCTCATGGAGCACAGAATCTCCACGAAACTCTTCCAGTTGGGAGCAATTTCAAATCTTTCCAATATATCCTGCTCCGGCGAATGTTTCCTCGATGGTTTTGGACCTCCGCTTTAGTGTTTGCGGCAAAAATCAGTTGGTGATATCCGCAATGTGTGCTTAATTAATTTCCACATTCGCAGTATAATTTGAATGGAAAGCGGATCTTAATATCAACTTTTTAATGACTTCGACTTTGGAAATAGTCCTTTAAATAATTCTTATTTATTTATGTTGATTTTAAGATTTTCTTTTTTCGAAGAAAAATTAGTTCATTAATCTTCGGCATCCATCAACGCTTTAATGGGGCAATGATCTCTAGAAGCTTACGCTAAAATGCAATGAACGCTACAACTGATTTTACAAAATTACACATTATTTTTGCATTTATTCAGCACAATTTTAAACATAAAAACGTAACTATGAGATTATATAGTCTCTTTTTATTCCACTGTACGTTGTCTTTACCACACAGCAACAACAGCACAAGGAACGGCTATGGTTTTTGTGTAAACAACAACAGCAATATTGATGCTTTACGCTTCTATTGGCAATTGTCAACGATATGGCCAAAATGTCGCGGCGCATCCTCTCATCCGTTCGGTTGTGCATTCGTTTGTTTACATGAAACGCAGCACAACGTAAGGCAACGTAATGATTTCCGGCTTTATTAGGATTGCCAACACAACAAAATTGGCTAAGAAGAAATATTGAACACCAAAATGAAATAAAAATTGTTTTCC
The DNA here is from genome assembly GCA_963680825.1 of Meiosimyza decipiens. Classification (NCBI taxonomy): domain Eukaryota; kingdom Metazoa; phylum Arthropoda; class Insecta; order Diptera; family Lauxaniidae; genus Meiosimyza; species Meiosimyza decipiens. The sequence continues at coordinate 56,313,286 of OY804261.1, read as the reverse complement.
CAAAGGATTTGCAACAATTTGTTGTGCAAGCGTCCTCCAGGCAAATACTCAACGTTCGTTGTCATTTCATTGCAAATTGGTTAAACTATCAAACCCCAAGGATATGAGATAGAATTTTTGCACAATGTTGCATTTGCAACTTTTAGTTTTAGGGCTCTTAAATTCGAACCAAACTTTTAATTTAAAATAGGAGCAGTTTTTTTAAGACAACTAAAAGGCACAAAGACACAAAAAAGAAAACAACAAAAACGATAACAACAACTTTGTCAACCTCATTAGTGTAAGTTATAATGCTAAGCATTAGTCACGCAATTCGCATCATTAAAATTGTCCTACAGCATATAACTTATCCCGACAAAGGAGCGCTTATCCTTTTAAAATAACAAATGCTAACAGTGCCAGGAATAGTAGCTCTAAGTTGCGCTCTAATTTGTTCGTTTGTTAAAATAAGCTCGCTTGTGAATTTTAAAAAGCTTTGCAAAAGAAAAATATAAAATTTTCGTATGAAATGCGCTTTTCATTAAATTTTCAACTTAACAGGAATCTCTTATTTAAGTTCTCCCACATTCACGCAAAGAAATAAATGATGTTGAATCAAAACCTTAGCCTGGGTTCTATTGACGGTGAAAATTGAAAACATTCCAAAGAACAGTTTTAAGTTTTTTAATGTGGATTTTACAATTTCGGACTCATAAATCAGAAATGAATCCGTAAAAAGTCTGAAAACTTCGTGAAAATATAGGGTCAATGCTTATCTTTGTAAAGACTCATGATTTAAAAAAAAAGGCAAGATTCGTTTTTTGATCCTTTTGAACTCGTCTCAAGTGTGCGCCAAGGTTGTTTGCTTCCCCCAAACTTATTCCTGATAGTAATAGACGATGTGCTTGGGAGAACTTTAGAATCCACAAACCTTTACATTCAATAAACATTATTCAGCAAGGAGTTGGAGATTTCGCTCGCCGCCAAGAATCAATTATCTTCGCCGAATTTTGATAATTTGCTGTCCTAGGACCATTTTCGAATTGATCACCAGATGCTGTCAAGATTGATTTGTATTCAGATTATATTGCCGAAGTGGAAATCGATTAGGCACATATTGCACAAATAATTAACTGAAGTCTACTGACAAGCGTTACAGTGAAACCTTCACGGTAGCAGAAACCACGGCCATTCTACATCCTTGTGGAAACGTACCTGAAAATACGTGAATCAAGGAAATATTGGTTAGAATTGATGGCATTTGCTACTAATCGTGCATATAGGAAGAATTTTATGGAGGCACAGCTCCGTATGCAGATAATGGACACAAGAAAGATTATAAACGAAATAAAACACAACTCAGCCGCTGAGGGAAGATTTATGTATTTGGGACATTTTGACATGTCAACATTTTTATTGGCTGGTAGGAGATTTAGTAGGAGGCGTACTTAAAGAAATTTAGGATTAATAGCTCCTAAACTATTAAGCCGATTTGACATATGCTGTGATATTAACTTATTATTATTTCTGTAATACTTATATGGAGTAGTTGTTGGAAAATTATTCATTTTATAGATGGAAGACCCACAGTTTTGAATTCAAATGAAAAAGTCGCGGAAAGAGTAATCTATTATTACCTATTAAAAATTATTATTAAAACAACATCAAATGCCTCGATAATACCTGATTGAAAGGTATCTGATTGAAAGGTATCGGAAAGTTAACAATTGCTACTAATCGACCAATTAGCATCGACATAATCAATACTTTCGGAACTTTTTTAAATTCTATAAAATCTACAAATTTTTTAAAAAAATCGAATAATGTCGAAAAAGCTAAAATATTTCGAATACAAAGAATTGAAAAAATATCCATTGATATCAAAAAATATCGGAAATCTATACATATAAAATTATAGCCGTATTCGATGTTCGCGCATCATGCAAAAACTACTGAATCAATTTTGATCAAATTTATTTCGTTATATTCCCTAGATCTCAATCTCCAATAAAAATAATTACGATATTCCCACTAAATATCGAAATATTAAAGTTTTTAAAATTTCTCAAAATTAACATTACACACAAAGAAACAAGTCGTTCAATGGGAAGTTAATGTGTTTGTGTGTTTTGTTTTTGTCTTTCCCATGGCAATGGAAATGGAATTTCCCATAGCAATGCAATGGAATTTATGCAAAAGAATCATGGGAAATATTTAAATTTTACTCTTTCGCTCTCATTCTCAATTTACATTGCAAACCACAACAACGCGTTATTTGTAAAGAATGGTCACAAATTACAGTAGGTCTATGAAAAAAATTGTAAATGTTTGCCTTCGGAGAAAAAACTAAGAATAGGCTACGTGTACAAAGTCGTGGGCATCAGTTAGTTAGCAATAAAAAAATTGTTACGCCAAGCTCACATAAGTGTGTATATTATATGGGTCATTCCATCTATAATGGGCCTATCATTACCCTCATGTTTTTTAAATAGGCTGAAACTTTTTTCAGTGATTGGTCTATCATGTAGAAGATATAAAAAAAATCGATAAAATTTTTTTCACCAGTATTATTGCTTAAAAAAAAAGTTTCAAATTGTGTTAAAAAAAACTCGTAAGTAAAACAAAAAAAATCCATTGATGAATATAAACGAACCAACACAATCCAAATTAGCTTTCATATTATTTTTAGGTAGTTGTGTACTAGTAGATGACAAAAAAACTGCAAATCTGAATAAATGAAGGCCAGAGTCCCAGATGTATGATGATTTCAAATCATATCAATGATATAATTTTGTAAAACATCGTTATATTTCTTGTAATTCAAAGTTCTTACTTATTTTTTTAAATTAAAAGATAAATCAAAACATTGGTATTTCAAAATCGAATGCATATTTTACTCAAAAAGTATTGGATTCTCAATTTTTAAATTCGAATTCTCGATCTCTAAAACACCTCGAAATTATATATTTGTGTGAAATTTGTATGAACATAAAAATGATGAATTTTTAACTTTAATTTAAGATGCCGCTGGCACCTACATCAATTTTCGTCCCTTAATGGAACAAGAAGCACTTAAAAGTTCATAAAAGAAGTATCAAAAAAGTCTTGCTGTTCTTATATGTATTTTAAACCTCTAAAAAAGGGCAAAAATCTTTCTTAAACTTGTGATATTTTTGACCGTGTTCTCCAGAAAAAACTCTGTAAATTCACATGCATTTGCCTACAAAGTTCATAAGTTTGAGGTCAAAGCAAAATTTGCAACTTCATTACCGTCCGTGATACCAGTGTAATGTGACTTAGGAATCATATAGCCCCAACATGAGCCACTTATATAAAAAGTTTAAGCCAGTTCAATTTTTTTCCAGTTACGGATGGCGTGTAATGCCGCCTATATATGTAGTATCAAAAACGAAAATTAAAATCAAAAAGCAATTTGGTATTTTTAGTTTGAGTAGCTTCCTGGTTAACTGACGGCTACTCTAAATATATTTCAATAAGACTTTCGAAAAATATATTTTCACTTAAATCCATAAGAAAATGTCAAAAATGTGCATTGGACATTACATTGATATTGAATAAATTATTTTTATTCAATGTATTCTAACATCAGCATATTAAATAAAATCCAATACCGATATTGCTGTAACCCATTCAACCACAAATAATTGTCCTAAAGCTTTAAATATCTGAACCATACATTATCAAAAATTGCAACTTAATCGCAAATGTTTTTGTACAAATTATCTCTGTCAATGTGTAGCATCCATACTTTTGTATGTTTGGGGATAAAACAGATACGCTAAATAAATGGTTCACGAAATAAAATTCCAGTTTGCATTTTAAAATCTAAACAGTTAAAGTCTTTTGAACTTCATCGTCTGTATAAAATTAAAATGTAAAAATTTTTTTGTTATCCTTTGCTCAATGCTTGGCCCTCTCTCGTCCAAAAAAAAAATAAACTAAAGCTGCAAGTGTAACCCAAACGTTTAACCACCGAACAATTTAACATGCACCCACACAAGCATTGCCACAAATACACAAACATACGTAGGTGTGTAACGTAAAAGTAAAATTCAATTCGGTGCCAAAAACCCTCTTAAACAAAAACGACATGCTATATAACATAGATAAGTTGGGGAGCAAAAAAACGATGTCGATTTCAAGCGTCAATATAAAAGTAAAATTTTACAGATACACATGAAGTTAAAAACTGCAAACGAGTTTTGTTGTTATTGTTTGTTTTTTGTTGAAAATTGATGCTTCATTGTTGCACTGTTGCTGCTGTTGCAAATGTCTATCGATTGAAATTTTAACTATTGAAAAAGTTGCATACCTACAGGGGCCAATGAGTGCAAAAACTATCCGATAATAATGTATATGCCAATTACAGCAGAAAAAGTTACAGAAACAACAAAAAAAAGTATTGATAAAAATTTCCAAATTTACTATGCACAAAAAACGGAATGCATTAATTTTTAAAAATTTTTTCATTTACCATGCAAAAATTAAAGTAAGTAGGGTAAGGTATGCAAAGAGTTGAATTTGCAGTTTTTAGTTACATTTTTTGAGAATTCACTTTGAATTACACACAAAAATTAATCAGAAAAATCTTGAGTATTATGCCATCAGGAATGCTAGGCTGATCCTAAGTTACGTTAAGTTTGAGCGTAGTTTTGAGTAATTACATATTTTAAGTTATTAATTGTGTATAAAATATAAAGTGAAACTATATTTCCAGGTCTCAAGACGCTTGAAACTCTTGTACACGTTTTTTTCGAAGTATATCTAGTGTAGTACTTCAATTCGGAACAATTGTTGTTGCTTAAAGTTTTTTTGAAAAAAATAATTAAAAAAAATTAATTAATTAAGTTCTTGAAATGTATTGATGACATGTTGAATGTTGTTGCTGAGTGTTATCTAAATTATCCAGGTCAGCGCACTTATGCTAATGTCGAATTTTATCTCAAAGATAAAATTTATTAACAATGCATCAATAACATGATGATATGTAATTTGAGAGATTAAGAAAATTAAAATGAGTTCACTGCTATAAGAAAATACAATCGACAATTTAAAAAAATTACAGGTTCAACTATTTGAACTCTCTTCGTGCAATAACTTGTAATTTATTAACTAGTAAGCCCGGCACCTGCAATTTGGCATACTTTTTCCAGAATTTTGGCCGTTATCTCACCTTTGGCAGCTGTAATGCTGTTTTTCATGGCTGCAACTGTGGCTTTATTGTCCCTGTACACGAGAGATTTTACGTAGCCCCACAAAAAATAGTCTAGTGGGGTCAATTCTCATGATCTTGGCAGCCAATGAGCTACTCCTAAACGTGAGATTTATTGCACACCAAACTCGACTCTCAATAGGTCCATGGTATTGCGTGCCGTGTGGCATGGTGCACCGTCTTGTTGAAACCACATGTCAACCAAATCCAATTCTTCCATTTTGGGCAAAGAAAGTCGGTAATCATCTCGCGTTACCTTGCTTCATTGAGTGTAACGTTACGATTTTGCACTATTTTTGAAAAATTACGGTTCAATGATGACGCCGACCCACAAACCGCATCAAAGAGGATTCATTGGCAGCTTTTGAGCAGCTTCTGGCTGCTCTTCAGAGCAAATTCGTCAATTCTATTAAAAAATTTACACAAAAAACAAATAGCAAAAAAATCACCCATTATATTCCAAAATCACAAATGATCAGTGGTATAATACCATAGCAAACTATTGACCTGTGAAACAAAAAAATTATAGAATGCCCACAGAAATTTTAATATTTCCAAATAAAGAAATAAAACCGACATCAAAAACATTTTTGAACTTACAAATTTTGACAACTTTCCAGCTTTTGACATTTTGCTGAATTGTGCTACAGGAATTAGTTTTTCGCCAAACAATGATTTTTTAACTTAAATTGTAACAAACCAGCGGCGTTTTATGCCGAACAGTCCTTTGAAAAATTAAAAGCCCAATATAAACTATTTCTGCATAATTTAAGCAATTCAAAATGTTTAATCGACCAGCTAAAGCTTGCTAGCAACGAAAACAATTGTAAAACTTTATTTATATTTTACTGCATTTTATATCTAAGAGTTTTTGAATTTATCTCTTAATATTTTGCTTTATCTTCATACATTACAGCTAAGCTGGACGGCGTCAAAACTTACATGCGTATGCGTCGTGTACCCAATCATCTGCAGGTAAAAGTCATTAAATGGTTTGATTACTTGTGGCTAACCCAAAAGTGTTCCGACGAGGAGCGAGCCGTATCCTGTCTTCCTGATAAACTAAAGGTATGTATGTATATGTGTATGCAGTACGAAATAAAACAAAAACCGAAAATGTAGATAAAACAAAAATGAAATTCACTACCAAATTTGATTGCCAATTTTCATTGGCAGACGCTGCACAATCTTCATTTTCTGAAGTTTGTGTTAGCCCAACGAGTGTGTGAGTTTGGTGCGCTAAATATTTTGATTTCTTTTTTTTCTCATTTTACCCAATTCACACATAGCCTTAGCTGACTTAGTCCATTCAAATACATACAACATATGAAATTTTTGCAATTTTTATTTTTATTCTTTGTTTGTTCATTCATTTTGTATCGTTTCATTTCGTTTTTCCATATCCTTTAGGCTGAAATAGCAATTAACGTCCATTTAGATACACTTAAGCGAGTTGAAATTTTTCAAAATACCGAAGCTGGTTTCCTCTGTGAATTGGTGCTGCGTCTGCGACCGGTTCTCTTCTCACCTGGTGATTATATTTGTCGGAAAGGTAAGCACTGCAAAATTTGTTTGTATTTCACAAAAATAGTTAAGTTTGCTTTTTCCGAGAGAGTGGGAGCTATGTACACAGATGTTGACTGGTGTGGCCACCAGCAAAGGGTTTTCACATTTGGTTTTGGTTTATGTTGGCTTGGATTTAAAATTTTAATTTATATTTTTGTTGATTTGTTTTGCTTAGATAACTTTTTGGTTTTAAAATTAAAGAAGAAACAAAGTTTAATTCTAAATTTTGACAGCTTGAAAGATTAGCTACTTGAAGCGTTTAAATATGACTCCCATAAGCATTTAATAAAACATAATTTAGCTCCTACTTCAAATTTTAATTAAAAGAACACTAAATCTTAAGAGTTTGGTAAGCCAATATAGTACTGAAGTACCCAAGTAATGAAAACATCATAAGAACTATAAACTTAGCTTGCCTCTTTCCATTTCAGAGCCTTGGTATTTGTTCAAAATTTATTATTTAGGGACTCACCTAAAAGAAGTAAAATCGATTTTTTTTTAATTTAATCTGAATACATGATATAAAGTTTTACTTTGGAAATGTATACATTTTTCGACCAGTGTATTTGGTCTTTAATTTATGTGAATGTGTATTACTCTGCCTATAGCCATCGTTGTGAAGTCCATCTATTGAATCATTTGTCCAATTTTTTCCTGATACCACTGAGCGATGAGAGTATAAAATTGATGCCTTAATAATGTGCATGTGCGTTCTTGGTTGTTTATGTAGGCAATATGTACTTGGACTGGTTTTATGGAAACTATTAGTGAGTTGAGGCTCAGTCAATTGCTAAAAAAAAATCCATATATCAAGCTTATTCCATTTATGGCAGTGTAGTATAACATTTTGTTCGAAATCAATTTGATTAGCAAACTTCTTCTATCGATAATTCACTGCTTAAAACAGAAATCTTCATCGAAAGCTGCATAAGTGATTAGAAATTGTTTGCAGATTCAAGACATATTTCATAAATAGTTCACATCTCCTCATCGTTTGAATCATAAACTGTAACAGCTCGCTAATTTAAAACGAAGGTAAATCTGGCCGAAATGGGTTGCTAAGCGTTCGTCAGAACTGATTTCTATCACTAGACATACTGTCTCATCGGTAGACAAGCGTAGAGATTAGGCGTTAGGTTTTTTGACTTCTGTAGAAGTTGTGAAGATGTGCTGGAAGAGGAAAATATTAATAATTTTCTCTGCTCCTGTCCCACACTTGCTAGAGAACGCAACAAAACATTTAGTTCGTTTTTATTTGATGACCTGGATTACCTTAGACATGTTAGTATAGGTCAGCTATTTAGTTTTATTACGATTCTCCTGATTTATACAGATTACCTTATATTTTAGATCCTCAAAAGTTTCTTGAGAGCTTCTAGCTATTCTATCTCAAAGTTTCCTAATTGACCGCATTATTGACGTGCGGTGTAACACACCCCATCTTTATTTTCCTTTGTGCTTTTCCCTCAATTTGTTATGTACGTCGCTATGACAGTTGTAGGATGTTTATTCTTCAGCTACTGAGAGCGCGGTTGCCGATATTATTGTGTGCAGAAAGTTGTCTCTGTTTGTAATCACATGGGGCTTGTCATACCACACCTCATTGACGACGGGTCAATAAATTTTGCACAATAAATGTTGCTAACACCAAGAACTGAGTGTCAGCCATGGATATATGGTTATCAAATTATCATTCACAATTTTTTCAATGGGCTACAAATTCGTGAAAAATTCATTCAAACTATGTTACTAGGTCGATTTTTAATTTTATAAGAAAAAAAAATACCATTTTTGCTCAAAAATTCCGATATTAATTGGAAATCTTAGAACTATGAAATGTGAATGAAGGCTTATCGTTAGATTTTTTTGAAAGTCTTTAAGTAGTCAGATCTCAATATTGTTACACTCTTTCAACTGTAGCACTCTAATTTCCGACATCTTTTTAGTTTGGATAAACATTTCATTCTATAATGAAAATGTACCGGCCATTTGGCGCCGTGGTAGCGTATGGAACCAACAACCTAAAAGCCCCGAATTCAATTCTCGTTGCAGGCACTGTAATGCACTTTTCATATTTTCTCAGGGTGTGCTTAAACCAAGTGTTAATAAAAGTTCAAGTTACAACAAAAACTTGATTTTCAGACTATTTGGAAGTAAATTAAAGTCGATATATGATAAAACAAAAGAAAAGAAAGATAATAAAAGTTCACAAATACAAATTTAAAGTTGTGGATACCTCTTGGTTTTTATTATATCATCTACTATACATAACAAAAGTTTTAAGCCCCGAATAAGTGAAATAGGTCTATGTAATACATAACAACTTTGAAAATTATGCTTCAGATCGAGGTTTCATTCATAATACTTTAAACAGTTTCAATTTTATTTGTCTCTTTATACCCTTTAAAATGAGATATCATGTAGTTGGTAATGGTTAGCTAGGCAGAGAGATATTAGACTTCGAACTCGACTCATTATGCAATAGTAGCGTTTTTTGCAAACTTTGACCTAACAGTACTAGGGATTCCGCCTACAGCTGAAATTATAGCTATGGCGCTATCTTTTAAGCTTTGACGCTTTAATTTCACTCGTATGTTTTGCGTATGGAATATAACAAAATAATAGTAAATATGCAATTAAAAAAAAAGCTGTCGATTCTAAATAACATCCCACATAATTCTTTAATCAAGTTTTTGTTGTAACTGAATTTCGAATTTATGCTTGGTTAAAGCTCACCGTGTCCTTAATGTTTTCATCAACTCTCCTTAATTTTCTGAAGATTTTTCGAGCTGTACCCAAAATAGCACCACTTTGAGCTTTCCAGCTATAGCAAGATGGTCCTCTATTTCGGCAAGACTAGTAACACTTGTAAGAAATGTTTGGATGGTATATCTAGTATCATTGATTTATGTTGAGTAACATTTCAGTAACAGTGGTCAAAGCTGTAAATGTACAAAAATGTATCATCTGTACTTAATATAAAAGGTACTCAAATAAAAGAATTTTCGTGTATAAAATGCATATTCAATAAGAAACTACAGCTTTTCCTACGTTCATCATAAATTAAAAAAAATAAAAAACTAAAATCTTGAACACATTATCTAACCGGCAAGCGCGCGTCAAGGCATGCAAGAAATATATAAACATCTTACTTATCTTAACATTGTTTATATCTATATACATACATGCTCCCACTTTCTCGTATAAAGTCTAAGCAAAAATATATATAAAATTTAATTTTCATTCTTTATTTCCAAAATGTTCTTAAAATGTAAATCTTTAATGTAAACTCTGTTATCTTGTTCCACACTTTTTTATCTTAAATCTTCACAACACACAAAAAAAAATTAATTTTCTTGTGAATGGATTGAATCGGACGGTGAATTTAATGGAATGGAATTTTGTAAAATTCACAACACGTCGTTTATTCTTGTCACCGTCACCATCACCGTAACCATCAACAACGCTAACACCTTTAAAACTTACTTTCTTCTTCTTCTGCTTTGCCTTCTACTTCTTGGTGATGGATTCAATGAATGTTAAATTCTCGATAATGAATACGAACGAAATGGACAACTGTTGTATGAACTACAAAAAAAAAAAAAAACAACACAAACAACAACAAAATAAAAACTAAAACCTTCAACGACCAAACATTAATCAACTGAACCAACAAAAAAAAAACTAAAAATTCCAAACCAACAACTACCTGAACCACTTGTAACAACAACACCACTATCACAACGATTTGTGCCAACAAAATGCGCCACAAATGTGCACCACAATTGACGTCTGTCTGACGTATTGCCTCCCAAAAACAAAAAAAAAACTTACGAACCCACGAATGGACTAACCGATTTCAATACCAACACGAATGCTACAGGTGAGGTTGGTAAGGAGATGTACATTGTGAATCGTGGCCGACTGCAGGTGGTGGCCGATAATGGTAAAACTGTGATGGCTTCATTGAAGGCAGGTTCCTATTTTGGCGAAATTAGTATTCTGAATATGGGAACGGCAGGTAAAGAACTTGGTAAATATCAGTTTTAGTATGCCAGGCGGAACAATATACCACATAGTAGTATTTACTGCAAATTAGGGTGGATCTTATATTGAAGAATATTTTTGGCAATAGAAATTCGAAAAATTTCAATTTTTTTTCGCAACTTGCGTATGTATATATATATATATATATATATATATTTGCCCTACTCTGGTTATGCGCCTTTAAACTTACAACTCTTCAAATAAAATCCATCCTAATGTTTATCAACAAAAACAGAAAAAAAACATCAACAAATAACAATCCCAAAAACAATAACAAGCAAACTGAAATACCTATAAATTCAATAAAAAAAAAAAACAACAACAAATACTTCCACAACAACAAAAGCAAACACATTTTCAACTCACTATGTTAACCCAGTGAACAGGATAAAATTTTCCAAAATATACGTAAAAAAAAAATGGAAAAATTGAATCAAAAATCTTTTCAAAATAAAACGTAAATTATTTTCGTCAGTGTAATGGATAACGAGTATAAATAACAACACTGGTACTTTATTTGAAACTTATTTTTTTATTGCTTTTGAATTTTTATTTTCTTATTTTTAAATTGATGTCGTTGATTTTTCTGTTGAGAATTTGGTGAAATTGGTGAACACAAACAAATATGAAGGAATTATTGAGTAAAGTGGTGACAGCAATTGATGGTGTTTTTTTTTTAATGATAGAACTTTGTAAAGGAGTTCTGCCTTGATAATTTATTTATTAACTTTATTTGCTGTTATCGAGGAAAATTGATCTGGCGGATGTAGGAAATGAGAAATATTCGGTTTTTTCTGCAACTTATTTTTAATTCAGAAAAAGAAAATTTTTAATTTCTACGAAACATCGATTCTGGCTTCAACTGTAAGTTCCATACACTTAGAGCCTTGTTTGGAATATAGGTTGCGAACACCCGCTACAACTATAATCCCAATTTCCATAGAATATAAAAAAATTGCGTGAATTGGCGTTGGAAATTATTTTTTACCTGTGTTTCCATAAAAGTAGCTCGTGTGTGAGGCCTTTTAAAAAATTATTATGAAATAATTTTTTTTGTGAATTCACTAAATTGACTGCAAGTAAGAAAGAGGAACCATGAGCTGAACCATGATGTCTTCGATTTCCGAAATTTTTTTCAAAGGATTGTATTTGACTAAATAAAGCTGACTCAGTGACAAATTTCCTCAGCATATGGCAAACCATTATAGATTTGATATTTGTCAAACTTCATGGAAAAAAAAACACGAAATGCACTCAACTTTTTGGTATTTAGTATTAAAAAAAGACGAAAAGGAAAGTAAAAGCTATTTTTTGTCAACGCTTCCAAAATTAGTAATTATGGTATCATGTTACCCTATCCCTATCTCTTTCTTAGAATTCAAAACCAGTCGATTTCCTGTTATCACCCACTTTTAACTAAAGTCCTTTTCTGAAGGTTCAATCTATCGCCAAAGCAAATTCCATCAAAATCGGTCCATTGGCTTAGCAGAGAAAAACTATTTCCCTATTGGGGGCGTGGCAGCATACACTTTGAAACAAATAGCTTTTTCTAGGGTTTAATCTATTTCTGTATCAAATTTCATCAAAATCGGTCCATCAGCTTAGCAGTGAAAACGTTTTTTGCTGTTAGGGAAGTGTCTTCGTCTACTCAACTTAAATATCTTTGCTAATAATTCAATCTAATACCAAGTTTCAACAAAATCGGTGTAGCAGATCTGCCGAGATTTCATATTAAGGGCGGTGTCACGCCCCCTGTAAGAACTCAGCGTTTTCAATAACCTTTCTTAGGGTTCAATCTATTTCCAAACCATATTTTATTAAAATCGGTCTATTACTTAGTTTAGCCTTAGAAGCTTTTTTTCCGGTTAGAGGCGTGGCACCACCTAATTTTAAAAAAGAGGCATACACTGTCCTCCGTCTTTTTGCAGCCTTTCCAACAAAAAAAATCAGTGGAGCTGCATGCTCGTATCTCTGGCAAAGCTAAAAATGGATTTTGAAAGTTACAAAACTAATAATTTTCACTGATATCTAAAATTTAAATAATTAAAAAATTTTTGTTCCAAAAATACATGCATAAAACTTGCCAAAAATGTAGTTTAGGGTAATTTTATCTCCTTTTCATATCTAATATTTTTGTAAAATTGAGGTAGTTTTTGGATTTAGCAGAATTTAGGAAAATCACCACCAAGTCGCATGCCACATAATTTCTGTTTCACAGTGTAATTCATATGTTTTTTAAATAAGCATTGCTTTTAATCGTAGTCGATAAGTAATCAATAACAAATTATTTGATTATTTTCCAGATCTGCTTTACAAAAGCTGTGTGTGATATCGTAATAAAAAAAAAATACAAAAAACAGCAATTAAAATTCCAAATTTTGTCAATATACAATTGATTAAGTATTTTAAAAGAAAAAATAATAATTAAATATTTTTTTACATAAAATGTGATTATTATTTTTAAGTGTAGAAAGTAATTAATTAAAAGTCATTAAATAAAATTAAAAAATTAAAAGTACCACAACAAATTCAATTGCTGTCATGTTCATTATTCAATATAAAAAGCGATGAAAAAAATTCAACAATAAAACTTAATTTTTTTTTGTGACCTATTTTTGATAAAATTAATTGAATTTTTTTACATACATACATACTTATATTTAGAGAGAATCAAAAAAAAATCAAAAATATATTGCTCGATTTTATCATGGATGTGTGAGATACTGATTGATTGACGAATGTTTTAATTGCATTTTGCATTGATTCCATAATTTATTACGTTATTTATAAAACCTTTAAAAAAATTTTTATAAAATAAAACCATTTAAGTGTTGTGTAATCTCTTTTTTTTCACATGTATTTTTTTAATTATTTTTAGCATTGCTTTCAGTTTTCTATCGTAAGTTTGACAAAAGAACAAATATTATTTGACACACTATTTTTAAAGACCTTTAACTTTTTCCATAAGAAAAAAAACAGTTTATTATTAATAATTATTATTATGTCACACTCAAGTTGCTCACTTAGTTAATCCCTTTTTTTTGTTTAGTTTTTAAGACTATGTAAACATGTCTTATTTATAGTGGAAACTTTTTGTATTTGGGTGCGTAAAACTCATTACAATATATACAAACTTACGGCTAGGTAAATAAATAAAAGGAAAATTGGATGACTTCAATTCTGATTAATAAATTTATTAAAAAAAAAAATCGAATTGTGTTATCCACGGGTAAAGCCCAAGTTTTTCGTTTTAAGAATATGATCGAAATTCAATTTCCATACAAAATCTTTTATGAGAATTTCATTGGAAAATCTACCAGCTACTTTCCTTTAAAAGTTTTTAATGCACCAATCAATAGTAAAATTTCGCAAATTAACGATAAGTTCAAGTTTTTGTGAACTATGATTTTCATAGGACTTCAAAAGTTGATTTCAAAACAAATAAATTTAAGCATATAAACTTAAGTTGATTACCGTAAGATCTAAAAATATATTTTGGAAGAAAAAAAATAGTCTGGAACAATGAAAATGGGTAAAAACCTGTGTAACAATTCTTATCAAGAAAGCTTTATCACATCCGCATCTGGCTATGACTTGCAGACTCTATTAAGGGCAGCCATGTGTGAATCTTATTAATATCTAAAAGATGAAACCTTTTAAGGAATCCCGGTTCTGAAACGGGTAAACTTAGCCATATTGCAGTCCTATTAGGGAAGTTTTACAAATTTTATTTAAGTCCTGATCAGTTCGGCCAAATTATTAACGGACCTGAACGATTCTGGTTTGGACCGAAGCTGGCTACCCTCATTTACACCCTTTTATGGAATGCCCCATAAAAACTTATGTAGCCCTGATTAGCTAAGCCAAATCAAGAACAATGCAGGCCAGTCAGAACAGGTAAAGATGTGTTTGAAGCTCTTTTCGTCTTAAAAATGTAGACCCTGTAAAAACCTATAACCTTAGTAGCTAGATCAGATGTTTTGCTAAAATTAGTGTCAAATATTATGATTTTTATATTTTTTTTACATATGTACAACCTGCGTCGAGTAACATTTTAACCTGATAAATTCTTCATTGCAATATATTATCATTGTGTCCATTAAAAATTTGTAAAAAAAATACAACAAAAATATCAAAACAGATTTGAAGAAAGGATATCTGATTATGATATTATATCCTGATTTAGATTCGTATAATATATAGTATTATATCGGTCCTTTGCGAAAGATTTTATTGGACTTTTCACTTTTAATTTTTTTGGAAGCTTTTTTCGAAAAAAAAGCCACTCAAATCGAAGTTCACCCAAAACATTCTTGATTAATTCGCAAATCTTATATATCCTTACATATCAGGTAAGGCTGAAAATGAGATGAAAATTTTCAGACAATATTTTTATAAGAATAGTAGAATAAAAGAATGTTGTTTTGTTTGTGGGCAAAGGGTGCCGTATGTCATTTTTCACATAAATTTATTTTAATATTAAATAAATTAACGCAAAATATTTAAATGCAAAAGAAAATACAAACAAAATAAACACAATTAATAATAAACGTAATTTATTTAAAATAACAGCAAACAACTGCAGTTGCAATAACAATGACAACAACAAACACTTAATCGAAATGCGATAGCAACGTTTTATTATAAAAACATTGTAACGAACACGTTAACTTAAATACAAAAGAACACAATTTAAATTAGCATTTCGCTTACAGCAACCAATTGGGCAAATTTAATTGAAATAAATTTTTCAACAAATTGATCGATAATTTTAACAGGAAAAAATTAAAAGAAATTGTTAATTAATGGAAGCAAATAACGCAATTCAGTATGTAAAACCTTACGTAATTTGCCATATAAAGGATATGCAGGATTTTCACGTTGTCTTTTTTTTATGAAAATTTCATTAATGGCAAATTATTTACAACGTTAAAAAAAAAAACGACAACAATTGCGACAGCAGCACATTTCATTCACATTAACTCACACGTTCATACAATGGATTCGGTCATATAATCACTTTGTTGTTTCCGTTGTTGCTGTTGTTGTTGTCGTCATCAATGAGCACTCATTATTCAATGCTTCGTCCTTTTACCACAAGTGCCAACGATGCACTCATTTCATATTCGCTGTGTGAAGTAATGTTTACTTTACTAATTAATGATACAATATTTTTCACTTCATAGCCATTCACCTTGCTCCCTTCAATTGAGCTTTATTTTATTTCATAATAATTTGTTAATTACACAGTATAACAAAATCAAATCTTTAAGTTAAGCAAATATATAATTACATCACGTATAAACACGCAAAACAAGCGGTCATATTTATGTACTTATA
Organism: Meiosimyza decipiens; assembly: GCA_963680825.1. NCBI lineage: Eukaryota > Metazoa > Arthropoda > Insecta > Diptera > Lauxaniidae > Meiosimyza > Meiosimyza decipiens. The sequence goes on along the minus strand of OY804261.1, from coordinate 56,297,121 downwards.
TATGTAGTTAAAATGTGTACTACAATGGCCATTTTGAGTCTCCGAAAAAGAGAACTCAAAAACCATATAAATAATATTTACCATAATAATATTCTTTTTTTGGCGTATATTAACCGCTTGCAAAAGCTGTTGTTGATGTCCTATATTAATTTCCAATCGATTGGAGCAATTACAAATTTTTCGTCCGGTCTTTAAGGATATTACAATGCATATAATGCATTTTTGACGTTTCGCCATAAGTTGGTGAAATCGACATCAAAATATATTTACAACCCTCTTCTGATATTCATTATTTATTTTCATCTTTTCCCAAATACTACATAATTTTTACATATTTTTAATTAATTTTCACTGATGAAAAATCAAATCAAAAAGCTGACGGAAACTGGACAGCGACTATAAATCTACAAGAAAACTTAATTTGGTTCAAAAATATAAATCTGCATATTGATATTTCATAATGTTGTTCTGAATATTTTTTTTCGATTTGAGGTATATAGTTAGGGAGCATAGGTATATGAGTTTATCGTCGTTGGTGCTATGGTGTTCACATATATGCCAATTTGAAAAACTAAGAGCTATCTGAAGATAGCGCTGCTTTTTTCAATAACTTTCAAATTTGCAAAAAAAAAACTATTTCAAATATTTTTTTGCGTCTGCCTCTGATATATTGTTTTAAGGGCATAGTATAGATAGTAATTATAAATGGCAGACGTCCACAGTGAGGCAATTTTAATAACAGCAATTGTGAATTTGCAAAAGAACACTACTAAATAATTTTATTCTTTTCTTAAAGAATTTTTTTGTCTTCAGTGTTTCCTTTAGAAGCTGAAAGTAGAAGAGGCAGACGTGTAAGTCTTTGCTTTTTCAAGACATATGTGGTTGTGTTTGTCAAAATCGTGTATTCTGGTCAAACTTGTGTATCAACTTTAGGGCAACAAGATTTTTCCGAATATATTAAATTATATAAATAGTTAAAAAGCTTAGCCTTTTTTTTCACAAAATCCACATTAAACTATATCGATCTCTTTTTTTTCTCTGAGATATCGTAAATTTAAATTTTTCAGTTATCCTGGCGTGTTGGTACTTATGTAGATTTGTATGTTGACCTATGCAACAAATTTCAATTATAAATATTTTAGAAAAAAATAATATGTATCCTTAATAAAATGCACTTTAAGCGCTGAAAAACCTCTGCCTTCGAAAAAGCATCGTTTGCCTTCTTTTTTTTTATATATCTTGTAAATAAAGGAATCATTCAACCTAGAGGCAGACGTGATAAAATGATTAACTTCTCAGTTTTTTTAACATATTTGTAATATTGCAATTTTTTCTTTAATTTGTTTGCTCATCGTTTTAACGCTGAAAGTACCTCAAGTTTTTCTACTGAAAAAAATAAATACAAAAACAAATACATTCACTTATTCCTTTACGAAGTTTCCATATTATTTCCTCTTAGTTATGCAACTAATTTACCGTTACTGCAGCATAAGTGACCGTTAACCGCATAATTGATTTGCATTCGCAGCGGACACGCATACGCAACTTGCATACGTTATTTTTCGTTCAAATTAATTGGAATTAGGAAGTCTCGAGTGTTTGGAATAATGCGTAGCATGAAAAGTATGCTATGGGACGTGGCATGTAAGCTGAAGTTAATTTGGTTAATGTCTAGCGTAAAAAAATGCTATCAGGTCATAGAAGGTCATTTGCTGGTAGAATTAAAGGATGCGCACAAGATCAGGTTTCATAAAAATAATCCTTTAATTACATAAGCGACAGTTAACTAATTGAAAAAGAAAGCAACTAGCAAAAATCTTGTTCATTGAAGAAAATTTATATAGGAAGTAGATGATTATGAATATTCCACTGAAATAAACAAGTCGTAAAATGATACAATAACAACGAGTAAAATAAACATAGAAATAAGAACGAAAACTAAAATAAAATTACGTAAAGAACCTTTGGGAGGTCAAATTGAATAATTTTTTCATTACTTCGAAAAAAATATTAAGATGTGAGCATCTGAAGTCAGATAACTATACACAAAAGTTATTCTTGTATAACCTCCAAATGTCATCAATAATTTTTTCTTGAGTCTTTCAACAAATTTAGTTAACACGTACAATATCAGGACTTGGCTTATAAAAGTTTTTTTTTTCGAAAATATCCATGCATGAATTTTCAATATTTTGATAGATTTTCTTAAGTCTTCTCATATATGAGGTCTATTACCTGCAGTTGTACAATCAATGCAAGTTTTTCTATTTGACTAGAATTTGCCAACTGCTTGGAATGTGACCATTTCAGTGAGAATAAAAAACAGTTAAGTACCAATTACCTGATTAAATGTCATTGCTACCAACACATCTCCATACCAAATTTCATTAAAATCGTTAGATTAGTTGTGAAATCATATGAAAACAAAATTTCATGTTAGAGGCGTGACACTGCCATCTTTAAAACAACTATCTTTCCTCAGAGTTCTATTTATCTTTATACCAAATTTCATCCAAATCTGACCAACAGTATAGCTGTGAAACCCATTTCTCTATTAAGGGGCGTGACACCACTCATTTACTTTATCAAACTCGGTTCATTAGTTTAACTTTAGAAACATTTTTTTTGGTTAGGAGTGTGACATCGCCCACTTAAAAACAAAAATTTTTTCTCAGGGTTCAATATATCCCTGTGCCAAAATTTGTCAAAATCCATAACTCCATAACTATTAGTACTTGTTTGCCACCTTGCACACCAGTTCCAAAAAGTTTTTTTAGCAAGTCAAAGTATTGAATATTAGCTACCTTGCCACAAAATACTGGCAAAACACATTGTACATTGAATTTGCTTACAGTGCCATCTATTAATAAGTTCTCGAAACACAAATGTCTTCACAAAAATCTGCTTCTTCCTACAAAAAAATTTGACACCATAATTACAAAAATCCGTTGACTTGTTGTCGGGTTATAGCGATCAGTACATTGAATTTGCCCACAGCGCCAATTATTGGTAAGTTATCAGAACACAAATGACGACGTAAAAATGTACTTCTACTTACAAAAACTATGATACCATAAATCGAAGTTATAGCGATTAGTACATTAAATGCGAAGGTACAGCGCCATCTATTGGTAAGTAGTCAAAACACAAATAACGTCACAATAATCTGCTTCTCCTCACAAAAACTATGGTTTTACACTGTTAAATCGGTGCCAAGGTATAGCGATAAGAAACTTGAATTTGCCTACAACGCCATCTTCTGGTAAGTTATCAAAACACAAATGACGTCATAAAAAAAATCTACTTATGCCTGCAAAAACTTTTATACCAGATACATAAAAATTCGTCGAATCGTTACGGAGCTATAGCGATTTTTACACTGAAATTGCTTACAGCGCCATCTATTGGCAAGCTATCAAAATAAAAATATCGTCATATAAATCTGCTTCTTCTTACTAAAGTTATCACACCACTTTCCCTAAAATCCGTTGAATCGTTGCAGAGTTATAGCGATTAGTATATTGAATTTTGTTACAGCGCCATCTGTTGGAAAGCTATCAAAACAGAAATGACGTCATAAAAATCTGCGTCAGCTTACAAAAACTATGACACCACATTTACCACAATCTGTTGATTCGTTGCTCAGCTATAGCTATTCGAAAGTTTAAACTGCGTACAGCGCCATCTAATGGCAAGCTATCAAAACACAAAACACGTCATAAAAATCTGCTTCTTTTTACAAAAACTATGACACGTCATTTGTCAAAATCGGTTCAGTAATTACCGAGATATGGCCAACAGTATATTGAATACTCAATGTGCTTACAGCGCCATCTGTTGGCAGTCTATCAAAACTGAAATGACGTCATAAAAATTTGCTGCTGCTTACAAAGCCTATGACGCCTCACTTATCAAAATACGTTGATTCATTGGCGAGTTATAGCTATTTTAATATTCAATCTGCTTACAGCGCCATCTATTGGCAGGCTATGAAAACACAAATGACGTCATAAAAATCTGCTTCTTCTAACAAAAATTATGACACATCAGTTGTCCAAATCGGTTCAGTAATTACCGAGATATTGCGTCCTAAAGATTTCTAAAAACCAAAATTTGCTTACTGCTGGTTCATGGTGGCCTGGTATTTTAAATTTTTATTGGTACACGATTTTCAGTTCTGGCTCTGCTTCTTTGGCGGCAGAGCACACAGTGACAGCAGCTGACTGGAAATCAGCATATGCACATGTGTATGATACATTTTTAGAAAATTAAAAAAAAAAGTTGCATCTTTTAGGCGTAAATCTGGCAGCACTTGCGCTGCAACTACTAAGCAGTTTAAAAGGCAATGCCACGGTTCTAGTGGATCGATTTTGACAAATAAGGTGTCATTCTTTTTGTGAAGTTTTTGGGAATCGCAATAAAGTAATAAAAATAAGAAATTTGGAAGATGAACGTTATAAAACGTGTGCGTAAGAAGCAAGTGTTTTTCTGTTGTGCAAGCAAAATAAAATGATTACTGACATTATCATATGAATACAGGAAACCTGAATCAATGCATTTTCGGGTAGAATTAGCCATTACTTAAGATTCCAGTTAAATAAATTACTAATTCGTTTATGAAAATCGTTATTCATACTTACTTATTCTGATTCTTCAGTTTCAAAGAGACCACTTTTTTTGAGTTAAGTTTAAAAAATACTTACGGACCTCTTCAGAAACATGCAGCGAATGAGAGAAAAAAGGCACCAGTCTAACGTTGATCCCTTTAATTTACAATAAACTTACCACGTAAATATTGCATATTAAATTTTGGAAATATCCTATATTTTAATAAAACTCTTTTATCTTATTTTTTGATTCGAAAAATTTTATTTATTTAATTCTTTTTGTAGAAAAACAAAAGGGAAAATAGTTTTTATCTAAATTTTTTTTATTTTTATGATTAAACTTACCTTCCTGTTCAGTACACTGCATGTTAACACCAAAAAAATTACACAAAACCAAGCCTAATAAAACAAAAAATTGGATAAAGCTAACCATACTAATTTTATCCATTGCTAAATAGAATTACCAGAGCTTAAAAGTAACTGATGGATGATTCCATTTAGCAATTTATGGAACTACTCGTAATATGACTAGCTATAGCTGTTTTTCTGTTTCGATTCTGGTTTTTGTATTTTTTTATTTATAAAATATTTATTCATTTCATTTAAATATAGTAAGTATAGTAATCAAATGTATATATTGCCATATGAAATCAAAAAAGCCCTAAGTTACAGGTTGAGGTTACAGGTTTTCAGTTTAAGTTTATTTGATAAGAAAGTTGTTTTTAACGATAGGAGTGTAAAATTTTGCAGGAACATGTATTTTGATACGGTGCATCATAATCAATCAAAAAGTCGATTTTGAATTTTTTGCAAGTTAGGGCTTTTTTTGATTTCATATGATGATACATAATATTCAACATGTCGTACAATGGCTTGCTTTGTCAAACATATTGTTAAGCCGCTACACAGACGATATCTTCTGCTGGAATATTAGCGCAAGCCTCAATTATCGCCATAGAGATTTTTAAACTGTGAGGTTGACCGTTAAGTATTTGATCTGTTTTTTTTCAACACCTGCAGCCTTATCGAGTTTTCCATCCGTATTTATCTATAAAAGAGAGAATTATTTGTGAAAAATATGTAAGACAAATTGCGTTAATTGTGTGATATTTTTTGCTTAAATAATCAAATAATTTTCAAGGATTTTATATATTTTCTGCGGTAAGTAATATTTTAAGGAAGTTTGATGTGTTCTTCGTTGGATGCTTGAGGAAGAGAAATTTAAAAATTATTACCGAAGTAATTCAAATAAGATACTATTCAAGAAAATTTTGAACTAGAAGAATAATTCGTACTCATGTTATGTTAATAAAAATACTTATATATCTACAGTGAAATCTCTTGTCAACTACTAGAAATCATACCATATTCTCACCTTCAAGAATATTCGGAGGAAAGCGAGTTTTAGTTTGTTTCTAAGAACCAAATTATTAAATAATAGAGAGATGGAAAACTTCAATGCTAGTTAGTGCTACCAAAATATCAATTACTTTCTATCGGCCAATATCGTCACTATGATTTTGCATGATATATCTGTCAGCTGAAGAAGTTTATAAGCAAAATAAAGTTAATTGGGAAGAATAGATTCAAATAAGTAAATAGAATTCGCAAGCTGGTTGAAATTTAACCATTATAGTGAAATGCAAAAAAAATACTTTTTGGTATTAAAAAACTGGCATGAAAACGAACCATTTTTTGTCATCTTTCCCAAAAATAAAAATTGCGATATTATCCTTTCTTTGGATCCGTTAGGGTTGAATAAATCTTTGTACTAAACTTCATCAGCTTAGCAGTGAAAATGTTGTTGGGGTGTTGCACTGCATCACTAAAACAAATTTCTTTACTCTGGCATCAGGCTATTTACATACCAAATTTCATCAAAATCAGTACAGCAACTCAGCGTTTTTTCGCATTACGTGCAGTTTCACACCCACTTTAAGAACTTAGTCTCAAATAACCTTTCTTGAGGCTCAATTTATCTACATACCAAACTTCCTTAAATTCGGTACATTAGCTTACGCGTGTTTCCTGTTGCCGTGGCTTAATTGCTGTCCGGTTTTTGAGATAGTGGCCCAAATACGGACTTATGCGCTTCAGACATAACTCATGCTTTTTTTTAAGATTAAAAATGTTTTTACTTATTTTTGTTTTTAACAAAAAACTTGCATTTTTTTCAAAAGTTTGCGACCAAACGAGTTTTAAGATATTTTTCATGAGAATCTCAGAGAACTTCAACACATTTTTACTGAACTAATTCTTTAACAAATATTTTCGTCTGTTGCTGAAAATCAGTTTTTTGTTTCGTGGCGAAGTTTTATTTTAGATTTTGCCATTCTTTTATAACTTGCCACCATCTGCATTGCAGTTGGCAACGCAAGCAAATTTTTCTTTTGCAAAAAACAAAAAAAAGCATTCCCTTATACATAAAGTGCCAAAAATAGTATCAAGCGCAAAAATATAGTAAGAAACAATTTCGGCTTTTATTATTGTGCACTATCATTGAGAGCGCTTCGCCTTACAAGTGTAAATTATGAGAGACACCGCATCGCATATAAAACCAACAACAGCTGCTACCGCCATATGGCAAAGCCACAAAATAAAATGTTAAAGCCAAAATTTCGAGAAAGCCAAAAAATTAAAACAGATAAGGATATAAAAATTTAGTACCAAGTGAAAAAGCAACAACTAAAATTGGAGAATATAAAATGCAATATATTTTGAGGGTAACAACATTGTTAGGCATAATGAAAACACAAATAAAATGAAAAAACACTTGAAAGTTTCCAAAGTTGGAAAAGAAATGAGAAGAGCTAAACCGCAGACAAACTTTCGTACAAAAAAGTACGAAAACTTAATTTCAAATGTACCATATAAGTTTATATTGTCTAATGTACATAGCACATACAGGAGCCAAATAAAATTGCTGTTGTCTTTAGTTGGCAGCAGATAAAAACAAAAGTTAGTAAAAACTGAATGTTATTGTAGCAAGGATAATAGTTGGAGGCTATTAAATATACCAAGAAATTCTAAGCAGTTCAGTTCTATAGGTCAAATAGTTGAACTTTTTTTATTGCAATAAGGTGGCTTTGTTGAAGCTTACCAGAATGTTTTGTGAAAATCTTATTGTTATTACGAATTTCCTATATAAGGTGGCGCAAAAGTTCACAACGATTTCCTTTGTTTGTTGTTTATAATATTTACAAGTATTTAGATTTTTAAACTTCTTCCATTAAGATGAGAAGAAAACAGCGGTCAAGTAGACGCTACCAGAGTTGCATATTTGGGCTTGTTTCACACCATTTGGCATGACTTATTGTAGTGTTAAATTCTGCAATTGTAGGTAGATATTTTCGCAAGGCTGCAAAAATCGGTGACTATTCGTGTAGACCAGTGATGGCATTTTGAGTACATTTGTATCGTTTCCAGTCATTCGCGTTGTGAAAATTATAAGCAAGTACATTAGACCTCTTTTTTGATATTTTTTAGTGAACTTTAATCTATTTTATGGAAATATTTTTCAGCTATAAGGCTTAAATACATTCGCTATACAACACATATGTTTGAACTCTTAGTCCAGTATATTCACAAGACCTCTAAATGCCTTCACTAGTATTGACTTCAATCAACCACAAAGAAAAAATTTTGGTACGGACAAATCACACGATTTTGCGGGCCAGTGCATAGCGCCGAAATGCGAAATTGAATAGCATGGAAACGCTTTCCTCAGAACGTTTTCTATTCTTATTGAGGAATCCGTAAAGGTAGAAATGCCGCAAATAATCTTGATCTGCAAACAACAGTTTAAGCACGGTTTGTACCTTGTACGCGAACAGCTTCTAGTAACGGTTGATTTTTTAAGAATTTGGTTTTTGAAAACGAAAAAAATAACAGACAATTTGCGAAGTGAATGAAATATTTATTTGGAGTGATACATCAATTCCATTCATTTACTTTTTAAATATTATTTCACGTAAGTGTTGCCCGCGGATATGCCTGAGATGGTTCATCCGTAAGCTCCAATTTTGGCATACTTTTTCCACAATTTTGGCGGGTTTCTCATCACTGGCAGCTGTAATGTTGCCTTCCAAGGCTGCAGTTGTGACCGGCTTGTCCATGTTACCAGAGACATCACAAAGTCCCACAAAAAATTGTTTAGTGTGGTCAAATCCCATGATCTTGGCGGCCAATGGACTGGTCCAAAATGTGAGATTGCTCACTAATAAAAAATTTTTTCGTAAAATGGGTTCGAAATACCCCCTTAGGACGGCAATGGAACCTCCCGTGTCAGTTCCAAAATCCATTTTCAATATTTTCGTATCAACATTTCTCAGTAAATTTTTTTAGAAAATTGGTTCAAAACACCTTTTTAGGAGGGTCGGGAACCTTCACTGTCATTTTCAAAATCCATTTTCGGCTTTGAGTCATCAATTGGTGCACTTAAATTTTTTCCAAAAATTAGTCCAAAACTCCCTTGTATTACGATCGGTGACCTCCCGTGTCACTTTCGAAATCCATTTTTGGCATTTTCCCTTCATTTAGAGCAGTAACAGCAGTTTTTTCGAAAAATGGTTACAAAACACCCATTAAAGAAGGTCGTAACAGCCACTATCACTTCCAAAATCCATCCTTTTGATTGATTTTGATATAATTTTTTCTTAGGAAGAATTGTATATGAAATCAAATACGGACAATAGAATTTCTGTTAAAAATTATTTAAAATATAATGCTCAATTTTCTTACTAAGAAAACGGAGATTTAAAATACATTTTTTTATGGACAAAATTTTTATTATTTTATAAATTTTCCCTCAATATTTTTCTTTCAAAATTTCTTTACTTTATTATTAAGCACTTTTGTTGTGGAATGTATGTGTTCACCTATTTTCTACCTATTAACCATATCGATTTTAATAATTTAAACATAATATTAGTACTAAGTCTATTTATTATATGAAAAAGTAAAAATAAAATTTCAGCTTTAACCAGAAATATTTTTTTAATAGTTTTACATAACAAACCTAAAAAAAACAATTCAACCTTAACTCTATTTGAATTTTGAAAGCATTTTTTAAGTAACCACGATTGTTTTCTCCTCTGAGTGTTGCCCCGTTCCAAATTATATTGCTTTGCCTGGCAGTAACTGAACTGTTTACTCTGTGTGTTTTTATTTAACCAAACTCCATGTGTTTCATTTCATGTGCGTAAGTCTTTTTTTTAATTTTTCTACAATACTTTCTTGGATCTTATATTTTATTTATTAGAATTTGTAGTTTGTAAACTCATCCCATACATAGACATTTAGTTTTAATTTATTTTGATAGATAAAATGCATCCACAAATTTTCTTTTTTATATGATACATATACATTTTGAGAAAGCTTTATTTTAAAAGAGAAGATCTAGAAAATTCATACCGCATGATTTCCTTCTGTGACGATAACAAGGCTCATCATACATAAAATAGTGAGAGTAACACATGATTTAGCTACAACAATCGCAATTTCGAATTGTGCATAAGCTGATTTTAAGAACTTTGCAAAAATTTATGTTTATATATTTGAAACAAACTATGTCAATCTTATGGATTTTTGGTGCCCAGGTCTTAATCCACTGTCTGCTTTGAAAGCTAAGTTTTGATACCATCATTTAATTTTCTGACTATTTCACCCACAACGAAGGTGGATTTGCTTTAATCCTAAGTACTTATGTATTGACACCAAAGATCCCATTTTTAAATAGGGAGCAAATATAAAGTATTTTATTGACAAAGTTTTAAATAAAAAAAAAATTATGTCATTTGGTGAGAATGCAGCAAAAGCTATTAATTCAATTAAAAAATAATCGGATTGATAATATGGGAACTTATTTTTGTTGTATTGTGCTTTTATAAGGACAAAAAAAGTCTGAACTGAAGCGATGATTAAACAATTCTTGATATGATAGGCGACTGATAAATTGAAGATTTTAGATAGCTAAAATTAGAAGTTTCAAAAATGTGCGCAATGAGAACACACGACAGAAGTGAAACTTGGTTGCAAACTTTATACAGATTTGAAAGTGAATAATTGTAATCTTTCGAAAGTTATTGAAAAAGTAAATTACTACGCAGTATACTCGATAGTCGATAGTAGTTGGAAGGGAACAAAAAATATTGAACTATAAAATTGAAGTCGGATGGTATGGCATGTTATTGAAAAATTATGATAAGGCAATTTAAATAAAGAGTATCGATAAATATCAGTTAAGTCGATTCAATTCGAAAAGTAATGAAACATGGAAAAAATCTAATATTATAGAATGATATACAAAAATTTCAGCTATCGAAAAAGTTTATAAAGTCGAAGTGTATCGAAAAAACACCAAAAGGTCAGCAAATGTCGAAAAAGTCAAATATATGGAAAACCATCAAAAAAGTAAATAATTTTGGCATATATCAATAAAGTTCATACTTTTGAAAACGAAAACGTTGTAAAATCGACAACTGTCGAAAAGTTGGTATCGAAAAGTAAAGAAGTCGTACATCGGTGACCAGAATTTAGTAGTTAATTCTAGAGACATTGGTAAAGCAATCATTTTTGCAGGCAGCGCCAACTAAATATTATGAAATTTCTCCAATTTTTATATCCCCGTGTCACATAAATTGTCAAAATTGTCCTATCGGCTTAGATGGTATGACTTAGCAAATTATGATTAATTGATTTGCCTACAGCGTGCCTTATGCACAGATTTTTTAAATTTCTAAATCCCTCCAAAATGATTTAAAACACTAAAATCGTATCTGGAGCTATAAGTCTGTAGCTAATTACACTTATTTTTACCCATGTAGTTATGTCTGTTTCATTTCTTTCCGGATACGCTATTCCGATGTCACCATCTATAAATTACGAAAAAGAACTTGATGACTTTCGAAGCATGAGCATTCTTTTTTCTGTTCATGGAAAGAAAATGTCTGATCCTTACATCAAAGTCCTATATAAAAGACCTTTTAGTAAGATCATTATTATTTTTCAAACTCGGATGTATTATATAAATTGTAATCAACTTTTTCGTATATTTAGTAGTCACGCCCTCTTTACCCACGAACTGAATGCAAAGATAAATTTTACTCCAAAAGTTTACTGCATGTTTTTCGTAGAAATATTAATTCAATCAAAAAATTCAATTTTTTATTTAAGTCATAACTAATTAGCATTATACTGGAATTGAATTTTTTGTTTTTATATAAAAACATTTTCAGTAAATTTTTAAAAAATATATAAAGCAAACCGTAGCTCTTTTGATTTATTTTCGTTGTATTTGCTCATTATTTCATCATGACACACATTCACACTTTTTCTGTTACAAATCTTAATATCAAAGACAGAGCTAATGCATAAAATTTTTTCTATTTTAACATAAAAACAAAATCATAGGCAATCGTCGCACTGCAAGTGTTCGTTCTGTAGGGTACAGTGATCTTTTTGTGCTTAGCAAAAAGGATATGTGGGACGTACTAAAGGAATATCCTGCGGCACGCGTACGACTGGAATCGATTGCAGTTAAACGTTTGGAAAAATATAAAAAGGCACCACTAGAAAAAGGTACAAATCTAATAACAGGCTATTTCAAACTAAAAGAGCCTTTTCTACTAACATATTACTACTATCGCTCTTACCAATATTTCCTATACTATACAATACTAACATGCTTCTCATGCTTTACAATTCATCAATTATTTATTAAAATACCCACAAATCCTTAGAAAATTTTTTTAATTAACACAACAACACTTTTTTTGCCCCTTTTTTGCTCTTTTATTGCCAACAACAAAAACCAAAAAAAAAACACAATTCTAATTAAAAACGTAGTAAAATACTTTAACACAGTTGCCATGGGTCGTTGTCAATCGACGCCCGGTCTGGTGGAAAGTGAAGGGCGCACTACGCTCGAGGAAATGTGGCTACCGGGAGCGCCTTCTGTATCCTATAATCAGCAGAGTTTAGCTTTTAGGTGAGTAAATTTTAAAATTTTTTTTTATTTTTTTCAATTTAAAATTTTTTAAATATTCTTAATTGTTCCGCAAACAAATTTCTTCACAGTCGTGCTCCTAGTCCACGTTCGACACTAGCATTTACGGAGCGCAATGCACGCACCAGCGAATCGCCAGGCTCTATGAGTCCAAGTGTACATAGTTCAGATGATCGACCACGCAGTCGTGCAGCCTCACATCAGTCGACGCGCCCACAATCGCAGCCGATTCGCACAGGTTGGTATTCCTTTGCTCTATATGTAAATAATAAGCAAAATGTCATAATGTATAAACTTTACACTGCGAGCATTTTCATACTCTCTTAACTAATCGATTTTCAATTCTACTCCCATAGGTCACATTTGTGATTCCAGTTCTCATCTCGCAGCTAGTGGTACAACGCCACTACTTGGGTCGCATGAGGCCTTAGAGGATGAAATTAAACGACTGCGTGAACGCCTGCATACTGTAGAATCTGAAAATCAGGCGCTCAACACAAAACTGTCACAACAGCAGTGGGATCTGGAGAATCGTTTGGCCGAAATCGAAATGCAAATTTGTGGTGTCTCATCAACATCAAGTCTGGATCCAGAAAATGAAGCGGAAGAAATTGAACGCAATCGTGAAAGTATCATATAACACGGGAGCGAGCTGCCCCATCAGCCGATCGGTATGATGTACATATCATGCATTTCATGACACACCACTACAACCACTCGTAACACAACTACTACAATTACCATTTACACTACATTTTCAACTAAATCTTTGTCGACTATAAAAACAAAACACCAACAACACATAACATACACAATTTTATAAAAAAATTTTAGTTTTCCATAAATAAGGCATCAGTATTACTATAACTACTATTATTATTGCTACTATACTACTTTTTTTACAACACTACATTGTTGTTGAATGTTTCGTAACAGCATCGATCATGCATAGTAAAGAAAAGAAAAAAAAAAAAAACGAAAAAATATAATTCATTACCATTAAAAATCGTTTTCATTATAAATGTACATAAATTATAAGAAAAAAAAATTTTATTAGAAAAAATATATAAAAAAAATAAAGAAAACGACATTGGCAACACTTATTACTACTACCTACTACTACTGTAACAATAGGAGCAGCAGCAGATGCCGAACTGACAACTGAAGCACTACTGCATTATCGACAGCCGCCGCCAGATGTCGCCGCCATTGCAACACAAACCGAAATTCAGCTGGCCAAAGAACATCAAATGAAAATGAAGTTGGAGCTCGGTCTGCAACCGAGGCAGCGACCAAGGCCAAGACTGTCTGTCAATGAGATTATAACAAGAACAACACTGCTACTACCACTACCGCCACCACTAATACCACAGGCTACATCATCACTATTAGAATTATCACCACCAGCATCAGCAGCAGCACCACCACCACCCTCATCTCTATCATCGGCAATAAAAGCGCGTATTGCAGAGGCACCACACGACGACGATCGGCTTAACAAACGGGCAGCGAAATATTCTTCTATTTAAAATTTGACAAAAAAACAAATGGAAAAAAACAGTAAAAAAAAAATTTAAGAAGTAGGGTAAATATGTTTTATACCGTTGATCTTCGAACCATGAAATTTAAAAAGAAATCACTACACAAATAAATTTTGTCCTCACAAACGACTAGTTTTTTGTATTTCAATCGAAATCGAACTCTTGAGGACTTTTGAAGTGCATACTCTTAGCATGAGCAATATGAGAAATCCTAATTTGTATCCTTGAAACTTTGTTGCGTTAATTATAAAAAATGGTATAAGACATGTTTTCTCTCATTTACTAGATAACTAAATTTTAAGTTAATTTAATACGAAATTAGTATAGCATTTCAATATTAGAGTAGTAGGTAAATGGTAAAAAAAAAAAAAGGTACGAACACTGCCTCGGTCGGAGGTGTACTTTAGCACAGTGGTTATACTGAGTAAAAAAATAACTAGAGGTTGGTAATGATTTTGCACCAAGTAAAAGTAAATGGGAATACAGTAAACTAACTCTGCTGTCATGTTGAACAAATAAGTAAAGGAAAAGGTATGATCATGCTGGAAACCGAACGCAAAGGAGTAAATTAAAAGATCGCCTGATCAAATAAATATTTTAAGTTTTTCCTCAGTGTACAGACGTGCTAATTAGTAGTTAAAAAAATTTATTCAAAAGTAATAATTGCAGTGATTTTTTTGTAAGAAAATATTTAAACTTTATATTTTTTTTTAGATAAAAGATGGACTACATAAATAAATAAAATAGAAACAAATTTATACTGCAAATTATATACTGCCAATGAAAAATAACCCGAAAATTTTAAGTTTTAATACATTGATTTTCTTTTTTGTTGGTTCTGTAAAAAAAAAAAAAAAACACCTCAGAAGCTATGAACTATCTACGTCTTTTATCGAAAATATTCTTCAAAATTTCATGAGTGTGTAATAAATAATCTATGGCCGAATATAACAAATAAATCATTTTCCAAAATTTGTAAATATCTGTGTTATATAAACTAAATCTCATTAATTCCAAGATTATAACGACAAGTTCTTTAAGCTGCTTTTTTTCTAGCTTTGACTAGACTTCTTTGCCTGCCGTAAATTAAACTTATTTTGAGGCTTCATTCGTGTGTGTACATAATGTGAAGATCAGTTGCAGTTGATCCTTGGTTTATGTTGGTTTTTTTTTTTGTTTGAAACAATAAAAGAAAGTATTTCTTTTAATGCTAAAAGCTTTTGAAATTTTTTTCTTTTTAAACATACAAACATAAGTAAAGCTTTGATTTTCAATCATTAAGCCAAACCTATAAAGTTTCTGAAATTACGTTCAAATATCTTAAAATATCCCTATGACTAAGTTCAAGCACAAATTTGATATTCCTCGTCTTCGTAATTCCAAAGCAAGCAAAATTAATCCGGACAAAGTATTGACGGCAACTAAACTACTCATTTTGTACACACTAGAACGAAAGCTCTACTATACAAGAAGCTCTAATGTAGTATAGACATTTGTAAGCTCACAAACAGTTGTAAACACAATCAATGCGAGATGCGAGTGCGATAAAAACTCAAAACGAGATATCATGATTTTTTCTGTAAGTAGAGTTTCTTTTGAGTTTTCATTGCGCATTTTGTTCTAACGTATAGGAAATATCATGTTGTCTCGTTTTGTTTTTCATCTCGCACTCGCATTCATTGTGTTTACAACTTATCTCAATAGATTTTAGCAGAAGAATCTCTCTGAATAAATTTTTACCCATTTTTAGTTTCTTATTACATGTTTTAACCTTTTGCTCTATGTAATATCTATAATTGAGAAACTCAATTTGACCACTTCTTTTTTCCTCTCAATGGTAACTCGCATCAAGTACTACTGAGATTTTAGGAATTTCAGGATATGCAATTTCCGATCAGGTAGGAGAAAGTCAATATTTTATTCAGAGAGTTTTACAGTTAACTCTTACTTAAAAGTCTTTGCAGAATGAAGCAATGTAGCATGGTCTTTAATGTTCTTCTTTGAAAGTAGTATTCCAAAGTTTTCATATGCGATCACAAGGCTTGACTGAGCTTTGTCATAATTGGCCTCGTTTAGGTACACTTTCAATAAATTTATAAAGCATCTTAACTAAATTAAAATATTCTGCAGCATATGCAAATATTTACTTCAATGTTCTTTGGGTTTTGTTTCTCAATAATGAGAGTTCGCATCCCAGCAAACAGTCCGATACTTTTTTAGAGCTGGATATGATTCATCTCGTAATTCTGAACTTTTACACTCATAATGAGCTCATAAATGAGTCTGAGATGTGTGTTATTCCATTCTTGCAATAACCTACGAAACTTAGTCAAAAAGTAGACTCATATCAGAGTCTGATATATGAAAGTATGATATACAAATAATTTGACTCTCTTCGGAGACATATGTGACTCATTAAAGTTAAGACTTTTCGACAAGTTGTGAGTATTTATGGATACTTATATTTATCTCAATAGCGATTGACTCGAAATATTTCAAATATTACACACCTGACAGGAGCCAAGTTATTTATATTAATCGCGAAGGAGAAATAAAACAATAGTAACAGCTTCAGTTCACCTCTCGTATTTCGTTTATTTCTGTTTATTCTGCTTTTTCTCTTATTCTCATGAAATTAAGAATTTATGAACCACAACAGAGTCAGAAAAGAATCGTAATGGTTTCGTGTTCGTTACTCTTTTGAAATTCAAAATTTATGATGTGTAAGAATGTCAGAAAAGAGTGAAAAGATTTGCGTGGCTAGCCAACTAGTTTAAGGCTCATATTTTATTAAAAACTGAATCATTTCAGACTCACAAATGTAAATATGTCAAGAGAAAAACAACTTTAGCAAATAAGTGTCAGATATTTTCAATTATACCTCACAGCAGCGTTTTTTTGAACTGTTACGTCAGAAAATTTTACTTAAGGGCAGCTTACAAAATTTGTGTAGTTTGAATATCTTTGCGATATTTTTGAGTTTACAAAAATTTGGCGACAGCTTCGTGCCAATGAAACGTGCAAACAATCAACCAATTATCGACTTCTTAAGAGAGAAAATTGTGCGACGCCATGATAGTAATGGGATCATATATTTATTTTATTTTATTTGAGTAAAATGAGGGACCTTTAAGCTACAGACACAAGGCATCTTATATTTGATAAGCTTAAGTCACAAACAGTTGAAAGTCACAGATTGGATATCATCTGTGGTCCTAAAATCTGGTCTATTTTCCAAATTGCTTGCAATCAATTGATGTTCTATTTTGCAATATAAGAAAACTTTATGCCGGCTCTGAGGCCTATTCCAAGCTGTTGTGACTTATTTGAAACTTTCATAATATTCTCTAAACAGTTTTCATATGTACATATTGATACTAAATTTTTAATATTCAAAATAAAATTTTTTAGCAATGTCACCCGATAGACACTACCAAAAAATATTATTTCTTCTTAAAAAAAAACTAAATTGTTCTACCACCAGTCCCATAGTATTTTCACTGCCAAATATAATTTTTTTATTATGCCCTCAAACAGTTTATCAATTAGAAATGTTCATTGAAAAGTGAATTCTGATTTTTTTTCTTCATTTTGTTCAAAATTGTAAATAAAACGTAAATTTTTAGAATTAAAACCAAACTAGAAAAACTAAGCTAATTTTATAGGATACAGAAAAACACTACATACATGGGAAATATGGGTATAAAACTATATAGTTTAATAGAATACAAACTAGATTCCGCACTTTAATGTTAAAATTTAATAATAAATAAAAAAAGAAATTAAATAAATAAATTTAAAAATATTCATTTTAAAGAAATAAACTGAAAAATTTTGTGTATAAATGGAAACGATTTACTTTAAAACAAGAAAACAATATTAATTAAAACTTAATTTAAACTAGCAACAAATTAATCGACATAATGAAAAAAAAAAGTTTATGACAAAAAATTATTAATAAAGAAAAAAAAAATTTAAAACTGCCAAAACTTAAAGACATACACTGTAAAAATAGAAATTTGTAAGAGAAATTGAAAAAAAAGAAATTATAGGCAAAGACATTTAATAGTAAAAGTTAAAAGAATACAATTTTAAATTGCTGAAACTTAAAAATCCCATAAGACATAAACTTTTTTATAATTAAAAAACTTAAAAAAGAAAACTAAAAATGCATTGATTGAATAATAAATTCAATATTAAATTAAAAACAAAACAATTTAAAATTTAAGTAGTGATAACATTTTCAAATGGCTTAAAAGAAGAATACAAGCAGAAGACCAAAATTAGGAAACCAAAACAAAAACTGAAGTAAAATGACGGAAAAGGTTTAAAAGTTTTAAAAAAATTTCATAACACATTTACATAGGGTAGAAAATTTGTAATACCGTAAATAAAACAAAATTTTTTGAATTATAACAAAACAAAATGAAAACTGATTAGTCATAAAGAAAAATATGTTGAAAAAAATATAATTTATGCAAGTTTCAGTTTTGTTCAAGTTTTTCAAATTTTATAAACTTTGTTGAAAATGTAGATTTTTCATTATAATTAAATTATATATGTTAAAAATAACATAAATATTAAATAAAAACAATATTTGAATTATCAATTTATTTAGTTAAAAATCTTAAAACAACTAGCAAAATATGTTAATTTTTCTATTTGGATTTCATATTTTATGCATAATTTCCATTACTACAAATATTAATTAAAAAAAAAATTATTTTTTTTTTTCATATGTAACAGAAATCTTATTTAATTTTTTTATGCTTTAAATTATGCAAAATTGATTGTTTATTTATTCTTGTTGTTTTATGTTTCGAGAAAAATAAGCATTCACCTTTTATGTAAAGTAAAATGTATAAATAGAATACATCGATTGGGTTGTGTTGTTGTAATATATATAATACTTAAAAACAAACTGAATAATAACATTTGAAAAAATTTAATATAATAAAAATTTTATTGAAAGTAATAATAAAAGAAAAAATCTTATTACAATTCATATGTATATCCGCTTTGAATTGGCTAAAATAATTTTGACTTCAATTTTGTCAGTAAATAATTCTCTTTTATTATTTAAATAACAAAAAGAAAAGGCTACATAATTGTTTATATTGTTTTCGCAAAAAATACAAATAAAAAACCAAATTTATTAATAATGAAACATTATTAAAAAATTTCAATTGAAAATTCATAAAGAACTAAACTTATAAAAAAAATCAATTAAGAAAAAACAATAAAAATTAACTAAAAAAAACAATTCATAAAAAATTTAAAAAAACTGAGTTTTATTTGCCTATTTTTCAGATTTTTGCTGCTACGTAGTTTTGTGTTGAAATTTTTACTGAAGTATTTCTAGATTTTTTATAGATCATTGCATAAACAACGATGTGCAAGCCAAGAGAAATGTGCCACTTGCGGGCAGAGGCGTAGCATACACATCTGGCACCTGAGGCAAAAATCATATTTGCCGCTCCTACCGAAAAAAATTTTCGTATTTTTTAACAAAAATTTCATTTACCCAAAAAAAAAAAAAATATCATCGCTTTTGAGATTGAAAAACTACAGCAAAATGAGATAAATTTCACTTTACCTTTGGAAATTTTCGATTCGATCGATTTCTTATCCTTAACTAAAAAATAAAAAAAGTTCCTCAATTTTGACTTTCAAAAACCTTTGCAAAATGAGATATATTTCATGACCATTTTGCCGCCCCCTCGGGAAGAAAATTTTTATTAATTTTAATAAATTTGGGTGATATATGCGTGCAAAATAAAACGATTTTTTTACTTTTTTGTGAAAACGTTGCTGAAATTCGGGATTTTTAATTTTAAAGCAGATACATTATTGGGATTGATTTAAAAAATCAAAAACATAAATGTTGAGCCGAAGATATTTTACGATACATTTTTATAAATAAACAAATTTATGTTTAAACGAATTTATTTAAATTTTTTTTATAGAATAATATGTTTTTTTTATCGCATTTCTTATAGTTTTAGAGATATTTTGTTTAAAAAAATATTCAAAAAAGTAAAAAAGTTCAGAATGAACCACTTTTTAAAAAATTATCCATATCTAAAGAAAGTTCAAATTTGAAGTATTTTTTGAAGTTTTAAATAAAAGACATAAGTTGCATAAAATTTTTATTTATTTTTAATGGAAATTACCAATAAACAAAAATCGGTACCTAAGGTTCTTAGGTATTTTCAAAGGGAATACACTTAGTTCATACTAAATTTGATAGTTGAATTTTATGGTACTAAAACCATGCTGTAACACTTGAAAGTTTCAGCCAAAATGTTTTTCATCGATCAATTTTTCATTAAATGAAAACCTTGAAAATAATTTAAGAAAACTGAAAAATTTTATGATATTTTCACTAAAAGCCATAAGGAAAGAGTCAATTATAGATTTTATTAATGACTATTTATCACATTGCAATTTCGATGTGAGCCGCCAAAGCCAACCCCCCACCTACCTCATATTTGGCGACTATATATATTCGATATTTAAGATTTCTTCAAATTGCAAATTTTACTTGGCCTATTGGTAATTAACGATTTCTAGTATAGGGTTAAGCCAAAAAAATAAGACACGTGGTATATTATTAAAATTATTATTTCCAGTAAGAGAGCTTTGCAAACACACAACAGCTTTTGAGCCAATAAAAGCTATGGTGTAAAGCTTTCAGAAAAAGCGCAACAGCTTTGCTTTAGACCAGGCTTACACAAAGCTACTCTGATCAGTAACCGATTGTAGCTGAAGCTAACGCGACGTTATTTTTACGAACAAAAAACAGGTAGCTTAGACGCGCAAAAAGTTTTCAATAAAAATTTTAATAAATTAAAATCAAAAAAATTAAAAATACCTAACAAAATACGAATAAATAATACAGAGAAATCAATGATAAAGTGCAAACAAACTAAATACATAAAACGTTTCGTTTCCAACTAAAAACTTAGAGTGCGTTATGCCATATTTGTGCCGTTTTAAGTGCGATCTTAATTCAAGCTCAGCCAGCTTTGCTCAGCTGCTGCGCTGTTGCTGCGTTTCACTCCATACAAATCACTTGAAATAATTTAAAAAATTTTTCTTTTTTTTTTTAATTACTTTCGTGCGACGTCGGCGCTGTTTGCTTGCTTTGTGAACGTGTATGTGTGTGTGTGTGTATGTGTGAAGGTTTTTAGAGCAATTTTTTACTTTTGTTGTTGCTATTGTTACTGTTTCTGTTATTCTTGTTGTTGTTGTAGCTGCAGTTTTTTGTTTTGTTTTGCTAACTAGCGGCAAATAATTTCTCACGTTTTCTTTGCCTATTTTCATCTCTGCTTATTTTGGAGCAAAACTTTTTATGAAATTTTTTGTTTTAAGGTTATAGAATATATTATGAATCATGCGATATAAAACGCATTAATGAGAAAAAATTTTATTTTAAGATAAATCAAAAAGTAAGTTACTAACTAAAATATCAGGCAAATCTTAAAATTAATGAATAATTAATTAAAAACCAATTTAAAAGTTTAAAGCAAAATTCTTCAAAAACTTCATCTCAAAAATATCGATTTGATTGTCGATATACCAAATATCTACATTAGGTTATTTTTTCAATTTATTTTGTTCTCAAGGAAATTTCCGAATTCGCATATTTAGAGGTCGCTCAAGACCAATGTAGCTTTTTCATATAAACTATATGAGAGCATCATCACTTCTACTTAAAATGTTAAAATTAAAGCAGAATTTTTAGATATTAGCGCATGGTTGATATAATTATGTAGATAATTTATTGTTTCGAAAGAAGGTTAGTAAAAAGACTACTCTTACTCACATTTTATAAAAGTTACAGCCTCTCAAGTTCAATGTTTTGGTTACAAATCAGCATTTATGTGGCCATATGATTGATCCCATGAGAAACAAAAAGTTTAATTAATATTTTTTCAAAAAAAATTAAGTTTTCTAAAAAACAAAACTTTGCGTGATATTGATTCATATGTAAGAGAAAAAAGATAATATTTTTATATATGTACTTAAATCTCTCCACATGCAAAAATCAAAACTTTTGCAAATTTTAAAATTATATATCCAATCTAACTTGAAGCTAAAGCTTCATATTATTATCTGCTGAATCAATATGACTGTTGCCAAAAAACATACGTTTTTGAGACTTTCAATAATATTGCGGAGTTATGAGGCACCATCCAAATTTAGTCAAAAACGCCAAATATTCTTGTAAAATGTTTAATTGCTTGGAAGTTACATAATAATTAAAGATTGAATTTAAAAGAAAGGGGCTGAAACTATGTATTCGGATTATTGATTTGCCAAACTCTGTAATGAATTTTGTTCACCTTGGAAACGTAAGTCATCAATGAATTTTCATCCTACAACCCATAGAGTGCTATTGGAAAAAGATGAAAGCCATTTGTAAGTGTCTAAGTTTTCAATTTTTGTGGAAAATTTAGAAAATCCCGATTTCCCCAACACATTTGAATTTGCAGCCTTTCCAGCTTAGTACATTAAATTGAGATAAAGGATTTATCTTTATGAAAAACAATTTAATTTGAACCAAAACCTACTACTTTAACTCTAAAATTCTAAAACTTAAGTATTTGATAATAATTATGTGCAGAAGTTTCCCGATATAGGGGTCACCTCGCTGCCAAAAATTCAGCGCAATGAAAACCAATGTTCGAAAGCTTAAAAATTTGCTATTATCTATATTTCCAAAAGAAGTAGGATCTTTTCAAATTCGAAATGGCAAACCTAACAAAGCAAATTTTTGGTGTTCAATTCCTGTACTTTTAAAGCACTTTCTGGTTATACTTTTATTTTATATTTTCAGAGGCAAGCCATGTAAAAACTGTATAATATTAAGAGTATTCGTTGAACAGGCGCCAACAAAATCAATTTAGTTGTAAATGTAATCGTTCAACATAAATCCAAACTAATTGAAAAGTTAGCAAAAGAATAAATAACTAAAAGAATGAAAAAAAACCAAAAGTATGTATTAAATCAAACTAACAAAAACACAAAATAAAATTCCAAATATAAGATGATAAATAAATAAAAATACTTTTCCTTATAAACATTTGCAATAAATAGATTTGTGGTAACAAAAAAAGTTTCATCTTAATTTTTTCATAAAGTTCGTTTCTTGAATCTTTTGTTTTGCCCAACAAAAACAAAAGATATTTATACGCTATTGCCTTCATTAGATTGATTGATAAATTGAAATAAAAGCTTGAAAGCTTTTACGATTTTTTTGACAAAACAAAAAAAGACAATGAATTGAGTTTTTGTTTTCTCTATTAATAGCTAAAATTATATATTACAGCGTTTTTCTATAACTAAAGACAACGCTTAAACACAAACACGTGCACCAGCTCACAGACACAAGCACCGTAACGCCAAGAAGAAAAATGTATTGGTAAATTAACTAAAAATTTTTGTTGTTGTAATTTTTAATTTAAGCTTAAACCGGTAAGCAGCACCTCTGAGCTGTAGAAAACAAAATGAGTGAAGACTTAAGAAACGTGAGCGCATTTGTAGGCAACAGTAACAGTTGGGGGCGGTACAGCGACATTCAATTATGAGTTATGAAAAAATACGGCAAAAAACAAAACAAAAACTGTAATTTTATTTTAATGAACAAAGAAGTTCTTAGTGCAGTTGCTCTTTACTGTACGTAAATAACAAGAAATGCGCTGAGGCTAAGATAAGAAGAAAAAAGTATCTAGCACGATAAGAAATGTAGCAATGTTGCTGCGTCTGCGCTTTCAGGAAATGACACTTTTTGTTTTGCTATTGTTGTAGCTTTTGTTGTAAAATTGACGTCCTTGAAAAGAGATTTCTTGAAAAATGAGCTGTGTAGAGGGAAAATGTTTTACATTTTCCTGCATTTCCATTTTATCAATGCGGAATTTTGGTTTTTGTGTTACCATCCAAAAAACTTTCATA
Organism: Meiosimyza decipiens; assembly: GCA_963680825.1. Taxonomy (NCBI): domain Eukaryota; kingdom Metazoa; phylum Arthropoda; class Insecta; order Diptera; family Lauxaniidae; genus Meiosimyza; species Meiosimyza decipiens. The sequence continues at coordinate 56,273,011 of OY804261.1, read as the reverse complement.
TAACTTCGATGAAAAACATTGAATATTTTCTTGCGATTTTACTTTTATTTTATTATTGGCGATAGTCCCAATAATTTCTTTTGTTCTAAAATATCATAAATGTAGTGCTTCTGATAAAGATTTTATGCCTTAGTGGTCTGTGTAAAAATTGTAGTATTGAAAAATGTCTAAGCTGAGTTACTTATTTTTATTAAGGCTTGTAAGAGCCATTTGGTGTATGAAAAATTTTCTTCTTGTTGTTATCTTTAAAGACTCTCGGTAAAGTATCTTTCTGAGGTGTTTAAAAAACACTCTACAAAGACACAAAAAAGAGATGCGCAAAAAGTCTTTTTCATAGACACTTAAGAGAGGTTTTAGACACTTTATATGATAATTATATAGATTTAATATATATGATTTTATTTTACAATCAAATTTCATTTTTAATTACAATTTTTACGCCGATTTCGCTCCCATGGTCCCAACGATCCATAGTCCTGCACGCTAGTCACTAGTCTATCTGTTATCTCACATTTGTTTTTTGGTAAAGCGCCTTAAATAGTTAAAAAATTTACAATTATGTGCTCTCTTATAAAGACACATACGAGACATGAGAAGGCATGTCTTGTGTATTTCTTGATACTGTACATAATAATATGTTTCTGGAAACATGAAGCGGCATGTCTCTTAAGTGACTTTTAAGACTACAGTATAAAGAAAAACACGAGACATGCTGCCTCAAGCTCTTATAAGCATAAGCATCAACCACCCTACGATTCGTATGTGTCTTTATACTGCACAGTATAGTGACGCATACGAAACATGACAACTTATATTCTTATAATCAACCTACTATGAGCTTTAGAAGTGCATATTAAAGACATTTTTACGTCTCTCTTGACAATGGTTTTAAATGTTGCTCTAGCAAGATATTATAAAATCAACATTCGCTACAATGGCAAATTATATTTTATATTACGATACCAAGCTATTTGAAAAACTTCAGTACTAATCAAAAATAGTACAATATTCTTTGCTTTTATTATAGGTTTGAGTGCTTAAAATGTAACTCCCTTAGCGCCTAGCTTTAAAAGTAATGTAAGGCTACTAAAATTTAAAACCTTTTAAAATAAAACAGAAATTTTTAACTAAAACGACTAAAATTTTTTCTCACTTAAAATATGTTAAATACTTTCCATTTAGAAAATTATGTTAAAAATATGATAATGTTGTTACAACTTGGAAACGAAAAATATTTTAAAGCTTTACCTGAGTTTGCACATGCCTTATGTAACATCTTTATTTCTATTAAAACTTGGAGCAACCAAAAGAATTAACAGCACATCAAATGGAATTTACACAAATAGTTTCTGCGCAATTAACACTTCAAATAGTTTGAGCAAATAAAACTCAACTAAATTCCAGCAAGGTTGTTGGACTTTAAGCCAAATAATAAACGTCAAAAATAATTCATTAAAGCTTTCAATTGAAATCAAAATACAAAGAAGCCCTTCAGCAGATGCTTTGCTTAGGTTAAAGGTAGACTTATGATCAGACCTTTAGCTATAAATCAAATATCAAACAAAAAGGCGTGAAGAGTAGTATGAGTTTATGTTAACTATATAAAAATTATTGTTATAAAAATTGCAATCAAAAGCTACTTCACTAAACTGAATTTGATTGTGAGTATGCATGCGCAAACACTCCCTTTTTTTATTGTTGTCAAAAAAAAAAATCTCATTTTTTTCAAACGCTTTGCTAAAATTGCGAAATTAAGGCGTTGTTTTGCGCATTTAAATATTTTAGTTGTTTAAATGTTTAGTTTTGATTTTTATTTCATTTTTTATTTTTGACTAAACAACTGCGACTATCAAATAGTAAAAATCTACAAAACATTACCTTTTTTTTGCAACAGGAAGCATAAAATTATAATAAATTCAAAAACGTGTCAAAAATCTGTTAAACATCATGCAGATATATTTTGGAACAAACAACTCTTTTAAGTCAAACTGTAACATTTGTTAAGTGGAAAATGTAGGTGTTGCGCTCAAATTTCACACTTGACATGTTCCGAAAAAAAAATGATAAAAAAAATAAACTGTTTTTATAAATGTAACACCTATAAAATCAAATGAGATATTATACAATATTAGGGTGTACGTAAAGTAATAACTTGAATTGAATTTACTTCACTGTTGCTTGTTCTGTTAACATTTTATGATCAAACTTAACATATTCAAAAATCAGTATCAAAAATCTAACGCCAAACTTCAAATCAAATGTTTTGTCTCATTTAAGACGATTTATATAGCAGCTAGCCATAATTCTATTAAAAAAAAATTTTCTTATGCAAAATTGGCATGTGGTTGTGCATTTTCGCATAAAATCAGGCAGAACTTTCTTCCAAAATTCCGTTACACAGCTCATAAACTTCTTTTAATGGGCTAGATGGGCAAGATTTGATTTGACGTGTCTCCACAAACTCTCTATTGGGTTCATGTCCGGCGACTATGAAGATCACTTCTAAACACAAAATTTCTGGCATTTAAACGAAGCTTTTCTAACTCAAAAGCTATTTTTTGAGCATCAAGACAAATACTGAAGACTACACAAGATTTTACTGAAAGATCAAAGGAAACTGTCCTTAGCGCATAATTGTATTGATGAGTATCAATGCTCCCACTCTATTATCCAAAAATGCGTCCATAAATCAACACCGTATTTCGCTGTTTGGCGCACTTGATTTGTTTGGGTGGTATCTGGATGTTTAGTCCAATACCAATCATACCCAAGCAAGTAATTTGGACTAATGAGACTGATATATATCGTTTCCAGCCCCATTCGAGTACTTGTTATTGAAACACGGTGATTTATGGATGTAGTTCGAAGAATAGAGTGGGACCAATAATAATCATACTACATATGAAATTATACGCAAAGAACAATATTCTTTAATCTGTCGACAGAATCTTCCAGGTGAAGATGGCAGAATGGGTTTTGTTGCTCAAAATGTAAGAAAATGTCTCATAACACACCTCAAACTTAGTTTAAAAGAGTAAGTTTTTGTGTCTAGAAGTGGCCTTCATAGTCTTCTTACACGAATTCAATAAAGAGTTTGTGGAGATACGTCAAATCACAGCTTTCCCACCTAGCAAATCAAAGGGAGTTCATGAGTTGTGCGAGCGAATTCAGGAATTTTAAAATATAATTATGGCTGTTTTTGTGCAAAAATGCACAACGAATATACCAAATAGCATTGAGGATTTCGAAAAGACAATAATATTTTGGACTTAATACTTAAATTGTTTGTTTTGCATAGGTAAAACAATAAATAGGCAAAGAGTGCAAAACTGTAATTTGATTTTTTTTTTCATCAATTTGTTGAAGGACATTTTTTGTTGTAACTAGGCGGCCTAAATCAATTGTAAGGATTGGTATTAAGCCCACCAACAAAACAGCAAAGTAGAAAAAGCCACTTTATCAGGAAATTAACAAGGTAGACCCTATTGAAATGAGAGAGTGTGCATTCTATGTTACAGTGTTGCTCGTCAGTGTGTATTAAAAAAATATTTAAAAAAAGATATAAAAAATGTACCACCCACTTGCTTTCAAATGAAATAAAATTAATTTTTCGCCATTGAAAACGATTTTTTTTTTAGACGTATGCAGTACATATAATTTATTGTTTTTCCATTATTTTGTTTTTTTCATATCCATTCGTTGAAAGTACTTTTATTTTGATCAAATTTTGTCGCTCGAAAAGCAATAAAAATGCACCCACATTATATTTAATGTATTTTTTTTCTTGTTTGGTTTTCATGGCATTGGCATTAAGTTTGTTTCTTAAGTCTTTTGTATGGTACGATGAACTTAACTTAGGTTTTTTTTTAGCAAAAAAAAAAAAAACAAGTGTTGCAGTGTTCTAATTAGAGTTTGAAATAATAATTTAGCTGAATTGTTTTACAAAAAATAGTATATATAGTTTTCTTTCAAAGATAAAGTAAAACTATGAACAATCAATAATCGCAATAATTTTTAACAATTGTGAACGTATTGAATTTGTTGTCTCAGCTTCATTTGTTTACTAAATGATATCATCAATAATTGCAAACTATATGAAGTCAGAATTGAATGATATAATGTCAGTCGATAAAACGTTTAAATATTTAAATTTCTTATATTTTATTGCTCTATGTGAAACAAAAACGCTTTTTCATAAATTTCAAGCTGTTTTGGTGTTTGTACATGCAGCAAGCTCAAATTGATGTCATTCAATTTTAAAAAAATTCTGAATACAGGCATAGAAATGATTTTTTATATATACATACTATACGAGACATTTCAGATCACGAGGACACCCCCTTCTATTCAAAAATTCATATAATGCAAAAAAATTGATTATGCGGCTTTCAAAACTCATGTGGCCTTTTGGAAAACTAATGAGACTCACGATGGTGGATTCAAAATTGCGTCAACGATAAGCAAATATTCCAGATATTTAGCTATGATTATATCAATTCCCTGCTTTTTCGTAACTTAACTAATGTTCCTTTCCAAATTTCGATGAATCTGATCAATTTTAGCCATATCAATTTTGAAAGCTTTTGGTTGTGCGATTGTGTATTTTGTCAATCTTTGGACAGAGGTGGTGTTCAATTGACCCGAAATCCCTCATATAGGAGTATTTCCATAAATTTATAGTTTTTCTTAAAAAAAAAACTTTGTAATCATTCTGCTGTTATTTGGAATTCTTAACCTACTTTTGTAAGCAAAACTTTGAAACACTTGACAGCTGCATTAAACCATGCTTTTATGCGTGAAATGCAGCATTTTTATGCCTTAAACGTAACTGAACTGGTAGCAAAATTCACATTTTAAACAATTTGCATAAGAAATAAGCAAAACAAAACTGCATTATGCCAAGCTAGAAATGATCGGAAATCCGTTTAAGAATATTGTGTTGTTTGATTTAAGATACAAAAAAATAAATAATCATTGACACCAAACAAAAGGAGTTACACGGAAAAACTAAAAAATTATGTATAACAAGAAATGGTGGCACTCGTAAACAAGAAAATTAAGTATTTTTAGTTTATTTATAATTAAAAATAAAGAAATTAATAATAAAAGAAATGTCTTACTTCTTTGCATATAATGCCCTGATTTTCTGTACAGAAGATTTTGTTGATGAGTTGAGTCTAAATGTTGGAACAAATCTTCTTACTTTTACTAAGTAATATGTCATTTTTCTAAGGAGCGCTTTATTTGGCACATTCCGAATGTTTTCTTTTTTCGATTTTACCTGTATCTTCCAAACCCTTGAAGTACTTAGTAACAGCTATGGGAATATTTTCTTGTTTCTATCAGCTTTGGAGGATATTTTTCGCATGTTTTCTTTGGGAAAATTTTTCAGAAGAAATCAGACTATAAGAGTAATAAGAAAATAATTCATAAAGCAAAACATATGAGTGAAAATGCATGTAAAAGAACAACTATGACCCGCCTAATTAGATTTTCAAAACAATGCGTTATTTTAAAACTAAAGGTAAAGGTTGTAAGCAATTTAAGTTTCATATGAACTTTGATTTTGGAAAATCATGTCTGGCAAAAGCAAATTTTTTTCGACAATTTCGTATGATAATTGTTAAAAACATTAAGAATTCTTAGAAGAAAAATATAACCCCATAAACCATTTTTTTTTTGTTGAAACAACGAATCCACTTTGTTATAAACAAACTCGATTTTTCTAAGGACGTGTTTTTGACTTAATATTGATATCTTAAGTGAGCAGATGTACTCTATGTAACATAAAAAAAAATTCCTTCGGCACTCATGTCCAAGTAGCTGGGTCATAGGTGTTCCGATTCAGGAATTTTCACAGAAAGCTTTTGAGAAAAATTCGCGGTGCTATGTACATAGCCTTAAATATGTCAAAATAAAATGTTTTTTGCACTTTTAGGTTAGAATATCTAAAAAACCTGCCATGATGGAGCAATCCTGAGTCCGGATTTTGTTACAGCGGGAAAAATTTCATTGGAAACGAATATTAATTGTCCAAGGGCAAAAATCTCCCAGGGTTAAGTAAACGCTTATTTCAATTCTAAGGGAAAATCAGCTCGGCTTAGTATATGCAATTGTTGCTATAATTTGTCCGTAGACTTGTGGAGAATGAAAAAAAAAAAACCCACATAGTTTTTACTCCTTTGACCTGGATTTTGCAAAGTTCTATAGTTCCATAATTTTTGAACAGATTGCCAAGTGTATGTAGATACTTTTTTAAACACAAGTTTACGTACTGTTAAAAAAATTTAACATCTGATGTGCCTATTGAGCATAAACTTAGTTTTTAATTTTCGGCTGGTTGAGGGTTACATCAGTTACCATTTTTTCATGTATTCATTTTTTTGTCAAAATGTTTAATTGATAAGTTTTTATTACTTTTTACGCTCGATTTAAGGTTATCAATAAAAATATATTCTTGATTTAGTGCACAGATTTAGACTCAATTTGGCCCCATTAAAGAAATATTGTGCACAATTCCCAAATGGTTAGAGATATTCTCCTATAATCTATAACCATGTTTATTTTGTTTGTAATATCAGTGCTTAGAAGACAAGGACCATTAAAATGAGCTTTGATCTCTAAACAATTTTCTCATATTAAGGTCAAAGCGCAATTCGAAATTCATTGGCCTTTATGTAGACATTATACATATATCTCGTTTTTGAATTGTGAACAATTATTTTTACAATAGTACCAAATCGTAAATACAAGGCGTAAATTTTTCCATACCGATCTTTCCTTTCGATTTCTGTACCATTCTGTCTTATAAAAAAATTACGGCACAATGTCAAAGCTGGGAAAATGGTCGAGATACAAAAAGGCATTTTCCATTTCTTTTGGGCTATGAAAATTTGCGTAATGCTGTTTTTAACTAAAAATATTTGAAGAAAATTTTCTCACCATGTAGCAACTTAAACAATGAGCCATTTGTTTCTTTTTCCATTTCATATAAAGACATAAAAAAAATACTTTAAGTGACAATCTTGGCACTAAAAAAAATAGTATTTTAAGCAACGGATATTGTTAATTTTTTAAATACATAATAACTTATTACATAATTTTTTTATTTTTTTTTTACTACGTATAAACAAATCATGCAATTATTTAACCCTTACATTCATTATAAGAGTACTGATTGTATGTAAAACTTTTTTTTCGACTAATGCAAAACTCTTGTCACATTTTAGTGTCGTTAGCAAACAACGACAATCATTTAAGCCTCATTTGCACGTCACTTAAGTTTTTTTTTCCTACTTTTATTTGAATATTAATTACACAAATTACTCAACGATAACCTTAACTTTAAAAGCATTCAGTTTAATTTGATTCTCACATTCCTATGTTATTTGAAGGAAAAAAAACATTTTAATTTGATTTTCTGACTAAGTGACTGACAAACAACTCTGTAAATGATGCAATGAATTTTAGAGTTCAGCTTGGATTTTGTGACATTATTTGATCACATCAAAAATTGTTTAGCACTTTTGCGTGTAATGAGAAATAATAGCAAAAATATAGCTTATGGTACATGTTTCACTGGAATATGAGCGACAATTTATCAATGATATTTTAAATTCGGCTATTGATGAAAAAAATTACAACGTTAGAATTGCAAAGTGGTATGTTTTGTGGTGGAACTTTCAACGAAATATTAGGAAACATTATAACTGATGGATAATTGGTCGTAACTTTACTCTTCCTGAGAGCAAGAGAGACAGCTTAAGTCTTAGATTCTCGTGATAAAACTCGTGTATTTTTTTAATGAACTTAAACATTAATAATCAAAACAGGGAGTTAGGTTTTTCATACTTCTATGGTAACACTTAGTTATTATTGTTACCTTTAAAAACAATAATAAGACTTTTTTTATGAGTCGAATAGGCATTCAAATCACAAATATTAGATATAAGTATATAATTCTAGTACAGAAACGAACTAAATTTAATACCATTAAAGAAAAATTGTTCACAATTGAAAAACGAGACCTAAGTATAATGGCTAAAGGCCAGTGAATTTCGAAGTATCCATTGAGCTTTATATAAAAAAAAACCTGTAGAGGTCAAAGCTCATTTTAATGGTCCTTGTCTTTTATGTACTAATTTTACAAATTATATAGATTATATAGTAGGTGCATGTCTCTAACCATTTTGGAATTGTGCAAAATATATCTTTGATGGGCCCAAATTGACTCTGATTTGTTTTAAAGTGTGCCATTTTAACAAAAAATTAATGCATGAAAAAATGGTAAATGACGTAATACCACAACCAGCCGAAAATGACAGACCAAGTTTTTGCTCAATGGGCACATAACATGTTAATTTTTTTTAATAGCACATAAAATTACATTTAAAAAAGTGCCTTCATATGTATATATTACAATCTGTTAAAAATATATTAAGACCGAATAAGGTTTTTTGTAATATTCTGCACAAGTCTGCGGACAAAGTATTGCAAAAATTGCATATTGCAGACCTAGTCGATTTTCACTTAGAATTGAAATGAGCGTGTACTTAACTCACATTTTATATTAGACTTCCCTGTAAGACATTGCTCATGGACAATGAGTAGTAGTTACCGAAGTAACTGTTCCCGCTCAGAATTGCTCTATCACGTCAGGTTTCTGAGATAGTCTAACCTAAAAGTACAAAAAACACTGTTTTTTGACACCGCGAAATTTTTTTTTCTCAAAAAACTATGAGAGATGTCAAAATAAAAGTCTTCTTATCTCAATTGCTTTTGAGTTTGCTCAAATATCTGTTCTTTTTTCGACGAGATATCGTATTATGAAATTTTCGTGTTTGTGACTTTTCCTATTCCTGAAAACTCATTAGGGACACGTGTATATCAAAAGATCGGCGAAAAAAAAACATAATTTAGTCTTCAGTCTCATACTAAAATGTAATAAATCATCATACCAATGAAACATAAGTAGTTTGGTGAGGAAGTATGGTTTTGAAAACGTATTTGAACGTGGTGGCAAATATCCTAGTATTAAAAGCACAAGAATCTTTTTGACCCACTTTGTGATTGATTTGGTTTTGAAAACTGTAACAATTTTATCAGATAAAACAAAATAGAGTGCAATGAAAAAATCTTATGCTATATAATGGGTATTTAAGTTTATAATTTTTTTAAGAAACACCTTTATTTTATATTTCTTTATATATTTCGATTGTACAAAATGAGTCCGAAAACATTTTGTTAGGAAGAGCAATATTAAAAAATATTAATTTTGTGTGCAATAAAGTTTTTCGGAGTGAAAATGAATATTTCGATTTATTTTTCTTTAGTTTGTTCATCTGAAAACATACATGATAAGATGTTTGAAAGAAGTAAGTACTGATTCATTGACCTGAGCAAAAATAAATAAAGTCAATAAAATAGGTTCCAATATGAATCTCAAAAATTGGAAATCTCTTTTTGAGTTTCCTTTTTACGACTTAAGTTAAATTTTGAAGATATTGATAAGGATATTATGTAGTCTTCAATCATAATAATTGCGATTTCAAATGCGTGATATTAGGATTTAACAGACGAAACATTCATAATATCATATGTTCTGTACTCAACGTACTTGCGCAGAATATTTTATTTTGTATTAATATGCATCATAAGAAGATAATGAAAATAGGAGTCTATTAATTGCAATATCAGTTATTTCACTTTTGTTATGAGAGTGCTGACATTGCCGCTTCATGCACTTAGTCAACATATTAATTCACCTCTTGCTAATAATTGTGACAGTGACATTGAAAGTATTTATTGAATTTATTAGAGTTGCCTGATTTTATACACCACATACGAGTAGTAAACAGATTGAAATTGTTGGTCAAGTTTTTTGTTAATGTCTTATGGAAATATATATGTAATTGCAATAAGAGATAAGTTATGAATAAATCTCACAAACTTTACTCCCTATATGATGAAATTTACCAGTATCTATTTGGGAAATATGTAGGAATATAGTGCAAGACAAAAAAAAAAATAAGGAGAAACTAAATTATTTAAAATTCTTATGAAACTATTAAAGAAATTTTCTGTTCCAGCTGGAAAAAATAGATAAATACTTATAAAGTCTTACCACTAAAAGTGTTCGAGTCGGAAAAAATGGGGTGATTGAGAGAGAAAAAATGAGAGTAACAAACAGCTTTCCCTTTCAAAAAAAGTTTAATTTTCCACCTAGACAAATTTTTTCTGGCTAAGTCTTGAAGACTGTCAAAATCGACAGTCAAAACAGCCGTTTTACATATTTGATTGTTTAATAAATCAAAATTAACCTTTTTTTTCACTTACATTTTTTTTTCTAACACTTTTTTCGACAGTTTTCATTTAAACCATTTTTGCGTTCCAGCCGAAATTGCGGTGATCCGACAAATCAGAGAAGTTTCAGCTTTTACTCTCCCAAATATCGCCATATGACAGTTTTTAATTTTTGCCACAAAACCCACTCTAACAAAGTTAATGATATGCTCTGTGAGTTATATTGTTATGCTTAAGTTTTTAAAAACATTTTTTTCGGAGTGCGGTGGTAGGGCTGCTACCTTTAAAAAAAATAGTTATAAATTCAAGTATTCGAACAGCTCTCGAGCCCAGTTTTCTAAGGATGTTGTTATGGATTGTAAGTCAGACGCCGGTCGCTAAGCCGCGCATTCTAAGTCAGACGCTCCACTCACTGGGATGCGCGTAGTCGTTACTCTCGTAGAATTGATTTATGTCTCGTCATGTTTTCTTTAGAAAAATTATTAACCAATTTGGAAATTTACTAAAAAATTAGTCTATGCTAACGACTGTACGCTCAGTCACAGTTCCAGTTAAGGTCAAATTTGTTGAGTATTGGTGAGACCAAGAGCTTTAATTAAACAATTTTCGATACATTGTAAAGACATATGGACGCATAACCATTTTGGCCAGAGACGAAATGCGCCATTGCATTAAATTACTCCGTAAAGTGTCTGCTTCAGACAGATACATTTTTTTTTGCAGATTTTGAAGATTTTTTATAGTCAAAAATTGTCAAATATTAGTTTTCAACAAATTTTCAGCCAAATGGTCACCATAGATTCTCTTTTAATATCAGATAGTTATATGTTTTTAGCTTCAAGATGATATGTACTGATGACAGTGATCTTAAAGCCAGGTTATTAATAACAAAAAACTAAAAATTGTTCTATTTTGAGTTGGTTCACCTAAGTGCTAAGCAAATTTTTATATGATAAGCCTCGAATTCTGTTATGAAACTATTATTTAAATATTTATTTCAAAAACATTCAAAAATAATGCAAAACGAATTAAATGTGGTAATGAAGCAAAGTCTACTAAACTAATTTCTCTTATACAAATTCAATGAAAAAAAAATATATTAATATATATATAAATAGTTGAATAAATAAATAAACGATTTCCATGACAACAATTAAAATTCATTATCACTTATAACTAGGAATGCAGCAGCACAAAGTGTCGGTGAAATCAATAAAAACTAATAATATATAAAAAAGTATGTACAATGTACATATGTGAATGAAAATTAATTATACAAAAAATTACTCAGATAAATATATCTTTATTAGATCTGAATCATATAATTCACTTCAAGCAATTACACACTGAGTTTTCCATATACGAATATATAAAACTTTAAATTGATTTTATACTTAAAAACAATTTAAAGTAAGTATTTCTGGCTTGATCTTTTGGAATTAAAGTAATATTAAAAGTAAAACTTTTCACTTTTCGTAAATAACTAAAACATCAATATATTAAGTTTCAAAATTATTAATTTGGGTGGGTCTTCAAAAAAACCTTTAAAAAAATTTTACTATAATCATAAGCCTGTAACATATATATATTAGCCTCCAAAATGTACTTGAAGCTGAGGTATGACTCATTGAAAATCAAAAAAAAATTTTAAATTCTGTTTTCGCAATTTCGAAAGAGATCCAAAAAATTTAAATTGGAATATTTTTATATACTAAAAACAATATCTTTATTGTCTCTTACTACGATATCAGCTTAAGAGAAGGATCCTAAGCATTTTCTTCGATTTCTGATCATTTTGAAACTGAAGAGCTCACGAAATCGAAAGAAATGCTTCAGACTTAGATAACTGTAGAAAGGTAAAAAGTATATTATACTATAACATAGAATGTTGTGAGAAAACCGTTAGTAAAACAATCAAAATTTTGTTTCCAAAAAACTAAAATTTTGATTATTGGTGAAGCTTAAAATATCAAAAAGAGTAACAACTTGCTAGCTTCACTAGCACATTAACATATATTTTTGAAGACCACTTCAAATTGGCATCTTAAAAAAGGGTTAAAATCATTCATAAAAATATTTTTTTTTTTTATTTTTACAGATTTTCCTTAACTATTTAAACACGGCGTTAAATCACAATATCATTAGTGAAAATCATTTTTATTTTGAGACCATTTTCTAAAAAACTGTTCCTCACTTTACATTAAAAATTTGCCCAATTTCGTGCCAAATTACGAAAAAAAAATTATTTTTTCATATTGCTGACATCATTTACCGGGAATTTTGTTTACAAAATTTCAAACGCTTGAATGCATAAAACAACGTAAAGCAATAGAAACAACAACAAAACAAACATGTAATCGCTTAAAATGCATGTGGCTAGCAAACAAATTGTTGCTGGTATTTTTTGTTGTATTTTGCCCCACCTGCTTTTTCATTACGTTTTTCTGTGCTGTTTTTTGTCTACAATTTTTTTTTAAGTTGAGTTAATTTAACGCGGCTTAATTTGATGTCCAATGAGTAAAAAAAAAATTTTTTGCTTGCATGCAAATATTTATTATATACCATACAACAGGGTTTGTGCCAGCTTTGCCATAAAAAGTCAGACAATCTAACAATTTACGCTACAATAGCAACAACAGCAATAATGCGCAACCGCCTTCAATTTAAGCTCATTACTAAATTAAATTCCTGGAAATTGTTGAATGCTTTGAAAGCTCTGGAAGGCTTAAGTTAATTTTTACTTAGAAGTAAAGATGTTGAAATTATTTTTAATTGAATTGAAAATATTGTGTGTATGAATGAAGGTGTTGTTGTCTTTTTCCCGATTTCGGAACCTGTTTCTTTGGAATTCAAAATGTAAGTGGTTTTTGATGTGTGAACATCTTAACTGGCAAGTGCACTGACGAGTGTGATAGATAATATGCTGGAGTGAAGTACCTTAAAAGGTAACGCCTCGTGCTTAATGCTTCAGGCTTATGCTAGTGTTATATTTCAAACTTCAATAAATTTTGACTCTTTTCAAAAATAATCGACTCAATCAATATTTTTCGAAATAATCAACTTGTTTTGGGATTTTTCAACATTTTTCCTACTAAGTACTTCAACATTTTTCGACATTTATCGACATCAGTTTCAACATTTTTAAAGTTTTTCAAGATTGTTCGAATTTTCAACGACTTTTTGATAATCCATCGAAGTTTTCAAAGTTTAGTTGTTTTGCAAACAAACATATTTTAAATACTATTCGTAATTTGCCTTCGAAATGTTTCGAATTATTTAGCTGACATAGATTTCTACAATATTTTTCGACATTTTCAGTAGACAACAATATTTTTTGACAAAGTTTGTTTTGGAACAGACTTATTTATATTTTATTAGTAGACCTAATGCCTGTACTACCAGTCAGTAAGCCATTTTTATAAAATATGAGGACGATTAAATAGGATTTTCAATAAGTACGCGGAGCACCATCTATTCCCTAGTGCCAAATTAATATTTCGACTCCATTTTAAAGGCAATGGAAATTCATACCGAAATCGGAAATGTGTCAGGTGGATTTTCTTCTTCAATAACAACATTTTATAAGTGGACTGTTTTGCTTAAATGTGGTCGTACAAGCTTTGAAAACGATCATCTTAAAGGACGTTTAAAAACTGCGTCAACACCAGAAATCATCACAAAAATACTGGATATGGTTTTGGGAGATCGTCGATTGATAAAGAGAATTTTAGTAAAAGCTCTAGGCACTTCAATAGGCAAAGTTAGTGTGCAATATTTTAAGTGAATTTTTTTGGTTTCAAAAAGCTGTGTGAAAACAAAAACACATTCGAATGCGATTTGAAAAACCATCGCTAAAATCAGTATATTAAAATATGACTTACTACAATATCCACAGTTTTCGCTAGATTTACATCCCTCTGTTTTCGGGCACTTCGCACGACTCAAAAAATTTTTTCTTTCTTACATAGAATCTTTTTTCAAAACAAATTGAAACGTGTCTTAGAATTTTTTTTTTTATATAAAACTAAGAGTTGGAAAGACGGCGAAATGGGAGCACAAAGTTAATGAAAGACTTTTTAACTAAACTCTGTATCTCTCAAACAAAGATTGACATTTAGGGAAGCGAAAGAATACGAAATTCCCAAATTTAATCATATTCTCTCATGAACATTCAATATATCAAGACTCAACAGTAATGCAGTCGCATGTTTCAACATATTTCAGTTCAGGATGTGGCGAAGGAAGAGAGGGTCATCAGCAATCTAATACATTAAATTTATTTTACACAAATAAGTTTCTATCCAATCTTTTACCCATTGATCTCTGCTCATCTGTTAGTATTAATTATAAGTCAAAAGAGCTGTATGGAGTCAATTGGATCAAAGTTCAATAGGACAAATAGCTGAGGCATCTTCAACTTCCCATAAAAATGAAAAGCAATTAAAACGCAATTCGTGGCAGCTATGTTAGCTACAGCTATGAAATTTTTATGCACGAATGTATATTGTTTGTACCACTCAACTTAGATAAGACAATATGGTGAAGCAGCAGAACCATGACCTAAAAGCTTTAAAAGACTGTTTCCTGAAATACTCATCAATATAACTAATTAAAGTGAATGAAATTTAAGATAACTATGACCAGGATATATATCGCAGCAGTAGCTTCTGAAAAAAAACAAATCTTGTGAATAAACTAAAGTTGAACGCTTGTCTTAACAAGCGGGCATGGCGCCTTCCATATAAGTAAAAATTTCAACTTATCGTTTCAAAACCGTTTCCAAAAGAACTACTATGTATAACACAAGTACTTTCCGACAAAGTGCATTTGAAGAAAACATTATTAGTTATTATATTCCAAAAATTGTCAAAATAACTAAGAAAATAAAAAAGGATATAGACTTTGTGTTGAACAAAGACACGAAAGTGTTACAGCCAAACAATGGACAGGTTTAAGAGCCAAAGGAGAATTATAACAGAAACTTATCGATTAAGTTATTTGGTTGACACCGCGTACAAATTCGCAGGCAACTATTTGTTTGTTAACATATACTCAAACTTAAAGAAAATATTTATGCCACAAACCTTTTAAATGTTCCAAATCAAATATCACGCAGGTGTTTCTGACCAAAAAGTGACAATTTCTGACCACTAGATTGACGCATTTATGATTGAAAACCACATAAAAATGTGAAGACTTCATTCAAGACAAGTGTGAAAGAAAACGAAAATTGAAAAGACAAAGACAAAGGAATACAATAAAAGCGAACAAAGCAAAACTTGACAACCTTCTGCGGACAGCGCATTACATCTTCCTACATAACTTTGCCAATTTTGCTTTTTGTTGTTGCTTCTGATTTATTTGTTTTACTTCTTTCCATACAGAAGATATATTTTATTTGATTTTTTTTACAGAAAACAAAAAAAAAAAATAGCATTTTAAAAAGTACAATGAAAAATCAAATACTTGTTTGCACATAAATTGTATCTGATCGTCGTGATTTGCACATCTGTAAAAGATGACATAAGCATCTTAATTTATTTTAATCGAGTTTTTCATGCATTAAGCACTGTTTTGCAGCTCTGGCAAGTTGTTCGTATTGCGCTTAAGTATTAACCGGATAAAAATTACGGCGCGTCTGCCTACATTTTATTTTTTTTATTTTTATTGCTATTTTATATTTTGGAATGCCATTCCAGGTGATTTTTTTTTTATTCTCAATTTAATTTCATTTTGATTTTGAGTAACTTGTATTTATATTTTTGCGTCCAGAACGAGTTGAGCGAGATATTTTGTGATGATGGTTTTTATTTTGTGTTTTTGCTTTTCAAAAAAAAAAAAATGACGTCACCGTTTTGTGGTTTGTTGTCGTTTTGAAGCTGGTTTTAGCCATAACAATAACAACAACAGCAACAATTTTTCCGTAGGTAGCTGCTGAGCTTACGAGTAGTTGGTTGCGCTGAGCGCCAACTGTGAATTGAAGTTAAAAAACGCGAATCAGTTTGAATGAAACGACGAACGCGGGCGCATCTGAACGTTGGAAACGAAAGTGAATTGAAGAACGAAAATAAAAAAAAAGTTAAAGTTATATGTATGAAAACTTATCTCAAAAGTGTGAATTGGTGAAGCAAATAATGTATCCCAAAGATACTTCGAAATTTTTGAATCTTTTAGTTACAGTTTGGAACTTGTGATAAATCGATTGATATTTCAGTCAAAAAAATAAGCTTGCAAATATTTGCTGTATTAAATATTCAGCTAGATACTTCTAAAATTTTAGTATCTGATAAATACATTACAATTAACAAACGATATCGGAAAAATAGAGACTATCCTAGTTGAGGACAATTCTAAGTCTATCTGGAAAGTTTAATATCTAATGCACATCTATCATGCCTGCAAGTATGCATCTAGCAGCTGCATGTTTTAATTCTAAAGATACCTTAATATCTATGAAATGTATCGTCAAATAATATTGTTGTTAAATTTTTCTAGGAACTACGAAAAATTGTTATAAGATATTTCATTCTCCAAAATTAATATATTCCTCAGATACTTTAAGTATCAACAAATTATTTCAAAATTCTTATTCAAAAAAAAAAATTTAATTACCTTGTTGTGAATAATATTGTATCTCAACGATACTTTTGCGAAATTTGTATCTTTAGGATACTTTTTAAACAATGTTCGGTTTGTCTTAAATATAATATTTGCGGAAAATTATTTTACTAAAATTCAATTCTGAAAGATACACATCAAATATTATAAAAATTAAGCACATACGGTTTTGTATCCTGTAGCTGTAATTTGATTAATTTGTATCCGAGAGATACTTTATTTCTTTAAAAGTTCTAAAAATATACATAAGTAAAAGTGACAATTTTTTTTTTAAATATTACATCTCTAAGATGCTATTTTTGAAATGCTCAAAGAAGTTATGAAATATTTCATTAATTATATCGAACAATCCAATATTTACTACAATGTCATACTTATCAGTTACTTTTAAAGTCTTATATCTAAAAGAATATTTTTAAGTGTATAAAGAATATCTCACAGATACATATTATTGAGCACAGTAAAGCAAACCGACTTAAAACCTTTAAAAATCTAGTAGCTAAAATAAAAATATTTTGCTTTCTTATATCTAGCAATTAAAACTTGATTTATTTGATAAGAGATACACAAATATTCTTAATAAAATTAATTAAATTGAAAACTCCTAAAAATATCTGATTAAATAAATTACAGAAATTTAATTTTCGCTCGCAGATTGTAGCATTTGACAGCTACAAGGCAACAAGTGCAATACAATAAACTTTTTACAACAAAACAGTAAAAAAAATTTAAGTTAAAAATATGAAAACGAAACGCAAGTGATTTTTTTTTTTGGGTCTACAAAAAATTTGTAACTTCAAATATTTAGAAGAAAAAACACCAAATAATAAAAACAACATCCATCCTCTTGTGACAAAATGGATGTTAAGGACATCAAAGGCGCCAAAATAACACACGCTGGCCTACTTAAGCACAATGTAGATGGCAGCACTGAAACTCAAAAAATCACCCATGCTGGCTTGGTGGCACGCAGTCCTGAAGGTACCGCTGCCAAGGGCATGAACATACGCGGTAATGAGGATCTATGGGTTGAGATACAAGCGAACACATTTCGCAATTGGGTCAATGAGCATTTACGCGATACTGGCATGCAGGTGAGTTTTTGTTTCAATAAGAATTTGTACAATTAATAATATGAGGAAAAATATTAAGATTAAGTTATTTATTTTAGAATACTAAGCAGCAGATCACGTCTTGAGATGTTTAAGCTCAATATTGAAGCCAAAAATGTTAATCAAAAAATCATTTTGCTTTCACTGAGTAAAATAAACCTCAAATAGCTATACGTCTGTATTCTTCTTTCAACAGTTTTTTGTTAAAAAATTTAAGGTACCTAATAGATCCTTCTAAGCATTAAAATTGTAGCACTAGGATTGAAAAAACTGAGTAGAATATTAAATAAAGGTTGGTTGAAAAGATATTGGCTTAGTTTTAGAAAACTACGTATTCAAGGGTTTTAGGTGTTCAATTGAAAAGCAATATCTGCTTGGAATTAAGTTAAGAGATACTTTTTAAAAAAAATTTCAAAAAATTCAACATTTTCTGAACACGACCTTCTAAGGTTAGATTTAAATTTATAAAGGCAAAAAGTACAACATTCATATGCCATGAGTCTTATTCCAGAAATATCGACGCCCAAACATTGAAATTTCGGAGTATAATGAAAATTCACATAACTTTCCGCATGTATCATAGAACAATCATTTAAGTGTCGTTAGAAACAAAATATATGAAATTTAAAGAAAAATAACATAAAAGAGATTAAATGAACGCCAAAGAAAGTCATATCACATGGTCCTTTTTATCTCATTTGGCATTACTTTTGATTGAAAGTTAGCAAAATTTTGGTAATTTCAGTATGAAAAATCAGAATCCCGTATTTTTTGATGCAAATTGAATTTCAAAATAATTACCATAAGCTTGGTAAAAGTCAGGCATGGGGGTAATGCATTAAATATTTAATGAATTTTAGTTTCATTTACAAAAAATTTAGTTTGGTGATAATTGAAAAATTGTCATTATCACTAAATCATTTTAGTGGTAATTGAAATTTTTCAATTATCATCAAAGTTGAGAAAAAATTGAAAGTAATGTCGCGACGAAGGATTTGTTAAAAGACGCTAACACAAGATGAGCTCCACGGTCAACTTGCCACATAACAAGGCAAATCTGCCTGAAATGGGATGCTAAGTGCTCTCTAGAACTGATTTCCCGGACTAGATATAGTGTTTTGTCAGTTGTTGCCGTCATAACTGGCCACAGCTTCATCGGCAGACATTCGGAGAGATTAAATATTTAGTCATTTTTTGATGTCTACAGAAGTTGTTTGGATGTGTACGACGAGGCAAACAATTAAGATTTTCTTTTCTCCAGTCCCGCACTTGCTAGAAAAGGACACAAATCACTTGATTCGTTTCTATTTGATTACCTGGATGACCTTAGACACGTTATAGTATGGATAAGTAGATTTATTACGAAATCTGATATGTTCAATGAGAGTGTATAATCAACAACCCCGTGGTATCACAGTGAATCAATATTAGGTCTAAGTGAGTCGGTTCTTAAGCTGACTGTCACACGAATCGAATAACTTTATGTGTTTTTATTTGAAAAAGCTTCATCCATTTCGTGTGCTTAGAAAAATCATTTTCTTCTCATGAGTAGGTGAATGCTATTAAACGGCCTAGATTCAGTAGTTAGAAATCTCAAAATCATTTCGTGGTCTATTTTGACTCAAGATTTTCAAGCTAAAAATTAGTAAATAAGGCTGAGCAAATTGTATAGTTGTCAGTGATGGCATACGGACTGTTCGCAAATTTACTGAAAGTCAGTAAGATCTTAAGCATATTGATTCGGATTCACTTCTCAAAATAAGACTACTTATACTCGTTTTTATACTTTTAGGAAGATTTTATCTTCTCTAAAGTTTCCTTTTAACATGAGTACTACATTATCACATCGGAAGTTCAAAGAAAGAAACTTTTGTGAAAAATTATTTTTCGTTTCTCATTCAAAAGCAATATCGATGTTGTCTCATAACGTGAGCTTGAATAGTCTAAGCTGACACGCCACAACATTACGTCCATTTTTCTAAACTAATTTCACGTCTTCTAAGGCCGGCTAAGGATATTTACACGTATCAGCTTTGGCAAGCGATTAGCTCTATCCTTTTGCTACTTTCGACAGCTCAAAAATGGCGTTTTTTTGTTTTGCTGTTTTCTTTCTAGTAAGAATGGAATTTCAAAAACTTGCTTCAAAATCGCTGGTATGGCCAATTTTTCACTACCGCATTTGCTTTTTCCCTCCTTTACGTACAAATAAAAAATCGCTTAAAAAATTCCCCTATAATTGCTTCACGTAAATTTACAAAGAGGAAATCAAAAAATCGATTTTCCAATGATATAGTACACTGATTTAATATTTGGTACCCTCACTAACTGGGGCTACTAAAAAGTCCAATTTTATTAAAATACAATCACTGACAGTTTTGCTGCCTTAAAATTTATGGCCTACCGAGCTTGATAATGTGACCCAATTATGACTTATGATTTTAATAATTTTTTTTTTCTAATGTGTCCCCAATGGAGTTGACAATAAATTAACTTGAATAACATAAATACTTTAAAATTCATTAAGAACAAAAAAAAAAATAATTACAAACTTTTTTTTCACTTAATTAATGAACATTATTTGGCAATTAAACTAAACTGCTTGTTTTGTTTTTGAACTCAACCTTTTTGACTTACGGCTATTTTTACTACCTCGAACATGAACAAAAAAACAAAAAAAAAAACATTAAGACGACAAGCGGCCCAAATTTGGGCAACTGAATGCCAAGGTTAAAGCAAAAGTAGCAGCAACAACAATAATAAATAAAAAAAATAAATATAATAATAGCAGCTTAACAATTTAACAAAATGCGCAATCAACTTAAACACTTTTTCAAAGAAAAAAAAAATAAAACTTTAAACACAAAAGCAGCAACAATATCAACGCATTTCAGTGATGACAAGTTTTAGTTTCAATATCAAAAACATAAGAAAAACAACAGATATACAAAAGAAAAATTTAAATTTTTGTATATTGATGATAATAAAGTCAGTGGTATGACGTAATATAAAATTTTTAAGCTGATCTTGACTGAACAAAAATATATTAAAACTTGAATATATTTAAATTTGAATATATTTGTCATTTATATATTTTATATATAAAAACTTAAAGACTGAACTAATAATCATTGGAGGAAATTAATCAAAATTTTCCGAGTATTACAAAAAAAAAGTATTCTTAAAAAAAAATTTTTTATTTCTAAAATAAAAATTTACTAACACACCAGTACCCTTTTACTCAAATTCCAATAATTTACATAATTTCAACTTAATCTTTTTGATGGTTCCAGTTATTAACTTTACATAATTTAAGTAATTTAAAACCAGCACTTATATAAATTGTGTTTCAATACTTTTTCTAGTTCACACTGAATGTGTGAATATCTAAAATAAAATAACTACTTTTTTATGCAGTTAGTATAAAATTTCAAAAACCTATTCAATTGGAAATCAAAACATTAAAAATGTTAAATCATAATGCTTCTGAACTAAACAAGCGCACTCGTATAGAATTCAGTAAAAATGTTCGAAGTTGTTTAGCGTAATAGGCATGTTAAAACAAGCGTGAAATATTCAAAAAAAAAAAAAAAAAAACGTTAAACATGAAATGAAATTCCACTAGTGCAATGAAATATTCACATAGCATCACAATTAGAAATGCCGCCTATGCCCCACTTACGCTCCCACGCCCATCATTTACACTCTCATTGCCACAATGCAATTTGATTCGCAGTGTTCCAGTTGATTTGATATATTATCGCATAACAAACAAAGAACGCTTATCAAATCTCGCTGACCACAAGCTAATTGAGCGTACTGTAGATTGTACCGCATCTAAAGTGACCTATTACTAATGTCGCTGTAATTTTTAGCAAGTCCATTAGGTTAAATATAATTTAAAGTAGAAATTGCATAAAATACTTAAGAGTTGCACTGAATTTAAAACAGGACAAGGTGGTTTTAAATATTTAAACGCAGGTTTTAAAGTGATATTTATTAACATTGAACTCTCAGGATTTTATTCACTTGAGGTAGAGTGAAGGTATCATAACGAAAATTAAATTTTTTTTCAATAGAGGCAAAATGCAATCCCGAAGGCATAAAGGAAGTAAGTTGTCAAATTTTCTGATATTAGCTTTGCATTAAGGCAGATTTGGTAAGCCTTAGAGAGTATTTTATTAAATAAATGCAACTATATCCTTATAATATTTCAACGTCACACGCTACTAATTGCAACAAAGCTCACATTAACTGCTGAAACCAGATAACATGGTCTCGTTCAGAATTTCGTATGATGGCATTAAGTTAAGCGGTTGACTTTCCATTCCTTTCTGAAATCTTTTAACTTTTTGTATTGGCAACGATTCTCTTAAGGTTATTAATCGAATAAAAATTTTGTTTTTTTTTGTTTATTTGTATTATTTCATATTAAATTGAATCATGCTACGATTAGTTGTATTTCCACGAACATCAAAATGAAATGCGTTTTTCTTGGCAATTGAAATTAAAAATCTGATATTATTACAATTTTTTTATTTTTGGGTGTGGGAGTTTCAAACGTTTAGTCTCAAATTGTGTGTTCACCGCGTTGCTATTTTTATTTTTATGATTTGAATTCTTTATTTTGTGTGTAGGTTGCATGCTAAGGTTTTTCACTTTTCCCCCTACACACACACAATAATGATATGAATGATTCACTTACACTTATGCAAACATGTATAATTTAGCCAGATAGACAGAGAGACTTACAGTCACGGGCGCGCACACACACGCACTCGGAAGTTGTGGAAGTTACATTTGTGAACCGGAAATACTTGTGCAATCATACGATATGGTCATAACTTACAAGGTTATTGTTCTTTTATGAAAAGTGAAAGAATTTAATTCTCTTGCGTTCTAGATTTATATATTAAGATAAATATTTTGAAAATTTAATAATATTTAAATTAAAACAAATAGGTTTTCTAGGCAGTGAAGAAAAATAGACCAAAGAGAAATTTATTTATTGCATTTTTCCAAAAGCAAATGAGAAATTGTAGGAAACTAAGTGAAAAAAATTGTTTAAAGATTTCACAGCTACGTTTTGTACAGAGTTGCCAAGAAACAATTTGTGGAAATTCAAAATTTTTTTATTTTTTTTGGTCATCCACATTGAATAATTTTAACAGAGTAAAACATAATTTTTGAAGCCAAAATGAACGAAATTTTTTATTCTGTATAAAAAGGATTTTAACCACATTAACGTCTTCCTCGAATTCGAATTAACGGCTTTTTTGCGAAAAAAATCGTCAAAATCGGCAACTTGGCAACCCTCTCATTCACTGTGTGTTAATACTTCACCAATGCTTCAAGCACCTAAAGAAAATATTAAAGCTGTAATTTGGGAATACCGTCGCAAGTACGCGAAAACGTGATAAAAAGTTTAATTAATAGAACGACCATTTGTAGCCAGAACTGAGACTAAAGCTTGTGCTTTAGATTCAAATGTAAATATTTCTACTTTTTAAAAAAATATTGCCTTTTTCAATTGATTTTAAATGACACCTCGTTTTAGGTGAATCCAATTACATCATTTTTTGGATGACCCTTTATTAATGCTGGAGTAACTTACTTCAGGCGCTGGTTGCTTGGGTTCAAATCTGCAAGATTTTTTGTTAAGACATATTGATTTCGAAAAACCAAAAAAAACTTACAGATATAATTTGATTAGGATTTGAGGGTGAATCTTTACCAAGCTTGGTTGCAGTAAGTTGATTTGAATTCATGCAAAATCAATAATACTGAAAAACTCTGTTAGCAATTTTTATGAAAAAACATGCATGAAAATTCTATAAAAATATTCTCTTTAACTGAGATTTTCAGCTACTTAGGGCACATAAAAACTTTATTTGACATTTTTATTACTGATTTTGACTTGAGTTTTTGTTATTAATTTTGTTCGAAATTTTTTTAACAGTCTATTGATGTCTGATTATCTTTAGGAGTATGAAAGGAAATCTATACTGACGTCTCTCTCTCTCGAGTTTTTTTATAATACTAGTTTAACTACAATAGCTATAAGCTTTCCTAGCTCTTTAGCTTAAAGCGTTAAATCAAGTAAAAAGCTTATCAAACATAAATTTTGGAAATGAAAACATTATACTTATTACTTTGTTTTTTAACTATAGTTTTTCTAATTTTTTGAACATGCCCACTCAGACCATGTGAACATACAGATTATATGTCTGTATAAATTTACACATCGCTTGATTCCTCACGGAGCAAAGAATCTCCGTAATTTCCTTCCAACGTGTGTTATTTGTTGCGATTTTCTTCAATTTTCGCCAACATTTCCCCAATTTACATATTAAAGTGAATCGGCCATCGCTTGTGTTATATTGAAGACTTTTATGAACATTATTCAACTCTTTTAACGTATCCCGACTTTTCGAAATTTTCGACTATCACAACATTTTTGGATATATATCGACTTCTCCACTATTTTTTTAATTCCTAAACATTTTTCGAATTTTTTAACATTTTTTCGAATTTTTTAACATTTTTCGAAATTTGTAAAATTTTTCAACTATCTTAACATTTTTCGAATTTTTTAACGACCTCGACGTCTTTCACAACACATTTCGACTTAGTGGCAACGTTTACAAGAGGAAATTCGGTGAAACAAAATCTTGTCTATTCTCTTTTGTGAATTTGGTTTGCGTCAACCCGCCACAATAAAAGTAAATTCAAAGCATAATATCAGCTAACGAGTAGAACGAAAGGAAATTTGCGGGTACGACAAATTCTGTACACCACCCTTTCGTTTTTCCCTTCTTGCCACCAAACAGGAAAACTTTTTCTCAAGAGTTTCCTCGTGTAAACGTTGACATTCAACACTTAACGGCTTTTCCAACATTATTCGATGTTATAATTTTTTGATATTTCTCAGTTATGTATTTTCAATAATTTTTCACAATGTTTGATTATTACTTGCTTAACAAAATATCATTAATTTCACACATAACGTCACAATTACTTCCTAGTCTTTTTTGCCCATTGTGTGGAATAACTTATGGTCAAAAATAATTTAATTTTACTTTTTTGCACACTCAGTCGCACTTAAATTCCAAATGTTTATTCATCGTGGGCTTAATCTACTATTTTAAGACCATTTGCATATAAAAGCCGATATTTTGATTTTAATGTGCTGTAGGTTTATACCAATAAACAATTTACAAAGTTTCCATTTCAAATAAGAGTGAAATGATTTTATTTTTTTTATTTTTTTGTAACTGTTGAGGCCAACGCACTGTCATCTACTGTAACTACCTGTCTAAGCGTATATACGCTAAATATGTATGTATATTCTTCATCCTCTCTTCTCTTCAAAAAATTACCGTGACCAGCTAGACTTCTTTGCTGATATTTTTCCTTAAACGCAAAACTTGTTTCGAGTTGTTTTAACAGCTTACTAGTTTTATCTCTAAGATAGTCTATACAGTATCTATTATACGTTAAACCAAATCAATGAATGAAATCGAAATTGATTTTAAATCTGTCCCACATGCAGCAGCAGCGGCGATAAGACCAGAAATGCCCAAGTTTGAATAAAAATGTGTGTGTGTGCATGTGAGTCAAACGTAAGTTTACATGTGTGTGCACATATGTACAGGTAAATATTTTGCAGTCTAACATGTTTCCCGCATTTACCGTATTTTGCTAACATCCCACACTTCTATTATCCAATTTCAAGTAAACTTTTTTCGATTTCTTTTGGCTGTTGCTGTTATTGCACGTGGTGTGGGAATATTGGCCAAATGTTTGCACATGGAATGTTGACATTTAAATTTGAATTTTATATTCAATATTATGAGAACATTTTTTTTGGTTTTCGTCCGATCCAAACAGGTACTAGTAGGCAAATTTATGTTGTTAAGCGTTAGACCAGCAATTTAAAATAATAAACTAACACAATATTTTCTTTACACAGAAAAAAATCGGTTAATAAGAGCAAAGAGTTTAGCATTTTATTAAATTTGGAAATTGCATATCTTCCCTTACGAATTTAATTGTGCTTTATTCCAAATTATAACAAGTGACTCATTAGAGTAAAACAAAAACAAAATTTTAATAAAAGGAGCTAGTATTACATAATAACTTAACAAGGAACATCTATTTAATTTCGGTTTTGTTTTATTGACTGTTTTTTTTTTTTACTTTCCAACCGTCAAATATGTTATAAGCCATAGGTGGGCAAAGCAAGAAAAATGAGCCAATTTTAGCTCCTTACAACGAACGCGTCGTTTGTTTTAAGAAAAATAACCAAACCAACAAATACATGCACTCACCACTGCTACGCTCATTTTTATCGTTGCGGTTAAATTAGAATTGAGCTAACAAGGAAACGAGAATGCTCACATTGCGGACAGCTTCTCTCGTTTCGTGTGATCAGTGTACTTTTATTTCTACACTCATGTTGTTCTTGGAATTGGCTTTTGGTTTATTGCAGAATTACTTTTTTGCTATCGAGTTTGTATTTGTTGTGACTTTGTTTTCTGTTGTTCTTGCTTTCAAAATTTTGCGCATCTATGTTATATACTACACCGATGAACTCTTCTTTTCAAAAAGTGATGACCGTTTTTTATGCAACTTGCCTACGTCTCTATATAAAATGTTATTGCATTTCCCTATAAATACAAAATTCGCAGATGGCAGACAGAATGTCTTTGTTTATGGCAGCGATGGGCACTTAGTAGAACTTTCCGCCCTCATGTCCCGAACCATTATTCGACGCAGAAACAAACACAAAACAATTCGCATAATTTCAACGCTAGCGACGCACAACGTTGACTTGAATTCAAATGAAAACAAAAACAACACACAAAGTTATAGCGACGGTACCGCATTGTGTTTGGACGAGTGTAGCTATTTTTTTTTTTTTTTTTGTTTGTAGTGCAATTTGGTTTTTTTTTTTGTGCTATTGACAAATTTGGAAATGAAAGCAAAAAAACTGCAAAGTTGATTGAAAAACTGCTTGATTTTGTTGTTGCGCCTTTTTGCTAGATTTCCATGTCCACCGCTGGTTTATAGTATTCAAACTGTTAGGCAGATAAACAAATAATTCTATCATAAAAATATTCTCAGCAAACGAAAAACTTTCAATAAAACTATGCTCATATTCTAGAACTCTCCGGGAAACTTTAAAATTTGAAAGTTTACTTCTGTTCGAATATTTCCGAATTGCATGAATATTGCTTCAAAAAATTATATAAGAAAACAAAAATTAACTTTTGGTGCAAAAATTATCTTTAATTATGAACCACTCTAAGCATTCTGATATAAAAAAAGTTTCCTTAGAGTACTCGTTAAGTGTTTGAAAATATCAAAAGGCGTTTTTCTCTTTTCACCATATTATAGCTGCAATATGTCTTTAGAATCGGCAATTATGCACATATTTTTCACCACGTTGTAAGTCTCTTAGATCCCAAAAATAGTTTCTGAAAGAAGAGCTTCCGAAAAAATATATTTCGACAGATAAAGGAGTATATTCCTCATAATTTTTAGGCCTGGGTCTTAGCAGTTGCTTTGAACTGGATCAAGCATGCGCTCTAAATTGGTTTATTACTTTAACGCTTGGGCTTAATTTGTTTGACGACTACTACAGGGTGGCTATTTAAAAACTTACTGTTTTGAAAAGTCGTAACTTGTTCGTTTTCAATATTCACTTAAAAATGTTTTTTGCATCATCTCTTGGAGATTAAAATCGTTAAGTTTCGTAACGAGTCCAGTAACGAGTGAAACTCATTGAGTGAAACATCAATTATTCAAACATTTAAAAGATAGAGTATCTACTAAAAAAAAAAATTAATCAAAATGCCAACGGAATGAGGTACACGGCAGAAAAATGATTGTGACTGAAAGAGCTATCGGTCCCTATATATTTGAAAACGAAGGTGATCAGCCAGGAAAATCAACAGTGCGTGGTATAGAAAAATGCTTAAATCTTATTTTAAGCCAAGCTATCCAAGATAATCAGGATGTAGGTAATGCAAACACTGCTTAGGTGACGATAGATCTCCATTTTTATTACATTCAGTTCTTCAGTGACTTCCCTGTAACATAAAATTACATGAAATATTGAAAGAAATAAAAAGTATCGTGTGGGCAAAGATTTTTAAAAGAAACAACTGATTAAATTGCAGAACATTAGAGTTACCAAATTCACAGCGGTAGTAAAACGAAAACTGATTATCACTTCGCTTCGAGCGTATCGAGTTTGAAAACGGTCATTACATATATGATGTTGGATTTATTGCACTCCATCATGAACACTCCATAACTAATTATTGGTGAACAATTAAGACATGCAAATATATTTTATTACTCAACACTTAACGAACATAATGTTTAACATAACAAATTAATTGGATGATTAAAAAGCTGCAAAATTTATATGCAATACAATATATTACACTAGAGAACAAAATAATAAATTAAAACAAAAATCTTTGTTCTAAATGCCACTATAGTTTTTTCTGTAGCATGGTCTCTAACAGAAAAGATATAGTAAGGGTATTCATCTAAGCGCGCAAGTTTCCTATTTATTAATATTTACAATTTTAAGCGATGGGTTACATGAACTCATCTTTGAATATTTTGTGTGATTCATGACAGTTGATGAGCATTTGAAAAAATATTTAAAATTAAAACTCTGAAAGGAAACGAGGTATCTAAATTAATTTAATGATTTTATTTAGCCTTTTAGCTCTGATATTTCGTTCAGTGATGTGAGCATAGTGACAACTTGATATAAAAAAAAAAAGTTGCACAATTAGCAGTATTAGAAATAATTCGGTTGTCATATGATAACTATAATAAATATCAACAATAAGTTTTGATTCTAAAATCCCGAAAAATATCGCTTTATGGAGTTTATTTCATAATTGCAACATTATTTCGATCACAATAGTTGTGTCGCCTAGTGTTATTCACGTAATACTGCCATTGTTATGTGACTTAAGTTCTCAACAGACATGTTAAGTATCTAACGTAGAAGAAAATCAACTTTTGGAAAGAGAATTTAGCAAAATTTGACAAACGAAGCATGGCTAAAATAAACACCAAAATGACTTCATTCGCTTTCAAGCATTGGAAGTTTGCGCTGTGGAATTTTAAGTCAGTTTACTTCGTACACCTGGCGGTCGATCACATGCATGTGGGTGTTACAATACAAAAAAAAAAAAACAAATGCCAGATGACAACAACGGCAGTAGGCCAGCAAACTTACCAGCTATAAAATTTTTAGATTTACTCAATATCCAAAAGGATTGATTGACTGACACATCATTATGATAATGAAGTTAAAGAATGAATATTTTAGACTTTAACGCAAAACTTACGTTGTGCACACTGTTTAGTATCAATTAAAATACCTACGTCATTTTTGACATTTTCAGTGTCAATTAAGCAGCAACAGTAATAGCAACAACAGCAAAACTTGAGGCAGATTATCATTTCTGGCATACCTTTTTTGGGTATTTGCTTCAGATGCTAAAAATGGACGATTTATATCACTGCCGCATAAGGGAAATTTTACAAAAACGGACATGGTAACGACTAAACAAAGCAGCAATCACAATGACAGCTCGCTAAGATGCTTACTTTTGGAAGTGGAAATTTTAGGGTGGTTGAAAAAAGGAACAGACACAAATTTTCTCAAAACACCATTGAAATAAAAAATTCCCTTATACAAATATAATACTACAAATATAATAATATTTCATGCCTGAAAAATTTCCGTACTATACTTTAAAATACTGGGCATAAAGGGGATATTCTTAGAAGTTAAAGGTAGTGCTTCACCGAAACGAGAACGATACGATAATACAAAAATTATCGTATCGTCCTCGTAGTGGCGCCAAGCTTATCGTTCGTACTCGTTCTCGTACGAGAAATTTTTAATATGTATAGTTATCGTTTCGTTCTCGTCTCGTTATCGCCGATAATTCTCGGTCATTCACATTTTTGTATACATATGTATATAAAACTAGCTGAACCAGCGGCTTTCCTGCGCATTGTACGTTGCACAACCACGTCTACATATTACGCAGTCTTTACTGCAGAAAATTGGGTTCATCTTTAGTGAAGTTAGATTTTATTATCTCCTGTGCTGATTTTTTATCAGTAAACAATTTATCAAACTCTTTAGAATGCATTTTTTTCAAGTGATATTTAATACCACTAGTATTTTGAGTTATCATTTTTAATTGAACGTTAAAGTTTACTGATTTATCCAATCCACACAGTTTGCAGCAACCCTATTTTATTTTATTCACAAATTTATACTCAACATAAGAATTATACACACTTTTCAACGATTTTGTGAAATTATCCTGTGTTGAACTAACCAGGTCTACTTCATTTTTTCCATAATTTAAATTTGTAGCGACATTTTATTCAACTGTTTCACCAGCAATCACCAAGTTGTCTAGCAGCTGATCCATATTTTTATAAGTAAGCAATTGTTTTCTATTTTTTCCAAGTAATACTCATGGCACACTAAGTTCTTGAATTTTAAAGAGAAAATATAAAATGCATAGTAGAATTATCTTGGTAGAACTATTTTGTCAAATTGAAATTTAATGCAACTGTAAAAATGGCTCCATCGCTGCTAAGAATAAACAAAAAAAAAATAAAGTATCCTTATTTTGACAGGTACGGTAGCCCTAAAAATATAGAGGAAGGAGCACTATTTTGAGTTGCTGCTACCATGGTAGAATGCGATGTAAGTCCCCACAATTTGTTTTGGTTTTTTTTTTTGTTTGTTTTCATATATGTATGTATATGTACTTGTGTATGTGTTTATTAAAAATGTTGTGCAACATTTTTTTGAGCAAACGTTTATTGTATATGCGCGTTCAATGTTCTAAATGTTTATCGTACGATAAAGAAGTGTTGATCGTGAGATAAACATTACATTGTCGCCGAGAACGAGATATCGGCCATAGCTTTCTCGTTCTCGCCCTCGGTCATGCGAGAAATAATTTTTTTAATATTGTTTCGTTATCGTTATCGTTCTCGTTCTCGGTCACGATAACGATGACGAGAACGATATTTATCGGTACTCGGTGAAGCACTAGTTAATCTGGTAAGGGCTCTCCGTCATCTCTAATAAAAGTAGGAAAGGCTTTTTTTAAAACAAAATGAAAAATAAAACAGACTGGCACTGACGCAGTAACACATCTACACTATGAAAACGATGATATCAAATGTAAATTTGTTAAAGAACAACTAAATATTTATTTCAATCAAACAAATAATGTTTCAAACAAAACTTGTCACAAATAGAATATGTTTGATTTAAATAAAAATTTGATAACTCTATATTAAATATACATTTGTTATATACAAACAAATTGTTCTTGCAGAATATGAAATATCACAAATCATATGAAAATTTCCAAGACGCTACCTCTTTTTGGCATATCAAGGGTTTTTGCAAGCTGCGTGATATCTCGCCTTGTGATGTCTTTGGATATACAAGTCCCATAACTGCTCATGCATCAGTTGGAATAAGCTTTCTCTAGACCATCTGAAGATGTTATCTGACTTCCACGGTTAATAGACATATTTTGTCAGATCTTTCCTTCCACAATCCGGCTCTGCTCTAGCTGCATTGATAGTGCAACCACTTATTGACATTATTATTCGTGGACGAGCTTTTAAGTCATTTTTAAGGTTTTAAAGTAATCTTAAAACATTTAATATTAAATAAAAGAGTTTTTGAAAGGAATTGGCATAGAAATAGGCTGCATGTCTATGACTTATGACATACTGTGGGCCACTAGACTTTTGAAAAAATGCTTTAGCTAGAAATATTCGCCACTCGAGAAAGGTTCACATCAGTGTGTGAGCAACGAGTGAACTGTAATTGTGAAAAACTTAATGTCGTAAGATCTTCGAAGGAAGTAAATCTGAAAATCAACATAAAAAACAAAAGACATATCCAGCATAGAAAAAGTGGATCAGTTTACTTATTAAGGTAGTGCAATAGCATCTAACGGCGATACCAGAAAGGACATTTATGCTGGAATAAGTAAATCGAAAGGAACCATCGTTCAACTTGTAATCTCTGGTAATCTTCGTTAAAAATTCTCCTATTCTGTAAATCAGTCAGCAAAACAATCTTTCGCTAATCTGTGTTATGGGGTACTGAAGAAAATAAAGTATTGATATTTCTGATAGCCTGACGCTCTCAGCCAAGAGTTCACTATATTGCTTCAAATACTTATAGTGAAAAAAAAAAACAATTCCAACGTTGAGTATCTAATTTATGTTGGATCTTGGAACATTTTATTCGAGAAATTTTCGATTTGATTTTTGACTACTTTAGTTTTATCTCTTCTATGGCAAAGTAACAGCGTACTGCTTTTGCAATTCAAGGGTATGGGGTTCAATTCCCAGTTCAAGCATTGTAAATGGTTTTACAATGTGTTTACTATTTCAACATTTTTGAAATTTTCGAACGATTTCTATACCCACTTAAAAGATTTTTTAACAAAACATCATTAAATTCACACATCACGCTGCGAGTGATGGCACTCACGTGATATTTTTTTTTTTTTTCACACCACTCCAGTAGTGAAAACGTCTGTGTGAATAACTAAGGTTATGTACGCATATTTACTTTACAAGTTCATTGAGCAATTTTTTCGTGGGTTAATGTTTTATTCACCAGTCAGATGAAAGTCAAGTTGTTGCTTTATTTTGTATTTTGTTTCATATGATGATATGATGCTGCTGTAAATCTGTCTGTTTCTACGTTCGCTTGTCTGGTTTTATCTTGACAACTTTTGTCTGTTTTTAAATTACTGTCGCTTGTTTTATGTGGACATTTCCATACAGGGAATTTGCGGCATTGACTGATGGCAATGAAATTTAATACAGGATATAATTTTTACACATGAGTAAGAAAGTCAGTTTTATTATGATGACAATATAAAAACCGGTAAAAAGTTAGAAATCATTTAAAAATGTAATTTGAGCAGGGTAGAAGCTCAGATTTGAGTAAGGTTACTAGATGAGTGATCAAGATGCAAATGGATAAAATTCAAAAAAATTGACTAAAAAGTTATCGAGTACCAGTTTTCATTCAAATAATCTGTGATTTCACATGTACTCGTAGTACACACACCTTCATTGTGCTGACTGTCGAAGCAATGATATTTCTTAACTCTGATATATCATGTTATATATCATGAAGATGATAAGACCCACCGAATTAATAATTCCTATCTGATGCAAATAAGTGTCCAACCAAAAGGAAGTAATTCTTTTTCTCGTACAATTCAACAACGATTAGAAACAAACAGAGCACAACAAATATTTATTTTGATTTTCACAGAAAATAATTTTTTTTAATCTACCAAATCTTGTTCCCAAACGCTCAATATAACTTTTCGAATAAAAAATACCGTGCAACATTCATATGACCCGATTAACTATGAGATAGTACCTTGATAAAACCTTTACCTTGTCACTTCATTTATGGTATGTGTACAGTTCACATGTTTGTCCATTAAAAAATTTGGGTCACTCCAAACAAAGTCAACTGAAGATGTTCGCACAAAACAGCATACAACAGAAACAATCACGCAAGGCAACAGAAAAAACAAAAAACGATGTAGCGTTGCCACACAATTCAATTGCGCATTTGTCTCAATATTTACACGACTTTTCAAAGAATTCAGCAGACGCTGCTTTTCATTTTGTTTGTTTTTGCAATTATTATGTTTCATATTGAATTTTTAAGTTTGCTTGCTTTGTATTTATTTGTTATGTTTTCTCAATGTTTTCGCTTTTTTATTTTTCTTTATATTTATCATAGAAAGTTGGCAACAATGTTAATTAGCTGCGTTTATTAAGCTGATGCGATCATACATATGTACATATTTTAGCATTTTTTTGTGATATTACTTACATTTATTTAAAAAAATCATTAGAAAGAAAACTTTATTGTTAGTTTTTTTTTTGTTTTGCCGTAGTCATTGCTGTTGTTGTTGTTTTTGAAAAGAATGTACATCATTTACTTTCACATATTTTTATGAAAGTGATATTATTTGTTAAATTATTTCTGACTTAACTGGAGCATCGGAAAATATCCCATATGACTTATAAGCAATAACAAAGGGTCGGTTTTGCGATGGTTAACTTTTATGGGTCATGAAAATTTTTCCAACTGACAATGTTTTCTTCATTAGAGCATATGGCCATTAAACAAAATTTTAAATTATTTGCTGATTCCCAAATTGTCGGTCTTTCAATAATGTGGAAAAATCTGTGTTCCAAATATAATGATAAAACTTCGGCTCCTTGCAATGATGAACTGATTTAAGTTCCAAATTTCTTTTTGGTTATCCCCATTTTTAGCAAAAAAAAAAGTGAATGTTTTAAAGAATCCATCTTCAAGGAACTCGGTTTTCAACATTGTCAAAGCATTTTCGTATCCTGATGGAAGATGGTATTTATACCCTGTATCACGTTTTGTAGTATATAAAAGGGAGCGTGATAGATATGAAAAAGTATTAATTGGAAAATCTTAACCAAGACAATCAGTTTTTGGTCCAATTACTTTTGAGTTGGTTAGGTTTATAGGAAATTATATACATATTTTTTTTTAAAGTTTTTTTAAATTAAAGTCATTAAAGTGATTTAAATTTCTTTTATTTTAAACGAAAACAATGCGTCAGTTAGCAACGATCGATATTCCTGTAAAATCTTAAAATTCAATTCTATGTTGATTTTTTTAATAAATAATCATTAAAAAAAAGTAATGTTCGACTTAGTGTTTCACTTTTTATCACCAGCGATAACTAGTTCATTTATTTTTGCCGAAAATAATTATTTTGATGTTCTACATAACGAATGTAGAGCTTTGAACTTTCAAATATCTAGGTTCTATTTGAAGAACAATGATGTTAATGTAAACAGTCTTAGCCGCGTGCTCTTTTTGTTGCCATATTTCTACCATTAATTGCTTTTTGCACTCTTCATTTAGAACGTTTATAACATAAAGTATCTTTGTGTATAGTTTTTAGCTATACTGCTTTTACCTTGACTATATAAGTAGATATTTGACCAATAGGTATTTGCAAAAAAAAAAAGAACATTTTCATGACCTTTGGCCATGACCTTTAGCATATGGATATTTACAACTTCTTCATGGTTGGCTACTGGTTTATATCTCCGAGACGATACAGTATGGAGACAATTTCATTTTTCGGTTTTGTGGTTGGCTACAGTTTACAGTATCCATGGTATTATTAAGTCCGACACTTTGTGGATGACAAAAATTTTAACATTTCTGGATTAACTTGATATTTGTGGCGAAATTTGACATTTCTGCCCAACATTTATTAATTTCAATTTTGCGGAGATACTTCGCCAATGTTGTGAACTAGAAAGAAAATTATTTCTCGGCGACTAAAATGCCGAGATTGTAGGCAACCATGAAAGGGCTGTTAAGTTAAAACTTCAAAGAAATTTTGGTAATATATAGGCAGTAGCATAGCTAGGTTGGGTGACGGCTCATT
The DNA here is from genome assembly GCA_963680825.1 of Meiosimyza decipiens. Lineage (NCBI taxonomy): Eukaryota > Metazoa > Arthropoda > Insecta > Diptera > Lauxaniidae > Meiosimyza > Meiosimyza decipiens. The sequence goes on along the minus strand of OY804261.1, from coordinate 56,237,409 downwards.
TAAGGGATTGGGAGGGCCAAAAAGGTCCTTGGTATTTATCGAGACCTTCAAATAATAATATAAACAATCCCGAATGACCTTTTTTTTACTTTCACTTTGTTTTTCTGAAAATTTGAATGTTTTTTCCAAGGCATGGGCGCCAAATTTAAACGCTACGCCACTACTTTGAGGCAGATATTGCGCTCGGCGGAAGAGAATTTGTAGTTTGTATTATCTCTTTACAAAATATGTAAGAAGCTTTTAATTAATATGCAAATGATTAATATTGATCATTGGTTCGATACGCCCATAGTTTCATTTGAAGCATTAAATTCTCTCTAAATAGACTCGGCATCTTGTCTTACTTTCGTCATGATAATACTAAATCATTAACATACCTCAAAGCTGAAATCAAAAAATGAGACAGATTTGGATTATTTTTATAAGCTTTTTAATACAACTGCACACACAAAAAGTTTTGGACATTGCTTATTTGGTAAAGTCTGCTTAAGAATAGTTTTTAAGAAAATTTAAAAGACTATGGGTCGTTAAAGTATTATTCATTTGAGATGTTGATTACTCTCAGCTCAATTCCATTTTTCTTATTGAGCTGCTTGCTCAGAAAAGTCGTTCTAACTCAAAATAGTTCAGTAGTAGGTTTCAGACCCGCTGAATCCATCCAGCTATGCCACATTTTTCCAGAAAATGGCCAAAAAAATGCGTACAACTCCTATAAACACACACAAGTAGAAATTGCATTATTCGGACCCCTTTCAAATGGTTTGGTTTATATGATATTTTTAGGAAGAAAATAAACATTTTGATTTTTGAGTGCTTGCATATTTCTGAAAACTGTTTTTTTTTTTTAATATCTGAAAGACTATACCATGGATGAGAAAAATTGTGGTAGTTTTCAGTATCAGTGGGCTAAAATTACCCAAGAAAATGAACTTAGAGCCTTACATCTTCTTAAATTATTGTTGAAAAACAGTGCCATTTTACATTGTCGAACAATGCCTGTCTGTTAGTGATATCATTATTTTACGTGCTCCAAAAAGTATACTATACATAGTTTGTATGTTTATTAATTTAAAATTTTCATCTCACATTTTCAGGTTCATGACTGGGCCACAGATTTTTGCGATGGTACCTGCCTATGTGCACTAGTTGAACATCTGCAAACACGTCCGCTTAAGCCCTCTTGGAATCGCCGACCGGCAAATCAACATCATTATCTTGAAAATGCCACCACAGCTTTAAGTGCCATTGAAAAGGATCACATCAAACTGGTGAACATCGGCAACGTTGACATTGTCAATGGCAATGTCAAGCTGATACTCGGCCTCATTTGGTCATTGATTGTACGCTACCAAATTGGACGTAGCAAATTCCCACCACGCAAACTTATGCTGGCATGGCTGCAGGCGGCATTACCCGAATGCAAGATAACCAACTTAACAACGGATTGGAATAGTGGTGTTAATCTGGCCGCATTGTTGGATTATTGTCAACAGGGTTTATTCCCACACTGGCGTTCTTTGGATCCTAGTCAGAGTGTACGCAACTGCACAAATGCCATGAATTTGGCACAAAGTGAGTTTGGTGTGCCAAAAGTCTTAGAACCCGAATATTTGGCATCGCCATGGTTAGATGAATTGTCAGGCATGACATATTTATCATATTTTATGAAACCCGGTGGACCCGGTTATAATGCAACAATGCGTTGGGTTAATACTCAAGTTAAGGACAATGTCAAGAATTTCACAGTAAGTCTTACCTACCCTAGTCAACTCATTTTTGTTAAATAATTAATTATTAACTAATTTAGTCCGATTGGAATGATGGTCGCGTCTTCTGCGAAATAATCAAGGGTCTCGGTGGCCCAGCACCAGCACCTGAAAAACTAAGCATCGATCCCTTCCACTATGAGAACAACATACGTAAAGCTATGGAGGCTGGCAGCCGTCTCGGCGTTCAAGCAATTTTGACGCCCAAGGACATGGCAAATCCAGAAGTGGAACATTTGGGTATCATGGCCTATGCAGCGCATTTACAATGGGTACCACCACGTCCACCATTGTCGGATCTGGTTAATGTCTACATGGAAAGCAGCTCCGGCAGAGTTGGTGAACCGGTAAGTGCATTCAACGAGCTATCCACCCAACACTAACAAAATAAATTTCATTTCATTGACAGACTCATTTCCGCGTCGATGTGTTGTCACGTGATATCGACATCAATTCGGTGAGAGCTTTTGTGGTGCCACCCTCCGGCAATGCTCAAGCGGTGCGTCTCAATGCACATGGCGAAGGTGTTTTTGTGCCGGACAAGTATGGCATGCATGAAATAGTCATTGAAATCGGTGATGACAGTCTCGGTGGACACTTCTTCCGTGTGCTGCCACGTTTCATACAAGTTGCACCACCCGGCATGGCGCCATGTGCATTGGGCAGTCTTGTCGAGGTGCTAGTGAATGCAACAGGAGCACCTAAAACTGAGGATATCTTGGTAACGGCTGTGTCGCCAACTGGCATTTCACACAATTGCCCATTAAAGAAAGTCGAAGAGGGTCATAGCGCCATATTTAAGCCTGACGAGGCAGGCATCTGGGAAATTGCCATCACCTATCAGGGTCGTCACATACAGGGTGGCCCCTTCACCTGTGCTGTTTTCGATTCGACTGGTGTGTCAGTACACGGATTGGATGGCGCCATGCCGTTACGTGCTCACTCATTCGAAGTGGATGCTCGTGGTGTTGGTGTCTCCGGTGAACTGCATGTCGACATTGTTCATGACAAACGTTCGTTGGTATGTTCGGTGGAAAAAATCGTTGACAACAAGTACCGTGTCACATTTATGCCACGACAGAATGGTAAATATCGTGTCTACGTTTACTTCAATGGTCACGATGTGAAGGGTTCGCCATTTATCATGCGTGTTGGCACCAAGGGACGTTCGGGTAAGACACGCAGTAGTCCTTTGCACGAGAGTAAACATCGTGCGGAAAGCCCGTCCATGCATTATACATCGACAACTAACACACGTCACAATGACTTTCGTAATGCAGCAACAACGTCATCATCGTTGTCACGGCGCGATTTATTGAATCACAACAATGCGACAGAACGCCAGCGTTCCTATTCGCCGCAGCAGCAATACTCACCAAAACTGGACACAACTGATTATCGCAAGAGTTCGAGTTATTACAAGCGGGAGAGTGAGGTAAGTCATCAGAAAGTGAGGAGGTCAGATATACAAACGTAAGGTAATGAATGTTTGCAATGAGGTATGCGTTCGTTGGGATATGCGAAATGCGTTAGAAGCCAGATGGTATGTTAAAACGATAAAACTTGAAGTGCGGAAAAATTAAGATAAAAATTCAATTATATTTGTTAGGATGTTGTGCAACGTTTGAAAACATGAAATTATAATAAAGCAGGTCACATTTATGACTAATGGTTATTAGAGATAATCTTAAAATCATAAGACGATATGAAAGGATATAAATAATTGATACTGATGAGAAAAGTTTTGTTTTAAATGTTACTCAAAATTTCGTACTTACAGCATCACTGATTTCGATATTCTTATAAACTTCTTTTCGACTGTGAAGAAAATTAATAGTTTGCTGCTCTTCGGGGAATATCAGGCCAGTAGTAAATTGTCTGTAAAAAAACAAATTATTATTTTTAAGCGCAGATAGATATTAGTGAGCTTGATAGATTGAAAAATTGTATAGAACAAATAAGTTCTTGAATGTTAAATTTAAGAAGCTCCGATCAAATAAACTTTGAAGCATTTTTTAGAAACAACGCAGTTCCAGTCTTTAGAATTAAATTTTTACCTTGAGCCAATAAGACAAAAAAAAATGTACTTTCAGTCTAAATACTCATTGTAACTAACACAAAACTCTTTTAACTGCTTTAAACCTTATCCTACAACATAGGTTCGTATACACTATTTACTCCTATCCTTATCAAAATTATTATTACTAACCATAATAACCATTTCAATCAAAAACCACATAAACAACAGGATCAATTGGCAACATCCCCACCACCACCACCGCGTCCACAACCACCACTACGTGACCTATATAATTCTTCGCCAACAACAAAATACATCAACTCTGCTGACCTCTATACCATGACCAGTGGCAGACGCGATTCAAAAGTTTCGAGTACTTCATCTACCACAAAAAATGATTATTATTATGATAAAGAGAATGAATTCAATGCCACAAAACGTCCAGATCGTCATTTAAAGCTTGCGGCATCACGTGATGAAAGATATCAAAATCGACAACAGGAACAACATGTGACCGCTGCTACTACAGCAACGACTTACGCAAGCAGGCTGAGTCCAATACCAGACAGAGACAGTCCCCTATACAATGTAAATAATAAAAAATTGTACTAAAATGTTTTCTCTTTTGAACATCAAATGTGGCGTTCGTTCGCTTTAGTTTGTGCTTAACCTTAAATGTTTTATGTTATATATTCCAATTTCAATACAGAAAAAGTTTACTAACATATGCTTACATTCCGAATAGATACGCTCCAGCGAAGTGCGTAACCATAGTCCATTGACTATAAAAACATCAAATAATTATGAGACCTCTACGCGTACTTTAGCTGCAAGTCCACGCCATATATCCACCTCTCCAGTGCTGCGCTATTCACCGAACAGTGCCTATATATCAACGGCAACGCATCGTATCGGCAGCCCAGTGACCGTAGTCAATAAGGTATGTCATTAGCGAATTGAAGATTTTGGATGCACCATAATTTTCACTATCCTTATTTGATAAATCATGTTTAATATTTTTCAGAACGGCGTTGGCGGTTCCAATTATGAGAAATCACGTCACGTTGAAAAGACCTCGACGTACAAGTCAACTTCAAACTACGTTACCGACTCAAATATACGCGCTTCACCATCGCTATACAGCACTACTGAACGCATACGCCGTTCAAATTCACCAGAGCCACGCATTGATCATTCGTCGAATGTGCGCGTCTCCTCGACTAAACCTTCGACGGCCCGTCGCGATAGCTGGGATGTCATCAATAAAACCAAAAATATGCTATCGCACAATTCTTTGGAGTCACTGGCCAACATGACCGAAACGCAATTGAACACTGACCTATCGTATACACGTCCCGATATCGATCATGAAACGCATATTAATACGCAATATAATAAATTTGCTCTCAACGAGCAAAAACAACAACAAGCAGAACGGCGTGGATCTGACGAAGTGGATCGCTATAAGTGAGTGATGCACAAACTTTGCAATGGAGCAAATTTTTTATTTTTTTCAAATTTTTTTTTACAGACCCAATGCCATCACCGTTAAGTCACATTCGAACAACACCTATACCGATAAATCTGGTGGTTATACAAAAACCGTCAAAGAATCCAGTCAACATGTTGTCACCGAACGTACACTTACCAATAGTCCGTCGGCAGTAACCACCGCTGGTACCAGCGGCAATTATGGTTATAGTTCGCTCTCTCGATTTCGCCCCATAGATGGTAATGCAACCGGTGCACGTGCAATACGTGTTCAGGATATACCGAATGGAGCTATAGGTCGCCCAGTTGAATTTGAAATTGATGGCTCCAAGGCTGGTTCTGGTAATCTGGAAATACTTGTCAATGGTGGGCGTGTAACATCATCGGTGCGTTCACTTGGAGGCCAACGTTTTATTGCGAGTTTTACCCCGCATGAACCGGGAACACATACTGTACAAATAACATTTAATGGCGAAACAGTGCCAGGTGAGTAAATATATTTATTGCATTTTGCTACTTGCCGCATGTGGTAGTCGATGAAAAACCATTTCTAAAAATATTTATGACTTAACCTTAAGTAACAACTTTCGTAAAAACACTTGTTTGGCAAAAAACGTACGTTCATTGAACGCTTTTTAGGGTTAAGCAAATTTTAAATTTAATGTACTGGGGAAAACTTTGCCAGCTGGTTGGGATTTGTCTGCAAGGGTCAAAATTCTAGCCCCGACAATCTGAAATGTGTCCACATTTATTTTGATGAAAGAAACAAAAGTAAGGAAATAAGGAAAATTTTCGCAGCCATTTAAACCTTTTTTACCTTATAAACAATATATATTTGGGCGTAGATGCTGTAATCAATATTAAAGATTATTTTGGAACATTGATCAAATTATAACTCTTTTTTTAAAGCAAATTTGAAATCAGAAGGACTGTGTTTCCGTAGAAGTAGAATTTTTCCTTGAAAAATGTATAAAACTACTTTTTTTTTTCTCGTCTTGAAATGTCCAAATTATCGCTTTTTCTTTTGGTTTACTGGTTTTTGAATAATGCTTGCCCCTTTCCTGACACTTTCTTTGTCTACAAGCTTGGTGATATCGATAGAGCATTTTGTCTAGGGCACAAACAGGGTTGCCAAGTTGAAGAGAAGCAATTCCCGACCACCTAAAAATAAACAAAAATTTTTCGCTCAAATGGTACAAAATTGAATTTCTTTTGGGAAAAACTTGATAACTTTATTTTTTTGCTCGCTCAACACAAAACTTTGAAATTCATGTCACAGAAATCTTCCACTTCCCGGCTATTTCAAAAAAACTTTGAACTCCTTCCAGGCGCTCGGCTTTGACATGAAATTTTGGGCTTGACCGTGCCATTTTCGGTCACTTGGCAACCCCGGGCGCAAAGGAAAAAAGGAAAAATTTGGTGATGCAACAATTTGATCAAAGCGTACATTCTATTAATTAGTATTTATAAGCTTAATAATACAAATTAAAAACAACGCATTTATAAAACAATAATATTAATTTATTATTATGTTTAATTAATTGTTAACATATGTTTCTTGCTTCGTTGTTACTTAGCGTTTTTTAATTATATAATCAATTCATATTTCAATGTTCAATGGTTCAGATAAATCTCAACATGGATGTGGTAAAAAATGAGAAGGCAATTCAACATATTCTGGCATGACATTCTCGCGTAGATTTTCAAAATTTTATCCATATAAAAAAAAATTTCCGTAGACAAAAGATTTACTCTGTAAAAAAATTAAATTTGGCCGGTTTTGCGCATACAAAAATTTGCGTAACGTAGTAATGCTCCTTAGGGGCCATCCATAAACTACGTGACCGAAAAAAATTTTTTTTAACCCCTACCCCGCAATAGTGCCGATTCGTGACTTTACTCTATTAACCCCCCTCCCGCTATTTAATTACGTTACAGCATGATTTTTAAAAATATTTTCTACTAATCAATTTTAAAATAAAATACATGGTTTATTGACAATATTAAACATAAAACATTACATTTTATATTTTAATATATATAACATATTTAAAATGAATAAATAATTTTCAATATCTAAATTTCTTCCAAGAAAGGAATTCCCTCATCTATCCAAGAAGGTATATCCTCAATTAAAATAATATTTTTCTCTATATTTAATTGTTCGTCTTCCAGTTCAATTGCTTCTATATCTTCTATATCTTCTACATCGATCCACAATTTTACAATTTGAAGTCACGTAGTATTTCGCGAAACCCCCCGTCGTTACTTTTCGTAATATTTTTCATGACCCCCCATTCCACCAAAACGGTCACGTAATTTAAGGATGGCCCCTTAAGACAATGAAAATTAAATTAGTATATTTGAAGAATGTGGTATGATTTCAAATTCCCCGCAAAAAGTATTATCTCATCCATTCACCGCATAACCCCAAATTCCCCACAAATCGTAGAGTTCCACGCAAGTCAGTACTAACCAAATTCTGGATTTCAACCCATTGTAAGATTTTTATTTTTTCCCACCATTTTCCTTATTCACCATCCTTGCGGTGGTGTATTTAAAGTACTCTATTTAAGGCAGCAACCATTAGGTAATTTTCCTCTAAATTTCAACACAGCGCTTCTACGACTTTGAAAGCACAGTTTGAGATGCATACGCAATAAAAGATGCCAAACTACTATTCTTCGTTACTAATATTGGACTTTTTGTATGAAGTGAGTACGACAGGCTTAGAATTTTTTAACTTTGATAATAAAAATAGGACAATTTTTATTCTACGTTTGACAAAAGTTGCTTCCCATTTATGTAAAGGTTAGGGCGATTCAAATAGAATCAAATTTGTATATTGATGCTCTCATAATATATAAAAATTCATATATATCCGCGCCTTTGCGCCTCCTGAGTTAAGATCTGGAGTTAAACTGTGTAAAAAAAGCATAGTTATTGTCTCTTATAATGCATATTACGAATAAACTATTCGTATTATTACAAAGTAAATAAAATTGTTGGGGTGTTACATTTGACCTCGCCAAAACATTTATTACCCTACACCGCCTAAACAGTTAAGTTGTATAAGTTTGAAATTTTTATAGCAGGGTATTTTTTCTGCAATCCCACGTGCTTACCAATTTCTCTGAATGTTCCCACATTATTAGCAAGTGCTTTTCTGAACCATTTTATGTATTAATTCAATATACATATAATAATTCCCGCAGCATAGCGTTTTGTAGAACGGTTGGCGTTTATACAACGCTTGGAAGACAAACCCGAGGACAGACAGTCGGATAGTGTCAAACGGATTTAGCTTATTTGAATTAGAAAGTGATGTTGATCAAAAGTGTTTATACTTTTATATACCTGCCACGCCCCTTTCAATGCGTTAAATATTATTCATTTTATTTTCTTATGTTAATGGAGATTTTGTCGAGCAACATTAAATTGCATAAATTTTATAGATCAAACTTTGAACATCCTTTGTAAAAATCTTTCAATTTGAATGCAAATAGTAGAAGTTTGAGTTCGAGTTAAGTTTTATAAGTCCGAATACTTAAATTCCGAATTTCAAGTGAAAGAACGAATTTGAGGTATGAGCCCGAATTAGATTTCAAATTACGAGAAAAAACTCAAATTTAAATATGAGAGCCAATTTTAAGTTTAGCTCTGAATTTCATGCTGAAATTCTTGTTTATGATATGAGTCTGAGATATGAGTAAACGTCCGAACCAGGAGTCCGAATTTAAAGTAGGAGTCCAAAGTGCCTGTTGTGGTTGGAAATTTTAAAAGGATACCGCATTTCACATAAGAAAACGAATTTAAGGTATGTGCCCGAATTCTATTTATTAATCTGAATTATTTATTAATCTGAATTTTAACTTAAAATTTTAGTTATGAGTGCTTATTTCAAGTAAAGTCCTGAATTTCTATAAGCGATTCCTTATATGTAACTTTATGAAAAGTCTATTGACAGTCCGAATTTCAAGCATGAGCAAATATTTCAACTAGGTGTTTGCATTTCAAATCAGAGTCCAAATAGCATATAGGAGTTTGAAATTCATTCAATCACGTTACAAGTATAAATTCTAATTTCAAATTGTAGCTCGAATTTCATAAGAAGTCTAAACTTCAATTCCAATCATGTCTAAGGCTATCTATCGATCTTATAGCTCAAGTTTGAGTTCAAGTATATATCTAATATGTAACAACTAGCTATTCAACTTTCACAATATTAAGATTTAACGTTGAGAGTTTATTAAAGATGCTATATTATTTCGCTAAAAAAAATTATGCAGATGGTAGCGCGCTGTAAACATGAACCCTCCATGAACATTTTTAAAATTGATTAAAACAGATGCTACCAAATTCATGAGTTAAGTAGCTACATGTGTAGGTAGGTAATCGTATTTGTCAAGTTTCAAACACGCATAATACTCATACCAGTTTCATTGAGGTACTCCAACAAACGCATCAAATTGTTACGCTCAATAAATTTCCCGATCGAGGTGATAATTTTAAAGCTCAACGGGCGGCGGCATTTCATTTTGTTATTGGGCTGAAATGAGTGCTGTCAACAAGTGATGTTTAAGTAACCTAACAAATCTGGACAACTATTGTTAGATACTCAGCTGCAATCAAGATAAATTCTGAGATATGGAAGAGCAACAGGTTTTTGCTCTCTCTCACGCTCACTCGCACGCTAAACACACCTGTGCGTAAGAGCAGTTTCTCTTGCAAACACCTACATGCAGAAATAACTGTTTTAAGCTGAGCTTAAAACGATGAAGCTAAAAGAGCGATACAGAGAGAGAGAGAGAGAGCGCACATTACCTACTATCAGCATGGTCTTCACACAGATACTATACAGGTGTAGTATCTGTGTCTGTTTACCTGCATATGAATATCGGTGTGGTTTCTTTTTTTATGATTTTAGTTACCTGTAGCCCTGAGTTTCGCAGAATCGACTTAAAGAAATTCCCGGCAGTTAGTCTTTGCTCGCGAATCAAACGAAACTGACACGTCTGCGGTAAATAATAAAAAATACAAATATTCAAAACGATCGCGTTAAACAAGTTAGAAAGAGAGAGAGAGAAAATTAATGTGCTTGAAAAAAAAAGAAAATATTTTTTTTTTTCAATGAATTATTAATGCGCAAAGAGGAAAATTTAAAGAAAATAAACGAAAGTTTTCGTGTTCAATTAAAAATTTAAAACGTAATGTTTTTCCTTAGTACATCAATGATCGTTCAAATTGAATTAATTAATATAACAAAGCAACAAAAACGGTGAAAAAAATCTTTAAAAACGCATATATCTAGCATTTACATTCCAACGAAATGAGCGCATACCAACTAACCAAAAGATATACCCGTACTTGTGCCATGCCAAATATGCAAATGTTTTGGTTCGGAAGAAAAAAAAAAACATTTTTTATTCAAAACCAGTTTATTGAACTTCTTGTAGCGTTAAGCTATCAATAGACGTAGAAAAAAAATTTTACGAGTTTCTTGACCAATTTCAGTTTCAAATGCTATGAACTTGATTAGTGCAACTATAATTTGAGTTTTTTGATTTATTTCTTTTAAAAAATATCAATCGTTTTCATAAATCATTGTTGACTTTTTTGCCACAAAGTCGCCATTTTGTTTCTGAATAACAAGTCTCTGTTAACAAAAAAAAAAAAAATTGCAAAAGAAAAATCTTGCATTTTCCTTCGTTGTGCTTGTTGACCAACTGCCAAGTTATGTTGCATCTGCGGCTCAAAGGAATGCCAGCGCACTTGCTGGTTAAGTTTTTGTTATTGTAGCATACACTGCGTGCATCTAGATAAACGCATATCAAATGGGCAATCTTTTATGTTGCTGTTTTGCAATAAACAGTTCGAATTAAACTCATTTAAAGCAAACTTGGCTCAAACTGATATGAAACATTTAAAAGCAACCTTTTTAGTATTTTTATTTAATTTATTTTTTATAAAATTTTGATTGCAATAAATTATGTGACATTTTTCTCATATATTTTTATTGTTCACAACTTCTTTCTTTGCTACAGTTTCTATTGATCGCGATCTACCGCAATAATTTCTGCTGAATGTTTTGTTTCGAACGGATGCTATTAATTTTTTTCACATTCATTTCAAAGTATTGTTATGAAAAACAAAAACAAAGCTCTGTTGTTAAAAATTATGATATAATTTTGTTATACTATAGGAAGAAAGGTTTTTGTTTTTACTACTTATACTGGGTATTGGGTGTAAATGAAAATAGCTAAGTCATCTTTTGTGTTTTCATTCAGGAAACTTTGACGTTTCCGCGTTTAGATTGTTTTCGCTATAATAATTAGCAATTCCGTGTAAACTACACTTTAAAAACACAAATATCTTGATGGAAAACTATTTACTTTTTACATTATTTGCTATTAAAATGTCTTTATCATGCAGAGTGAAACCTAAAGTCTTAATATTTTTAACTCTTAGCTTGAGAAACGTTTTTTTATTCGGAAACATTCGTTGACTTACTTACAAATTTTCCGATTTTTTACAATTTTCTGGGATAAATTTGATGTTATGTTACTGAGTTAAAAAGAGAAATGGTCGTAATGGTCTATGACTTATAGTGGAAGTATTAAAAGTTTTAATATAAAGATTTATTCTCATCAGATTTTACATCATATATGCTTTTAGTTTTACTTTTGTAATTAACTATGAAAAAAATATTCAATTTGAATTGTTTCGTATTTGGCTAAGTGATCGCTTTAAAAAACTTCTTGGAGGGTTTGTATGTGAAGCTAAGCAAAATGAACAACATTGGTTTTGAATGATTGAAATCTTGTGAAAATAATTTTATTTTTTAAATAAAAATTTTAAATAAAAACTTTCAATCAGGCTTAAAAATCAGCATAAGACGCCAATAGCTACATAATTTTATTTATAAATCAGAATACTTTTTTTAAGGACAGTAATTGTACCAGACAATCAAGATTTTTGATTTTGTTGGCTCTATCCTGGCGGTCCTACATTGTAATGCGTTGCAATGCGATATAAAAGCCAATACGATTCAATGCATATCAGAGTACAATTTTTTCAATTCCGAAACGACTTTGGTGTGAATCGCATTACAGATGAAGGCGCCCGTATTTAAAGCCGATGATTGTATCCACATTAAGGACTGATATTTTATATGTTTATTTAACCAAAATATGTCTTGGCATGGTAATGCAAAACATACATCGGACTTAAATTCAGTAAACTTAAATTCATATAGAATATTAAGGGTTCTTCAATAGAAAAGGGTAGCTATTAAAATTGAATAAATCAAGTTGTGTGTGAGACATCAACGAGTTTTTTGTTTTATTTGAAAGGCCAGTATGTGACAACGTTCAAAGATCTCACCGCATGTTGGGCTAAATTCGAGTGATGGCACGGGTTATGTTGGTTTTGAGGGCAGTTTATTGGCCTCCGACTTAAGGAAACCCCACAAGAAATCTAACAGGGTCAAATCACACTATCTCGGTGGCCAGTTCTAATCACCTCTGCGAGAGATAACCATGCGCTCAAATCACTCCAGCATAATGAGCTGTGTGGCACGTAGCATTGTCCTGTTGAAACTACATTTCGATTATATTCTTATCATCCAATTTGGGTCAAGAAAAAATTGGTTATTATCGATCCGTTGCTCTTTCTAATGCCATTGCCGTTTTCAAAGAAGTATGGACCAATTATGCCATCGGTCCAAAATTCACACCCCTTGCTGCACTTAAGTTTGATGATGTTCATTTAAAAATATAACCAATATATAAATATATTGAATTGAAAATTAAATTGAAATATATTGGAGGGAGCATCCAGATAATCTTTTTCGCACCAGTCTTACTTACATATGTACATTTATTTGTCCACAGCTTGTTTATATAACGATATAACTTATTAGACAGTCACTATTAAAAAACGTTTAAGGCGGTATAAGATCAATTTTCTTTTAATAGCCTCAAGTCTTTCGAGCAGCTCTGGACTGCGACTAATTAAGAAATAGTAAACGAATTATAAGAGTAGATACTCCAATGAAAACTGGCGAGCTAGTTTTTGAGGTTTTTGTTCAAAGTTATGCTCCGCATCCAAAAACGTGCAGAAAGATCTTGTGCCAAAAACTAATGGCTCGTATCAGTTTTTAAAGTTAATTTTTTTTTTGTCTTAAATTATTTATTTAAAAACCAAAAATTTTGAGATATCTTTTAGTTTTTTTTTTTTTACTTGAGATGAAGTCGTCAAGGTACTTTTAATAAAACATTCATTTATTATATGACTGAATTTCAAAGGTACCAACTGTTGCGCATTTCATTTTGAGATATTTCTCTAAAGTTTTTGCATTGGCAGAGAAAGTCTAGTACCAAACATGAATTTTAATGTCGGCTATCTTAAAAACCACATGATTTTATTAAACTACCCATCATAAGTGTTTACATTTAACATGAACAACAAATATTTGCCATTAATGCTAAGTTTTCTCCAAGCTTTTTGATGTTGCCAAACCCTTTTTTTTCCAACATAATACCAACCTTCCTTAACATTTTGCATGTGTATAAAATAAGATGAAGAAAAAATTTGAGGCAGCAACAAAAATACAACTTTTTTGAACTTTTTACTACAAGATAAAATTGTAGAAAATCATTGTGAGTAAATATCTAAAGTTTTTTTTCTGTTGAAAACTTGTTTTCAGCAAGATTTTTAAGTGTTTTTTTGATGCTTGTCTTTTGACAAAACTTTTGTTTGGCTGATGAAAAAATAAATAAACCAACGGAACATGCGTGGCTTCGATTGCATGGTTGCGCATGCGCTCAGGAAGTACGGACAAAAATACCAAATAACATAAGACATGTGAAGGTGTTGCGCATGCGTTTCGACGGACGGTATCTTTAAAGTGCGCAAAACAAAGTCGCGAAAAATATGCGAATAAAATACATAAAAATAACAAAACGGAAAACAAGAATTAAAATGCGAGAGCAAAAACGTGCGCTGAACTTTTGACCGCATTTTAAATGTGTTGAAGGGAAAAAATAAACAAAAACAATAAAATTTTTTAAAAATAGAAACAAATGATAATTATGAAAAATAATAATCAATTATTTTAATATCTAAAATATACAATATAAAAAAAAATCTTTTAAAGCTAAAAAAAGTTTTCACAATGAAAAATAATTAAAATATATAAAATAAAAATATTAAAACATATTAAATAAAAATATTGCAAAATAAAAAAGTTTAAAAGTCGACTTAAAATACCCTACAAAAATATATATCAAAATATATGAAATAGTTTATTGTTGCATTTAATTTTTTATTTTTTTGAAATTTATTTTCTCTAATTTTACTATCAACATATAATTCCTAACAGGTTTAAAATAAAAAAAATCAATCTACGTCAGAATATCTACTAAGCAATAACGTCGTCGTCGTCTTCTTCGCTGCCGCTGTGTGATTTGATACAAAAGAAAAGATTTTTTTTTATTGAGAATAACAAAACTAGCCGTTCATCAAAAGAAAAATATAATAAAAATATCTACTAACGCTACGATCAGATTTGTGAGCCAACTGAAACTTCGAAATAATAAAATAACCACCACTGTGCTCATAGCTACTTGCATCTACTGCACATCGTGCTGCGCGCTGTTGTAATCTCCTTAACCAGTTCTTGCGGAAGTGCGCAACTTTGCTGCATTTTTTCCTCATTCTTTTGTCTTTAAGAAAAGAAAAAGGTGTGTAAATCGGATAACTTTTTTTTATTCAACTTTTGCATTTATTAACATCGTTACCATTTCTTTAATAATTTATTGCACATGCCATTTATTAGATAACTTAAGATTTCTTATTTTTTATTTACTTATTGTGTGTAAAAATTCCAATTGCATAAACTTTTGCTGCAGTTCTTGTTTAAAAGAGTCTCTTCATTGTTTTTTTTTTTTTCTATTCCGACAGTCAGGCAGCGTCTCTAAACCAGACTTTTTTTCTACATCAATTTCAGCTTCTTTTTCTTCTGTGTCTTGTGATTTTTCTGGTTTGTGGCAGCAACTGCTTTGCATTTATTTTAGAAATTCCGTTGTTTTTATAGCGGTTTGTGAGCCGATTTAATGCATCCATTCACGTTTACGTTAATCGTTGATTCCTTTAAAAATAGGTGACAAATTATGTAGATGTGATATTTCGCTAGTGCCTGTACGTATGGCACTGTGGAATGAATTTGCGGTTAATTGTTGAGTATGAGATTACATTTTTTTTTTCAAACAGAATTTTGATCTAAAGAGAGCTTATAATATTAATGTTTATGATGGTTCATTGAACTTCTCAAATTTTTATACGAATAACATGGTAAAAAAGACTTTACTTGATAGTTTCGTCATATCTCGTGAATGAAAAAGTCACACAGACTGTATATCTAGTGACTCCATATAGCATAGATGGGCAATATTTTGGCAGAAAAGGCCACTTTAAACAAAATACAACAGTTACAACAACAGAAAAAAACCCCACCATAAATTCGATCCTGATAGCAAAAAGAAAAATCTGTAATAAACAAAGAGCCAATTCCAAAAATCAAACAAGAACAACGTGAGCGCAGCAATAAAAGTACATTGACCAAACGAAACGAGAGAAGCAGCTGTCCTCAATGTGCGCATTGTTGTTCGCTCTTATCACTTTTTTCTGAACTATGCAACAACAATGCAAATTCCAATGTGAATTCAAAGTGAATATAGCGCGTATATACAGCCTGCCTGCATTTGTCTTCCTCGGCAATTTTGACATCGGTAAATTCAAGATGAATGTTCACGAACACTACTCCATCTATCTCCTCCCTTTCTCTCTAACTTTTCTCCTTTTTCTTAAAACCAACACTGTGCATTGCATTTATAGAGGGCATCCACTGAGCGTTGGCTTATGCTTTGAACAAATAAAAAAATTTTACGCAATAGGGTAGAGCGCTTGAGTTTGTTGTTTGGTTATTTTTCTTAAGCAAAATGACGTGCTTATTGCAAAGAGCCATAATTGGCTCATTTTTCGTGTTTTGCCCATCTCTGCTATGTAGGGTAAAAATTGATTTTGCTATAAGTAAAAAACGAATATTTTTTTTTAGTAGGTTTTTTTTTATTCAAAAGAACAATCTTTCCGGTTAGTTATGAAACACTATTTCATCGAAGTGGCTTCCTCCTACCTTGGAGTAGCCCATATGATGAGCCCAATGTAAGGACCTCTATTTAACCGATAGCTGCACTTAATTCGTCCACAAGAGCATCAATCGCTGCTGCATGCTTGGTGAAAATTTACTTTAACATCTCCCCAAAAATGCATTGGCCTCTGAACAATCATTTGTGGATTTTCTGTGCACCAGATGCGACAATTTTGCTTATTTGCGTAATCGCCGAGGTGGAAATGAGCTTCGTCAGAAAAGATTATTTTTCAGTAAAAATGCTCATTTTCATTTTACAAGTATATTTTCAGTATTTTCCAACGTTGTTTCAAAATATGTCAACTCATTTCCTTAACCGGAGATATACAAATAACTTTCTATCATAATACGAAGAGATTTGCCACATTCAAAAGAAAAAAACGTTCAAATTTCAAACGGCAACATTTTCAGAACGGGTCCTACTTTCTGAACGTTGCCAGTGCATTCTGAACTGAGAACTGCAAGAGGATAGTACTCAAGTTCTGATGAATATACTCCCTTTTATTATCTGCTAACCAAGATTTTTGACGTGTACAACAGGAAAATATGGCTTTTGGGCCTCTCACTGCAATTGGCAAAGAGTTATGGACTAGTTTATGTAACTCAAATGACAAAAAAGCGAATTGTATCTCAATACAATACACAGTTACAAATGGACGTGTTGAACGTGGTAACAAATGCTCTGCAGAATAGGTACGAAATTTAATAATAGACTGTGCTAAGCATATGCTTAGTCTTTATCTTACTTGCCCATCTATTTTGATACTATTACTTGCGAGAATCGCACGATCGGCATGCGATTATAACTAAATATTAGGGCTTAATTTCTTCAAAGTAAAAGAATATTCATATAAACTTATTGAAAATATTGCGTGCTTGACTTATTTCAAAATATAATTTTCCACAAAAACTTAAATAGCTGGCGAATATATCCAGCCTGGAAAAGTAAATGGTCCATCATGAATTTGAATTAATAAAAGTTAACATTCTAATAGTAACAATATATCGAAATTGGGGTGAACTTTTTTCTGCACCCAATATCTTTACGCTATTCTTCCGCAATGATTATTATGTAATTCATATTTCTAAAATTTCTTACACTGCACAATATACTCCAGTACATTACGATGAAGTTTTGAACTTTAAGCCCACCATGCCAAGTTCTACCAACAAGTGCAACGCCACATGAATCGCGCTAAAAGCAGCTTCTCAACACAACGTCACACGCTTAACAAGCGTGCAATAAATATGAAGCGTATGTACGCAGCTGAATTTTTTCGTTTTTTTTTTATTTTTAACCGCTAACCAATGCAACGGTACCAGAATTAACATTTTTGCATTTTCAGCTGTTTTATAGCTGAACAAAGTCGCACACGTTTTAAACGATTTGCGGCGCTATGTTACCCATGCAAAGTATTCAATTGCGCAAATCGATATATGAACATACCAGAGTACAGATATTAATGGTACGGAAAGGAAGTCAGGTGCGCTACAGCGCAGAAACAGGTCAATAATATGAAAAATTATTTAATAGCAACAACAAAAAACCGTTTACAGCAGAACTGGTCAACTTGGTTCGCATGTTAAACAGTTAATGACCAATATACAAAATCGAAGAACTGTTAAAACGTTTAACGTTTTAATATTTTTTTAACCCAATGTTGGTTGCACACTGCTCCTGGGCATAGTTTGACACATAGAACAGGCGGTTTTGTTCAATTCTTATAAGAATTCATAGATTCTTAAAGCTGTTAATTGTTGTTACCTATTTAGTGAAAACAATTTAACGCTTGATTGATGAATTACGGATCTGTGTTGAATAACAAAAAGAGTCTTTGTTTTGATATTTTTCTTTGGAAGCCAATGTTGTTGACACGGTTTAGTTTGTTGGTCTAATGAGTAGTTAATTATTTAGCTGTTGGCTATAATGAAAAAAATAAAAAATAACAGCTTTGTTAGTTAATGACAAAATATTTTTGTTGAATTTTTCCCAAAAATATTTGTTGTAGATAAATATTTGTATGCAATATTAAAATTGTTCATTGATGTTTCATGATTCACATATTATGTCTATGATATTAGTGTTAATAATGAAAAATTTTAATTTATGTGAAATTCCATGTGAAAGCTCATTAATAAGTAACGCCCGAAAAATTTTTTTGCTCATAAAATCATAAATTGTATTTAAATTTGCCTTGACAAACAACGTTTTTCATTGTAATTTCACCTAATTTTAAGTACAAGTAATTAAAGTGTTCATACTGACATTTTTCAACCTCGGCTTACATCATGAAGGTTGCTTAGTTTTTGTTTTTATGAACGTGTTTTATGAGCATAGTCAAATTGTGCGGTATGCTTCATACTACGTAGTATTCGTATCTATTGCGATCTCGCATTTCACTTTTTCAGAAAATTTAATTTCTTGATGTCGTGGTTTTATTTTAATTGCTTAAATTATATCATTTTATGAAACAAAAAAAAAAATAATAATGTGTTGTGATGTCATGCTAAAACACACAATAGGTACCAAACTAACGAAAGTGAAATGATTTTCTTATAGAATGCTAGGCATATTTTGATAAATTTAAGTAATCAGTTTAAAAAGGATTTTACCGATCTATAAAAAAGCAGCTAGAGTAATGAAATGAATCAGAAAAGACATTACCAGAGATAATCACTTGAATTCGTTTTCCAAAAATTTCGTTCAAAAATAAAGGACGTAGCTTAAGTTTCTTAATTTATACTCTGTGACTTACCAATTATATTTTGGTCTAATCTAACTAACGGTGGTTAATTAAAAAATATTTTGCTGTCTTTACTTGTCAGTATAGTGTGTGACAATACCAAAAAAAATGCACAAAACTTAGATAATATAACAAAAATCGGGCTAAAGCTTGTCATAATACTTAGTTCCATCCATTGCTAAATGGAGTCATTAGTGACTTTAAAGCCTAATAGTAAGAATTCCAAAGCCTAAATGTTCCATTTTGCATAATTTGTTCTCTACAATAAGGGAAACATATCAGTTTTAGAAATTCTTACTATTCGGCTTAAAGGTCACTGATGATTCCCTTTAGCAATGTATGAAAATAGTATGACTAGTATGCTCAGAGTTTGAGACACACTTTACGTAACAGTAACTTAGAAAAATAATAAAAACCGAATTTTGCTTATACTTTTTGCATATACATATATATTTAGCTGTGGCCTGGAAAAAAATATATCTATTCATTTTGTTTCCTTAGGTCAAAGCATCAAAAAATATAAAAGGTATGGTCTATTGGGTCATGTACTCTGTATTTTTGATAAATCTAATATTTTTTGTAGTTTTAGCATTGTTACTAAAACACAAAGCGTATTATTTTCAAACACTGTGAATCGCAAAAATACAATGGCAAGACTCTATTGTAACTCTTGTTTAGTATTTCTGCATTTGAAAATCAGGTTTCAGATGATATACAATGTTGTTACATCATTTTTTTCTTATAGATCTTTTTAGTTTCTAAGCATATTAACATAAGTTTGTTATATGGCAGCACTGCGACATAAAAAAAACTAAATATAGGCTCATTCACAGTCTATTGTATAATAAAAATTGTAATAATTTACATAAAATGCTACAAAAACTACAGATGGTGAACGGCTTAAGTGAGATAAGCTTCTCCCACTGATGTTCATAAGAAAAAAGCCTAAAACACGAGACCTGGAGCGAACTGATCCACTAAAACTCTTGATTTTGAGCTTTATGCAGCAGGCAGCCATAACTGTCCATCGAAAGTAACCGACTTTTAGCAAATTGAAATGCTGATTGCACTGACAGCTTTCTAATTGAACATTTTAATTTACCAAAGTGAATTCTAGTTTTATTCTCAAGTAGACAATAGTGCAAATATTTAAATATTGAAGGTCAACTAAATTAAAAGCACGAAACTTTATATATTCTGAGATAGCTTGCTAAGTATCTAGCGTAATACAAAACTAACTTTCCGATTTTGGTTTCCAAACAGACTCATTTAAAATGTTTGTCTCTTGCGAACAATGACGCATACTGAGACGCGCCAGAAATATTTGCTTAAGTTTCGAAGTATAATTAATTCAATATATGAATACAGATATATATATATTGTTGTAAGCACTTTTACTCTCAATCTATTGAGAATAGCTTTGAGCAAAAATTATCTGTTATTCATGTACAAATTGTTTGACTGATGACTTCTTGCTCGTTTTTTTTTTTTATTGATTGGCAATTTCATATTCATTATAAGCGATTTCACCGTTCACTTCAATTGTTTTCTGTCTCAGATAAATATGATGACAACAACCATTCATTTGACGATAATAATAACCAACAACAACAATAGTTAAGTAACATTTAAGGTTTTTAGACTCTAAGAAATTGCATTTAATTAAGTGAGTGAAAATTAAATGATTGACGTCTATATCACAATAAATTTATATGAATAAAATTTGCATTAGAAATGCACAATTAAATTTATGAAATTGTTAGCATTATATATACGAATTATAATTTTTATACATTAGTACTATACAAAAGTTATATTAGAGTGTTAAATAACACACATATTAATAATATTATGCTAATTTTTTATTTTATTTTTTGGGCTATTCATTTGAATGCATATAACATCAAATATGAATTATACGGAAATCTAAAGAAATACAAAACAAAGAAAAGGTAGTTGACATAATCGAATTAAACTGTTCCACAACAATATTTGTATTTTAATATGCAGCAAAAAGAAAAACTGCATATTTTATTTTCAAGAAATTTAAATTATTATCGAATAGACTTAAGCTACTACAGCTATTATACCTTTCAGCTAATTAACTAAAAATTTTTTAAATCGGTAAATATTAAAACGAAGTTTCTTCGAAAATGTAAGACAATCCTCAGGAAAATTGAAAAAAAAAATCAAAAATTCATATCTCGAAAACCTAAAACTTTGTAGGCTGACAATGAAAAACAACTCTATCGTATGGTTCGAATTCGTTCTGTTCTGCGAACGTTAACTTTTTTTTCCCTCTGCATTCCATATTGCACTCACTGATTGAAACACCAACACAAACCATAGCAAGCGACATGAGAAAGCGCAACAGAATGGTAACGTTCTGCTCTAGTGGTATACGAACCCGTACCAAAGGTAGTGATCATTTTTGTCATTAGAAAGATAGTTCAAAAAAAATGTTGGACATCACTAAGGGAGGCTCGGGACCCTGGGAAAAAGCGGTTCTTACCCGAAAATAAGTCCCCGGACCATGGTAACCGTTTTTGACTAATTTTCAGTTAAAAATTTTGTTTTTTCAAACGAAAATTAGCTAGAAAAGTAGTTTTGGACATCACTAAAGGAACCTCGGGACCCTGGAAAGAACCGTTTTTTACCCGAAAATTGGTCCCTAGACCATGGTACCCATTTTACAAAACATGTAATCAATAATACGAATCTAATGACAAAAACGATCCTTACATTTGGTACAAGTTCGGGTAGCAATCGCGAGACAAAACCACAACAAAGCGAATAAAGTTCTTTGTACGTTGAGCAGAACGTTACCATTCTGTTCCTTTTTTTTATTTCTGCTTACTATAGTACGGGCTGATGTTTGAATCAAAGAGCGAAACAAAGAATGTGAGAAGTATAGTCTGCGTTATACTGTTTTAACTTTACGATAAGGTGCAGCTTTATTTCATTACTTGTTTGTGGGTGTGATTATCGGGCTTAGCGGTCCATTTTACATATGAAAAAATAGTGACAGCTGCAAAACAATTTTTTTTTTTTAATTTTGCAAGCTGGCGTAATTATTTATGATTAGATTTTAACATGAATAATTATTATGAGCTTATCTGATTGACGGCTGAAATAAAAATTATTTCTGTAGATTCACACATTAACTAAAAATTAATTTTCATACGAGAAAAAATAAATGTAAAACACTTTCATCGAAGCGTACAGCCAGCCAGGCGAGCCATTGCCGCTCAACCATATGAGCGAATGTCCAATATGAAAACTTTTGAACACGTTATATGAAAGGAAAACTTCAAGAAAAATGCTCGTAGCAAAACACTTTTCATTTTTGAAGAAAAATTGCACATCAAGAAAATTAGCAATAATCATCAAGTGAAAATGAACGACAGGAGAAAAACAATTTGAAAAGAGAAAAGCAGGAAAATACAAGTATTACTTTCAGCAATAGCAAGATATTAAAAGAAAAACTTTGAGAAAAATCGAAATACTTTTGCAAGAAATCTCACCGAAACAAATGGGTAATAATAATGCCCATATTTGTGAAAAGCGTCATTTATATAAAAAAATACTTTTTTATATAAAAGATATAAATTGCCATTATTAAATGCTGACAATCATATATTTTTAATGCCACTCATATGTTGCAAAGTTAATTTTCTTTAAAATTTAATAATGTTGGTTTATTCGAATGTTGTTTGTGCATAGCAATTGGTCATTTAATATTATTGCCGCCGGTGGTGGTGTCGTCCGTCGGTGATTGTTGTTTTACTGGTGAAATTAATGTGATTTACTGATTAGCTTAATAAGATAATTTAGATTATTTTAAAAATATGAAGAGATTAAAGTTTAGCTTATGAGAGCAATTATTTGCCTCAAATACGGACAGTTTTTGAAGGATTATGCACTCTTAACTTTAAACTCCCCATTTCAACTGAATTTTAGAACTAAATATTCCTTTGAAACCATCGCTTTATAATAAAGCTATGACTTTCGCTAACCGTGCTGCAATAATAAGCATGAAATCACAATTTTCATCCATTGCAAGGCAATTATAACCATGAAAATTTATAATTCAAATTCGCCAACTTTTCTAATATGGAAATAAACTTTAATGTAATTGAAGAAACGCAAAAATTTTAAGCGACTTAGTAGTCCAATCAATTTAATACAAAAATCAAATAATGCGCAGGAAAACGGTTGATGATCTCCAAAAAAAAATTAACTTTCCAACGAATTAGCTGTTCATCTGTACCAGCTAATTGGCTCATGACTTTTGCTTTACTAATGACCAATTTCATTTGAATTTTTTGACCGCCACCTTGCGTGTTATTTCGTTAACCGTATGAAGGTATATGATATCAGCGGTTTATTGAACTTTTACTGCGATAAGGACATATTTCTCAAAGTTAGAAGAACGTAACCTTCAATAATCTAATATCCCAATTCCTAAGCTAAGAGTACAAAACGGCCATGGGTAGTATGTCCATTTCTAAGCGTGGTTATAGTATCCTAGGAATTATGTGAATCTGGGAAATGTTGAATAGAATTGAAGGTATTCACTACTGATCGTGCACGTAGAGGTTCTGTTCTCTGTAAGGAGATAAAGGGCATAAGCAGAATATTTTCCAAAATTACTATGGGTATTGTGAGCGTTAGCAAAGAAGACATAAGGTGCAAAATTTTCAAGGGGCTATCTCGTTGTGGGTTGTGACATGGCATCGTTCGTAAAGTGAAACTTATTATCTAATATAATAATACAGTCCAGCTATAAGTTCCTCAAAACTTTTTCAAGGAGTAACGTAATGGATAGCTTGCAACTCGGGGAGTAAATAGGTTTAAGACTATCAGTGAGATGCAAACAATTTTACATAATACTATGAACTGCGGCCGCAATGAACTTTTTATTTTGTCTATACATGTTGGCAATTAGCCCGACTTATTTTACAGATAAAAGCTTCTGATCGACATTATTTGATGCACTTATATAATGTAGGGTCACAAGATGGCCTCTCCTGAAAGCGGTGTGCCATTAAAAGATCGCTTCTAATAGTTTTGTATAGTGCCTATTGGGACCACAATAATTTACAATCTGAGATGATATGAATATTGCATTTGTTATGCAAAACAAAGTACACGTTTAAGATTTTGAAATCGATGCTTCCACAAAATTAGACAGAACATTTGGTAAATGCTATGGATTTTCATAGAAAATTATACTACCCAGCAGAAAACACACCATAAAGCCAATGATATCTTTGCTAAATTGAACCTTGAAACCAGTGATATTGTTATTATAACACATTATTCATGTCAGAGCTTTTTCAGCGAGACATCGTGAAACCTTGCAGCCAGACAATGGAGTTTGAAGTTATAGAGGTCTGCATAGATGCACTCGAAATGATCCTCATATAAACTTTCGAATGCAATAAGCTTCGAGTATTTGAACTTGTAGAACATTTTATTTGAGATTTATTTACGATTTATTTGCAAGTGCAGCACTCGCCTCACCTGCTTGGTGTTTCGATTTGTTTTGATTTGATTTGTGGCTTTTGTACAAAAAAACTCGATTTACTCGCAACGTGTTGAGTGGCTTGATGGTCGTTTCAAATGCACTCATGCAGACCACTATTAAGTAAGCCAATAATGTTAGTTCAATATTACTAAAGACTAGGGGATTATCGTCTTAAAACCAAATTTGAAATCGTATTTCGCCCAAGGATATACACATACAGAACCAATTGGCATGCAAAGTGGAAAGCGTTCATTACAAAGCAAAAAAAAAACCTATGCTCTACTTAAGAGCTTCTGATCTATCAGCTTACTATGTATATAGCTTGCTATCTTGAAAATCATGTGAGGTCTAAAATACTTTTCGGTACTTTTGGGCTTTAACGTCTTTGTGAAATAATTCGATATTTTTCGTCTCCTCTCACACCACGATTGCTCGCAGCGAGAAGTTACCGAGCTGTGCTTGTTATACTTTTAGTGAAAAGAGCTTCATACTAATTATAGGTAGTAGCATCAGTAATAAGTCTTTGATAAGATTATACACAAAGATCTATTTTCATAAAGCAGAACAATTCACACAATAACCCTGATATCAATTGATTTGAAAAGAACATAAAAATTGGCGAAAATGATTGACATCGAGTTTTTTTAAAGATTTTTCGAATGCACAGTGAACCTCTAAGAAATTGACTGACTTAAATATGGCCCAATAAATCTAAAGTTGCAATACTTTTAACAGTCTATTTCCTACACTTGATACTGTTGAGTACACATGTGTAGGCACTTAATGCCTCACAAAATTTCAACAGCCCATACTATATATGCAATTTCAAAATCAACTACATAAAAATAAATGGCTACAATTTTCTTTAACCTTTAAATTAATATCAATGTTACATTTGGGTGTACAAGACCAATTTACAGAAGCTTTCAATGCACAATATGAAACAAAAACTCATCGTACCGCAGAAACCTTCACTTACCTAAGTAGACAAAATGTCTCAATACACCCAGTGACGCTGTCATTCAACTTGATAAACTTAACTATCAGCATTAAGCCATAACTAAGTAGAGTTTTCTTTTTATTGCAATGGCAGCAACAGCTTTACTCGACACGAAAGAGGTTGAAGATAGATAACATAAAAGAAGGGTTAAGTAGAACTTGCACCAAGTTTTATAGCAACAGTAATAATGACAAAAAGTGCAACAACAACACGAAAAACAGCCTTAACAAGTGCATTTTTATTAAACCTGGTCGTCATGGTATTGTGAAGCTAAAAGCTGCAGTTGCATTTGTTACTGTAGCAGTAAACCAAAAACTTGGACTTGATCGTAGTAGTCATCATAAGGCAATCTTTCTGTTCTTCTTTTCTTATAGTTGATACACACCTTTGGAGATTTTTGTAGTTGTTATGCTTCGTTTGGCAAAGGTTCTTACAAAAAACATATTTTATATATATAGACATTAGGGTGTATCTAATAATAGCATTGTTATACCTGAACTACAAAAATGAAGCACTAGAACCAAAATAGCATTGTATTCCAAACACATCTGAGTCAATTGTTTTTAATAAGGTACACTCTTATATTTATAAGAAAATAATTTTTACATGCACCGTTCGTAGCATTCAAAAGCGAAGCCATCGGAAAGGCAGGATATGGCAAGAATTTATTGTTTTTGATTGCAGTTATTGTTTCCGATAGCCATGTTCCCAATGAAGGCTCTTCTGCTGTGGTCATTTTGTTCCCCTTCATGAAAACCTTTGATATGTCGGAGTGAAAAAGAGTACATAGTCTTGAAGAAATTATTTAGTTTCTTTGGCTACGCTTAGGTTTGCTTAAATAGAAAACCTATCTTTTAGTATATGATTTATGATGTGTTGGAAATTCTTAATTTTAAAATTATTTGAGAAACTCAATGATTTTGGTCTTAACACCTTTGCTACAGTAACATGTAATTTGTGCATATTTGTGGTTAGAGTGAATAGAGAGAACAACAAAGTCTGTTGTAATTTAAATAATTTTTATATTTTTAGCTCCAAGTCTTTTATGGAGCTAATGAACTTTTGTTAAGCGCAATGGTTTTACATCTTTTCGTTGTAAGATGTGCTCCTCTACTGGCAAAATATTGATTTGAAGAAGATATCAGTGTACCACTTCAAATACCAATCGTTATTTAAAATGAAAAACGTGCTAATGCTACCTTAATGAAATCACTGATTCCATAACTTCATCGAATATATATTGGGTTTAGTATAACGTAACCGGATATTTTTCACCAAAATGTGGAGTAGGAAAAAGTTGATGAATCTTTTTTGGAGATTCGTTTGGAAAAAGTTTTATGCTCTAAAAAAAAAGATCCTCATGGACCGCGCTTATCAGAAAACCAAAAACGCGGACTTGCTCCGCAAAACGCGGATCTTATGGTCACGTTAATCTAGTAGCAAACAACAGCTAAGTCCACAAAATTTGATGAGGACAAATTCTGCAAAACAAAATTTTTAAGAATGGGGTTATTGACTCTCAGCTTCAAGACATGGGCATATGAACGGCAGTTTTCAATAACATTGATTTTTGTTTGGAGGAACATCGACTGATATCAACGTAGGGTAGTTTGGTATTGCTGACAATAAATCTCATAAATCAACCTTATTTCGCTACGGTTACAAATGTTTTATTGCGCCTTTTTTATTTCAAGTCTGGGAGGTATGGTGTCTGAGACAAATTTGTTCCTAATAAAAAGACAAAAATAATATTTATTTACTTTATCCTACCACCACCACTCCTTAACCCTCCTATGAAGCATTTCAGTCAAATTTTCTAAAAAAATATATAACTATGTAAAAGTAATTTTATTTCCTTTCAAATGATGTACTATTCAATACTGGGCTTTCTTTGTCAACCAAATTTTTTAAGCAAAAAAAATTGACGAGCTCTAGAAATATTCTTGAAAAATTAGAAGAAATATTCTTGCACCCCTAGCAAAAAAACTTAACATTCCCGCTTAAATTCGAAACCCGAGGCTATAGCCGCCTCTAGCCCTACCTCAATCCAATGCTGCTCAGAAATTCAGTTGAACCCAAAAACAAAAACACAACTTCGTTTTGTTTTTCAAAATTTACACTGGCGTTATAATTTTTCATGGCGTTATCGACTCAACATGACAAAACTCAATTTGGATCCTGGATTAATTCAATAAAAAAAATTTCGAAAAAAAATTCGGAGGCTTTCCTAGGTATGTCCAAAATTCATTGTCAATGTATGTGTAAGGACGATGAAAAAGAATTCGGAGGCTTTCCTAGGTATGTCCAAAATTCATTGTCAATGTATGTGTAAGGACGATGCCGTGTTTTTGAAATATATATATAAAACACTACGATCTTAAAATATTTTAGTAATTTACATTTTCACATTCATCAGGTAGTTTTCTAATCCAAATTCCTTTATATTCTTCTATTTCTAGGATCACCGTGGCACGTTGAAATAATGTCGACCCCCGGTCTAACAGCACTCGGCGAATCGACACGCCTCGTACCAGCCAATACACCGGCGGTTTTTGAGATACTGCCGCCTCCTGGACAAAGCCTTACCAAAGGCGAGTGCGTGGCAACAGTTTTGACACCAAATAAATCAAAACTGAATGCCAGAGTCACCCATGAGGCGGCAAATGGTGCTGCACGCATTGAGTTTGTACCCACTGAAGTGGGTACTCACATCATTGAAGCATCAATTAATGAGACGAAAATTGCTGGCGGACCTTTGATAGCAAAGGTCTACGATGCCAGTCTAATACAAGTGACCGATGTTAACGGTGGTGTTGTCGGTCAACCATGCCAATTTCGTGTCGATGCAAGTGCAGCCGGTGAAGGTCAATTGGAGATTTCTATAAATGAAGGCGAAGTACCAAACCACGTACAAGTGGTAGGCGGTGGACGCTGTTTGGTCTCCTTTACGCCAGAACAGGCTAAATCACATTTGATCGATATTAAATTTAATGGTGAAACAGTGCATGGTTGTCCTTTCGTTTGCTCAGTAGCGGATACATCACGCGTCATACTAAATCTCACAAATCTTGAATTAATACCTGTCAATCGACCGGCTTCATTCCACATCACAGTAAGTGGTGGTGGTGCCGCCGAATTGGCAGTTAGTGTACGCGGTCCACATGGTGAGTTGCCGGTACGTGTAACGGGTGACATACATGCAGGCTTTACAGCTGAATTCACACCCGTAGCAGTTGGCGGACACTCCATTAATGTCGAGTATAATGGCTTCCCTGTGCAGGGTACACCGTTCTTGGCTAAATCACATGATGCCACGAAGGTTGTCGTTGGAAGTGTATCACGTGGTACTGTAGGGCGTGCTGTACAGTTTACCGTAGATGCTGGTGATGCCGGCGAAGGCAATTTGGAAATAACGATTTCAGCCAAAGGCCATAATATACCGACACAGGTGCATCCGCAAGGAAATGCAAGGTAAGTTACAAAAAAAAATTCCTTCTTTCTAAGTTTCTTATATTATATTATTCTCATCTTTCAGATTCTCCGTTTCTTTTGTACCGGCTGAGGCATGTGAGCATACAATTAATGTATCCTTTAATAAAATGCCCGTACCTGGTTGCCCTATAACCGTTAATATAAGCGGTGGCATGGCAGGACCACAAGTTTCTCTTGGTGGTCCTGGACCTGTACATCAATCGAATTCTTTTGTTATCAATCACACCGGGGGCCGTTTAGAAGATATCGAAGTAAATGTTGAAGGTGAGTTTTGAAATTGCAATATCATCGTTATCCTATGTTTAATATTTACTAATATTTTGGCCATTTTGGTGCAAAATAGTATGTTCCTTTTATGTTTAGTTCGTTTGCAAGTTTTGAGTTATATATGTACTTGCTATTGTTTCTTAAAAATTGGATTTTTATCATTCACACTCTACACTTTGTCATTTCACATCATATCATTTTTACACGAACAACCACAATATCACAAATTATTGAACTGTTTATCTGTACAAAAAATGTATGGACCAAATTGTGATTTCAATGGTTTATGTTTTTGGAATGCCAGTATCATGTTTCTTTGATTTTGTCTTTGTATGTATATGTGTCATATGTTTGAGTATATGCGACCTTTGAAAATAAGCTCCTATGTATGTGCATGTTTGTAATTTTTCCTAAATGTTCGCTGAAATGCACCAGAAATATCACCAGAATAAGAAATAATATATTTTAGATGTATGTATACATATATGCTCAATATATTTCAACCTCTTAGTAATATCGATTTAAAGCTTTAACATGATCCATGATCGATCGACGCAATGATGGTCGAATTTTGTTTACGCGGCTTATTTCACTGGCAAGGGCGTTTTTGTTAATTTTTTGTGCTCTCAAGTTCTCATTCGTGTGGTCGAGATATGTGAAACATTTTCATCTAGACATAACTTAGAGTTGCAAATGTATGCGTTTATATCAAACAGTGGCTTATTGTGATACCACGAAGTAGCTTTTTCATTCACCTAATCTCCAAGAAGTGAAAGGCAAAAACAAAAAAGCTCATTAATGGTCTTTTCTTAATTAATATCTCTTCAGCTTCTGCAATAGTCAAATGACTGAACTGTCAAAACCCTTCACAGGTCATTCTATATAGCAGTGACCAGTATTCGAAAAGTTAACTTTCAAGGGATTACGATGTCGAAATGCTACTATTTCTCCCACAAACACCATTTTTCTAGCCAAATTCCACTGTAAAGGGCAAAACACGTCTCCTTATGGTATACTCCTACCAAAATCTCGATGTTCCCTGAAGTCCCCAAGATCTGAGGTACGAGTAATACATTTTTATGTACACTCTTCAAAGAACAATTCAAGTTTTAGCGTCAGATTAAGCGTTTTTTTCATCAAGAGTGTCCCACCTATGAGTACTTCTCGGAAGAGAAAACTGCTTCAGTGGTTTGCCAACTGTCATTCGCACAAGGTTAAAAAACTCCTTGTTAACTAGGTACAGGTTTCAGTCTTCAAATTAGTGTTAAGATATTGGTGATGTAGAGTCCGTGTTGGGCAATTGATTTCAACTTTTTTAGTTTTTGTTTTTTTTCTACGTGATAGTAGATCATCCAAAGATTGTGTATATTAATTATTTCTTTGAAATATACCCGCTCTTGGCCCTAACCACAGCCATGAGACGCTTAACAAACGACTGATAGAACGCCCGTATGGTCAATATTGTTCCATGCTCGGGTCAAATTCTTCTTCAAGGATTCTGTGGCATGCAATGCATGCCCCAAACACAGTAGTCTAGCGGTTTTTAGTTCGGAAAGGACGACGGCCGATGTTCGTGTTTTATGAACGATGAAACGTTTTCTTCAAGATATTTTTGCGCCCCGCTGGCCTCATGCGACAGCGCCAATTCCTGCTCGAATGTCAAGCGCTCCCAACCAAAATGTTTGTGTGCCCGTGATAGCATGCCATGCTGCAACACTTTTTTCTGATAAATTTGTTCTCAGTGTGGCCCATCGATAGATAAACGAGTGGAGACTTGCCATTTTCAGTCACTGTCGCCAAAACCATAATACGACAAGCTTGGAAAGCTGATTGTTAATGAGTTTTATTAGACTCTAACTATTGACAATTTGAATCTTGACACGAAAACCGACCTATCAAGAACTAATAGTACCTAGCTTTTCGCAAAATCTTTAGCTCATAAATAGAGTGTAGGAACTGGATGAGAAATCTTTGCATGAATTTTCGGCTACATTTTTTTCAAAAAAAAGAGAAGAAGTAGTTAATCAAAATAGAATCAAAAACATTTATCCAGCAAATAAATATTATGTGCCCCACATAAAACATTAGTATTGTACTAGTATTATAGATTTTTTTATTGAGCATATCAAAGCCATTATATTCATCGCGATTTATGCTGACTTATTTTTTTGTATTACTTCGTTTCTTGTTTCGCCCTATATATCTACAATTTTCTATGCACCTTGTAAGGTTCAGAATGTGCGAGAGTTTCATAGCCGCTTTATAACTGTTTCATAATAGACTTTTTGTTTGTTTGTTTAATGTTAAATTTTTACAAATAAATCGTAGCTTCTGAACTTGAGAAATACCATATTGTATTTTTTATATTTGTTTTAATGTTAAATTGTTTTTTTTTTCATTAGATACATTAGAGTGGTACAAAATACAAAAAATTAAATATATTAAGATCAGCATAACTTTTCAGAAAGCTTAATTTTTAAAGCTAGTAAGAAGTTCACACGAAGTTTCAATAATTCTCAATGGGATGATTTTTTCTTATTGATTTCAACCAAATTTTTTCTCCTTTTTTTTTCATTTCTTAGTAAAACTAATTTTAATAATAAAAATGAATCCTAAAAATTATTTGTGACTTAATAGCTCAACTCTTATATAGAATTTTTATCAAAAAATTTTAACTTCAGAAATGTGTGCTCAAAACTGTTTTTTTTTAATGTAAAAAGAATTCCATGAACATATTTCATCGAATTTCCGAAGAATTTTTGCTCACCAAGCTCTTGCAATTTGCATTTTAAGTGAAGAAATTTACACAATGGCAAAAATATATTGTATTATAGGATCTGTCAAAATCTTGGAAACTCAAACTGATACTGAGTAATCTCACTAAATCTACTTTATTGAGTGCATCTAAGTCAATAAGAGTTCAGGCATTTTGCTTTTCGTTCGAAAAAGTAGAGTTTGAACTCACAATATTTCGAAAATCAAGCGGGATTCAAAAATAATTTTTCAAAAATGTTGTCAGCCTATTAATGTTTTTAAATTCCAGTGGTCGAAAGGTGACAAATTCAATATCATATTTTTACAGTTATGTAAATTTTTGCCACTTGGAACAGAAGTTAAGTTAAAGGATAGTTAAAAAATTCGTTGGTTAAAACTTTAGAGTAAATATTTTCTCCCTTAAAGTTTACTTTTACTTCGGCAGTAATTTGCTAGCATATAGAAAACCTAATATAAATAAAAATTATTTTCTGAGCGTTTGATAACAACAAAAAAAAATAGCAAAAATAAAAAATGGCTAGAGCTAGCCATACAAGTTTCATCCATTGCTAAATTGAATCATCAGTGACCTGTGAGGTGGTGAATGAAAATTGTTACATAAGCATGATATTTTTGGCAAAGTTTTGTGGAAAGCGCAAGAATTTTGGCTTTGCTTTGTTTCGCTTATCGTTTGGATTCTTAACAGATTTATGCAAAACGGAAAATAGATCAGGCTTAGAAATTCCAAATTGTCGGCAGAAAGGTCACTGATGATTTCATTTAGCAAAAGAGAAAATTGGTATAACTAACTGTAGCTGTTTTTTGTTTTTGTAGTTTTTGTAGTTTTGCTTTTGCTACATTTGAATAATTTTTATTTTTGACTTAAATGAACATTTTCAAGCTCTCAGGTTTCTGAAAAGTCGCATGCACCAAAAAAAAAAAACGGTTTTTATTTTTCCCAACCGATTCTGAATCACTCCAATTTACATTTTTATAACTGTCTCTACGTATTTGTGTATATGTATTTACTGTCTGTGTGTACTTATGTGTCTAATTACGTTTTATTTTATTTTATTTTGTTTCTTAATTTTTGACATGATTTCAACTTACTTTTGTATCTATATTATATTTCAGGGCGGCGAAAACTTTTATACTAGACTCTTTAATGCATATAAATATCACAAATTTATGACACACCTTTCCAATATTATATCCATATTTAACTATACAATTATTGCATATCAACAGAATTTAAAGTCTTATTTTACTTTTTAATATGATTAAGTTTTGAAGTTTGGACTTATACATATATTTACTATGCTATACCCTGTGAAAATTATATTGACCTTAATTAACCTTTGCTAACTTATATTGAATTATTGCCGTCAGCAAAACAAAAAGAGAAAAAAATAAGTTAGATTTGTAGAAATTAATATTTTTATTAGTCATTGAAGAGAGTTTTTTTTATTTTTGTTTACTAATTTGTTTATTACATTTACATAATGTTATTAATAATATGATAATAAAATCTATTCACAAAGGTTTTTTTTACTACTTGAAATAAATGTAAATTGAAAAAAACCCAAAAATAAGTACTTTATATTACTGAGGGTCGAATACTTCTTTAAAAGTTATTTTACTATAGGTGTAAATACGTATGTTACAGTAAAATTCAGGGCTTATATGGTGATGGTACTACTGTAAATTTGTAGAGTAGTTTATTTTGTACTGAGACATTCAAAATTGAGCCTATTTCAATTAGGGTGTCTTATGAGTATTAATACTTATTTGGCTCTTGATATAAAATATTAAAGAACCTTGACAGGACTAATAGACAAATGTGTAGCAGTTTTCTTTGGAAGAGCTATAATATTTCAAAAATTTCAAAATTTCTTTAACAACCCATTGTCTGGCATGTGCCCTTCTCAATGAAAGCTTTGATTTTCTACATATTATATTTTGCGTTCGTTAAAAACATTTTGATACTCATCACAATTAATCGCTATTTTCTACTGCACACTGCCATCATAATAAATACATTTGATAACAATTTAAAACAAAAAACTAATCAAAACATTTTTCAAAATTTTTCTTACTTACAAACAAAACTAAAAACAAAATTTATTAATAACCATAAAATTACAAATGCAACAAAAAACCTATTTTTCACTACGTAATTTTTTTCCGTGCAATGCTACGCAAAAAATCAAATAAACCAAAAAAAAAAAACTTTTAAAAATATAACACAAATTAAATAAAAATAAATAACAAATGCAAAAAACAAAAAAAAAATCACTAAACGAAAACCTAAAACGAATACATCAGGACCTGCAGGTCAATCTGTGCCCGCACAAGTTCAACAGACATCTGAAGGTGTTTTTAAAGCGGAATTTGTACCACGCATCGTTGGTGAACATCGTGTTCATGTTACAGTAAATAATCTATCGACAGCTGGTAGTCCTTATGCCGCCAAGGTAAGTAGAAATTTATTTCTATTAAGAATCATAAGTTTAAATTACATAAAAGTCCTCACTACTGTGATATTTTGGAAAATCTCAAAACCAGATGCACTTTTAGAAACTTTGTTATTTGCTGCATCAATATATTTTATAATGGTACTACTTAATTTTTTTTACAAACAGAGCTCGGCATGAACGAATCTTTCAAAATACAATACCCTAATATACTAATTTACACCAAAAAAAAAAAATTCGGGCGATTCGAAAATATGAAGTCTAAATTGGTGTGCTGGTTGTAAAAGAATGACCGATATGTAGTCCAGTAAGGTATAATTTTGTATGGAGAAAAGTCAATGAGCCATCTAATGAATTGAATTGAAGGCAATGCTTCAGCTATGAGTACTTCAAATTTACAATTGAAACTCAAATGAACTCGGAGATAGAAGAAGGTAGAAAGCTTCTCCTATAAAGTAATGAATGGAGGCATAGTTCGGTCTATGGACATAGCTCTCAGTACAAAAATTTGAACCTTTTTTAAAATTTTGCATTTGTAAGGAGCTAATGGGCAAAAGTCAGAAAGTTTCGTAACATTTAAAAGACCATATACTTCAATATAGAAATGGTTATGCTTAGTCAAGCTTTAAAAGAGAGGCATGGGATCTCCTTTACAATATTTGTTTGTGTTATATTTATTAAAGAAAAGCAATTTAAGCAAATAAAACTAACTCTAGTAATAGCACTAAGCCGAAAATGTGCAGTATTGAACATGTAAGTTTGGCATCTACCAATAAAAGAACACTGAAAACGCTTTAATGAGAAATCTTTTAAAGATAATGCCACCAAACTTGCTACAACGACATTACCAAGTTGGGGCAAGTGGACATACCTCCACCTTTAGAAAACGTTTCATGTTTTCGGTTTCATGTTTTGCGTTTCATTATACACACCTAAGTTTTCAAATGCCCCGTCACAAAATAAGTTTCACTTCAAAACTACTTTAAATGTTGTATTGCGAAAATGTTGTATTAGTAAATGTTTTGCCAAGCTTGGTATGCCCACGCCCATAAGCTAATATTAACACTCGCCAAAAAGTCGGCAAATTAATGTAACTAAAGTCAGTAAGGAAACATTACGAGACACAAAGAAACTTCTTATAGTTGAACTTGAGAATAAACTTCACAAGCAAGAAAGAACTGCAAACGCTATATGGATGAAGCTTTTCTTAAAAAATGTAATCAAAATCAGCCAATAATTAGATATTCAGGCAAAAATATGTCAACATAACAAACCACCTAGCTTAACAAGCCAGGAAACCGAAGTTTAAAGAGAATTTAATTTATACAAATTTTAAGGAGTTTCGATTTCAAAGAAACAAGCCCCGTAAAAAAAATATTAAGTTTGTATTCGACCTAGAAACTTGATAGTTTGCTCCATGGGTGTTTTTTTTAGAGGTATAGAGCTTTGAATTGAAATAAAACACAAGAAAATCGTTTTAATGTCCATCAATTTGGCTTTATTGGAAGGATAATTTTATGCCATTAATGTTTAAATATGATTTCGGGCATGTGGCCGCCGCGGCTGGCTCGAATAAAGCCAGTTCTACAGGTCCAATTTTGAACCACTTTTTCGAGCATATGGGGCCGTATGTCGGCAATAACGCCACGAATGTTGGCTTCCAAGTCCACTAACGTTTCTGGTTTGTTGGCGTAGACGAGCGATTTCACATATCCCCAAAGAAAATAATCCACTGGTGTCAAATCACACGATCTTGGTGGCCAATTGACAGGTCCATTCCGCGAAATTGTGCGCTCATCGAATGTTTCCTTCAATAAATCGATTGTGACGTGCGCTGTGTGGCATGTAGCGCCGTCTTGTTGGAACCACAACTCATCCACATTCATGCCATCCAATTCGGGAACAAAATAGTCGGTTATCATGGCACTATACCGGTCTCCATTAACGGTAACTGACTCTCCAGCATTATTTCGGAAGAAGTATGGCCCAATGACTCCACCAGCCCATAGAGCACACCAAACAGTCAGTTTTTGAGGATGTAATGGCGTCTCAAGTGTCTCATGTCGATTCTCTTCACTCCAAATGCGGCAATTTTGCTTGTTGACGTAGCCATTCAACCAAAAATGAGCCTCATCACTGAACAAAATTTTGCGATGAAAATCAGCATCGAGATCAATCTCATTTTCGGCCCATACACCAAAATCACGACGCATTGCATGGTCTCGCGGCTTTAATTCTTGCACAAGCTGGATCTTGTAAGGTCGCAAGCCAAGATCTTTGCGCAAAATCTTCCATAAAGTTGATGGACAAAGCTCCAATTGCTGTGCACGGTGGCGAATCGATTCATTCGGGTCCTCTTCAACATTTTGCTCTACAGCGGCAATTGTTTCTGCGGTGCGCACTGTTCGACGTCTCTGCGGATGCGTATTATCACATAGAGTAAACGTAGTGCGAAAACGATCCATGGTTAACCGAATTAATTGCTCTGATGGACGATTATGTCGACCATAAAATTGACGGAGCTTGCGGTAAACTTCGCGAACTGAACCATTATTTTCGAAATAAATTTGCACGATTTGCAAGCGTTGTTCTTTTGTCAACCTGTTCATGATGAAATGGCAAACCAAACTGAACATAAATGACATTAGAGTTGCCAGATTTGACCATAAAATGCCAGTTTTATCTCTATTCGAAAAACAAACCTCTAAAAAAAACACCCTTTACTTATGCGCTCTATTGTCTATACGATCTTAAAACTTACTTCTAGTTAATTCTATTTAGGCACAAAAGACTTAAGCAAACACAAATAGTCTCAGTTTGTCACCTAAGCCTTCAAACATCTAAAATCTTAAAATCATTTGCTGAAGGACACTGTACAGTCACATAGAAGCAAAAAACTTTCATATGCTGAGGAAATATGAAGCAATCCTTGGTGGCAGAACTTTGAAATATTTGATGCATTCAACCGTAAATCGCATGATTTTCAAAACATAAAATATCGATATATTTAATAGAAATCGATTTGTCAAAAAAGCTGTGACCCAACGAGTTGGCAGACTAGACATTATTATTTCAAATAAAGTTAATCGATCTCTAGCTCAAACCCCCTTGAAGTTCTTATCTCGGAATACCATGTATTGCTTAAAATAGATTGAGTCAATACATTTGTGCTTACTCTCTCTCAATATTCTCGAGTTATCACTATGATCGATTTGGATAAACTGATGCATCTTAGTTCTTTTTTCGGTAATTAAAATATTCTCATTTTCACTCCTATCAGGTTTACGATGTCAATGCCATTAAAGTGAAAAATGTCAGTAGCGGCACTGTCGGAAAAGCAGTCACGTTCCTCGTCGAAACATCGCAAGCTGGTCCCGGTAACCTCGAAGTAACTGTCAATGGTGGCCGTGTACCCACTTCGGCACAGGCACAAGGACAGCACACCTATGCCATTAGTTTTACACCACGTGAAGCACAGAATCACACAGTCGAATTGCGTTTCAATGGACAGGATGTGCCTGGTTCTCCATTTACTTGCCGAGTTTCAGCAGCAGCGCGCATTCAATCACCTGAAACTATGGACAAAGTTAGTGTCGGACGTTTATTTGAATTCATCGTTGAGTCCGATACTGAGCCGATTGTTGAAGTTTTGGGTCCGGCACGACGTAGTGTACCCGTAAAAATTGACGATATACCACAAGTTGGATATAATATTAAATTTGAGCCGGTTGAAGTAGGTGATCATTCAATTGAGGTACGTCTGCCAGGAGGTGGACATGTCGAAGGCAGTCCTTTCTTATTGAAAGCATATTCAGCGGAAAAAGTTATCGTCACAGATATACGTCCTGGTGTTGTTGGCAAAAGTGTTAGTTTTGGCATAAATGCCAGCCAAGCTGGTGCTGGTAACTTAGAGATAATTGTTGCGGTCAACGGTAAGAATGTGCCAAACTTTGTGCAGTCAGAAGGCAATGCACGCTTTAAGGTGAACTTTAAGCCAACCGAAGCAGCAGCACATTCGCTATCAGTGCGTTTTAATGGACATCCAGTTCCTGGCTCTCCATTTACTTGTCATATCACTGCAGCGCCAGTCAGTTTACCACGCGCCATAGCATCTGGGGAGGGTCTCAAGCAGGCGGCTGTCAAAATGGATAGTTCTTTTGATTTGGATGGTTTTGAGGGTGTTGAGCCGCAAATTTTTGTCACCTCACCATCAGGTGATAATATACCCTGTTTGATCAGTGGTAGCGGAGATTCGTACACCGCTTCTTTCTGTCCCACATTTGTAGGACGTCATTTGATAAGCGTTACTGCCAACGATCAACACATTAATGGTTCGCCATTTTCATGCAATGTCTTCGATGTTTCGCGTGTTAGCATTAGTGGTTTGGATCAACAATTGGGTCCCGCTGCTATAGGTATACCAGTTACTTTCAGTGTTGATGCTGCCGGTGCCGGTGAAGGTACTTTAGAGCTGGTGGTCTCCACAGATACCAGCACTGTTAAGGCAGAGGTTGTTGCTTGTGCACGCGGTCTCTACGATGTCACATTTGTGCCGCAAAGCACCGAGCCGCACTATGTCAATATAACCTTTAATGAAGTGCCCGTGGATGGTAGTCCCTTTCGCGTGGATATACAACAGAATACACAGCACATACAAATTGGTAGCTTGGCAACTGTTGATTTCCCTTCTGACGATCAAATTGCAGAGATTGTTGGACCAGATCATAAGCCAGTACCGTACACCATTAGCAGACAGACTGCAGAGTTTCGTACGCATATGACGGGCAACTATTTGATACGATTTATTGATCGTGAGACCAGGCAACATATGGGAACGCGTACGTTAACAGTATTTGATCCGGCTTTGGTGAAAATAGCTGAAGTTAGCGAAGCATTATGTCATCGTCCTGCAACGATTTCGGTTTTACTTAATGAAGCCGGCCAGGGTGAGCTATCAGCAATGGTGAAATGTGGTGCTACTGAAGTACCACATTCTATTCGTGGACCCTCAAAACATGGTATATATGAAATTGTCTACCATCCAACACGTGTCGCACCACATAAGATCACAATTTGGTATAATGATGTGCCAATATCCCTGAAACCATTAGAAATCAATGTGCTTCCAGCTGGTGCTGGTAAAGAGATCAGCGTTAGTGGTCTAGGATTGTATCAGGCACGAGTTGGTAAGACTACATCATTTTCGATCGATACTATCAAGCGTCCGGCAAGAGAGTTCGATGTCGTCGTATCAGGTCCTATTGGCCAAGCCTTGCCGGTACGCTGTTATCAAACCAAAAGTGGACATCTACAAGCGGAGTTCACCGTTAACAAACCAGGGCAGTGTATAATTGGTAAGCAGTGTTTTAGCTTAAAATTTTAGTGCGTTTACTTAAAGTTGCTATTTGCAGAAGTACTTCATCAGTCAAAACCATTGCCTGGTAGTCCATTTACTTGTGAAGCTTTTGACACGAACCGCGTTGCTGTACAAGGCGTACCTAAGGGTCAAGTTGCCTTACATAGTCCTATTAGTTTTTCAGGTAAATACTTCGATTTATTTGTAAAGATCTGGTCGTGTACTAAAACTTTTTCTTTTAGTTCGCACTGAAAATGCTGGTGTTGCCGAACTGGAGGCTTTCGCCGTCTCGCCCACAAATCAGAATCTTCCTGTTCACATAATCGAACAGTCAGATGGTCCGTACAATATTGAGTTTGTACCGTCCCAGCCTGGCAATCATAGACTTACAGTGATGTATGGCGGCGAAACTGTGCAAGGGTCACCATTTACGTTCACAGCATCAGCTACTGGTGCTAAACCTGATACACGTGCCGCTGGCAATGGCTTGGAAGTTTGCCATCGCAATAAGGAGGCTTCTTTTGTAGTCTATTGCCCAATAGCACCAAATGTGCAAATCGAACGTGTCGATGAATTTGGTGAACGCATTGAACCTAAAATTAAGGTGAGTTTTTGCAATATCATCAGTTATCAAATTTCATTTCAATTTACTTCCACAGGCTCTTGGTAACAATGAATGGCGCATTTCGTACACTATACTTTCTGTGGGACGTTATGAAATACGTGCAAGCTGTCCAAATCGCGGTTCGCTACCCGGCTCACCATGGAATCTCTCTTGTGTGGACACTTCAAAAATAACACCCGTTGGTGGTTGGGGCACACTACTCGATCATGAAGGTCGTCTCATACTGCCAGCCCGTATTGTATTTGATATTGAAAATTCTGGCCCCGGTGAATTGGGCTGTACCATTGATGGCATTGAAATTCCAGTGGATAAGCTAAGTGATGGCAAGGTACGACTCTTTATTGCTGCTGATAATTTGGCACCCGGTGAACATGATCTTGATCTGACCTGGGGTGGACTTTCGATTGTGCAGTGTCCACGTAGCGCTTATGCTACTGGACAACAAGCTGCCGATAAAGTTATGTTAACTGGACGTGGCTTAGCTGCCGCACAGGCAGGTGATGCTGCTCACTTTACAATTGATGCTACAAATGCACCGGCTGGACGTCCTGAAGTCATTTTGGTTCATCAAGATAACACCGCTGTACCCGTTAGCTTGGCACAGCCACGTCCAACTGAGAACATTTGGTTGGCTTCGTATACACCGCAAAAGTCATCTTCTGGTTCATTGACTTTGTCTGTCAAATGGAATGGACGTCTGGTGAAAGGGTGTCCACTCACTGTAGCAGTTGGATCTTCAATGGATGCATCGAAGGTTATTTGTTCCGGAGAGGGCTTGCGACATGGTATTGTTGGCAAAGATATTAAATCATGGATTGACACCAGACGTGCTGGCCCGGGAGAGTTAACAGCACATTGTGCAGGGCCAAGAAAAGTGGCTTATTGTGAATTGTACGATCATGGTGATGCAACATTTACGCTGAATATCAAGCCCCAAGAGCCAGGGCGGCATTTGTTGACTATTAAATATGGGGGACAAAATGTGCCTGGATCACCATTTGCGCTTAAGGTCGCGGGTGCACCAGATGCTAGCAAGGTTAGTAAGGGTTTTTATCTTTTGCCATTCGGATATGAAATTGAGTCAAGTTAGGAATCAAAATTATAAAAAATATATATTTATCAATCTCTTTTACAGGTTCGCGTTTATGGACCCGGCATTGAACATGGAGTTTTAGCAACATTCCAGTCACGTTTCATATGCGATACACGCGGCGCTGGCGCCGGTCAACTAACAGTGCGTGTGCGCGGTCCCAAGGGCGCATTCCGCGTGGAAATGCAACGTGAAAGTCAAAAGGATCGCACTATATTATGCAAGGTAAGCAATTCGAATATATTTTCTATAATAAGAAATTTTAATTTTGTACAATTCTTCTCAGTATGATCCCACGGAACCTGGAGATTATCGTGTAGAAGTTAAATGGGCTGGTGAATTTGTACCCGGCTCTCCATTCCCTGTCATGATCTATGATACCGAAGAGGAATTACGACGATATTTACAGGGAATATGAGGGCAAAGCAGCGTTAGTACCATTATCCTGCATAGCCCTGCCCTTAATCAACTAGCCCACCATCACCATCAACAGCAACAGCAGCAACAGCAGCAACAACAACAACAGCCACATCATTTGCCACATATACATCAACCACTTCATCAGACTCAATTGCGTGTCTCACCTATGCTGAGCAGCCAACAGCAATTACATCAGCATTATATTGGTAATCCGGAATTTATCTATGAGATTGGTTCACGTACATGCCTGAGTCGTCGCTGTCGACAGGATCCGGCCTGTACTATACTCTGATATACATACGTAAAAAATATATAACGGACATTACATAGTTATGAAATAACTTGGAAATTATTAACTGAATAATCATCACAATGACGTAAAATTTACAGTAAAACAACAAATTAATATAAAAACTCTTTATAAAACGAAACAACGACACTTTTTAATGTTACATACGTATAAGTTAAGCAATGCAAACTTAAAAAAAAAAATTATAATTAAATTAATTTTTCGTGTTATTAATTCTTTTAAATTTTAACTCTTAATTATTATACTTAAAAATGTTTTATTAGACATTCTAACAAAAAAAAATATATATATTTACAAACATATTATAAAAATATTTGTATTCATGAGTGTTTACGTTTACTTTATAGTTTAAAAAATGAAATTTGTATTAAAAA
Organism: Meiosimyza decipiens; assembly: GCA_963680825.1. NCBI lineage: Eukaryota > Metazoa > Arthropoda > Insecta > Diptera > Lauxaniidae > Meiosimyza > Meiosimyza decipiens. The sequence goes on along the minus strand of OY804261.1, from coordinate 56,194,487 downwards.
AAAAACTAAAACTTTTTCCTGAAATGTTGGCTAACACTTGTAATTCTTGTTCGTTATCTTATTTTGCGTTTACCCACGAAAACTAAAATCTCTTTGTGGTTGTTAATGTCAAAACAATTGCTTCATCAACCCGTCACAACAAATGCAAACTCAAAGCATAATATCAGCTAACGAACAGAACGAAAGAAAATTTTCAAATACGACAAATTCTATATACTATCCATTCGTTTTCCCCCTTGCCAAGAAACAGAAGAGTTTTATAAAAGAATTTCTATGTGTAAACGGGGCATATGAGAAATTTAAGGCTGAGTTGAGTTATGTCCTGAATTCACTATACCATCTATCTACATAAGGATATATGTACTTGTTTATATATCCTTTAACTGAAGCGTTATATAAATTTTGATACAGTAAAAGGGTACCCTAAATAAGAAATCCATCTAGAGTAACCAGATCAGATATGAAAAAATGAGTGACAAATAGTACGGAATTTTTAAAAATAAATCCGGTCAGTAATATTTAAGGTTTTTTCTCTTTTTAAGAACTTTCTCATTCGTTTTTTGTTAGTAAAAACTATTTTTTTACGTAAGTAATTTCAAAAATAAAAAAAAAATGCCATAAAAATATTTTTTGAAAATTTGTTACCAGGTCAAAATCTGGTTGATTTACCGTTATCTTAAAACACTTAAAACGTGTAGGCCAAAATCTGTTAGGAAACTCGAGCTCAATGACTCCAAATTACCATAAGGTGATATCAGTCGCTGTTTATCAAGCATTGCGGTCCCACTTTTGGCGTGGAGATACTTTAAGGCAAGATTTTGTTAAGATTTGGAAAAGACAAAAAAATTAAAAATATTGGAAAAGGCTTAAAAAAACAAATATTTTATATGCAAGTCAAAAAATCGGATAAAATGGAAAACGTTAAAAAAACTGAAAGAGGTAAAGATTCTTCAAACAATCGAAAACCGCTAAAAAACTCAAAAAATATGGCAAAGGTTAAAAAGTCAAAAAAAATATTATAGTCAATGAAAAATAGCATTTTCATTTAAAATTTGCTTGATCCGAAAAAAAATATATAGGTTATGAAGTAAAGGTCTGCGTGGAGTAAAAACAAATAAATACGTGATGGATATCATTTCAAAAACTAAAAGTGTTATACAAAACTTTCTTTTTCGATGGAATTTTCAAATTAGTTTCTTAGCTGCACATACGAGCGTGAGAAGAACACTGAGAAATTTATTAGAAGTGCTTTACTAACTTAGTTCAAATACGTTTTGTGTTCTCCTCGACTTTTAGAACAATTAATGAAAAAGTTAAATGCTTATTTTTTTAAGGGAAATCGGACAGACGACGGCTGTTATTCTTTAGATCTTTAGGGAGCACGAATGACTATTTTTTCAGATAGCAACGTCTCTGCCATTACCAACAAGATAAAAAATGTTCCGTAGAAAATTCAGTGCTGACTTCACTTTGCTCACTTAAACATTAACTGGAACTTCCATTCCCCTTTATAAAGTTTCTGTGCTACCATCATCAATATCAGTAGTGTCTAAAAATGGTGTGATGTTCTTTGCGAGAGTTTTCTTTTTCGTACTATTTGCATGAAGTTATTTGGCATTATCCCGAAATTGGAAATATTTTAATTTCATAATAAAATTAGAGTAAGCCCATCCGCGATAATAGTCCAATAGGGCAACGCTAGGCAGAGGCAAACAGCTTAGGAGGCACTGTAAACAACATAGTGCAAGCCTGCTGAATCAGCTCAACAATCTTTTACTTGAAGGTTTGTGTCTAAGACCAATTTAAAGTTAGTTCTTTCACCACAGCGCCGATTTCTAAATTCATTATTCTTTGATATCGTTATTTATCTGAGATGGTGTTGCAAAGTATACAAAAATTTAATCTGTTTTAATATTTAGCTATTTACCGCCAGATGGCACAAAAAAAATCGAAGCCAAACAATTCAAAATATCGTCATCCACGACGAATGAAATTGGTGTTTTAAAAATTGACGCTAGAAATATCAGTATGGTTGTTGTTTTGATACTACGCTATTCACACACACCGAACTTAAGTGCCGGCATGACTTCGGAGTACAGTAGATTCGCGGTTGAGGGAACTAATTCGAACTGAGCCATTCCCTTCTAGCCAGATTTTCCCCTCAACCGAAATTGAGAAATAGCTCGTAAATTTTAATTAAAACCAACTATTATTTCACAAAGCATTGCATAGTTGCATATTAGCATATAATAAATACACCAGTCATTAAAAAACAAAAAATAGCTCATACTTCAGTTTTGGCATTTCACATATCATGGCACATTTAAAAATGTCTAGTACAAAAACAAACTATTTATTAAGAAAATCATTTATGGTAGTATTTTTTCAACATTTAACGATTTTTGTATAGCTTTGTCTCTGAAATTTTCTAACATAATATAATATTGATTTACAAAATAAAAAATATTAATATTTACAACAATTTAGTAGCAGTTCAAAACATATAGAAAGAAAACATTTGTTTTAATTTTTAGTAAAGCTATATTTGAAAGTGATATAAGTCCCTCGTCGTTGAGAGCAAAAACTTAAATATCTTGAAATGAACTGTATGAAATTTATTATATTTTTTGCTCTCAACAAAGAGCGCCTTATACCAGTGTTGGCTTTTTTGGCACATTTGTACTTTTTTCGGTACATTTGCGTCCTGAAAAATCTTCGTCAGTACATTCGGTACATCTGGCGCATTTTTAGTACATTTAGCGAATTTTAAGCATATTTTCATTACATTTGGACAGTTTATAATAACGAAATTTTTAAAGTAAATGAAAATAATCGCAATGTGCAGAATTATAAAATTAATCTTTTTTTTTTCTAAGTAAATGAACAAATTAAAATAATCGCTATGTGTAGATTTTATAACTTAATGTGAAATATATCTGATTGTGCAAAGGTTTTTGAGATGAGAAAAGTGGTGACCTTTTTTTTAGTATTTTTTGGTGTGGGTAACGGCGAGATATGGAAAGTAGCGTTATAGAGGTGACCTCAGAAATGGGCTCGAAGTCACCGAAGACATCTGCCAGGAGCCATCAGAGGGTGGACAGCCCAACGCCGATACCCAACACCGAAAATCGTTAAACAAAATATCCCAGTAGAGACAATTGTACCAGCAAGGAAATTATGTCAAATGAGACTGGCAAGAGAAGGAGAGACAAAAGTTTTTTTAAGGAAAAGTAAGTAAATTATGTTTTTAATGCCGCGCTATTGCGAGTTTGCTAGCGCTGTCAGGGAAATAAATTAGGTCCACTACATCTGGCACAGATTGTAGTAACATCGGCACGATCCGGTAGTTACCTGAAACTTGTAGGAATACAAGGTAACATGACAGTAAGTACTTAGACTCAGTCTATTGTACTTTTCGTTCTTTTTGAAGGGCAAATTTTCTGCAAAATAGTATAATAATGTCATTTCTGACACCTTTGACCTGTCAGGTTAAATTATGAAAAGTTATAACTTTTCACTTTCAAGATTTCACTTTATTGAAACTGAATGACAGACTTATAAAATTTTTTTTATATTGCTGGCGATATTCCAAGTATCGATTTATACCACGGAATAAACATTTTTAAAGCCGAAACGTTTAAAAACTTAAGCGAGAAAATTGTTAGGAGAGTAATATCATAACTAAAAGAAAGTTAGTTAACATGATGTTTGTATATTTTGAAAGTTTTCGAGACCCTGAAATCATTTGCTGCCTTAGCCTTGTCCAAAGAAAAATTATTTTATTTGCGATTGCGTTCAACAAGGTACATAACTTACGTTCATATGACTTTTTGATTCTATTAAATAAGGTACCTTTTTGAACGAAAACGCGGTAGTAGCATTGAGTATAACTGAGCTTATGCTTAGTTTGCAGCTTCAGTTGATTCTACTAATTAGCATAGGTGTCGATTGTTTACATTTATATGTTCTAATTAACAAATTGGCTACGGCACTACGACACTTAAATTCCCCATTCTTTTAAATTTTGCTAACACTTCTTTCATTGCAGCACAGTAAATGTTGTGTGACGGTTCGGTTTCTTTGACTGCACATTTGAACAAAAGTTGCCGGTTTTTCATTTATAATTTTAAAATTTATAATTAAAAAAAGATATTCGTTGCGAAAATTAAAATCAATAATGCGTTTGGTGAATATTGTAATACACAGTGCCATGTGTCGTTTGCTTATTTTAAGTTCACAAGTAAATTGTGCGCTATTTTTTCCTGGCAGCGGGTATGGTGTAGGTTGTTTCTAAATTCTCTGTAATACGTATTTATCTGCAATTTGATATTCGTGTTGTCAGATTTTTTGTGCTATCGCTGTGCCGTTGGATTTACCACATCGTAGTGTATTTATTTCTTATAACTTTGAGGCAAACTTTAACTTCCCTTTCGAATTGAACAAGCCGCCAATTTTGGTAAGTTATATAGTGTTTGATACTTTGAAAAGTCCTATTACTTCTTTGTCAAGATTTCAGCATAATAAGATAAATTTATTAAAACGAGTGGCGACTTGGTACTTTCAGTACCTTGATCATTTTTGAATCAATGAGTTATATGGCACTCGACGGTCAATTAACATTTTAATAAGTACATTTTTGTTTTTTTTTTTTAACTTCGTAGTCATAAGCATTTGTATGATGTTAACTTAATGTGTTTCCTTTGATTTTATCGGTTTTGCGAAGGTTTATCGATTTAATTGGATAATATTTGCTTCTTAAAGATTCTTGCTGCCATTGCAGTATGATTGGACTTACCACATCGCAATGTTTTCTTTATATATAATACTAGCTGTCACGGCAGACGTTGTTCTGCCCTTTCTCGTAGGTGGCACGATGAGTTTAATTCGATAAAAGTTTTTGTATAAAAAAGTTTTACTCTTACTTTTTAACTCAAATTAATTTTATCCGCTCAGCTTATATATATTCAAAGTTTAATTTTTTTGCGTCAAACAGTTGTCGAGACATGATGCATTCTAAATATATCTTATATGAAGGGGCGTGGTATCTCCAAACATTGCTAAGAAAATTCCAGAGACCATAAGACATTCATATGTAGCAAATGATAGTCGGCTGTGTTAAAGAGTTGCTGATACAAACAAAATAAATTTTACTCATATCGGAGGCGTTGCGCCGCCAATTTTTTCATTGGAGTTTTTTTAACATAGCTTTTATATGTGTGCCAAACCTCAAGCATCGGCGTCAAATAGTGGATGAGATATGATGAATTGGATTTTTTGGTGAAAATTCCATTTAGAAAATACTTTTGTTTGAGGGCCACCCTAAACATGCACCCTTAATAAAATTTTTTCGGCCTAAGCTGTATATCTTAATATAAAAGCCACGTTTGTAAATTCCATAAGAAAAATAAAAAATATATTTGTGTAAGGCCCACCCTAGATATGCACTACAAATCAAAGTTTTTAGCCTTAGCTATGCCCCTTATTATAAAAGCTACGTGGTGTAAATTCGGTGTGAATCGCTTAATTGGTTTTTGTTAAGTAATTTCCAAAAATGTGATGTTCTTTGCGGGAGTTTTCTTTTTCGGACTATTTGCATGATGTTTGACATTTGGCATTAGCCCGAAAAAAAAACCCAATTGTTAAAATTCTAAATCACAAAATACCTGTTGTCATAGTGTAGGCCTATTCAAGATAAAAGTCGAACCTGGCAACGCTAGGCATAAGCAAACAGCTTAAGAGGCACTGTAAGCAACATATTGCAAACCTGCAGCTCAACAGCTTGTCATTTACACGAAGGTTTGTGTCGAAAACATAGTTAAGTTATTTCTTGGTGTGGCAGCGCCAATTTTTAAATTCATTGTTCTTTGATATGGATATTTATCTTAGATGGTGTTGTAAAGTGGACATAATTTTTGTATATTTTCTTATTTGGCTATTCACTGCCAGATGGCAACCAACAAATTCAATATGTGAAATCGTCCACGACGAATAACATTGGAGTTTTAAAAAGTGACACTAGAAATTACGCTATGGTTGTTGTTTTGATCGATTATGCCGCGCTTACACACAAATATTCTTTTCGAGAATTCTTCTTGATTGTTGGGAAAGGGGGAAAAATAAGGAAAGGGTTGAGTAAAAAAATTTTTTCGTAATCGCAGATTCTCTTTCGTTCTGCTCGCTAGCTGATATTATGCTTTGACTTTACTATGTTTGTTGTAATGGGTTGATGGAATAATTGTTTTGACATTTACAAGCACAAAGAAATTTTGATTTTCGTGTGTTAACGCAGAACAATTCCACAAAAGCGAATAGACAAGAGTTTCTTTCACAGAATTTCTTAGTGAAAACCAGCACTTAGGGCGTTCCATATGTTTTATGTACCCAAATTTTTGTAAAAATTTCAACATATTTCATGTATTTAGTATTGGTAATTCATGTGAATTTTAAATTCATGTTAAAACGTTTTTAATAATCTTTCTTCACAATTTTAATATTTTATTTTAGATTAAAGAAATGTTAGAAAACTCGGTGAGGATTTGATGATTCAAACAAACCTTAAAAAAAATAGTGGACTGGTTTAGAATTATCAGCATGGGACTTTTACCCCAGCAAAGTTTCAAAATTTTGTATAATACTACACTGAGAAAACAATTTAATTATGTGTACCAAAATTTGGTAATAATTAACAAATGGTATATTTGATATGGCCGAATTATATATTTATTATATGTTTATATATTATAGTGAATTTAATAATATTCTTGGATCAATTATACAATTGGTAATAACTACCAAATAATATTTTGTTGAAACAAATATTATTTTGTAGCAATCATTCGTTCGTTAATAATCACTAAATCATGTATTTGACTAAAAAATACCTTCTTTTCGCAAACGTATACATTCATTAATATCGATTTGTGCTAAAAACCGATGACCTAAAAATGATTTTTCCAAAATCGATACATCCTTATTAAAGATGTCGTTTGTATTTATACAATCAAAAATACCTTAACTGCGCACCAAGCAGAAAATATTTAAAAAGTGCATTACTTGAATATGTTGTGAATTGCAAAGTTTTCATGTTAATAAGAAGTAAAATAAAATAAAAATACGATTAACAAATTACAGCCTAAACAAATTTTTTCAATCGACTCAAACTAATATAACGTTTGGCCCAATAAGCAACAATTTAAATTTGAGTAAAGGACATGGTAATAACTAAAGAAATTTGTTGAGAGTTAACAAATATTTTAAAAATCTGTCAACCAAATACATTTATTTAAAGGAAGCATACGCTTTTCTCAGTGTAGGAGATCAATTAAAATACGATTAATTACACAGGCCTGAAAAAAAGTTAAATGCTGGTAGTAAGACTCGCCTATCTGAATGTAATTCTGACCACTGATTCTTAAAATGCAAAAAAAAATTTGCCGTCTCGATTTCGACAAATTTAACCTTTAAGTGAAGACAATGCCATTTTTTTTCTTAACTATAAAATCTTTAGCACAACTATCTGGATGTAATTTATCCTTTCAATGTTCAAATATGATTTACAAGCATTCACTCGCGATATAGTAGAAACCCTTTTTCACATATACACATACCCGCGTACGATCGTAGAATATCCAATACTATACAGTTTCGTATAGGAACAAAACTATAGGCTTGGAAGGCATGTTAGAAAGAATGATTTGATTGAGTAGATAAAATATGACATCCTCTTATTTCGAAGACGGTGTTGGACATATTGGAGGATATAAGTCCACTTTAAAAATTGTCCGGTAACACATTCAAGGAATAAAAGTCAATAGAAACAATTTTAGAAAAAATAAACTTTTCGATATACAGTGAAAGCTCGTTAATCCGAAGGCGTGTAATCCGAATTATCCAGTAATCCGAATTGAATTTATGACGCGTTACATACTCTATCCTCCGCATTGATTGCAACTCTGTAATCCGAATCTTTATTTTATTTTTATTCTACTGCTGTTTATTGCTGTGCAGAATGAAATATAAAAAATATAAAAAACTAACAGGATCATTGAGAGTCAGGGCCTACTATGATTAATATTGTATACGATGAGAAGTACATGTGTAATATTTGTGTCTTATTGCGTTTAGTTATTGATTGGCATTGTAAGCAAAAACCTCAATTTGAATTTAGTATAATATGGCCAAAAAACGTGCACATAGAACGCTATCATTAGCAGATAATCTTAAAATAATTGAGGCAATAAAAAAATTTTCGAATATAGAGTTATTTCATATATGTATTATACATAAAAACAGCCTATTCAGTAATCCGAATATATCGTTAACCCCAATTAGAGTCTGCAATCATTAATTCGGATTAATGAGATTTCACTGTATTTGATTTACTGAATTATAGTGCAATTTTAATTAAAACAATGTTATTACTGATCCCTAGAATAATATTTCCTTGCTAAAACTCTTCCGATTTTTCCTCTCAAGTTAAATAACGAAAGATGATTGCCAACAGATATGGAAATAATTGAGGAAGATTTCGCTTTGTTGAAACTGAATGACAACATTTATAACCCTTCATATAATATGTATCGACTCCGTGAGAATCTTTTTCCATATCGGAACGTTTAAAAACTTTTGTCGTTAGCAAGAAAAATCTCATGAGCGAGAAAATTTTTGGAAGTTAACATAATGTTTGAACATTTTGAACGTTTTCGAGGCTCCAATATCATTTACTGACTTGGCTTTGTCCAACGAAAAGTTATTTTATTCGTGTTTGCGTTCAACACGTTACGTTCATGTGAATTCTTGATTAATTAAATAAGTTACCATTTCGAGCAAAAACGTGCATAAGGAAACTTTTTCGTTGGACGCAGCGATATCGAGTAGAACTGAGTTTATGCTTAATTTGCACCTCCATTTGATTCTAGCAATTAGCAAAGGTGTCAATTTTTTATGTCTATATGTTCTAATTAACAAATTTGCTACTGCGACACTTTAGTTCTCTATTCTTTTAAGTTTTGCTAACACTTCATTTAGTGCAGCACAGTAAATGCTGTGTGACGGTTCGGTTTTCTTGTACGCATATTTGAAAAAAAAAATTATTAATTAAAATCATTGGTTTTCAATAAATAAAAATTTCAAATTTATATTTAAAAAAAAATTCGTTATAAAAATTGTAATCAAAAATGCGTTTGGTAAATATTGTACTATACAGTGCCATGTGTTGTTTGCTTTATTTAAGTTCACAAGTAAATTGTACGCTATTTTTTCCTGGCAGCAGTGCGTATGGTGTAGGTTTTTTTCAAAATTCTCTATAGTACGAATTTATCTGTATTTTGTTATTCGTATTGTCAGATTTTTGGTGCTATTGCTGTGCCGTTGGATTTGCCACATCGTAATGTATTTATTTCTTATAACTTTGAGGCGAACTATAACTTACCATTCGAATGGAACATACCGCCAATTTTGGTAAGATATTTAGTGTTTGGAACTTTAAGAAATCGTTTTTTTTTTGTTTGTGCAGTTTTGAACATAAATAGATAAATTTTTTAAAATGAGTGGTAGTTAGAAGCAGTGGTTAAGCAAGGTGGCGGTACTTTATTTGAAGGCCAAAATTTTAAGGTACCGAGTAATCAATAGTTTATATCAAAACTGCAAAAACCAGCTAAGCTTCAGAGCTGTTTATACCTTATGAGTAGTTATCTGGGACACATAAATTAATTGCAGGACTGCAAATTTGATGGTAACTTCATCCTTAAGAATCATAGCATGAGAGATCAGACTGACACCTGACCAATCAAGAACACTGATAAACGTTACAAGCTTTTTTCTGTAATTTTCATTATGTTGAAGACACAAACAATTTTGTTATATAAGAGACTCACACAAAAATCCCAAAAAAAATTATGTATTTTAGTTTTTGGACCACATCTGTATCAGCGATTACATTTTCGGTACACTTGTACTTTTTTTTAGTACATTTGCGTTGGAAAATATATGCGTCAGTTTATTCGACAAATTTTTAGTAGGTACATTTTATACAATGGACGAATTTTCAGAACATTTGACGCATTTTTAGTATGATTCGGTATATTTGGACTATTTCTAATAATAAACGTTAGTAAATTTTGGTGGAATATGAGCAAAAATATCGAATGTCCTTTTTTCTATAGTAAATGTTAAAAAGTTTTTGTACATTTTGCTGTCCATGTCCATACTGATTTACTGCACACTGACTCTGCCAAACAACCGCTTGCAGCACCAAATGACTGTGAAATATGGTGTGTTCGATTTTCAAGATTATAAATATGTTACGATAATTATACAACATATAGCCAAAGGCTACAAAAATTATCAGGTGTAGACTACTAACAATTTTCGTTTGTGACCGATGTTATTTGACTTACACTGAGGATAATTATGCATTATTTCCAACCTTCTCGGCCATCGATATTTTTCGATAATGTTCGCTGTTTGTGTATTTTCAAATGAGTGTCGATATTTTCGATAATATTAAATACTGTAAGATATTTGTGAACATTTTTTAAAATTTTAAATAACATCTGTGTGCTTATGATGGTGTCTTGTAGCTCGAAGTGAAGCCCTTAACGAAAGTGACTACGATGGTGTGGTTTTTTTTCGTGTTTTATAGACTTTTCGACGCTGATCGATATTGACCAACTTTTCATTAATTTTCGATACATAATAGCACTTTCTTATATTTTCTTAATCTGATGAGTCATATGAAATATGTAAATATTCTGCAAAAGTTATCAAAATTCATAAAAAATTACTAAAAAGAGTACGTAAAGTAAACACACAATCCAAATTAAATTTTAAGGCTAAGACTTCTCTCATTTAAAAGACCCATTAGCAAAATGACGTATTGAAAATTTATTTCGTTTACTTAGTTTTCACGTTATATTTACCTTTGCAATTAGCAAGAATTTAAATACCAATTGAATCGGTAAAGTCTTGTACTTTATGTCACTTGGTACTTTTAGTATTGCGATCACTTTTGCATCAAAGAGTTATATCGTGCATGTCGGTCGATTAAGTTTTTAATAAGAAAATTTTTGTGTTATTTCTAAAAGTCGATAATCATAAAAATTGCATGATGTATAAAGAACTGTTTTTGGCAAATTTAATATTTTCTTTGTTTTTTTATCGGTTTTGTGACGGTTGGCTTTGGTTTCCCACCAATAGCGCATATGGTGTAGGTTTCTCTTTTTTTAAATTAAACGATTTTATTGCAAAATCTTTGTTTTTTAAAGATTCTTGCTGCCATAGCAGTACCATTGGATTTACCACATCGTAATGTTTTCTTTTCATATAATTTTGAAGCAAATTATAATTTACCAAACACATGGGGTATTCCGCCTATTGCGGTAAGTTGATTTTCATTTGTTTTGTACTTGTGAAGTGGCATGGAAACAAAAGACTTAAGCAAGGAACTTGCTATTTACTAATAATAAAATCTAAAAACGAAAACTTGACAAAATATATGCACACTATTATGGATGAAAGAATATGCTTTAATCGAATTTTAATGTTTGATTGTGATAAGAACCTAATTAAAAACTAATTGAAATGGCCTATTGTATAGACGATTTTTAAAAACAGAATATGTTTTTTAAACCCGACCTATATGTACTATATATATGTAAAGATTAAAGAAGATGGTACTTAAGAGTAATTGTTTCGTTTTGCATAGAATGGTATTGAGGACGGAGAAGGTTGGTTGGACACAGATAGGAAATTGCATGATTGCGCGAATTGTACATCAACAGAAACAACAACTTCGGAAGCCATCACATCTGAAACTACAACAACAACAACACCGGAACCAACCACAAAAGCTGAAAGTCGCGAAAGGAGATCACTACTATCGCGTACACATTTTTATCAAATATTGACGCATAAATTTGAAAGGTAATTAGTTGCACCTAAATTTTGTGCCTCATTTGAAGTTTATTTTCAAAATATTTCAATAAAATTTTTAGGCACAAGTTTTAGAATTCAAATAAATTTCCCCAAGATATTGCTTTAGTGGCATACTTGGTTTCACATTTGATATAATATTTTATACTGAAACTTATACCCAAAATCTATTTTCTTTTAAGCAATAAATTTTTCGGGTTGGGTTTCTTTCTTTGATGCCTTTTTATACCCAACACATATGGTATATTTACTTTATTCTTCCGTTTGTAAGTCATAAAGGAGCTCCAGTTGGTATTAAAAAAAATTATATGTCTAAGCTAGATACCAAGGGAGAAGATATGAAATTTCCATGCTCTTGAGAAAAAAACAAATTTAGTGTCAAAGTTCTGTTGTAAATTTCCATTCTATTCTGAGAATGAGATGATTTTATACATCACCATCTGTCCGTCATACACTTGTATACCTTTTACACTGCATTGGCAAGGCTTAACTCAAAATCTAGCTTGTATCCCTAGGCCTCTAATTATTCACTACACATATTGATCTCACGACCTCTCTGTCTGTCTCTCTGTCTGTCTGCAGAAATCAGGATAGCGAATACGATAAAGCGAAAGTTGATAAATTGATGAAACTTAGTATAAGGCTTAAGGTATTAAAAATGAACGTAATCGTTTCACGGAGACGCCTATCGCTCATACAAATTTCTCATACATAACATTTCAGTAAATAATTAGCGAAAGTTTGTAGTCAAAGTGAATTTGGACAAGGTGGCGTGGTGCCTACCATACAAATAAAAAAATTATAAGTTATATATTCATAGGTCATTTGTGCTATGCATGAAGCATTGGTTTGCAGGCCTTTTTCGATGAAGCGATCTCTCAAACACGAAAAAACAAAAATGCTCTCGAACCTGAACTTCTCGAGACGACTCAAGTCGCATAAATATCGATTTTCGAAAGTTCGAAGAAATAAAGTTGAACATAAGCGCTCTTGTCACATCACGCACATTGCGTTTTTTCCAAATGTTGAAATTACCAATGGACTTTCTAGAAAAGACCTCAGTCGCTGGCCAAATGACGAATCGTACATTGAAATTAGTGTTCCTTAGAAAATGTTGCCAATATTCAATAGGAAAAATCGCAAGAAAAAATTTGTTATTTGAATTTGGATCTATCTCAAGAGGTTTTTTTATTGGATGTAGTTTCTTAGACGAATTTACCATTACCAAAAATTTCGAGAGTTATACTCGGAATATTTTAAATTAGATAAATTTCATTATGTATGTATTTGTCTTTTATTTTAAAATCGTGACATATAATAACAAAATATTTTTCTCATTTTGAAAACAGAAGTGGCTTCCAAGGGGAACCATGTCTACTGCGTTTAATATGCGAAACAAATGCTTCCAGCTTAGGTGACATAAATGGTGTCTTGGGCAGTCTAATACATGTGCTTTTTTCGTAAGTATTATCGTTATAATAAAATCATTATGTATTCCATTTAGCAATATATGTTATAAATAACCACCTCAAAACAAAACGCGAACAACTTGGTAAAATCAAAAGCAAAAGATCAAAATCTTAATAAAAAATATACAAAAGTTAGTCATTCCAAATATATTTCAGTTTTTGATATAGTATTTCATAGAACTAAAAACGAGTTTGATTTTCAACCGAAAATAAGTTCGAAAGTACTATCAAAAATGAGCTCGAAATCGGTATTTATGTCGCTATATAAGCGAATGATGGAAGCGTTAAAAATGCCAAACAGTTTTTTAATCGTTCATTAAAAATATGTTCTCCTAAGTTATAAAAATTATTACTTAATACTTTCATTTTCGATACTTAAGTCGAACTTTGTGCCAGGTGGTAAAACATACAAAGTATTATTTTAAATTTTTAATTTTATTACAGACCAACTACCTCTATGAATGAACATTTACATTTGAAATATTATCAGGCAGAAATTGATGGAAGACAGGATCAATGTGAGCACTATGGTATAGAATGTACGACAAATATTATTGACTTCATGTCGCAGCCATTGCATGAGATAATCAATACGCTAACTAATAATAAATGAGAATTTAAGAACTGCTCTAGTTTTTCTTTCTTTTGTAAGACTATGCTGAATGACCTAGTTATATATTTTTCATTGTTGCTATTGTCAAACTGTTAGCGTTCAAATGTTCTTTTCTTGAAGCTGAAACATTTTTTTTAAAGTTCTGTTAGCGTATTTTTGTTGACATTTGTAATTAGCAGCAATACCTATTATTGGAATTATTTTCCATAGAAAAGTATTATTTAGCTTTCACTACATACATAATTCTTGATAAAATAATCATTAAGATCTTCATTGATGAATCAGGTTTTTAAGTTTAAAATGGTCGGAGGCAGTTTGCTTATTGTGGTATCCTACATAAATATTGTATTCCCTTCCTTTTGCTTAAATTATCCTATTGGTTGGGAGCGAACCATCCAGAAGCTTTGTTGATGCTGCTGCTGGTGAGCTTCAACTCGGCTAGTTCCTCAAGACCAACAAAGCATACAGAACCAAAATATTTGGTTCGTTTCCTAATTTTTCGGGCATTCGCAGATTAAGTGTTTAACCGTCTCATCCTTTACTTCATCCCCACAACTCCTGCGTGAATCTCTGGAAGGGGCACCATATTTGGCGGCCATAGGGCAAATTACACAGTGCCATGTCAGTACTCCTACAACAGTTCTTAGCTCTCCTCTGCTGAGTCTTGTGTCTTTCCAAGTTTCAGTTTAAGCTACATGTTTCGAGACATTATGCATCCGGCAGCAAGGTTCCACCCTCTGTTCGTTTGATTCTTGGTAATGTTCTCTATCTGATAGTGTAGTTCTATCAGCGATATCTTAAGGTCTACCACTTGTTGATTTTCCGGTTGCTGTGATCCTATTTTGCCACATTCGTCAGCTATCTCATTTCCGGGAATACCGTTATGACCGGACACCCAGCAGAACTCTATAGTACGCTGTCGGATTGATCGTAGTGACTCCCTGCAGTATTCTTTACACATAGACTTCACGATTTTGGCGTTCAGTGCTTGCTCTCTGACTTTCAACACATATGGTTATTAAAGAAGGAGTAGCCTCCCTGTTCTATATCACATGTGCGACTTGGTCTATAGCATAGCTTTTAGCTTCAAAAACGCTGCAGTAATTGGGTAGTCTGAAAGACATCTCCATGTCCAAATTGGATTCATCTGTAAAGATGTTCCTTCCAGAACGGTGCCAAAGTTACACTCTTATCTTCGTGGAAAGTTGATGCTGTAGACAGTACCAAAGTCAATTATCGGTTCACGGTAATCACTTGCCTGTTGATTAGTACAACAGGAAAAATTGGTATATGGTTTAATGTTGAAGTGTGCTATCTTCTGACCACTTACGATTCTAAAAAGTAAGATTATTTTTGCGAGAAAAATTGAATTTTCGTAGATATATTCAAAACCATTCAGTTCAATGAGTTTTGCGATAAATAAATTCATAGAAGACATTAAAATACACATTTGACTTTGCATTTTTGATATAAAGAAATCTGTACCTACTATGCACCACCTATTCTGACCCAAACAAAAATTTTCAAAACTAGTGGTTCTTATCCAGGGAAACAAGTATACAAAATATCATTCAAATTGAAGACATCGTGCCGACTATCCCTTTGGCGTAAAATAAGCGATATATAACTTAGCGATTTTTTCTTGTCAACCAACGGTATTGAATAGAAAAAGGCCTAAAACAACTGAGGAATGCAGTATTACAGTCTGTCGTCATCTCGCTCATATATTGAAGGATTAAGGTGTCAAGATTTTGCCGCTCATACCAATGTAGTTTAAACAGGCACATAACATTAAATGGTTTTAATTTCAGTCCTCTGTACACTGATTTTTCACACAGTTCTTACACTGACTTCATAGGATATTGAGTTTGTTAAGAGACAGGTAATTATCCAATGAAAAAAGGGGTAAAGATTTCTTAGAATTAGTGAAGGGAACGTTCGCTGTCTATTTTTTATATGTACTCGACTACAGGTAGTGGAAACCTTTAACAGGTAAAATTCATTTTCTTGTAGCCTGTGTTAAATTAAGGTGAAAAAATGCTATGCAAGACTGAAATATTATTATTGCATTTTAGTATAAGAACAGAATCAGCACTTGAAAGTAGTTCTGAGCTAATCAATAACATAAAATCAAAATAAGTTTACAACTTATTTTGTTAAAGGTTTTATTATGAAGAGATTATTACTGCTTGGTGCAGTTTTTGTGACGCTAATATTAATGATACAGACTTTTGATCTTAATTGCTTACGTGTACCCACAACACATATTAAAAACGTGAGTTTTATTAATATTCTTTTTTAAAAACAGAAAAATTTTTTCATTAAAACTTTTTTATTTGCAGATAACAACATGCTGTCGTTTTCCACAATATAAGTTGCATATTTATGATAGATATTGCAAAAACATGCCCAGAAAATCAACCATCTTTGGATTAAATCGATATTTCCATCCGGTAAGAATGAAACCAAATTAGCCCATGACAATAAGATTTTTTAGAAAAATTTTAGCTGCTTAAAATTATCTAGAGCTACTCATATAGCACAGATGAGGGACCGTTGTTAATGGTTATATAAAATTAATGGTCAAAAAATCAAAATAAAGGAAAAGCCGAAATGCAAGTTCAAGCATAGAGATGAGTTACTTTTGGTGAAAGGCGCCTATATTATATATCATGATTTTTATAACCGGTGGGTATATTCACTTTGTCAGTCCGTTTGTAACGCATAGAAGGTGGCATGGTAGAAAAAATTTAATGATCACAAACTATCAAAAAAAGTAAAGAAAATCACAAGTTTTTGAAATACCTACAAAGCAAACAAGATTTGTGACATATAAATACCATAGAGTTTAAATTGGTTTACATTTAGTTCTAATCAATAATTCTTTCCTTACAGTGCGGCTTGGCCTGTGTCTTCAATGTATCGAATTTATTGCTAGATAAATACACGTTAAACTTGTCACCCGTTTATGATGTGCTCGATAAAATCATCGATGATAAGACTTTTGTACGCACGTACTACAGCAGCTTTCAGACGTGCATGCCAATTGTGAAGTCAAAAGTTGACAGGAGCATCGCTAAAAATAAAACTGCAATTTTGGATGGACATCGTTGTTCCAACATACCAATTATGTATGGAGTATGTGCGCATACAGAAACTTTTCTGAATTGTCCAAGCGTGGCATGGTCGAACTCAAAAGCATGCAATGATACAAAGAAATATTTGAGAGATTGTATTTATAAGATTTAAAAACTGATTATACACAAGTGCACTTAATTCAAATATTTTAAGTTTTCTTAAGTTAGATATATGTACGTACTCTGTATGAGTTATGCTGAAAATATTCAAAATATTTACACAACTTAATAGATAAATGTTTTTATTTATAACTTTTATTTGCTGATTTTAGAATTTATAACAATTTAATTAAAAGTATTTTATTGAGACCATTGAGCATAGAATCCACCATTATGCTGCTGCTTATTTCCCTTTCTGGAAGTTTTTCTATATCCTCGTGAAACAGTTATTTCAGTTTGATTGCATATTGTAGCATGTTCCCTTGATTTGTCACATATCGTAGAAGCAGCCCAAGCATGTGCGGGACAATTCACAAAAACATATTTATGAAGACACAAGGCATAGAACAAGTAAATTGGTGAACACCTTTCTTGGCCTATATTTGCTCTTAAACGTTTTGCCGTCTTTTCACTTTCTATGCGATCGTTTATTTTACGTTTTATCAGAGGATGACATATCTCAAGGCTTTTAATGTAGGCATCGACAAAATCATTGTCATTAAAAAGTTTTGAGAGCATTATGCGAGCCTTTGGCTTGATGAGCGCCCCATTTTGCAGCACTCCCGATACATTGAATATACATCCAATAATACACTTGATTTAAGAAATTAAAAAAGGCAGTATGTTGCAGATATAAAAGCCAAAAATATATGAAATAGCAGCACAAAAATAATTAGTACAGGTAGCAAAATACCTATCAGTGTTCTATTTTTCGTTTTGATCATATGTTTAAGAAAAGGTTTAAGAAAATCTGAAAGATTTTGAATAAAATTAAAGGAAGCTGAAAAAATTTACAAAGTCGAAAGAAAAAAGTGGTTAAGGAAAGAGCCAAAAAAGTATGCCAAATGTTGACTGGGGCTGAAAAATGTTGAAAAAGTTGAATAATTTTTTAAAATATTGAATCAGCCGAAAAAAGTTGAAAAATGTCGAAAAAACTGCCAAATGTGGGAAAAATGGAGATGTTGAAACTTACTAAAAATTTGAAAAAATATGGATAATATTGAAAAATATTGAACGAGGTTGAAAAACTCGAAAAAAGTTGAAGGAGGCAGATAAATGTTGAAAATCACTGAAAAAAAAAATGGAAAAAAATGTACAGTTCGAAAAATGTTGAAATAAAGTCAAATAAACTGGTGAAAAAGTCGAAACAAATTAAAGTCGAAAAAATATTGAAATAAAATTAAAAGTCAAAAGGTTGAAAAATGTTGGAAAACACTCAGAAATTGTACAATCCTGCCAGATTTTGATTAAGGAATGGCTTTTTATATGTGACGATTTTACACTAAGTTTCAGAATGATTGCACACACATTTTGCTAGCTTTATCATTTCTGGTTATTACTTGTATGGAAAGTGACACGCCCACAAATACTATTTCGTCCGATATTGATTCCGACTTCTCTGAATGCAAGTAAATCACTTGCAATAAATTTCATATCAATTGCTGTAGTACTTGAATTCAAATAACGCTGAAGTTTTTTTTTTCGCTATGGGAGATGCCACTCCCACTAATGCAATATCCGATATCCTACTTAACACAGCATTGTTTGCTTATATAGGAGGTGCTCTCCCCACAGCTTCTGTTTCGCCCACTTTTACTTATAAAATACTTAATAGCACGTGCAGCGTTATTAAATATCTTATTACAAATTTCGTGGGTGGTACCCCGCCCTTCAAATAGTTTGACCAGTATGCTGACTGCTTCAGTGGTATCAAGGTCATGAACACGGTCATGGGTGCCAATTTCGAATAGTACAGTTCGAGATATATATTATCTGCACGCGTTAACTGGATTTCATCAAAATTAATATTTAGGGTGATGCCACGCCACTGCAATAGTTTCTAAGAACTTTCAACTTAGCCAATCAAAATTTTATTCACATGTACACCAAGTCGCTTAGTTTCATCAAAATCACTGCAACTTTTTTCGAAATAGGTTTGGCCATATATACATATAGTATGTACGATAGGCGTGGCCGTGAACCGATTGCGCCCATTTTCAATTCCAAATAAGCTTGTTTGAAGATATGGTCTGTATATCAAATTTCAAAAAGACAGACAGACGGTTAAAACTTAATCGACTCAAGTGGTGACGCTGGCTAGAAATATTTACATTTTTCTATACCTAGTAGGCTCCAATTCAAGCGTTGCAAACGGAATGACAAAGTCAATATAAGCTCTGCGTAGGGTACTCAAAAAATCTCTCTGATATTTGTCATTATTTTTATTAAAAAATGCACCTTACAATTAATGCCATTTATTAAACAGTTTTTCGAAAGATTTTTGGTTTGAGCTTTTGGCACATTTTTCTAAAGAAATAATCGGATATCAGCCAATATGTAAAGATAACCCTAAAAAAACCTTGTGAGGTAAAGCATCAATTTGTATGTTCTCTTTTGGACGATTTTAAATTATTTATTTTGCCAACATCCAGTTTTAGAAAAGTTTTCATGATTGGACAAAATTACTTTTTATTTTATGAGTAATACTCACCGGACTTGGTGGGATTTGAACGTTTTTTCCATCATATGAACACGCCGTTGCAAATGCATTCCAATTTGGTTGTGGTTGTTTGCAACACTTTTGCGTTTCCCTCGGCTTAATAGAATAAAAAAAGATATGTATTAGTAAGTAAATAGTTATGCAAGTTAAAATACAATTTTTTAAGATAATAATTATTATATATATTTTGTTATTAATCAGATTTAGATTTTTTCATAAAAAATTAAGTTGTAACGTCAGGACTACTGCTAAAAAGCATATCTCAATCTATGTATCTGAAGTCATTTTGCAGTATCTCAAGTGATATAGTAACTTTTATACTGACATACAATATTGGATCCTTTTCACAATCAATAGTTGCCCTAGCAGTAGCTAGAAGACTCACGACAGTAATGAACAATTGAATAAATTTTGCAGACATAGCTTATGTCATAGTTCAGATGTTTTGGCTTGGTTTTTATATAAATATATATGCACCACGAGTTCTAATTGCTCCCATTAATTTCATGCATTAAAGTTAATGTTGCTGAACAAATCGAAAAATATTCATTATGCAGTTTTTTAATAAATAAATTCAAGGGTTTTAATTGCCTAATTACAATATTTTTTACAATTTAGAGTAAGAAACGGGGTTTCCTAGAATTTCATATTCATATTTGATATACATTTGAAGACATGCAAATATTATTCGAACGTTGGGTAAAAGAATGAAATAGAATTTGTTTTATTTGCATCAAAAATATATTGACCTAACAGCCAAAAATCTAAAAATTCATTATTCGAATCGATTAATAGTGTTCAAAATTACGAACTCATTATATCAAATAATTCAAAAAACTAAAAAAAAATCCTAAATTTTTCAACAAAACACGCATAAAATCATCAACCAATTATATAAATCTGATCATGGAGAATTCAAAGATTAAAAAGTTATGAAATGTTTCTACAAAAAGATTGGGCTTAAAATGACCTGAAATAGTACACATAGCACAAGAAACAAAAAATTATCACATGCCTAGGAAATCTCTCAGACCGTGATATCAAGTGATATGGAGACTCTTAAATACAATAATTATTCGAATACTTGTTGGAAAATAAGGTGTGTAGTCAGAGCACCAGCCAAAGGAGAGATTTTTGATTTTGAAAATTATGCTGAAATGAAATTTTGAAAAAGAAAAGTCAATAAAATTCAGAGAAAATCGAGAAAAAAAATATTTCAACAAGTCCATTTCATGTCAAAATATAATGGAAAATATCAAAGAAATGAAATAGTAAAGAAACGAACAGTAGCATCGAATACTTTTGAAAACTTCGAAAAAGTCGTAGAGTAAAGAGAGGTTCGAAATAGTCCAACAAATTTGAAATGTATTAATTAATAGCCAGAAAGTAATACTGAACTGAACTGAAAAACATCGAAAGTCTTCAAGGTTGCAAGTATCGAAGGTAGGAAAAATACCTAAGAAGAATTTAAAAAATTTCTACAGCTGTTATGTCTTCTAAGCTTTTAAAATCTTTTCCTTATTTCATTTCTGAGACATCTGTAAGCTTTCATTGAAATTCAAAAATATGATTTTTCGGTCTGTTCTGATATCATAAGTCATCTCACTCTGGTCAATGGATACTTCGGAGGCGAAAAGTTAATTGTTCAGTGCGCAATGTGGCATGTCACGTCGTCATGTTGGAGTCAGAAGTCTTCCAGACTCTCTTTCATAAATTTGCGACAACGTAAAGTGTGCCAACATTCACCGATATCGAACGCCATTGACAGTCTCACCAGCTCTGAAGAAGTATGGCCCATGGGCGGTCATTAGAATTCGCTTAGTTTTAAAAATTTGGCTCAGTTTCATCCATTCAAATAACGATATTTGCATTACCCAAGCGACGCGGCTTGGCAGTTTCGCGTAATCTACTAGCCAACTACACTTTGTAAGGAAACATATAAAGATCTTGCTTCAAATTGCCAAAGATTGAGATGGTGCACCTTTTATCTGACATCTGCATGTGGGTGTCATTGGCCGCTTTAACAACTGATTGGCAGTTGAACTAAAAAGAACTGGGGCGAATAGGATCCATCTAATAAGCTAAGCTTTCGTAGAAAAGAAAATAATGCGTTGCGTGGAAGGGTAAAAAGTCGCATTCGGTTCCAAATAGAGAGTAGAAAAATGAGTATTATTTTTATGAAATTTTGTCTATAAATTACACAGGAAAAGATCAACATATCAAAATTTTATGTATCAAGATATTGAAACAAGTGAATGTCTATATTTTGCAATATCTTGATTCCTATAGCACACAGAAATAAAGGTTTTAGAAAAGTGAATTTGTTACCGGTGCGGCTTATATTAATAATTTAACAAAAAAAATTGGTTTTTGGTTTCGAAAAAACTCTCTGATGATCTTGCTAATCGGTACGATACTTGGGACTGTAGCCGACTTTAGGCCATTGATGGGCACATTTTTTTTCTTTCCGTCTTTTACTTTTAGTAATATGTATGCTTATATGTATATATTTTTTCAAAGGAGTGCTTTTTGACATTATATAATATTAATATAGCAAAACTATTTCTAAATTACTGCCCCAATAGATTTCATTTATTGAATGACCTTAATTTAATTTCAAGCAACATTAACGATTATGGATTTAATGAACATATTTAAATTTTACAATGTTTACTAAATATATTAAAAAAACCATGTGACTTAATTATTTTTAAGCTAAAATATTGGCTATAAATTAACGAATTTCAAAGCTTTTCGATCACTGTAAGCATCACCATGTCCAGGATTGTATTGCATTTGACAGCATATTTATTGCTCGTATACGTCGCTACAGCGCAAGGCGCTGTTGATTGTCAGAAACGACCATCTTTCAATGTAAGTTCTACCATTTTATTATAAGTGTATCCTAGACAATAATATTATCCTTACAGCCTCGCGATGCTAAAGATTGCTGCAAAATACCAGAACCGAATTGGCAAGCATATGCTGGCGAATGTTCGCAACATATAAACATACTGCATAAAGGAGCAAATCCGGTAAAGGGAGATTTTCTGGTTGATCTGCTGAAAACTAACCCCTTCTTTCTTTACCCTCATTACAGTGCATTCTGGATTGCATTTTCAACACCACACAAGCTATACGAAATGAAGAGATCATCATGGAGAATGTACGTCCCATACTTTCGAAACTATATTCTGACCAAACTATCATAGATGGTTATGCAACTGGTTTTAAAAAGTGTGGACCTTATGTGAAGCAGAAGATTGAGGAATTTAAAGCAAGTGGTCGCAATTCACGTCCGAACTCAAATATCTTCAGTCAACAATGTTCACCACTTGCCTTTGTCTATGCAATGTGCGCTCACAAGAATTTATTTATCGATTGTCCTGCCCCAGTCTGGACTTCTACGCCCGTTTGTGAAAGTGCTAAGGAATATGTTAAAAATTGCGAGCCCAAATTTGATAAAAAAGTTGGTGGTCCACGTGGTTTTGGTAATCCTGTACGTGGTGGTGGTCAACGTGGCGGTTTTTAGGAGCGAGCATTTAAATTAGTGCATTTTATGTTTTGGCATGCAATGTATCGCAACAACAAAAAGTTGTGATTTTCGCAGAGAAATATTGCCTTCTACTACCATTTATGAATTAATTGTATTCTAAATTTTCGGCAAATTTAAATAAATAAAAATATTTTTCTGGGCCTTAAACTGAAAATGTTGCATTTTTATTTGAAAGAGGAAGAACATTTTTTCATTGGATTTGATCTGTCAGATATGAATATCAAGCATTCCTATTTTGTAGAATAAAATACAATAAGATTTTGGCTTATTTTTTATTCAATAAGTCTAAGAAATTAGGGATTTATGCTGGGTCGAAAAGAACATTGTTTTGAATATCAATTTGTAAGTGCGATGTCACACGACACATTTGAACGCTGTCAAATGCCCGCCGTGTGACATTGCACTAATAGATATCGAAGGTTCTTTAAAGATAAAGTAGCCCAAACAGTTTTTGATATTAACATAATTTGAATATCACACATTGCTATCAATTTTTTTTTTAAAAAATAGGCTGCTTCTCATAGAAACTGTTTCAATTGTAATAAGAACAAGTGGATCAATTTAATGTTGCCACACAGTGTCAATTTCGAGGATATGTTCTTGAATTTGTTAAGCATCCTCGATTTTTTCGTGTTCTTGAAATCCTATAAGATTGGTAGACTTAAATTTTTTTGTCTGTAAATATCTTTGAAATTGAAAAAACGACAATTTTTTGGTCATCATGAAAACATTGGCAAAAGTAGGTCACATTCGAAAGCTTTTTATTCAAACGTCGTAAAAAATTAAAATCGTTCGGACCGTCCTCCATGTGTCTTTAAAACACCACAATCACATTTACATTTTTTGGTGAGTACTTTATGCTATGTCATTTTTCTTTAGTAGTAGAATTTATAGGTTCTTCCCGAGGACTAGCATGGCGAAATATTTGAATTTATCGTCTTTAACCGTAGAGGTTGTCAAATACTTTTATACAGGTCTTTTGTTCAAAATAAAACTTTGATAACTTCTGCCAATCCATATGAAACACTCTGACCTCACAATAAATACGCCCTAACTTTAAGCGCTTCAGTATTAAATTCGATGATTGACTGATTTTAATTTAAATTCAAGCAACATTGACGATGATGGATTCATTCTATAACATTAGGTTACCTGCAAACAAGTCTTCATAACAAAAATAGATAAGATTAAAAAGCAAAACGTGAAAAAACATTTGTAGGCTAGATAACAATAAAAATATAATTTGAAAATTACAGAGCATTTTTTTCGGAAATATTTGAGGTTAAATTTGGAATTTCAAAACAGAATTTTGAAATTACATGTTGTTCCTGAGTATTGTTGCTTGAAAAAAATTTAAGCAATTTTTTTATTTCTTCTTTCAGGAACTAATTAGCTGAACCAATTAGAAGAAAAACGCTTTATTTTTATTTTGAAAGCTTTCAAAAAAAAATTATATTAATGACTTTCTAAGAATACCTTCTAAAATTCTAATTAGCTTTTTTGATATTTTTTTTTGAAATCCTGTTTTAATACAAAATGCTTCCAGCTAAACTTTCAGCGCATTATAACTTATAAGTTATAAGACATATTTTACAAATCTCATATGGGCATTTCCACCGAAAGGTACACCATGTCATAAAAATTAAAAGTTATTACAAAAGCGTTATTATCTGATATTATCTAAGAAAAATATTCAAATTTAATTAATTCTAACAATTTATACTTGAATTCATTCACAACAGTGGGCAAACCGACTTCAAAACTACACAAATGCAGTTTCTCTTTTTTGTAATTTTAAAGAGTATTTTGTCTTAAATATTTAAATACATAAGAGAAATGATACACTCCGAATAATCTCTCTCCCAACATCAATAAGCTTAAAAAAATGTAAAGACATCAAACTATTCTCTATTAACTGTAAATTTTTAATTTACTTTAGCTCATGTTCTAATGTCCCGTCCGACATCAAAAAACATCATTTGTTCTCATTTCGTGGTTAAGCAGAGCAGCAAATGTGTCAAAATATTTATTTAAACAGAGTTTTATGAATACAATTAAAAAAAGAAACAACGAGTGCAAAAAAGTAAAATTTAAAATTTTTAGAGCTGTTTAAAGTTTGTCCCGTCCGAAATATTTTTGTAAAACTTTTGTAATTTAAAGTAAATATATACTATTTAAATATATAATATGTGTGTATAGGTATACTTATTTATATATTAAGCCACAACAAGGAAGATGTTTGCTGTTTTTAACGAAACTCATACAGAAGTTACAAAGTCAGTATGGAAATTTTATAAATATATTTGTGTTCTCAAATGGTAGCAGCTCGCAGTTTTAAAAAAATTTATTGTTTCGAGCTTTTTTGATTTTTAAGAGAAGTCCGGTGCAAATACATGGAATGGAACTACTTCGCAAGTTCACAAAGAAAAGGCGCAGTTGATGGAGTAGGAGCAAATTTAAAATGAAAAAATTTGCAAATATCTAAATCAAAAAATTTCGTTTTACTTGATGCTTTTGCTTTTTTCAAATGCGCACAAAATAACATTAACGGTGTACAAGTTCATTACATCTCTTCAGAGCAAATTAAGGAGTTTTCACTACAATTAGTAGACAAATGGAACGATGTGTCAAGCATCCCTGGTACCCATAAACTACATAGCTTTTCTTGTAATGGTCACCAAATTAAAGCAGCTCGGACTGCATATTCATCTAAGAAAAATATTTAATTACATACGTTTATTACTGTTTCCTATTTTCTTGCTTAAAATTGATCTCGATCATTTAATTTGACTTTGAATAATATTAAATTTGATTTTTTAATTACAATATAAATCTTAAATATTGTTACGTAATAAGTATCAAGAAATCTTGTGAATACATGAAAAATTTACCAAGCAAACCATAATGGAAAAATATGTCCCATTCGCAATGTCCCGTCACGATTCATATTATACTTTGTAAGAAAAAAATTACAACAATTTTTCAATTGAACGAAATTTAATAAAAAGTTCTACTATTCCATAACATTTTAAAATTAGTTGCGTTTAAAAATGTTGGCAAGTTTCGCTGACTTATGCTTTTCTATAAATGGCCATGAAAAACACTTCAATTTTTTATCCCATTCGAATGGCTCTTTTATTGCCTTTATCTTGGAACCGGTAGTACGTACGTCTGCCCTCAAATTTACCACTAAATATAGTGCTACCAAAGGGCTATTCCTTTGAGTAACAGAAGAAAAAAAAAGTGTTTTACTTTGACTTTTATTCCACTTTAAAAGTGTACGACGGTCCCATTCGACAGTATGGAAATGCCCATATACATATTTCTGGGCAGGTCTGATTTATAGAATAATAAACTTAGAAACTATAAAGAGGCATAATAAGCCAAATAAAAAGTTGTCCGATGGGCTGAATATTGGGCTCATTGTTGTGCCATTGTTGTCCTATTATATGGTACCTACTTCTCACACCAAATATTTATTTATCTGGACAAATATGTACTGAGGTAGGAGAAATTCAAATTTTAAACGTTTGTAAATTTTTACGGAATGCATAAAAAAAGTTTCACATCAGACATTTTCAATATGGGTTTCTGCTTAGTTTAAGTGAATCACAATTATGTATTTAAAAAAAAGTTTTAGGTCCAAATTTGAAATCAAAACATGATTTAATTTCTTTTTTGAAAGTTTGATACTTTTCATTTTAAAAACATTATTTTATAAGGAAGATGAGTTTTTTTTTTCTTCCTATAAGATCAGAGTGGACAATTCTTTAGAGTTTGAACAATTGACCGACGAGTAACCAAATGTGCCAAAATTCAACTTCTATCAGATTTTTCTCGTAAACTTACAATTTTTAGTAAAAATCGTAAGATGTTTCTAGAATTGGTCAGAATATTCAGATATTTTGTTTTTACCGCAACATTTTTATCGTCTCATTTGTTTAAGGAAAGAAAAATAACATTGGGTTTTACCGGTTTTAAAACCAACTCTATTTACACAACCATATTCAGAAGATTTATTTTAAGGTTATTGGAACACTAGTTTACAAATTTGGGCCTCATCACGAGATCTGGTTTCTCATACAATTTTTTCTATGTATTTTGGGGCGTAGATTCCAAAAATGCCAATCATTTTCTTTTTCCTTAAGAAGATTTTTCGAGATATCCACAAAAAAAAACACGCTTTCCTGCAGATTTTTAATTTATTTGGCCATATTTGTATCAAACCCAAACGATGTTTTGGCGGATATCTCGAAAACGATTCTTAAGAAAAACAAAATTAGTTTGGAATCAAAACCGCAAAATGTATAGATATAGAAAAAATTCTATGATATTTGATAAAACATGGATTGGACTAACGGTCAAAACAGATTACTGATAAAACGTGGAAGAGTGCAGGAAACAGAAGCGAACCTTCACAGTTTCCAATGTTAATTGGGTATTTCCAAATATGACTCACAATGTAACAAGCCTATAAGCAGACAAAAATAGATAGAGCTGCTGCAAAATCACAAAAACTTGATGGTTATAACTTTTGAGTAAAAAAATAGATCAAATAGAATAATTCAGTTTAGTTAAGTACAAATTTTTTAAGCGTCAAAAAATTTCTATTATTTTAGCTGCTCGTACATTCTAACTAAGGATGTGACGGACACTCTAATATAAATACAAAAACAAA
Source organism: Meiosimyza decipiens (assembly GCA_963680825.1). NCBI lineage: Eukaryota > Metazoa > Arthropoda > Insecta > Diptera > Lauxaniidae > Meiosimyza > Meiosimyza decipiens. The sequence continues at coordinate 56,166,444 of OY804261.1, read as the reverse complement.
GTAACAAAATCCATAAATTATTTTAGTCATTTTAAGGAACATTAAACATTGATAAATGAATTCTTTTTTTTATAGTTTGCATTAAAGTAAAAAGTTATTTAAAGGCAAAAGCCAAGTTGCATATATTCCGATGATGTTTACTGTTCTGTTCATTATTTTATTTGCTGTTGCCGCTCATGCGGCTGTGGATTGCATGAAGAAACCTGACTTATCTGTAAGTTTTAGACAACATTTTTGAAAACAAGTGTCTTTGCAATTATACAGAAATATTTTTAAAATTTTAAGATAAAGGCAGCAAGTAATTGTTGTAGCATGAAAGATGCAAGACGAGACGCTTATCCCGTCAAATGTTCAAAATTTTTCATAAATTCTAATATACCAATCAGCGCGGTAAGTTTAATGCTTATCAGAAAATATATAATATACATCAGTCTGTTTTTTTTTTAATTTTTACCCAATATATAGTGTGCCCATGAATGTGTATTGAATGAAACAAAAATTTTACAGAATGGTAAATTTCAATTAAGTAACATACGTCCATTTGTTACAAAACTCTTCACAGAGAATATCGCATTGCAGTCCTTCCTTTTGGCATATGAGAAATGTGCAATCAGATTTAATAAGAATATTGAAAATGGTATGAGTTATCCGTATCGTCGACAATCTTCAAAGTTACAGTCTATGCAACATTGTTCACCGCTTTCAATGAAATACGGCGTATGTACCTATACAGAAGTATTTGTCAACTGTCCAGCTATGTACTGGATTGAATCGTCTACCTGTAAGCTTATAAAGGATTATTTAAAAAATTGTGACTCATCTGCTTCAAGTGGAAGAAATACTACCCGAAATCAATTTGTGAGAGTTTAAAAAAATTTTATTTTAATCTTTACATCACGCATTGCTAAGATTAGTTTCTTTATACCACTTTATAGATAAATATGTATCATCTAGCTATCTTTTGTAAGAAATGAAAAAAAAGTACTATACATATTAAATACTATAAATAACAAATAAATCATTTAATTTATGATTAACGAAAATTTACGATTTATGATTCGAAAAAAAAATCTTCGGTCATTTGTCTCTGGTACAGCAAATTGTAAATTGTTTCAACCAAATAGTATCAGAGTAGCAATAGGCACAAGTCTGGCTGGCAAATCGCTGGCTTAGCACGTTCAGAACGTTACAAATTATACTTATTACCGGTGACTTTTGAGAGGAATACTGGTATAGCAGCCGCTGATGAAAAATGCTTTCATGGGCTACTAACTCTATTTTGTGAATATAAGCAAACTTTACTATATACCGATCTATGTATTTTGTTTTAAAAATACTTTTCACGAATCCATTGTTTACTTCTAAATTCTATCCATACCGCTGTTTAGAAACCCAATCGAGTCATTATTTCATCTGGCGTTTAAGTTTTGATATGTTGTTTTTAGACTACCCTAGCAAACCACTATTTTTTATAATGCAAAAAAAAAAATATCGCGATATATCGGAATTTTATTTTAACCATCCAGGTTAGGTAGGTCAGAATGATGGCTAGGCCAAGCAGGCTCGAAGCCATCAGTATCAATTAAAGTGCTATTTCAATATCACATTACGTGACCCGGTGAACTGGTGGGTGTGGGTGACAGCCAGTTAAACTTATTAAGATAGTGGAGCAAAGATTACATTTCAACTTCGGCAAATTCGCTGAGATTCTCAAAGAAATATTTTCCAAGGCATCTTAGCATGATTCTAGGTAAAGCTGGAGAGCTGCAAAGAAAATGCTCGAGAGTGATTCAATCGTGCTTTGATTCAAGCAGCTGCGGCTGGAAGAATTGAATGGGATACCTAATCTTTTAGCATGCTTGCCGTTTGCTCAGTGTCCAGTGCAGGTCGCGGTGATTCCTGCGATGTCAACCTGACTCCTAGAAAGTAAGTAGGTGGTTCTCAGTGTTTTATAAGAGGGCCAGATTGATCTGGCTATTTTACAGGTTTTTAAAGATTTCCAGTGGTTTCCGGCTTCAAATAGAAAATGCGAGAAAACTCTCTTCTTAATTAAACCAAGAGAAGTATAAACAAGTTTCGGAGTGGTTTCATTAAGAGAGGAACTTCGCTTTGCTGGAGAGTAGCGTGACAAGTTTTTTAATACATTGTTCTTCTAGCTTCGATTTTATATGTGCCACGCTGATGACTTTGATAGCGACTTGGCTATCGGAAAGAATTGTCATTTTCTTTTCTGAACTGATACTGCCCACTGCATGAAATCGATGTGCTTTCATCTTCTCTACAATATTGATCTTTATATATTTTCCTACTTATTTATTTTTTTTTTGTCGGCCTCTCACAACCATGCTCAACAAGAGAGAGGAAATGACTGCGAAAAATGAAACGCTACTTCCCGCACTATAACTCAATTGAAATTAACTTTGTGGAAAGTATTTGGAAAAACCACAGAACACGCGGGCTTATGACATCAGGCAAAGGGATATCCTTTCGAGCACTGCCCATTGTAGTGACTATAGAAAAGCGTAACGCAACCAGCAATTTAGGGCAAATATGATGAAATAGATAGAGCGGAGGTCAGAAGATAATAAATATTTTTTACACAGTTGATTAAATCTTAGACATTTAGTAGCGCATTATTACAACATTATGTTTTGCAGTCCTTGAGAAGCTCGCACTCAACTCAGAAACTTTTTTTAAAGATTATTGGTAAGAGTTTCATTAATAATTAGTTTATTATTTTGAATTTTCGGAGAAGCGGAAAATAAATGATAAAGTTTTTTTGAAGAAATATGTATGACAGACATTGGAGTCGTCTGCAAAGGCATGGACTAACGGTCAATGCAGTTTACTGATAAGAGAATGAAATAATATAGGAAACATAATCGAACTTTAGACCCATTAATTCAGTAAAGCAAAGTTAGCCGAATGCAACGAAACCAATACCATAATTTAGTGCTTATTAAGTGCTAATTTAGTGCTAATTTAGTGCTTTAAAAAAAAATTTTGTGCTGCACGAATTCTTGAAAAAATTAGGGTTTTTGCTAGCTGAATGAGAAGCTAGCAAAGCATATATGAAAATTTTTAGCAAAATTAAATTTTACCAATGCCATAATTTAGTGCTTATTAAGTGCTAATTTAGTGCAGCACAAAATTGCTTTACATTTAATTATGGCATTGGTAAAATTTAAATTTACTAAAAATTTTCATATATGCTTTGAAATTCAGCACTAAATTAGCACTTATTAAGCACTAAATTATGGTATAGGTTAAATTGAATTCTGCTAACGCTTTCTAACGTACCTACACCATATGCCCCATATGCTTCTCAAAAGTTCATGGAGCACTAATTTTTTTTTTAAAGCACTAAATTAGCACTTAATAAGCACTAAATTATGGCATTGGTTTCGTTGCATTCGGCAAACTTTGATTTGCTGAGTTAATGGGTCTTCGAACTTTGTGTTGGACAGACACGACCTACAGTGTAACGAGTTTTTAAGCTGACATATATAAAAGAAGCTGTTGCAGAATCTTGAAATTCTGGTAAAAATAACTTTTGAGTGCAAAAATAGATCAAATAGAACAGTGAAGTGCTAAGTAACATTCCCTATTGGGCTAAATTTTTTAACGTCAAAAATGTTCATTTATTTGAGCTGCTTCCATATTATACTAACAATAAGTGAAAATATGATGGTCACCTTAATAAACACATGCATACACATGCAAAAATACAATAGTAAAATCAGTCATTTATTTAAGTGAATTTTAGGAACATTAAACATTCAACTGATTTTTTTTTTTTAGTTTGCATTAAAGTAAAAAGTTATTTAAAGGCAAAAGTCTAGTTGCATTTATTTCAATGATGTTTTCCATTGCATCCGTTGTGATATTTGCTGCTGCTGCTCATGCGGCTGTGGATTGCATGAACAGACCTGACTTTTCTGTAAGTTATATACATTTTTGAAAACAAGTACCTTTCCCATAATACAGAAATAATTTTAAAATTTATAGATGAAGGCACCCAGTGATTGTTGTCTTATAAAAGCTCCAAGTCGGCATTCTTTTCCAGTTGAATGTTCAAAGTTGTTTAAAAATTCAAATGTACCAATGAGTGCCGTAAGTTTGATGCTTATCAGAAAATATATGAAACAGTCCGTCCCTTTAATTTCCGTATTTTACTTTTTGCCTAATATAAAGTGTGCCTATGAATGCGTGTACAATGAAACAAAAATCTTACAGAATGGCACATTTCAAATAAGTAACATACGTCCGTTTGCTACAAAACTCTTCACGGAGAATATTGCATTGCAGACTTTCATCTTGGCATATAAGAAATGTGCAATCACATTTAATGAATTGATTGAAAATGGTAAGAGATATCCGTATCGTCGAAAATCTTCAAAATCACTATCTACGCAACAATGTTCACCACTTTCAATGAAATACGGCGCATGTACCTATACGGAAGTATTTGTCAACTGTCCAGCTATGTACTGGACTGCATCGTCTGCCTGTGAGCTCATACGGGAGTATTTCAAAAATTGTGACTCATCATCTATAAGTAGAATAAAAGCTACCCGAAATCAGTTTGTAAGAGTTTAAGTTTTTTATATTTAAATTTTATATTCAGCGTTGTAGGTACATATATATCTACATATATATCTAATGTAAGCAATAAAAAAATATATATTTTAACGGAACACTTTAAGAATTTGATAATTTTATTTCATGCTTAGATAAATGTTTCAAGATATTTTATATATTCGGAATATCCAACACAATGTGAAGTTGTTTGGAAATTTAACCAATCATTTATATAAGAAAAGATGTTGAGGATTCTAAAAAATATTCTTCGTTAACAAGGTTCATTATCAATTTAAAAAAAAATAGATTTTTAAGTTTACATAAAAAAATTTAAAATGTATATTTGTTTTTTATGAGAAACTGAATTCAATAGCCGATTTATTTTATGATTATAATTTGCATGGTCTTCAACCAAACAGTACTGTGGAATACATTAATTGAAGAAAAGTATTAAGGAATAAGTTTATGGTTTGATATTAACTGCTTAAGTATGTAAGTAAAAATTAATGTTCGCTGTTTAGTGTAGAATTGTAATTTAGCACAATCTACATGTATTTTTGGATGGTTGTGTACTTTGAGTACATTTTAGACAGAATTACACCAACAACTTACATGCAGATTGTGCTAAAGTGCAATTATGTACTAAAGAGTGAATTCTTAATATTAATGTACATAATTATATAGATAAACGAAATTTGAAAATGTTTTATTGTATTGCAGCGAAATTTGGAGTATGCCAGACAGTTCTCAAACACCATCTAGCAGACATTATCAAAATCGACAACCGAGAAAAATTATCGTTATTCTGGCTTATGCCAGAAAGTTCGCGAACACCATCTAGCGGACAGTGTGGTTTCTGTACTAAAAAAATAAGCCTAATGGCGCTGCAGTACGACGATAAACGCCATCTAGAAGGTACTGGAAATGACATTCTGGATATTAGTGGATCGTTCAAGAAAGTAGTGACTTTAGTATAAAAGGTTGTCATCTGAGCTGTTGAGACTCAGTTGGTCTTAAGTAATAGAGTGACACAGTTAATTTTAAGGAATAAAGTGAAACAGATGTTCTATACAGTGCCAGATTAATATTAGAGTTTGAATATCGATAAAAAATTGTACCGTGTAAAAACTAACGCTTTTGATTTAAATAAACCATTTTATAATTAAATAAAGTTTGTGTTTTTGATTGCTACACAATCCAGTGATCGAACTCAGAAAAGTGCAAGATATCGAAATTATCGTAAAAAATACAGGAAATTTCGTAACAGTATGTTTTCTTTCACGGAGCTGTAAAAGCAAACTCAAGCGAATGTTACTTTTACAAATCGAGTTGTAGAATTCAAAATAGAAATCGTTTTTTTGACCGCAAACTACTGTAAAATTTACAGCAAAAACTACGGGTTTTACAATTTGAGCAGTACAATCAAGAGGAAAATTTGTTATATAAGCAATGCTTTCGCTGCGAAAACTACAACACAATTTTTATTTTCATAACTACTTCTTGAGATGTACAACACACCAGTAGCGTACCCCGGGCGCAACGCTTGTGGTGGCGGCAAAATGGTTGTGAAATATATCGCATTTTGGTAGGGTTTTTGAAATTTGAAAATGAGAATAATTTTTTTCATTTCGGTAAGGACGGCGATTAAATTTTTTGCCCTGGACGCCCGATTTGCACGATACGCCTCTGCAGCTCACTTGCAATAATGACAGCAAATGATATCGGTACGAAAATGACGATAAATGTACTAACTATTTACAGCATTTTCAACATTTTAACAGTAGATTTTTTTGGGTGCAGGAAACAGAATCGAAACTTGAGGAACTTCACCGATAATTGAGAGTTCGCCAGATACGACTTACAGTGTAACGGGTATATGAGCGGACAAAAACAGAAGAAGCTGTCACAGAATCATTAACTTTTGTGTACATAAATAGAGAAATGGTGTAATGGCCTTGCTGCCCCGCACCTACATACTTTATAAATTTATCTATAAAGTATGATACTTAAATAAATAAATAAATAAATAGAGAAAGTATGACAATATGCTGGATTAAGGAACACATTTTGTAATGTCAAAAATTTTTTATTATTTTAGCTGCTCCTATATGACGGACACTCTAATATATATGCAAAAATAAAATATTATATTCAGTCATTTATTTTAGTAATTTTAAGGAACATTAAACATTCAAATGAATTTTTTTTTCAAGTTTGCTTTAGAGATAAAAGTTATTTAAATGCAAAAGCTCAGATACAACTATTCCGATGATGTTTTACGTTGTATCCATTGTTTTATTTGCTGCTGCTGCTCATGCGGCTGTGGATTGCATAAACAAACCTGGCTTTTCTGTAAGTTATATAAAACAAGAGCCTTTGCAATTATACTATACATAAATAATTTAAAAATTTAAAGATGAAGGCAGCAAGTAATTGCTGTAACATAACTCATCCAGGATCGAACGCTTTTCCAGTCGAATGTTCAAAGTTTTATGTAGATGCAAAAATACCAATCAGTGCAGTGAGTTAAACATTTATCAGAAAATATATTTAATAAGTTTATACGTTGGTTCCGTTTATTTCATTTTTACTTTTTACCGAATACAAAGTGTGCCTATGAATGTGTCTTCAATGTAACAAAAATTCTACAGAATGGTAAAGTTCAAGTAGATAACGTGCGTCCATTTCTTAGAAAACTCTTCACAGAGAATGTCACATTGCAGGCCTTTACCTTGGCATATGAGAAATGTGCAATCACATTTAATAAGAATATTGAAAATGGCAAAAGTCATCTGTATCGTCGAAAATCTTCAAAATCATCATCTACGCAACATTGTTCACCGCTTTCACTAAAATACGGCGCATGTGCCTATACGGAAGTATTTGTCAACTGTCCAGCTATGTACTGGACTGCATCGTCTACATGTGAGCTTATGCGGGATTATTTGAAAAATTGTGACCCACCTTCTTCAAGTAGAAGGAAAGCTATGACAAATCAATTTGTGAGAAATTAAAAATTTTTTTTAATCTTGACATCCAGTGTTGCTAAAACTTGTTTTTACCGCTTTATAGATAGATATGCATTTTTTTAAGCAAAACAAATATAAATATCAAATAAATATTTTAATTTTTTATTAACGGAATTTTTAAAAAACTGGTACGGTCATCAAACCTTTTATCTCAGGAAACTATAGGAAATTGTTTCTCGTGTCAACCAAATGGTACTTTCCTAAAGATGCAAGTAAGGCCAATTCTGGAACGTCACAAATTGATTAAAATATCAGTGATTTGCGAGAATGGTATGTGCAGAAAAAGTACTCTTTGTATAGCAGCAGTCGCTGGAACATGGGCTACTAACTCTTCTCACTTTCCATGGGCTTTTAACTCTTCGTTTTGTGATTATAAGCAAAAGTTACCTTATAACAGGTGAAATTTGGTTTTGGAAAATTGAAAAACCAACAGGACATTTGCAATAATGAACGAAATATTTATTTGGAGCGTTACATCGATTCCTTCCATTTACTTTTTAAAGATTTCTTATGTATTATATTTTATTATCTACGTACAATATTTTGTTTTAGAAACACTTTTTCGACTACATGTAGTATTTCGAAATTTTAGCAAAAAAGAATTTAGAAACCCAAAGGACACTCGATTCACTATTTGATTCTACTTTGAAATTTGAACAACTATGTTTTTTTTTTTCAAACTACTCTAACAAAGCAGTATATTTTGACTTGGGGTGCTTGTAACCTTCCATTTTAATCCTGCCTTATCTATGCTTAGCTGTGTTTCAATGGACTGTTTTCGTCTTACATGGGCCGGATCAAGATGTGAGGCAACCCGTGCTGAGTATAAATCAGGTTATAAGCCAAGTAAGTAAAATAGCACAAGCGCGATCAGAGCAATCCAAATACTTGGCGACTATCGGTATTAGCTAGCCAGGTCTATGTGTTGCGAGATATCTTTCTTTCTTTGCAATTCATGGGACTTTCATGGATTTGAAATATTTTTAAGAAAAATAAAAGCATGTCCTTTTGAGCAAGAAGCTTATTTAAGCGATTGGCAAGTGTATCAAATTTCATTCAATTAGTTTGCTTGGTTTCCCGTACTTTCTCGTGACTTTCAAAGACAGACAGACAAAAGGATATGGCCACATTCGCTTTGTATAGGATAAACAAATTCTGAAGAATTAAATTCAGAATCAATTTTCAAGCTTCATGATTAAGAGTTAAGACATTGTCTATGGTTGAATAACACAGGCCGAAATGTCCCTTAATTTCAAACTTAGAACAAACCGCTGTTTTTATTTTTTGTCATATTTGGATTATGTTGGAGTTTTTCGACAGGACTCGACGGGGTATCTCAAATTATCATTCATTGCCTTCAAAACCCATTTGGGTTCGTCTCAAAATAATTTTTCCTCTTTCAGATATCGATTGTGGAAATTTATGATTTTGCTGACCTTTTGTCTCACCTATCTCTTGAGTTACACATTTTTCAAGTAACATAATGTAGGCCTCCAATGAATCCTATTCGGTGTCATTTTGTAGAATATGAGCGATGGTTAAAATACACTCATAGGCACATCGTGTAGAATATGAATCCCAAGAATGGTTCTGTTGTTAGATCTAATTCCCGGCATAACTTTTGAAAATAGTAGTAATATAACTGGACTTCAATAACAATAAATGCATATTTTCCAAAGATATAGCGGTATTTTCGATATGAAAGCTAATACATACATCCGTGGGATTAGTTGAAGAATAATGTAAAAGAAAATCAAAGAGAAAAAAAGATGTGTCGAAGATATTTAGAAAAATATTTTTCCAAAAAAAAATACTAGGGTGGCTCAAATAAATCAAACGTTTTTTTTTTTTTTTGAATCCGACACACGGAAACTAGTTCCTAGGTACCTTACCAAATCTGAGCTTTTAATATTAACGGGAAAATTATGCTCATCATAGTTTTCCATTTTTAATTTTGTCTCATATAAAAATGGTCATATCTTATCACCAATAGATTGTTAATCCAGTTGCATTGTCAATATTTATAGGAAATGAAACGCTCTACAAAAATGATCGCAAACACTTTTTTCATTAATCTTACTAAAAAATAATTATTGTCAATTGAGCTTGAATTGCTTCTATAGGAAATTGAACGCTCTACAAAAAAGTTCCCGAATGATTAATCAATTACTCTAACCATTTAGAAGATATTTGCAGTAGAATCCCAATGTCTATTGATTTTAATAGTTTTTCAATAAATACTAAAATCAATAGGCATTGGGATTCTACTGCGAATATCTTCTAAATGGTTAGAGTAATTGATTAACCATTCGAGACCTTTTTTGTAGAGCGTTCAATTTCCTATGGAATACTTGAAGCTCATTTGACAATAATTATGTTTTAGTAAGTTACAAAATTCAAAACAAAAAAATTAGTTTTCTTAAAATACTTCAATCTTTGACCTTGAATAAATATTTTTCAAATGGTAAGATTAATGAAAAGTGTTTGCGATAATTTTTGTAGAGCGTTTAATTTCCTATAAATATTGACAATGCAACTGGTTTAACAATCTATTGGTGATAAGATATGACCATTTTTATATGAGAAAAAATTAAAAATGGAAAACTATGATGAGCATAATCTTCCCGTTAATATTAAAAGCTCAGATTTGGTAAGTACTTCCTAGAGGTACCTAGGAACTAGTTTCTGTGTGTCGGATTCAAAAAAAACAACATTTGATTTATTTGACCCACCCTAAAAAATACATTGTTATTTTAATTAAAGTGCAAACTCTGAGGTGACTAATGAAATAAAATATCTCCTAAATTTCCGCATCGGGTGGGATTTAGAGTATAAAAATAGATAAAATTAGAAAAGTGCTTAGATAAGTGCTCAATAACACGCCATACTGAGCAAAAATGATAAACTTAACAAACTTTCTATTACTTTCGAAAATACATCAGTTTAACGAGCTTCTAAATTAAACTAACTTGGGAAATGACGGACATTCTAAAACAAATTCAAAAATGAAATAATAAATTCGGTAATTTATTTTAATGATTTTAAGGAACATTAAGCATTCAAATGATTTTCATCTAGTTTGCATTAAAGTACAAAATTATTTAAAGTCAAAAACCTAGATGCATTTATTCCAATGATGTTTTCTGTTCTATCCATTGTTTTATTTGTTGCTGTTGCTAATGCGGCTGTGGATTGCATGAAAAAACCTAACATTACCGTAAGTAATATAGATTTTTGAAAACAAATGTTCTTGTTATATTACAGAATTATTCTAAAAACTTTAAGGTAAAGTCAGCAACTAATTGTTGTAGCATGCAAGTTCCGAGTATGGTGGCTTTTCCAGTCGAATGTTCAAAGTTTTTCTTAAATTCAAATATGCCGATTAGTCCAGTGAGTTAAATGCTAATCAGAAAATGCATGAAATCAGTCGGTTAATGTTTTCGTTTTTCTTTTCTTTTTACCAAATACAAAGTGTGCTCATGAATGTATCTTCAATGCAACAAAAATTTTAGAGAATGGTAAATTTAATATACGTAACATACGTCCATTTGTTAAAAAACTCTACTCGGAGAATATGACATCGCAGTCCTTAATTTTGGCATATGAGAAATGTGCAAACACATTTAATAAAATGATTGAAAATGGTAAGAGTTATCCGTATCGTCGAAAATCTTCAAAGTTACAGTCTACGCAACAATGTTCACCGCTTTCACTGAAATACGTCATGTGCGCCCATAAGGAAGTGTTTGTCAACTGTCCAGCTGTGTACTGGACTACATCGTCTACCTGTAAGATGGTTAGGGACTATGCTAAAAATTGTGACACATCAGCTACAAGTAGAAGAAAAGCTACACAGAAACAATTTGTTAGAATTTAAAATTTATCATTGCTAAGATTAAGTTTCTTTATACTTCTTTATGGATAGATGTGTGGGTACATTTTGTAGTGTGAATCGAATAGAAATATTTTATTTCAAAACCAAGATATCTCTATGTATCTAAAATACCAGACCTGACATTCTTTAAATCGGAGAACACTAATATACATCTTAAGGTGATTCAAATTCTTTTTTGTTTTTGATTTTTGGTTTGAATAGCTATTACCGAAAGAAGAACTCGAATCCGCGGTTAGATTTTCTTCTTCTACATTTTTTCTTACGAAAAAGTTGAAAATTGAGCGGAAAAAAATTAAAAAATACCGAATTTCTAGTTTTAAGTTGCAAAATCGGTCCACGTTATTTTACTCCCAATCCCGTGGTACATAATTTTTCATGTATTGATATTTGCCGAAAAAAATGCCGTATCTTATTCCAAAACCAAGATATCTGCATTTTTTTTAATTAACAGACCTGACATAATTCAACTATTCTAAAGATTTTTCTACGATTTTCCAAAATTTTAAATAATGTCAGACTTGTTTATTTAGAAAGATGCAGATATCTTGGATTTAAATTAAGATAATGATATTAGGTTTACAGTATTCTTTTAAGCAAATAAATATACATTAAAAATATTAATTAACTGAACAATATCTTTGATCGAATTTTACAGTTTTAGCAGAAACCGATATTTTTCTGTGAAATTTCACAAATCGGTCAATGCTTTTTTAACAAACATGACAGAGACAACAAATGGAACAATTTACCCTGGTAATTGGTGACATATATTTCGGCTATTACCACGTATATACATATTCACATACATATATACATAGCCTTATCAGACCAGTTTTGGTTAATTTGTACACGGATTTGAACCCCGACCATTCCATGAATTATGTTTGGACAGCCGCTCTTAACACTTGAGCCATGAAGGGTGTTCTCCAAGACGTGTACAAAGTGCAAATTTGCATTTAAGCACACAATTGCGCGACCTGTCATCTCTTGTCATTTCTTGTTTGCCATAGCTTTGTTGAACCGTCGGTTAAACCAGGTTAAATTGTTCCATTTGTTGTCTTTGTCATGTTTGTTAAAAAAGTATTGACCGATTTGTGAATTGCAATATCGGTTTCTGCTAAGACTGTAAAATTCGATCAAAAATATTGTTCAATTAATTAATAATAACAGTCGACTAATAACAAATAATTTTCAAAAATATTATACCACGGGATCGGCGGTAAAATAATAACTATGGAGCGATTTTGCCACTAGAAAGTGGAAAACCGGTATTTTTTAATTTTTTTTTTTCGGTCAGTTTGCCATTTTTTTATAAGAAAAAAAGAAGAGCAAGTAAAAGTAATCATGGATTCGAATTCCTCGATCGATAACAGTCCAAAAACCATATTCACTTTGCTTGAAAATTTGATAACATCTTTAAACTGCACCATTTTTGAAAACAATATTTTTAAAATGGGTAGGCAACTTGAAACAAGGGATGCCAAACCAATTTCCAATATTAATCAAAATTCTTTCAAGAAGCTTTGTCTAGACATATAAGGCAATTGTAATCCGCTGACACATCGTAAAAAATCAAAAAGTTTTTTCTGAACTGCTCTGATGTATGTATTGCGTGGAAAAACAATTGTTTTAAATGTCAGTCGATTTTAAAATATGGAAAGTAGTATGAAGAACAAGCGAGTACTCGTACAAACAACGAGTAGGATACTTTTAGTTTTAGGTTTGCGATGTGCGACCTGTCGTACAGAAGCGCACAAATTTTGCGAAGAATAAAAAGCTCAATCAAATTAACCAGATATCCATCTGGTTCACACGTTTGTATGAAATTTTAATTCAATCAGAACGAATAAACTACAGCTATTATTATATTATAAGGCGATTAACTATTTACAGAAGGAAATTCTATCCACCCTTTAGTTGGAGACCTTCCATTTTACACACAGTGAAGCTAAGTTCCTTATAATTTTCTCCATTATAGAACATGAAAATAAGCTTTGTACATGTAATTATAGGTGAGACGCGCATCAAAATATTTACCTATATAATACAAGTTTCACTGCCTAAGAATTTTATGGAATTAAACTTTTTTCGAAACAAGACCTTCATGAAATTTAAGTATTGCTATGATATCCAGAATTCTCTTTAAGGATCCTTCACTTATGATGTTTTTTTTCGAGAGATAGGTTCTTCTTAAGAAAATTTTATCAAAAAGGCGTAAGATTTTATTTTGATAAGATGACTTTGGCAAACTAACATTTTATAACTTGTGGAAACTCAGCAAAAAACTTCTTTACGATATTATTTTTATCAATATTAATCTGGTAAGAAATCGTAGAAAATTTGAAGAAGTAGTTGATTAAAATTTATCAAAGTTTTCTGGGAATCCGCATAAAGCGACTCATATCTAATATTTTAAATAAAAAACTTTAATTTCAATTTATTTATTCACAACTTTTTTTAACCTCGGTGACGACTAAAATAGAATGAAAAAAAAAAAAAGGTATTGGTCAATAATTTTTTGTTACAAACAAATTCAAATATATTGCGTTATCCACTGCTATGCCTTCGAATACTTTTCCTTACTAGTGATAACTTTGTGTCGCAATTTATCGAATATTCACGTATATATGCACATGTGGAAGAAGACGTCCAATATATGGCAGGACAATTAATAAAAACTTCTCTAGAAGCGCACAGAATAAACTTCAAAGCAATGGGCGAACACTCGTGCGAAGATGGAGATTTTCTTGAACTTGAAGATCTAGTAGTATTTTTAATGTAGGTATTTTGCTCAGAAAGCATTTTATTAAAATTTATTGCACAATTTTCAAATGCCATAATAAAGACCTCCAATGAAATTTCATCGGAGTAGAATTTCCGAAGCATTGGACGTATATTTGGAACTTCGAATCTGCCATTTTTTAGTATACGCGAGTCGTTCATTACACATTCATAGGCGCACTATGTGGAAAAATAAAAGTGATTATTAACCTTCAAAATCTTTAATTTTGATTGTATTTATTGAAATTTTACTTACTGAACTGACTGGTTTGTTTAGCGCTATCATATACTTTGAACATTTAATTGGTAAGTTATCCCATTTTGGTCTCTGAATAGTGCAACAATTATATGGTTCGATAGCCTTAATCAAATAAATTATTTCACATCAAATTTTTTATATAACGATTATTATGTCTTACAGTAAAATTTGGTCGCTTTGGACATTCGAATGTTGCGTGAGCAAAAGCAAAAAAAGTAACTAAGAGTATAAAGAACATAACTGAATCCTTTGGCTTCTGCGTAATCAATCTTAAAAAGTACACATTTCATTGGTCGTATTATGTTTAATTATTCTTTTATGTTTAAGTATAGCAATGTAAAAAGGTAACAGAAGTTAATTGCGGTGGCTAATGTTCCTTGAAACTAAATGGCATCAATTAAAAGAATTATTTTAAATGTGATTTTATTTAATATGTGAATATTGAACCAACATGAGATATCACTGACATCCTAATACATATACAAAAATAAAACAATAAATTAACTAAATAAGTGATTTTAAGGAACATTAAGCATTCAAATGATTTTTTTCTAAGTAGATCGCTTTAAATTATAAATGTATTTAAAGGCAAAAGTTGCATTTATTCCGATGATGTTTTCTGTTCTGTCCATTGTTTTATTTTCTGCTGCTAATGCGGCTGTGGCTTGCATAAAAAAACCTGACTATGCTATATGATATATAAATTTTAGATAACAAGTGCCTTTGATATATTACATAAATATTCTTAAACTTTTAAGGTAAAGGCAGAAAGTTCTTGTTGAAGCATGCAGGATCCGAATATGGTGGCTTTTCCAGTCGAATGTTCAAAGTTGATGGTTAAATATATCATGCCAATCAGTGCAATGGGTTTTATGCTTAGAAAATATGTTATATATATCCCTACTTTGAAGTCACAACAATAAACAATCGCTCTCAGGTAAAAGTAAAAATGGACTTTATTTAGAAGGAAAAGCAAAAAGTTATTACCAGGGATGATTTGGCCTCATTTAAAGTTAAAAATATCTGGTACGAATCGATGCAAAAAGGCTGAAAATTGATTTTGAACCTAGGAAGAGTATCTCCTTCCATCTGTTTAGGACTCATTGGTGATAAAGAAAGTTATAGCACCAATTGATGCGAAGAGGTCAAAATAAGATTTCGGAGGAGTTGCACTCCCATACAAATTTATTTTTTTTCTCATTTATTTTTTTAATGGATATTTGTGTAGTGACGATGACCATTTCAAATAATAGTGATGTTATTAAGGTGAATGTAGTGAAAATAGAAAAGAATCTGAGCTATTAAACAAGAAACAAAAAGCTCTACTTGCGCTGAGTCGTGGGCTTTTACCTTTTGTATATATGTATGTAGGCTTGAAAATAGCGTTAAAATTTTTGTCGGTGCTTCAACAGGAAAATGGGGAAAAATTTAAAGAAAAAAATTTTATGTAAGGCAAAAGTGCAATTTCTTAATTTTTTAACTCAAATTTCAAAAATGATTATTTCGCTCATAACATATCTCAGGAAATCTCATAATATTAATGTTTACTGGTGACTCATCGAGCTTTTTAGTTTTCCATACGATTTATGTCGAAAAGAATATTTAATTAGACAGTTTCATCTAACAAATTATAGTATGCTCTTAGAAAATCGTCAAATAAAGCCATTAAAATGATATTTTATCATACAAAAATTTACTTTTTGATAAGGATTATTATGACTTGCAGCATGTTTTTTCGTATAAATTAAAGTATTACGTTTTAAGTTTTTTTAAAACAAGTCTTTTATTGCTTGTTAAAAAAATCAAAATTAAACTAAATTGGGTAAATGTTGCAGCATCGGGTGACATAAATCGCCTTAAATTTACTTAAGGACAATCCTTCTTTTTTCTTTTAACTAAGATTTTTTTTACGTAGTTTTTGATTTAAAAAAAAATAAATAGAAATAGACGCTCAGATCTAGTCTCAAAAGATATAGTCATTAGAAGTTGCGGATATAGCTTTATAAAAAGCGATAAAAGTTGGGAACTCCTGGATAGATTTCCAAAATATAGGTGTCATATGAAGAGTAATTCAATAAGGTAATAGAGTCGGCAGTCATTGTTGTTGTTGTTCACACATATAAAATAAAAATTTTGTTAACTTAAAAAAATTACACACAAAATTTTAAAGGAAAAAAGTTAGTTTTCTTTCTTTGATTTTAAAAAAAAATATAGTTAACTAATACATTTTCTGGAAAAAATAAATGTTTTATAAAAAAAAAGTTAACATTTTTGCAAAAATCGTCATATCTCGAAAACCATGCAATAAATTTCAAACATTCATGTGTTGACTTGAGATCTTATCGAATTCCCTTTCATATGATACCCATGTCTTAGGAATCTGTCTGGTGTTTCGCAACTTACTTACTTTATACCGTTTTGTTATAAAAGCTATTTACGATAGTTATATGTCCGAAACTATATACGTATGTATATACAATCGACACTTTTTTGGAACGATTACGATATCCGTAACTCAGTGATTTGACAATGTATTTCGATAAAACACGTCAAAATAAATCAAAAATGTTCAATAAAAAAAAAAAACCGATACATCGTTTGGCTAAAAATTTAATTTTGATAGTACCATTCGAATTTCTATTTCAATGGCGCAGTAATTAAAGGATGATTTTCAGCTTGAAATAAATCGAAAATGTCAAACAAATAAATCGACATCTCGTTTGGTATTCGAAATATCGATTCTTTAAAATGTGATTTAAATTATACCACTACAATTGTCTCCGGCGGCACCATGATTTAGATTGCATCCTACCGAACACTGGTTTTGACAGCCATAGTGGCTCTACATAAGAGTTTGGGTAAGTCAGTCAGGATTTACATCCTCCAATTTGTTCAACACCGGCTTCGCTTGATACAGTAATTATACGCACATACAAATTAGGGAAAGTGCGCCTAGGATTTACATCAATTTTTAAACATCGATATCTCGAAAACCAAACGAGATACCGTTTTTTTTTTACTCAATATTTCGTAATCTCCTTCTTTTTTTTCTAGATTTATTATTTATTATATATTATAAAGCAGCTAATTAAAAAAAATTTACTTACCGAAAGAAACTTTAAAATCAAAGGTCGCTGCAATGACATAAACAGCTAAATTCCTGGTAGGACTTCAGTCAAAGTATAAATTTTGATAAAATTTCAGCAATAAATATAACACAATAAGAATTATAATTAGTGCTTTTTTGAGTCTTAAATGCACAATTAAATTTGAAAACATAAGTGCACAATTTTATTTGCATAAAAAAAAACATGCAAAAAATCAAGACGGCTCTGCCGACATTGACGCAGCCTCCACCTAGGAGAGAGAACATTTTACTCTAATGAGAAAGCACGCAGTGCTTTTGCACAACAAAACAAGAAACAACAAAAACAATTGATACCGCGCTGCCTGCTGTGCTTTTCAGCAAAGTCTCAACTTTTTCAATGCAATTCTTTAACATTATTTTTATTAAATTTTTTTCACTAATCTTTCTTAGATCTGTTTGAAATTATATTTTATAAAATGCACTTACAATTACGCGTAGAAAACCACGAAAATTAACACAATTTAAACGGAGCAACAAAAGAAACGAAAAGCAACTCACACGAACCGTTAATTTGCGAATGTTAGTGATGTGCAAGTCCACAGCGATCGCACGATTGCAAATCAAATTTCAGTTAGGCTGCGTGCAGAGTAACATAGAAACTAATAGACGATTGACACTGTCATCGAAGTTAGCACATTGGCATTGTATCTATTTAGTGCCAAAATCTAGATGATATCATATCTTTTTCCATACAAATTTAGCGACATACTGATCGAATTCTTTTAAATCTAATAATTTTTATTCGAAATCACAGTGCCTATTGTAAATGAATTGTCAGGGCTGTTCAATAATAAACAATTTAAAAAAAAAACATAAATATAATGAAATCTCAAAGCGATTTTAGTTTTTTTGTGTATAAGAGTATGTAGTTTTATATAAATAAATAAAATAAAATTACACGAAAACTAAGCAAGATAATTGAATGAAATTCGATACACCGGCTCCACCTTCAATCAAAATACTTGCGATTGAACATTGGGCGAAATTGGTTTACGTACACATTGACCGCCCATAAAAACAAAATATTAATGACACTGTATTGAAAATGTTATATCATGTAGTCATTCAACATTGATTGTTTCATACAAATATGTTCTAAGAATAACTTGGACATGCTCTGAACAAAAAGCTACACATTTAAATTAGAGGGCGTGACACCTTAAGCAAATGCTTCAAAACGCTATACTGAGAGAATTCTTAAAGATAATGAAACCAAATTTCACACAAATTGCCACACTTTTAGCATCTCAGAAAACCTTAGCAAAATGAGATATATTTCACACTATATTACAAAAAGTCCACCTATACATTGCGATTTACTACATCTAAACGAATGTTATTTTCATTTACAAAAAATTAGGTACTTAGTTATATATATGTACATATATTTACATATATTTATTGATGAATTCTCCCAATGTACCCAAAATGTACAGAAAATATGCTGAATATTCGCCAAATGATGTACCAAATGTACTAAAAACTTGTCGAATGTACTGACGACTATTTTTCTGAACGCAAAGGTAACGAAAAATGTACAAATGTACTGAAAACGCCATCACTGATCCAGATTTGATAAGAAAATTTTGATTTCAGATTTGGTATAGGTTCGGTTCATACGAGCGTTTTTAAACGCGCGTTAGCTAACGTGCATAGCAGCATAACACAAAGTTATATGCACTAAAACGCGTTAAGTAACGCGCGTAGAAAAAACGCTAATGTGAAGCGAGCCTTAATTAGCATTATTGGTATCCATAGTTGCCAAGTTGAAAATGACATATTAACGGCCTTCCAAAAAGCTAAAAAATTTGTTAGAATGCAAAAACAACAACAACACGACGAACGGCGCTTAATTTTCATATGAACATAAATAGTGACTTATAAAAGTTGGCATGGACGTTCTTAATCTGTAATCTGAAACATCTTTGACTGACAAGAAATTATCGGCTTAGGGCAGTTGCAGAAAATTGCGATGGTCGAGTGGAGTTTTGTCAAAGTTTTTTCCACATATATCAAATTAAAACAAAAAAAAACGTTTACTGTAATTCTTTTTTCACACTTTTCGGTAACCTCAATAACGACTAGAGATGAATGGAAAAAATCACAGGTAAATATTTGTTTGTAAAAACAAATTGAAGCTGCGTTATCCACTGCTATGACTTCGATTATTTTTTATTTTAAGTGATAACGTTGCTTGGCAATTTTTCGAATATTCTCGTATATATTCACATGTGGACGAAGCAGTCCAATGTATAGCAGGACAATTATTAAAAACTTCTCTAGAAGCGCACATAGCCAGTTTCAAAGGATTCGGAGAACATTGCTGTGAAGATGGCGGTTTTCTCGAACTTGAAGTTCTAGTAGAATTTTTAGTGGTTTCACTTTGCTCAGAAAGCATTTTATTAAAATTCGTTGCACATTTTTTAAATGCTGCAACATGGGCATCCAGGGAAGCCTCATCGGTGTAGACTTTTTGAAGTAATTGACGTATATTAGCAACATCGAATCTTCCATTTTTTAGAACATGCGTGACGTTCATTACACACTCAAAGGCGCACTGTTTAGAATAATGAAAACATTCAAAAACATTTATTTCATTTGTATTTATTAAAGTTTTACTTACTGGACTAACTGGTTTGTTTAGCGCGATCATATACCTTGAACATTTAATTGGTAAGACATCCCATTTCGGCCTCTGAACATTACAACAATTATTGGCTTCTTGGACCTTTATTAAATAAGTAATAACAAACCAATACTATTCATATAATAATTTTTTATATCTTACAGTATAGTTTTGTCGTTTTGGACATTCGAAAGTTGCCTGAGCAAAAGTAACGAGAGTTAATAAAAGTAGAAAGAACATCATTGAATTCATTGGCTTCTGAGTTACCACTCTTAAATAGTACATTTTTAGTTCGTTATATTATGTTTAATTATTCTTTTATACTTAAGTATATCAATGACAAAGGCTTAAGTAAATTAATTGCCGCGACTAATGTTCATTGGAATTAAATGGCATCAATTAATGGAACTACTTAAAATTAAAATATAATTTTGATTTTTAAAAATTGACCTGCACGATATTTCTGGAATTAAGTAATACCTACCCCGAAGTAATGTTATATTTTTATGGAGAGAAGAAACATTCTGGTTGTTTTTGTCTGGCTGTAATACTTAATTATAGCACACAAATCAACAATGGCTTGTGATTGAATTAACTCACTGGGCATGGTTCTATACAATTGGGATATAATTCTTAAACGACCGTTTTTTGTTTCAAGCACACTTATTGCAAAAACCGTAAAATGAGCGAAAACACCGAAAAACGTTTGTAACGTATTTCCCACATGACAACTTATGAAATATCTTGCTCAATATATATCAGATCAGACTTTTCGAGTTTCATGTGCCTGTGTTTTTAAGAAATCAATTTTGGTTTTGGTGGGTTATGATTCATTGGACATGGACTCGGCTGGTTTTCCCAAAGTAATTAACAATTTTTGTTTAGGAAAAAGTGGACTTGACCGGTTTTGATATCAATGTACTGGTTTTGCAGCTATGATATGCATCAAAAATAAATTTATAAATTTAAAAATGTAATATTTCTGTCAAAAAAAATTTTTTTATTTAATCCAAAAACATATTAGAAAATCAAAAAATGGTCTAGATTGTGATATATGAGAAGATATCATTGCCTAAAATATTTCATTGAGTGGTAAAGAAGAAAAGTGCCACTCCCTAATGAAGAATATCCTTAATTAACCGTGATCCTTGTCAAAACAACATTGGTGCGCTCACAAAGTTGAATATGAACGTTGGTGGCATATGTATTGACCACACTCGAGTGGTATGGTTGACCACGCCATTTTGGTAATACGTAATTTGCTATTTATGTATCTGTACTTCCAGAGAAAAATAAATAGTTTTCATTGAAATTGGGTTCATTGTTTTCCAAAGTATTCTCCTCGATGGTCGATATACTTTTGCATACGATTGATTCTACCAATTTTCGTATTACTTTTGCCATTCCGTTTGAGGAATGCTTAAAACATGGTTTTCGAATGCATTAAACGCTTCCTTCGGCGTAGAAAATCGCTGATCACCTTGTTTACCTTTGACGGTAGGAAATAAAAAGTAGTCACTAGTTGTCAAATCAGTTCTGTTTGGAGAATGATGCATCAATTCAATGTTTTGAAGAGTCAATCATTCTACACCTACCATTTGGAATTGACTTTTCCACAAGTTTCTAGTTGCTTTGTAGCCACATGCCCATTAATAGCCATTTGCTTTAAAAATGCTTACTGCACGGAAATTTTTGGTTGGGTTTGCTCCTTCTTTGAAGACCCACACTGTCGACTGCTTCTGAATTGACATTATCATTTTTTTAAGCTCATCACGAAGTATTTAACAAAAATTCTATTTAATATTAAAAAACTGATACAGGGAAGAGCTATTTTTTATCAGCACTTCTTAAAATAAAAATCATGGTATCAGGATGCTCCATCCATATCTCTTCTTAAAATATCAATATGCACATCTCCATACCAAATTTCATTAATATTAGTCGATTAGTTTCGCTAATATAACATATTTTCCTGTTAAGGGCGTGGCGTCAGCCACTTAAAGCTAACTATCCTTTTGTCAAGAATCAATCTATATCCAAGAAAAATTTCATCAAAATCAGTCCATTAATTTAGCAAAGAAAACATATTTTCCTATTGTAGGCGTGACAGCGTACTCTTTGAAACAAATACCTTTCTCTAGTGTTCAATCTATTTTCCATCAAAATCAGTGCATTAGCTTAGCACTAAAAACCCTTTTTCTTATTAAGGGCGTGGCACCGCCCACTCAATAATAAACAATAATATCTCTATGTATTTTTTTGTTGGAGTCGTTGCACCGCTCACTGTTGCTTAATATATTATATTATGCACTGTTTCTCCTAAAAAGCTCTTCACCTTTCCTCAGGTTTCAATATATCTTTGTACCAAATTTCATCAAAATCAATCCATTATCTTAGCAGTGAAAACCTTTTTTATAGTTAGGGGCGCGCTAACGCCCACTCAAAACTTAGGATTCAATGTACCCACATGACATATTTCATCAAAATCGATTAGACGACTAAGCCGAGACAACGTTTTTTCCAGTAAGGGCGGTACCACGCTCCTTAAAGAAATCAGAGTTTGTAACAACCTTTCTTAAGGTTCAATCTATCTCCAAACCAAAATTTATCGAAATCGGTGCATCAGTTTAGCCGTGGAAATGTTTTTTCTCATTAGTAGCATGGCGAATTTTATAGTTGATTGATTTTTGTTCGTCGGAATTATGTTTAAAACATTATTTTAGCAAATACGATATAACGGACACCCTAAAATATATGTGCAAAAATAAAATAATAAATTCGATAATTTATTCAAGTGATTTTAAGGAACATTAAGCATTCAAATGATTTTTATCTAGATCGCTTTAAAGTATAAAGACATTTTAATGGCAAAAGTTGTGATGCATTAACTCCAATGATTTCCGTTGTATCCATTGTTTTATTTGCTGCTGCTGCTAATGCGGCAGTGGATTGCATGAAGAAACCTGACTTTAGTGTAAGTTATATACATTTTTGATAACAGGTACCTTTCCAATAGTTATGATAGAAATAATCTTAAAATTTAAAGATAAATGCAGCAGGTACTTGTTGCAAGATCCAAGAACCGAATAAGGCTGCTTTTCCAGTCGTATGTCTGAAGCATCTCATAGGTTTAAATATACCAATCAGTGCAGTAAGTTGAATGATTTTCTAAAAATATACTATATAAGACTATATGTTTCTTTCGATTTTTTTCCCAATTTTTATTCAAAACAAAGTGTTTCCATGAATGTGTATTCAATGAAACAAAAATTTTACAAAATGGTAAATTTCAAGTAAGTAACATACGTCCGTTTGTTGCAAAGATCTTCACAGAGAATATCACATTGCATTACTCCATCTTGGCATATGAGAAATGTGCAATCTCATCAAATAAAGAGATTGCAAAACGTAAGAGTAATCCGTTTCGTCGAAAATCTTCAAAGTTACGGTCTACGCAATATTGTTCACCGCTTTCACTGAATTACGGCATGTGCGCCTTTAAGGAACTGTTTGTCAACTGTCCAGCTGTATACTGGACTGCATCATCGACCTGTGAGCTTATACGCGAGTATTTAAATAATTGTGATGCACCATATACAAGTAGAAAAAAATCTATCCGAAATCAATTTGTAAGAATTTAAACTTTTTTGTTAAAATTTTTACATCCAGCATTGTTAAGATTAAGTTCTTTCTACTTCTTTATATATATAAAGTAAGAACATATCGTTAAAAATAATAAAAGTATTAAATTGCATTTATTAACATAAATAACAAACGCAATATATTTTTAAGTTTATAATTTTCGGAATATTTTTTTAAAGAAAAACAGCTTAGTACATGATGAAATTTCTTGTGTAAAAAAATGGTTTCTCAAATTTGCTTCTGGTTTATCAACTTTTAACTTCAACTTAATCAGATGTTTCAAGAGACACAAATCAGGTAAATTGTTTATGTTAGAGATTTGGAACCTCACAAATTGAATATATTACGGGCGTGACACGAGAGAGGGAACTGTTGTGGAAGTACTCTGAACTGGCCATTTTGTGATTATAAACATATGATATAAAATATACCGGTCTATGTTGTTTGTTTAAAAATTTATTCTATACATCGAAATTCTATGATTCTTAGTATGTTCCATTAAGAAACCTACACTGAGTAAACAATATGTTTGAATATAACAAACGAATATTTCATATAGAGCAATTAAATATTTATTTGAGCCAAACATATTGTATTTGGATCAAATAGTGGTAAGTGTTGGTTGAAGCATTTTATGTTTGACTCAATCAAATATTTAATTGCTCTATATGAAATATGCGTTTGTTATATTCAAACATAGTGTTTTCTCAGTGTACTTTTGTTGCTTCTGAAATGTCACCCTTTCGTACATTGTCTGTTTTCTTGGCATAATAGTTTTTTTTTTTTTTTTGGCAAATTAAAAACAAAATTAATTTTTTGAGTACTCGCATGATCTTAAAAATCGGTTTCAGTAAAAATGTAAGAACTGGACGTGGTGGAACAAAATGTTTGTCATTTTCCAGGAAAATTATTTTCTTCTTATGTGCACTTTCTTTTTTATCAATCTGTATACTTTTTCAAGAAAATTTATCCGATGCACAGTGGAATATTGTGGCCATTTATATGAAAGTAATAGATATTGAAAATTTGTTTAATACAACCGTCAGAAACTACTTAGGGAATGAATAAAAACTATAAAAATCTAAATTTGTATTAAATTTAGTGACACAGTGGGACTCAAAGTTAAACTTTGTACACCAAAAATGTTCAATGAAACTTTCTATAAAAGCATAACTTGTAAACTAAAGGGTGTTTTTTTAGAGGTTTGTTTTTCAAATAGAGATAAAACTGGCATTTTATGGTCAAATCTGGCAACTCTAATGTCATTTATGTTCAGTTTGGTTTGCCATTTCATCATGAACAGGTTGACAAAAGAACAACGCTTGCAAATCGTGCAAATTTATTTCGAAAATAATGGTTCAGTTCGCGAAGTTTACCGCAAGCTCCGTCCATTTTATGGTCGACATAATCGTCCATCAGAGCAATTAATTCGGTTAACCATGGATCGTTTTCGCACTACGTTTACTCTATGTGATAATACGCATTCGCAGAGACGTGGAACAGTGCGTCCCGAAGAGCCCGAAATCATATTTAAACATTAATGGCATAAAATTATCCTTCCAATAAAGCCAAATTGATGAACATTAAAACGATTTTCTTGTGTTTTATTTCAATTCGAAGCTCTATACCTCTAAAAAAAACACCCTATATAACAGAAATCGCAAGATTTCTAAAATTTTTGAAATAAGCATTGCTAAAACAATGGAAGTTGATACCCATTTTGAAGGAGAGGTCTCAACCACATTCCATCTTTGTATGGGAGGTACGAGTGCCCCAGAACTGATTTTTTTTTTCACGTTTGCAAATTTTTTGTCGTTTAACTCAAAAATCGTTTGTGCCAAATTTCAAGAGTCAAGCGCAATTATAACTATATCCGCCGTTTCATACAAACCCATCCATCCACTGTACGACGAGGAGAAAGATTTAATTTTTTTAAAATGATATATAGAAGTTGACATGAACGTTTTTAAATTTTTTATCTGATTCTTCTTCGAGAGACGTGAAATTATCGGCAGTTATTTTGCTAATAAATCAACTTACATTTAAAATTAAGACAAAAAATATTTTAGTTTGATCCTTTTATTCGAACTTTAAGAACCTCTGTGATCACTAGAGAAGATTGGAAAAAAGTCAGAGGTAAATATATTTTTTTTTCTTAAAATCAAATTGAAGCAAAAAATATATATTGCGTTATCCACTGCTATGATTTCGGATATTTTTTATTTGTAGTGATAACGTTGCGTCGCAATTTTTTGAGTATTCACGTATATATTCACAAGCTGACGAAGCAGTCCAATGTATAGCAGGACAATTAATAAAAACTTCTCTAGAAGCGCACAAAACAAATTTCAAAGGAATTGGCGAACATTGTTCTGATGATGGAGATTTTCTCGAACTTGAAGATCTAAGAGAACTCTTAGTGTGTTCACTTTGCTCAGAAAACATTTTATTAAAATTTATTGCACATTTTTGAAATGCCACAATATAGGCTTTCTGTGATGCCTCTTCGGTGTAGACTTTACGAAGTATTGGACGTATATTATCAACTTCGAATTTGCCATTTTGGAAAATATGCGTGACATTCAATACACATTCATAGGCGCACTATGTGGAATAATGAAAGTGATAAGCCTCAAAATCTTTTATATCGTTTTATTAAAATTTTACTTACAGGACTAACAGGTTTCTTTAATATGGTCATATACTTTGCACATTCAATAGGTAAGCGATTCCATTTTGGTCTCTGAATATGACAACAATTGTTGGCTTCTTGGACCTTTATTAAATAAATAATTGCAAATCAAATATTTTCTAAGAGAACAATTTTTTTTTATATCTTACAGTAAAATTTTCTCGCTTTGGACATTCGAAAGTTGCATGAGCAAAAGCAACAAGAGTTAATAAGTGTAGAAAGAACATCATTGCATCCTTTGAACCTGAGTTATCGCGTCTTATAATGTACATTTTTTGTTTGTCATATTGTATTCAATTAATCTTTTGTATTTAAATATATCAATGCGAAATGTTTGAAAAAGTTAATTGCAGTGTTTAATGTTCCTCAAAATTAAATCGCACCAAATAATAGAATTATTTAAATGATATTATGTTAAAAATAATTTTCTTTTGTTATTGAAGCAATATGTTTTTAAAAATTTGCATGCACAATATTCCTGGAATTAAGTAATACATACCCCCGAATTAATGTTATATTTTTATTGAGAAAAAAAAAATTAGCTTCAATATTGAATTATTGCACATAAGTCACAAATGTTTATGATTGAATTAAGTCACTAGGCATTTTTAAATTAAATTATGCTACATTATTCGTCTGTTTATTAGTATTTGTATTTGAAAAACACAACAGACTGAGAAATTCTCATTCATCGGCTTAGTGGTCACTGATGATTCCATTTAGCAATGGATGAAATCAGTATGTCTCGCTTTTGCCCGGTTTTTTTTTTTTTGGTTTTTGTTGTAATAGTTTTTTTGGTGTTATTTTGCATAACAAATATAGTTTTGGCACTTTTTCAATAGTGTCAATTTATTGAAAAACATAGTTTTCTGTTTTGATCGTGTACCAACTTCGAATACATTTTCTACTGCCCTACCAACTTAATGAACTTTATCAGTGTTGCTGAGCATGTTGGAGATTACCAAATTTGTTAATGTAACTATTATAAGTTTTTCGTCAAAAAAATTGTTTTAGAATAAATATTGCTAAGAAATATTATATTGAATTGATTGTTCAATAAATTGTTGTAAATAATTTACGTTGCTTTGAAAATATGTTCGAATAGTCTCCAATTTTTGTAATTTTTTTCATACCAATCAATGGCGAGCGGTGTTTTTTTGCCATCACCAACGGTATTGGCGGTTCACAAAGTTGCCCGATATCAGTACCTTTTAATAAACATTTTTTGCACCAATCGATAGAGATAGATCGAAAATAGGTTTTGAGCAAAAAGTTGCAGAAGCGCCTGATTTTGGTCCGTTTTCGTATCAATAATGTCGGTATATTTTTGAAAAGCCATGTTCTTATCAGCTTTTATGCAGCGTTTCTACAGATCATTAACAAAATATTGCCGTTTCGTATAATTTTACGCAACGCTTCTAGTAGTAGGTATATAGCAAAACTTTGCTGATAGGTAAAATTTTATACCGCGTTTCAATAGAAGTTTGGTGCACAAAAGAATTTCCGAAAATGAATTGATATCGTGCACTTTCGGTACCTGGAACTATTCTTTGTGATAGTTAAAATTCATTTTTGACCTAGAGAGGTCGATCAAACAAATGGTTTTTGAAAATGTACCAAAACGGGTCCCAGGATTACTTCTGTTGATACAATCAATTATCGACCTATTTACAGCAATTAAAAAAAAAAAAACGTTCGAAGATAGACAAAAAACGAGTAATTTCGGGACCCGAGGCCAACCTTATTAATGATTTTAGATATCTTTCCACCAATTGGTGATAAAATATTTTTCAAAGATGGATCGATATCGGACACTTTTGGAACACCGAATCACCCTAAGTGATAGCCAGAGTCCATTTTTGATCTCTATACATATATCGTTCGATGCAAAATAAAAATTATTACGATCTCATTCCATCACTTTGAGGAAAACAAAATTTTAGAAATTAGTTCGAAATCAGACACTTTTGGGACCTGGAACCATCCTTTGTAATGGCCAAAATCCTTTTTTGACCTCTTTATATTGATCTTTGCAAAAACAAAATTGTTCGAAATTGGACCTAAATTATGCACTTTCGGAACCTGGGTCCACCCCGGTTAGTGCTACAAAAGCCATCTCTCACCATCGATGGGTGCAAAAAAAAAACAATGTACTTACAGTAAAGTAATAAAAAATATTATTTTGTTTCAGAATTAAATATTTTAATCCGAATAAACAAATCATCTAAAAATAATTGGAAAATTATTAGCCACGGCCATATTGGAATTTCATCCAGCTAATTCTTATGGGGGGAGGGGGTCTGCACAGGAAATGGCCGGAAATTGTTTCTGTAAGACTTAGTAACCCGACCTGTAATAAATCTACAAAGCTTTGCTTACAGTAAGCCCCAAGTTCAAATATTCTAATTGATGTGGAATGAGTCTTATGCGTTAGATCAGATTTTGAAATACTATGTACTACTTTTTCATCATTTAATCTTTTACACAAATCAGTCACTCTCCTGCAATATATACAGACGTTATTATAAAAAAAAAGTTTCAGCTGATGAGCCAAGTGCGGGAAATCGCCAATTTATGCGATTTAGTCATTTTTTAATAGACAACAGCATTTGTTTTATGCAGTTTAAATATGTTAATTAAATTTCAAGCAACATTAAACATATAACATTAGAAATCTGTATTTTCTATATAAACTGAAATTTTAACAAATAAAAATCAAGTTATAAATGGAATAGATCAACAAAACTTGACCACAAAACAAAAATATGAGCTATAGGGAAGCTATATACGTATTTGCATTTGCAGCTGTGTTGGTTTTGGTACAAACTTTTGAGTGCCAAAAACGTCCACATATGACTGTAAGTTATTCCGGAAATTTATTTTTATTTAAATATTCTAATTGATTTTCATGCGTAATAGCACAAGAACGCGAATGATTGCTGTCGTACACCGAAACCGAATTATAAAGCTTTTCCAAATGAATGTGCCAAGTTTGTCAAAAATCATCAAAAACCGACAAGTTTAGTAAGTCTTTTATTGAAACAAAAGAAAGTAAAGAAATCTTTATATTAATACTTATT
The DNA here is from genome assembly GCA_963680825.1 of Meiosimyza decipiens. Taxonomy (NCBI): domain Eukaryota; kingdom Metazoa; phylum Arthropoda; class Insecta; order Diptera; family Lauxaniidae; genus Meiosimyza; species Meiosimyza decipiens. The sequence continues at coordinate 56,136,711 of OY804261.1, read as the reverse complement.
TTTTGAAACAATTTCATTTGCTCAATATATATAGTGCCTGTTGGAGTGCTTCATGAAGGAAACAAAAACCCTTGAGAATGGTACATTCAATGGTATCAATGCAAAACCCTTACTGTTAAAGTTATTTAATGATACCACTGTTGGTGAGGCTCATGTTTTGGCCTTTGAAAAGTGTTCCGCTATTGTAAATGAAAGTATAAAGGAATTCCAAGAGAATGGAATATTAAAGGCGGCTGCAGTTGGTCAAAAGTGTTCACCACTCGCTGTTGTCTTTACGATGTGCGTACACAAGTACGTATATATTTATTGTCCTGCAAATTTTTGGAAACCCACGCCAGCCTGTGAAAAAATGAAGGAATATGCAATAAATTGTGACCTCTCTCCTAGCGGTAAGGCCGGCAAGCGAACTGGTTTTTAATGTAACAACGTTTTCAAGGCTACAGTGTTCGACAGTGATTTTACCAAGGGATATTCATATCAAATCATAGTTTTTTTTCCCATTGGACAGCGTTCGCGATTAAAATGCAATTCAAATATTTTTTGCATTTTTCATGCACTTTTTTACTTAAAAATATATTTCAATTTATGATAAAAACTGACCTCAATATAATTTTGGAAATTTTTACTGAACATTTTATATTTTTTGAATGTACCATTTACTGTCATACTTCAGATATAAAAATATTATTATGCTCATTTTGAAAAAAAATGCCACCTTATTGGGTGAAATTTTTTTTTTTTTGTAAACGAAAAAACCTGCGTCAGCCCCGTTTTTGAGGATGCTGCCCACGATGGAGGTATTGAAAACTTTTTTCGATTTGACCCCACCTCCCAAAATGGCAAAAGACCACCCCCTCTACAGGGCAAAAAATTTGTTTTTGGCCGTTTGAAGGGTGGCTCCAGCTTCAAAAGAATTTTGAACAGCGTCATCGCGCTCAGCATCATCGAAAATTAAAGGTGACAAATGTTTTACCATTGGAAGAAGCAGAATATGCAAATCGCCAATTTTGGGGGCGGTTTTTGGCTATGACACTGCCATCGTGTTCAGCATCCTTGAAAACAAGGAATTACACAAATTTTAGAGATTAAAGACGCGTAATGTGCAATTCTTCAATTTTGCGGGCCTTTGTTCGTCATTTTTGGGGATCAGGGCCAACTCTATAAGTATTTTAAACACCGCCACTCATCGTGTTCAGCATCAACAAGGCTTAAATCTCTAAGACATTTGTCTGCATGGCATATAAAATTGATTTTTCTTAAATACTATCTCAGAAAAATTAGTCTTATTAGTAAGACTGTGTTTTATGGGGGAAGATACATGAAATATTTAACTTACTTCAGTAAATAGCAACTTGGCTCAGGGAAAAAAAAATTTTTATGTTATCCCTAGGAGGTTCAACAAGGGCTGGGCAGACCTTTTGCTTATAAATGTGAGCATAACTTTTTTGTTTTGCGTGTTAGACACGAATCCGTCCATGACTTCCTAGAAGTGGTTACGGAGAACCCATTGACCACAAAATCAGTCCGCTTATGTGTTTATGTTTATGGTTTTATTTGTGTTTACAAGCGAAATGGGGTTTATACGGAACAAGCAGGTCTGTGCAGACCTTTGAATACAAACGGAAACGAGCGGGTTTTTTTACAATGACCCATATGTACTAAGCTTATAGACTCCTTTAGCATGCAGACGTGGTTGATATCCTGGGTAAGAGTTGCAGTCAGTTGCGAAAACTAACTCATTTAAGCCAAATGTGATCCATTGTGATACCACAGGGTGTTTGACTATGCCCTCTCGTTGAACCAACCAGATTTCGTTATGAAACTTAATAGCTGTCCTATACTTACATGTCTGAAGTCAGCGAGGTCATCAAATAAAAACTACCCAAGTGTTTTGTGGCGTTTTCTGGCAAGTGCGGGATAGGAGCAGAGAAAATGTTTAAAATTTTCCTCCTTCTCCACATTTCCACAACTTCTACAGAAGTCAAAAGACCTAACACTTAATCTCTCCGCATGTCTGCCGATGAGGCAGTGGCCAGTTATGGCTGCAACAATTGACGAGCCACTATGTCTAGTGCGAGAAATGAGCTCTGACGAACGCTTAGCATCCCATTTCGGCCAGTTTCGCCTAGTTATATTGCATGTTGACCCTTGACTCCATCTTTTGTTAGCAATTTTTACTATTTCTTCTTTAAGCAGTAACTTGCGGGTAGCCAGTGGCATGCCAACACTGTCCTTGTTCAGAGGAATTTGTACAGTAGTCCCCTGCTTAGCGAGTTCATCAGCTTTGCAATTGCCGTCAATGTTCCTATGCCCAGGCACCCAAATGAGGTGAATGTTAAAATGATGAGACATCTTGTTTAGAGACGAGCGACATTGTGGTACCAATAGTAAGTTTAGACAGACTGATTCTAGAGATTTGACAGCAGCCTGACTATTTGAATAAATTTTTATATCCTTTTTGGAAACAACATTCATCTTTAGCCATGATGCTACCCCTTCTTCCTGAAAAACGCTACAATGATCTGGTAACAAAATCGAGCGTAGAATTAAAGGCACAAGAAATTTCAAATAAGAAAACAGTTTATGAAAATTGTGTGCATATACAGGGTGCTCCGATTCACATGTGCCATCCGAAAGTATCAGAATATCTGATGCATTGTGTGTAAAAACTTCCGTGGGAGGGGACATCTATCTTGAACACCCTATAAGTCACTTTGTTTTTACATTTTTATTTAAGTAAGCGCTTCTGAAATATGCGCTAAAAAATTTAAATACTTTTTTTTTGGAAATTTCAGAAATCTTTTTGTAAATTTTTGTATCCATGCCAAAAAAAACTAGTAAAGGTGTTATATTCGGCCAGGCCGAAACTCACATACCCTACACTGCATTCAAAGTACTTTTTAAATAAATGTTAAAAAAATGTTGAAGAAGTTGAATAAGATTTAGATTTTTTATTGAGACAGAAAATAATGCAAAAATTTTCAAAAATGTTGGAAAGTGTTGGAAAAAACTGAAAATGTTGAAAAAATATGAGACCCATTGAAGAAAGTTGAAACAAATTGAATGCTGAAAAATTGATGAAAAAGTCGAAAGAATAAAGAAAATGTCGTATGAAATTGAAGGGGAAAGGTAAAAGATTGAAAATCTCAAAAGAATATGGGAAATGTTGAAAAAAAAAAAATAGAAATGAAAAACACGAAATACGCCACCCCCACTCCTCCAATTCCGCCCAATTTTGGTTCAATAAACCTACCAAATTTTAGCACAATAGCTTGTATAGTTTGCGATATGTGCCGTAATTATTCCTAAAATTTAGGTCGGTGACACATCCATTGATGCAATCCAGTCCGATTTTCGTATGGGAGGTGCCACGCCCACTGTTGCTATTTCGCCAGCTTTTTATTCATATATACCTAATACCCAGTAAACCACTTACATCAAATTTTAGATCAATTGCTCCAATAGTTCACTTAAAATAGCACTTATAACTTTATGTTAATGAGGGTGGTGCCACGCCCACTGATGGAATTTTGTCAAGTTTCATTTAATTCCGAAGCTTATAGTAGCCGACACCTCTACACCAAATCACCAATTTTCATCAAAATCGCAGTAACTTTTTTTCAAAATGGACTTGGGTATATTTACATAGAGTGTGGGCGGAAGGCGTGGCCGTTAACCGATTTCGCCCATTTTTATATGCTAGCAGCTTGCAAGAAGGTGTGAACTGTGTGCCAAATTTCATTGAATCAGCTTGCTTAGTTTTCCCGTAAACTTGATTTCAACAGACAGACAGACAGACAGACAGACAGACAGACAGACAGACAGACAGACAGACAGACAGACAGACAGACAGACAGACAGACAGACAGACAGACAGACAGACAGACAGACAGACAGACAGACAGACAGACAGACAGACAGACAGACAGACAGACAGACAGACAGACAGACAGACAGACAGACAGACAGACAGACAGACAGACAGACAGACAGACAGACAGACAGACAGACAGACAGACAGACAGACAGACAGACAGACAGACAGACAGACAGACAGACAGACAGACAGACAGACAGACAGACAGACAGACAGACAGACAGACAGACAGACAGACAGACAGACAGACAGACAGACAGACAGACAGACAGACAGACAGACAGACAGACAGACAGACAGACAGACAGACAGACAGACAGACAGACAGACAGACAGACAGACAGACAGACAGACAGACAGACAGACAGACAGACAGACAGACAGACAGACAGACAGACAGACAGACAGACAGACAGACAGACAGACAGACAGACAGACAGACAGACAGACAGACAGACAGACAGACAGACAGACAGACAGACAGACAGACAGACAGACAGACAGACAGACAGACAGACAGACAGACAGACAGACAGACAGACAGACAGACAGACAGACAGACAGACAGACAGACAGACAGACAGACAGACAGACAGACAGACAGACAGACAGACAGACAGACAGACAGACAGACAGACAGACAGACAGACAGACAGACAGACAGACAGACAGACAGACAGACAGACAGACAGACAGACAGACAGACAGACAGACAGACAGACAGACAGACAGACAGACAGACAGACAGACAGACAGACAGACAGACAGACAGACAGACAGACAGACAGACAGACAGACAGACAGACAGACAGACAGACAGACAGACAGACAGACAGACAGACAGACAGACAGACAGACAGACAGACAGACAGACAGACAGACAGACAGACAGACAGACAGACAGACAGACAGACAGACAGACAGACAGACAGACAGACAGACAGACAGACAGACAGACAGACAGACAGACAGACAGACAGACAGACAGACAGACAGACAGACAGACAGACAGACAGACAGACAGACAGACAGACAGACAGACAGACAGACAGACAGACAGACAGACAGACAGACAGACAGACAGACAGACAGACAGACAGACAGACAGACAGACAGACAGACAGACAGACAGACAGACAGACAGACAGACAGACAGACAGACAGACAGACAGACAGACAGACAGACAGACAGACAGACAGACAGACAGACAGACAGACAGACAGACAGACAGACAGACAGACAGACAGACAGACAGACAGACAGACAGACAGACAGACAGACAGACAGACAGACAGACAGACAGACAGACAGACAGACAGACAGACAGACAGACAGACAGACAGACAGACAGACAGACAGACAGACAGACAGACAGACAGACAGACAGACAGACAGACAGACAGACAGACAGACAGACAGACAGACAGACAGACAGACAGACAGACAGACAGACAGACAGACAGACAGACAGACAGACAGACAGACAGACAGACAGACAGACAGACAGACAGACAGACAGACAGACAGACAGACAGACAGACAGACAGACAGACAGACAGACAGACAGACAGACAGACAGACAGACAGACAGACAGACAGACAGACAGACAGACAGACAGACAGACAGACAGACAGACAGACAGACAGACAGACAGACAGACAGACAGACAGACAGACAGACAGACAGACAGACAGACAGACAGACAGACAGACAGACAGACAGACGGACACAGCTATATCGACTCAGGTGGTGACGCTGATCAAGAATATATATACTTTTCCATACCTGACACACCCCCTTATATGCGTTACAAACGGAATGACAAAGTGAATATACCCTCTGTGTAGGGTATAAAAAGGACAATTGGCCTCAAAAAAGTACATTTCAAGTCTCGATTCAGTACATTTACACAAATCCCAATTGCCATTACTGGTTTTACTCGTTCTGGTCCAACCAAGAAAAACGTCGTTTAAGCTGCAAAACTGAGCATATGCCGAATTAATGTTCGTGAGAAATAAGAAAATAAATGTATGCTCTACCAAAAATTAAGACATTAAAAACTATAACAGTACAGCTTTTTTAAAATATCATAAAAACAAATATATTTGATTATTTTAACCCTCTGCGTACATTTTTTTACGATTTACGACATCCATTCTGCAGTTAAGCCAAAAAAAATGTTTTCATAGCTGTTATCAAAAACGAACTTATCCACTACTACCAATGTTAGTGTCATTATTTTGTCCATATTTTTTTTGACAACTCTGGGCGTATTTTCTCACATCTTCACAAGCTGCGGACGCTATCCATGCCTTGATGGGGCAATTCACGAAAACATACCTATGTGCACACATGCTGTATTTCAGTGCAAGTGGTGAACAATTTCTTGTGCTGTTGAACTTCCTACGCGATGAATGTCCATTTGCTCGAAGGGGTTTAGGTTTGGCAGTTTTCTCAGCCATAACATATGCACATTCTTCAAAACCGATCATATAAAGCTCCAAAAAGTCTTTATCGTCATAAAGTTTTGAAAGTAATGAATGCATAATAGTTGGATTATAGTTGCCATTTTTAAAAGCATTTGTGGCATTAAAAATGCAATCATAGGAACACTAGGCAAAGTTCAAAAAATATATTATATACTATGTATTTTAAGATATATATCTTACTGGACTTGTAGGTGTCTTTAATGCTGTCATATATTTTGCACACTCTTCTGGTAACCTCTCCCATTTAGGATCTGGCACCTTGCAACAACTCAAGACGCTGTTGGACTTTAAATAAAGGAAAAATATATCTAAGATATTTAATATTTAGAAATATGGTTACTTCTCTCTATGGTTACTTCTCTCAAGAATCAGAAGCAGCTTATGGAGATCGTTTTACAGAAATAGATTTAAAATATCGTGACCTTTTTACTTACAGATGATAACGCAGATTTATGACAATCAATCGCTGCTAACGTTGAGCGTAGTAGAATTAACGTAGCTAACAAAAACTGTATTAACATCGTTGTTGTTTTATATATTTTTGGGCAAATATTTTGTTGTCATTTTAATTTATAGGTAAATTCATAGTCATTGTTTTTAGTTTAATGATTCTATGAATTAAATGTTCCTTAACGAAATCATTAATTTGATGATCATATCATGGTAGAAACTTCCTATTTTTTTTAATGATTTCAATTTTTTTTTATTTAACAAAATAATTGGCATTACGCTGAACCGCTATTTCGTAAAGATTCTTAACAGCTTTGAGTGCACATTCGATTAAAAAAAAACTGGATTTTTATAATTTTCGATGTTTATTGACAACTGGATTTTGTCTTGACTACTTTTGGGGGTTTTAGATGATTTTTTTTTTGGTTTTTTTGAGATTTACTCAAAAGTGAATAATGAAATTATGCTGATGCGAATGCAGAGGCCACATCAAAATGCCTACAGCATTTTAAAAACCATTACTTTTTTTGGCATATACTTATAAGGTTTTATTGTATCGGTGTTTTGGGAGGCTAACAACAGATCAGTATAAAACACATCGATTTTCTATCCTTTCGACTTCGTTTTTATCAAATTTAGTCAAGATACAGCTCTTAAGAGTAACTTTTTCAGCTAAATTTATCCAAAATAATCTTTATGGAAAACAACTTTCGGCATCTTATTACTGAAATTAAGTCTTATAAAAAACGGACTTCAACAGCAAGAAAAATATTATGTCGAGCAATCGATGGGGAAAGGTCGAAAATGGATTTAGAATATCATTTAGGATGACTTGCGAAAGAGACCATTTCTGACCCATTTCAGAGAACATTTATTTGCTTCAATCGATGAAGAAAAGTTGAAAATGGATTTTGGACATCATTTACGGTGTTTACGGACCATGAAAAGGAACGTTTTTGACTCATTTTCAGGACGTAATTTTTTTTCAGTCGATACAGTAAGGTTGAAAAAGTATTCTGGACATTACTTAGGGTGGCTACGGACTTTGGAAGGAACCATTTTTAACCAATTTTCGGGAAAATGTTTTATTTGCTCCGATTGATAGGGAAAAGTCGAAAAATATTTTTATTGCAACACTTGGAGTGTACCCGAACCATAAAAAAACCGTTTCGTTTGGCTTGAAACTTTTAACCATCATATTTACATATTTTCAAAATGTTGATTTCTCATGATTTTGTACGAAATATTCGAAACTACATATAAGTGAATTTTTGGAAAAAGATGTGAGCTAATGGTCACAATGGACAATACTTGATCAAGTCAAAATAAGCTTTCAGAATTTAGTTGTGTTTGATCACTGTCAATTTAAACTTTTTGAGAATTTCAATGTTGACGGAAATACATAATTTGAAAACTATACTTCAAACAAAAGATATTAAACTTTTCGATAGAAAATTATGCTTTTTGAAATTTCACCTGTGCGAAAATTAAGTTCCTTAAAGTTTTATATGGATATGTGTGGGGTACATCCCTGAAATGGGTTTCAGAAAAACCGAGACTGATTTAATATTAGGTTATTTTCTTTATCAAGCAAGTCACTGCCCGCGAGAAAACAAAATACAGAAAAAAAATACATCTTTTAAGATTTTGAGCAGTAAATTTTATATCAAGTTGATCGCAGATCATCATTAGACTGCTACAATTAGATAAATCTAAACACGAACAAAAATATGTATGATATCGAATTACAAAATCTTGAAATCCAAGACAGATATTAAACAGTTTCACATAATTTCAATTTTTGACTACATCCAAATTTACGATGGATAATGCTCTAAATTAAGTGTTATGTCGCATGGCCATTTTTCAAAGCTTTAGAGCTTAATTTTTTGAAAAACTAAAATATTTAGAATTTTTTTTTTAAATGTGTTCAGTATTTAGAAATCTTTAAATTTCAGCGAAAAAATTGTGACTAATTCGGAAAAATACGTGTACATGTTTTGTTTCTGGGTATATTATTAATTACTTTCAGCAAACTTACCGATTATTATACTTATAAGAATTGCGCTGGCTACTTCCTTTCGACTCGCCAAAAAAGCTTCCGACGACGTTCCTGTAAGAAAAGTGTAATATCTAATGAATTATGAGAACAAATGATAACAAAGAAAAAAAGAATCTTGCGTTTTTTGCTTGAGAAACAGAATAATCAATTAAGGTGTGGCACCTTTTTAAGTGATGTTCTTCAAATTATAGTATTCAGATCTGCAAGATTAAAAGTTATATAAGGGAAAGTCAAAACAGGGAGGATTTGATTTCTTCTAAAAAGTTTTATTTCCATTGATAGTTTTTAAGTTTTATCTGCGTTAATTAAATAATTTTTTTTTAGTAATGTTTTGTTAATAATAAACATATGGGTTCATTGGAAAGACAATGTTTTGGTTAGAAAAAGTATGGAAACAAATCAAGTTTAGTAAAATAGACCAAAAAAATATTAATAACGTAATAAATAAATCATTTCTAATAAATGCTTCTCCTTTAATGTGTAACGCTGGATTGAGCATGCTCTTCAGGTACCGAAAGCGTGATGACAGATATACTTTTGAGGAGAATTTGTCTCTGATTGTAATGACGTGGGGTTTCTTACACACCACCACATTGACAATGATTAAGTTGTGAAAGTCTATTGGCATTTCGACTTTTTTGATACTCTCAGATTTTTTCGATGTCTATCGATATGATTTGATACCATGGAAATTTTATCGACTTTTTGATAATATTTTCAATGCTTAACGACTTTTGATGTTTTTCAATACCATTCGGTATTTTTCAGCATATTTCTATTGATTTTTTCAATGATCTTCGCGCTATTCGATAAATTTTTATTTAGTAGAATTGTTTGATTTATTCTGACTCAAATTGGCTTTTACGCTTTTCGATTTTATTTTATGTTTTCGAATTTTTTAATGATATTCAATACTATTTGAACATTATGGATTTTTATGAACTCACTAATTTAATTTCTTTGTTTTATAATTTAGTTCAGCTTACAATTAATATAAATTTTTCGATATGGTTCCAATTGAAACACATGTGTTATTACACACTTACAATTTTTTGTTGAAACTATGATTTTATCAAATATCACTTTATTTTTTATTGTTGAATACAACATTAACTTAATTAATATGTTTCATGTTTATTAATGTGGCAGTTTAATAATAATAGTTGTTTTTTACATAAAAAGTGCGTTCAGTGAAAACATAAGAAAGTAAGTGAGAGATTGCTTGTATCATATCAGCGTAACCTGTCCTTAAATGTTAACACTGGCGCTTTAAATAAAAAAATAAAGCAAAACTAAACATAAAAGTACTTTTCATCTTGCTTGTCATCACTGGTAGTTTTACTGAAACAGCATTAGGAACTGAAGAAGTAATAGATTCTCAAATCCATTTCAGCGTTAACTCTTATATTCATTATCTTTTTGTTAGTGTACGAGTAGTATGGTAAAAGCGCTAACTTCTTTGTTTAGTATGGTCAAATGAAGTTCAAGATTACTGCAGCGAATCACAGGCGATTTGGAGTACGCTAAGCTTATGCTTTCGAATCGGCCTACTATTTAGTTCTGTGAGTTGATTTCTTAGTATTATTTTTTGAAATCATTTTATCCTAAGCTGATTTCTAGTGTGCTTTTGAATGCATCTTCAATACAACAAAATCACTATAAATGGTAAACTGAGAGTTGCTGACATCCCAATGTGCCAAACGGATCCGTTTCGGATCCATTACGGATCCGTTTCGGATAAATATCCGCAAAACGGATCCGTAATGGATCCGAAACGGATCCGTTGTCGAATGAAATTCCTCTCGAAAAAAACGGAAGGATCGTCCGCTTTGCCGGATCCGTAACGGATCCGAAACGGACCTCAAAAACGGAAAAAAAACCGGAATTCGCTTTTTCGGATTCGTTTTTTTAAATAAACCGGATTCGAGGCAACATTTTTCTTTAATAATGCGGATTTTACTATACAAAAAAATTAACGCAATTAAAAAAATTTTTTTTATTCTTTCCCAAATCTAATTTTTTTTTTGAATTTTTACCTTTTTTTCATCCCATCTATTTCTTTTAATGCTATTCAAGTTAGTTTTATTAAGTGAATATGATTAGTAATCACATTAAGGGAAACTTATTTTTTTTTTACCTTTTTTTTACCGAACAGAATCGAGCCTGCGCGTCCTGCGCCATGCCACTATTCAAAGATGCTCATCTTAACCAACTCAGCCACTTCCATTATTTTTCTGAGATAATTAAATTTAATTACTTCTCTATCAAAATGAAAAAGTGAAGATCCATTTTGAGCAGTTGTCGATTGCTAATTCAAATAATATACTTTTAGCCAGCAGAAAATAAGTAATGCGGTGGCTGATGTTGTAAAACTACGCATGCAACAATAAGCTCAAACCCCGGCGACGACAAATTTTTTTTAAATTTTTTTTTAATTTAAAGATATATAAAAAAACAAAAAAGGAGTAGAGAACTGTATTTGTTTATTGAAAATATCTTAAAAACTGCCTTTTATATTAATAATAAAAAAAAAGTGGATTCCGCTTTTTTTCCGTTTTTGAGGTTCGTTTCGGATCCGTTACGGATACGAAAAGCGGATTCCGGTTTTTTTTCGTTTTTGAGGTCCGTTTCGGATCCGTTACGGATCCGCATCCGTTTTTGTGCACATTGGGATGAGACCTACATGTTTAGAATCTTGTACAAGGATATGCAAAATATGTTTGCAAAGTCCAAATTGGTCAAAGATTAGTTGAATCTATACCACATTTTCATATGCACATGTTTTTATAAACTACCTAAGATCCATAAGCGTGGCATCCAAATTTTACAAATATGCTAAAAAGTATGCAACATTTTGCGAGCTGTATGGAAACTATCATGTACAAAATTTCAAAGAAAAGCGTCTGAATAAAGTTTGGTTAGGAAACTTCATGATATTGGATTTTTCAGCTGAATTTTATTTATTGATACAGCATTAAAATGAAGCTTCTAAGACATTATGCAATATAGATGATAGGTTTTTAACATTAGGATATCACCAATTTTATTCAAAATTAGCAGTTGTTCTAGAATTTTGATCGATGGAGAGTTCTTGCAGTTTTTTACGATTCTCAGTCGATTTTTAAACCAAATGCTACTTCGAAATTGCCCACAAGCCAGCTTTTACTATCAGAAGTCGTAATAATTTTTCTCTTAACATGAAATTTGCGTTTGACTTGGAGAAGTACTTGAATTTCACCACATTTATGTATACCGAAAACTTCCTTTGATAAAATATTAAAATTTTAGACCAAAAATAATACGTTTCAAATTCTTTAAGAGCTTCCGTAGACTAATGAATTTTCGGTAATTTTAGTACAAAGGGAAAAACCATTCTAAAAACTAATTAGTTTTTCTGCCAACCACCCTTTTTTGACAGTTTTAATCAACATAAGACTAAAAAAACTAAAGGCTCATTTAAATTGCAGCATAAATTGAATTTATTATATGATACAACATAATTTTATTATAAAAACAAAAATTATTCTCCATACGGAAAGCATTTTTTTTGTTGCTCTTAAGAAGAACACATTGCTCCAGAATCTTGAACATCAACTTCATTGGTGCTCTGCATGTTATCTATGAAGAAATAATTTATTAATAAGAGAATCTATAGTTTTTTAATGAAAACTCCACAGCTTAACTATTTGCTAACATTGCGGCATATCTGGGATCATTTGCTAGTTTCTGTATGACATCACGCAGCATTGCCATATCTATTTGGCCATTACGAACATATTTCTGCATGAGTGAATTTTCATCGACCATCATCTGATCAAAGTGTGAAATATTAAAAAGTAAAAATTCTTAAAAAATGTATTTTAAGTTATTCAAATTTACATTGAAATCATTCAAAGAAACTTCCTGATTATCAATAAAGCTGTCAATATCATCACCGGTACCACCACACTGATCATACATCATGTCTTCATTTTCATAGTGCAACTCTCTATCATCATAATCGCCATCCGCAATCATATCATTTCTTTTACTAATGCTCTTAAGTTCTTCCTGAAAAAAGATTTTTTAAATTAAATTTAGATTAAAAAAAATAAAATTATTTATTTACCTCATTTGATATGATGAAATCTTTCATATGACCAAAAACGTTGTTTTCAGCCAAGATAACAAAAATAGCTATAAAGCAAATGATGTACATCATGACTTCACACAAACTGCTAAAAGTAACAAATAATGCTTGCAATGTTTCATTTTAAAACTATAAAATATATAATAATTTGTTTTTTACGTAATTACAAATAATTTGGATTACAATCAATAATAATTATTACCTTACCTAGGGGAGTTATAGCAAATAGCGCACGCCATGAGTATGCTAAATAACAGAATTCTCTTAGAGCATTATACAATCCATAAATATTTTAAGCAAAGCAAAATACTAAGTTTTTTTTCGGCTTTGCGGAACATTTTCACATATTTTCCATACCCGCACATACATAAATCTGGAATGTGTTACAAAAACAGGCCAATCTTAATCGCTTTGAAACCACAAGATTAAAAACGGACAAAAGTTAGTCATACTAGTTTCATTCATAGCTTAGTGGAATCATCAGTGACCTTTGAGTAAGAAATTCTAGTCACTTTCTCATAGATCTGTTGAGTATCATAAAAAAAAGTGAAACAAAAAAGCAAGCATTTTGGCGAATGTATTTTTTTTTGTGTTGGCACGCACTGTACTTAAGGTAGGGTTTTAAGATAATTTTTTTTTTAATTTTTATTCTGACTGAACAATATGTCGAGAATTTATGTACAAATTTTGACTCAATCCGAGTAAAACTAACGGAGTTACAGCCCTTAACAATATCTTCAGTAAAATAATTTTTTAATTATTTTCTGTATCAATATACCACAAAGAAATTACATTGTGGGCGAGCTCACAGCTTTATTATACAATTTGCGCTTTCTACTTCGTTTTTAATCGGTAAGAAAAAATAATTTTAGCTTTGGTTCTCAACAAATCTATGCAAAAAAAAAACGTATAAGGCTTAAAGATTCTCGGTAGTCGACTTAGAGGTCACTGATGATTTCATTTAGCAATGGATGAAACTAGTTTGTCTTGCTTTAGCGCCCTTTTTTGTTGTTTTGCACTTTGCTCCACATAGGTTTTTTGATATTGACACACAATAAACTTTATTCATATAAAAGCGGTTTTGTATTGAGTTATTATTGAGATATTGTCATCCAGTTTAATCTGACAGCCGAAAAAACATGAAACTTGGAATACAAAATACTGACACAATACACTCAGCGAAAAAATGATATGGCCAAATATACGTATATGAATATTTTTATTTTGGAATTTCGAAGCAAAATTATAATATATTATTTTTCTTGAGTAAATACATACATACATTTTTAGCTTAAATAAAACTCGTGTTTATAACTGGTAAAGGATTTACCGTCTCCGTCGTACGAAATAATGATAAGGCCAAAAATTAATTTTTAAAAACTTTTAATCCAAATTAGTAATTAAATTTAAAATAAATTGAAATCAATAATCGGTAGATGAACCTCTTTTCATAATGACTTTTGAAAGCGTCACTTTATTAATTAGACCAGAGTAAAGAGACTGTCAATAAGACATAAGACTCTAGATGCTGATTAAATCTTAATGTAATATTCAAAAAAATACAGAAGAATTTTCAGAATTTAAAAACTTAAGGGCGTAAGGCATTTCCTATGAATGAAAACTTTACTTTTATAAAAATTTTTTTTTTCGACTTATATACCAGTAGTCATCACTCAGAAACTTACGGTCGCAAAAATATGTCAATTGGAGCCCGAGATTTCGTTATAATGTAGATGTCTTTAAAGAAAATATGTTTTGAGATTCATATCCTAAGAAGATGTGGCATTTGATTAGAATTACAATTTTTTCTTAAACCATACATTTCCTGTCTTATTATGTAGGTATCATAACTCAAGCCAAACTAACAGCGGCGAAAACATTTATATAACTTGCGGCATAGAATTCTGGCTGTTACTGCTACGTGCAAAGTATTTTTACAAATAGAGCCCCAAGAGGGTATTATTACATCTATCAGAAATTGAAAAACTTATTTATCCAAATAGAAAACATCTGTTTCCTTACGTATGCATTTTTTATAATTTTTGTATTTTGGCATAGTATCATCCATATACTTTGGGTGAGCCCCCTATCAAAGGAATTTCCATAGTGAGGATAACCCCATTATGTTTTGTTTATGATGTGCTGAACAAACGGAACTTCTAAACTATTTTTGTATATGAAGAAATTTTAGTACTGATAAAGCATGTAATAATAATCGGTACAAAGAACATAAAATCAAATCCAAAAAAAAATAATTGCCGGTTATGTGCATATAGGATAGAAAGTTTGAAATAGATAGTCAGATTGAGAAAGCAACATAATCAATGAGTTAAGATGTAGGCCCCTCCTACAAACTTGCAGGCAACTGCTGTTTAATTAAATTTGACTTAATTAGTGTTCAATATGATATACATTCAGTATATCATTTTATGAATAAAAGTTTGAATAGATTATAAAAGGTGTTTTTTTAGAGGTTTGTTTTTTGAATAGAGATAAAACTGGCATTTTATGGTCAAATCTGGCAACTCTAATGTCATTTATGTTCAGTTTGGTTTGCCATTTGATCATGAACAGGTTGACAAAAGAACAACGCTTGCAAATCGTGCAAATTTATTTCGAAAATAATGGTTCAGTTCGCGAAGTTTACCGCAAGCTCCGTCCATTTTATGGTCGACATAATCGTCCATCAGAGCAATTAATTCGGTTAACCAAGGATCGTTTTCGCACTACGTTTACTCTATGTGATAATACGCATCCGAAGAGACGTCGAACAGTGCGCACCGAAGAAACAATTGCCGCTGTAGAGCAAAATGTTGAAGAGGACCCGAATGAATCGATTCGCCACCGTGCACAGCAATTAGAGCTTTGTCCATCAACTTTATGGAAGATTTTGCGCAAAGATCTTGGCTTGCGACCTTACAAGATCCAGCTTGTGCAAGAATTAAAGCCGCGAGACCATGCAATGCGTCGTGATTTTGGTGTATGGGCCGAAAATGAGATTGATCTCGATGCTGATTTTCATCGCAAAATTTTGTTCAGTGATGAGGCTCATTTTTGGTTGAATGGCTACGTCAACAAGCAAAATTGCCGCATTTGGAGTGAAGAGAATCCACATGAGACCCTTGAGACGCTATTACATCCACAAAAACTGACTGTTTGGTGTGCTCTATGGGCTGGTGGAGTCATTGGGCCATACTTCTTCCGAAATAATGCTGGAGAGTCAGTTACCGTTAATGGAGACCGGTATAGAGCCATGATAACCGACTATTTTGTTCCCGAATTAGATGGCATGAATGTGGATGAGTTGTGGTTCCAACAAGACGGCACTACATGCCACACAGCGCGCGTCACAATCGATTTATTGAAGGAAACATTCGATGAGCGCATAATTTCGCGGAATGGACCTGTCAATTGGCCACCAAGATCGTGTGATTTGACACCACTGGATTATTTTCTTTGGGGATATGTGAAGTCGCTCGTCTACGCCAACAAACCAGAAACGTTAGGGGACTTGGAAGCCAACATTCGTGGCGTTATTGCCGACATACGGCCCCATATGCTCGAAAAAGTGGTTCAAAATTGGACCTGTAGAATTGGCTTTATTCGAGCCAGCCGCGGCGGCTACATGCCCGAAATCATATTGAAACATTAATGGCATAAAATTATCCTTCCAATAAAGCCAAATTGATGGACATTAAAACGATTTTCTTGTGTTTTATTTCAATTCGAAGCTCTATACCTCTAAAAAAAACACCCTTTAATAGCATATTTTGAGTGTTAGAATTATGAAAATCTGCTGAGATTTTTTGACTGCAGTGATTTCCCCATCAACCACACTACCCGCCGTTCATTTGAAAGCAATATCCATACCTCATGATTTTTAATGGACAAAACATTTAGTTAATTGTAAAAGCTACATAGCACTTAATGCAATTTCTCTTTCACCCTCTAAGCAAATCGCCTACACAATGTTTCACATTATTCTATATTTGAGAGGATGGTATTATTTTTAGTATTTTTCATGATTTTTTTTTTAAATGAAGAGTGTTTGATAAACAGAGATAGTACCATTTTTTTTTATTTTATGATTAAACTGCAAAAACATATCAGCGTCGGCTGGCGTTCAAAAATTCTTATAAAATGGAAAGTTTTCGTTCTGAGACAAATGCTTGAACATGAGCAGGAATGCAACAGTGATGGATATGTATAGAATGTAAAATTGGTTTTGAATACGATTAAGGTCACTAGATACGTTATAAATACATATATCACACTGTGCATTGGAAATATGTCATTTGCAAGATTAAAATATTAATATCACTTCTATGTACTATAGTAAAGAATGTTAAATTTTAGGGGGCTCACTATATGAAAATATAGCTTTTTTACATGAACGCAACTGTTTAAAAATCGATTTTTAGGGTAAATTTTGTGGGTTTTGAGATATGTGTAAGACTGTCAGAATTTTGTAATCCATTATCAATATATGATAATAACTTACAAAGTGGAAATGTTGCTTTTAGATAACTCTTTTCGATATTAATAGATTTTTTCAAGATTTTTTGACGTTATTTCATATTTATCGAGTTTTTCGACATCTTGCAAACTTATCGATTTCATTTTAATCCATTTTGATTTCCGATTATTTTCGACGTTGCTTGAATTTAATCGATTTTATCGTTGTATTCGACTATTTTCTTTCTCGTAGCTATCCTACGATATTTTCGGCTTTTGTAGTCGATTCGATTATTTTGTGCTTATACTCTTATCGGCTTTTCGAAAATATATATATTCGTAACCTTTTGACTTATATTGGCTTCATTTAACTCTTTGATAATTTTTCGATAGTGTTCCATTTCAACTTACATCGATGCGATTCGCTTTTATTGGACTAATGTCGTCTCTCTTCGAAATTAACCAATTCATGAACAATCGTCGGATGTAATCGACTTTTATGATTCTATTTAACATTTTTCTTTTGACAGTTTTAGATTTGCTTTAACTTGTTCAATTGTAATTCACATTGTTGCTATTTCAACTCTTCTCCACTTTCGACTTTAATCGATTTCCTCAATTCTATTCTACACTTTTTTGATATTATTCGACAGTTTTTGATTTTTATCATCGTTTTCAATACATTTGATATTAGCCAACTTTTTCGCTACTATTTGACCTTTTGCAAAATTTATCGTATATAATCAATTTATCTGATTTCATTAGATACTTGGCGATTTTTAAAAGTTTTCATCTCCCATTGACATCTACGATACCACTCGACATTTTTCGAATTTTAAAACTTTTTTAATATGATACTTTTTCAATATCAATCTACATTTTTCTACTTTTATCGACTTTTACGAAACGTTCCGATGTTCTTCAATAGTTTTTTGTTACTTTGTTATAATAACTATGGACCATTAAGTTCACACATCACACAATTGTTTTTTTGTGTAAGCTTTTTTGGCTTAGTTTTTTAAATAATTCTAAAAATGTTATAGCTTGGATATTGCTTTCACTCGGTGTGTTATGAAATAATGCTATCTCCTTTGATGATTATTAGTTATTTCCTTTCCCACACCTTCGATTTAGATGCTGGATAAGATATAGCAGCATAATCTCTGGAAACAATACTGGGACAATTTCGTGTGAGCATACAATAAAAATTGAACATATAATCTACGTAGTTCCGAAATTTTGGATCGAGATTTTTTTAATTTTTTGATAATTTTCCTAATCTGAAGAAAATTTCTTGGCATATAAATAAAATTTCTTTCTTATTACGCCACACGCTGTTATCCTTTAATTTTAAAGCAAAATATATCTCTTATTAGGCCACGGATTGATAAAAGAAAAGTTAAGCTTTCACTCATTTACATAAAGTTTGATGTATTTTTTTGAACTTTTGTCAATTAATATAATTTGTACATAACTTATTGCTAGCTTAGGTAGTGGGGTATAAAAGCGTTCTTATTTAATATATCAACAATATAAGCAACTTCGAACAGACTCCCTGAAGTAATTGTTGCTGAAAAAAGCCATGAAAAAACAAAATAAACTCTGCAAAAACTTTCTAAATTAGGTTTATTTTTGCATTAATATTAACTAATACAATAGCAAATTTAATGTGAGGAGACATTATCTCACAGCATGTAGTATCCGTCGTCATTGATTTTGGCGTCATCAAAAAGTAGGCAACGGGACATGTGGCAGTGGATTACACTGTTCGGCAAATGATTTTGCCAAATTGCAATTACGTTCGTTTTTCCACATCTTGGGTGGACAATGAAGAAAAGTTTCCGCATTGACACAACCAAATATCATGCTGGCATAGGGAGAGCATCCTTCGGGTAAAGATGCGTACATTTTGATGCCTTCTGTTTGCATGTGATCCTTGACTATGGATACAAAAGAAGAAACAATGAAAAAGATGGAGATAATAAAAAATTAATATTCACATGTGATACGGATTTGTTTTTTTTTTTTTGAGAGTTTTGTGTTTTTTTAAAAAGAAAAAAGTCGGGTATTCGAAATGCTGGGTTTCTAATACCACATTTCATAAATTCCTATTTGAGACAAAGCTGCTCGGTGTCGAGTACAATGGTTCTTTTTACATTTTGCGAGTCATCAATAGACTCCCACAAAACAGAACAAGACATGCCTTGACTTCATTTGTACTCTGACTCGTATCTCGCCGTCAACGTTGTTCAAGTCGAACATAACATTTACAACACCGAATATATGGAAATGCAATGAATGCAACGAGTCAACTGTACGACATACAAATTTGTTGTTGTTGTCCAGATTTACCTCAGAAAGCAACACGGTATAGCGTATCTGTTGTCTGAGTAAGCGTAGTAAAAGACAACAAGACACTCGCTGCCGAATGCAATAAACTTCCAGTGCTTGAACTCATAGAATATTTTATTTGCAAGTGCAGCACTCACTTCTCTTGTTTGGTGTTTTAATTTGATATGTGTCTTTTGTGCACAAAGGCTCGATGGACTCGCTATCGCCGTGAGTGGCTTGATGGTGGTTTCAAGTGCACTCGTGCAGAGCTCTAATAGACATATGATACTGATCAAACATATGGCGCATAATTTTGCAAACGTCCCAAGCCAAGAAGAAGGTTGTCTGACAAGGCTGAAAATTTGGCTAATTGTTGTTCTGTCAGATCTTGCTTCTTACACTCAAAACTTATTTATAAGAACAAATATGAACTGAGGTAGAGCAAGTACAGTCTTAGAACTTTTCTAGCAAAGTCTTGTTTTCAAATATTTGGAACTTTTTTCGGAATGCATTAAAAACAATTTCTTCTCAGACATTCTCAACCGTGTTGTCTACTAAGTTTCAGTGAGGTGTAACTATTTAAAAATAAAATATTTTTAAGGTCCAGTTTTGAAAATCAAAAGATTAATTTTTTAGAAAGTTGAAAATGTGAACTTATTTCCGATAAGATCACCAATTTCAGACAGGGAAATTCATCACAATTTGAGCTATAGACCAACGAGTATCAAATTCCATCTTTTATCAATTTTTTCTCCGAAACTAAAAATTTTTAGTAAAAAATGCACGAAGTAAAAATTTTTAGAATCGGTCAAAATATTCAGAAAAATATTTTTTTAATAATTTGGTTTTTTCTTAGAATTCGTTTTTTGTTTTTTCATCAATTTTGAAACATCTGCTCCAGCAAGTTTTATGAAAATTACTCTTAGTCAAACAAAATCATCCATTCCTTTTATATTATTTAGAAGATTAAAAGCGGGATATTAAAGCATTACTAATTTGAACATATGTGGCCCTGTTGGCAAAAGTAAGTCAATATCATTATCTCTGAAAATCAATTATGAATTTGAATGAAAATTGCTAAGATCATGATCAATAAGGTGCTCTCGATATCCTTCAACTCTCATCATCTTTCCCAAGTGTTTCAGTCACTGGTCTGAGCTTCCAATGCCATATTCGACACTTTTGACGTCTTCGTTTTAACATTAATCTACAAAATATCAATGTTCCAAATATATTGTTCATATATAAAAAATGTGAAATAATCCGGGTTTTTGAATCTAGCGAAAACTCAATACACTAATATTTTATACTAACTATGTATCTGAGTATGATTAAACTGTCAACGAACCTTATCAAAAGTTTTTCTAACTTACTATTTGACAAGCATATCTCAAAGGACCTGCTGATATGTGGCATAATTTCTTTGTCACGCTTGTTCAAATTGTTTATCAGAAATTTTTGTACATTCAACAGCTTTATTTCGCCCTTAACCAAAGATCCTGTTTCACGATAAATACACTCAGGATAACACTGCAAATATGTAAGGGAAAAGTTTAAATTTAATTTATCTGATATATGAGAGGATGTTGCTATTTTTATTTAACTTGCCAGCTGAACTGACAGTTTTGATCAGCATCACTGGTCTAATTCCTTAACTACTTACCACATGTGCATATGTTGGGAAGTTTTCATCTTTATTCGACAGTATTGAATTAATATATTTGTCACATTTCTCAGGCGCATCGCCAAGATTTATTTCTGGTATTCGACAGCAAGAATTTACATCCTATTTATGACAAATGGAAAATATTGTTTTTGACAGCTTGGCATTGAATATCAAGGTAAAACTTATACGGGTGCATAATCATGTAATGTGTAGAGTATTGTAAAAAGTTGTTGTACTTAATACTTACCACATTTGTTAGGTTCGGTGGTTGTGAGCAGTTAAAAAAAGTGCCATGGATTTGAAGCTAAAAAATATAGTTAACAGATTTAATAGAGTTAATGATATAAATTCTGCTTAAAGTTTGACTTAAGGAACTACTTATGTATGTTTGGATGTCCTTCAAAATTATACTTATAACTCAGCGTTGGAGAGCTATTTATTGAATCAAAACACATAAATATAACATATTTTATTAGATTAATCTTAACCAGCAAGAGCCTTGTAAAAGTTCCAACTTATTAGTTAAAGCGAGAAGTAAATTTCAAAGAAAATATACACACATGAACAAGGATATGAGGTTATTTTTGGTGGTTTTAAAAAAATTCAAAAAATCAGATGAATTCTTCTTGCAAATTAATGTCGTGTTTATTCTTCATTAAAACATAGAATTTAGTTTTGATATGTTTTTTTATTAAAACTAGAAATCTTCCAGTGGGCGATTTTTGGTATTAAGAAATTTACATAAAAAGACATATATGTTGTTATCGGCCTATCCCTATTAACAAATTTGATAAAAACCAGTCGATTAGTTAAACTGGAGGGCATCTTTGCCTGTTAGGAGCATGGCGCCACTTACTCAAATAAATACATTTTCTCAAGGTTAAGTCTATCTCCGTACCGAATTTCATGAAAATTGGTCCAGCAGTTTAACTGTGAAATCATATTTTCCTATTGGTGCACGTTGCACGCTTCATTATAAAAAATACTTTTGCTCCATTAGCTTAGCAGCAAAAATATTTCCCTGCTAGGGGAGTGACACACCCCACTCAAACTAAACATTTTTACTCAAGTTTCAATCCATCTCCAATCTAAAATTCATCAATATCCTAAACCTTGACAGCGTTTTTCCCGTTAAAGGCGGTGCTGCGTCCTATTAAAGTATTTAAAGTTTTTAATAACTTTTTTTAGGACAGTCTATCTCCAAATCGAACTTCGTCAAAGTCATATCATTAGTTTAACTGCTGAATAGTATTTTCTTGTTAGAGGCATGGCACCGCCTACTTTTAGTAAGCATATTTCATTATACACTGCCTGCTTCAAAATCTTTCCAACAAAAAAAAAAAACTAAGCAAATATGCTGTATTATGGCAGTTATAAAGGAATGGAACCGTTTTGCAACTGCTTTTTTATATGTAAACAGATAATCCGCGATGTGCCACAAACAAAGATTACGAGGCTGTGTGTGTTTCAACTGTGCGCATTCGATTGTGTAAAAGATCTAGGCTTAAATCATGAAGGTATTTTGTAATGAATCGCAAAAGTAACAAGAAATTGATATTATTATTAAAAACTGAACTGGAAAAGGAGTTTTTTGTCATCGCTCCTAAAACTTAAAATCATCTTTATCGCTTTCTCAGGGTTCAATCTATCTCAATACAAAATATCATCAAAATTTGTTTAGCTTTGAAAACATATTTTCCTATTGGAGGTGTGGCACTATTCACTTTCAAATATCAAAAATCTTTCTTCAGTTCTCCTGTCTTCATTGAGGTCAGTGATACCAAGCTATTAATAGTTTTGTCCGCTGCTAGTCAATTGTTGTCCGTTCGCGTTAATGTTTATCCGTCTGACGTCACACACTGTCCCTTCCCACATTAATATTATTCGTATCCTGCTCAGTGTCATTTACTATGCCACAAATTTATTTATTGAAAAGATGTGGTAGCTTATTGTTTGAGAAACTGCAAAACATTGTAATATGCAAACAAAAAGATAAACAATAAAGCTGACAACATTAAACTTTACATATCACTAGCATGCTCACCAAGTAAGCTGGTTGGTAAGTATATAAAAAACTTGAATTTCCCTGTCGCTGGTATGAAATATTTCAAAAAAATTTTTCTACGCATTAAGCTATACCAAAATTTTGTACGGTTTTTCAGAATTATTCGGCTTTCCAATGTTTATCGACTTTTTCAACATTTTCCGAAATTTCTAAAGCTTTTTTCGGCTTTCTCAACATTTAACTTGTGTAAAATTTTTCCAACTTTTTTGACTTTTCTCAAGTATTCAACGCTTTCAAAATTTTCAACATTTTCAATTTATTCAAATCTTTTTGAATTTTTCAACATTTTTTGTACTAAAATAACGAAACACCATTACTTTGTTGTGTGTCGGAACAGAAAATCATTAATATTCATTCTATTGAGCTTATTATTCACCAATTATGCACAACACAAAGGTAAATTATGCAAAAAAGTGCTAGTCATACTAGTTTCATACGCTGCTAAGCGGAATCATCAGCGATTTTTAAGCCGTTGAGAACCCAAGCAGAAAATGAAACAAAGCAAAACAAAAATTATTTTTTTGGTTGTTTATCATTGTTTTGTGACTCATTTGATATTAACATTTTTTTGCAAACTCTTTATTCCAAGCTTTCTTGTTTCGAAACCTTGTCTTTGCTAAATGCAATTTTTTTCGGTGTTAACATACGCTGTACTGAACAGTAAGCTCAGTAAAATTATTATGAAACATTATTTAATACGCAAATCACGCCAAGAATGCGTTCAGTTACATGGCCTATTTGTATTAAGTAGGATGTTATGAAAATTTTGAAAATAATCTATACACAAATTACTTGGAATTGATTTTATCAAAAGGAAATGTTAAATGTTTTTAAAAGAAGCAACTTATACAGAATGAAATACATTTGAAATACAAACTACAATATAATATTTTTTTTTTCAGCTTTATCAAGTCTAATTAAAAAAATATATGTATCAATTTTGTTGCTAAAAATTTAAATTTTTTAAGCGAATTGAATGAAAGCTAAACGCACACAACATATAGTTAAGATCAAGTTATATAATTTAAAATTTAACTACATTAATAAGATAAAGATATACCATATAACAAGTACTCACAACAAATATTGCTTGAAAGATAAAAACCAAATAGAGGATCTGACACATTTTATTTAAATATTACTTTTCGTATTTTGCACAAAAAAAGTACAATTAAAATATAAAACAGTTTGCAGAGCAAATGACCAAATTGTACAACTAAAAATAAAAAACTGAAAACCACGATGCAATCATCTTTTTATATTGAAAATTTCTCAATTTTTTCAGCCTAATGAGTCTGCTAAATTATATGATATTGATTGCAAAAGTACTGATGGTGCATACACATGTTCTTGATAAGCACTCTGGTACCAAATAAATCATTACGAATCATTCATGTGCGGCGTCATCTCTAACACCCACGTTATGAAGCTTAAAATCTGAGCAATGACTATTAGTGATTATTATGTACACTTACGTATGGTGCGTTAAAATTATTTAATATTGTATTTTTTAAAAATAAATGAATAACATTAATATTATAATTGTTTTAGTCAAGGTTGCTTAGGAGTTAAATAGTGCAGAACAAATGTAATGTCTGGTCTATGACCCAATTTAAGTATTTAAGTCTTAAGTCTATACAAATGCGTATGCAGTAGTACCACAAATGTAAAACTCTACATTTAGTGTGGCTCACATTAGGAGCAACTATAGCTACATTGCAATATTTGTTTGCATTAACAAATTTCTACTTAAAAACTCATTAGAATATGGTAGTTATGGAACCATACGAAATTACTAGAAAAATGCCCCTGAATAGTCATTTATGTTGGCTAATTACACTTAAAATCAAATAAGTTTTTATCTGATTGGCGTTAAATAAAATACATAACAACATTTTTATTTCTTAAAATGATGTATTTAAAAAAAACTTAAGAAAAATAAAAATAAATCGGTTATCACTGAAAAGAAAAAGTTTAACACTGGGAGCCCAGAAATTAGTGTCAAGTGAAGAGCCTCAGTGGTTATTTATTAGTTATTTCTTTTTAAATTTTTTCATCTAATTTTGCCTTGTTCTAAATTCGAAGTTTTTTCGTTAGTTTTTCGCATTTGTGTTCAATTTTTATTTGTTACACCTAAGTTAAAAACAAACATTGTCTAAATTAGGTATAAATTATAATGTCCTGGTTCTTGATTTAATAAAACACTTTATTTTATTCTGGAAACACTTTAAAACACTTTATTAAATTATATTTTATTCTGAAACACTTTATTAAATTATACTTTATTATCTTATCTTTTTATTTGGGCTATGCCCAACTGTAATAAATGTAAGACAAAATAGAACTGACTTAAAAATAATCCTACTCTTAAAACGAGAGCCGTTGCTTCATTTCGGAATGTGTGAATTTGCGTCGCTTGCAAATTCACACACTTTGCTTTAAAAAATATCAATTTGCTTCGTATGCAAATTCACACACTTTGGCTTGTATTTTTCTACGGAAATTCGCTTGCAGTAAGAAATTGCTTTGCTAGCGTCTACGGGCTAGCATTGCAAGTGTTAACTTATACAAGCGTGGTAGAGTGTACGTCTATTGCACCGTTGATTAATGTCCACCTATTCAATTGTTGGTCGTGACTCGTATCCCACGCCTATCAAGTCAAGTGTGATATTATATACCGCTACTTTTCTTGCAATTTACCACATAGTTTTCGGTGAAAGCGACTTCTCAATTATCACCATCATCTTTTCAATTCAATATTTCATTATTATACCCTACACAGAGGATATATTCACTTTGTCATTCCGTTTGTAACGCATAGAAGGGGGCGTGGCAGGTATTTAAAAGTGTATATATTCTTGATCAGCGTCACCACCTGAGTCGATATAGCTGTGTCCGTCTGTCTGTCAGTTTGTCTGTCTGTCTGTATGTCTGTCTGTCTGTCTGTATGTCTGTCTGTCTGTCTGTGTGTCTGTCTGTTGAAGTCAGGTTTACGCAAAAACTAAGCAAGCTAATTTAATGAAATTTCGGTTCACGGCCACGCCTCCGCCCATACTCTATGTAAATATACCCAAGTCCATTTTGAAAAAAGTTGCTGCGATTTTGATGAAAATTGGTGATTTGATGAAGATGAGAACAAAATTAAGATTAGGCTAGGTTCTAACTTTGCAAAGGCTCTTAAAGGGGCGTGGCACAGCCCTATATTTTAACTTTTATAACGCCATAGCTCTTAAACCGTGCAAGATATTGTGATGAAATTTGGTACACGAATACAGATCTTATGAATCTTGAATTGCGCATTAAGTGGACAGAATTTTAAAAGTGGGTGTGGCACTTCTTAACAATTAAAAATTTGGATTTCGTATAACTCCAAAATGGCACATACGATTTTCATTAAAAATTTAGGGATGATACCACTGAAAGTAGTCAACAACACAAGCTACGTCAATATACTAAGGGCGTGGCACAGCCTACAATATTTATAAACGTTATAAAAAGAGAACTAACACCGCAATCGTTATGAAATTTAATAATGCGGATATTATTGCCTAAAAGTGTCTTCTTGCAAAATTTTGGCACAATTGTGCTGGTGGGTGTGGCACCTCCCATACAAGCGAAATCCGTTTAATGCTATATGTAGTGTGCTATGAGAGTAATCCTCATAAAATTTTGTGTAGAGGTGTCGGTTACTATAAGCTTCGGAATTAAATGAAACTTGGCAAGATGGCATCAGTGGGCGTGGCAACTTCCTCATTAACATAAAGTTGTAAGTGCTATTTTAAGTGAACTATTGGAGCAATTGATCTGAAATTTGATGTAAGTGGTTTACTGGGTATTAGGTACATATGCATCAAAAGCTGGCGAAATAGCAACAGTGGGCGTGCCACTCCCTCATACAATTAAAATATTTTAAGTGGCATAACTATCGAAATATATAAGCAATCATACTGAAATTTGATGCAAGAGGTTTGTTTATAAAAAGCTATTTCTGGATCAAAATTGGATTGGATTGCATTAGTGGGTGAGTCACCGCCCGAAATTTTAGGAATAATTACGACACATATCGCAAACTATACTATAGCTATTGTGCTAAAAATTGGTTTTGTTTATTGATCCGAATGTGGACGGAATTGGAGAGTGGGCGAGGCATGTTTCGTGTTTTTCATTTATATTCCATTTTTTTCAACATTTTGCATATTTTTTTGACATTTTCAATCTGTTACCTTTCCCCATGCAACAGCTTCTTTATTCTTTCGACTTTTTCATCAATTTTTCAGCATTTTTCATATATTTCGACTTATTCAACTTTCTTTAATGGTTTTCATATTTTTTCAACTTTTCAACCTTTTTGAACCTTTTCACATTATTTTCGACTTATTTAACCTCTTCAACATTTTTTAACATTTATTTAAAAAGTACTTTCAATGCAGTGTAGGGTATGTGAGATTCGGCCTGGCCGAAGATAACACCTTTACTAGTTTTTCTATTCATCTTTGTATCACAAAAGCATCTCCACATATAAGTATTGGTTTGAAATCCACTGGCATCACATGTTCACAGTAATGTAGGAAACTGTTTAAACGCATCTATCATTAAGTCTTCCTCCACATTTTTTGTGGAGATATAATACTTGAGACTAAGTGCATTGATTGCCACTCTGGTATAAATTTAGTATGCAACGATCGCTTCTGTTTCTAGCGCTAGATCGACTTTGCGGTTCCTCACACTTTGTTTGGTATATTTATGGATATAACGATTTTAATGTTTAATAGATGTTTTTCTTATTTGACTACTTTAGGATTTTAACATCTACTAAATTTAAATTATATATATAGCATAT
This sequence comes from Meiosimyza decipiens, assembly GCA_963680825.1. NCBI lineage: Eukaryota > Metazoa > Arthropoda > Insecta > Diptera > Lauxaniidae > Meiosimyza > Meiosimyza decipiens. The sequence goes on along the minus strand of OY804261.1, from coordinate 56,108,345 downwards.
GCTCTGAATTGAAACATAGACTACTTTTTATCTCTAGGGTTTTAATTGCCTTGAAGCAGTACCGTTGCTGTTTTCTGCAGTTAAAAGCTTTCATAGCAGAATTATCACAGTCAAGTACAACAATTGGGTTTATCGCAATGTAAACGTGTTTTTCCAAGAGTTCAATTTAACAGATTTTTTTTTCTGAAAATATATATATAAAAAGATTTCCGAATATTCCGCAATGTAGTTTAATTTGCAGAAATGTTTTTCAACATATTAAGCTAAATAGTTCCAAATAGGTGATTTTTTGAAAGCTTAAATTTTATACGAAAAATTTTAATTTTATGATAGGAAATAAGATTTAGAAATAACAAACAAGGTAATAAATTTCAGTAGTTGAGGATGACATTATATCTTAACAAAATCTTAAAATAGAATAAAGTGCTGTGAATGTTGAGACGTTCTCAAAAATGCTTTGCATTGGACAGTTGCCCAACTAAACAATCGAACAAAAATTAATTCATTTTCGGGCAATCGTGTCTAATAAGTATTGTCCTTTTGGACAATAATAATAATAGCTTTATGGTATACTATATAGTCCTCAAAAGTTAGCTACATAGATACAAAACAATGATATAACAAAATATAAAATACTTTGCTGTAACAACTAAAAGTATGCAATAGAACTTAACCTCTCAATAACAACTAAAAGTATGCAACAGATTTTGATCTTTTTTATTATATGTTAAGTTTTGTTTTGTCTTTTTATATCTCTTCTTTCATTATACGCAAATATTCTAACTCTGTGAACTAGGGTGGGTTAAAAAAATCAAATTTTTTTTTTTGGATCCGATGCACGAAAACTAGTTCCTAGGTACCTCTAGAAAGTACTTACCAAATCTGAGCTCTTACTATTAACGGGAAGATTATCCTCATCATAGTTTTCCATTTTTAATTTAGTCTCATACAAAAATGATCATATCTTATCATCAATAGATTGTTAAACCAATTGCATTGTCAATATTTATAGGAAATTAAACGCTCTACAGAAATGATCCAACACACTTTTTTCATTAATCTTACCATTTGAAAGATATTCAAGGTCAAAGATTGAAGTATTTTAAGGAAAATTATTTTTTTGTTTTGAATTTTGTAACTTTCTAAAAAATAATTATTGTCAAATGAGCTTCAATTATTTCTATAGGAAATTGAACGCTCTACAAAAAAGGTCTCGAATGGTTAATCAATTACTCTAACCATTTAGAAGATATTTGCAGTAGAATCCCAATGCCTAGTAGAATTGACAATGCAACTGGTTTAACAATCTATTGGTGATAAGATATGACCATTTTTATACGAGACTAAATTAAAAATGGAAAACTATGATGAGCATAATCTTCCAGTTAATATTAAGAGCTCAGATTTGGTAAGTACTTTCTAGATGTACCTAGGAACTAGTTTTCGTGTATCGGATCCAAAAAAAAAATATTTGATTTTTTTGACCCACCCTACTGAAAACTCTTTCATATAAATAGACAATAGGCTCATGCTCGGCTCACCTAATCCTCGCCTACACACACTTCGCTTGGTTTGTTTGCTCTGGCAAGCGATTTTCAATATTTTTATTTTCTTCTTATATTTTACAACTTAATTATATCTTTCTTTAACAACTAATATTATTCAATGGAGCTTTTTGTTACTTCTAATATTTATTTTGTTTCGCTCTTTTATCTTTTTTCTTTCATAAGAAGCACAGTTTCTGAATCCAAAACAAAATTATTTTATATAAGAACATGACCTTTCAATTTAAATGTTCCCTTTTGATTGAAACGTCTTCATTCAAAAATAATTCAAGACACTGATGCAATAATAAAAAATCTCCAAAGATTACAAAAAATCTCAAATCGGGAACTATTCATTAAATTAAATTCATTATTTTGTTGTATTGCACTGATGATTTATCAAGGTAACATATTTAACCTAATTCCAATTAGAACATCTTGTTCTGAGTGCTTGACCCTTAACTTTTCAAAAGAAATAAAAGCACCCAAATTGTACCTGTTGCTTGTTGTAAAGCCATAAAATGCTGTCTTTAGTTATACTGAGAAGAAAATCAAAAAATTTTAATGATTCAAGCTCAGCAGGTGCAAAGCTCTTTTTAAGTAGCACGTACTTATAACAGTCAGCTTTATTGGACTAAGAAATAAATGCGTATTTCACATAGAGAACTAAAACGGTAAGATTACTATGATTTTCATTGCATAAATTTTATTTTATTCTTCTTAATATTTTTGAACAAATTTATGCTGCCAAAAAGATATGAAACTATTGCATATTTAGAATTTCTATTTGCTGAATTACCTACGCCAAGTTTTTAATTTATTCTTTTTGTTCTGCAAAAACTTGTGCACAACTGAAACGAAAACAAACAAAACTCCTTGAAATCCATAATGAAACGCACTTCAAAACAAACAGCGAAATTGGCGACGAAATTCAAATTGAAATCGAAAAAAAAAACAAAAAAATTTCAAATCCAAATCTTTTCAGCAGAATTTAAAGTTGGAGACAAAAAAGTGATGGAAAAAAGTTTCGCAATAACTTTGCTTTGTCCAATTGTTTTTCTCTTATAGTGATTGTAACACGTGCTATGGTGTTTCGAAAAGTGATATCAAGTTATTTAGATTGATAATAAAAAATGAACGATGCAAAATTATTTTATATATATACCCTACACAGAGAGTATATTGACTTCGTCATTCCGTTTGCAACGCATAGAAGGAGGCGTGGCAGGTATAAAAAAGCATATATCTTATTGATCAACGTCACCACTTGAGTCGATATAGCTATGTCTGTCGGTCTGTCTGTCTTTCTCTGTCTGTCTGTTTCTCTCTGTCTGTCTGTTTCTCTCTGTCTGTCTGTCTCTCTCTGTCTGTCTGTCTGGCTATCTGTATGCCTGTCTGTCTGTCTGTCTGTCTGTCTGTCTATCTCTTTGTCGGTCTGTCTGTCTATATGTCTGTCTATATGTCTGTCTGTCTGTCTGTCTATATGTCTGTCTGTCTGTCTTTCTGTCTGTCTGTCTTTCTGTCTTTCTGTCTTTCTGTCTTTCTGTCTGTCTGTCTGTCTTTCTGTCTGTCTGTCTTTCTGTCTGACTGTCTGACTGTCTGATTGTCTGATTGTCTGATTGTCTGACTGTCTGACTGTCTGTCGGTCTGTCGGTCTGTCGGTCTGTCTTTCTGTCTGTCTGTCTTTCTTTCTTTCTGTCTGTCTGTCTGTTACGGGAAAACTAAACAAGCTAATTATATGAAATTTGGCACACCTTCCTACAAGCCGCTAGTATTTAAAAATTGGGCAAAATCGGTTTACGGCAACGCCCACCGCCCATACTCTATGTTAATATACACCTGCACATTTTGAAAAAAGTTGCTGCGAACATGACAACAAAATTAAGATTGGGCTAGGTTTCAAATTTGCAAAGACTCTTAAAAGGGCGTGGCATAGCTCTAAGTTTTAGCTTTAGTAACGCCATAAATCGTTAAACGTGCAAGATATTGTGATGAAATTAAGTACACGGATACAGATCATAAATATCTTGAATTGTGCTTAAATTGGGCGGAGTTTAAAAAGTGGGTGTGGCACTTTCCAGCAATTTAAAATTTTGATTTCGTATAAACCACAATTGGTACATACGATTTTCATGAAAATTTTAGGTAATTAATTTTCATTGTATTTTTAGCATTTATGTAGAAAGCAAATACTTTCAATGCAGTATAGGGCATGTCAGTTTCGGCCTGGCCGAAAATAACACCTTTGATAGTTTTCATTATCTTCGTCATACATTCAGTAACAATTCTACAGAAAACTTAATATCTTCGCGGTGAGTCCTGATCCCAAAAAACAAACCTGCTGAATACGCGAAGAGCTCTTAAAGGTAAAACTCTTAACAGTTACTTAGGAACTTAAAAGAGACAAAGTATTATTAGAGAATAATGTTTGTGTTAGTGTACCGTAACGCTTCCGTAAAGAACATCAAAAACCATGACTTGAAAATATCGAATTAAGTTTTATCGTTTTATGGCAATCCTTGACAAACTATTGCTTTTGTTTTTTCCTGAAAGTATGCAGTATTTATGCGTTACCACAACTGTTAACTTCCAGCAGGCTGCAATTGCTATTCACAACACAACATTTGCATCAAGTGTTTAATTAAATTTTTCATTTTTGTTTTTGTTTTAGTTATTATTCTACAAATACAATGAATCTCTTTCAGCATTTCCTACTTTTTCGCTATCATTTTGTCATATTTGCATCATGCAAAAGTTTTAAGCAGAATTCATCTTATAGCGTTAACTTCTTTCTCCTTCAATGTTGCACGTCAAATGCATTGAGATTGTCTTTAGTGTTGTGAAAATGATTCTGCGTAGCTTTCCATTCATGAATATTCATGCCAGTAGCTATGGTTAAAAGTCAGTTGGAAGCATTTAATTATAATGCTACATAGCATTTTAGCTAGATATTTCAAAACGTTTGCTTTTGACTTTGACGAAGTTCAAATTAATTCTTGAAATTCAAGAGCGTTGACAAGAGGGCATTTAACAATTTTGGTTGGCAAGATTTTCAATTGGTTGGAAGAAATTCTTAAAGTTAAATAGCTAGAAAATGTAAGTTTGCTACTAGGTTATATATCAAGCGGGTGCATCTTTTTGTGTAGTTTCATCATAAAATGGTAAATTTCATAGATTTTCGTTAAAGCAAAAAGGATATTTCACGAGTGGTAGAAGAAATTCTTGGCACAACTGCTTATAAGCTATGCATATTTCTGAAAATTCGTAATTAAATACTCTGAATGCCAGCAGCAGAGACAAATTTAAAAGTAAGGTTTTGTTCTAATTGATTTGGTAAATCGTTTGTCATATAAAATGGTACGCGAAGAAAACATTTTTTTTGGTACAGATTTTTCGAATACGGAAACGTTTTTTGGACTAAACCCAAACATATAAATTGCGCTTAAGCCAAACAGTAATGAATTTGGCTGTGGTTGTTGCGTGTAGTACTTTTAATTGACTGTACATTATTGGTGTTATTTATCAAATAGGAAAAAGTTTGTCATTTCTTCTGGGATATGCAAGCAAACTATGAATTTATTTTCATTTCAAAATTTGTAATTAAATGCAATTTTAAAAGAATGTTTAATGTGGAAAAAAATTAAGGATTGCGCAAAAAATATCGATGCTCAAATATGAAACTTACGAAGGTTTGTTGGACATCTGAAATTGTAACAGGGTTTTGGTCTGTAGCGTAGCGAGGGCGGGTGTGAAGTTATGTTCGACAATACTCCGGATGTTTCTCACAAAGATCAAACCAGCCAGGTTTTAATGTACATATGTGCATGCGTAGTGAGTGCAAATTAGGAAGTGTAAATAGTGGGATCTTTATGGATTTCATTGGAAAGAAAACTACAAAAGGAATTTCAAATGATGATAGTGAACTATAGCGGTCGAAGGTTAAAGAGGTTAGAATAAAAAAATTAAGTCGCAAAATTGAATTCATACCTTGCAGAAATTATTTTTTAAACATGGTTTGCTTACATGCTGCTTTAGTTGATTTAAATTCGGTAATATTTTTCAGAATATCAAAACGTTGCTATTCATTTTCATATCGTTGGAAAGTTCTGATAGCAGCTGCGGCCGAAAGTTTAAGAATACGCGGTGGAGCGCAAAAGGCGATGCCGTTAATGTGATATGCCATCATTACAAAGACATTTTGGTGATTCTGGAAAAACTTACAGAGACCGGTGAAAGCTTAATCACAAGAACAGACTCAGAAACTTTACTAGTTACGACTCAGTCATTTTCCTTTTTTTGTTTCTTAGGCATCTGGCAACCTGTGCAACTGCGAGTACAAAAAGTCACCAATGTGGCACTGAAAGAGAAACGAGAGCAACTGACAAAGGGCGCTATAAGTTAAGTAAAACTATGCATGAAGTATTTTTATGGAACTTCAGGAGGACAAACGAGATGCCTCATTTATGATGACGAAAGCAGAGATGTAGCCAATGAAAATATGTTTAGATGGAAGCTATTTACTTATCTAACGAGAAACATTCCGACAATACTGAATGTAATCTAGACTACAATTCTACCGACATTGGCGAACAGGACTTCAAGCTTGAACGGGTTCAACTACGGACTTTCATAGCTGCCACAGATAACGAAAATAAATTAGATAATGTGGATCAACTTGAATTGTTCCGATTTATCATACAATTCAAGGTGGAAGATACTCTGTCCAATTATATTTTATTGCTCCGAATATTCCTCACAGTTGCCAACAGCAATGACAGCTGCGAGAAAAGCTTTTCAAAATTTAAGTTCACCAAAAATTATTTCAGATCAATAATAAGTATTTTAAGGCTAACCAATCTGGCTCAGTAATAGGACTTTCTGCACATTTGTACTTTTCGCGTACATTGCGTACTGAAAAATCGTCGTGAGTACATTTCTTTAGTAATTCTTAGAAAAAATTCATACATTTTAGTAAAATGGGGTGTTCAAGATATAAAAATACATTCGGCCCATAAAAACTACATTTCATATCATAATAATAATAACAAACAAAATATTAGAATATTATAGTTAAGAATCGCATAAATATACATACAAATATGAGCGGATATGAAGAAAGATATAATAGCTATATCTAATAGTAAATTTTCACAAAAACCAAGTACTATCACTGATCTATTTAGCAAGAAATATGTGAAGCTATTGATACTAACCTTTACTAATAGGTCATTAGGTCTACAAACCATCAAATAATTAAAAACCCAAGAGTTTTATGTCGTCCTCTAGAAACTGTGGAGCAGAAGCAAAGAAAATGTTTAATGTTTTTATACTTATCAACATCTTTATAGCTACGACAGAGGTCAGAAAACCGAACTCCTAATCTTTTTGCGTGTCTAGTAGAACTAAATTTTTAAGAAAACAGTTGACTAGGGTTTGGCTTACTTCGAATTAAGTATAACCCTTTTCTTAATACAAAAAAAATTATATCACATTATCTTCAAAATTAAACATGAGAAAATTTTAAGATTTCACTCTTCGGGATCAGCACAACATTTTACACAAAAACAGCTGTTTGTTGCCACTGAACCTAAATGTTGCAAGTGTAGATTTTTTTATTAGGAGTACATAAAAAACTCAACAGCGTCGAAAAGAAAATGAATGAGATCGGAAAATATCTAAAGTATCCAATGGCAATGAAAACATTGGGACAAATTCAATGGATAACATCAATATATATCGGAGCGCAATCAAAAGAATCGAGTGATATCGAATAGCAACAAAAGCAATTCGAAAGCACAGGGCCAAAAGATATAAATGTATCGGATGGTAACCAACAGTATTACATAATATAAAAAGGTACTAGAAAATATAGAAAACTTTTAGATGATATCGAAGCTACCAAAAAAATATCAATTGACAACGGACAGCATAATATTGGATGGATCAAATGATATTGGAAGTAATAAGGAAATATCAAATGATATCGAAAAGCATCGAATTGTTTCATTTTAAGGAATCGCAGCACATTGTTTCACCATATATATCACCCCATGCTTCAGTTACCTGTATTTGTTCTAGAATTTATTACAGTAAAAACATAGTTTCGCGTCAAAATATTAACAAAATATTTCTTAGAAAATTAAATGAAATAACTTACTTTGAATATTTTGACACCAAGACATTTGATTCTATCAGTAACAATTTGCTTTCATGAGCATACCAACACTTAAAGCTATTGAAATTAAATTATAACAAACTCTAATGTTACAAAAACAACAAAATCAAATGTTGAAAGCTCTTCAGGACATTTTGTTCACTATAATTGTATACATAAGGACAAATTAAATACCGAATTTGAAGATGGTATTCAAATGACATTATTAATTAAATTGGTTATTTAAATTGGCTGAGAAATGCCTGAAGGAAAATATTTTGTTATTATATGTTTGCTTAAAATTAAAATTAAGAGTCTGAATTAACTTTTGTAAATAAGAGTGCTCTAAGGTTAATTTTAAAAAGGATTGACAAGCACAAAATTATTGTGTGAGCCAGATATTAAGAGGTTAGACAAAATCACTCGAACGAACAGCACAAATGTTCAAAGAAATGTAGAGATGAACTTGAGCCTTATTCGGCCATTTTGTAGTACATAATCCTGGTGGCAAGTTTTCGCGAAAATGTTTTTTAAATATTTAACCAAAACTTTATTTACGGCAAATTAACAAATGCTTTAGAATCCACAGTTTGGAAAATATTTATCTGCATACCCAGATTTTGTAAATTTCAAAACGAATTTCAATAAATCTTTATTTAATTTACAGTGAAAGAAATTGTGTGGGTTAATGCATAAATTTCTCATATGCTGTTTGCAATTTACAAATCTAAGAACATTTGATGAGATACAAGTTTTTTTTATAAAAATATAAAATTTTTAAAGTTCTTTCCAATTTTTAACGATTTATTTTGATTTAAAAAACAAATCACAAGAAACTTAAAATTTTTTTAAAAAAAATACCAATCTTTTGTAAAGGATGTGGGAAAATTTTATGAATCTATTTGGTGTGGTTCTATAAAATATCGCCTAAGATATTCACACAAGATTTTATGAGATGATTACGTTTCGCGCTACTTTCTTTTGATTTGCGTCAAATACTTATCTTATTGCATGACAACGCAACCACCACACACTGCACAAATGACTGTGGCAAAATTACAGAAATTCGAGTTGGAACTATTTCATCATCCTCCATACTTTCCAGATATAGGCTGCAATGACTACTACTCCTTCCTCAATTTGGACCTGTTTTTGATAGGAAAACAATTAAATTCAGACAATGTTTTTCCACTGACCTTACAGAAATTCATTGACTATCGCTCACCAGAGTCTTATGATAACGGCCTGAACAAAAGTATATAGACATTAAGTCTACATACTTAAATCAAAACAGGAAATACCAGCTCTGCTAACAGGTTATTATTGGAAGGTATAACATAATGTTTAAGACATTGAGGCTCTTAATATGAGAGTTAAAATCTGAATAAATTTTAAAGCGGAGTTTACATTATAAGCGATGCGGAGTTACATTACAAACGATTAGGCGAAAAAAATAAATTGATGAATTAATAAGTTTGTTTCGTTTTACTAAACGATTTCGGATACTTTTACTACAGAGCTTAGCTCCTAAATCACATTTAATTAACAAACATTATGTCACATTAATATCACATTTAAATGTTTAACTGTTGACACTCTCTTGTGAAGTAGCTGGTCATATGAGTAATATGAATTCAAAGCTGATAATGCAAACACTTGTGCGCACAGTGTCAACGCCTCTTCAAATTTGAGTTTGCACTTGCCAGTGCGATATTTATTACATAAAATGTTGTTACCGACTTTACAGCAATGTAATAAAATTGAAAGAAAACACTTAAATGGGTGTCAAACAAACAGCAAGAAGCTTACAACAGTTAAGAAGAAAGTTAACACCTCCTGGCACGAAAAATGTCTCTTTCGTTTTGCCAAAAATAAAATAGAAATTTCACCGTCAGAAGAATATACAAAAAATCAAACAAGACATAAAAGTAGCAAAAGCAAAATAAAAAAAAGAAATCTGCAATAAAATGTTTTCAAAATGCAACTTAAGCTTTAATACGCACAGATACAAACGTAAGCACACGATGATTTCATAAGCCATTGAACAAAGGAAACGGAAGCGGAAACGTTAAGTATGGGCGTGTGTTGCGTGCAAATTTATGCATATACGACTCACTGGCTGTGCGAGTGTGCATAAGTGGGTGCTTAAGTGTGTCGATATTTTTATGTTTCTCTATGTTTGCGTGTGTGTGTGTATTTCAAATTACATGCGTAATCACAAAACTCAGTCAAACAAATGCAAATTAGTTGAGGTGGCAGAACGATTGGTTGTGTGGAGTTATTTAAAGAGGTTCGTTGGATAACGCATTATTGTACAAAAATAAAATACAGAAAAAAGCACACGCACTTTTACATATATAGATTTATGCATATATATTGACATGACAGTTATGACATTGGTGTCGTAAATATTATCAACTTTTTCAGTCATATTGTAAACAGCATTAAATAATAAGAAAAAGGAGTTGAAATTATAACTTGAGCCAGTTGTTAAAGTTATAGGATATAGTAAAGTTATGTATTTTGTGTTGAATAAGACATCGTAAGCATTATTATAAGCTATAAGATGCTCACTTTTCTAGGTGCAAAAATTGTTTACAATTGTTGATATCATACTCAACATGTCAATTTTTTCATACTCTTTGATACCATCCAATATGTTCCGACTTTAATCAATTTTTATATATAAAGATCTTGAGACTTCAAGAAATTTTGAATATTACTTTATACTTAAGGCTTAAGATATTTTGAAAAACGTTGAAGCTTTTCCTATACGTTTTGCCGGAAATTTATCCCATTAGACTTTTTCGATATTTTTAGGGACTTTTTATACGTTTCGGACAACACTTTTTGACAACACTTTTCGACATATATATGTTCACGGACTTAAAAATGTTATTCCTTAATGAGCTTAAATTGAATATATATAAATATACATGTAAATAAATATATTAATATATCGGTAATCTGCACTTTTATATAAAGAGATAAAGTTTCTTGTATTTAGGGTGTAATCTCTGACCGATTCTTAAAATCGATTCGGAAAAAACGTTAAATGTTTTATTTAGTGTACTATGAAAGTTGTCCTAATAAGACTCGTTGTAAATATGTCAGTTACCATAAACTTTTTAATTAAATGGCAAATGCGGGTTTTGCATCAATGGGCGTGGCAACTCTCATGTTCACAAAAAATTGTTAGCATTAAGTTGCATAGCATTTAATGCATGTAGGGGGTTTACTTCCCATAAGATATGTGTATCTGAATCAAAAACGGGCAACATAGCACTAGTAGGTGTGACACCTCCCATACAAATAAAGCCCTTTCAAACGAACTATCTGAGGAATCATAACAAAATTTATTGTTAGAATGCTGCTCTGAATCAAAATCGGACTGAATTGTGCCAGCGGGTGTGTCACGGCCATAAATTTTAAAACTTATTACGGCATATATGGCAAATTATACAAGCAATTGTATTAAAATTTGGTATGCAGATGCCGATCTCGAGCATAATTTAATGAACCAAAACTAGTATTTTTCGACTTTTACAACTTTTTTCAATGCTTGCCATATTTATCCGACCTCTCCTTCATTATTAGATTTTTTATATTACTACATATTTCACTTTTTTTTGACTACATTAATGTTTTTCAACCTCTTGTAACTTCTTTCATTATTGTTCCAACATATTTCAATTTTTTTCAACATTTTCGATATTTCTTTTTCAACTGTTTCTGCCGTTTTCAAATGTTTCAAACTCTTTCCACCTTTTTCAAAGTTTCGATTATTTTGTCGACATTTTTCTTTACTCGGCTTTTTCCATATTTTTTGGACTTATTCAGCTTCTTTCGACTTTTTAAACTTTTTAGATATATATTTTTGACTATTCCAGCTTTTTCGAACTTTACAACATGTTCAAGCTTCTTTCAACTGTTTTCGACATCTTCGATTTTTGCAGCCTGTTTCAACTTTTTTAATATTCTCCATACTTTTACCAGACATTTCCAACCTTTTTCAACTAGTTTACATTAGCAACGTCAAACACACCCCTAACAGTATCTGGTATTTGGAACCTTTCTTGGTTTTACATTCGGCTTCTATCAACTTTCGAAACAGTTTTTGGTACGAGTCAACTCTTTTCGACTCATCAGTGCATTTTTTTTTATGGTTATCAAACTTGTTTTGATACACTTAAGTACCATTCGAAACATTTCGAATTTTGCTTGGTTTGCATAACTTGCCAACTTTGACTGACATTTCTAAAAATATAGAGGACATAGCTCCAACTCCGCCACGATTTTTTACACTGATATTCATAATACTCCTAAACGAACACCGAGTAAGAAAACAGATATCGCATTTCATGATTACTTCAGTATTAAGATTAAAGCGTCTTATTTTATGATTTATAGATAAAGTATATAGTAATTTTCTATCTACAAATAAAATGAATAGCAAAATAATTAAATTTTCTCGTACTTTATTTGAAATATCAAAATGACCTTAATTTTTTGTTTTATTTGCTTTAAAACGATGATTCAATTGAAATAAAAATAATGAATCATAATCTTTAAAAAGACAAAACAGAACGTAATATTGATTGTAAGAAGCGTCAATATAAAATGTAGCCGCCCTAGTGGCAGGGCACATTTTTTGTTGTTATTCTTTTTATTTGAATTGTTCACAAATCCAACACCTGGTGCCAACTTAAATAAAAAAAATCAGAATTTTTTTCGTCTTAAAATTTTTCTCGTCACAAAGGTTTCGTTTAAATTTTATTATTTTCCGCCCAGAAAAGCTACCAGTCCCCCCTCGCTTCAATAATACTGATTTCAAACAACTCAATTATGGAACATTTTATATTGGTTTATGTGCCACCCATTTTTTATATTTTGTTTTTAGCCTCTCCGACAGTCGCTTTGTCAAAAAGCTACATTCATCCTGTAGAAGATTTTTGTTGTTATTTTAAAAATTTTTTGTTTTCAAATATATAAAGGATTTATGTACACACACAACTTGTTCCCCGTTGTTGTGATTTTATATTTGCATGTGTGTGTGTAAGCGTTGCCATATGCGAGAGTATTAAGCAATGGAAAATAAGGTGTTTTCTTCGCCATGGGATATGCTGTCGTTGTGTAACGCCTGTTTTTGACAAATATTGACATTGGCATTTTAATCAATTTGTCGTTCTTTGACACCGGTTGCTTGTTGGTGTATGTTGGCTTATGCTCATGAATATGTGTGAGTGAGTATGTGGGAACAGCGCGCAACACTTGAGATTCTTTTAAATTAATTTAATTTGCTTTTGAGTGCTTAATTCTGATCATAAGTGCACATGTGGGCATACTTAAAAACAAACATTAAAGGAGCGCATTATTTTTGGCGCTTACACCTGTAGCATATGAGCTATTGGTTCTTTTTTTTTGTTTTTTAAATTTTGAACTTTTTTTTTTTTTCAATTATTTTTACTTTCTGCACAATTTAACAATGTCTGCTAATTCCACACGTGTCAGACCTATTACGTATGTTTGGATTTAGAAGACAAATGTTCTTAAATAATTGAGTGAAATGTATGTTTGGTATATGTGTTTACATAAATTGCGGTTGACATAAATAAAATTTTCATTTATTTTATTTTGCCGAACAAAAACATGTGATGTGCTTTCGATTTAAATTCAGGTTATCAAAATATGTAACATTTTTTTTTTGTAGAAGTGCAGACACAAATTTAAGTGTCTGATTTATCAGCTGTTTTTTCAAATTTTATTTAATTCTTTTTTAAAGCTTCCACATACTCTGAAATTCTGGAACTTCACGAGAACTCCTGAGAGTACATATTTATATTAATATTATATTTTCATATGGGCACCAAGCACTGCCAAATTTGGTGCGTGGTGGCGCGCAACGACTCCTTCATGAGGGGTCGTTTATGTCTGTTGGAGCAAAATCTGCTGTCTTGCAAGCAGTTCCTCGAAATGAATCTCGAGGAGCGGTTTCGAGCAGAACTCATGCATGAGTACTCTTCTAACTTCCACCACAGCTTGCTTTACTCGCATTCACGGATGCGTTCCGGCCGACCAGCGAAAAAGTCTCGCGGTAGACGTGGTGCCAAGAAGCAGCCCAGCCGTCTGCAGCAGCAGTCGACATCTAGGGGGTTGAACACTGGACCTAGTTCGTCCAGTGTGTGGCCGCAACCAGGGCCTATTTCGTCGTCTGTTAGGAATCAAGTTCCGAAGCGGGCTCCTCCCAACACTCTATCTGTGGCGATTCTCTGACGCATGGTGTATTTATTTCCCACGGTCATAGTACGCGTCCTGGCGAATGGGCGAATTAAATCGGAACGCGCAATTTTGGATTCGTGCTCGCCAAGAACCCTGATATCCAAGAGCTTGGTGAGGAAGTGGCGCATCACCACGAGTTTCGTTGATGGCGAAGAGGTTTGCGTTTTGTCGCTGCGGGCCAAACACAACACCAATATGTGTCTGGAGACTGTAGCCAGGTTGCAAAAAAGGTTGGAGGTCGTCATGCCACTGAGAGATGTCGATGAGCGGCATCACTAATTTAAAGTTGGCTGACCCAACATTTTCTAAATCGGCGCCGGTTCATCTCCGGCTTGAGATTGATGTGTACCCTAGGATTACGCTGGCAGACATCTTCCCGACCGAAGTTAGTCAGCCGCTAGCGCAGAACGCCATTTTTGGATCTCGCTCCCTCTCGCTTTCTCTTAAAATCTAACTTCACTTCCGCATTGTCGGTAGGTCAATATAGTTGTTATTAAAATAGAAATAGCCGTGTGTTTTTATTTCCGCCGTATTTTAGCTATCTTTTGAAAAGTTTAATTCAAAGTGATTTTCCCTCTAAAACCCTCTGAGAAAAATCATACTGCGTCGAAAGTATTTCATTTCTCCAATTCACGCCAAATGCAAAGTTAGTCCAGCTCATCATGACTGTTTTACTGCAATGTTAACAAATGAATAGTAAAAAATTCATTTCATTCAGATATTTTATCCTTGAACTGAATTTTGAACTTTGACTTGAGAAGTGACTTTGCAATGATTTTTTATTTGGAACCTATATATACCAAACAAAGACTAATTTTAGCTCTTTTCAATACAAGTTTCAATAAATCAAATAAAAAATTAATATACAACATACTAGACAGCATTTGAGTAAATTAATAAAAAAAAATTGAAAAGAACTTCAGTCAAAATTTACTAAGAAATGAGCATACACCAAGAAACAACGAACTCTTTTGTAAGAAATGTGATAAAAAACGGAATCCATTAAATTCAGTGAAAAATGCAACAATTGACAAAAACTTTTTTAGCCATGAAAATTTAATAGCTTTTTATCAGCGAAATGACAGACAAATAAAAGGACGGACATATAGACATGTTCTTTTTTTAAAGATTTAAAATACTCATAGAGATAGTCGCATAATTTATTGACACACAAAATGGAACAAAGAAGAATCTCGTAAATAACATGAAAAATTTAAAAATAAATGGAAAGCAAATCAAAGAAAAATATTATACAAACAAATATTTGTAAAGTTTTCAATGTGCCACCATTACTTTGCATTGGTAGTCACGTGCCAGTGACCTGCCTTTTTACTTTTTCCCCCATTTTTCGAATTTTCGTGCACATCATCAAATATTTGTCCAGTATAAACATTGTGAAATAAATAGAGACGATTTTTATTTAAATATTTGACTCATTTCAGGCATTTTAATGTTTTCACAGTGATTTTCTGCTTAAGATTTTTTGGAAAAACCACAAAACACTTGACGTTAAGTTCAATTTTAGCAGCTGATTATTATTTGTAGCAGTTATTGACCTATTTTTTGAAATTTCCCATCAATCGCCATATCTTTCTATTCACTTTCATTTTTATTTTTTTCATTATCTACTCCTTTCTATGTTTGCTGGTGCTTGTGAACAGCTTTAATTTCTATACATTTCACTTGGTTGTTGTTTTTGTTTCTTTAAAGCTGCCTTAGAGCACTAGAGCATGCAACAATTTACATAATATTTGCATAGAAAATAATATTTTTCTGTTTTCTGTTTTGTAAAGATTTTTCTTATTTTCATAGTGGTTTTATTTGTCCAAGATTACCGTTAAAATTCACTCGTTGTTTGTTATTGGAAATTATTATTGCTGATAGGATAAAAATGGGCGGGTTGGCAGTTAATGTTGTTTTTGTATTTTATTGCTGCGTCTGTTCTTTGTTTAAGCTGCTCGCTTGATTAAACTATGCTGGTGGAATAGTTACTTTGCATACTGATGACAGCATAAACAACTCATAGTCAGTTAGTAAAATTAAACCAGGAAGAATAACACTGCTTTACTAAGACAAGTTGCTGTAGTTCACTTTCTTTGATGATTCACTGATTCCAAAATAAACACCATTTTTTGAATCAGCTATGATTTTTGATATTTTCCACAAGTAATTAATTTTTTATGTAATACTCTTAATTAAGTTGCACTGTGACGATAAATATTCGGTTCAGCCCAATGATCATTGCATATCATGACAAAAAGACAAACTCGTGGTATAAGCGATCTTTCTTTTGGGTTTGGGCTCAAATCAAACGGTTGTGCTGCAAAATTATAATATTTAGACGATCAATTACTTAAGATCTACAGTTTTCATATTAAGGTTAGTAAGATTAAAAATATCATCTAATTGAAGATTAGTTCTTAGAATATAGCGCCTTTCTACCCGAGAGCAACGATATGCTTCTTATAAAAAGTTGAAATTTTTCCAATATTTTTAGCTAAATCAACTGGTTTTCGAATGCAGAAGAAGACTTATGTATTAAACTTTCGATTCAGAATCGTTTTTTATCGATTATATTTGAAAATCCAAAAAAAATTAGAAATACTTTAACTGCCAGAATTGCACTGCATTACGTTTCTAACTTGGCATTACCAACAAAACCAGGGGTGGTATCCGCTAAGGTGGTAGTCGACTGTCGCTTTTTGGATTGTCGCTTTTTGGAAAGTCGACAGTCACCTTACAGAGAGCAAATGTGATAAAGTTGATAGTCAACTATTGACTATCACCTTAGTGTAGGGTTTGCCATTTGGCCTACCACGGTCGCGAGCATTGAAACGTGCACTCATTCGTCCCGCCGTGCAGTTACTGATCTATATGTGCTGATTCGTTTGTCAAATAAATATGCAAGAGACCCAGTCAAAATCAAACGTGCAAAACCAAAACAAATGTGTGCAGTTAGTTCATTTATTTATTTACATCAGTGATGCACGAATTTCTACTGGGAAATGTTTTGTTTACGTTTGAATTTCCATAAACATTTATACACATACTAGCGCAAGATTTATGTTATAAACTTTAACTCTCTGTCGACTTTTGGGCAACGAAGTTGAGCATCCTTACCTTAGTGGATACCACTCCTGTGCTGCGATCAAAAATTTTAATTCGGTAAGTCAATCATCAATCAAGATCATTAGATTATTTAGTTAATCTGTAAGCGAGTTAAGTGAAAAATGTATATCTATTGGCTGAACAGTTCAGAATGAAGAGGAAAAGTCGCTTGAGATATGGAAACATTATTTTTCTAGTTGTGTTTGGCTTCCAATTACAGCATTTCCAAAAATTTTTTTAACGAAAATAAAATGCAATTTGCTATGTTTTTAAAACTTGGCTATTCAAAAAATCTTATAAAGTGGATTGGATAAAGTGAAATTTTGAGTTTTTCTGTAGAGTAGAATATACAGTAGATATAAGGGAGAATCGTGTCTATAAATGAGATGAAAAGCTTTAGTTATTGCTTATCAAAAAAGACATTATTAGTTTCCAAATACCTTGAAAAATTTTCTTTTCCAAAAACTTTGAACAATTTTGCATTACTTTTTGGTTTAGTTTTTTATTGATAAATTGAATTGAAAACTATGAAAGATTAAGAAAAATTTTATTCGCCCTCACTGGTGGCATTTGTGTTTTGTGGAAATTTACTGTATCGAGACTTGTTTTTAGATGCCGAATGTACTTTTTTCATTATAAACATCAAAAAGTTAATCAAAATTACTAAAATTTAGACAAAATACAAGCTTTTTTACTTTACTTTAAAAAAAGTTTTCAGCAAAGCTTACTTGAAGTTTACTAAAAAAAAAAACAAAAACAACCAATAAATGATAATGATTGAAAAGTTTCCAAATGTACCGAAAATGTACTGAAAATACGCCAAGTGCACCGAATGTACTAAAAACTTGTCGAATGTATAATTTAAAGGTCCTGAAAAAAGTATAAACGTACCAAAAATGTCATTACTGTTCGCTTTGTTATTTGATTTGACCGTTCATTAACTATTGCCTGATTAATTGATTTTCACCTTAAAATTCCGATCATAAGCAGAGAATGATATTCTTGTAAGACTGCAATGCTATTAATTAGAAATATCACAGTTGAGGAAAGAATTGGAAATTAGTAGAATCGAATGATCTTCATTTAATCATGTATCGTGTTTGCTGTAATCTCCAGTTCCAGTGGTGGTTCTTTATTTGCCACACAGCGAATGTTTATTTTCAGACTTCGTTTGTAAAGCAATCTGCCTGAATGTCAGTCTCCGTGGGAATATCACGATTGAGGAAATCTCATAGAATTTGATACAGACATCTTCCGCTAACACAAATGAAAAATTCAAAATGCGATCGCATGTACATCGCACATATACAGAGAATTATTTAGGGTTACACAACCGAATTTTACACATATGTATACTAGAAATTTTTCGGGCAAACTCTGTACAATATTAGCGTAGTTTAAGTAAGTAGCATCTCCTCCCAAGTAAAAACTACAAAGCGCTAAATTACCAAAGGTATTGCAACCATAGTTCATAGAAGCACTAAGCAACAAGTGGCATGATTTTGTTAGAGTTAAATTAAAATAATATTTCATTAATTGTTCGGATTAGGCTAAGGCGCAATTTAACATGAGGGTGTGGTACCTCTCATACAACCAAAACAAATTTAAGATAATGTTTCCAAATTCCATATATAAACTAGAAATTACTTGTGTTGTGGACAGATTTTGAATGGAGATGTTGCACATTCAATAAATGTAATGAAGTTAAGATCACTGCACTAAATGTTGCCAAATTCAATATGAGAACGTTTGATGAAATCAGCCAGCACGTGACAAAGCGGAAGCATTTTTATAAAATCTCTATTCCAAAAAATTAGTAAAATAAATGAAAAAATGTACTTATACTGTATTTAGCTGAGGTATTTTGACTTATGATTACGGGTTTCAAAAAAATATTTCAATGGTTTCAGTTTAAATTCGCTAACTGCTATTATCTGCTTACAGTGCCGGAAAAAAGAACAACAGCTGTGAAAAGCCACTTGTTGATTCTGTTCATTTCATTCATTTCTGTACACTACTCCGAAAGAGAATTCTATGTTTTTGAGACGCTACTCTCATTTATATATAAGTTCCACATTGGGTGTAATGTAACCCACACAGCATTCCAAACCGTTTTTGCTACTGCACGAAAGTTTTCAAAATTGAGAGCTTTTCTGTAGAGAATTTAACGCTGTAATGCCTGCATACTGCAAATTACAGCTAAGCAGCTTTATATCCTCAGCCAAATTAACCCACACACGACAACACGCTCTCTAGATTCTATGTTTTTCCACCCTATACTCTCACATTGTGACAGTGGCGGAAGTCTGCACAATTGCTGCGTCTCCTTGACATTTGACAATACAATTCCTTTCTAGCGGCATGCAGTTGTTAAGACTTGCAAAATGATGTGCAAATTCAGTTATCATCGGTCGGCACGCGCGTTGTGATTGACGACTTAAGCGCAAACGGAAGACAACGCGCGGTGGCATTTGAAACAAAACCGTTGGCGGGAAAATTTGTGAATTCAAATCTGAATTATTGTGAATACTTTAAATCGAATTTATTAGAGAAAAAAATATAAAAAATTAATATTTGAAAATTAAGAATATGCTATATAAATATTTAAAGTGAAAATTAAACAAAAATTGTGTGGAAAAAAACTTAATCTTTAAAATTAAAAAGTAAATATAAAAAAAAAATTATTTACAAAACAAAACGAGATATTGAAGAAAAAAAAATATTTTAACAAAATCAAAAATTTACGGGGCACGGTCATCTCCTATTTCGTTTAAACTTTAAAGGCATTTATCTTAAGACATGAGTTTGAAAAAAATTTCTCAAAAATTTAAAGCTCGGCATACGCACTATTTATCACAAATTCAGAAAAAACTCTCAAAGATATTGAAAAAGTATCTGATTTTTACAAAACAAAGCTTGAAACTTAAAAAAGTTTCCATGAATGTCAAGGAATGCAAATCTGCTCTTCTTTTTTTTTTTAACTCATTTTGTGTCCCTTTCAATTATCTTGATATTTTTTAAAGTGTAGTTCATCCATGAATTACCTACCTTAATATAATTATAGTATAGAATTATATAGAATTATAGGTCGAAAAATTAGAAAATAAAGAAATTTTTGGAATGATATAACAAACATCTTATTGAATGCAAAAACATCATATGGAAGACTCACAAAATATATGAGATTTCCTGCAAACATTTGCTGCAACCATTTATTTCTGAGACTAAGCACTACTTTAGAAAATGTAGTTTTCGAGTCATTTATAAGAATTTGGAATTATTTTTTGTTGTATTTTTATTTTCTTTGGATGCTTAAGATTTTTGACATCTTTAATTCTAAATTAAGTCGACTTTTATAATGGCACTGAAAAAAAAAATTGCAAAAAGTAAAAGCAATGCAAGATTTTTACATAATGCTGTCATGTGCAACTAGCCATAAAAAGGATAATAACTCTATTATCCTTTTTAATTCATTCGCTATGTTGTCATTGAATCTTTTTTTTTTGTGTTAAAACATATTTGCGCAAATTTTTTTATGCTTTGTGTTTTCAATAATGCTAAAATGAATGTTTAAGTGTGTTTGTTCCAATTAAAATGAATTTTTACAAAATTATCCAATTGCTGAAGTTTCAGCAGTTGTGCCTCCATTTGCAATCAAGGCTGTAAAAGCAAATTTTTTACGTTTTATCTGTGGGTATGGCCATGCAAAATTCGAACCAAATACGTAAAGGTTACCATCCGCTTGTTGCTAAAAGTTTGAAAGTGTCTGAACTCTAAATCAAACCCTCAAGAATTTGCAAGTTTTACAAAGGGTGTCAAGATTAAACACAGTTTTATATCAGAAAATAATCATTTTGGAAACAGAACATTGTAAAATATCCTAATAATTAAAATTTTATTTATTTTAAAAGTTTTGCTATTGTAAATTCAAGATATACTATATGTATTGTAGTCAATACCTTATGAACTTACGCTCATAGTTGTCTGTTCATAACATTTATGGTGTGTTGCAACCATATAAACTAGGCTTATACTAATTCACAATCAAATCATGTGAAAAAAGGTTCAAAACTTTCGATGATTATTTGTTTGTAACTAGGTAGAATGTTCCATATTATCTTCATAAAAAAAGAATAAAAAAAAGCAAACAGAACAAGAACTATGCAGTTAGGCGTTTTATCCTTGGTTTCACCAAAAACTAAATATCCTGCACCTACGCTAAAAATTAAAGTGCGCGTTAGTCTTAAACATTTAGCCAAATTTACACACATTAAATTTGACAAAATTTACTTCAATAGCTTTCAATGTAACGTTTTGAAGCTAATGCTGGTAAGAAAAGTGCAATACCCTCTTTTCGAAATTCTCCAAATTTACTTCTGACGATAGACCAAATAATTTCTTGTATTTGGTTTCATTATTTAAAACAATTCTTTCACAGTAAAGCATTTTTAAGTATTCCCTTCTAAGAAAGGTGCCATGTGCACTTGTCGAAATTCGCTATGTGTTTCTCAAGAGTTTATTTTAGCTATTTTTAGTAATTGTGCGTGTACGTAAACCGATTTTGTCTATTGTCAATTCCAACACAGTCAGACTGATAGACGGCCCAACAGACGTACATAGCTGCATCGACTCAGATGGTGACGCTGATCAAAAATATATATACTTTTTTATGCCTTCCACACCCCCTCTATACGTTGCTAACGCAATGATAAAGTGAATATGCACTGACAACTGCGCCTTTCCTACCAAAAAGTGCGTACGGAAATTTTCTTACACGAAAAGTCTCCAATATGAAGCAACAAAATCTTGCACACAGAAATCAAAGCATCTGGGAGTGGCTCTGAGGGTAGGGTATAAAAACAACATAATGAATGGAAAAATTTCAAATATTTACAATTATTTTTAGTGATAAAATCGAACCAAATTTGAATCCTTGCACTGTAAATTATTTTGAATAATTTTGAACCAATTGAAACCAATCAAAACTGAGTTTTAGAGAACAAAGAGACGGCCAAACACTTTGGAATATTATTCATGTATTGGTATTCCCATTATTGAGAAATTTTTTTTTTGTTTTTAGAAATAGAATTTTGGGCGCTTATGTATTCACTCAAAAAATAACTCATATTTTATAGCGACAACTTACGTTTTTTTTGGAGCAAATTTCCGGTTAGGGTTTTATCGTTGCAAAAAATGTTTACTAAAAAAAGCTCAAAAGAGCTCTTCCTTAAAAGAAAAATCAACATTTCAGCGTTTTCCGTTTTTCGTTTTAATCTATGGGCGTTTTTTGTTTATCCATGCAACAGTTTTTTTGTTATATATTATTGTTAATATAAGCGCCCAAACTGATATTACTTTTTTATAGTAATTTAAATATTTTTGTTAGCAATTTTTTCTTTTCATATTGGGTGAATCTTTTTTTTCTAAATTTGGGAGAATTTTGTAACAATGCTTGGAGTTCTTAATAATTGTTAAAAATTAAGAAAGATAAGTTAGACAGAAAAATTGGGCTAATCTAGCCATACTAGTTTCGTGACTAGTTTCAGTGACTTTTAAGCTGATTACGAAGAATACTAATATGCTTCCTCTTTGGCAT
Organism: Meiosimyza decipiens; assembly: GCA_963680825.1. NCBI lineage: Eukaryota > Metazoa > Arthropoda > Insecta > Diptera > Lauxaniidae > Meiosimyza > Meiosimyza decipiens. The sequence goes on along the minus strand of OY804261.1, from coordinate 56,085,664 downwards.
AGATCTGCAGAGTTATTTTTGATAATTTTTTGAACAATTTGACTTACCCTTATTATTTAAATCATCCGAGCTATTCGAATGATCATAAAGTTCAACTCGAGTTAAATTCAAATACCCCTAATTATTTACTTGATTGCCATCAATGGCATTAGTTTTGACAAAATGAAGCAATTGATATACAAATTTAGCGATACTGAATCTTAAATAATATTTAATTTTGTTATATTATTATAATATGTACATTTTAACACTGACCCCGACTACTTTCGTTGAATCATATACAAAATGTCACGAGTGGAGTTTGACCGCTATTTTAATTACAAAATTACTTATGGACTGATAGACACTGGTCACAATAACATTAATAATGAGTAACTACTTGAAGTGGTGTAAATAATAATTTCATTTTCCTTACTTCGAACGCACATTTCTTAAATCAATTCAATTCCAGGAAATGAACTTAATGTAAAAAGCAATATTTTTTCTAACGTTGCATCATCAAAGAAAGTGTTTTAATATTAAAAATGCACAAATTCATATGATTTCCCCATTTTTATCAATTCCCAATTGATAGATGTCAATGGCACTTAAGTGCTAAGATATTAGTTTGGTCCTCAAGTTAAGCGATAAACTGAATATGTAAATATAACAGCAAATTTCTCTAGCAATCGATTCTTAAGAAATGAATTAGAACACAATTTCGCACGTCATAATGTTAAACTTTCCATTTTATTGGCAGTTTGATACTGCAAACGAAGTTCTATCTACCACGACTTTGCTGAAATTTTTAGTTTACAAGGGTTTAAATTTTCTTTTAATTTAAATTGGCTTAAAGATTATAAGATCTATTAAAAATTTTGTAAAAGAAGTCAATATAAGCATTAACCTCGTTGTAATAATGAGAAAATGTACATTAACTGTGATAAGCATATAGTTAGGGCAAAATCAATACAAATGCAAATTTTGTTTTTAATTATCTCATACTTTTGCTAACACCAAATTAAAGGGTTTAGCTTCCAATTTCACATTGACTGAATTGATTTTGATGAGAAATTTGTAATGATATTGTCAAAAAGATATTTTTCGGCGCCAAAAGGCAATTGTACTTCACTGCGAAGCGTATATATCAAAGTAGGCGCCCAGCTGCAAGACCGGCCAAGTCGAAAAAAATCAAATTTTGAGATATTCTCATAAATCAAAATCTAGACCATGCTTTATCTGTCTACTATGTTTTTAGATTAAAGAAATTTTTTTGACAAAAATATTATGATTTCAAAATTTATGTTTGAAGCATAGATTTCAAAACCGGCTATGTCCATGAACTTGCTCTCGAAACCGGCCAAGTCCATGAGCTTGCTTCAATATTTTGCAGATTCTGTTCAATTAAGCTGAAATTTCATCACAATTGGAGTTCAATCGCAAGTAAGTTCAACGCCTTGAAATCAAAACCGGCCAAGTCCTATTTTTTTCAAACAAAATTTTTTAATTACTATGTGAAAACCAGCCAAGTCCATGTTCAATGGATCATAATTCGTCAAGTCCAAAATTGTTTTCACAAAAACATAGGCTGATGAAACTCGAAAAATCTGATCTGGAGTGGTTGGCGAAAGAAATTGTACAAGCTTCAATGTGAGAAATAAGTGCGTTTAATTTTTCAATGAACTTAGCTGAAGAAGATAAACATTTTTCGTTGTTTTTTCAAAAGTATGAAAAAGAGACTTGGTCGGTTTTGCAACTGGACGCCTCAAATATATCAACTGAATGGTCATCGTAACCGCCAAAATTTTAGCGATGAAAAAATATGTATGATTTGAACATTTCCAAAAAGATGGCGGCATTTTTACGACGGCTATATCGGAGAAGGTCACATGAATTTTTTGTGGCATAAAATTTAAAAATGATTTCTATGAATTAAATACATAATTTGGTTACATTTGGATTTAAAAAATTTTCGGAGAATTTTTAGTTCTTGCGTTAGGGATAAAAACAGTTTTGCTCAAAAGATATCCATCTATCACTTTTTTTCTCCTTAGCTATCAACTTTCAGTAAAAAACTCACAGAAATTTCTTAGAATTTATCAAAATATTAAAAACATTTTTTTTTTCTAGGACGCTTATTTTTGTCCAAGAGAGATTTTCATATAAAATACTTAGTTGGGGGTAAGAAGTTCTTAAAATTTATTAAAAAAATATAAATAAATCATTGATATCTTATGTGATCATTTAATCAAAATCCGACCAAATATTTTTTTAAGTAACTCTCTTAGCATCGGGTTTCAAACCACCTTTTTTTCCATAGATGGATCTGTACGTTGTACTTGTTGCATATACTCAAGTTAGGCACGCTTTTCTATTTATTGCTGGTAAGATAGGTCCCATGTCCCTGTAAAATATTCATATTTAGCATTAAAGTTCCTTATAGCAAACTACGCACAGTTTTACATGGTTTTAATATTTCAAATTGAGATGGGACGGATATTACAAATGGCCAAAATTGGGCCACGTTGGCATATCCCAACATAGCATATAAATACGTCAGACATAGGCGACGTCAATCGTATTGGTAATATACAAATGTTGCAGCATTTTTTTGCCTCTACAGAAGCAACCATATTTATTTAGTATTGAATTATATTGATTTAAGTTAGATTGAACTCTTTTGGTATTTTTATATTCAGCCATAACCTATTTTTCCGGCACTAAATATTTGCTCAAAATACAAGTAATTACATCTGTCATTGACGAACATTTTATTAAATTTGAAGAGTGCGCGAAAAGGTTAAAGGTCTGTAATGAAATCTAAAGGCTGTATATATTAAAAGAGCATACACGTAAAGAATAAAAGGAGCAGAACAATTGCCAATAATACGAAATCAAATAAAAAAGGAGTAAAAAATAAAAGTATTGAAAGAAAAAACGAACACTAACGGGACATATAGTTAAACTTTTCAAAGATTTAAAAATAAACAAAAAGCCAAATACCATTTGCAAAAATACGCGTATTATCGGAGAAGTTAATAAAGGCGTAAAATAGATGTCAAACCGAATATGGTGAAATTATTTTGGAAACCAAAACAAAAGTTACTTAAAGTGGCTAAAGCATCAGGAGAGAACAAATCAAGCACAAAAAGGATTTATCGAATTTATGAGAAATTTTCATTTTTCATTTTTGTGCTTTTCCTCAATGTATTTTAATGGAAGATTCATTTTCGTGTTTCGGTGATTATTTTCTTTTAAAGCATACATTTTGTGCGACTACGTAAATAAATCCATGTTATTCAAAAATTCTTTGTTCAGTTCTTCTATTATTTTTGATCATTATTTAGTTAATATTACGGCGCAGGAGCAGGTATTTACTCGGATAATATGGGTATGGGGATGTCTTTCAGAATACCCCAAAAAATTATGTAATGGCATATACATATATTCTGACTCATATCTGTTTTCTTCATATTATACAAAAACTATCACATACCCTTACATGTATATGAGAAAAAGCTTCAATAAGCAGCCTCTAACTAACTTTCGCTAACTGAATGGTGTGTCTGTTTACATATCTTCATTTGAAAATCGCACCAGCAATTTCTGCAGTTTAAATCAAGATGAAATATTTCTTAATAACTCATGATTTTATCATCAACTCTCACTTTCTTAATATACCTGGCCACATTAGAATTAATCAAACCCTAGTTAAGAAAAACTTTGAGCATGAAACACCAGAAAAAAAGCCATAAACTTCAAGCACAACTCGCACAACAATTCCAAAGTAATCGCATACCTTCAACAAAATTTCCGGCTAAGTAGCCTAACTTCAAAAAAATGTCCAACAATATGGGCTATAAGGTGAGTTCGTACTGCCATTAACAAATAGCAGTGTGAACATTTACTTAAGGTTCTTCCTTAAGAAGGACAAAACCAAAAGGGAAACTACGGAGAAAGTCACATTTTGTATAACACTTAGCTTAGCTAAGGCATAAATTACTTAGTACATTTTAGATGCCACAAATATCTTTGATGGTCTTTCAGTTCTTTAAGCTAAGTCACCAAAAGCAGAGTAAAAGTAGATGAAGGAAACGAAACTACTTGTATCAAGGAAGAAGGTTCCTTTTTTTTATCTAACGGTTGTTTTTCTTTTCACTTACTTCGGCAAAGGATAAGTTAAGTGGCAACTATGAAAAACTGTAAGGGAAAAAACAAAAAGAAGTCATAAACGAAAAAATCCTTATTAACATAACGATACCCAAGTTGTGCTCTTAGCCACACACAAATGCGTACAAGGCGTAAAACGCAAGCTCTTGTAAAACAACTTAAAGCGATATGAAATAACGTAACGAATATAAAGCGTATAAAAAAGGAATAAATTGTGTGATGTAAATAATAAAGTGCTAAATTTCAGAAACAATAGTGCCAAATATATAGCACACTCTGTGCGATTCGTGCACAAAAGTCAAATGAACAAAGAAACCATTTTTCAACATAATGAGAACCAAATTGGCATATAAGGTTTCAAGTTCAATGAAATCTTAATATTGAAAGTTTAATCAATTGGAATTTGATTAACGCGTGTTCGGCTCTTCAATAAGAACAACAATAGCCTGGTCGATTGGAAAACAACTATGGTAAGCAAATATTTGATGGTTTAAAAATGAAAAATTGACTGTAGAAATTTTAATTCATAGAGATTTGATTTTTAAAAACAAAAAGTATCGATATTTGGTTTATCTATGATGACCTAATAAAAGGTTATCAGAGGTAGAGAAAATATGGGGAATTCCCTTTATCAAAAAAAGAAATTAAAATAAAAGTCGTTGTGAACTGGGAAGTAAAACCATTTCTCTGACACTTGGACTGTTGGAGTTAGTGACCCATATTCTTTTAAAAATTTAGTTGAAGTGTATGAATAGCGTAACTGATTTTTATCAGCCAAATTTGGTTGATTTTTATTTTAAAAACAGGTAGTTCGTGAAACCAATGGGTTGCTGAGAGTAAGATTCTCAGTACATATTGAGGATGGCAGTACAGAATTGACCATCAAGATGACATTATTTGGTTCCACGCAAAATTTTTCTTCAAGATTTTTTGAAGTCAAGAGTGTACACCAATAAGCCGTGAACAATTATTTTGCTTACGGTAAAGTTTGAATTTGTTTGAACCAAAAGTTTGTTTATATTTGGCTCCTATTTCACGTAAGAAGTCTTTTTTTTGTATATTAGTTCCTTGAGTTGGAAAGGTGAGAGCGCAGTTCTCCACGAGTTTTTTCTGCAATTTCCAAGGCTCATAACATTTTTTGTATCCTTCATTGAGGATAAATTCACTTTGTCATTCCGTTTGTTACGCAGATAATGGGACGTGCCAGGTATAGAAAAGTAAAAATATATCTTGATCAGCGTCACCATTTGAATCGATTTAGCCAAGTTCGTTCGTCCGTCTGATTGTGGACATCACGAGTATGGGAAACCAAGCAAGCTAATTGAATGAAATTGTTGGTTTAACTTTTTGTTATTGCAAATGGACGAAATTGGTTTACGGACGCACCTATTGCCCATAGAAGTAAAATATTTAAAACGTTGTATTGAGGATGATGAATATAAGGAAATACTTACACAAGTTCTGACAAAGAAGTTGGGTAATTTTGACGAGAAGGCCTGGTACTTCCCATACAAGTCAAAACTTCAAAATCACATACAGAGAGATTTATTTAAGCTAAGGGAAACAAATTTCAAACAAACAGTAGCAAGAATTCGGCACAGCTTTTTTTAAGAACTTGGTGGTCGTAGCACCCTCCATAGAAACAACAACTTTAAAACGACACTGTGTGAGAATTATATATTTCAAGTATTTAACGAGCTAAAATTGTATGTATTTTTGTATATATATAGCCAAACCTATTTCGAAAACGAACTTACTGCACATGCGATCAAAATTTTGCTTGGCTAGGTTTCAAGTTTTTAAAGACTAATACAGAGGCGTGGCACTTTTATAAGCTTTAATTCTTTAAATGTATTATCTCGGAAACATTTTTTCACATTTTCTTGACTTTTTCAGTATCTACAACATTCAACATTCTCTTTCAACCACTTTCAACTATTTTCATTATTTTACCTTTTTTTTCAATTTTTTATCTTTTTACAACATTACTATAATAACTTCGACATTTTTATAGTTTTTTAACCTCTTTCAATTTTTCCCAACATATTTCATATTTTCCAATTTATTCAAACTTTCGCAAACTCTATTTTTTCCATTTTTTGAACGTTCTCGACGTTTTTCGGCTTCTTTAGCTGTTTCAATATGTTTAAAACTTTCTCTCATTTTCAACATTTTTAATTTTTTCAATATTTTCCATATTTCTTCGACGTATTCAATCTCTTTCAATTTTTTCCATACTTTTCGGACTTTTTCAACCTCTTGCATAGAAAACATCTTGTCACTTTAAAGGCCCTTGACTGCTAGATACCGACCTTGTGCAGTTTTTTCAGTGGTCCATAATTGTTTGCAAATTTTAACTAGGAATTAAAAACACCTTATCAGTGGTTGCCATAGATCAAGCATTACCAGCAAATACAAAAGGATTTATGTTTCGGTGCATAGATAGGTCCCACTACTTGGTAATCTCTTAAAAAATAATAAAGCTATTTATCTTAAAAGGTATGCAAACAGTAGGTTGAAGGAATAAAAACCAAATGTGTTTTGTGAACAAAATGTCACTAAAATCACACATCGCAAGCCAGTCCGATTTTCCCTATAATGTAAAATGAACGATTTTTAAAAAATGATTAATTCTTTCAAAATTCAAATTCAAAAGATTTATAATTTTATATCAATAAAAAAACAACAGCAAATATCACAATTTAAAATCGAATCGAACATGATATTTTTGCATTCCTAAAAGCCCAACAACGATTTGTCTAAATAAATAATGCAGTTAGCGCCATTGTTGTGAAAGTAATATTTATAGTTTTCATTGTTTTCTTAGCGCATTTTTCACCTTTTTTTTGCCAGCATGTAGTGGCCTTTAACCTTTTTGCAAGTGGCATTAATCTTCTGACTTTTTTATGCTTTGCATTGTTGTATACACGGGACTTTCATTCATCTGCAGAGCTCAGATGCTTTATGGTTCAGTGAATTATTTTTGTAAGTTTTAACTGAAGCGAGTTTTTCACTTAAACATTTCAAAAAGTTTAAATGAAACAATATCCTTTTGTTTTGAAATGAAAATTTACATTTAATTGGCTTTTTGAGAGAATTTCAAGCAATCAAAATTAAGTCAGGCGTGAAATTGTTGGCCTTTAGTCATTTTCATTAAATTAACCAAGACATAAACATCAAATGAAAGTGTTTACGTAGTCATCAATGAATTCATTTACTTGTTTTCCTCATTACAATAGCCAGCTGTAGCTATGTACACTACGCAAAAAAGTATGCAGTATTTTAGTAGCCTGTCTTATGTAGTGATCCTTATTATTGATAGTTATTTTTCCTCAGTGTTGCAGTGCTTTCCTCTAATAAAACAATTACAACAATGAATTGGCAAAGCATTGCACCTTTCTTTCTTTTGCAATAATTTATCTCTCTTTCTCTCTCTCTATCTTTCCATTGTTTTCACTATAAACAAAAGTTTGCACTAAATTAACTTCAACTCTTTTTGATCTCAAGTTTTTCATTTAATTGTTCGCTAAGGAGAAAAGTTTTTTGTTATGGTTGGAAAAGTGTAGCGAGGAAAATGTTAAGAAAACACATACTTTTTTGTTGACCATAAAGTGTGTAAATTTAAGTGTTTAGTTTTATCTAAAGAAAGATTGTTTTTTTTTTCTTCTTTTAATGGCATTAACTTGTCATAGAAGTTTTAGCTTTTAAGTTATTTTTTTATAACATTTATAGTGAGCGAAGTATTAGTTAAAGAAAAGTTTTAAATTGATAAAATAATTAATAAGAGCTCAAGACTTTTTAGAAGTACACCATTCGGTTGAAGAGGAAAATTCGGATGGTGATTTTTTTATATTAGTAGCAACATGAAAATAAACTCAGTTTGTTCAAGACGTTGAAAAGCGTACCATATTATAGAATTTTTTTTGACTCTTGTGGCTCATAAAATGGAATGTTTTCATGTGAGAAGATTGAAACGAGATGGAAATGTTTGTTTGTATCAAAGTTGGACCTCAATACCTTCAATGTTGTCTCTTTTCAAGGATCAAGAAAAGTAGATGAATTTTGAAGTTCAACGCAAAGTCTCATTTACCATATAGAAAATAAAATCGCGTAAAAATTTAGTTATTCGAAAAGACTAATTAATTTAAGCATTTTATGATCTCACAACTCATTTTTTGTAGACTCAATATTAATTGAGAAAATTATGTTATTATCATTTATTGAACAAACAAATAATGTCACAAACCTTCATCAAGAAGTGTCAAATGAAACTTTAGGCTGCTAGCTTGCATTGGCTTATAAACAGACACTCCCCTCTAAGCTTAGACTATAAAGTTCTCCTTTCTAACCAAATTATAAAGCCAATTTGAACTGATGGCATACAATTTTTTGGTAATGCAAGTGCATAAAACATTGAAGTTCTTTAAAAGGATCAATCTAAAATATTAAGAGCTGTTACAGGAGCTCCTTGGCTTATGAGAAATGAATACATTAATAGAAATCTGCACATCCCAATGGTAAAAATCAAATTTGAACGTTTGAGACAAAAATACATATCAAAATTACAAGGTCGTGTCAGTCAATTGGCTAGGACTCCCTGTAACACAATGCCATTTTCGCGACTAAAAAGAGCTGATAGAGCAGCTATTGAAAGTAGACACCCAAAATGGGTCCTGTAGTCTGACAACACAAAATCAGCTGGTTCATCGGTTTACATTGTGAATCAGATGAGGACTCTATGCTGGGACCTCGCTCGTCTCAGGCACTGTCCTCAAATTATAATGAATAAAAATAAAAAAACGACCTCTTCGACATATTGCAACCAGCTTGTTTGGCAAGGACGGAGTGTCGGCCGCAGCTCGTTGAGTGAAGGTTGCGGCAGCAAGAGCGATGGAGCAGCGTTGTCTTAGGTCTCTTTTGGGTGCTAGACCGAGATCTTGCCCATCTCGGTTACCGCATCAAAGTTGTACCCAACGTTATAGACCGCGATATAGCTCGCTTCAGCTATTATAACACAATAGAATAGTTGTCAAGGTACTAGTTGCGTCCATAGCGGTAGACACGGACCTAGCTTGTCACTGCTACCACGCCAACACAGAACGGGATCTCGCTCGTCTCGGTTGAAAATGAATCAAAGGAGACGCAATAGTCAAAGACTATACTGTAAATTGATTGTCATGAATCTGGCGCTACGCCACTGCTCTAAGAGTCATCCTATTCACACCCACCGCAATTGCAGTAATGAACAGAAGTGATGTTTGGTAAAATCTACTTCCAGACCAGCTAAAATATTTGGAGTCCCGCTGAGCTTTTATTTACTTATTATAATGCATATATCAATTTGTATATAATTTATAATTTGTTATAGTTTTTATATGAAATAACAGCTTATAATTTAGTGCTAGCCTTTGCAATTTAAAGAGTGAAAGAAAAAAATCATTTATTGAAGAATAATTTCACCAAAAAATTTTAAAGGCAACCAAGGCTATCGGTCTCAAAATATATTTTCAATAATAATTTGCTAAAATGTCATTAATTTTGAAAAAATTCTACATAACTTTTTTCTGGGTTAAGGAAAAATGATTAATGTTACATCATCAGCTAGTTAAATACTGCACAAAACAAAAACAACTCAACAAAATCACAGACCAAATTCAGCTCTTTTCGTTGCGACTTGTAATGCTCATGTATTTTTCTCTACCTATCTCATCATCTTCTATACATTACAAACAGAAGAACAAAATTAATATAATCAATCCAAATGCTTCCATTCCTTCGCTTATTTCGTCTCCAGCTTAACCATGATATCCTCACTACGTATTTTTGAAAATTAAATTAAATTAATTTCCAATTGAATGGAAAAAATGAATCACTTTAACGAAAGTTTAGAGCAACAGCTCAGACATCGATTGTATTAGTCGTATGTGACAGTGTTTGCATTTATTCCTTTCTCTTTTTTTATTTTGGTTTCTGCTACACTCTTACGCTAAGTTCTGTAAAACTTATGACCTTCATGACAAAAAAAATGGTTTGTTTTTGAGTGACAGCTCAGGCAATTTAAACTAGGATTGAAATACGATGACTTCAGTAAAATTTGAGTGCAGTGCACATCTTTGCAAAACAATGTACTTTTTACACTTTAAGAGCTTAAGATTACAAGATAAGATGTAAGGGAAGACAGTAATGCAATTTGGTGAGATTAACAAACCAGGATTGCTGTGCAAAAATTGTATATATCACAGCTCGAAATTTATGCCAAATGATAGAACTCGAAGAAGCCTAAACATAATATATGAGGTTGCATTGTTGATTCTTGTCCCAAACATGGAGTTCCACCGGTTTGTACTTTATACGTATTCAAAATCTCGTTCTATCTAGCATCAATAGGTTTTCGTACATATATATGCAGTTTTCAGAACAGGTAAGATGCAAGAAGGTATTTTGGAGCTGAAGGCTAAGTAGGTGAGGCATTTTCCACCTCTTATATGAAAAAGAAACACACATAAAACGAAATATCTTAAGACCTAGGGTAGATGCAGCTATGAAATTTGATACATGGCTGTATGGGGGAAGGATATCACAATGGCAAGGGTAGAGGCAAAGCAGCGTGATAACAGCTTCCTTATCATAAAATAAAAATATTTTGAAAAAACAAAAACTTTAAAAAATTTATAAATTACCTTTTATGGAATTTCTTACGCATTGGCTACTCGGATTAACTAACCACAAAGAAATTTATATTTTATTGAAATAATAATCAAACAAGCAGTCAATTTTTGATAACATAATTAGACGCGATATGAAATTCAAATTTAAAATTACTTTAAACAGACCTTTTCATTATTTGTGCAATCTCTTTTCCAAGAAACAAACCCAAACTTTGGCTTATTATGAAATCGACAAGTCTTTCAGATCTTTTTCAATCTGCTGAATACCCAACATGAAGTGCTTATTCAAATATCTGATATTAATTAACAAAAATTCTGGTCAAAAAGGTCAGTTTTCGGACACTTCTTTAGTGCTCAAATTCTTATTAATATTTGTGTGCGAAACTCTTAAATTCTCATTATTTACTCAAATTTCAATGTTCAAAACGAAGCGCAAAAAAATCTCAACAATTTCCTTTGTAATTTTCTCACTTTTACAATCGAAGAAATGCGTAAATAATTTATGCCAACTAAGTCGAATTGCAGAAAAAATAATAGCAGCACATCTTCAAATTAAGGAGTATGGAAAGGCGATTATTTTGCTGGTAGCTAAATTCTGATAAGAATAAGAAAAAGTGCTGGTTGTGGGCAAATCTAAAATCTGAAGAATAATGTATTTTCTTATTTTTTCTAAGCACGTCATTTTCTTATAACAAAACCTCAGATAATGTAAGATTTAGGGTACATTAATGCTCTACAAAAATATGTTAATTCAATTAAAAAATAATTTTATAATTAAATTGCATTTAATTAAAATCTGATTGCACATGACGTATGAGCAACATCTAATTGAAATGTAGTGTGATTGTTACAGCTTCAAATTCATAGTTTCGATGCAGTTTAAGGCGCTTAGCATACATAAGTATATATACTATAAAATAGTGGTACACAAATGGGCCAACTTAAATGCTGCCCGCTGCCTAAAATAAACTAAATTTTTAAACTAATAAGCTATTGTGATTAACAAACATAATAAAAAGAGTTTTAAGCAAAAAATGGTTGAGTTCAATTTAAATACAAGTAGTTTTACTACTCGTAAATAATTTTCCTAAAAGTTTTCCTTAAACAAATTTAAAATACAATTTTTCATGGAATGCCACAAAATATTTTTGGAAACGAGTAAACAAAAATTGGCATAAGCATGAAATAAACCAAAAAGGTGGTTTCTGTGGCAAAGCTACAGTTTCAGTTTGAGGTTTCTTTTACTTTGTTTTCCACTTTGCATTTTATCTTAATTCTTCTTATTGCTTTTTGTGCTTCCTGTTGCCGATTTTAATGAATGACAGACAGGTATGAGAACTTATTAAAAATTTATAGCAAAAAATGCAGCAACGAAAGTAAAATCAAAAGTGTGTAGCCAAAAATGAAAGAGTTGCTTCAAGTGGAGACTTAAAGGGTTTTTTTTTTTTTTTTTTCTCTGGTACTGGCATAAATAAAACTTTGGTTGCTTAAGGAATTCACAAACAAAAAAATTCAATGAAAACAAAAAGTGTTGGGTTAACCAAGTGCTAATGAGAAAGTCTTGAGTTGTTTTCTTAAAGATTCATGGGATCATTTTGTCATGAATATTCAACACTCGGGAGGTTGTTTTAGTAATTATTTTGATAGACTTTTTTAATATATAGTAAATAAATTATAATGTCACAAGACAGACATTTTTTGATCTTAAAAAAGCGGTTCAAAATTTGATTTCACATTGCATGAGAGTAAATTTAATTTTTAATGCAGTACGTAAATATGTGTTTCCTACATCATGGTGCATGAAAATATATAAAAGTCTGTTTCAGCGCATATGAATATAATTTACATTAACAATTTTCTTTAAAGGCGAAGTAGCAGACATAGAAAAGTTACGGGTATGGAATTAGACGATGAAGTTTTCAGAAAAATATAGAACAAAATTAGCTATGAAGAATTATTTAACACAGATGTGTCTACTTTTCGCTATTATATCTCTTGCTCAGAATATTTCATAAAAAAGTTGCGTTGATTAACATTCCGGTGAGATATCAGTTGGTGACTATTCAGTTACTTTTTTCCAATCACATTTTTCAGTGAAACAAGTTGTATATTAAGTGATTTTATATAAAAAGGTTCTAGCGTTTGAATAGCCATTTCCATGATGCAAGTCTAATGACGGAAAAGTCGTTTAAAACTTCTCTCTTATGCAGATCATCTCCGCAGGAACATAGGGTCTCCCAAAGCTTTGCCAACATGCACAATCAGTAATAAGTGCCTTCAATTCTCTCCAAAATTTTCCTGATTCATATAAATGATTCTTGCTCTAGAGAACGTTTCTAGGACAGCCGAATTTTCTGCTACTCTTAGGATGACATTAAGTTTTTCTTGCATGTCTGACTGCTTGGTGGCGAGGAAGCTTAAGTGATCGGCATAAGAGAGATCTTCCACATCTTTGCTGAAAGTTCAGTGCATACCGCAAATTGTAGAGTCTACAGCTATGCTGAGCTCATCGTCAAGTATAGTACAATCAGAAACAAGTTTGATGACAGCAAACAACCTTGGCTTACACTTGAAATGCACTCATGAGCAATACTGTAGCCGATGAAACTTAAATGTAACGAAGCCTGCCACTCACTTATTCACTCCACGATAATGCGAAGATTATTAATTTGATCAAGATACGATCTTTTCAGGGCATCAGTTTCCAGATGAGTGGTTCTATTTTTTTGATTAGAAGGATTTTTGTGAAAACCTTAGATGAATTGATAAAATCATTATGTCTCTGTAATTCTGACGTAGCGATAAGTCCTCTTTTTGGGTTTTTTACTTAAGGCGGAATGAGCCAGTTTGCATATATTCGCTTTTTTCACAAATTTTGGTAAGAGCTGGTCATATAAGTTCCATGATTAACTCCGGTAAGTCTTTCAACATTTCGGGAATTCCATATTGCTTTTAAGAGATTTAGTGACCTTTATTATCTCCGTCGTTTTGATTTTCTCTCAGTGAGAGACATATGAGGAGCACTACAGGGAGGAGGTGGATGGTTGATGGCCTCCGAAAAATGTTCTTTGCAACGGATTAGCTGGTCATCCTGTAGTCGCTAATTGGCACCCGTTTTTGCTTTGCTATTGACCAATTTTGTCTGAATTTTTTGTCTAAAATCTTCCGTGATATTTCATAAGAGCTTTGTCTGCAAGGACGTTATTGATTTCTTGTTTGGAGGTCTTTACTTCCTTATTTGGGGCGTTGCATATTTGTGCGACGTCTTTTTTCTGATTTATTATTTGCATTTCACATCTTGCGTGTTTTGCAGCACTGCTATTCTCTATGGTATCCCAGGTAGCGTCACTAATCTATGGTTTTCTGTTTCGTGGGTTAAAGCGAGGTATAAACGACGAGGGTACTTCGTCGATGAAGATTTTCCGAAAACAGGTATCCTTGACTTTATGTGTTGTAGGTCAAATTATTTGGTTGTTCGTGGATCTGCTTAATGTACACCATCTTGACTCGAAGAAGGCTATTGGTTCATCATATATTAATACGGATATGGTCTATTTTGTTTTCTGTGCGGTGACCAGGTGGAACCTAGGACAAGATAGCCATTGTCTGTAAATTTTGATATATGGAATGTCAATCTGAAAATGCTATGCTATGCTGTCCTGAAAGCTACATTTTAAGCTAATTCAAGCTACTTTTGAACAGCTAACAATCCACTTATGTTACTTTGAAGATGTCAGTTCAATATGCAACAAACATTTTAATTTCAATTCCCAAAGCCATGTAGTTTCTGTTAAACATATTCTTATTAAATAACAATGCAGTTAAATTCATCGTTAAAATATCAAACCAAGGTTATAAATAAACAACTGAATAAAATAAAACTTAAAAGTAAATTCAAAAAATAGAAACTTTTCAAAAAATTTCAAATAAAAAAAGCCACCAATCATATTTTCTGACACACATGTCGTATAAGCAACCTTTAAACATTACAAACTAACAAGGTAACTTTGTCTTAGACAACACCTACAAGCAAAATATTTGCGCATCTTTTATGTCATTAAATCAAATATTTTATACCTTGAAAATTTTCCACAAGCACGCACACGTAGAAATTCCCCTATTTATGTCTATATATTTATTTATGGCTTAATAAAAAGGAGGTAGGCTTTTAATGCAATTTCAAAAATACAAAATGAAGTAGCAGAAGGAGAAACACAAACATGAAAGTCAACTTTAACATGGCGCTCTGACATTGGAAAGTAATTTTTTCTTACAATGTTGTATTAAGTCTAGCGTTTAGCACACACACACAGACACGAGTACTAAATAAGGAAACAAACTTGATTACATTAGCAACACCACTACCAACATACAGCACTTTCAAATACATACAATAGACACAAGCCAATTTAGTTGGCGCTGGTGTTGTGTATTGTATACATAAGAGCCATTCTTTTGTATTGACTTATAAATCCGAGAATATTAAGCGTACGTCTTTCAAACGCCACTGCGCACAGTGGGATTAAATCAATTTGATTGTAAAAATTATTTTTATTAAAAAAAATACATGTGATTTATTCTTTACCTTATATATCGACTACTTTACTTACAGAAAATTTAAAAAAATTGAGCAGCTTTTGTTAAAATCTGGCTCTAAAATATTAAAAAATCATAAATTCCATGTAGAAAAGTTCAGCGTTATTTATTGACTCCTTAGTCGTTCAATCGGTTGCTGAAAACTTTAGTACATGTGTTTTTTATGGTTTGTAGATAGAAAATGGGCAATGCTACGCCTCCATATAAGAAAATAATTTCATATCTCATCAGCTAATTGACGCCGATGAATGATTCAAGAAAAAGAAAAATTCAATAAAAAAATGGGCTGTGCCACGCCCTCCATATGAGAAATATCCAACATTTTTTATACCTCACCAGCAATTTGACGCAGATGTATAAGATTTTTCATAAATGCGCCTAATAGTTTGCAGACGTGATAGAGAGGAAAGTTTGTTTTGTGAAAAAATGGGCGACCTCACACCCCCCCTATATTAGAGAAGAATAAAATACATCATATCTTATCAATCATTTGACACATATAAATGAGATTTAGTGCACATATAGAAGGTACGGACAAAAGTAAGATAGAATGACAAAATGGGCGTTAGAACGCCCGAGAAACATTCAACAGTTTTTATACTTCAGCAAACATTTGACGCAGATAATGAGCTTTGGTAAATATTTTTATTATGCTTTGTGGAAGGTTTTTATCATAGTTTGGTTTAGAAAAACTGGGCGATGCCACGCCTTCCATATAATAGAAAATTCTTTATATTTGATTAACAATTTGACGCAGATAAATGAGATTTAGTACATTTATTAAAGGTATGGGCAAAAGTAAGTTTCAATAAAAAAATAGGAGTTGCCACACCTACTACATGACGAATGAAACCGAAAAAGTTTACATCGTCTCATATTGAAATCCAGGATTTTATATTCAAAAGTACGTACTTTAAGTTTGAATTATTATAGACAATGTTCAATTTTAAACATCAAACTAGTGGTTTTTATTATGTTTCAAATTTTTTTGAACAACATTTAAAGGTGCTTATTCGTGAATAGTTCCATTTAACAAACAATTTTTAATTGGGGTTTCTTAAGGTTGTTTCATAGAAGCTGAATATATATTTCATAATTTTAGCTAATGACATTTGTTTCCAAATTTATTCACAGTGCAGCTCGTTTGAAAGTAGGGGAAGGTAAAATTCGATTTGGTTTCAATGCAGTTAATTTGTTCTCTCTTTTCTTTCATTTCTTTCATTATTACTATGCTTCGCATAGTTAGTTTTTCATTCTTTCCCGCATCTCGATTTATTTTTTTTTATATACGCTATTTGACTTTTATGAGCAGGAAGACGCTACGCGGTCGTTCACCAAGATTTGTGGTTTTAATAGCACAGCAAGGGTAATCAAGTGCGAGTACGCATCGGAAATGAGCAAAGATAAATGTGTGTGTGTAGCTGTTGAAAGAGTTTGCGTGTATGTTTAAAAAAGCGTTACAATAGAAATTTTATTATTTGATTTGTGAGGTTTATTGTTGAGATTTACTTTTTCTATCATCTACTGTTTCTCAGCATGATCTGGTTATATATTTAATAGAATTGCTGAGTTGACTTGGAAACCTTTAACGCATTGACTGTATAAATAAAGAAAATCTTTTAACTTTTTAACAGCATACACACTTGCAAAGAGTAGAAACTTTTCAAGACACAAAATGCAGTGTGACATTAGTTTGCAGTGCTTGATTTTATAGTGTTGCTCGTTATAGCTTGGAGATTTTGTCTGTGGTGTTTTAATCAAAAAACATATAGTTTGCGGGCGACTATTAAAAAGTATATAGAAAAATTAAACACACACATGTTTGTCAGCAATAATTCTTTGAAACCATTAAAAATTGTACAATGCTAAGCCATGAAAGAACACATAAAACCACTTAAAAGTTAAAAAAAATAACAAATCCCTACCTCGTTAATGTCACAATTGATTTGATCCCTAAAAATTTAATTGTATTTGCCAAGCTGCATGATATCAGCAATTGAACGCATAAAAGTAGACTATAAGAAAAATCACGAAATGTTGCTTTGCAATTTCCGGCATAAGGAAGCTGTGTTGCTATCCCCTTTCTGTTTGACAGCTTGTCTTTCAAATTCTTCGATCTTTTGCCCTTATTTACTTGTTCGCGTTGAAGTGCTGCTTTTTTTTTTATTGTAATTTTTCTCGCCGTTTTAGGCTTTTGTTGTCATTTTCAGTAACATGTATTGACAATTCCAATGGAGCAAATATTTTGCTGTCATCATTGTATGTAATTGAAAACATTTTCTTAACGCCTGGTTTGATATACAATTTATTTTTAATGGTTGCCTCGAAATATCCTTCATTCTATTAATACAATGATGGTTGTAATATGTAAGCAAATATTGAAAAAAGTTCTTTATTCTTGAGAATTGCGTTAGTTCAAATTTTATTTACTTTTTTCAAAGATATGTCTGATTTTTTTTTTTTGCCAAAAAAATTTTATGCATTCATCAACATAAAAATATTCTTGAAGTCACCTTTTTATAGTTAAAGTTTACAACATATGAACACTTGATTAATGGTTTTGGTAAAAACTTTTTAAGTGCCAGCATTTACGTAAATCGTTTGCAATAAAAATGAAAAAGTTTTTTTATTATGCATATAAATTTATAAGCAAAAAGTATTTCAATATTGTTTTTCGTCGCCAAGGGAGCATTAATTTGCATGTGTGTGCATACGAAGAGTTCGCTGGAACAATTGAGTTGTGTTCAATAATTAATTTAAATAAAGTTGACAAATGAATTTCCTTTCATATTCCATCAAGTGGTACACAGTTCGAAGGCAGGATTTGAATGGTACACAGTTTTAAGGCGAAAACGTACACTAGTTCAGCATAAAAATATATTCAGAAAGCTGGACTATTATAAATATTTGAATAAACATCGGCTCATTTTGAAATAAAAATAATTTTTAAGGTGTTGAAAATTCACGAAGTTTATGAAAAACCTATGCAGCTGATTTTAAATTTTTTATAAATTGTTTATAGCTTACTACGATATATATCAACTAAAATTTAAGGCAAAGCAGAAGTCCTCAACTTATTGCGATATTTAGTAAAGCAATATTTAATTTTTGAAATAGCTATTTATTCTAACACTGCGTAAAAGACCAAAAAAGAATTTAATGAATCTTTTGGAGAGATAGACTGCCCGTGTCAGATTGAATAGAGTGACGACGACTGAAAGCAGATGGCAGACTACACCATTATAGTCAGACCACTTTACACAAAGTTTTTTAAAGTAAGAATGCACCACAACTTTTTCGTGGCGCAAATGTTCAGAATCAAATTGGCCAAAAATCCTATTTTGAGCAAATTTCTTCAACTATTTCGGAATGATTTCGGTCTTCTTTGATGGAAATGTTGTAAGGACATGCTAGTGAGGTATAAATATTCAATTTTTCTTACATTTTAAATTTCATACGACTTGTTGACTGTCCTAATATTTATATGAAAAGTAAATACTAAACGAATTCTTTGTTTTGTTATGTTTTTTACTGCCCATATTCCATTTCATAATTAAGAACGCAAAAAAAAATTAAATTTCATTACTTCCAAATATAAAATAGTATTCGAAAGAAATGTTATTGGTGATTTATTTAGAGGTAACTTTTTCAAAATGAAATAAAAAACTCAATTTTATCGGGCAGACTTTATTATCATATAAAAGAATCATTATTTATATTTATGTCTTAAAGATAATTTTATTAAAATAGTGGCCGTAACTTTAGCAAACATGTTCCTCTCTGAAGTTCAAGTTTTGAATGACCAGCTAAAACATTTCGAGTGGTATTTGGTATATGAAGCAAGTAATGTTGGCTTCCACTCCCTTAATTGTAGTCGGCATATCCATGCAGACTTTGGAATTTACGTAGCCTCAAAGAAAAAAGTCTTCAGGTGTGTTATCAGATGAACAAGGCAGCCAATTCCTCGATCTGAAGTTTCAAATTAGGGAATTGTTTTCGCAAATTTTGTATGGCAAATAACGCCGCTTTCTTGGAAATAAATATCATCGAGAACACAGACACAATTTCAGGCAGCAAATGGTCCACTATCATTGCGAGATAGCGGCAGCCATCCACTGTTACGGTCTGACCGACCTTATTTCTAAACAAATATTGGCCGATGATTCCACCAGCACATAGAGCAAACCGTTCTTTTACCTAGGTATAATGGCAGCTTTTGAAACTCTCCGGGTTGCTCATCAGCCCATACATGGCTATTTTGCATATTGACGTTATGGAATGAGTCATGCCACTTGCTACCTGCAAGTTACTGCTTAAAGAAGAAGTGGTAAAAAATGCTAACAAAAGATGGACTCAAGTGTCTACTTGCAATGTAACAAGGCAAATCTGGCCGAAATAGGATGCTAAACGTTCGTCAGAACTGATTTCTCGCCCTAGATTTAGTGACCCGTCAGTTGTTGCAGTCAGATTAGGTGTTAGGTCTTTTGACTTCTGTAGAAGTTGTGGAGATGTGGAAGTGGAAGAAAACATTAAACATTTTCTTTGCTCCTGCCCCGCACTTGCTATAAAACGCCACAAAACACTTGGCTCGTTTCTATTTCATGACCTGGATGACTTTAGACATGTTTGTATAGGTCAGCTATTTTGTTTTATTACGAAATCTGGTTGGTTCAATGAGAGAGTATAGTCAGACACCCTGTGGTATCACAATGAATCACATTTGGTCTAAGTGAGTCGGTTTTCGTAACTGACTGCCACTCCTACCTAACCTAACCTAACGTAACCTAACCTAATCTAAACCAACCTAAGTGATGTCGTTTGGGTCTGGAGGAAATATACTGAATTGAAACTTGAAATGTACTTTAAAAAAAAAAGTAATTCCATTTTTTTATATGCATAATTCACAACGTTTACTAAAAAAGTATAATAAAAAATAGGTCACTCGAATTAATTACAAAAATATTTCAAAACAAAAGGTTATTATTAAAAATGCTCGTACCACAAATGTTCCAAAAATGTGGTTGAATGTAATAACGCACAAACAGAAAAAAAGTACAATTGTAATGAAAATGTCATCACTAGGCATGGTCTTCATCAACTTTTCTGATGTTGTATGATACTTTTCGACATCAACTGATTTTTTCGTGCAATTTATTACTTTCAACCTTTTCTATACCTTTGGATAACGTGCGCTTCTTGACGTCTTTTGTCGACTTTTTCTATACTTTTCGATATTTATCGGTACTGCGCGACTGTCAAGAACTTGTTCGATGCTAATACTTATATTATCCAAAATCTTTAAAATCTCTTTATTAATTGATAATAGATGCTTTCAGACTCATATGAGTTTTTAAAAATGTTTTAATATCAATCGTAATCTCTGAAATTTTACCATGCTCAATTTCTATCCATCTTTCGATGTTTTTTGATACCAACGGACCACATTTCGAATCTGCTCGACTTGCGGTTGTCGATATTTGTGATATTATTTGACTTTTTCCATGTTTTTTTGATTCTGTAAGTTATATATCAACTTTTCGACACTACAATTGCGCAATTTTCGTGCTGTATCGACTCATTTTCTTTTTCGTACTATTGAACTTTTTGTTAAAAAAAAAAAAATTCTTTAACTACTTTTTGAAATTTATTTTTGTGTAAAATGGTTTCGTAAAAATTTTCGTAATGAGAAACTGCACAAGTTGAAATGCATCCACCTGAAGCCTAGGTGGATGCAGGTAGTTATTTTGATGTTAAATTTAATATATTTTTATAGGTCCTTTTCAAATTATATCAAAGTGATAGATTATCATATTCATTCAAACATTTCTCAAGGTGTCAATATCGCTATTGAAATACTCTTTTGCTTTCAAGCTACCATGTTCCATTTTAAAATTAATATACAAACTACAAATCAAAAGTAACGAATGAGATTTGCGCGCAATGTAAAAATAAATTATTTATGGCACAAATTTACACACAGGAAAATTCTCAATAGCCACAAGGCAGACGCCTGGGTTGTTTGCTATAACCAGCGGCTGTTTACTAAAAAATGCACGGCATAATTTTGAGCAAATATTGCAAAATAACAATTACACTAAGCAACAGCTAAACATTTTATTCGAAGGTCACTATAAATATTTTATATAAAGTGACTTGCTTTATAAAGGTTGGTCGCTGAAAAATTAAATGATACGAAAATATAATTTATGCAATTTTTTTTCAGTATTACTTATATGTGAAAAACAACATCCCTAAATGGCTACCACTTACCTGCTCGCAGAGACAGACTCGCTAGTTTTAATCTTCCACATGAAGGATTTTGGCTTAAGCACTATTTCTATCAACCTAACAATGCTAAAAATCGCACAAAAATAATCTCAAAAAAATTCGACAGTTTTTGAAATTAATCGTTCAAAAAAAAATTCACCTATAAAAAAGCATTTCTACACATTTATCGATAGCGCCAAGACTATGAAGCGAATTGCAAAGTAGCTAGTAAAAAAAGTTAACAAATTAATATCCAAAGAAGGGAAAATGTACCCAAAAAATTTCAAAACTTGTTATCTCAAAATCAATCTATAACAATTTTGAATGCCGTAATCTTACTGGGCATAACGTTTTACATACGAATATAAAAACTTGTTGCCTAGTGTTATTACAAAAGTTTTTTGTATTCTTCGTCCCGCACATTGTAGTGAAATGTAACAGTCGGTACAATTCATAGTAAAATATTCATTAGTTAATATTGGGATTTAATTAGGAAATTAAATTGAAAGTGAAAATTCAATGCATAAAGTAATTATTTTATGGAAAACCTTTTAAGGTACAAGCACACTTTGATACTGTAACAAGGACAAATTAAAAAATTATAAGGATCTATGTGGCAACACTTAAGAACAAGTATTTTGGTAAATGAGCAATGGACTAAAAGGGAGGAACGTACACGTCCTTTATCACAGTGTGTATCGATTGCAATTAAAATCAGTTGTTCCTTAAAATTCAATAAAATATAGTTGTGATGTTTTGATTGGCTATCCAATGTCTCACTTTTAAAATTTTCAATTGTTGTTTTATTTTCCTTAGCAAAACTTCAATGGATAAGAAAATCTGTAACCTCGAGGCAACTTCTAACGTCCACTGTGCATACAAAAGCCAGATATTCAAATTAATTTTTAATTGAACTCATTAGGCAAAGTTAAGCAAAATAACAACTGGATAATAATTTAAGCCAGAAGGCAACCCACGTGTTTCTGTTCAAGCTCGAGCATTCAAATGTAAATTTCAATTCATTTTTAAGCCCAACACTTGAGCAAACAATTTCTAAAGGCACCCCGAATAGAAGCAGAGTGGCAGCAGGAAGAAAAAAAATATGTTTCACAAAGGATGTTAACAGAATAATGTGGTTGCTATATTGTTGCTGTTGTTGCTGTAGTTATGTTTGTATTATTTGAGCACCGCAGGCCAGCATGTTGCTGACAGACAATCAAGATAAAACAGCAGCTTCGACGCAGTTTGGTGCAATACTATAGGCCATAAAGGCCACCAGTAAGGCAATTGTATGCATAATCCCTAAAGGAGATTGAAATCATTTTTTAATAAAGTTGTCGTCGTCGTCGTCGTCATAGTCATGTTTTTTTTTCTATTTTTAGCGTAAGTACTAATAAAAATAGAAATATCTCTAAATTTCCGCCATGGAAACAATGTTGGCAACGATATTCTAATTAGCATTATATATATGAATTTAAATTTGATTGTAGCCCCAAAATAAGTCATTGGTAGTGAAAATATTAAAAGGCGAAGGACCTCTGTTGAAATGAGTGGGATATAATAAATTTAAGCTAAGCGTTGAGCAATTGTGATTAAATTTTATTGCATAGTAATGTGGTTCAATTATATGGAAATTTAGTGTGCATACTTTTTTTTATTTTCACTTAATGGCAATTAGCTGCGGTTGAAGGATTTTTTGTTTTTTTATTATGTTAATTTGTAATATTATTGTTTAAGCTTTTAAATGTAATAAATAAATAAAATATGAATATGTAGCGAAATTTTTACTATAGCAGTAATAAAATTGCTCAACGTGTCGTATGAGTAACATTTAATTTATGAAAATAATAGCACTGCTATTCGGATACGTAGGTCGTAGTCTAGGAAAAATGCAGCTAATTTCTATACATTTTCACTGGAACATTTTTTACTCAAGGACTAAGGTAGCTTAGTGTACCGAAGTTGCCAGAGATAAAAACATGTCAAAATATGACCCAAGTTGAGACGTTTAATAGTGTAATTGATATCTAATATAGTGGTTCACCGATACGAGAACGATAAAATTATTGAAAAATGATCTTAGCATGCTCGTAGTGGTCCCAAAATAACCGTCTCGCACTCGTTCATGTACGAGAATTTTTTGATCTATATCATTAGCGTCTCGTTCTCGTCTCGTTATCGCCGATATTTCTCGGTTATTCTTATTTACATTTATATATTTAATACCAGCTGGAACAGTGGCCTTACCCGCGCACTGCCTGTTGTTCTTTCCCAATTTCCTTTTACTCAAACAAATGCGTACATATACAGAATTTCACAAACTGGTATAAGTGCCAAGAATATTGAGATTAAGGAATCTCACTTATCAGCTTAAGGTCACTGATGATTTCATTTAGCTAAGCATGAAACTAGAATGGCCAGTTTCTTCAACCATTTTTGAGTGATTCTGATTTATCTTGATGAAGATAGCTTCAGGGTTGTTTAGCAAGATAAAAATTTGAAATGCTTTAAGTTGGTATATTTCTAATTACATAAAATATGATTTATCGATTAGACAAAAAATAGATTGAAACAAAAAACATCAGTACAATTTTTATAATAATGATAATCTCACAAAATGATTATTACAAGTTGTCATATTGAAAAAGCACAAGTATAGAAAGAAATGCAAAATTCATCAAATGCGGTGCGTAAATTATGACCAAATAAAAACAAAACCTTAAGAAAGTACGCGATTACTTAAGAAAGTACGCGTTGAGGGTTGAGTACCCTGAGCTACGAGGTGAGAAGTAAATTTCTAATGTTTAAAAGTCACAGTGGAATCTTGAAACCATGGTAGCGTTCTTCATTGAAAAACTTACAGTGAAATCTGAGCCATCACACAACGACACCTTTTTTTTTTACTTTAAAGGTCAAAATAATAAAAACAACATAAAATGTAGAAAAATGTGCATAAAATAACAAATGAGACTAATAATATGAAAATAAAAATCGTAAATAAAATACCAAACTTCTTTTGTAAAATTATGGTAAAAGAAACGGAAATCATCAAACACCAACGACATTGTTTACATATAAGGAAACGCAATTTGCTTGGCGGTCCACAAATTTGTGACATGGAGGGGTCAGTGTTTATGTTACGTGACATTGAAGAGATTTACATAATAAATCCAAGCAACTTGTGGTCATTCAAAATGTTGTCGCGTGATAAAATTTTTTCAGGAAATTGTTTTTTGTCATGGTATGTTTTTGCAAATTACTAAAAGGTACAATTGTTCATTCTTGGATAAATCACTCTGCCGTTTTGTACGTTTAATTGTAATGAGAATTGAAGCAAAGTTCTGCTTTTCATAAAAATTATTTCATATTTCTATTGAATATTATTTGATTGAACTAATAGTTATTAGCACACACCGATATTCATGTAAACATAAATATCGATCATTGTTTTTAAATAAACAAACATGAAAAAACAACAACTTGATCAATGCTATACAGTAAAAGTAAAATATAAATTATGTACGGAATAGCATTAAATTGATTTATTGGCTTACTCAAGAAAAACATTATTAATAATAAAAAAAATTAAAAAATAATAGTGCTCAGCTACTACAGCTATTAGTCTTCTTAGCCATTACGTTCAAAGTTTTAAATCAAGCTAGAAAACATCCTTGTTAAGAACTTTATTTGTGGAGGACTACTTTTTGCTGATATTATTATAAAAGTCTTAACCTAGCGCTTCGCCAATGCAGACAATTGCACTGTAGTCTCGGCGCAAGCTTTACTCGACAGCAGTTAAGAAGGTCCTATAAATTTCAAAAATGCATACCTTATCATTTAAAACTGAATCAATATAGAAGTTTATACGGAGTCAAGTGAGCATCGACATTGAGCTGTCCGCGGCATTATTCGCCACTCCATATTTACAGAGTTGGTCGCAATTAGCACCAATTATCTTAACAGAATGGTGTATGGGCTCTCCATAATAATTTCATATTTGACTTATTCCAACTTTCGGTGTTTTCTAAAAGGCTCTCCTCGAACATATTTTTTTGGGTGGATAGACTCTCACCCAAACACCAAGAAACTGTCATTTCCGACCCCAACTTTAACGCACAACACAAACACATACCCTATGGCGTTATACAGTAAAGACGTGTATCACATTGTTGTTGTTACTGTTGACAAAATAACAGGCGTACAGCACAGAGAAATCGAAAGCAGCAAAAGGAAACTTACAATACCACAATAATGATTGCAATGAGACACAAAAAGAGAAAAAAAGAATAAACATGGGAACCGAAAACAAGACGGCAACATAAAACGCAATAACAAAATGAAACAACAAAAACAAAATGAAAAAACACAAACAAAAGTAACAACAAAAACAAAAGTAACAACAAATAAAAAACAAAAGCAAATGCGCATGAATACAAAGAAAAATGAATCAGAAGGAAGTTTATACGGATGAATGTATTTACATCCGGCTGTGGTTCTTACTGTGGTTCCTGTATTTGTAGTTCAACATTGTTTGTTGTTGTTTGCTTCGCTTTATTCTTCAGTCCGCTCGCTGTCATTGTGTATTGTAAACATTTATTAGTGTGTGAGATGTAACTGTTATTTTTTCGTTTCATTGTTTATTCCTCAACGAATGCTGTTGCTACTTAGTTATCGAGATAATGAGAAATCAGTGCTTTTTATAGATTGTGCGTTTTTGTTTCGATATTCTTAGAGATTACGTATTTAATTACTGTAACGGTTTATACATAAATTACCTGGTTATATCAATGGAATATATTACTGAAGTATGAACAAATATTTTGTTAGATGAAGGCATATGGTAGCACAAGATTGGGTTATGTTATGTTGTATTATGTGAATGACATGAGAATTAGTATCAGAATGAGTATGAGCACTTAAACCAAAAGAGCATGGGTATGAGAATAAGTATAAGTATGAGCATGTCCAAAAGCAGAGAGGAAATTGAGCGGAGGTAACGTGAAGATTCCTCACTTTCGGCTTTTCTTTCGATTGCGATTCAGTTTTCCAATTGATATTTTTTAGCATTTTAAAATAAATTTTTCAATGGCACATCTTTCATCTGGACAGTTTTTTTTTTGGCACGATTTTTTTTATGCTTCAAAATTGTTTCAAATTTCTCTTTAAATTCAGTCTTCTCAACTATTATTTGTGGTATCTTGTATCTGTCACTACATTGTTTCGTAGCTCGCTTAATAAATCTGCATAATTTGTTGCTTTATCAAGCATTAAATCGTTGCCAGCGTGTAGTTTTTCACTAACCACTGAATAAAATACACAAACAACTAATGTACCGAATATTAAATAAGTATTTAGATTATCGTGGACACATTTCATTATTTGTGTCTGGGTAGCTGCAAGATATTTGTTGAATGTTTTAGTTTCCGATTGCTTCATTTTATTGGATTGATATCGGAAATACGTGACGCTGTTTATCTGCATGAAGTGTTTTTCGAAAGCAGTCAAAATGACTTTCGTGTATCTGTTAAGTTGAACGTGTTGAATATGGTTTGTGCTTTATAACTTATGCCAAATTGGTCATTGCACGTCGTTGAAATCTCCTACCGCAAAGTGGCTAAGGTAATTATTTTTTTTTTTTAGTACTTTGAGTGAA
Organism: Meiosimyza decipiens; assembly: GCA_963680825.1. Lineage (NCBI taxonomy): Eukaryota > Metazoa > Arthropoda > Insecta > Diptera > Lauxaniidae > Meiosimyza > Meiosimyza decipiens. Next base: position 56,058,331 of record OY804261.1, on the reverse strand, counting down.
ATGGTTACTACTTTCACCGTTTTGACTAAGAAGTTTCTTTGTTTGTAAATGTATGTACGTCATTACATTCTTTGCACACAAGAGCGTTTTCTATTAAAAAATTTTTGAACAGAATATTTTAGCGTCACTTTGGACAAGAAACCAAATACTTGCTACTCATTGATTAATTTGCAAGATCCAATAATCGAATTCAATACAAAATGTGCAAATCACTGCTACTTTTTTTTTCGATTTTAATTACGACCGTCACGTGGAGACATATGATAACCTAAGCGGTCATAAAAGAACTGACTTTTATTATAAAAGGGATGGCTTAGTATGGGTGTTAGATGATTGATATTAAGTGAGGTGAGATGAGATTATATTTTTTCTTAAACTTGTCATTTATTTATTGAATGTGAGCTTACCAGTAAGGCGTCCGTCGAGGTGTATACCTAAGTATTTAACTTTAGCGTTCTCATGTATTGCGGTGCTATTTAGACAAACTGTGAGGCAAGTCTCTTTATTGAGTGTAAAAGTTACATGTATATTTTTTGCAAGCTTACATTTATTCGCCAGTTTTAAAGCCATATTTCAACTGGACGCATATGTTCATGAAGGGTATGTGACGCAATATTAGGGTCTACGTGACAAGACAAAATTACAAAAGTAAATGTAAGCACAGAATAGTTTTTTGACAAGTCAGAAGTATAAATTTGGTAAATGATAGGGCCAAGAACACTACCTTGTGGTACGCCTCCAAAAATGTCTACATCATCTGAAATGTAGTCTTTGCATCTTACCCAGAGCTTTCGTCCTGTAAGTTAGGACCCCAGTAAAGCATGAATATTTCAAGGTAGTAGTTTATTTATCTTGTGTAGAAGTTCATTGTGTCAAAAGCTTGGGTTACTTCAAGAAACACTGCTGAGCAGTATTTGTTCTCATCATATATCTTTCTAATTTGCGCTACTATCCTGTGAACTTGCTCTAAATTTCGATGTTTTCTGCGGTAACCAAATTGCTGTTGGGATATTATGTTGAGTTCACATGGCGCATAATTTTCGAAAGTAGCAGCTTTTCAAAGAATTTTTATGTGGTGGGTACCAAGCTCATTGGTCGATATGATGAAACTTGTGTTGGATTTTTCGCAGTCCTGGAAATCATTATGATTTGAGGCAACTTCCAAATTTTTGGGAAGTGGCACAATGGAGTTATAGCATTGAAAATTACATATTAGCAGTTATTAGGTTATAACCTGGTGCTTTCTTTTTTATTCAGTTGTGATTTTATGAAATAGCACAACAAAATTTGTGTCATATTTTGGTTTTCTTTTGGTATTTCAAAGCTGTTGCCCAGTGGATTTGGCTGAAATATATAATTAAAGTCGACCTTTTTCTTTGTTGCTTCTAGCACAGTGACCATTGCTTAGTCTTATGGGGGAATCTAGGTCAGTATGTTTTTCCATACTTCTGATGGTCTTCCATAAAGAGTAGTTGGAGGTCTCTAGCAGGCTCAGCTTTTTAATGCATGAGTCCATAACTCTTTTATGCTCTGCTCGGAGGAGCTTTCTTAATTCAACTTTGGCTAGTGTTAGTTTATGTTTAAGTGTGGGTGGCCTAACCTCTTCTATCTAAGAAGAGTTGATGCATTGCGCTTTATGTGTCGAAACTGAATGCATGTTGAATAGCATAATTAGCAGCTGAAACAAGCATGCTGTTGAATAAGTATAAGGTCGATCGCAGCTCTTAGATGGCTACTGATGTATTTTTCTTTTTATTTAAGCCAATTCGTTGTAAGCCCATAGAGTATTTTCAACAGCTCTACATATTTATGCAGTTGCATAATGACAGGGGAATGGTCAGGTCTTATTAATTTTTAATGACATGAGGTGAAATTAAATTAAAGAATATAAATGAATGATGAAATTAAATTAAATGGACTGCAATGTAGTGAAATCATACAGTATAATAAATGAATGAAATCACGTAATGAATAAAGTATTGTAATAAAACGCGATAAATCTGCTTAAAGAACAAAGTATCTAGTAGACCACATAAATTCATTCAAAATTTTTGGTAATGTTAATTGTGTGAAAGCTCTCTTCAGTCAAAAGTAATTTTAATTTTCCAAATCTTTTACTTCTATCTTATTTTACTCATAAACTTATATCTGCTGTGATTTTCTACAAACGCCGTCAGCGCTATGCAGCTTCAAGAAACATAAAAACGAAAAAATTTTATGCAGCTTCGTTTATAAAATGAAATTGGCTTGGTAAAATATTTGTGCTGCAAGTGTTAAAATTATCTTTATTTTTTAATTATTTTGAATGCAGTAAACTGACAAGTATTTTTTGCTGTTCTAAGCTTTAATTTAGTTAGCATCATTTAAGCTCAACACTTGAGGGTTGGTATTACTTTTAACGGGCACTAGTAAAAACATGTAATTATTCAAGTTTTCTAAAGGATTTAATAGAAAGTTTGTCAGCACACTTCATTTTGTAATAAAATGAGACAAAAAATGAATTTGTGCAGATACAAAAGCGAGAAAGTTAATTATAACGAAGTAGTGGAAAAGAATGAGATAGACATTTGTATACGAAAAAAAGAACATAGTTCCTAAGTAAAAGTATAGCTCATGGATTTTCTTAGCTCATACTCACAGAAATTAGTTAAGTCTTAAAAAAATGTGGGTTAAGTTTTTGCATAATAACAAAATTAACACGCGCAGAAATTTCCCACCAAACGTCTCTAAAGAATTAAATAATAAAAATTCGCTGTAGCAAAAAAGAAGATAATAAAATATACTGACAACCTCAACCATGAAGCAATATAAATGACCCCAATTTGTCTAAATAGTTAATTTAATACGAACATTTGTATGAACCTCAATTTAACACATTGCTCATCACCCGATAAACACACACACACGTTCAGATAACGACACACACACGTTCAGATAACGACACACACAGATCGATGGATAACTATCCACAGGCTAGAGGCAGCAAGTTCGATTGCGTGAATCGAATTCCGTAGTATGCCCCACTAGAAATTAAGATTTGATATGCAAATAAATAAAAATAAATTTAGAGTTTTTTCGTAGTTTACATAAAGAGTAGCTCTGAGTAAATGAACTTTCATAAAATCATAAGTAGATTGCAGCTTTGTCAGAGCTCTTTGACAGACGTAATGGTTTCGGCAAAAGCCCAACATGGTTAAATAGTCAAAAATTAAATAGGTATGAATTATATTAAAATATTTCATAAATCAAAAACTTAAGAGAAATTTGTCCCAAAACTGATGAAAAAATAATTCCACAAGTTATAAAAAATATATAAAACCTCTAGCCAAAAAGTATTTTGTTAAAACTGGATAAAAATTTTTCAAAGAATTGTTCCTTTTTATAAAGCAGCTAAAAATGGCTTACTGAAAGCCATCGTATGACCCTTAACTATCACAATTTCCTACCGACCACTTATTGAGCAAAGCTGTAACGCAAAAAATTGAAAAATGAATAAAACAAGAAGCCATAAAACCGTACGCACAATGCCAACGTTGAGCACCTCATTTAGAGGATATCAAAAAAAAAAAAAACAAAAAATTACGCCCAAATTCAAAAGGACACTTTTTGTCCCCTTAGCAATGGTGTAATGGAGCGATTAAATCCCCAAATCGATGCTTGCCAGAACATAGTCACAGTGACATAGTAACATGGTAAGACTCAGACAAAAGCACCCTCACGTACAATGACAACAATACATTAAATTGATATCTTGGTTCCGAAGGAGATATGAAAATATAAGAACACAATGCAAAGTCAACCATGACACTCACCTCAGCATGAATTTAAAGCGACCACACAACAACTGCAAGATTTTTAAACTTTTGCCTGTGCACCAAATGATGTGAGGATCAAGAGATGCCTTAGATGGGTTACTGCATGTTTTTCATGTGAAAATTTTTTAAAAAGGACTTTGCATGTGCACCGAAAAAAAACGTCTTCTATTGTTTGAGCTTTTTGTTGAATAAAGTAGAAATTTCTTTTTGGAATTTTTAATGGTAGAAAATTTATTATCAATTTTTTACTTATTTATTCAAGGTTTCGTTTTTGGTATCTTTTTTTTTTTTTTTGAGTTTTAATAGTTGGCAATTTTTTGGTTTTCTTATGTGCTTAAATTTTTTCTCAAAGTAACTACTGGAAAAACTCTACGATAAATAGCAAGATACTCAAATGACAACTTGTATGGATTTTCATAAGATAGATGGTGATGTAGAGAAGGGTTAGTTAAAAGGATATATGCATTTACGCCATCATGCAGTGCGTATACTGAAGTTGGCTTAGCATTTCACATCCAAGATTTGGACAACATCGTTATAACCGACAATGCAGGTCCAATATCATAGAGAGAATGCTTCGACAAATACTTTCTCCCTGAAATATTTTACTGAAATGACATGCTCTTTCAATATTTCATTAAAAGAAAAAGCTTAAAAATAATAAAACTTTGACAAAAGATTGCAGTCATAAAAATTGCTCTAGCTACATTCAGTACCACAGTCTAGGACAGATGAAATATTGTAGATCAACAAAAAACAAACTCACATTTTTAATTTAAATCCAAAAGCATCTTACTTTATAGATGTTAAAAATGACAAATTCAAGTTATTAATTATTTACTCGTTAAAGCGTTGCACTTTGAATGCAGAAATATTTTGTCTTATGCTTAAACCAAATAAATAAGTTTGATTTCATTTCAAAGAAAATAAATGTAAGCTAGTAAAGGTGTTATCTTCGGCCAGGCCGAAACTCACATACCCTACACTGCATTGAAAGTACTTTCGTAATAAATGTTAAAAATGCACTGAAAATTAATTACCTAAAATGTTCATGAAAATCGTATGTGCCATTTGTGAGTTACACGAAATCGTAATTTTCAATTAATGAAAAAATACCAAGCCTACATTTCTAATTCCGCCCACTTTAAGCAGAATTCAAGATATTAATGATCTGTAGTCGTGTACTTAATTTCATCACAATATCTTGCACGGTTAACGAGTTATGGCGTTTTAAAGTTAAAATTTTGGTTTGCGCCACACCCTTTTGAAAGCCTTTGCAAAGTTGAAGCCTAGCCCAATCTTAACTTTGTTCACATGTTCACCAAATCACCAAGTTTCATCAAAATCGCAGCAGCTTATTTCAAAATGTGCAGTGGTATATTTACATAGAGTATGAGTGCTGAGCGTGGCCGTGAACCGATTTTGCCCATTTTTATATGCTAGCAGCTTTTAAGAAAGTGTGACCTATGTGCCGAATTTCATTGAATTGGCATGCCTAGTTTTCTCGAAACGTGATTTCAACAGACAGACGGACAGACAGACAGGCGGATATAGCTATGTCGACTCAGGTGGTGAAGCTGATCAATAATATATACACTTTTCTATACATGCCACGCCTCCTTCTATGCATTACGAACGGAATAATAAAGTGAATTTACCCTCTGTGTAGGATATAAGAACTAACAACAAATATCAAATTCGAATATCTTTTTAACGCAATTATCTTAGCTATTTTTATTTTAGGAGATGTGTCTTATATAAGTATTATCCTGATTATTATAATGATAAAGTATATTCTTTGGGATAACATAGTCTGACAAAACGTATCCACATAGTGTTTGGCAAAAGTTGCTTAAACTTTTGGGAGGAGTAATGCCTTATTTTTAAAATTTTCCATCTATTTTTCTGACACTAAACCGAACCATTTTTGTGAAATTTGGTTTGATTACTTTAAATAATTCTTTCAACAAAGCATTTTAAAATTTATATAAGTATCTATCATGGGCGTAACGCTCACTTGCAGAGATCCGCCAAGTTCTTGCTCAGAGCTTATCCGAATCATTGGTTCCATTGCTATAAAAAGCTCTTCAAAGTTCTAGGATATTTTTAACAAAGCACAAAGTTTTGTAGCAAAACTATACAAACAATATAAGTAATTATAATCAAAACCCTAGCCCTAGTAAACCATTAATTAATGCATTAAAAGTTGTATCAATAAGTTTTACAACAGCCCGTGAACGAATGTGTGCCGGTCACGTTTTCTGTAGCTTGTTCAAGAGTGAATAAGTTCAGTCTTAACTTTATGCTTAAATTATCACAAGCCATGTTATGCGTGAATTCGGTTTTTCGATCACATGGTTATTTAATGAAACCATTAATTTTGAACTTTAAACGAACTCAGAAGTTACTTTGCAAGACATTCGCACTGACTTTTTATGTGAAATGTACTCTGCTACAAAATTTATAAGTGTTCACCAACAATTAAATTTTAAAAATTTGATTTTCTTGATGCACTTCCAATGGGGAACTGACCAAATGCCGTCAAGATCAGGTCTCCATTCTAATCAAATAACAAAAGTGGAAATAGATTACACACACGTTGTGAGCTAAAGACTGTGGAAGTGGAACCCTTAGGGTAGCACAAAAAGAGGCTAAATCTAGATATTAATTGTAGAGAATTGACTGTATGAATGTTGAAAGAATTTCTGAAGAGCTAATGCTCTATGAGGAGATAAAGGACACAAGAAGAAGAAGAAGTACATAAACAAGTTTTGTTGACGAGCCGTCTCAACCTAAAACGTTTCTCAACCCTTGGTAATAGAAGAACTTTGCTAGGAATATTGAGTTGTTGGTGAGGGGTAGTCGATTTGTGCGATAAATAGATGCAGATGCTATTGTGTGGTTGAGTGAACAAGTAGGACCATTGTCATACCCCACAGAAAAAACAATAATTTTTTTTGGTAAAGCTTGCGAATTTGAAGATGACCCTTAAACTTTTTTATGAGTATTTAATTGCTGTTTTCTGTACGGATCATTAGCATTACACTATTTATGAATGTTTAGCAAATGATACAAAGCATAAATTCCAAAACTAAAGGGTTAATCGAAACACGATTTCAAACTTGCCCTTAATTCAAAGTTGATGATGATGACATTTACAGGATAAGACTGCTTTAAATGAATAAAATCGAAAAGAATCGGTTCTTAAAATGGATGTATCTATTTTTTATCACTAGCTGAGGCAACTTAAGTTGTCTCTCCACTTCATCACCATGAACACACTTACATATGACGACCACAAAGCAGGAGAGTTCCCAATCACGTTTGGGAAAAATTCACTCGCACGGATGTTGTGCCCGTTGCGTTTTTGCCATTGAATTCACTTGGCTGTTTAAATATAAATTACTCTACTACCAAATGATGGATAACACCATGGTACAAAGTTACTTTGTTGTTGTTATTATGGCTCATTTTGATAACTTTATACAACGTGCGGTCATAAAAGTTGATTTCATATTTTTCGTTTCGTTCTTTTTTTTCTTTGTTTTAGTTTACTTAACATACGTCTACACGTCTGCTGCTTCAACGGCTGAAGTTACTCCTGTTTGTCCAACTCCCTTGATGTTTTAGTTGGAGAATTTCTCGCCCGCCATCAACCCACGTTCTACATCCGTCTCAATTAAATTACAGCACATTAATTTTATGTTTATGTAGATATTTGTTTTACTCGTTGTCTCGCTGTGATGATGTGTTGTTGCTGTTGTCTGCGTGAATGTTACAAGCATGTGTGTGTGTGAACCATTTGCACGATTCGCGTTTGTTTGTGCGAATATTTTGTGTGGTAATACTTAACATCAAATTTATAAAAATTGACTGTCAATTTATCATGGTGAAAATTTATTTTTTCATCAAAATTGGTAGAGAGCTTATAGCAGGAAATTCTTTCTCTTACAAGCCACAATTAGCAAAGTTCTTAAGTCAAAAGATGGACTAGTTGTTTGAATTAGACTGGGGAATGTTAAAAATAAAGGGTAAGGAGTGATATCCAGTTTAAGTACCTACTGAATTGTATAATGAAACAAAGTAGCTGGTCTATACTGACAAGGTCATCTAAGTTATGTTATAGCAACGAACCAAATATTTTATGTCGTCTTGTAACAAAGTGCCGGCAGAAGCAATATAAAATTTTAATGTTTTATTCCTCTTAAACATCATCTCAGTTTCATAGTTGTCGAAAGGTCGTATTTTAAATCCCTTTGCATAGCTGAGAATAAGGCATTGGCCATTTACCACATCAACAACTGTCGATATACTCTGCTTAGTATATTAGTGCTGAAGAGCGCTTGGCATCCAATTCCGACCCGATGGTATATTAACCCTTGGTCTTATTAAAAGAAAGCTTTCATACCACACGCTAATGCTGAACCAACTTATTGGGTACTTTTTTCAGCCATTTTTACTTCAGCCAATTATATCTGCCAAACCAATTGTCAGAATGCAAACTGTGAGTTTAATTTTTATTTAATAACCTTTGCAATTTTGATGTGATGACATAAACGTTATAGCAACGTTACCAAATTTTAGAAATTTGCTTCTAAAATTATATATAATGTACCACATTACACTCAACATAATCAACCATCTGAGATAACCATATGCCGTATTGCTCGCCATTTTTTCACAACATTTTCTTTGCAGTGGCACCGATACGCATAAGAAGAGTGGGTACTAAAGAGAATATTGTGTCGGTTCAGGAGAGTTTTGAATAAGATCCAAGTGTAGCGATTCATTTTCGTTCATAACCGATTGGTCTATGTCCATCCACTTTATGGAAAATTTTACGTTAAGATCTTGGTTTGAAGGCTATCAAGATTCAGCTTATGCAAGAATTGAAGTCAAATACCCATCTTTAGCGTTCAAAATTTTAGTTAATGGATCCAAAATAAACTAACATTGGCTCATTTTCAAAAATCAAAATTGTTGTATTTGGAGCGAAGAGATGAGATCATCGAAAAACCTTTACATCCTGAAAAATGCACAGATTGGTGCGGCGTGTGAACTGGTGGAGTCATCAGAACATATTTTTTTAAAAATGAGTCTAATCAGCGTGTTTTATTCAACGGTATTCGCTATAACGAAATAATTTTTTCGTTCCCCGATTGAATGTCAAAGAGATGTTGTTTCAGCAGAATATGGCTACGTGTTAAACAACAAATGAAACAATTATATTTTCAAAGAATCATTCAATGTTCGTATAATTTCGCGTAATAGATTTGTAAATTGGCCTTAAAAATTTTATAATTTAACGCCTATTAAACATTTTCTTTGGGGATACGCTAAATCGCTAGTCTACGCTGACAAGCCTATAAAAATCGACGCAATGGAAGCCAAAATTTCATATGTTACTGAGAACATAGGGCCACAGCTGCTTGAAAAAGTTATCGAAAACTTTGATATCCTCTCGATTGAATAAAAATAAATGGCTATTTAATAAAATTTCCTGAGTTTTGTTTAAAATGAAACTTATTTCTGGCTTAAAAAACCATCCGATAGAAGGTCTTATTACTTACTACTTTTTGCTGAGCCTCCTTAGAGCTCTATACTGATAAGACTCAAAAAATCACTATCGTACTAGGTCTTCGGACGGCACAACATTATATATTATTATATGTTACACTATGCATCGCGTTTTAAAAAGATTTTTTTCTACTTTATACTGCAGAGGCCGAACCGGCCATGAGGTCCCAGTAAATAAAATATGCTGTCTTTGGAACATTAATGCTACATTTTGGATCTAAGTGACTTGAGCCTTATTTGATAGGTTTTTTTTTTCAGTATTTTGTGTTTTTTAGTGAATCAGAATATGTTAATGTATAAACTTGTGATTTCAGAAAACTAATACCATAACGTTGAACAACTTTCAATATATAATATCTAGTATATCAAATTTTAAAGTGACAAAGTGTTCAATGTTAAATAAAAAAGAGATTTAAAATGCTTTGCCACTTCAAATGCAATTTGAAGTTTTTTACAATTGAAATAAGGTTGAGAATTGTTAATTTCAATACTTTTCAAATTCAAAATCAATTTAAAGCTATTTATGCTAAAAATAAACGGAAAAAATGTTTTTTTACTATTTGCAACTACAAAATTTTCGGCCTTAAATCAATTAAAACTAGTAAAGGTGTTATCTTCGGCCAGGCCGAAACTCACATACAATACACTGCATTAAAAGTACTTTTTAAATAAATGTTGAGGAGGTTGAATAAGTCGAAAATAATGTAAAAAGGTTTAAAAATGTTGAAAAGTGTTGGAAAAAACTGAAAATGTCAAAAGAATATGGGAAATGTTGAAAAAATTAGAATGGAAATAAAAACACGAAATATGTCACGCCCACTTCTCCAATACCGTCCACTTTTGTTTCAATAAATGATATTCGTGATTGACACGCACAAACAAAATTTTAGCATAATAGCTTGTATAGTTTGCGATATGTGCCGTAATTATTCTTAAAATTTAGGGCGGTGACACACCCACTCGTAGAATCCATTCCGATTTTGATCCAAAATTAGCCTTCGATAAACAAACTTCTTACACCAAATTTCAGAATGATTGCTCATTTATTTCGATAGTTATGCCACTTAAGGTATTTTAATTGTATGAGGGGTGCCACGCCCACTGTTGCTATCTCGCCAGCTTTCGATTCATATGTACCTAATACCCAGTAAACCACTTACTTCAAATTTCAGATCAATTGCACCAATAGTTAAAATAGCACTTACAACTTTATGTTAATGAGGGAGGTGTCACGCCCACTGATGCAATCTTGTCAAGTTTCATTGAATTTCAAAGCTTATAGTAACCGACACCTCTACACAAAATTTTATGAAGATTACTCTCATAGCACACTATCTATAGCATTAAACGTATTTCGCTTATATGGGAGGTGCCACACCCACCGGCACTATTGTACCAAAATTTTGCAAGATGAAGAAGAAGGGATTGCGTTGTTAGTTCTCTTTTTATAACGTTTATAAATATTGTAGGCTGTGCCACGCCCTTCAAGTAAAGTTTTCCTGAATATTGAATAAACTTGTATTGACGACTGCTATCAGTGGTATCATCCCTAAAATTTTTATGAAAATCGTATGTGCCAATTTGAAGTTATGCGAAATCCAAATTTTCAATTACTAAAAAGTGCCACGCCCACTTTTACAATTCCACCTACTTTATGCGCAATTCAAGATTTATAAGATCTGTATTCGTGTACCAAATTTCATAACAATATCTTGCACTGTTTACGAGCTATGGCGTTATAAAAGTTAAAATTTAGGGCTGTGCCACGCCCCTTTAAGAGCCTTTGCAAACTTCAAGCCTAGCCTAATCTTAATTTTGTTCTCATCTTCACCAAAGCACCAAGTTTCATCAAAATCGCAGCAAATTTTTTCAAAATGGACTTGGGTATATTTACATAGAGTATGGGCGGAAGGCGTGGCCGTTAACCGCCAATTTTTATATGCTAGCAGCTTGCAAGAAGGTTTGACCTCTGTGCCGAATTTCATTGAGTTAGCTTGCTTAGTTTTCTCGTAAACCAGACACACAGACAGACAGACACACAGACAGACAGACAGACGGACATAGCTATATCGACTCAGGTGGTGACGCTGATCAAGAATATATATACTTTTCCATACCTGCCAAGCCCCCTTCTATGCGTTACAAACGGAATGACAAAGTGAATATACCCTCTGTGTAGGGTATAAAAAGCGTTCAAATTTGCAATGTAATTTTTCACTGAGTGAGTATTGTCATATTTTCTGATTTACAAAACAAAGGGACAAAATGACCTCAAGTTACAGCTCCTTCCGATTTGAACCCACACATCAATTACTCTTACATATCATTTTAAATGTATGAAGAATATATATATATATATATACATATATATATATATATAAATAATTATTACATTCACTCTCGGAAATCTTTAATCGCCAACGATATATATAAATGATATTTTCAAAATTGTTTGGCAGCAAATTTTATCAACTGTATTGATTCTGTTACAAAAACCTTTTATTTTTTTTATATCTTTAAGAGGAACATAAGCTGGCGCAAATCACATACATACTACATAACGCAAACATTGAAAATCTCAAATAGAAACATCCTCAAACACACACACACTCACACACATGTCGTAAATAAAATGTGCTTTGCATAAAGAGCTTGTTGCGATGTCGCGTCATGTTTCTGTCACTGACTGTCTCTATTTGTTTTCCTTTTATTGTTACTCTGTCTCCCTTTTTTTGACTCTACTACTCGTTTTCAATACTAAACATTTAAATCCTTTAAAAAGATTCTCACAGCAGGATGCAGCGCATACAGACAGTCAAATACAGACAAACAATAACAAAAACAATAATACTATCCCATACCCAGCAGGCAATTGAGCAAGGCCTTCCCTAGAGAAGGCCTGCTAGCACTGCTCCGATTGTAAGATGCCTTCTCAAAACTAAATTTTCATGTAAATAACAAAAAAAAAATTTTTTTTCTATGATTTTTATTTTTATTTAAAATCTGTCAATATTAACAATAAGTAAATTTTATAAGTAGTGAATTTTTAATTAGCAGAATAGTTACACTCCATTGAGTGTATACTCATGAAATGCTAATATGTACTGCAATAAGGCCTTCCCATAGCAGCAGTGCTATAAGGCCTTCCCACAGCTGGCCTCATAATAGAAGGCAAAAAAGAAGGACTTCATGTATTTTTTTACTTCATGTATTGCAATGTTTTATGATTCGACACTACTTTTTTGTCATTAGATTGTACTTATACGTCATCAAAAGTTGATAAATGGTTAGAAGTAAGGAACGGTATGCATGTTGCTAGGTTGGTATTCTGTTTCATGTTATGCTAAAGTTGTAGAGTGTTGTGTATTCAATGTGAAATTATAAATTAAGAAATCGTCACAAAAAATAAACATTAAAAATATGAACGTAAGCGAGGTTGACGCAGATAAAAAAAAAAAATTTAACTAAGAGTCTCACGACGTATTAAGATTTAATTTTTTCAAAGTACTTCTATGACCCCTTCTACGGTAAGCGCTATTAGAAGGGCTCTTGACGCAAGCGATGTAGGAAGACCTGCTCGAAGAGTACTTCTATCAGGCCTGCTAAATGAGGCCATACTTATCAGGACGTTTCATATAAAAAAGAAAGTAAGTTTGAAAGGAGGTGGTAAGGCCTTAATCCTACCAGGTAAGGCCTGCTAGAAGGCCTGCAAGCTCCTGCCCTTGCCTACTGGGTAGTAAAACAAATCTATGTCATATCCTATACCAGTAGGAAATATAACTTTGATATCATATTCCATGTAACAGCAATATTTTTGATATTTGTATGCTTCAGTTAAAATTGTTTTGCGACTGCTATTTTGATCCTAAGCCGATAATCATGGTCACTTTTTTACAAAATTTTCAACTGAATTTTCATTTCAGTGAATTCTCACTGCATCTATTTGTCAACGTATTAAATGTGTGAGTGTAGTCTCTATCAATGTGTATATAGAATTTTTCCGTATGTTGTCATGTAGATTAACACTTAAAAATTTATTTAAAAATCGTGATTTGAATTTGTTTTCCCAAACAGCACTTCTTTTATGATACCCTTTTGTGTAACATACCTACTATATGACGAATATATTATCTTTCATCAGCTTGTGATTTTGCTTTAGCGCTCTTATACCAAGTGTTCCTTTTCAAATAAATTAGAATATTTAAAAAACAATCATTAAGGATTTAAGTTGAAAAGCAAAGAAAAAGTTGGAGCTTCCTTTAGTTGAAATATATAAAATTTCAAAATTTCACAATAAAATAATAATTTCAGTTTATTTTATGTGTATATTTAGGAAAACTTTTTAGCTAGGAACGAATCTGACAACCTAGATGCACCAAATTATTCCTCGTTCACTAAATTGAAAAATTAAAGCTGTCGCTCTAGATGCTGGTGGCTTACAGTGTTCTCCTCGTTTTGGATTTTGCAGGCTCAAAATACAGCAAGTTTAATATTCGGTTTTATTGTATAAGATAATTGATGCGTGCTTTTTCAAAAGCGCTTATTTCCACTCATTACATTGAACAAACCTTAAAATGCCATCGCCGTTATCATGCTAAAATGTATCCTCTAGTTGAAAATCTATTACAAAGAAGATATATTTCCAAGGGAAACTCGTCATTAAAAATCGCAGTTTCATACAAAACGTCACATTTCCATTTGATTTTGGTTTGTATTTTCTACAGTCGCAGAAGAGTTCTTCATTATTGTTTATATGCCCTAGGCCAGCTATCACTGACTATGAACAAAAAGAAAGATATAGAAATCTAATTGAAAAAAACAGTTTGGTGATAACTGAAGGAATTCACAATAGCTTTCATGGTACAAGAATGTAATTGATGATCAAAATATAGCAAGGGACCTCTTCCCTTGTTACCTAGCGATGGTTACGATTGTATCGAACTTGACTGTGGTGTTTTAAGAGTATAATCCAGCAGTGTTGCGAATATTCGCATCCGCATCTACGATTGTGGAGCTTCTGCATTCATTCGGACATCTGCATCCGCATCCGCAATAATCATTGCGGAGGTTCATGCGGATGCAGATGTACTACAGATCACGATGAAAAACTGCCGATACCGCAATGCGCATCGACTAAAAGTAGCGGTGAGTCGGCAACACGATTCGAAATGTTTGTTCTTTGTTCAATTTTTGAGTTTATTGTGAATGTGAATATACAGTCAGCATTGTGTGTTAAGCGATATTTCGGCAATTAAAGGCCCATTTAGATGAAAATCCTCTTAAATGGTAGAGGGTTAATCGAAAAGAGTTAAGACTTCTACCACCAACAGCATGCAGATTTTTAGCGACACCACCAGGCAGTGTTGCTAGCAAACAACTGTTTAGTAGCGCGGGTCTAATTTACGATTTTCTGCGTAATAAGCTTGACCCCGAAAAAGCAGCCATTTTACTATTTATTAAATATAATGCACCAATTTTTAACTTTTTGTACTAAATAATAAATATTTAATAAAATTTTGTAAATTTTACTTCTTCTATTTAATTTCTGCACCCTTATAACCCTTATAATATCTTATAAAATTATAAAAAAAACTTAAGATCCGCATCCGGAGATGTTAATTTAAAATTTTAGGACTATGAAAAGTGGGTCAAATCTTGTCATACCAAACTTTGTTGGGCATGAAATCGATGTGTTTTCACAGCATTGGTCTGGACATAATTTTCTACTTGTGGCTTACTTTCCGAGTTATTGAGAGAAACTTTTTTCGTCAGCCTCTCAAAAGCAGATCCACCATGAATCTGGCAAATGAAGCTAAACTTTGATTTCAACAAATTTATGTATACCTCCACCGCGTCATACTTTAAAATGAAAACCACTAAATTGTATAAATTTTCTATAAAAACTTTTTCAGTTCATAGAAATCTTTAAATATCAGCAGTAAATTGTAAGTAGTTCTATATAATACGATTATAGGTTTTTGTCCATGTGTATATTATTCATCAGTTTAAGTGAACTCACCGTTTATTCTACGTATACGACATGCGCTTGCTAATTCGTTTCGACTCGCCAAGAAGAAGTGCCTGCAAAAAAAGTGTAATGTTAAATGAGTTAAAGGAACAAAGACATACTAATAAAAACAAAAAGATTGTTGAAAAATGTAATAATTAAATATTATTTTTTTTCCAACAAACAAAATAAATATTATTCAGTTCTGAGCACCCGTTTAAGTGATGTTTTCCAAATTTAGTAATTGATACTGCATGATTAAGAGCTAGTTCGTGGAAACTCAAAACAGATGGGATTTGTTTTTTTTTTCAAATATTTCAATTTAATTTTAAAGTGCTTATGTTTTTTTTGTGTTAATTATATGAATTTTTTTCTTTGTATTAATAACACTATGTGCAAAAATGTGAAATAAAATTTTTGAAGAAAATCGTATGGAATCAGCTTAGGGTAATTTAAAATCGTTGAGCTCAAATCTGCTTATAGATTTTGGCCAACATATGTTTTGAGATAATGTTAACTTGATCGGTAATTAACACGGTTATATACACTCTTTGACGACTTATTTTATTCCAGTCAGAGAAGTCAAGTGCCTGTTAAAGTTGTTTTCCATCAAAACGCAAGAAATTTTTGAATTACTCTATTCCTACAGCAGCACTTCTTAATCCCGTTTTTGGAGCATTTTATTGAAAGTTTCTGAAAATTTTTAAATTTAGCCATGTGGATTTTTTCAAAAAATTTTACTAAAATACTTATAAATAAAGTAATTTTTTTCTTTTTCATAAGAAACAACTTTGCCTCAGACAACCAACCCCTCAAACTTGAAATAAGAAAATCGTTGAAGAGCGTTTGAAACCGTGTTAATTACCGGTGTAATTACCAGTGTAATAAGCGTCTCAACAATGCAGTGTTTTTAAGTAATGATTGCCTTTTTTTTTAAATTTCAATTGAAATTAACACTATTCTTTCATAAAGTTTTCAACAAAAAAAAATGTTTCCGCACAAATCAACATGCAGCTCATGTAGGGATTCAATCTATATTGAATCCCTTAGGGTTATTAGGCTCATTATTTTCTTAAGAAAAGATGTAAATTATTGCGATGCCAAAAAAGTACGTTTCTACTGCTTTGTCCCGAGGTTGGAGTTAAGCGGTATACGAAGTGCAATACATAAAAAATGATAATTATTCACTTGTCTTAATAATTTTCTAAGAATAAAAACCATGTTTTTTGTGTGTGATAAATGGCCGTCTAAAAGTAGCAAGACTTTTGTGTTTTTTCAAACTCCTGAAAACTGAATAAAATAAGGGAACCAAATGATGAACAATACCAATTTCTCCCCACCACTCTACCCCCATGACCTAAGTAAACATTCAAACGCGTGAAACAAAAACTTATCAACATAAACAAATCATTGTCAACAGAAATGAACGTCACTAATACAAACTACGACATGAGATTTTGACTTTTTTTTTGAATGATGAAATTAATTTTTTTTGGTCGAAAATCCTCGACCGCACTCACTTTGATGAACCTCGCGGTGCTTCTCGACAACAGAACCTGGCAGTTACATGAGCACTACTCAAACACAAATAACTTGTAATTAAAACAGATGGAGTTGTAATGCAAGGATAAATATACCCTTTGTATTGCTTTTCCCCGTATACAGCTTTGCCCCGCCTTCTCCTATAGGGTGACTATTTTTCCTGAATTATTAACTTACTTTTCTGCAAAGTTTTATCTCTGGCCGAACGAATATTTTCCTTCAAAGTGTACAATTTTTCATGAGATTATGTGAAGTGTACATTTTTCAAAATATTAAGCCTCAGATTATATATTATTTTCATAAAACTTTAGATAAAAGTTATTTTGTTAATTTTAAAAAAAATTTATGTTACTACTTTGATGTCTACCAAAAATCGAGTTTTGAAATGGGCGAGAGACGAATGGAGGTTGCTTGAAAAAATCTTAATTATTTGCTCACATTGACTAAATAGTTTCCGATTCTGTAACATGCCTTCATTTTCAACACTACAAAATTGATAAGTAAAATGAGGTTAAGTTTTCCAATATTTGAATCGATGTTCGCAGTCAAATAATCTCATATCGATGAACTTTACATCTCCGTAATTGCGAAGGCAGTCGAAGATATTTCATCGAATTCGAGGACACATAATCAAATTGCAGTACACTACCGCAACAGAAGTCATCAACTACGTTAGCACACCAACTTAGCTTACAATCAGGTAATCACTTGTTCCAGACTATACCATAGTTTTTCCATCCTTATTGATTGTTTTTCTCCAAATCGTTAATGGCGTAAAAAAATTGAAAAACTCACTAAACAAAGAAAACACAATTCGCTCAAAACTAATGCCGTATTCAATTAACCCAGTAAGTATTTATTTCTGTTTGCTAATTAGCATAAATTACATCACCGTCCAATCACTTAGTGTGAACACCAGTTGCACTCATTTCTTTTTATATGCCCATTGGCCATTTGTTTTTTTTCAGCTATCAGTCATTTTGTATCTATCATTTAACGTTTTATTGATTGTTTGGCAGGAACACAAAAAGGATTTCAATAAGGCTTTGAAGCCAAATACTAAAGTGTAGCAGTGTGAATATGTCATCAATTCTTCTTTCATTCACAAACAAACACACACTCATATGAACTTATTCAACTACGTCCTTCTCGCAGAGTTACACTCATGGCCAATTAATTAGGTATAAGTTTACAGACACAAACACTTAACGTACTATAAGTTTGCTTTGATAGACGGGCAGTCTTGTGAGCCGAATTTTCAAGCGTGTGCGTTAGAGTGGATTATTATCGTGCCTGTTTTTGAAATCATTTGTATGTTTCAGACAGCAGTCTCTCATAAAATGCAATCAATTATATTGAGTGTCATATGTGAGTCAAGCACAAATGTCAACTTTAGCTAGAACAAAATCGGTGATTGAAACATTGGAAATATCCGCAGCTACTACGACTAGTCAATTTAAACGTCGAACGTAAAATTTAAGGCACAGAGTGACCGCTTTCAGGCAGGCCAAAATAAAAGATTTAAACTTAAATACCATTTCGAAAGTATTTGCGTATTTTTTTTAATAAAATAGGAAGCTTTATTTTGAAAATTATTGCAAATTTTTTTTAAATTTAGACTTAAGTTTTTTTATTTTTTCGCTCTCTGAAAGATGACGAATAAAGTTTATCATCTCGTGCTCGCTCTAGTACGAGAAATTACGGTTCTGTATCGTTTTTGTCTCATAACCAAAAAATTAGCAAAAAAAAAGTTAACTATGAGTGTTTTTTTTTTTCTCCAAAATCGAATGGGAATCGCGAATTGCACAGAGTAAAAAGTTCTTAAAATTGGTCAAAATATTCAGAATAGTATTTTATTTTTTTTTTATAACAAAAGTCTTTTTTATTCATTTAAAAACTAAATTTTCATAAAAATATGCTGACAGTGAAAAATTAGTACGACTTTTGTGGAAAATTGATAGCTTTGAAGTTCAAAGTGATCTACTAAGATAAAATTATCACCAAAACTCTTTTCATCACTAACGCAAACACTAAAAATTTTCCGAAGATTTTTTAAATCCAAAAAGATTCAAAGAAACCCAAAAAACTATGCAAGCAAACCAATTAATTTTTCAATATTTTACAATAAAAATATGAGGACGTTTTTCTATGTGGATGCCATATTGAGCCGCCATTTCATAATTTGCAAAAACGAAAAAATTAGTTATTTTTATGATGATGCACTTGACAAAGAATGATCCATATGAATTATGGAAGAAACACCAAAAAATACAAATAAATATGAAATATAAGTACGTTTTCTTTTCAAAAATGATTTGGAAATTCGAAAATAGTTTTAGAATATGACCAGCAGCGGCTCCAGTCTATCTTTCGAAAAAAAATCTTTATAGATTTTTTCCTATCGATTTGTTATTCAAAATTTATTTGGAATCCGCAACCACAGTTGGTCAGGAATTTAATTTATTTTCAACTTTGTCGGATCAATCAGTTCAATAATTTTTTTTAAGGGTGACCAAATCAAGACCAGGGCCACCTCTAGTCATGTCTACAATTTTTTACGACCTAGCTCAATCAACTATTGCCTCAACCTTTTTTGTGAGAAATGGCCTCAATATGGGCACTAAGGTTCAAAACGATCACTCGGGGAGCCTCAAATGGTATCGTAGAGGCTTTTGTTAAAGTTAAAAATTTCACTACAGCCTTTCTGCATCGATTGGTTCAGTAAACTCGATGTCGTTTTCCCATTTTCTTGAATTCTTTTAATTTCAGATTTTCTACATTTTCTTCACAATTAACATAGCAGTTTGGGAAGGGTCGGTTCATAATTTTGAGAACATTTTATGAATAATTTCATTCACTTTACTACTTTCTTACGCTTTTCACTTTTTTGACATATTTTTTTTTGGGTGAAGTTGGTGCAATGCAATATGCACCATAAGCCAGCTCGTCACCAGAGCGGTGTGTCGGGCTCCCATGATGATATACCGACTAAAACACCTCCCCTTATTCAAGAATGCATCCCTCCTGGGAACCTTGTTGAGCATTACTTCAGGAGGGTTCCTTTTGCTTTGGCGTTCTTTGCCATCATCTGTTTTATAATCCTGCGTCCAGGCGCTCGTTACCTCAATTTATTCCAATTTGGTAAGCGTTCGTATCTCTCTTTTTCATGTGCAGTACGTTTTCTACATACCGTGTGATCAACATCCAGCATGGTCGGTGTTATTTTTTCGTCTGTGAATGGACCGACTCGTCTCTGAAGTTCACAACTACTTTCTGTCCAGTTTCTACAATTGAAAAGCATGTGTTCCGCGTTATCAATTTCTGCGTCGACGTATATAGTCATATGTGGTCCACTAAAGTAATATTGTACACCACATCTTACTTCATTAACTTATGTTACACATTGTTTATAGTCCGCTATCACCAATTGTAAATGGGTGGCGCGACTCTAAGTTTTATATATAAGCTAACTGTATGCAAACGCTACAAAATGCTGACGTAGCGTCTGCATACTAAAGCTTAAGTGATAAAGAATATTTTGATAAGATAGGTTTTAATGGAATGAATTAATGAAAAATTAAAATTCAATTCAATTTTCAATTTATTTTTAAACATTAGTGCTATAAGACATAGTCTTTTGATGCACAAAAAAACATTGGTTACATGTAAAAGCAAAGGAAATAATTTTTAATATAAATACATACTTAAAATTAAAATTAAAATTAATACTAATAAATAGATTAGATGAGAGTTATAGGAATCATGAGTTGGTTTTATAATAGTTCATTAATTCATTTCTAAATTTGCTCTGATTTGTTGTTAGTCTAAGCGATGCTGGCAAAGTGTTCCATACTCTAATGGTATTGATGAAAAAAAACCTTGTTGAATTTAAAAAATTGAATTTAGGGATAATAAAATTTATACACCTAGTCGATACGCTAAATGGAAGTTTATTGTATAAGTATGCTGGTGAACGATTTAAAATAAGTTTATGGAGAAACATACAATTTCTTGCATATAAATAATTTTCTAAATCACATCCAAGAAATGCACATCGTTTTTCAGTAATGTGATCAAACCTTTTAAGGGAATAAACATATCGTGCAGCAAAGTTGAAAGCAACCAAAAGCTTATGTAGTGAAATTGAGTCAAGCTTGCAGAATATATTTTCAGAATAAGTTATTATAGGTAGTATTAGTTGTTTGACAAGCTTCATTTTAGTATCCTGAGGAGTGAAAGTTGAGGACTGACGGAGGTTTCTTAAAACATAATATATTTTGCTAACCACACTATTGATATGATCAAAGGCATTAAGATTTGAATTTAAGTAAAAGCCTAAACTTTTCACTTTTTTTACAAGTTCAAGCCTATCATTTGCAATTAATATAGGTTGAATATCAGAATTATTTACTGAACATTTGGAAATAGGCAAAACTTTGGATTTAGTAGGATTAAGCTGAAGATGATTTACTTTTGCCCAATTGTTAATATTTTCTAGGTCTTCATTTAAACAGTAGCACAAATCTTCAACGAGACCACTACTATGTGAGATATAGAGCTGTACATCATCAGCGTATGCATGCACTTCTGAGTGTTTGCAGACAAAGAATAAATCATTTAAAAACATAGTAAAAAGTAAAGGACCAAGTATAGAACCTTGCGGTACCCCAGACACTACCGAGCAAAAACTTGAAAATTGATTTCCTACTTTAACCCTTTGCAGTCTGCCAGCCAGATAGCTATTAATCAGATTAATATCAGGTATTCCAAATCCAAACGATTCCAGTTTTCTACATAAAATATTATGATTAATGCTGTCAAACGCCTTTGTAAAATCTAATAGACATAAAAGGGTTATCTTATTTCGATCAAAGCTGATACGAATATCGTCCAAAACCTTCATCATTGCGGTCGCGCAACTATGTCCCTTGCGGAAACCAGATTGCATTGGGTGTAAAAGATTTTTATCATTAAGGTACTGAGTAATTTGTTCAGCAATTAAGCTTTCGCATACTTTCGATAAAGCAGGAAGTACACTAATGGGTCTAAAATCCTCAGGAGTAGATGCATTTTTATTTTTGGGTACAGGTGTTACAGTGGCAAGTTTCCAGAGGTTGGGAAAAGTCGATGTAGTGAAACAATGGTTTATTATGTGTGTTAGAGGCCTCACAATGTATGGTAAAATAATTTTTATGAACTTTATTGGCAGTCCATCTTCACCTACTGCATTGGATCTAATTTACCGTACCTTGATGTATACATCCATTTCAGTTACCTGTGAAAAGTGGAATTTGCACGCGTCAGGGGGACTGACTGAAGGAGGATCAGGATCCATCGGATGTATGTTTACATTCGTTTGAATGAAATAACTATTTAAAGCATTTGAATCAACATTACAAATCTGGTTTTTATTACAACAAATATTAAGTTTATTTAAATTGTTCCATAACCGCTTAGGAGGCAAAGATGCATCTAATTGCTTAAAGCAGAAAAGCTTCTTTGATTCACGTGTTATGGTAATAGCATCATTCCTAGCCCTTTTAAATTTTGCATAGTTTTGCTTAGATTGGTTACGTTTCCATGCAGCATAGCATTTGGAGCGGTATTTCAACGCTTGTTTTACGCGAGAGGTATACCATGGGCAGACAGGATTTTCCTTTTTAAAGGTTCGAACAGATAAATGCTTATCCATTAATTTTTTAATGTGATTCGTAAAAGTAGTTAACTTGTCATTCAAACTGCAACAAAAGAGACATTCATCCCAAGGAATTAATAGAGCATCATTGAATAATGATGAATAATCAATGCTTTTAAAGTCATAAAACCAGCGCAATTCAGGAGGTGGAAAATTATGTAGCTGTATATCCAAAGTACAGAAAATCAAATCGTGGTCAGAAATAAAACTAAGCTGATCAAAAATTAAAACCTTAGAAAGGTCAGAAACTATAAAGTAATCCAACAAACTGGGATTAGCATTTTTTCCAAATCGGGTAGGCATAACACTGTTAACAACAGAAAGACCAGAAATTTTTACAAGGTTTTGCATGTCGATTGCAGCATGTCGATGCAAATTGTCGAAGCTTATTATGTAATCAGCAATACTATCAAAAAAAGATTGCAAACTGGACTCTTTACTAGGATTATAGACACAAGATATTAAAGTCTTAGAGAGTTTACACCTTATTTCCACATTCAAAAATTCTACTTCAGTTTGGAAAGATCAACTGGAAAAGCTGCCTTGTATAACCATATGCCGTCTGGTCTCTCAGTTTTCCCCATTTTATTGAGGTATTTTTGGAAATATCCATGTCAAGATAGAAACCGTGTGATATAGAAATTTACTTCGCCGAAACTTATGTCTAACCAGCTGTTCAACTGAGGTATTAGTCGTCCCAAACATTTATTTTGCCACCTTTTTTGCCAGCTTTGTGTAGCGTAAGCTCTGGCATCTTGTTTTCTCAACCAGTTTTCAGTGTAGTTTCAGCAATTTTGTAAATATTTCGTTTATCTGATTTTAAAATTTTGTTTAAATCTTTTTGTGTAGTTTTGATGAATTTTCTAAAAGTAAGTAAATAAGTAAAATTTTTAAACAAAATTGTAAAAATTTCGAGACTCAAGATTTTGGAAAATTCTTAGAAATTTCAAGAAATATTAAACGCAGTTGATTTAAATAGAAATGTGTAATAAAAAAATCCTTTCATTACTTAAATGCCGTTACTGCCATAATTTATTGATGTTCGCGTCATTTTATCGTCTATGTCGTTCCCAATATGCATGACGAGCAGTCGTCTACAATATTAGATATACAACAACAATCTTTCCACACTGATGCCAAACACTCGACTCGACAAACGAAATTCAGCAGCTGCTCCTACTGTTGCTGCTGTGTCATTGTGCTTAAAGGACAAAAGCGTCCGTTATTTCGTCAGTTTTTATTGAACATTTTTAGTGTACTCTCTGACTGAATTACAACCAGTCACTTGAATACGACGAATGGAAATCTCATATTCTTATGATGAACAAATAACAATTCTGCGCGTAAGATATGGGACAAGTAAACGATGAGTAGTTCTGAATAATTGAGTCATCGCCTGTCAGTTGATTGTACAGTGAAAGTAAGAAAATAAATTGAACGTTGGAGCGTGCGAAAACAGAACTTTATCTTTTATAAATACCACGATGTTTTTCGAAAAAATTAATTTTATGGCAATCGAATGGAAAAATCTATTAAAAAAAATTTTGGATATTCCAACTGCCACTGGGCTTATTTTTTATGTATTTTTAAGGGATGAAACAAAAATTTCGCTTTGGTCAAGTCAGCACACTTCTAAAATATACAAAAAAATTCAACCAGAACAAATAATTTCAATTTTACGCAAATTTATAATAAAAACAAGAAATTATTCATTGACGTAGAAATTTTTCAATTTCAGAGTTTCTAAAAAGCCAACACTTCATTTAGCAAAACAATCACGCAATTCGTGAAATTGCTTATAGCCTGCTTGCTTGCCATATACAGTTACTGTCTGTAATTGCATTGCCTTTGAATATAACAAAGTTTGACAGAATATTCACAAGCGTTGTGGTTTACAAAATTGAGTTTCATAATGGTAAAGCCTTTGGCCAAATGTGAACAAAGTATCAGTCAGTGAAAATGAAAAAATTTCACTATTTGTTTCAAACTATGAAATTTTGAAGTGAGCAATCATGCAATATCTAACACATATTTGCAAACTGTTAACACACGGTAGATATGCACTAGGGTGGATTGAAAAGCAACTTAGTTTGAGCTTCAATTTGTAGCAGCAACTTAAAGTTTTTATACAAATTTTATTTAGATAGTCATGATTCAACAACCATTCAAAGCAGTTGCCCTTATGGCAGCATTTGGTACTCCTATAAGTAATTATAACCGAAGGACTAGATGAAATGATGCCAAATTTAACAATCTATAGAAGTTTTTATTTTCCTTTTCAAATTATTTAAAACATTTGCTAAATTTGTGATTCAAAATTAAATAAATTTTTTGAAATTTTACATATTTCAGGAAATTTGTATAAACATTTGGTTTAGGATCTCTAAGTTAGGTTAAAGGGGTTATACAAAGATGCACTCGGAGGCAGTTTGCCCATTGTGATATACAAAATATGTTAAAGTATTCCCCTCCTTCTTCTTAAATAGTCCTTCTCCTCAAATTATTTTATTGAATGAAGGCGAACCACCCAGAAGCCTTGGTGAAGTTAAGGATGCTGGTGAGTTCCAATTGGGCTAGTTCAACAGGACCAACAAAGAACGCAATGACGAAATATTTGGTTTGTTTCCTCATTAGCTCTGAGCATTTGCAAAGCACGTGTTTAACCGTCTCATCCTTTTCTACATATCCGCAGTTCCCGTAGACATCTCAGAAAGCAGCACCATATTTCGCGACCATAGGGCCAGTAACACAGTGCCCCCGTCAATACTCCTAGGTCTCCTCTTCTGAATCTTAAGAAAGTTTGCGTCTTTCCAGATTCAGTTTAGGCATCCGGTGGTAAGGTTCTACCTTCTGTTCGTTTGTTTCTTGATTATGCCCTCTATCCGATAGCGTAGTTCCAGCAGTGTTCCCTTAAAGTCTACCACTTGTTGATTTTCCGGTTCTTTTGATCCTATTATGGCACATTCGTCAGCTTTCTTATTTCCGGGAATACCCTTACGACCGGGCACCCAGCAGAGCTCCATAGTATGCGGTCGGATTGAACATAGTGATTCTCTGCAGTGTTTTACACACCTAGTCTTCACGATTTTGCTGTTTAGTGCTTTGATTGCTGCCTGACTGTCCACACATATTGTAATGATTGAGGGAGTAAGCTTTCTGTTCCGTATCATCTGTGCGGCTTGGTCTATGGCATAGATTTCAGCTTGAAAAACGCTGCAATAATTGGTTTGTCTGAAAGATATTTCCACACACATGTTATCCGAGTAAATACCCGTTCCTGCGCCGGATTTTATCTTGGATCCTTCCGTAAAAATGGTTAGTTCCCTTTCAGAACGGTGCCAGAGTTCCAATCTTCTCTTGTTGGAAAGTCTATATTGTAGGCAGTGTCAAAGTCAAATATGGGTACTCGGTAATCACTTGCCGTAAGGCGAAATTCCCGCTGCATAGCTTGCAAAATAGACCCGTGAGCCTCAGAGTTTTGAAGCTTGTTGCATTCTTTTAACCTAAACTAAGATCTCTAACCGTACAGTTATTTCATCGCCTTTATGAACCTGTGTCTCACTAAGAAAGTTTTTATCCTACCAGAAGGATGACTTTAAAGAAATTTTATTTTCTAATAAGACTGCTAAGTTATTAGATTTTGAGATAGTGGGAAATAACAGCTGTTAATGTGGCCAGCATCAGACCTTATCTTTTTTTTATCCTACTTAGCAAACAAAACTACAATTGTCTTATGATGTATACATGGCACCCATTTGCCAGCGTAGCTTTCTTTAATTATATCTAGAGCCTTATAGGTTTTATGACAAACGTTTTCATAGGACAAGTGTAGAACTAAACTAAAGAGGTCAACTTTTGCAATGTGTAAAGTTAAGATCAACTATTAAGGAGTCAATCACTCAACAACCAGACACCATAGCATAGGGTACTATGTTATGCTCGTTGATATAGAAAATTTATTCTATACACCTTAACAATCAGGACGTTACTCTGACGTAACCAGGCTGACAGAGATGAAAGGAATCGTCACTCAATGCGCAAATGCTTGGGGCAAAAAAAAAACAGTCCTCGGTGTTCATTGAGATTTGCTAACAATATTATAGTACTATGGGTATGTGGACAAAAATACATTCGCTATCGAAACAAACAGGAGGTGGAAAGTTTTATTTTTCGTAACAGGCGAAAATTGTTATTGGATCATTCCATAATAATTTTTATCCAATTTAGAAGTATAAAGTGCCTTCAAAAACACCATTATGTGAGCCAAGACCAACATAGCTGTGATAATGTTCTTCATTCCTGGAAGAGTCAACTTAAAGCTTTGCTTTCAGCATGGCCAAGGAGTAAAATTTTACAATCTTCGCTTAACATAGGGGCGGCGTTTGCACATTGACCGAAATATGATGTTATTGATCAGCTTAAAACTGAATACTTTAAGCCCACTATTAGCCTTAAACTTTTATTTGAAAATCAGAAAAATAGGTTTTCGGTTCATACTAATATGCACCCTGTCAATAAGAGTAGAGAAATGTTGATACATGTCAAAAATTTAAATTGATTTGTTCAGAAAGTTCTCTATTAATGGTATGTAAGTCAGTTTAGTGTTTGTTAAGACTCTATCACGTTTCTTAACTGAAATTTTCTTGGATGTCAAAGTTCAAAATAATACTTAATTAAAACATACATGATGGTAATAAAAGTCACATAACATCATGATGTTGATCATCATTAATTCTTCTAAATCTTCATCAACACTTTCTAAATCAAGTCAATTATTACGTGCACTGATTGCTTAATATGTGAAAACTATTAACTAAATGAAGCTGCATTGGCTTAAAACCTTTAAGAGTTTTTCACTATTTAAACTTTTCGATGTGTTATATCAAGGGTATAAATGCTACAATTTTTTAGCTCAGATTACATTTCGTTTAGGTTTAAAGTTTAAGTTTAAGTTAAACTTTAATCATGCACGACAATCATACCCAGACTCGCATATATACTTTCTTTAGGGTTGCAATTTGGCTGAAAAGGTACGGAGATTTGTGTATTTAAATTGCATCGCTTTTAAATTGAAATTCTTAACGTAATTAAGAAAAAAGTTACACAAAAATCAGTGGCGTTTTTGTCAATATGCCGAAAATGTTGTGGCAATCTCATATGGTGCGCAATGCATTTTTTCCAATAGCAGGTGGTGCCACGCCTCTTAAATGAAAATAAGTTTGCACTGCCAAACTTAAAGACTGATTTTGATAAAATTAGCTGTATATATAGATTGAATCCAAAGGTTATTAAGAGTCTTTAGTTCTTTAAGAGGGTGTGGCATCGCCTTTAATGAGAAAAAACCGCTTTCCCGGCTGATCCGCTACATTTGGTATGGAGAAAGATGGAACCCTGAGTAATGATATTTGTTTGAAGTAGGCGGTGCCAAGCCCCTAATAAGAAAAAACTTAACTAATGGACAGATTTTCATGATATTTGGTTTGGAGATAGATTGAACCTTTAGAAAAGTTATTGGTTTTTCAGCACGCACTTAACTGGAAAATTTGGTATGGAGATATCTACATATATTGAACTCTAAGGAAGAGATAGAGATTGAGATGGGGCAACATGATACCATTAATTTTTATTTTTGGAAGCGATGACAAAAATAACTCTTTTTTACATCAGTTTTTTAGTACCAATAAGTGTTTTTTGTTTTTGTTTTGTCACTTTATTGGTTGAATTTCAACAAGAGCGAACTCTGATGATAGGAGCTTGACCACAACAGTTTCAGAGACATTTTTTACCCTATACTGACGATATCTTCACTTTGTTCCACCATTTGTAATACATAGAAGGATCGTGGAAGGTATAAAAAAGTAAACAAATTCCTGATCAACGTCATCACCTCAGTCGAATTAGCCATGTCCGCCTCTATGTTTGTCAGGCTGTGTAAATCTTTTTCAAAACCAAAATTGAATGAAATTTGGAACACAGGGGCCACATCTTCAAACTAGTTTTTTGGGATTGGAAATAGACAAAGTCGATTCACGAACATGCCTACCCCATATTGAAGTAAAACATTTGAAACGCTATATTCAGAGAGCTATCTTATAGGCTCTAACCGAAATTTCTCAAAAATACTAAGAAAAACCTAGACAAACCTTGGCAAATTTCGATATGAGGACATAGCACTTGCCTCAAAGCACTTGGCACCAATTTTCCCACTCATAGTAAGAATGATTCGCAAAGACCCTAGAATTTGGCGAAATTGGCGGGCGTTGCATCCTCCATAGAAATAAAAACTTTGAAATACTACACTGAGAGAATTATTTAAAGTAAAAGAACCAAATTTCACTTAAATACAAAAAATAGTTCGGTCAAACTTCAAACAAAAAGTTGATGAATTTCGAAAAGAAGACGTGGCACTTACGATCTAAGAATAAGCTTGAAGACGATACTTAGAGAGCCAAGATATTTAAGTATATGTTGTCAAATTCAATGTCAAACACCACGTAGTGTGGTGGAAGGAGCACCTGGCTTTTTTTCAAGACCCTTACAATTTTATTTAAAAAAAACTGGTATTTTCAAAAATTCCCTCTAGTTTCAAAAGTAGGACACGAATTTTTGATGTTCGCAAAACATGATCCATTTTCTAAATGTATTTCATACATCCGGTCGTCTACTGCTCATGTAATCACAAATTGAGTTTAATGTCATTTTTCCTGCAATGTTACATGCCATGACTCTTGTAAGCAATATTTTACCAAACCTTTAGAAACATTAAAGTTTTTATATCTTTCTTTTATTTTTTGCAGAAAAAGCTAAAATTTTACAACTTATTTACATTTAATTTAAACTTTTATCAAGTTGAAAAGATAGGGCACTGCAATTGTGTGAATATCTGTTTCAAAGTACTCGTGTGTCTGAAACAACATAACCGAACATTTATGAATCATATTTTCCTTATAAAGCACAATTTTCAAGTCATGATGAAGTTAAACCTATGCGTATTGATATGTGAACCTTATGGTGCTTCGTTATGTTCTCCTTAACTTACGTCAGTCTCAAAAATTACAGTACATGAGATAAGGCCCTTGCAATTTTTGTTTACTTTTCAAATATGTTGCATGGGAAAACTTTTGAAAATTTTATATTTTTGGTGATTTAAAAAACATCTTTTTGCGAAAAATTATGACACATAATTTGTTTTTATTCGTATGCTTTTACTATGTTTCGTTATCTCAACTGACATATCCTTTGAATTGAATGTTTTCATTCTGACGCCATGCAATGTAAACTGTTTGACGTTTTTAGTGATACTTAAAAGAACTAACGCAAAATCTAGCAAATACCCAGTTGGAAATATAAGATGGAATTTTGTAAATTTGACTTTCATTATACAAAAAAAAATATATGGGTCATTCCATCTATAATGGGCCTATCATTACCCTCATGTTTTCTAATTAGGTTGAAACTCTTTTCAGTGATTGGTCTATCCTGTAGAAGATATAAAAAAATTAGATAAACTTTTTTTGACCAGTAATATTGCTTAAAAAAAAAATTTCAAATTGTGTTAAAAAAAACTCTTAAGTAAAACAAAAAAATTCATTGATGAATATAAACAAACCAACACAATCCAAATTAGCTTTTATATTATTTTTAGGTAGTTGTGTACTAGTAGATGACAAAAGAACTGCAAATCTGAATAAATTAAGGCCTGAACGGTTTCTATGTGGTAAAAGATAAAAAAATTGACCTTCCAAGAAAACATCAGTTTCCCAAATACTCCATCATCGATTTCAGATTTCTTTGGCTAAAAATTTTCAGAACATATAGGAGTACCATCTCTGAAAATTTTATTCATATTTTTTCACCTTATTTGATTTTACAAGCATTTAAAGTTAAGATTTATGATTTGCATCAATGAATTTTTTTGTTTTACGTACGAGTTTTTTTTAACACAATTTGAAACTTTTTTTTTAAGCAATATTACTGGTCAAAAAAAGTTTATCGATTTTTGTTATATCTTCTACATGATAGACCAATCACCGAAAAAAGTTTCAGCCTATTTAAAAAACATGAGGATAATGATAGGCCCATTATAGATGGAATGACCCATATATAAGTCAGTTTAAAATTGTAAGCTTATACCAAGCACTATAGTGTGATAAAAAAAATATACAATATTTCTGAAAATGTTGAGACCCCATTAACTAAATTGTCATTTAAGAAATCGTAGCATAACAATAATATCCTATTTAATTTTAAATACTAAAAGGAAGAGTACTAACGGCCAGGGCTTTCGACAGTATACTGAAATTGACCGATAACCCATATCAAATATTGCGCTGTACTTTTGACTGGAATGATTTTCAAGATCAGCTTAATTTGATAAGAATTATGCCCTCCGGGTCGAAGTTTCGCGTATCTTCTCACACAAATTTTTTTAACTTTACTTCTATTACAAAAACTTATTTTCTGCTTCAGAAAATTTGCGTATAATCAAAGAAAAAGGTAAAAAAAAACCAATCAAAACAAAAATCAAAAATTTTATTTCGTACTTTTAGTTGAAAGTGATTCAAGTCAAGAAAAACGATAGTAAAACTAATCTAATTCCCCGTCTACATACAGAAATTATTTTTGAAAATTCTTCTTGTTTATTGGCAAGAGTTAAAATACATAATAATAAAATAGGTTTGCCAATTGGCCGCTTTTGATGCTACCAGGTCGCTTATTGTGTGCCAAAGCTGTAGGCCGTACGTTAATTGGAGGTAAAAGCCATTAATGGCCGTTAATAGGAGGTGAAACCGTTTTTATACAAACAAAAATGGTCATACATTTTTTCCTTAAAAATAATGTACTAACTCGTAGAAATTATTTAATATTGCTGACCAAAAAAAAAGTCAAATCGTCAGAAAAAAATTTTTGCATTTTATCAAAATTTTGACTTTTGGAATGTTTTTTATACATTATTTTCAACTTGACAATCCTAGGTCAAATACAAAATTTGTTGTATTCGAAAATTTTCTATCGTTCGCTGATATTATGCTTTGACTTTACATTTGCTATGGCGGGTGGACTGAGTAATTGATTTGACATTTACAAGCACAAAGAAGTTTTAATGTTCGTGAGAAAACGCATAACAAATTCACAAAAGAGAATAGACAAGAATTTGTTGCACCGAATTTGCTCGTGTAAACGTTGACTAAGAAGGTATGAAAATTTTTGAAAAGCACGCTTTCAATCTATTTATATACACAATTTATACGCATGCTGCTCTGTCAAGGTGCAGGAGCAGAGAAGGAATAAGTCACTACAATATCAAAGCTCTTAAAAATTGTTTGTTCCTTGTACAAAATAGAGCACGTTAAAATAAAAAGGTTTGAACGAAGCCTTGGAGGATTTAGTCAGCAAAGCGAGGTGCACTTATAATAATGAGTACAGCAATAACACAACGGCTTACACTAAGTTCTCACAGATATTTCACGTATGTAAACTTTTCCTTATTCGTTCTCATTTGGTTTCTAACTGGGCACTTCCAAAGTGTGTCATACAAAGAACTAACATTGCTGTCAATGACAGCAGCAGCAGCACAACGTTGCCATTTTCTAGTTTCAACTGTACTACTAAATGCTATTTTTTTTTTGTTTGTTCTCTTATTCTTTGCAAATTGAAAATTTTTATGGTTGCCATAGTTCCTTTTTTGTTATTCTTTCGATGTATAGGATTTGTTCTGTGGAGTAATGACATTCCATTATGCCATACAACTTCTATCAATAAAATCATTGTAAACAGATTTTCTCTCAA
This sequence comes from Meiosimyza decipiens, assembly GCA_963680825.1. Classification (NCBI taxonomy): domain Eukaryota; kingdom Metazoa; phylum Arthropoda; class Insecta; order Diptera; family Lauxaniidae; genus Meiosimyza; species Meiosimyza decipiens. The sequence continues at coordinate 56,025,906 of OY804261.1, read as the reverse complement.
AACAGAAATTTTTATTTTACGCATAAATTTTTATCAGATTCTATACATAGAATTATAACTTTTTTTTCACTGTCTTTGTAACGTAAAATAGTTAGATGTTTGCAAAATTTATATACTAAAAAAAAAACTTGGAGACTTTAGAAAGTTTACATTAAAAACAACATCATTGTTATAGTTTATGAAACAAGTTTACGTGCTGGATGTTGCAGATATCAGCTTTTTTTTATTTTTAAGCTAGATTTTATAATAATAGGAAAAAGTTTATAATAATAATAATATAATAAGTAACAAAATTTTATTTTGAAACTTAAATAACTCAATGAATTTACATACAAACTATCCTAAGTCTTCCCCGTCGTTTTCTGTATGTACAGTATCTACCTATTGAATTATGAACGATGAAAAAATTTTGAAAATTTTCTATTTAGTATCGAATAAAATTAAATCGACAAAACTTTTTAAATACTTTTATATTGAAACATATGTGGTGGGTGTTAATCGTGATAATAAGTCTGAATCTGATAATTGCATCACGTTAATGTGTAAAATTAGTAGTATGTGTCTGAGTTTCGTTATGTTTGAAATATGATATACATAATTAACCTTTAGTGTTCTTTTCTATTTTATTTTTGTTTCTGGAATATGTTATGATTCTTAACATGTTCTTACTAAAAGACGAATAATATTGGCTTGTTAATTTCTTCGAAATTATACTAAAAAGCTACCAACACAGCCATTTTATAAAAGAAAGCAGTTATTTTTTGAAAAACCGTCTTTATGGATAAAAAATATAGATATTTTTGATGCTCAAAAAACAGAGGTGGCTGCGTTCCTTGCTGAAAATAGATCGAGCTACGCCGTAATATCCAGAATTGTTGGAATATTGACGTCCTCTGTGGGAAACTTCGCTAGAAGTGTGGATACAACTGGTAATTTGAATGTTCCCACTAATAATCGTCGAAAGGAAAGGAAAAACAACACCACGAACTGACCAATGAATTGTGCAGGAGGACATACTGGAACAAAGTGCACCGTTCGATCAGTACTGCGCGACCTCAACGAAGCTGTGGTCGACAAGTCGCTAAATACATTGCAACGCCGATTTAAAATAAATGGCTTTATGTGTTGACGTCCTGCGAAGTGCTATGCGCAAACATAGGTTGAGTTGGGCGCAACTTCATTGTCATACGCCCAACGATTACTAAAACAAGGTTAGTTCCGACTAATTTAATTAAGTTGGGTTAATTTAATGTGAAACCTTAAACAAATTTTTTATGATTTTATTTGTATACGTGTTATCTTTAGCGTTGAGAGCCAGTTGGAGACCGTGACGCAAAGTGTCAGATTTGTTCGCAGAAGGCCTCACGAAAGATACTCATCTAGCTGTGTAGTTCCTACTGTGAAAACTCCACCATCAGATATCATTTGAAGCTGCAAAACCTCCGAGAGACCATGTCCGATATATTTTGTAGATGGCACATTGCGCTCTGAGCAGTATATTAATATTTTGAAAAATGTTCTGCAGCCCTACATGGAGACATTAGGTCATCCCAAAAATAAATGCACATTCATGCATGATGGAACACCTTTTTAAACATCCAGAGCCAGTTCGCCGGTTCACCGTGGCTCAATTAAAAGAAAATATTTTCAAGGTGTGGAATAATGACCGATCTTTAAAGAAAATGATAAATAATTGTATTTCAAATATGTCGAGCAGAATAAATGAAGTGCTAAAACCCAGGGGTGAAAACATCGAGCATCAATTTTTTTTTTTTTTTAAAAAACTGCAAAAATATTCAGAATACATGTTTCAAAAAAAAATCATGGTATGTATTTTGTTTGAGGAACACTGAGAATTTTAAATATTTTTTCATCGTCCATAATTCAATGGGAAGATACTGTAACATTGCTATAGGAATGAAAATTAATTTCAACATAAATATTACGACGAAGTCAACAACAGAAACAATAAGCTGAACTTAAAAAGACATTAAATAAGCTGTCATACGACCTTCCTCAGCGTGAATATCTATCAACAAGGATGTTAACATCATAATGAAAATTATTAGGTCTGTCGAAGAAACGGTGATGAGAAATTAACGCAAAAATTAATTTCTAATGAAAAGTGATTAAAGCCAAACAAAAAAAAAACGTAAAAGAAGCTGACAGAAATTAACAAATTTAACAGGAAATCATAATTTATCGAAGCAACGTAACTATGAAGAGACCTATTAAAGTTTTTAAATGTTTTATTGATAATATTCCATTGGCTTGGAGTATATTTTACTACAAAGAACTTTACACATTTTGTGCACATTATTGGCTGCCGCCGTTTATTTCTCATTATCAAAAAGTCTGCGGCTTATGGCATGTTAAGCATAACAGCTAAGGAAGTGGGGCTAATTAAAAAATTTTTCATATGAAGTCCACAAGAACATAGTCAGATTACACAAACATAGAAATGTATATCAACGCACATGTATTTAAATAAGCTCATATAATATTATTTTTGTTTTATTAATTTTTTAAAAAAACTATAAGAAATTTCAATAAAAAAATTTAGTATCATATTCTATCATATTTATATCATTTCTTAAAACTTTTTTACAGGCACACAAAATAGTTTTAATCAAATTCAGAGTTCTGTTTTAGGAAAACAGAATTCAAGAATCAAAGGTATCATTGCATTGATTGTAAAAAACAATATTTTTATAAAAGTGTTAAACGATTTTCTTGCATGAATAAAGCCGTACGGACTTCGATGCTTAATTTTAAATCAGAGCCATCTAATGAAAATCAGTTCCAGAAAATCAAAAAATTACATAAATATTCACTATTACGATTACCAATATATATTTTTTTTTAATGTCAATGATTACACAGGCACAAAAAAAAATGTCGTACCCCAGAGGGTAGACCCCACTATTCCTATATTTTCGAGGTTGCTGAAACCGAATATGACCTCTTGGCATGCTAAAACCGAAAGTGATAACAAAAAATAAGTTCGACCCTTCCATCGCCCCCTAGCGCCTCTTGACTAACCCTAGAAAGGGTTTGAAACTTAAATTTTCATGCAAAATTGAGATGGATGTGAATTTGTATGTTTTTTGGGACACAGTAACTGACACGAAAAGTAAATTTGACCTTTCCATTTTCATCTAGCATCCCCTTAACTACCCCCAAGAAGAGGTTGAAACTTCAATTTTCATGCAAAATTGAGATGGATATGCATTGCCAAACTTCCTGGGGTCACTGAAAATTCAACAAGATATGGCAATATTGTATGCATGCAAATTTTGAACGACATGTAAACTTAAGCAAATGGCTCATTTTATTTCTATTTTGCGTGTATGCTTATTTATTACATGCCGCGAAGTATAGCCATCCCTCTCACGATGGAATAGATGACCATTCTTACTTTTCATGGCATGCTAAAAACAAAAATGATAACAGCAAATAAATTCGAACTTTCCATCACCTCCCAGTGTTTTTTATGTCTTGTACTCAGCTCACGATTTTGGGCACGTGCCTTTTTTCTGTGGTATTGAACTCTTTTACTCTCAAAAGATCTACTGAGAGATTTACTTTTTTTTCAGTTCGTCAGAACTGATTTCCCGCACTAGATTTAGTGTCTAATTAGTTGTTGCATTCATAACTATCCATTGCATCATCGGCAGACATGCGGAGAGATTAAGAGTTGTGGAGATGTGGAAGAAAACATTAAATATTTTCTTTGCTCCTGCACCGCATTCACTAGAAAACGCCACAAAACACTTGGTTACACAAATTTACGTAGGCAATTATTTTCAGAACATTCAGCAAAAATTTCCCCTTAATAAAACTGATTTTTACCATGTGCAGAATATATCAACCGACCGTAATCTTGGTGCTTTCTAAAATCCTTTTTCGATTTTTTCATCTATTTGTACAATAAAATATTTTCGAGAAATCGCAACAAAATTGATTTTCAATCTGACTGTTTCAAATATAAAAACTTGAAATATACATTAAGGGTTCACAAAAATTTCTCCATCGATTGAATAAAAGTTTTTTCGGTGCGACTAAAAATGAATTGGATTTTCAGCTCCAAAGCTTTCTCGCGCTGTGCTTCAAACCATTCATTTTTATGCTAATGCATTTCCATTTCTCAGTCAGCCATATTATAGTATACACAGATTTACGTAAAACTTTAAAGTATCATCTTGAAAAATTTTTAATGCTTTCTTCAATTTTTTTAAATGATTTTTCTTTTACTTCTACAGTGTTACTAAGCCATGATGACAAATTAAGCTCATTCAATCCGTACTAATAGCTGGTGCCATTCTACCCTCTGTCTTATCGTACGCTCAAATCACAAAATCCCTCAACTTTGTCGCAACAAAACACAACTGTTGTAGTCTGGAAATTTTTTATGTGAGTGCTGTTGCTGTGATAGTTGCATTCAAATTTTTATCACAGCAGGAAAATTCATTTTAACAGCCTCATAACGTAGATTATTAAATAGAAATATACAGCATAAGTTCAAATGCATTCTGTGCACAGAATATATGAGAATTATTATTTAGACGTTATTAAGCGTTTGCGCGAAAATTTCCTCAAAAAACGGCCAGATTTGTTGCTTATGGTATTTATACAATGACCATCACTGTGCAAGAGTTTTTTGCCAAAAATTCAAGCAATGTCATTGACATAGCACCGTATTGAAACCCCTTTCTGTGTTTTAACTGTTTCCAAAGTTAAAGCTAGAGCTTCGATGAAGGCGTTTTGATACCATGAATTGAATTGCCTCCATCGTTGAATCAATATTTCGCTGTAGGAGTTATGTATAACTTCATTTCCAGCTGGGTAACAACCAATTTAACTACGTGACACCTTCCATGCGTTTTTGCTAATACGGAATTTGAATATTCACTTTGCGTGTATTTTACTATTCCACTGAAAACTTATGGTGTTGACTTCTTGACATTTGAATTTAACATTTTCAGTATTTTGTCTGGTATTTATGATGTGAATTTTAATTAATCGAGAGATTTGGTGGCAACATCATGGAAATTGTGTACAATTGCAGGTGGTCTCATAACGTTTAATAACAAAACCACGTTAAGCATGTTGTTGCAAATTGAAACAAAGTGTAATTTTAATAAAAGTTTTTAATTATTTACTTTAGATGCCTTGATGTAAATAATCTCAAGAAGTGTAAAAGTTTTTATGTTCTAAGAGAATCAAGGTGTTTATCATTCAAATTCACTATGGACCTGACTTGTGACTTGTATTTTTAGTTTAACAAGGGGGGTATAAGCTTTTTGCATAAATTATTCCATATGAAAATTGAACATCATGATTTTAGTCAGTAGACGATCATTAATAAATAGTAAATTAAGGCAGCCAAAATGCTCTTTTACGCAATTTAATGAAGCTTTAACTGATAAATTTCAATTAAATGTCACTCATACGACATGTATTCCTCCTACAAATTCCTGCTTAGGGTACAAAGATTTTAGAAAATTAGCGTCTTTAGCTCAAAGTGAGTATATAATTGTTTTAAACTGAAGTCTATCTACAACAACTTCTGCACTGAAACGTGTTTACAAATTAAAAATGGCATGAAATTTAATTCCGGCACTCTTATTGCAATATCCTTAAAAGAATAAATTTTCACAACAACTGCAGTTTTTTTACTATTCCTTATTCAAAAGTAAGTCTGTGGCTTTTTTAAAATAATTTCATATGCAATTCACATACTTAAAAATTCTCTTTCACAATTTGCTAGGTCAAAAATAGCCATTAAATATGCGAGTAAACAAAAACTCTGACTAAAAATATATGAAAAAAAAACTTTCTGTATGAACTCTACGAACTTATGGAAAAACAAACACTAACTAATTTACATATATTCATGAAAATTATTTTTGCATAAAAGGCCAAAAGTTTATCGACACAAGCAGTCTTTTAAAGCTGCATTATATAGCCTTCATGCAAAGCTAAAAAAAATTTGATAAAAACAGTTTAATTCTAAAGGCAATGGATTGTAAAAATATTTATTTATTTAAATGTGTTGCACTGCCCACATATTGGTGAAGTTCAATAAATTAAAGTGACGCTCTATTGCTGGCTATAGTGATTTTAGAAAAAAAAATGGTAAATTCAATGAAAATAACACTGACCGACAGCATTTCAGACCCAGAAACCAGACTATATATTACCGAAGGTTTTTGATGCGCTGAATTCAAATCTGGCAAATTGGAAATGCTCTAACAGCTCTGGTTTTTGAGTTATCCTAACCTAAAAACCCTAGAAACCGCCCCTACCACACCGCAACCAGGCTAAGCCAACTGACCTTAGGAAAATCAGTCAAGCCGCTTATTTCTTTTGCTGTAGGTCTTATTTTTCTGGAAAAAGTGACGTAACCCGTTGACTCTCTAACGCACCTAACGCCTATTACCTACTTTGGAGTCAGGTGGGTTAGCCTGCTTGCGGTGTGGTAAGGGTGGTTTCTATTGATTAAGGTAGGTGCGGCTAGGTACGCGTGGGTTAGGTATTTCATCGGTTCGTTTGGTTAGTACACTTATGGTGTGAGACAAAATTTTAAGAAAAATAAGACTCATTTCAAGAAAATTAGTAATTGACTATATCACGTCTGTTATCTCAATCGATTTTCAGCTAAAAGAAAATTTACAAACAGGAGAACTTCAAAATACGATATCACAGAGAAAAAAAACATATTTGAGCAAACTCAACGCTATTTGAAAGAAGAAGACTTGTACTTAACGAAACCAATCTTTAATTATGGTGAAATAATAAATCCGCAAGGCGACATACCCTCAAAAATGGGCAAAAACGCTGTTTTCTGCACTTTTAGGTTAGTATATTTCAAAAACCAGAGCTGATAGAGCATTTTTGAGGCCAGATTTAGATTGAGCGCATCAAAAACTTTGGAAAATATATAGTCTGGTTTCAGGGTCTGAATGTTTGTTAAATTTTGTCGGTCTGTGTAATCAACAGACACAAATAACTTTTAACCGAAATCAACTTGAGCACATACAATGACAATTCTGCTGACCTCTGCAACCGAAAGCGGTAAGTAAATAAAGCGTTGCACAGTGGTATAAATAGCAGAAATAGTTAAAAGAAATTGAAAACTATTCAATTATCTATGTAATAGAAGGCTAGTTACAAATAGAAAATTTTAAGAGAGAGAGAGTCTAGCCTGTCCCTATGGGCGTACCAGTTGAAGTTTTAGTTTTAGCACATGTTTTTCAACGCCGAAATGTTTTACTTTAATCACCGAGACGGTGGTTTCGATCGGATTGGAGGTTCGCCAAAGCGATTCGCACTTGAGGAAGTGTTACAAGAAATTGCACTGCGCAGAAAAAATACTACAAACTCTTATGAGGTTTTTGAAGAGAATGTTATGTAATGAAATATTGCTATCACTAAGGGCAAATAGTTAGTGATCTTTAAATTTAAACGATTTTATTTGAAATGCAAGGTTGTTATACGAAGCATCCATAATATCTCTGTGAATGGGGTAGCTGTGCACCAAACCGAAATGAAAGAAAAAAGTCGTCACCGGGTATTTTGTTTAATTTTGCAAAGGAAAATGTTTTCAACACCCGCATGGCCCGGCGCTAAGCTAAGACCGAAGCAGGACCTCCTCGCTAATGATATGCGTTTTTATGATTACTTTTAAATAGGGAAATTTTATTTTCCATCCGTAACTATGTAATCACTTAAGTTTATGATGTCAATAAATAGATAATATGAAATTCGATGTAAAATGTAAAAATATTTACACTCACCCACAAAATTGATTTTCACGCCACAGTACGCTGCGATATTACAACAACCAAAGATGAGAAAATAGCAATATTGTGCATCTGCAACATGCAGCACGAAGAATTAATGAAACGAAAATTCAATCAAAATGTTCATCATCGAAGGTGTTGCAATTGCTACCGCCGCGTTACACGTTTACCACGAAAAAGAGATCAACTACAACCATGATAAAAACAGCACCCAAGTGGAATGAAAAACATGATAACATTAATCCTACCATAAATGTTTGAATGGCCAAGCAGGACTGATTACATTTCCTCACAAAAGCATTCCAATGATATTTCCGATGGAATGATGAATAGATTCCAATTAAATAAAAATGAGAAAACTGCATCCCTCTCTTATTTATGCATCAATGGGGCTTAAAAGAAAATAGTTCAAATGTTTTTAAGAGCCGTACAAACTATCTGCCTTACAGCGTAAGCTTTAGCCTGCCATCTATTTTTCTTTGTACCTCAAAAAATTACCACTTCCTATGTTTGCTAAAAAAGTTCTCTTTTAGACCAGGCTCATTCAGATTTCTACTGGGCAGCTATAATAAGGCACATGCAGCAACATCATTTGTTTGTTTAATGTTAAAGCTATTTAATTGCTATTTTAATTAAAATAAATAGAACAACAATTGGAAATATTAGCAAAACAAATTAGAAATTCACTCGCAAATGAACATTTTTAATGAAAGAAAACTAATTATGTAGTACGTAGCAGCAAGTATACCTAAGTACGCTTTAAATATATTCTCGATTTCATATGTTATGTGTTTATTCAACTAAATTATGCTTATTTTTAATCAAGACATTTGATTTTGTAATCATTTCACATCAGAGGTATGAACGAAATCATAAGTTCTATTGATAAATTTTGCATTAACCTTTTTCTATAACAAAGTATTATTGGTTGTGGTGGAAGTTTAATAGACAAAGTGCAAACAGGTAGTGAATTCCAGTCATATATTTTATCTACAGTAAGTTTTAAAAATATCACTTTGTTTGGAAACTAAACTGTGAGACATTCACTGCGTTATTTATATTTTGTATTATAATACTCTACCTGATAATCTTAAAGGTACAAAAAGACACAAGATTTGCTCTATATAAAATGAAGCCTAATATGATGTATAACACTTTAAGATAGCACTTCTAACGACAAAGATGTCTAGCAAGCAATAAAAAGTCCTTGAACTGATTTTGTGCACATAACTGCAAAATCCAGAGTTAAAATATTCAGCTGTAGCAAAAATAGTTGGTGCATCAGATAAAACTGTCTTTACGGTTATTTCAAATTATAAAAAGGGTCTACCTGTTTCACGAAAAAAAGGTTCAGGCAGAAAACCAGTATTTTCTAACACAAAGGTAGCGGCTAAGGTGAAGCCTCTTTTTAAGCAGAATCCCAATCCCAATATGTCGGCTAGAACAGGTACATCAAAATCTACTGTACAATAGATCAAGAAAAAAAGTAAGCTAAAGACATAAAGAGTTCAAAAAGTACCAGACCGTTCTGATGAAAACCAGTTGATGGCTCAGATGCGAGCCCGAAAATTGTATGAAATGTACCTGACTAAATTTGATTGCTGTGTTATGAACGACGTAACTTACGCTAAAGCACATTTTAAGCAGATACCTAGGCACGCATATTATACATCACCAAAGAAGAGGCATATGCCTAGTAATTTCAAAGAAAAACAATTTCCGAAGCAATATATGGTTTGGCAGGCCATATGCACCTGTGGTCTCAGAAGCAGCTTCTTTGTTACGCAAGGCACAATCAATTCCAAAGTTTATATAGACGAGCGTCTCGAAAATCGTCTTCTATCATTTATTCATGCACATGGGGGTACCGTGATGTACTGGCCTGATTTAGCAAACTTCTCATTACTCTAAAGCTAGTAAGGAATGGTATCAACGTAAAATGATCAATTTCATACCAAAAATAGCAAATCCGCGCAACTGCCCAGAGTTTCACCCAATTGAAAGATATTGGATTCTAATGAAAAGAGATCTTGGAAAAAGTGGTAAGACTGCAAAAAATTTACAAGACTTCAGACCTAAGTGGAAATGATTGTACCGTACTGTCGATGAAACAACTGTGCAAAATTTAATGAAGGGCCTTAAGAAAAAACTAAGAAATTTTTATAGAAAACAAAAATTGTTTATTAGTTATTAGTTATTTATATTCTGAACACTAGCCATTATTAATTAAAAAGGAAAAAAGACTAAAAATTTATTTTTTTATAACTAAAAAACAAAACAAAAGTTTTTTTTGGGACAGTCCTTAAAAAAAAATAACACTAAAAGTTTGGGACAGTCCTTAAAAATAAAATAACACTAAAAGTTTGAGAAAAAAAAATTGTTGGCTTATACATTTTCAGATTTGACTCGCTAGACCCCACGTAAAGAAGGTGTGCTTTTGGATAGTAATCCAAAAATCTGGATTTACCTTAAAATGTTACAAATTTTTGCTGAATGAAATATAGAGATTGATTCAAATGCATGATTTCATAAACACTTCTTAGTAAGGTCGCTGTATGAGCGTCTAAAAAGATCATGATATATTTTATGTATGTTGGCTTAGATAAAAGAGCTCAAATTTATTTTATAATGTAGCAAACAACTAGCTGCTGCTTGCATGGCTTTTAATTAACGTCAATATGAAAGCAGTAATAATATAATATAGTTAGAAAAAGGACAGATTAAAAAGTTATAATTAAAAGAGCAAAGTAACATTTGAAGCAGAATTTCTAAGACAATAAATGAAGAATTTAATTTCTTAACTGGTTCAAAAATATTCATATAAAACCCAAATTGAAAACACCATATTATTGAAAATTTAAAATACTTTAATACAACACAGGCCGATTTTACTTGCTCCACGTACACAATAAATATCAGTGCATTTTTTCTTGTGGCAAAAGTTATTTCACTACCTACTATTTAAAAAAATTAACCACATCCATTATTTCAACTTTATTCTCTCCCCTTGTAAATTTACGTCTTTAAATAAAAATTATTTTGCTTCCTTTTGCTATGAACTCTTTGCATTAATCCTTGAATACACACAATGTAAATTACTTTCAAAACCACGCCAAAGTTATGCAGATTTTTAATTACCTGATCAACTGCTGCCAATAAACTTGTTACTACTACGACTACTGTCTACTCTGCTCATGCCCGACTGTCATAACAAACTTTTGTAAATTAAGCGAAAAACACTGACATCTTCAACATCATTTAAATCACATTATGCAAATTATGTCATACCCAATACCCCGCACTTCCGCTCGCCGCCCGTCTTTAATTTGAACATAATGCCGCCATTAGGCGACATTCAAAAATAGCAAAATCATAAAAATGTCTTCACGATGCTCCATTGAGTTGAGTTCGCAAGTGCTGGCACTACGTGCATAACGTAATACGTAATTTAAATGACTTACGTTGAATACTTGTATCATTAAATATGCTAAGCTGTCAGAGAAAAAAAATATTAATCTTCTATATCAAATTAGGTGTGATTTTAAGTCATATACCTTTGAGTAAGAAAGTATTAGCAGTGTTTAAGTTAGCGCGTGATGTACTCGATACTTTTAGCACAATTTCTATCACTATCGATACATAATTGCACAAATCTGACGAATAAAAGATCAACAGTTAAACCACTGAATGCGGACACATTCATCCCATCACAAAAATATTTTTTGATATTGAAAGTATAATCAATATATTAATTCCTATTTTAAAAAAGCCCTACGAGAAACCGACAATGCAAGAAATGAGATAGTGCCACAAATTATGCGTACTTTTACCGTTGTACGAACGATATGTACCTCTCATTTTCGTAAGCTATCGATACTTTCTCAAGCAAACTTATTTCACAGATATTGAAAAATTCTAACGCAACCAAGTTGTGTCAATATAACCCCCCCTAACTGACTTATTTCGATTTCCTTGAATACTTTGACTTTTTTTGCTTTTGTTTTTTTTTTGTTTTTTTAAATTTAATGCGACAAAATATCCTATTACTCTCAATTAGAGAACACTGTGGAAAAGTAGGATTAAATTTTGTAGCAAAACGAGAACAGAAGATGAAAAAGTTCATGAATGAAAGCAAAAGAAAAATTAGAAATGGCGCCCTTCTGACACAAAGGCGAGAAATTTTAAACGCAGTTTCTCCAATTTCTTATTGGGTTTCAAATTTTATGAAATTAGTGACAGCAACAACAACCAGCATCAAGCAAAAATTACAAAAAAAAGGAGTCAACTTTTCTTTTTTTTGCTTTCACTGAAATGGTTCTTCCTTTAGATTTGTAAGGAATTTCGTGAACTTTTTTGGTGCGAGCGATTTAATTAATGTAACTCATAATTAATGACTACGGCGTACGGTAAATGTAGCAACAGGCGAAATATGAGTAGAAAAATGGTCCCAAAATAATAATATATATAACGTAGTAGCAGGAAATTTATGTATGCAAATTAAAGCGCAATTATATGAATTTTTGAGAGATAAATTGCAACATGAATTGTAATTAGTTGCGACAAAAAAAAATTGTTTTCTCTGACCATGTAATTTGTAAGAAAAATCTAAGAAAATTATAATAAAAATGAGTGCTTTAAATTTAATAAGGTTGAAATGGCAATTGGTAGGAAACGAATTATTTAAAAATTTTAATGTGAATTGCTTAAAAATATCGGTTATGATCAGATCATGAGCAAGGTAGAAATCATCCAAAATCTGACATCCAGTTATTCTTATAAAATCAAAAACTAAATATTACACAAAAAGCATGGCTGGACTTACATAAAATATTTTGAAGACTTTTATTTGCAGACTTTAATATTTTGAGTGACTTTGCCTCGAACAGATAATTCCAGCATGTTTTAATAATTTTTTCAAAGTTGGCGTCAGTGAAAGACTTATAAAATCTGTCACATTTCTTTTTGAGAAAAAAATCTAAAGTCAACTCTTGGCATTAGTTTGTGTCAAAGATCCACTAAACTCAAATCAAATCCAAAATAAAAAATTATTCATACTTCGTATGAAGCGCTAATAAAAATACCAAAAAATATTTCTGGTATTAAAAAACGAAAGTTTTTGTCATCGTTCCCAGAAATAAAAATCATGATATCATGCTGCCCTATTCCAAACTCTATCTCTCTCTTAGGATTTAATCTAACGTCAAACAAAATATTATCAAAATTGGCTCATTAGTTTAGCTATGAAAAAAATGTTGTCCGTTAGGGGCGTGTCACCGCCTATTTAAAAATAAATACCATTCGTTAACGTTCAATCTATATATCTTCATAGCAAATTTCTTCAAAATCAGTCTTAGCTGTGAAAAATAATTTTCCGCTAAGAGGCGTGGCACCACCCATTAAAAATATATATATTTGCTTATGATTCAAACTATCGCTCACCCAATAACATTAAAGTCGGTTTGTAATCTTAGCAGCTAACTAATTTCATCCAATTCTACACAGCAGCCATGACTTTGCTTTTCTCATTAGGGGCGATGCCACACCTACTAAGAGAATAGAAAGTTTTTAATACTATTCCTTAAGGTTCCAAATATATCGATATCGAATTGTGTAAACATTAGTTTAATTTGGAAACATATTCTCCTATTAACGGCGTGGCATCGCTTACTATTGGAAGAAAATATCATTCGACACTGTTCCTCCACACAACCTTTGCAAAAACCAAAAAAAAAGTGATTATGTTGTGTTATGGCAGTTTCAAAGGGATGAAACTTATTTATATAATGATGATTAATCGTTCGAAAAGACGCCAAAATCTGATATCCGTTAATATGGTTTTGAACAAATTTTCTTTGCAGTTAGGGCAAGATTTTAATTCTCATAAAAACGATTTTTTATTTTCAGGTTCAATTTGGGTTCAATTCTTTAAGAGAATGAATGTTTCAAGGTTAATCAAAATCATTCGAAGTATAGCAGAGAAAAATTAAGGTTTGTTCTATTCTGATTCTAGCAAAGTGGTACAAGAACAGGAAAAGTTTTATAAATGATCTTTGTCATCACTGATCGTTGAAAACTACACTCATCCTAAAAACATTATATCATTGGGGGTTAATTTCAGACTTTATATCAAATTTATGTAATGAAGAGCAATATGGAATTTCTGTGAATTTTTCGAATAGTTAATATCGTGTAGAAAGCCGTTTTTAATGATGTACTCACTATCGAAAATTTTCAGCGATTGTCATCTAGTGAAACGCTTGCATAGTATTTTAAATTATTATTTTATGTAGACATGACATCGGGTATTACTACGTTTGATTCCAAAAAGACAGTGCCCGCGAATGATGCACTCCTTGTTTATATATATGAAAGGTTCAGCTTTGAATATTGTTTCATATCTATGTTTTTTATTTTTAATTTCATAATTGAACTTAATTTTTTTATTTGACTGCAAAATTTACCTAATTATTATAAGACATGGTAGCTAATTTATAGAAAAATCAAGCAAATAAAAAATTTAGCAACAGAGCCAAAATGATTTGCATTTGTTTTCTAACTGGAAAGAACGCCTCTGGGAGAAATTTTAATGTAAATCAAAATCCATTAAACTAAATAAATGTTGAAATATTGACAGACCACTAACCAATTAACAAAATTAACCAAATCGTAATACAGAAAAAAAAAGCAAATAAATTGATTTTAAGAAAAAATTATTTCAGAATACCAAGCAATCGATTTAATAATTTTTACAAAGTTTCGTGAAATTAAATAATAATTTATTCAACTTTAATATGAGTAACCGCAAGCGCAACATGGCGTATGATTGATATTAACTAATACCATTAACTATTTTACTATGCTTTAATGTACTGGACTGTAAAGAAACAAACAACTTCAGTTATGCATATTATTTCTTACGATAAACTTTTAATATTAATATTGTAAAATGCTTTAAAAGATTTTTGTTTTTAAGCTTTAAATCCACAAGCTGATGTGCGCAACAGTGCGTATGATTGATTTTCAATGAAAGGAGAGCTATTGTTCGCGTTTATATTTTGCCTAAATAGAATATAAATATCATTGTTAGTAAACTTTTTGCTTTAAGTTGTCTGCCATACTCATCATAAACTGTGCTTTTGTTCATTTTGTTTTTATTGTCGCAGACTTGTTATATTTACTACTGTTTTTATCTCTCTTAGGGAGTAAAGTATCGTTAAGCGTAACTATAAGAAAATATGTAAATATACTTGCGCGAGATTCATAAAAATTATAAGTCTTTCAAAAGAACATATAAAACTATGACTAAAAAGAATTCAAAAGAACATATAAAACTATGACTAAAAGTAACTCATCTAAGGATGAGCTAAAATTTTTAATGTGTACAAAGCTTCTTCAAATTCAAATTCATAGTTATCGTATTACAAAGATCATGGTATGAGATCTTACACTTAAGTATTACAGCAATTGAAATCATTTGCATAGCTTCTTCGTTTGAATTAAGTTTGAAATTTTTGGTATATAATCATCAGAGTCTCTAACAGCTGTATAATTTGAATTCAACATAAAGTTAAAAAGAATGTGAAATTAACTTTAATAAGATCTTCTTAAACGAATTGAGTCTCTTAATATTAAAAATAAAGGAAGTGGCAGCGAAAAATGCACTCAGACAGAAGGAGTCAGCTTCATCGTAATCAAAACTTTACAGCAATGCTACGCGATTTCCTGACTGCGAACTACTTTTAAGTAAAAATGCTTAAAAGAAAAATTTGATTTTCATGATCATATCAGACTTGGTCTTGGTCTTACAATCAGAATACTGTCGTGAACTCAATCTTGAAAAATGTGCAAAAGAACTGATTTAATTCATTGCTAATTCTCATTCTGAATTGCAATGTACTTAATTTACACTGACTCAAAAATGGAGTCTAATACTGGAACGAGGGAACATGAGAAGACTTTTATTTTAACTTGTGATTATGGTCTGGCTCGAGCAAAAGTTATCCATGTTACAGCCAATATTCTCAATATCCAAGAAGCCATTAAAGCATAAAGTTTTATGTAAGTCCGCTTAGCCTTAGATTTCATAAAATCAAGGTGAAAAGGGCCAATAATTTGATCTAACTTCCTTCCGGTGAACGAAATCGAAATGAGCCGAGATGGGCATACTAGGAAGGTTCTATAGATGGGAACGTTATATCATGAAACTACTTGCTCTAATTATGACAAAAATGGTTTCAAATTGTTTACTATACATGTAACCAATAAGGGCTGATGAAACTTTGCAAGATGCTCTGCGTCATATTCTTTTACAAAATCTTTTGATTTCTTTGTGAATGCCCTACATTGAATACCTTGAATACATCAAGGGTCTAATGTGCACTTCTTTTCCAAAATATGATATTTATTTTATTTCTGTTTTATTGATTTCATTCTCTATTGCAAAACAAAAGGGTATAAAACGACGTCCAACAATTTCGAGTATGTTGAGTAAATAAAAAATTATGGAAAAAATATGTTTTTAAAGGAACTTAAATTTAAGCTTTACTTTTTTAAAATATTGACTAATTCTACTTTGTTACTGTAGCTCTGAAAATTTTTGAAGAAATTTTACTTTGTACTTCAGAAGCAATATTTCTATGGAAAAAATATTTCAAAAACCAAAATAAAGCAGTTAAGTTTGACTCATTTATATAATTTAAGATATGAGTGTATTATTTTTGAAAATCTTTTGTGCTGTTTCCCACTGAGATCTCTAAGTTATTCATGATGCAACTCTCAATTAAAATATAAGCCGTCAATTATTTTTAAAATTCGGCAGTCAAATTGTTGAGTTTCTGCAACTTAGAGTGAACGTTAGCGTTTGAAAATTGAATATTTCGTAAACTGTAATAGTTATATTTGATCAGCTAAAATTACATTTCCCACACACAATACAATTGCGAGTATATAGTATATAACGGATGATTTCTTAAGCTTTTGCTTTTTGAAAATTGAAAAAGTACAGAAAATTTGCAATATTGAAAGAAATATTTATTTGGAGCGATAAATCAGTTCCTATCATTTACTTTTTAAAGATGATTTCATATAAATGTTGCCAGCGGCTACGCCTAAGGTGGTTGATCCGTAATTTTGGCACACTTTTTCCAGCATTTCGGCCAGCATCTCACCAATTTCAACTGTAATGTTGTCTTCCAAAGCTGTAAATGTGGCTGACTTGTTCCTGTACATGAAAGACTTAACGTAGCTGCACAAAAAATTTTACTAGTGGGGTCAAATTGCATGATCTTGGCGTCCAATGGATAGCTCCAAATCGTGAGATCAATTACTTACCAAACTCGAATCTCAATAGATCCAGGGTACCACATGCCGTGTCCAAGTCCAATTCTTTCATTTTGGTCAAAAAAACAGTCGGTAATCATCGCACGGTACCTTGTTCCATTGACCGTAACGTTGCGATTTTTATTATTTTTTAAAAAGTACGGTGCAATGATGTCGCCGGCCTACAAACCACATCAAACAGTGCATTTTTCAGAGTGAATTGGCAGCTCTTGAGCTGCCTCTGGCTGCTCTGCAGACCAAATCTGGCAATTCTGTTTGTTGACGGACCCATTGAGCTCAAAATTCGTCGCTGAAGAAAATTTTTCGATAAAAAATTAGATATTCATCCAACTTTTCTAAGACCGATTCACCAAACAAACGACATTGTGGTAGGTCACCCGGTTCAGTTCTTGCACCAGCTGTATTTTTTGTGGCTTCATATCGAGGTACTTACGTAAAGTCTTCCAGCTGGTCGAATATCACAAAACCAATTGCTGACAACGGCAACGAATTGGCATATCGCGATCTTCATTGATACTGGCCGATACAGTAGCAATATTCTCCTCGGTACGCAACCGTCGCATACGGGTTGGTGGACGAATGTCCACTAAACTGAAACTGGCACAAAATTTGGTCACAATGGCTTGAATAGTCTGTGCGGTGGGTCGATTACGACGACCATAAAATGGATGTAATTTTCAAAACACATATCTCACAGAGCACAATTTTTGATAATAAAATTCAATAATTTGCAAGCATAGTTCGTTTGTAAGTCTATTCATAGTAAAATGGCGAGCTTTACTGAGAATTTTTAGCGTTAACGTGTGTTCCAAATCACGCACAAAGTGTCTTAAAATTCACTCTTAAAAAACAAATAGCAAAGAAATCACCCGTTTTTGTCTTCTTAAAACTTTTAAAATTCTCGGCAACGGTAATGTTCGAAATTCATCTTTCATCCTTAATTGATCACTTCTGAAGGCTTTCCTGATCTTTTTCAAATCGAATTTCGATCATTTCTTAACAAATAGAGCAAAACTTTCACCGAAAAATGTTTTGAACCAGCACTTAGGAAGCTTGTGGTGGCCCATTCAATTCAATTTTCACGCCTTACTTATCGATTAGTATAAGGAAAAGTTTTTTTTTTTTGGTAAAATAGGCCCTTAAGTATCATACGTCTTGTTCGAAGTCAATTTTTAGCTTTTAACAATGTCATGAGCGCAAAGGTGGACACTATGATCACATCATCACGGGTGAGACTTAATTTAAATCGTTGTGTTTTTGTTTTCTTTTAGTTGACATCAAAAAAGATAATTTCTACAGCATTTTCATCAAAACGGAACACTTCTAATGAGCTTCATCAAAATGAGACATTCTCATTGTAATACTGATGATATAGAAAATTTTAAATTTCATTACTGATATCGGGAGGACGAATCTACTTATTTGACTTTTGGTTTTGGTCTTGTAAAAAGTAAATGTGGATATGTTACGTTTAAATTGTTCATTACTCACATTGCAGAGATTGAAATTCAGCTACGCCAAATCGAGCTCAGTTTAAAAGAGAAAACAACAGAAATACATTTCAAAATATAAGTACGATTCTGACATGCACAATATCTATGTATTGGTGTTGGTGTTTTTTTTTTAAACACCCAACTAGTTTATTATTCACATCGTGAGCTTTTCTCCTTATCGCATTTTATCTTAGTTTTTCTCATATGTGCCATGTGTGAGTGTGTTAGTCATTGTTTACCCAGCAGCCAATTGAGCAAGGCCATCCCCAGAGAAGGCCTGATAGCACTGCTCCGATTGTAAGAGGCCTTCTCAAAACTAAATTTTCATGTAAATAACAAAAAATTTTTTTTTTTTTTTACTATGATTTTTGTTTTTATTTACAATCCGTCAATATTAACAATAAGTAAATTTCATAAGTAGTGAATTTTTAATTAGCAGAATAGTTACACTCCACTGAGTGTAAACTCATGAAATGCTATTATGTACTGCTATAAGGCCTTCCCATAGCAGCAGTGCTATAAGGCCTTCCCACAGCAGCAGTGCTATAAGGCCTCATAATAGAAGGCAAAAAAGAAGGACTTCATGTATTTTTTTATTTCATGTATTGCAATGTTTTATGATTCGACATTACTTTTTTGTCATTGCATTGCACTTATACGACATCAAAAGTTGATACATGGTTAGCAGTAAGGAACGGTGTGCATGTTGCTAGGTTGGTCTTCTGTTTCACGTTATGCTAAAGTGGTAGAGTGTTGTGTATTCAATGTCAAATTAGAAATTAAGAAAACGTCACAAAAAATAAACATTAAAAATATGAACGTAAGGGAGGTTGACGCAGATAAAAAAAAAACATTTAACTAAGAGTCTCACGACGTATTAAGATTTAATTTTTTCAAAGTACTTCTATGACCCCTTCCACGGTAAGCGCTCTTAGAAGGGCTCTTGACACAAGCGATGTAGGAAGACCTGCTCGAAGAGTACTTATATCAGGCCTGCTAAATGAGGCCTTACTTATCGGGACGTTTCAAATAAAAAAGAAAGTAAGTTTGAAAGGAGGTGGTAAGGCCTTAATCTTACCAGGTAAGGCCTTCTAGAAGGCCTGCAAGCTCCTGCCCTTGCCTACTGGGTAGTTATTAGTCGTATCCGTATCCTTTTGTTGTACATGGCTCTGCATCGGCCTTTTTTCTCATAGCTTGGCAAATAATCTGCAATAATTAAGTTTTATTTCTTATTTTTGTGACACAGACGTCAACAGCCTTTTAGTTTATTTCGAAAACGCTTATGTTGCTGGAGATTCTTTTGTTTATCTGTAAAGATTTTATCATCTATCAAAAGAATTTTTGCGTGTTTTCTTTTGTTATTACGTGTCTTAGTTTGACTTAAATATTACATTAATCTTTTGTTTCTTAATACAACTTGTGCTAACAACTAAGCTCACATGCTGAAGCATATTGAGTTTACATACAACATGAATGTTATTACAAACTATTATTTTTATCATAATGAGGATATTTAATATGTTGCGATTACAAAGGGCAGTTGTACCACATCTAAATGACTGAGCTGCTCTTTTCAGTTTTATATCGCTTAGTATTTCTGCATTGTTCTGGAAGTCTTAAATTTACATAACATTTTGTAGGCACAGTAATTCTATCACCATTAAGTTGAATTTTTTCAAACACTTTACTAAATCACGAACACAAATTGCACAGCTACCGAGAATGTCCTTAGATGACTCAATGACCGAGAATGTCCTTAGATGACTCAATGTTTTCCCGAAAATAACTGCAGGTTACTGCCATAGCAGTAAGTCCAATATACCCAATATAACCAAGTCTCATTTATCTGTCACATAGTTTATAAGATTTGATGAGTTCAATTCTTCTTTTATATAGGAGGGCGTGGCATTGCTCACTTTTTCAAACCAAGCTATGCTAAGAACATTTTACAAACTATAATAAACATATGAACCGAGTCTCATTCATCTGCGTCAAATGGAGGTGTAAAAAAGTTGATTTTTCTCATATGAAGGCGTGGCTCTGCCCAGTTTTTCGTTAGATCTTATTTATGCTTCTACTTTTTATACATGTACCAAGTTTCTTTTCTCTGCATCAAATAGTTGATAAGATATGACAAATTTTATATGGGGGGCGTGGCATCGCCCATTTTATCCAAACCAAACTATGCTACGAACCTTTTCCAGACCATAAGAAACATGTGTGCCAAATCTTTTGGTGATCGGTTGAACGGTTTAGGATCATGTTCATAAGCACCAAACATACATACATATGTACATGCCACATTGAGCATTATATATATAGAGTGGGCTTTTGATGCAACACTACCCTTTCTCGTCTTCAATTTTACTTCCTCCGTTTTAATCAAACTGCATCCATTTTACTCAATGCAAAAGACAAAACAATGAAAACTTTCTACAATTTCCTTGCATTTATACTTTGTCCATTCTCTTTATTTTCAGGAATATTTGGATGCAAGTGACATAGTGCTTGCAAGCAATGACCATTTATATTTTACATCGTCGTTATCTGAAATGCACGACGCATCTAACAGTGGCGGCAGTAGCGGCAACAGCAACATTAACATCAATCCCAATAGCAATAATAATAACAACAACCACAACAGCGGCTTGAGCATGAGCAGCAGCAACAACACTGACCATCATTTACTGCTCGCCTCCGCCGCTGCTGTCGACAATCTTGATGAAATCAATCAAAGTGCCGAGCTACAATGTCTGCTGCAAGAACATATCGAAACAACGACCTTTGGGAATACCAGCGAGTACTGCTTGACACAATTTGATACCATACTCTGTTGGCCCCGTACAACGCGTGGCACATTGGCAGCGCTGCCGTGCCTCAACGAGTTTCAAGGCATTAAATACGATATCACACGTAAGTAGATTGAAGAAGGAGTGCCAGGAATTTTAACCCATTTTGTACACAATAGCATTTTTTTCTTAAAACGCAAAGTATCACATAAGGGCATGTCCCCTATTAATATAATGGAACGTATTGGCGTGAAATGAAGCAGTTAGAATAAATCATATGAAAATAGTTGGAGTAGGTGAAGTAGTTGCATTTCTTTAATATAGCAGTATACAAATTTATGCTTATATGTAAGGCATTACACCCACTTTTCGATATTAATAGACTTTTCGTCTGGTGTTAGCCGGAATCATTTTTAATATTTGTTTAAATTAAGTTGCCTTAATCTTAATAAAATTTGGTTTAGAATTTTCGGTTATGTACTCTTAACTTTGAAATTAAAAAGATTTCAATGGGGTTGCATCTGTGGGCGTGGCATCTCCCATATTAAGCCATATTTAAGAGAACTGCTGTAGCAATTACTTGGAAATTTAATGTAGATGGTTTACTTGTTATAAAATATATCTGTATCGAAATGAGGCAAAATTGTAGCAGTGGGCGTGGCAACTCCCATACAAGTAATAAACCTTAAATGACATACATATCTAGCGAAATATAGGAGCAATTATTTGAAAAATTGGTGTAAGAGTGCTCTTAATCAAAAGCTATTTTTGGAGCAAATTCGGGCTGAATTGTACCAGAGGGTGTGTTACCGCCCTAAATTTTAATACAAACTACTGCATGTCTCTCAAATTATACAAGCAATTGTGATAAAATTTAGTATGCGAATGCTGATCACGAATATATTTTACTAAGCCAAAAGTAGGCAGAAAACTCGGTTTTATTTTAACATTTTTTTTATTTTTGCAATTTATTAATCTCTTTCAACCTTTTTCAACATTTACCATATTTTTTCGACTTTTTGCACCTCAAAAATAGAAATCGAGCTATGGTCAATCTCTTGGTCCTGTGCTATAAACAAACCATTTTTTAAACTACGCTCCATTGGAAATATTTCACTTATTCTTTATAGTGAGATAACTTTTGATTTAAGTGTTCGAAATGGGTTAAGCAAAGTAATATATCAAAATAAGAAGACGATATTAAAAAGAGCAAATGTTTGCTGAGTTCAGTAAAAGGAAATTGTGTCTTCTATGATACGAATACAACAACAGCAGTTGCTGCTGCATTTTTAATGTCCTGGAAGAACATCAACACATAATCTTTATTTACTACCTCCTACGACTTAAATCATGAGTACAAGAACTTTAACCCAAATGCAAAATATATAAAAAAAAAAAAATTAAAGAAAGAATTTATTTTTACATCGGGTGCTTAAGAATACATTACATTTTGTGCACATTTAAAATCAAAGACTTTAGTCGAAATTGTCTTAATCTCATGATGTGTTAGTATGCACTTTATGTGTGCAGTGAAAAATTGTTTTGCACTAAAAATGAGAGCTATCTTCATCACAAACTTTGTCTACTAATCCAGTGAATTCATCTCATGTTACCTGTGGGTTTACGAGTAGCAAATTTGAGCTATACTGCACGTGCATGTATAGTACTTACTTGGTGGCTCATAAAAGTCATGTTACAAAATTCTTCAAAAGGACTACTTTGTTGTTTGTTGACAGCAAAAGAACTTAAATTTTTTGACAAAATTGCTGTTTAAAGTTTTGTAGGGGATTTTTTCATATGATACTTGGAAAAGTGCAGTAATTTTAATTTAATAATATAAAGTCACAAAAATTTATTTTAGAAAAAGAAAGTTTGTAATGAGCTATAGCTATACTTCTTTTTAACTTTCAACTTCTTGATACAAATAATATCTGATATTTATTAGAAAATGTAATCAGAGATGTCTTGCAATGAAACGAGTTGCAATTGAAATATACCTCAACTTATGATAGGACATGTTTCTAATGTGTTCTTATTATGGCTATATGATTTTTACTCGGCAGCCTTTTTGAGAATAACATTTCTTACTGCAAGCCGTTGTATCCATTCTCAACTTATGTATATTTGATTGGCAAAAATGAAAATATGTTTTTCATAGCGTCACAAAGAAATCTTCAGTGGATCTTAGCACCAAACCTAGGCTTTCAGCAAAGAAACCGGACAAATTGTCATTACCTTAGCAATAATGCAAAATATGAACTACAGCTTCAATGACAAATTCCTCAATTAAAATTTCAATGATTTTTTAAATTTTCTTTGCCATTACACCGTGAAATATATTCCTAATATTCTCCGTAATACCTATCCTTGTTACCAGCTTTCATCAGTTACATAATTTATTCATTACTTATGTATGTCTGTACAAGGTAATCTATCATCATATGATATTGAAATTGTTTGAACAGTGTTTTTTTTTAATTAATAAGCATTTTCTATTTCTCTCATAGTCACTAGTCAATAGTTAAATTCATATCTTGCCACATTATTACCTATGAAATTTAAGTGAATTAACTGAAAATATTGCTTAATAACATAAAAAGTCAAGCTGTCTCACTGTTCGCCAACATTGTGCTCAGTGAAACCTTATGAGGCGAACAGTGAGACAGTACAAAAAAAAAATTTAAAAAATGGCACTCTTAAATCCCTCAGACATGCAGTCTACGTTCCTCTTGGTAATGTTTCACCGCTCACTTATTGTTCTTTTTTCCATTGCCTTTATTTATCAAAAAACTGTAAGAGTGTTTCTGCATTTCGTTTTTGATCTGCAAAATGCATACAGCAACATATTTTGAAGAAAATGACTGTTAATATTTAAACATATAGACCGACCATAGTCGGGTTTTTCGTTTTGAGGTTGATAAAGTCAAAAAAATGTGAAAAATATTTAAAAAAAGTTGAAAGAGCTTGAAAAATCGAAAAAAGTTGAAACCTTTGGAAAGTTTGAAAATTGCTGATAAAGTAAAAAAAAATCTGTGGAAAATTTTGGAAAACGTCGAAGTAGTATTGATGTTGTTGGAAAAAGTTGAGAGGTTAACAAATTTTCAGAAAGGTGGAATAAGTCGAAAAATGTTGAAAAGTCGAGAAAAAAGAAGAAAATTGAAAAAGTTGAAGAAGGTTAGAAAAACTCAATTACATATGGAAAATGCTGAAAAAAATATAATAAATATATATATAAATAATAAATAACTCGTAAAAAGTTGAAAGAGATTGAAAAACGTAAAAAAGTTTAAAATCGCCACAAAAATTTAAAAATATATGGAAACTAATGAAGCACGTTGTAAGAGGTTGAAAGCTCGGAAAAATATGTGAAAAAAATTATAGATGTAGAAATGGAAACGGTGCAGAAAAGTTGAAGGAGGTAGAAAAACTCGAAAAAGTTGTATAAAATTGAACGAGATTGAAAAATGTTGAAACAGCTGGAAAAGGTTAAAAAAACTGATGAAAATGGAAAATTTTTGAAGAATTGAGAGAGGCTGAAAATCTCAGAAAAAGTTGAAATAGGTTGAAGAAGTTGAAAAAAATATGGAAAGTTGTTTCCACTGTCTCACTGTTTGCATCTTTTCCTTATTACCTAATTGATGCATTTTTGAGTTTAAATGTGAACGATGTAATAATAAAAGTATTTAGGTGCAATATCTCCAAGGCGTAGCTTATTTTCTACCGCAATTCAGTTGAATACATATTGATAACAGGTATCTACAGTTTAACAGGTTTCGAAACGCGATAGCTTCAAAAAGTTTTCATGTCAAATATCATTGTCGGTGGTTCGAAAATTTTCAACTTCTTCGATACATTTCAAATAATGTCGAATTTTTTCATACTTTACGATATGATACGATAGATTCATCGAACTTTTCACTGTTCGATACTTTTCGATGTCCATGAGACTCCCTACTATTCGATATTATTCAGAGCATAAATATTTTATTATATTTATATACTTTTTTGCTTTTACGATGCTTTCTGATTGCTTTTGTCTAATTCGACTTCCTCTATACTTTTTATACCAATCGTTCTACAACTTTTTTGATACTAGTCGTTTCGTTCTGTTACTAGTATTGAAAAGGTTAAGACTTTCTTAATACTTTTTGACCATTTTCTCATTTCGCCAGACTATTCGATACTATTCCGTACTCTTTCGAGGGATTTAATATCTAATCCTTTTTTTAATACTATTCGATACCGAAAGATTTTTAAATTGAGATAGTAAGCTTCTTCGATACCATTACATACTTTACGATGCTTCGATACCATTACATACCTTACGATGCTTATTAATTCTCTTTTGACATTTTAAAACTCTGAATTTTATCAAATTTTCGATACCATTTGACATATATCAACTTTTCGATACTGCAAGTATTTTAAATTTTATAAACCATTCCACTTTTGCAGCTTGAGCCTTTTTTAACAAAATTTAGCCATATCATAGAATGGTAAAAAGCTACAATTACTCATGCAGCATCGGTAAGTGTAAGATGTACTACTATTGGGATGATTCGCCTTCCAAAAATTTTTAAATACTTATGTGTCCCGGTAAAGCATTTAATGTTTTCTATTTCATTTTATCATCAGCGGATGATGCTATTGCCACAAATAGTCGGTAGCATTTATGCGAGATCAATAACTGCTATGACTCATCTATAATTGATGGTTTCATTAAAATTTATGAAATACGTGATTTCTACAAACAATTTATAAATCAAACTCGAGAATTTCTATTCAACTATGAATAGTCAATATCCGTTGTGAACTACTTGTACTGCCGCCGCAAGAAATTTCCTGCAATATTTCAATTGAAAAACTTAAATTGAAAATAAATTCACCAGGAAGCAGCTACAGCAAGACCGTTGAGACTATGGGAAAACTCTTACATCGATATACCCATGTCAGCTCGGAGTAATGCACTTTATACTGCCATAGCAGAAGTTTTTGTTTACGTGCATAGATTCCTTCGAGTACAAGATGCACATTGTTGATGAAATGGTTGTTTGCGTCGGTATGGACAGTAACTTTATTTATGATGTTCTTCGTTGTCGAAGAAATATAATAAAAAACAGACAACTATGGTCGGTTATGGCAGACTACGATATCTTAATATGACAGCAAAGTTGAAAATTTGCAAATGGTTAGCTCAGCAAATTCTAAGGAACTAAAGAACTATAAATGAACTTGCTGGAACATCGAGTGTTATAAAAGATTTCTAAAAAGAAACATGCAAATACCTTCCCCTATTGTGTATTACTACGAACTATTAAGCTAACAATGTGCCAACCCAAAAAATGCACTTAGATGTACATAAAATTTTAAGCATCGACGCTTTGTGAAACTTTAAAAATGCAGCACAGCTTAAATCAACAAAGGCAGCTTCTTAAAAAAAAAGAGGTGGAATAAAGAATGCAACTGAAGCATTTTTGTGCTTACAGCAAAATGTTCCTTTGAAGCACCCACCATGATGTGTAAAGTTAACATGCTACATGTTTGGGTATCCAACATTTGTATGCGTTTGGTCATGTTGCAGTCAGTTGGTAGTTATGTTGTTGGTCAATGGAACAATGCGAGAATTTCATCAAAATCAAACAAAAAAAGTAATGCGAACGTGAAGCAAAAAACTGAGGGAAAAAAACGTAATAAGTTGTTGTTGCGTGTAGAAATTTAAAGCCCCAAGGATAAATAAAAGTCGGTTGGTCTGTCTTTCCGTTTGTTTGTCAGATACGAGTACTCTCTGTATGTTTTACATAGTCCGGTCTACTTTGTTTCTTAGTGCACCATGGTCATTCGTGATGTATTACTTTTCATTGCAGTTGCTTCATATAGAACTTCGTTCTTGCTCTGTATTCGACGGCATGATATCGCCCACTGTACATCATTTGCTCTTTCAGTTTTTTCTTTGTTTGCTTATGCCTTTTTTATGTTTTGTTTGGATTGTCCGGCACATTTTTTCACAACTACTTTAAAGGTACGCGTGCGAAAGATTGATGGAACCGTTGTTTACATAACCATGGACCAAGTCTATAGCATATCGAGTCTTAGTATGTGCAATCTCTACTGTGTATCTTTTATATTGCTGTTTTTAAATAGATTTTATTTTAAACTCTGTCAGCTTGTCAAAATTTTTCAAAATGTTAGAGGTCTGCGTGAGTGCACTCGCTCTGACAACCGATCAGTGTACTTGCTGTCGAGTACATTGGTTCTATTGACATTGTGCGAGTCATCAGTAGACTCTCACAAAACAGAGCTATTGAATGACATAACTTGTGAATCGTTTTTACTGTGACTCGTTCTGACTCGCATTTCGGTGTCAATGTTATTCCAGCCAAACAAAATCATTAACAACACCGAACATGAGAAAAAGCAATTAATGGAGATCTATTAAAGAAACATTAACAACAAACTGATAAGAGATTTGGAAAAATTTTGGGCCAAATATAAATGGGAAACTAACGTTGGTGCGATCTGCACAAGAGAGGTTTTTATCAATGGGTCCTAAGAATGGTCACAGAAATGCCTAATGAATGACCTCGGGTTTGGATTCCGAGGTGTCCAAGGAAAAGTGATTATTTCATATGGGAGAGGTTTTAATCGATGGGTCCTAGGAATGGTCATAGAAATAGCCAATGGATTTCAAGCTGTCCAAGAAAAAGCAAACACAGCAAAAGACAACAAGTCAATCGGTGTCGAAAGCAATAAACGACGAGTGCTTCAATTCGCTTTAACTCGCAGAACATTTTATTTGTGAGTGGAGCACTCACCTCGCTTGCTTGGTCAAGCCGAGTGGCTTGATGGTCATTTCAAGCACACTCACGCAGACTTCTACAACATGTGTTGTCAGTGTTTTAATGAATACCTTGCACATAATAATTTTAATAGTACTGATCAACAGTCTTAATGGTACAAGTAAACATAATAATATGGCATCAAAAACTTATCGACCATTTTTCTTAGTGTAAAACTACAAAATCTTATTATGAAGTTAAGTCCCAACTTGAATTGTAAGTACGTAAGAGTTTTTGTCAGTACGTTTGTTAGCTTGTCACTGCTTGACAACTGTACCGATTTCAACGAAAATTGACTGACGATACAAACCACTTTTTATCCTGGAAAGAAGCAGACGCTGTATCATTGTACTTGTGGCAGCAATTGCTGTGAAATTTGTAGATTGTCCGAATGTCTGCCTTGAGCATCTGGCAAAATGTGGACGAAAGTGGAAAACGTAGCGTTATCATATTCTGGCAGCAACAGTTATAAAATATAATACACTGCAAAAGTATAGGCTTGGCACATTTCATAACATAAAAATACTTAAAGCGCTATATATTTATTAATATCTATGACAGCTATAGTTTCCAAATACCTTGGAAATTATGAGAGAGATAAGTCAACTAGGCGTAGTAACTTTCACAATACAAAAATACTCAAAATGCTCAATCATAGACGCTTGTTACTAAGCGCCAAGACCGAAAATGTTTAAATTGAAGAGCAACATTTTTGATTTGAATTTAAAAAAAGTCCACATTGATCTCAAGAGATTTATATTATAAATAAATCAAAAGTAGTAAGATATTCACAAAAATGAAGCAGATCATGACATATATTAATTTTTGCAATTAAATCTAGTTTTTGAAAGCTTCAACCTTTTTACACCGCTTTTGGATAAATAACCCAGAGTTAAAATGAAAAAATCGTTCAAACCAAAACTTTACTAAAAATGATTTAAAACAAGGCTGCCTAAATCGAAGCTCGATTAGATCGTGCAATAATAACAAAATTAGCCCAGCTCTTCCCGAGATCTTTCCATTATTTCAGTTACATAATTTCCGTTCGCAACCACCGCATGCTTTTTGTTTGTGTAATTCACAATTCATTTTAAGGCACTTAGTCAAGTTAAACCAATTCGGTTCACTGTCGCTGCATGCTTTTTGTTTGTGTTATTTTTATCTACAAGGTGCGCTGGCTAATTCAGCTCATTCTGTCACGCAAGGTTAACGTTTTCGGTTTTTAGTCGATGCTTTTTATTTGTGTAATTTTAATTTCAAGTCACTTTTGCTCCTTCAGCTTTTGGTTTTTGTTGATATTTTTATTATTTTTTTTTTTTTTGCAATTGAATATTAGGTTCCACTACAAATCAGAGGATTTTCGGCAGCACTAAGATTTTTTTCCAAAATATTTTTGAGTTTTTTACGCAAACTAATGTTGTTGTAGCTAGCTCCGGAAGCAGATTTTTGTGTGTATCTCCGATTTGAATTATAAGCCAATTTGTCATATGGAAATAACTAAAATACGGAGTGTATCAAAATAGTTTTTAAATGCAAATGGTTTTTATAGAATCAATTGTTTACATAGTTTTTGAAAATTATGTGCTAAAATTAATGTTGGCAAAGTGTTCATCACAACTTTTTCTATTGAACACTTCCAAATGCTTGTGTTTTTATTTTACTTTAAAGCATATGCCATCATCTCTACATCCATAATTTTTATATTTTTATGCATTCCCATGATATGTTGAGAAATGATTTAGTAAAAAGTTTTCAAATTAAATGAAATTTACAAAAAAAATTTTTTAGGATTTTTTTTGTCGCTTAAACTTAAGGATTTCATTCTTAGCGCACTGTTTTACTTTTTTTGCCATTTCTAATTAAGTTAAACTTAATGTTAACAACGATAAGAAAAGTTCAAATAACTTAAGTTTTCTTTAAGTTCCTATTAAGCCCATCATCCTTTTTCCATTTTATTTTACTAACATAAGCAAAAAATGCTTCAAATGCGTTATCACTTTACACATACCATTGCGTGGTAGACAACAAGAACAATTTAACCACTAACTCCATTGCAATTTGCAATGACTTTATTAACGAGAAACGCACAATTTTTCCAGCGCTTCCATTCAACTAAACTGAAACGCCTTATAACTCAAGTAGTTGATCTAAAAGAGGGGTATAGTGTTGCTCCCGGAACTCAAATGCGTGCGTATAAAATTCTTATCATTTTTTTACATCGCCTGCCATCTGCCAGCGTTTTTATCTCACGATATTAATCGCGCTTTTTTTGCTGCTGCTGCTGCTGCTGCTGCTGCTGCTGTGGCAATTCCCTCTTTGTGGCTTCTAAATAAAAAGTTGTGTCCTCCTTATACTTTACCTCTTACCATAAAGTGTTTACAAATTTACAAACATGGGCGCACTCCTCTGTGCTTTCGAATATGATGCGCGGCGCTTGAAGTCATCAAGGCAACGCCACATCCGTTTTGATTGCGTGTGTAATTTTTTTACCAGCAGTTGCTTAGCGATTTAAAACATTTTTCTGCTTCAGTAACTTTAAATTGATTTCTTAGTGCAGTTTTGTCGAGTTTTTTATCAGTCTACTGTCGCCGTCCAACATTTTCTGTTTTCCTGTTAGTCGTTTACACGTAGTCATTTCCTTATGCTGTGTGGTATCTTTTGTATGAGCGCTTTTTTTCGTCTACTCTATTTATTATCTTGTGAATTTTCTCACATCAAACCGAGCGTGCTTGTGTCTATTTATATCCATTATTCGTTTCCTTTGTATTCATTTTCGTTTTTTCATTTCATTGCTAGCGTAAATCATTTGCAGTTGATTCCTTTAAGTTTGTCACTGTAAGCAAAATTGCAGTCTTTTGTTTTTTCCTAGAATGCTTTTCTTTTGTATTTTTCATTGAAATAGAAAGTTGATGAAGTTATATTTTAATATTCATATTAACATACTTTGTTTCTGTTAGGGTGTATATAGTTATAATAAACAACCATATATATAAAATGTTTAAATTGAAATTTGATTTGAATGCAAAATTAATCCATATTGATTTATCCCTTCTGAGCGTGACAGAAAAAACACCTGACAGTGTACCTGGGTACCCTTACACAAATGGTGTGAAAATTTCAAGCTTTTTGGCTCGAACTGTACAAAATAATGATATTAGATGAAACCACTCATATGAAAATATAAGTTCTCGTTAAGTTTCACAATTTAAGAAAATGGCCAAACGTAAAAAATTTTGTTTTGAAAATTACACAGAAGGGTTAAATAGATTTCATGTATAGAAAAGGAGTAATTTAAAATTCTTTGCAATTTAAAGCTGAAATTTTAAATATTCTACAATTCAATTAAAATTGTTTGTGTTAAAAATAAACTAAAATAATTTAATTTTTTTTCTATTTTCAACTTGAAAATTTGCAGTTTTGATTTAGAAAATAATTTTATTAAAATTGGAAATGTCATTTTTCTCTGAATGTACTTAAGCTCAAGGATACACTCTAACAAAAATATTTAAATTTGGTCTATGGAAACGCTCCACCACCAGTACAATTTCAAAAGATGCATCGTCCATTTCTCTTACAACTTCAAGGCTGCAATACTCACTTTTTGAAGAAATAATGCAAATTTATGGAAACATTTCATCGAAATTGACAAAATGGCACCACGCTTCTTCTATGATTTCAATGCTGTTAACCGGAATACCGCATTTCGATACCGGAATTCTAGAAAATTATAGAATTATTGCGCTTAATAGCATGAGAACAAAATAATTTTTTCAAAACTGCAGCCACGAGAATAAAGTTTTAAGCTCAATAAAAAATAGCACACTATTACTAATTTTTAATATATTTAAAATACAATAGAAATTAAAATGGCCAGAACCAGCTAACCGACGGAAGGTTAAAGGTATCCGACAGAACGGAAAATATTTAATTAAAAATCCTCTTGCAATGATTAAATTCAATTGAAAGAGTTTTTTTCATTCTCAAAAGTCACGCAAATCTGGAAAATATTCTTGTTGGTGTGCTGGTTGTATACCGAATTGAGGAATGCAACAAATTGTTTTTATTTTTTCACAGTCAAACACGCATGGCACGCATACACTTGAGCACTTCCGTGTGCATACAAATACAGACAGACATTGCTCATTAACATTTCAGCTGCAATCGTTGTAGTGCGAATAATTCAACTCACATGCAAATGAACTTTAATTACATTTACATTTTTCCATTTCATTTTTTTCTTTTTTTGCATTTGGCTCTTTTTAAAGTGTCAACCTCTAGACACGCACACCAGCAGCTTTGTGATCGGTGCTCTTTTTATTTTGTGTACTGTAATCTTTTTCTCCCTCTTCTCTTTTGCAGAAAATGCCACACGCTATTGTGATCTGAATGGTACGTGGGAGAAATATACTAACTATGATTCATGTATGCATCTGCCAGCAACATCTACGGTACCGGAATTTGAGCCAATCATAGAGTTACCAACTATCATTTATTATGTCGGATATACAATTAGTCTGGTGTCACTGACGTTAGCGATTATAGTTTTTCTCTATTTTAAGTAAGTGAAACCACTCATTGTTGTTGTGTTATTATTGTTGGTGTGAAGACATTTACAATTTGTTGTTGGTACTTTGTTACAGCATACATACATACATATATTTGCGTGTACACTTGAGTAAAATAGTTTAACCTTTTACTTAAACACTTAAGTCAAAGAATTTTACGTTGGCTTTCAATACATCAATTCACTGACCGATCAAAGCTTTCACAGCCAAAATATATGCCATCAGACATTCAGTGATACCGGTCAGATAAAGAGAGTAAACTATACATATACACACACATGTTTACTGACACTCACGTATTTGATTTGACAGTCAGACGTATTTGAATGTCGCAAGTCCTTCAAACTCCTTCGACAGCATGACGTCACAATATTTTGGGTTTCAGGTTTTGATTATCTTCTTAGATCAGAAATGGAGTTATAAAAAGAAGTCCACTTCATAGTGCAATTGAACTGAAAATATGCACTCTTACAAATGGAAAAGCATTCAAGAAAACTTGTTGGTGTAAAGGAAAATCTATTTGGAAAGGCTTTAATCAAATCGATCACTGCACCATTTGTCGCATGGATCCTAGAATTTGAACATAATGCAGTTACTACTGTAGTAGCTGCAGAAATGTAGAAGAAGAAGTAGAAACCACCTAACATATCTTGGTTGAGTGTACTGTAATTCAATGCACTTGCCTCAATCCTTTACAGCTCAGCACAACCTTCGGAGTATCGCAATGGAGAAATGAGTTTCATATGGAGATTTAGATAGCAAACGACGTCTCAAAGCATTTCTTAATTATTATCGTGGACCAATTAGGAGTTGTTCATATATTATGTAACCTCCTTATGGTTGGTATGGAATGGTGTTCGAAAAAAGTAACAGTCTGTGAAATTTCTTGTCTTTTCATATGACAGGCTGTGACACAGGGTGGCGGTGGGGGGCTTAAAAATATTGAAAAGCAGCATGACGTTATATATGAACAGCCTCTTACACTAGTTCAGAAAATTAAAAATTTAAAATAATAAGCAGTTTACAGAATTTTTTATGTAAAATAATGGATCGCTGAACTCGAAAATAATACTTAAAAAAATTTTTATGAACAAGTTTTCGAGATATGATTTTTTTGAAACTATTCCGATCTGAATAGAAATAATATCAATAAAAGTAATAAATCACCAACAAATTTGCTTTCAACATTTTCAAATCTGTGCTGAAGTTCGAATTCAATCGATGGAAATATGTGAAAAAGCAGTTCTATTCGCCCAAAACTTAAATCGAGAATTCAACCAAAAATTCTTGGAAAAATCGAAATCAATAAATTGTCTAGTTTCTTATTTTAAACATAGAGTTGGTACTTTTATGAAAGAACCAAGTAACTTTTGAAGAAAGTCTATGGATAAATACCGAAAAATTGCGTGTCATTGCATATTTTATTAAAATATTACATTAAACATTAAACACCATCGACAACTTAAAGCAAAAGCTTAAACAAAACATGCAACTTTTCAAAACTATAATTCCAGACCCAAGATCATTTTGCTATTTTTGATGAACTTGCGTTTTGGCTATGTTGATTCTTGAAGCAATACAAAAATTTCAGTTTCGCAATAGAAATTTTTAAATATGGGTCCCAGTAGAATTGCACTCAGCAATCAATCAACAAATCAAAATTTATTTATATTTAATAATAACAATAATTTTCGGGCGCAGAATCAATTTGATTTTAAATTTTATTTTAAACTTCAATATAAGTAATCTCAAAGTCTTCAAACCCATTGTATCAAAATCTCTGTTAGCAAAGACCTGCAGAACTGAGAACTATTTCGAAGGGTACTTTAGCAAAAAGCTTTGTCAAAAGATTAGTTTTGTACAAAGAACATGGAAAAATATATTTCTTTTAAGTGTGCTGCATGAATTTTATGAAGACTCCTTTATGAATCGACCTTTAAATATTACACTTTTTTTAAATTCAACTCAGTAAAAGTATGTTATTCTTATCCAGTGAAAGCAATTGCTAAAAAAACAGCATTTCTCTCTAGCATAAAAATGATATATGTACGCTTTATTTTTACTTTGAAATTATGAGGTCATTTTATCATGATTAGTAGGGAAGCAAAAATATCATAAAAATGTCATTTGCTGCCATGGGAGTGCTCATTAATTTTCTGCAATGAACCCAATAAATTTTAAGTTTTTGTTTTTTGTTAATTTTGAATTCAGCATGCAGACATGCAGACTACTGGTTTTGTTGCACAAACAATTTCTAAACCGCAATTGCATTTTTGTTAGTGTATTTTCAGCATTGCAAGTAACTACTTTTAAATGATGCCAACGGTAGTGGCAACAAAATTAATGTCTTTGTCCTCGCACATTTATTTCTCTGTGTCACCAGTTACAGCGTGTTAGTTAGTGTGTGTGCAAACAGACGAAACAATTAACCTTACTTTGTAACCTCAAATACAAGCACACTTGCATACACACAGTAGAAAAGAATTCACTTCAAAGGTAACACCTACTCATGTGTGTGTGTGTGTAGTGAAAGAAAACCGGAAAATAAGAAGCTGCAACGGCAGAAAAAAGATGGTAAATTGTTGCATATTTGACACCACCACAATGAAGACACGTTTTTCATTAATTACACACACTGTGTTATTTTATACTGTGGCAGCTACAGCGAAAAAAGCAACAACTCAAAATCATAGCACAAATTCAAAAAAGCAAAATAGGAGGCTGAAGAACTGAAACCGGATATGCGAAAAATTACGACTTTTGTTTACAAAGGATGGAATTTTTGTGCTGCTTTGAGCACATAAGCCATAGAAATAAAAGTGTTGTAATAAAAATGATTAAAAAGCGCAGTGTATCAAGAACTCGTAATTCTAAGAAATATTTCGCTTACAATTTTTTAGATTAAATAACAAGCCTTATCATTTTAATATAAGAAAGTAAATAAATTTATATACCGGGTGCTGCATTTTAAATTTTCGCAATCCAATATCTCGAGGGCTGAGTAACATAGTGATAAATGTTTTGGGCATAAGTTATAAGTTTTCTAGACAGGCAAATAAAAGTGATCTTCTCCTTGACCTTGAAACCAATCTTCTAAATCAATTCGAGTTCAACTGTGATTTTTTATCAAGACACGAAAATTTTTCATTGCAGCGTTGTGTTTTAAAGGAAAAATTATATGTGTTTTGTATGAAGGGTTTTTCTCTGGAAGCTAAACTTAGTACTGATAGCTTATATTTAATTTAAAAAATCTCAGCTGAACTCAAGTCGACCTCATAAATTTATTATTGACTCCCTAAAAAATATAAATTTTCACTTAAACATTTATCACTAAATATCTTACTTAGTCTTCGCGTTATTGGCCTGGGGAAATTAAAATGAAGATCCCGATATATATCTATCTATCTATCAACTAATTCATAACAATGACTTACGGCCAGTTAGCAATGATTGATATTCATGTAAATTTTCAAATCGATATTTCATTGGTACCAGTTTGCGAGAAAAATCGAATTTTGAGATTTTTTGTGGTTGCTGCAAGAGCAGTGAATCCTCGCAAAATAATATCTTACTTGGCGAGGAAAGTTTCACAAGCTTCGAGAAAAATCATAAAATCTTGCAGCGACACTACACTGCTCCGAAAACTTATTGAACAACCTGTTATTTGTGACACAGCACACTTCTTTCGTGAGACTTAACGATCTTTCTTTTAGACTTGCGAGATTTATGGGAATTTCTTAGAACTGAGGAGAATTTAAATTTTTTTAATGAGAGAAATTTTTCTAGCAACTAAGGGGTGCGTTATTAGAAATTAGCGCACACGTCTTTGCTTTTTATTTCTTTGATAAAAAAAAAACAATTAAAATTATTTTGAACAGGTTAGTTTAGAAAATCATATCAAATACTATTTCATATCACTTGGCATTACTCATCTATTATATTGCGAAGACATGAGCAGCGAAATACAAGTGCGTGAAAAAATTATAAAAATTTTTCTAAATTCTGTATCCAGGGTAATAACGTATTTAAAGCATAAATTAAGAGCGTGAAACGCGTTGGAAAAAAGTTTGTGGTGGCCGCAATAACGCAAAGAAGTTCGTAACCATGCTGAAGAAAAGTCCCAACCTTTCAGGAAGAAAAACTGCTCAGCTAGCAGATTCCTTCGAGCTATTTGTTCGAAGAGTGATAGGAGAGGCTAGGCTAAAGACCTACAAAGTTCAGAAAGTGCCCAATAGGAATGCTGAGAAGAATTGCGAAGCAGAAATACCCGCTCAAAAACTGAGTAAAAATTTTGTATCCAAATTTGAATGTTGGATAACGAAACGTACGTCCTTTCCGACATTTCTCAACTACTTGGCCAAGAATTTTATGTTGTCAACGTTAGGGGACAAGTTTCGAAAAACTTACAACACAAAAAAATAAAAAAAAATCGCCATAAGATTTCTTGTTTGGCGGGCTATTTGCAGTTGTGGTAAATGAAGCCAAAGTTTCCTGATCACAGGCACAATCAACATCTAAATCTGCAGCATGAAAATTGTCCTGATCTTGCTTCGTGTCACTACAGTAAAGCGACTCTTGAGTGGCACCAGCAAAATAACATTATTTTTGTTCCTAGAGAAGCGAACAAACACAATTGCCCTGAACTCCGGCCAATTGTGAGATATTGGGTTCTAGTGAAGAGTCAATTAAAGGCAACAAAAGTGACATGCAAAAACATAACAAACTTTAGACGCAAATGCGCTGCAAGCCAAAAAATTAAAAAAAATACCATCAAAGCACTAACGAGACGTAACCAAGAGAAGGAAAAAAAAGTTATGCTTCAAAATTAATACTTTTCTTTTACTATTACTTTCTTAATTTCAATTAAATTTGCGTTGGCAAAATGTAATCTTTTTGAAAATTGAATCAGTGGTTACTGAAATATATTTTTTTTTCAATGCTTCACAAAGAAACTCATTTTTTAGACATGGGCTTTTTTCATTTCACCAAATTCGATACGGTATTTTCATATGAGTATAAAACTAACTCACATTTCGATCAGAATACGATAAATTTGCTTAGCTCCATTTTTGAGAAAACTTTTTTTAAAACTTGTAACAGCATTTTAACCGATACTCTTTGCATTTTTCGGCTTGTTGATATTTTTCAATAAGTGTGATTTTTCAACATTATTACACTTTAGCAGAGGTGTTGGATATTTCAAAATGCTTAAATTTCATTAATATTTTTGGACAGTTTCAACATTTTTCCAATTATACAAAATATCTCTTGACTTATTCTAACTTATTGAGCTTTGACAAATCCTTTGAGAACATATCTGCACCGACAATGAGACATCATAAAATTTACAATGCCCATGAGTGGCTGAACTCAGCAGCTATTTTATTAGTATTTAAATTTGAAAACTTACGTTGAGTTCATAAGTTGATTCAGTAAATAAAACCTGCACATAATAACGCATGCGAAAATATAGCCTTCTAACTGGAATCAAGAAAAGAGTTTCAATAATCAACTTGTGAACCAGCTCGTATGATTTACGAACTTAATTTTTTCCCTACTAAAAATATAAAAACAAAATGTTTTAAGGTAGTAAAATCCTTTGTACTGATGTCTTCCTTAACGATACTAAAGAAAGCAAACAAAAAAACATGAAACACTCCTTGCTTTGCCAATCAAACAAACAGTTTGCAACACACATTTTGCATTTTATATTTTTAATGGCCCCAAGCGAATTTTTGTTTTTTTTTCTTATCTTCTTTCTGTCTACACTTTTGAAAATTATTTACATGCTTAACATTTTATGCTCCTAAAAATAGGCAACATATTTTTATATTTACATTTTTTTCTTTCTTGTTTTCTTTTTGCCGCCATTGTTGCTGTCGTGCCTGCTGCACCTACTTTACCAACATTGCTGACATCGTTGCGACAACAACAATAACAATAATAACTACAACTGCAACTAACTAGAGAATTACGCTGTTTGCGAAATTCAATTCATGCGAATTTATTTTTTACATACATAATGTCGGCGCTCTTTTGGATACTGACATTATCTGTACAGGTATGTACTAACGTTCAATTGTATCCTAAGCATTTGTATAGTTACCAAGTAGAATTTTATATGCGTATATATATCAATGTGTGAATATGCATTTCAGCGATGTAAGCACATATTTAATGACTTAGGAATTAAATATCTCACTATGTTATAAAAATGCCTTTGCGAATGCCAATTTATTATCATTGATAGCATAATGACAATTAAAAGTAACTAAATAAGGTGTGCGAAACACAATTATATAATCATTTTTGAAACCAGTTAATCACACTACTTTGCAAACTTCAAAACCTGAAAAGGCCATTGGTTGGCACAGGGATGATTGGAAAGTATTCAAAGTAAACACCAAATATTTGAAGGCCCATTACGTACGGATTTACTTAAAGTTTGGTTACACATAAGAACATATTTTTGGCGTGCTATGTCTTCATCAACAAACACGATGCTTAAATAGAGTGCTCAAATGAAACAAATAGGATTAATGTTAAGAGCAACGTCCAGATTGAGGATCTGAAAAATGTTCGATCCTATCAATGGCACTTTTTAATAAAATCACTCTTGCAATTTTCTATATTCACTTTAATGATATTTTTTATTATTTCCCAAGTAATCTTAAGCGTTGAATCCAAATCTCTTAATAATTTTTGTTGAACATGCGTGGATCTTATATAAATGGGGTGCAATGTTTCTAAAACACCGAGTACTATAATGTTTTTAAAGATTTCTAGGTACACAAAAATAAAATACTAAACTTTTTTGAAGGATTCATTAAAAAAACACAAGCTTACTAGATATTTATTACTATGCAGCCAAATAGCTCAAAAACATTACTGATACTGACTTAATGTGTAGCTATCTTTCTAAAAACAAACACATCTGCAAGCGAAAAAGAAACTTGGATTTTAAATAGAAAAATCACTAATTCATTGTGCTTAGCTTAGATGTCTCCAAAGAAGTGCACGAAAATACTAAAAACTGATGCCTTTGACATTCATTTCTCAACACAATTTATCTTAAAAACTTGAAGTGAATGGAAAAACCGAATTTGAGATGCGAATTCACCGCCAAAAATAACAAAGAAAACAAAACAGATCATGAATAATAATTTATCGAGCAAGTGATTATGATAGCAACTTAGATTTTACATTCTCGATCTAGAAAACTACGGAAGATGCACCTGTTTCGTTAAATTTAGTCTCCATTTTGAGCACCATGTAAAGCAAATCCAACTAGTATTAGGTCGAAAACATTTAATATCAAAGAATCTTTGATGCTGAGGATATTGCCAATTTATATTTCTTCTTTTGAGTTAACATTTTACAACTCTGATTTATGTAAATAATTATGCGTCATAATATTTTAAGTCATTTTTGCACAATCATAAGTATGGACTTTTATATCAAAGGTGTATAATAATCCATTAAGTAGAAGATTGCTGATTTAACATTGCGCAGCTTAGTGGACAAAATATGTGAAGGTTATGATAGCCTTGAAGAGTTTTTATAATAAAGGACTTATTGAAAATCTTTAGCCATTTTTAAAATGTAATTTGAATATGGAATGAGCGAATGTAGCATATGGTTATCTTAATTACTATTTGTTCGAGTAGCCAATCCATGGGCGTTTATGGTCTAAGCCAGCGGTCGGCATGGAAATATAGCAAAAGGGCGCAGCAACAAAATCAAGCAACAAAAAACGAAAACTTAAAGATATTTTTCTTTCATTTCTTAAATCGCCAACAGCTCAAAAAAAACCAAATTGCACCACAAACAAAAAAAAATTCTACATTCGTCAAGACACAATGCGGCACCGTCGCCAAAGCCTTTAAGTGTTGTTTTTGTTTTCATTTGGATTCAAGTCAACGCTCTGCGTCGACAGCGTTGAAATTCTGCGAATTGTTTTTAGGTTGCTTGTGCGTCGAACAATGGTTCAGGCCATGAGGGCGGAATGTGCCACTACGTGCCCATCGCTGGTCTAAGCTAATGCAGCCTTCTGTCTTTTTCGATACTGGGCATTACTCAGTTTTAAAAGTCAACGGACTTAGTGTACGTGATCATTTGTGTAATGACATTACTAATAACATTTTTTCTCGAACTCATTAGCAGTGAACTAAAATTTATCATAGCTGCAACGTTTTTTTTTTTTTACCAACGGTATATAATCAATAACGTTTTACCATTTCAACTACATCTGCACTATTATGCAGTTCATAGATTTGAGTTTCATTAAATGTTGAGTTCTGTTGAATTCTCGTTATTTACCATCTTCTCATACAGAATCAAATCTTTGATAAGAAAACAGAGTAGCTTAAGTCGACATATACTAATATTTTCGATTTCAAAACTCTTATTCAATTTATACAATCTCTTTCCAAAAATGCCGCATCTAAGCAAAGTTTTGTAAATTTACTTTGTAACTTAAGTTTTCTCAAACATTAATGCATATGTCGAAACACTGTTATATAAGTCCTTTAATAGAAAACCATACACCAGCTGAAGTTAAAGATGTTTCAATAAATTTGGAATAAGCTGTTAGTAAGCCAAAAACTTGTGTTTAAATAAACTACTACGAAAAATATCAATGCACCGATATCGTTCCCTTAAGTAAACTTATGCTGAAATTAAAGTAAGTAGTTACACTGAAAATTGTTTGGCATCTTATGTCTACTTAAGATGTTTCA
Source organism: Meiosimyza decipiens (assembly GCA_963680825.1). Classification (NCBI taxonomy): domain Eukaryota; kingdom Metazoa; phylum Arthropoda; class Insecta; order Diptera; family Lauxaniidae; genus Meiosimyza; species Meiosimyza decipiens. The sequence goes on along the minus strand of OY804261.1, from coordinate 55,984,341 downwards.
ACAAAACAACGCTACGGCCTAAGAACACATAAGTTGTTTTTGTTATGTACGAAATGAGCATTTTTTCCCACATAAGCTGTTTTGCCGCTCAGTTGTTGAAGAACGGGGATGCAAGAAGGGGAAATGGAAATAGAAGATGTCTTAAGTGCTCTTGATTTTGGTAGTGATGATTCGCATATTTATCCAGATTTCAATATTAGTACTGAAGAAGAGGTTTCTCAAGAAATTGTGAGCATAATATTTTGCAATTTGTAGTAGTAATATCATGCAAACCTTAGCATCAGGAAACTATTTTGGCAACAGGTTGTGAAGGTAAAATTACGGATGGGTGGCTGCGAAAATACAGGGTTAAAAGTTGCATATCTGAAGCTGAAAAACCCATTCCTGAAAATACAGTACACAGTTTGCAGCCTTGCCCAAAAAAGTATTGGAAAAAAGTTCATTAATACAACAACAATTAATCCATAAACATTAATGGGAACTGGACTCACTTCACCTTCGCCAAGCATTCCTTGCCGGATTCATTGAAATTGAGGAAAAATCGCAAAATCAAAAGTGAAACTAATTCCAGAAAGAGAAAGTCAGCTTACAAATATTTTCGGGCAACAAATATCAGAATACCGAAAAGGTTCAGGCTCACTTTATATGGAACAAAGCAATTTGTTAAAACGTTAGTGAAGTAAAAACTTCAAGGCAATGGTAGTGGACATTTATTGATCCTACAGCTTTTTTTGTGTAAAATTAGATTAAAAAAGAAAAAAAATTGTGCGACGAAAATTAATTAATAGTTTACGAGATATGTGCTATGTTCTATTAAATATTTCCTAGGGTTAACATGCATTCAGAAATACAGCATTTTACTGAGTATGATTCATCAAAAATTAACCAATCGACAGTCCGACCAGCTCATTTTTTGAACAATCCTACTATTGACAACCAATCGAGTAGACTTTTTTGAATAATTCAACAGTCAAAAATTGATTATTTGTTGAAGAAATGCCTTAAAAAGCTACATAAAATCGAAATGGATTTAAAATTCGTAGACATCATTTTTAAATGATCCGAATTTTATAAAATGTCAAAAACAAAATGTTTGATGTTAATTCTTAATTAAAGATTTGATATTAAAATCGGTAAATGTAAATCAAATCACGTCCTTCATACACTTTACGCAGGATACTCTCAAAAGGCCCCGAAAATTGGACGAATGGCTATCGATGAGCGAATTCTTATAATCAAAATTAAATGCTAAAAAAACTATATCTTTTTGAAAATGTGTGTAGTGATATCTAGAAACAATATATGCCAACAATATTCATAGACAGGATATATTTTATTTTAGTCAAACTTAGATTTGAAGTATCACTTTATCACATATCGTCGCCTGAATTCTATTTGCTCCAAACGCTTTAAGGTGTATTTCAAGAAAATCGAAAAAGAAAGTTTGAACCTTAAAAGAAAAAATTGGTCAACAGTATGTTGATAAATTAGGTAGCTGTGAGGTAAATTTCAAAAATGGGACCAAAGTACTTTTGGAGACATATAATATTTTTTCAGATAAGTCATAGTGGACAGCTTGCTCCATAGAATACAAATCAATGACAAACTTATTTTTTCCATGTGGTATATGGAGCAAACATGCTTTTAGGAACTATTGCAATGTAGCAAATAATAAATGCTTGCTTTTTAACTAAATACATATGTAAATATTAAGTATATGGAGCAAATAAATTGCGAAACAGATTTTTTTTATTATATAAAACTTGTTCCATAAATAAAAAAGTTAAAGAATATGGGTTATGAAGCAAAGTGGACACTGCATATCTCAGAAACTAAAACAGAGAGATGTATTGCGATAACAGCATGAAAAATATAATGTTTCAAAACCTATAGATCAAGTGTAAAGTCAAAATGTCACAAAGTGGCGTATGGAGCAAAAAAGAACTCGGACGACGATATGTGGAACTATTTCTGCAGTTGAATTCTGTGTTGGTATAGTACCTACTTTGTCCAACAAATTATGACACATTGTTGTGCAGGCTTATTACTGCCTCATGGTAGCACAGTCCTTAACTTACAAAATCTTAGGTAAGATGGCACATGGAAATATTTTATGACATTTTTGATGGTTCTTTTGCAACATTGCTACTTAATGCGTATGCAACATTTGTAAATATTATAATTGCACAATATTTAATTTACGTAAATCGATTTTGCACTTATTGTATTATAACATTATATATTTGTAATAAATAGCATCAATATAAATATGACAATACATGCCAATAGATTACTGCATATAACATTCATGGGATGAATATCATTTTCATGAATATTACATGTAAACCACATGCAGCAATGATAAAATCACATAATAAAAATACACATATACTCGCATATAAACGAATATAGGGGTCGTTTTACAAAAAGGTGCACACTGAAATAAGAATAATGTGAAAAAAAAAACTTTAGTATGAAAATTTGCACATTCATTGGTTTTGTTATCTCCCGATTATATGCATCAAAAGTTACTACACTCGTCTATCTACTGTGTTTGGTGCGTAAAGCTCGCATTTCCTGGGTGTGTATCTTCGGAGTGTTTGGGCTTATGAGAAAAATGCTTTCAGCCTACTTAACGGCTCTGTTAACAACGTAGAGCTCATAGTCCAACGGGTAATTTCTATGGGGCACTATGAGCTTATGTAAATAGGCAAAGAATATTTCGGCGTCTCGCGTTGTTGATCCACTGTAACATCTCTTCTAAGGCACTACAACTCCTACTTAATATGTTACAAGGAAATTATATAATATTTAGTATATGTTAAGTGCACTTATTTATGGAATAAGCCACATTAAAGACAAAAAAATATAAACGAAATCGAAAAAAAAAATGACAACTGCTCTATTTTCATTACCGTTTGCTGCTTTATCATTCAACTATACAACAAAAACATTGAATGTGAACAACAATAAAACAAATGGCAGATTTATATACGAACTGGACTTGGTTTCTGCATTGTCCTGGTCACGCTTTTTCATTTCTTTACATTAACGAATTTCTTCTGGATGCTAGTAGAGGGTAAGTTTTTATGCCAATTGCTTTTGTCTTTTATACTGAGCTAAGTCTTTATAACAAGTATAAGGGTGGTACATAAATTTTTTTTTTAAATTCAGCTATTTTCAAATTCAAAATGTTTCCATTTTGTATTTTTAAAATATTTCAGAATTAAAAGATTAAGCAAGCTTAAAAATTAATACTTTTAATCTTGAACAAAAAAAGCTTGAAATCTTTATAGAGCACCCTAATCTAGTGTGTATAGTAAAGCTTTTAATTTAATACTTTTTGACGTAATTTTTGTTTGTTTTATTTTCGTCTTTTATTATGCATTCATATTAGAATAAATTTATGAGTCAATATATTTGTATTGGTAATTTTTCATAATATAAACACGCCAATAATCAATGCAAACAAACACACACAAACAGTTGAAATATATCTTATGTATGCGGTTATTACATTAGAAATTTACCGGAAACAAACACATGGATAGATGTTTATGTTGTGTTTGTAGCTATATATGTAATTTTAGCTGACCAGTAGGCAATTGAGTAAGGTCCTTTCCAGGAAATGACAGCTAGCAGCAATCTGCAGGTAACGTCAATAGAAATGTCAACGTTTAAGAAAACGCTTATATCACGCCTTCTTAAAATCTGCTTTTCATGCCTTCCAACTGCTCTTTTATCGCTTACTATTGTACCATCTAACAGCTAGAGTACTAAAAGAACGCAAAAAGAAACCACAAAATCCGCTCTCAATTTTGTTTTCACGATTCAATTCTTTTTGAGTTTCTGAATTAGTTGTTTGTAACAAATAGACACTCAAAAATTACTATTTATGTAAGATATTCTTCATCTGACATTGAATATAAATTGGGCGTTCAAATGTGCCAGCAGGGTTGCCAAGTTGATAATGAGCAAATAACGGCCAAAGAAATTTTTTTGTCGGAAAAAAAATCATTTATTTATTTTTGTTTCTTTAAAAATAATTTTAGCTCCAATTAACGGCATTTACCTCCAATTAACGGCTTTTTGCGATATTTTTCAATTTTCACCACTGCGTCAAAAGCGGCCGCTGGGTAACCCTGTGTGTCAATCTTTTTATGTTTCTATTTGGAATGTGTCGATATTTCCACATATGGATTTGCATTGAACTTCATGAAAAAAAAATTTTTGTTTTTTTCAAAAATCCTCAAAGCATGCGTGGCGGCTTAGTGTACGTCTAACGAAGGCCTACTTTTCATCCACCATTTATGACTGCATTTCTCTCATCAACAGAGTCATTTCATATCCCTTCCACTTAGAAGCAAGTATGCTAAGCATGATACTATAAAAGGCTTGTTCCACTGAGTCATTTTATATAAAAATGAAAGTAAGTTTTATTGATGTTGGGAGATTAATTGCTTCCCAGGGAAGACTTTCTTACTCCTGTTTTTGCCTACTGGGTGCTAATCAGCTTATGCAATTTTACTGTATTTTTTTCCATTTCTATTTTTTTGTTCACTTTGATCCGCAGGTCTTTATCTTTACATGCTCGTCGTGAAGACGTTTTCTGGTGATAATATACGCTTTAATATCTACGCAATGATTGGTTGGGGTAAGCAATTGAATGTTTGCCATTTGGTGTTGTATGAAATTGGATACTCTTTTTATGTCTTATTTTTGATGTGATTAGCTTAGATTTTGTTATAAAATGTGAATGTTGTGTAACGAAATTAATTATGTTTTAATAATAAGAGTGGGTAGGTGTCAATATTTTTCGGAAATAAAATTGTTGTTGCTGTATAACATTAAAAGAAACTGTTCAAAAATTTCCAAAAATAAACGTAGACAACACATGAGCTTAGTAATATACAGATTCAAAATTCAGTTATTGCACCATTTTTTTTCATGTAGAAACATCACGCAGTGCGTTAATATTGGACTTTACCAGGAAATAGAGAACAGTTACAATCAAAATTTTAAGCAATAAAATTATCGGACTTGAAAAAATTTTAGCTCACAGAACAATAAAGTTGGTCCAATTTAACGAAAATCAGCGCATTGACTTCGGTGTGGCTAACATATCGTAATACGTTTCAGGATTTCTAAATAACACAGATATATCACAACTGCTGAGGGGTAAGATAAATCAATAAATTGTCTTTTAAGCAATGATATCCGCGGAAGGATGCTGTGTTATTTCATTCCTCATATATTAGAAATAATAATAAGATATAAAGATAATACTGCAGTTGGCAACAACTCAGAGAGAACAGGAAACACCACCGGAAACATTGTAGAGATAAAACAGCAAGTAGAGTCTGTACCAGATCGGAATAAGGCTGTAAGGCAGAAAACTTTTAAAGTCAGGGTAAATAGAGATCGAAGAAAAAATGTTAATATGTCAATAAAACTGACTTCCGCGGAACATCTTATGCAGCTTACGAGTAGATGTAAAGTTGAAAGAAGGAAAATTCGACACGTAAAACGTTCCCAAACGCATCCCTATTGATATTGGTACGCAATGGCTGATCACATAGCGTAACCATAATTTTAATGATGCATTGCTTTTGGGCGTTTATTTTTAAGCGTTAGCTTTGCCAGAACATGCAAGAAGATTGATAAAAAAGTTGAAGGACTAAAAAATTGGACGATGAAAAAATTGGTTGGTAATAGATTTAGAACGAAAGAAAATCAAGCTTCATGTCATTCAACTTTTTAGATGTCGAACTTATCGGTGGACTTACTTTTTATCGTTTAACATTTAATTGCCCAACTATTTGCCATCCAAATTTTGAAATCGTCAAACTCTTTGATGTGCAACTCTTCTGTTGTGCTTTTTAAGTGCTCAGATTTTTTGAAGTCCAAACTTTTTAGTCGAATTTTTTTGTCGTCCAACTTTTAAGTCGTTAATATGTTTTTTCGCCCAACTAACTTTTTAACATTTTAATCGGCCAACACGTCCAACTTTTTTCCGTCCAACTATCTAAGTCTTCCAACTTTTTGACGTCCCACTCTTTTGTTTTCCTTTTTAAGTGCTCAAATTTTTTGTAATTCAAATTTTTTTAGTCCAACTTTTTTGTCGCCCATCTTTCTTTGGTCGAATGTTTTGTTTTCCCAAGAAATAGAGAAAGAGGAATATAATGACGTATGAAAAAAACCCAAAAAAAAAGCCAAGCTACATGACGTTCAACCTTTTAGCTGTCCAACTTTGCGACGAACTTACTTTTTATCGTTTAACATTTTAATCGGCTAACTCGTCCAACTTTCTAAGTTGTCCAACTCTTTGACTTTCAACTCTTCTGTTGTTCTTTTTAAGTGGCTAATTTTATTTTTCGTACAACTTATCCTAGTCCAATTTTTTGCTTCCCCAAGATATAAGGAGAGGAGCTGTATTTTTTAATAACGAGGTATAATTTGTAGAAAACTGTGAACTATTCAAATTTTTGTGAGTACAAGTTTCAAAAGGTAAAATTTATACAAAGCGGCCGAATCGGTCAGCTAATGTTTATAAGAATTATATATAAAATAAAAAATACTAAACTTTAGTTTGATGAATGCTAGTTAATGTGTACTGTATTGTCTCATTAGAATTTTTATTACTTTTAGTTACTTAAATTTGAGTAAGTTATCTGATTTGTTGTTAACTTAAGTTTCTTCAATGAGGCTAAATAGATTTTGTTTGAAGAATATCTTCAATGCTTCTTATGTTAATAAAGTAAGACTATGTTTTTAAAATTAATTATTCAGTGGTTGTGTATATTTTGTGTTTCAACAAAATACTAATTTCATAAATATAATTAGTGTTTTCTCATTTTCATTATCATATGTACGTTTTTCATGCTCATTAGCATCTTCTTAATTAATAGACAAACACATTAAGTCAAAGTTAGTAAGACAATCTCTGCTAATGACATTTCTAAGACATTTGGAAGTAAAACATATTTAATTTCACATGATGCTGATGATGTTGCTCTATACACTTGAAAAGATTGCAAGCTAAATAACAACAATCGACTGACCAACCATCTACCAGCAACAACATCATCACAAGTAACCCAACATTAAACACCTTCGCATCTCACATATCCCTCTGTCAGCAATCATAACTTGTGCCCTTTGTTGTTACAGTATTGCATTAAATTTATTGTTATATCGTAATATTTTTGTGTCTCACAGGCGGACCGGCAATTTGTGTTATCATCTGGACAATTGCCAAGGGCTTGACGATATCGTATACAATTGAAAAGGTTTGTATTTATGGCAATTTGAGTGGTGTAACGTACGTAAACTTCCGGGTTTTCCAAGCTAAATATAAAAATCTTATGACTATACGAAATGAGTTTAACACAAGGCAACAGAATATTAAAGCTACGATATAAAGTGTTTAGTAAAAAGTTTTTGTATAATGTTTCCAGAAAAGCTAAGAAAAACTGAATAAGGTTTTTCCAAAAAAGATATATACGAATGAAACAATATAGATAATTAGGACAATGGAGAAAATAAGCACAGCACAGCAATATAAATTAATATATACATAGTAAAGACAATTAGAATAAAAGAGGCAATAGAGACAATAAAATCAACAAACGATAAAAATATAGTAAAAACAATAAAGCTTCTAAGGAATGTAAAGCAAAACGAATTGGCAAAGGCAGTAATGGCAATAAGGACAAAATGGACAAAAAGACTATAAAAGCAATAAAGGTAATAAAGACAATAAATGCAATATAGACAATGTTTGCGATGTATTCTGCGCAGACAATATTCAAAACTGGACAATTTCAATAACTCAAGCATTATAGATTATATAGAAAATTCAACAATATTGAAAATATGGTTCATTTAGACAACTTTTTTAATTAATACACAACATAGACAATAACGAAATATTCAAAACAGACACTAAGTTTAAAAATACAATGAAGGTGCTCATGAAAATAAAGACTGCAAGGGTTAAACAGATAGTGCAAACAATGTTTAAAACAGAGATATAGTACAAATATAGGGAATATTTTCAATATTAAACATAAAGCCAATATAATACACATGTAGGTCATTAAGATCTGAAAGACAATAGGGAAAATGTTGATTTTTTTGGAAATATAGACCATGTTGGCAATATTAGAGAATATAGGCTATATTGAACTTATTGACAATAAAAAAATATTTAGAAAATATAGATAACTAAGGCAATAATGACAGTAAGACCAATCTAAACAATAAAGCCAACACTGGCAATGCATATAACAAAGATATTTAAGGCAATAAGCATTATTATGGCTATATTGACAACTTTAATAAAACAAATGAACATTTTAGTCATAAGAGGCATCGAACATACATCCGAAATGTGTTGCCTTCTGTCATTGGATTTGATATTATTTTTCTTCTTCTTCTTCAACTCAATGTTGCTCTTTTCTTTTATTTTATCTTTTGCTTTTGTATTTCATTGCTGACACATGCATATATAAATCTTCTGCTGCACAGTTTGATATTGGTTGCCCATGGATGCATGAGACACCTGTCGACTGGATATTCCAGGGACCCGTATGCGTTGTGCTCATTATAAATTTAATATTTCTACTAAGGATAATGTGGGTAAGTTCATGTGTGTGTGTGCATATATCCAATTGAAAATAGATTGAACAGTTGCAACGTCAAGTGTAACTATTTCAACTCCCCTTTGTTTTGTAGGTACATGGTATTCTTGTTGCTATTGCTGTTATTGTTATAGGAATTGTTTTGTTACTTTAGTGATTGGATTGGCTACATTTGATTTAGCAAAAATACATTCTACTTTTCATTTATATATTTTGTATTCTTCTAGTAAGATATATTTTATTTGACTGTCTTTAGTTAGTAAAAATCTTTAAAATATTAAGTCAATATAAAGGAATATTTAAAGGACATATAAATTTATACAGAATTTTTGTTCATTTATTGAAATTGGATTTACTTAAACGTCACACATGGCAGATTCTATGAAAATGGCTCATATGTTGGGAAAAGGGTTATGAATATGATGTTAAGCTTGAATATACATACATGATATCCAATAAAATTAAGGAAAACTGAATTTGAAATTGAATTTATAAAGAAATTCTTAAAGTTGTACAATGAAATATCCACATTTTGAAGAAATTGAGTTTTAAGTTCATCTCTTCCATGTATTTGACATATTCATATGATATTAAATTGGATTTTTCCTTAAACATAAGTCATTTAAAATAACGTTATGGAATTTATTAGCTTGTATCATGTTTTCATAAGGGTTAAGTTTCCTCTAAATGTTACAGTAAACATTAACATTAAAAATATTTGGCCATAACTTACAGCACCTCTAATATCTGTGAGCCAGCTTATTAACACTTTTAATGCATACTGCCACATATTAGCACAATCTTTGAATTTTTATGACTCAGTATCATTTGAAAGATGTTAAGTCTTTTATATATAAAGCTGACTTCAAGTCGAAGGAAAAGTTAACCAGATTTTTGTTGTATAGACTTAACTTATAGCCAGAGAGGTTGAGTTGCAATTTTCGAAAGCATTTTCTCCCAATTAATTTTCTTTGCAAATGATAGTTTAAGTAAAGCTAATAATTGAAATAATCGTCAATCGTCAGAATAAAGGTGTGCCTGGTTGTGAGAGGTCGACAAAAAAAACTTTCCACAATAACACAGAAAATAAGCCACAAGAAGAAAAATATGATTGGATCAATTTTGTGGAGGAGATGAAAACACATCGATTTCATGCCTGAAAATTTTCCGTATGACCAGATTTGTCCCACTTTTCATAGTATTAAAATTACTAATGTCCAACTCCATTTTCAGAAAAAATACGGATTTTATTAAAATTACTGGTTCAAATCTGAAAACCGCATTTTCCGCCCAAAATAACGATTCATGGTCAACTTTATTTGTTGGAAACTTTAAAACGGTGAAAAGTGTGTCAAAAAATATCGTTTGTAGATTTTTCGGGCATGAAATCGATGTGGTTTTTTCTCCGCTACAACATTAGTCCTGACATATTTTTCTAGTTGGGGCTTACTTTACGAGTTGTTGAGCAAGATTTCTTTGTCGGACTCTCAAAACCAGGATTCTGGCAACTGGAGCTTATTTCGAGTATCAGCTATACTCAAACTATTATTTGCAAAAAAAATTAGTGTAGTGGTAGTGTAACACTACCTTCCGGACTATTAGGGACAAATCTAAAAGACTGAATTTTTGTCGTTTGGTTTGACGTATTATTTGAAAAATTTCAATTTCATATAACCCGTCAGTTTTTCAACAGAATTGGCCAATTCTCAAGTTCAAAAAAGAAATACCAATTTAAAAAAAATCATTTTTTTAAGAAGAATCAATAGCTAAGAAGCTGGAAGCTTCAATTTATGTATGATTTTATCATGCGACAGAGGTTTTAAATCATGAAGCTTAAAGTCATATAAATAATAACTGCCACTGCATTACCTCGGCGTTATTAATTGAGGACCCTTTCAAACTTTATAAAAACGGTACCATTTACAATTTTATTGCATCTGCCTTTTATGTTAAAAAATATGTTCATACACAAAAACAGATAAGTGCAAGAGACAGACGTTATTGTTGTCGCGTTTAAGAGTATTTTTTTTTTTTCAAAATTTTATGATACTTTCTAACTTAAGTGATTTTGTCTTCAGGCAGATTGAGATTATTATAAAGATGATGTCATAAGAAATGAAAAAAACAACCTCTGCCACTTAGTTATTGGCGCATTTAAAAATTAGAAATTTGTAACAAAAAATTTGAGTACTAAATCATTTTATCGCGTCTGTCTGTTGACTGACTGGTTACTTTACTTAAAAGAAATACAAATATAGAGAGGCAGACGTTTTTGAAAACTTAAGGTGCATATTATTAAGGGCATATCTACACATATAAAACTAATACCGTATATATGGCATTCCACGCCAAAACGGACACCATTTTGCTTCATATTTTATTTTTTATATCAGATTTCAATTTCTATTTCAAAAAATTTTAAAGAGTTAAATTGCTCATCAAAAACAAATCAAGAGAGAAAAAGGTCAACGTTCGTCAAACTCATGTAAAGGCTAATTAACTTTTACTTAAATATTTGCTGAAAACATGAAAACATCCTGTAAAAAATACCCTACACCGAATTTTTTGCTTTGCATAATATTAAGCCAAAAGGAAACTCAATTTATGTATGTTAATGTTGTTGCTGTTGTTGTAAAAATCCCACAAATGCCACGTAAGTAAATGACAACCAATTTATTTGCTTCCTTATTTTTGTTGTAGCAAACCAAACATATTAGTCTGCACCACAAAAACAAGCTGAAAACTTGTCAAACTCTTTGAGTTCTGAGCCCTTGAGTCCTTTCGATTTTGTTTCTTTTTTTTTTTTTTGTTTTGTTTTTCTACTAAGGATTTTCAACCATTATTTGTGTTTGTTGTTTGATTCCTTTTTGTTTGTTTGTTTTGTATTTTGTTCATCCCATTTTACTTCGTTTGTGAGTCACACTCCTTTGCCTGATTATGTGCGCCCAACACATAAAGCACACAACCCGCACACTAATATCGATATGACTGCCTGTGTTCCCAATATATATCATCGTTATTATCGTCATGACTTTGAGCTGATTCTTCGTTTTTGCTTAGGTCTGCATAGCGTGAGTGTGTTTCCTTTTGAAACTACCGTTTTCTTGTGAACAGCTACCAACGCAATTCGTTCTGTCTAAGGATTTGCAGTATTTATTGTTTTAGTTAACCTTGAAAATTGTGACTTGTGTACGTTTCTTTTTACGTACAAATAACCAGACATTAATATGGTGACCCAGTGGTAAATTGAAGTGTTAAGGATATGAATGTTCTAATTTAGATGTCTGATAGCGGCAAAATAAATTAAAGCCGATAAGAAAACTCTTCAATTTATTTTCTAATTTTTGTGTTTGATGGAAAGCTTTTGTCGAAAAACAAATGAAATTTTATTTAAAAATTTAGTGATTCTTTAAATCGCATCGTGGAACGTGCAACAATTTCAGTTCTTTGTGTGTGTGGATTTTTTTTTCAACAATCCGTTAAAAGCCTGCGCACCAAAATAAAAATCGCTAGGAAACTGCTATAGTCTGGACGGATTGTTCCTGCTTGTACCACTTGCCAATGTTACTTTTTTACACTGTTGTGTTTGGTTACTTATTAGGAGAGATTCTTCAAAGGCCTCTTGAATATTTATTCGCATGTTATTGATACATGACCATTACAACAAAACGAATCGACATCTCCAACTTTGCCTGTATAGTCTGAACAGAAAGGATTCTCTTTGTGCCTAAGACGGAAAAGGTATTGTTTGAAAACTATAAGTTGACCTCTCCATATTAGCGAGCAATCCAAGCTCATATGACCGGAATCAATGCAAATGTCCATCTCCCTTTCCTCGATGTATCCTTTCGTTGTTCCCATTCCAGGGCATTATTTGTATTTGCGCTACAATTCAAATGTCAGGTGACACATTTGTGTTAGTGTAGCGCACACCCAAGTTGGCGCGGTTTAGTTAACGATACCTCATAATCCTTGCCTATATCTTCCGTCTGGAAGTAAACCGCACGTGGTCCACCTACGTCGATGTGCGACAAAGCTTCATACGCTTTTGCAACTTTGTCACCAAGGAACCTAGTACCTATAAGACAGAAAAATTACTATCCACTCTAAAATTGAAGACAGCGCGCACTTATCAAGTGCTCAGCAGGAAGGCCATCATATTCTTGGCTGTTAACTGCAGTTTGACACTGTGCAACCTCTCGATTGCTTTACTACAAACCACCTTCAGACCTTCAATGGTTTTCTCTACTATAAAATGTACTCCTATTGAGACACCCCATACCCTAAGAGTGATTTCGTCCGCGTAACCTACCAATGAAGTGCCAATGTGGAAAATTATTCTCACTAAACCTTCGTATATAACGTTCTTTAATCTGTTACTGAATACTGAGCCCAGTGTTACATCTCGTGAGCCTCCTTCATCGGCGTCGCACAAACGCACCTTCTTCGAAATAGTTTGCGATTATTGAGAGCAGATATCTTGTTGTTCTGAGATTCTGCTATGCACCTATAATTCACGGTCAGCTTGCTTGAGGCATTTCTGACATCAAGTGTTACTACCACAAACTAATTTTTGTCCCTCCGCCTCCATTTTGTTACCTCCGTTGCTTCACAAGTAATATACATGACAGTTTTTATTGATTTCCTGTGTCGAAACACCAATTTGATGGTTGATAAGCCGTTCGACTTTTCAAGCATTTCCTATCGTTGGCTGACGGATATCCTTTCTTACACCTTTTTTAACAAGTCAATACAAAGATGGCCGGCTAGGATGCTAACCATGCTGCTCTAGATAAATTAGTCTCTGTCGTTTTAAAAGACTGAAAAATATATCTCTGTTGCGACAGGCAATGAAAATTCTAGTGCACCTATCCTAGGATCAGCACAGATGGCTGCCTGAACTCTAGTCTTCCATCTTATAAAGAAAAAAGTACAGAAATAACGCTAACGATGAGTGTTGGAACGACGGCTGTGGTGCTCTGATTCATTTTATTTTCCACATGACTATTTTGTAAGCTCCGCGCTCTCTCGCAACTCTTCAAGACAGTAGTAGTCTTTACTCGCCCGTATCGCTGTTTTCAGCTGCTAGCAGTGTATCTTATGTTATAGTCCTCATGTTGGAAAATACCACGTACGATCCTATGCGCTCGATTGAAATATCGCTCAGTGATCAGTGATATCATCGAATCGTTTTAAGTATGAAGAATCACTTTTAAATACTTACTATACGTCTTAATTGACTTAAAAATTTACAAATCCTTGCAGACCTGTTAGTTCTTATTTCCATATCTGATATACTGCGAGCTTTATTCACTTGGCATATAAATTCACAAATCTTTACAAAGTTGTTTAAAAACTTTTATTTCACTATATACACACATGTGTTAAGTTAACACTCATAAAATATTTCGGAAAAAACAATTTTTTTTTAAATATTGCGAGCTTTATTCACTTCTCACAGCAATTCACAAATCTTTGAAAAGTTGTTTAAAAACGTAAACTTTACTATGGACAGACATAAGTTTTCGCTCATAAAACGTTTCGGAGAAAACAAATCTTTTTCGGCAAAAACTTTTGCAGGCTTCTTTTTCATCATCAGGTGGTCCACTTGAAACATCACTTTGAAGTGTTATACTTACAATGTTTCCTGTTGGGTCACTGCTATTTAATAGTTAATGGTACTTTTTATTTGTGATAGCCTGAACTCGCGCCTGTTCTGTTTTAGCTAATCCTCTTCGGTTTGCATTTTTTTCGCCACCTTTCGTTGTCTAAAGCTCAATAAGTTTTTTTGCTGTTGCTTCAAATTAAGCGCCTAATTAAGTTACTTTCAAGGTTCGTTTAAAGATCTCTACTTACCACGCTGTCAACAGTTGCATGACAAAAATTCTTTAACTTCATTTTTTAAGGTTAACTGAAATTTTGTTCACAATACTCTTTTGTAATTCGCGCATATTAAGCTATTTTAGCAAATTGCTACAGTCTATGAATAGATGTTTATTTTATTTTTATGGCCCCCTAATGGTTGACTTAATTAACACAATTAAAATACGAAGAACCGAGAAATTTTAATTCCCATTGCTCCATGTTTCCGAAGTTTTTGAATTTTTTCTTTTACATTTTGGCAACAGAAATGCTGGCGGCAATGTAACCACTTTAATTTTTGCGGTCAATGATATCCCACAAAAAAAAAACAAATAACATTTGCCACAAAATGTTTAGGTTAAATAGAATGCTACTTTTAATTGGTTTTAAATGCGTACAACATTATTAAAGCCTAATTAGTAGCGTGTGTGACTGTAATTATGCTTTAGCTTATGGCCACATACTGGCACACAGTAATAAAAAATGTTAGTATAGCATTCAGTGGTTAAACTTTAACGGCCAAGCGTCTGAAACTGTGCGATATTAAATTTTCAAATGTTTACTATAGTAGGGAGACATATAAAATGCAAAGTCTTGCGCATTTATTAATTAAATATGTCATATTTAATTGCTAATTTTGACTAAGTACTTATAACGGTTGATTTTTTAAACGTTTAGTTTTTGAAAACTTAAAAAAGCACAGCAATTTTGCAAAAGTAAATGAAATATTGATTTGAAGCGATACGTCAATTACTTTCATTTACTTTTTAAGTTTATTTCAGGTAAATGTTGCACGCGGCTACGCTTGAAATGGTTCATTTGTAATGTCCAATTTTGGCATACTTTTTCTAGCATTTCAGCCGGTATCTCACCAATGGCAGCTGTAATGTTGTTTAACAGGGCTGCAATTGTGGCTGGCTTGTCCTTGTTGTACGTAACCGCACAACAAATAGTTCAGTGGGTCAAATTGCATCCTCTTGACGGCCAATGGACTGGTCCAAAACGTGAGCTTATTTGCTCACCAAACTCTAGTTTCAATAGGTCCATGGTTTTGCATGCCGTGTGATATATTGCACCGTCTTGTTGATACCACATGTCAACCAAATCTAATTCTTTCATTTTGGGCAGAAAAAAGTCTGTAATCATTGCACGGTACCTTGTTCCATTTGCTGAAACATTGCGGTTTCGCTGGCCCAAAAATTGAACCAAACAGTGCATTTTCAGGGTGCATTGGCGGCTGTTGAACTGCATAGGGCTGCTCTTGAGATCAAATTCGGCAATTCTATTTGTTAACTCTCTCCGCGTACGGGTTGGTGGATTAATGTTCGCAATAGCATTTTCGGTGGGTAGATTATGACGACCATAAAATGATGCAATTCGCAAGTATAAAATTCAATAATTTACAAGAGTTTTTCTTACTGAGCATTTTCGGCGTTAACATATGTTACGAATCACGCTTGAGGTGTCAAAAAACTTACACCAAAAAAACGAATAATAAAAGATCACCCGTTAATTTCGTTGATTTTGTTTGAAAAAATACGTGAAGGTTATAACTTTTTTTGCAACCAATTTAATATTTCCACCAAAGTGTTGAAATTTTTTAGTTAAAAGAATATTAATAACTACCAATACCAAGACTGCATGTCGACTTACTGCTATTCTCAACTAAATTACTAAACTGTATACTAAACAATTTTTGCCCTAAATTTAGGCTTTAGCTTTTACGCTCAGATACTTTGTAGAAATTTTATTTTACTTTGAACCTTCAACTTCAAGCCTATGAAAAGCATCCAACATGCAACCACTTCTAAATTCTTGAAAACCATTAACAAAAAAAGTTGGCATAATAAGTAATTAGTTTTGTAAAGTAAAAGTTAAGAGTACCAAAATATCTTGCCTTTTTTCTTTTTTCTTCGTTTTGAATAGTAGCCGAAAAAATCTCCTTAAAACTTAACTGTCTTATTCGAAATTGTTTGCTTTCAAGAAAATCAAAAAAGTTTTCTTCTTTTATGATGCTTTTTTAGACAGACATACAAACGTGGATTTAACAAAATTATGAACTCACGCGTTGACTCAAAATGTTTAAGGTTTGAGAGTAGCTTCATATATTATTATTTTGTAACAATTGTTAAATTATGTTTCATTGCAAAAATAAAAAAAAAACTGATGTGTTTTTCCTAAGCAAAAATAAAAGAAATTTGCAAATTGAATTATACTCGAAAATCTGCTAACATACGAGTTCTGAGCAAATCATCTCATCTTCACTTGATCCACAGTAAGTACACTGATATATTTCCATTTACATATAATACATACATTTAGATTTGTTTAATACGTATATAAAATATAAATTTTATTATGCTCAAGAAAGAGGCAAAGAAGAAAAAGTGCCAGAAATAAATAGAAAGCGAATAAATTTAATAAATAATGTTCATCATACGCCCCGTAGAACAAATGTGGCAACAGGAAAAGAAGCAACGAAAAGAATAAAAATAGCGACAGAAGTATTAAAACACCCAGTTGTCAAGCAGAAAATATATATATGTCTAACATAGTTACTATGAGAGCAGGCAACAAAGTTTTTTGACAGCAATATTTAGGAACATTTTTTGGCAACAATTCTTTAAAACATTGCTGAGATACACTATTTGGCAACAATGTTCTGCATTCGCAGAAACAAAAAATATTTAACGCACTAGTCAATGAAGTAGAAATATTGTCAAGAAAAGAAAATTTTTTAATGTACTCAGCATTTTGATGGGACCCGGCACCGATCCTCCCCTCCTCCCTCTTCTTAAATTAGCTATTTTTTTTGGCAAAATCACGTAACTCATAAGGCATTTTTTATTTAAGTAATGTTTACCAAAATCTGTTATAAACTGGCGTTGCATCTTTCCGCCCAAAATCATAACGCTCAAATCCCGTTAAGACATAACGCCCAAAATGTGGCACAAAGCCCAAGCCTTAGAATACTTATGACAAAAAGCCCAAATGAAAATAAAAAAAAAATAATCGAAAATTGACATAACGCCCAAATTTCTTGTGAAGAAATTTGTTGTTGGCGAATTTGGGCCTTAATACTTTCAATTTGGGCTCTATGACTTCCATTTTGGGCATTATGACGTCGGCGACTCAATATCTTTTCTGAGAAATTACTGTGGTTAGCGAAGACGGTGTTAAATATAATATAGACTGACCCGCGGCCCACAGACCGGCTACGCTGGCCACAGTAATTCTACTTAAAAGATACGGCAAGTGGGCTCAGAATTTACATCCTCCAGTATGTCCAACATCGGATTCACGGATCAGTTTATATTATATTCATATTTTGCCATAGCAAAATACCAAAATTTTTCTCATTTGGGCACTATGCCCACTTATTTGGATGTTATGAAACTTTTTTCAAAAGTGACTGTTGTTGGGCGCAATGACATTACTTCATTTGGGCATTGTGACAAAATCATGGTGGCGTAACACCCAAAAATGTCATAGAGCCCAAAGCTTAAATTGAAAATGTCGCAATGCCCAAATAATTCCGCAACAACAATTTATATGGAAAAATGTTTGGGCGTTATGTCTTAATGGGATTTGGGCGTTATGATTTTGGGCGCTATGATGCAACACCTTATAAACTTGGCACCTATTTTACATCATTGGCTGGACTTAAGCACTTTCAAAAGTTTTTTAAAAATATCCTGTACGCCTTACGCTACTTTTAAAAAGAAAATAAAGGAAAGAACCTTTCTATGGTGAAATCAAGCACTGGCAGCTTTAATGGCACTTTATTATGTTAGTCGAAAAATGTTAGAAAAGCTTAAAACGCTTGAATATTTCGAAAAAAAGTTAAAAAGAGTTGTTAAAGTCAAAAAGCGTTCAAAAAATCAAGAATAAATTGGTCAAGTTGGAATAAGTCGAAAATCGTTAGAAAAGTAAAAACATTTGGAAAAAATGCAAAAAAGTTGAAAGGGATTGAAAGTTATAAAAATGGTAAAGAAAAGCTTTTAAATAATTGAGTTCAAAAGAATCACAATGTTGGAAAAAACGAAAAGTTATTTTTAATTTAAAGATTTTTACTTTGAAAACAAAAAATAATCGTTATTTTGGACTTTTATTTTTTTTAATCAAAAGTAATCGTTATATCTGATTTTTATTTTTTCGATCAGTAATGATCGTAATTTTGAATATAAATTTTTTTCGATCAAAAATAAGCACTACTTTGGATTTCAATTTTTTTGGATTCAAAATAGTCGTATTAACGAATATTTTTATTTTTTTCTATCAAAAATAATAGTTATTTTGGATTTCTTTCTTCAATCACATACATTTTCGATGTTATTTGATTTTTTGACTTTTAGCAATGTATTTCAAAAGCTTTTGCCTTTCTTTGATTGTTTCGATAGTTTGCAAACATTAAAATTTTTTCCTTTTTTTTAATAAGTTTCCATTTCTTTTAATATTTTTCTATTGGTTCGACTTTTTCGGTGATATTCGATAGTCTTGACTATTTTCGAATTTCACAATGTTATTCGAAAATGTTCGATTTTTTCGGTAAATTTCGTTAATTTGCGATAACTTACGACAATTGCTCAAATTTTCGATGAATTTTAATGTTTTTGGATAGTTTTCGACAAATATCGACTTTTCGATTTTTTTCGAAATATTTCTACTTTTTTCATATGCATCGACCTTTTTAACATTTTTGAGAATAGAGAAAAATTCTAAATCATTAAAATACTTAACGAGAAAAACTATGAAAAATCAAAGTGAGTCGAAAATAAGCGAAAAAAATTGATTCATGATAGAACTTATCAAAAGGC
Organism: Meiosimyza decipiens; assembly: GCA_963680825.1. Lineage (NCBI taxonomy): Eukaryota > Metazoa > Arthropoda > Insecta > Diptera > Lauxaniidae > Meiosimyza > Meiosimyza decipiens. Next base: position 55,965,020 of record OY804261.1, on the reverse strand, counting down.
GTCGAAAAAATCGATAATAATATAAAATTATTAAGAAAGTTAAAATAGTCCGAAAAGTCCACATACATCAGTAATGGCATTTGGATTTTGTGAAAATGTACTGAGTCGAGACTTGAAATGTACTTTTTAGAGATCGAATGACTTTTTTGTCTTCAACACTCAATATTACTATCCTAATCCTCAGTTTTGACATCTCAAAAACCCTAGCAAACTGATATATATTTCACAGTAAATTAAACAATGTCCACCTTTACATTGTGATTTACTATTACCAATTATTTTATTTTCATTTACTAAAAAAAAAGTATCAAATAATATTAATTGTCCAAATGTAAAAAAAATGTACTGAAAATGTGCTGAAAATTCGAGAAATGTATCGTTTTAAAAATATTAGGCTTAAATATTTCAACTTGGCATACGTTAATAAACAACACTAAAAGTAGCAGCAGAATGCAATAAGCATAAAAAAAAGTAACGCAGGATAAATATTTTTTTTTTTTTCATTATAATTTTTTATTTCGTTTACCTAACTTTTTTCGCTTCGATTAGAATTTAGTAAACATTTTTCATTTTTATTTTTTTGCGAAAAGTTTTTGGGTAAAAAATTTTCAGTACGGAAATTAAATATCCTGCAACAACAAAATAACAAAGATACAAAATCAAAGGTATAACAGTAACAGCTGCAAGCAACAGCAAAACTTTGTAGCTTCCTCTCACATGATTATATAATTCATTATCCTTTCGCTTAAATGCACTGCATAATAATAAGCAAGTGCTTTCTCCTTTACTCATGGGTTTTTTTTTTTTTTTCATTTCCTGTATAGGTGCTCATCACAAAATTGCGCTCGGCCAACACTTTGGAAACACGACAGTATCGCAAGGCTGCCAAGGCGCTGCTCGTCCTTATCCCTTTATTTGGCATCACATATTTAGTGGTGCTGGCCGGTCCAAATGAGGATGGTGTTATGAGTCATATGTTTGCTGTAGTGCGAGCGGTACTGCTAAGTACACAGGTAAAACATAGTAGATAATATTAAACTTTTGTGGGTTAGAAAAATATTTTTGGTAGAAAAAATATTTTCGTGGAATGCGTTTTATTGTAATTCAGAGTGACCGCAGAAAGACTGAAAATAAAAAAACAGCAGGTAGTTAGTATGTAGTACCATACCTCCTGATTATCGTTGGCCGCTGAGCGTGAGAAATTTTTAGAAGCTCATTTTTTTCGGCCAGTAAAAAACAGTTTATTTTTGAGCTTAGTAACTCTTCTTGGAAAATTATAAATATTTTACAATGATTTAAATTTTATCACAGTGTAACTTAAAGTAACCTTTTACAAAGTTTTAGTCACAAAAATAATTTAAAAAAAAAAAAAACTGAATAATAAAATTTTATATTTTCTTTTACCATTTTGCCATTACCAGGGCTTTGCCGTTTCATTATTTTATTGTTTTCTGAATTCAGAAGTTCGTTCCGCACTGCGTAATCACATCTCGCGTTGGCAGGACGAGCGCAACATAACACAGAGCCAGAGTAGAAGGTAAGATATACAAAAATAATACTTTCTTTAAGTTTTTAATTAAATGTACATCAACAATTTATTATAAACACACAATGCGCTGCCAAGAAAACATCATATGTCATACATATATAGGTACATTTTCGCAGAGTTTGTTTGACTTTGCAGTGTGTATTTAACCATATGAATAAAGAATTATTTATGTCAGAACGTTTATCTTAATACATAATATTTTTCATTTCACTCAAACTACTGTGGATTATACAAAATAAATCTCTCGTATGAAATGTCAAACACAGTACATACATTGCATAATAATGATAAAGTTCTAATAATTTAAAAATAAACTTTTGCTTAAATTGTAATATATAAATGAATTAAAACTGACATTTCTGAAATTGAAAAGGAAAAGTCTGAAATTTTACTCCAATTTCGTGCAAATGCACATCCTATCCAAATCTCGAGCAATAAACACGAACTGTGTAGTACTTAGCAGCACTGGCAAAAATGCATTCATTTAATTGAAAGTAACTCTAGGCAACAACTGTCACAGCAGCTATCTAATTTGCAGTAAAGTGAGCATGTAATTGTACGACAACATATACAGAGACAATTTTCACATATGCCGCCTCATAAGGGTGTACCATTTCTTAAATACTGTTGACATATATAGCCACATATTAATTTATTTTTAGGAACTTTTTCAAAACAGCAAAAAGAAATTAGTTGGCCTTCTGGACTTCATTTTTTTTTTTTTAATATTTTGGAACCGAAATCATTCAATATTTCTCGTATCATTTGATAGTTTTCAAAGCAATTTAAAAATTAATTTACATCGTCTATTACAATTAGTGCTTCACCGATAAATATCGTTCTCGTTATCGAAACCGACAAAGATAACGAAGCGATATCAAAAAAACCATTTCTCGTACGACCGAGGACGAGAACGAGTAGGGTTTTGTCGATATCTCGTTCTCGGCGATATTGTAATGTTTATCGTACGTAAGGCACTAAATTATCGCCGAGAACGACATTCACCTAGAAATTCCACTATACAAAAACACTTTAAGCGCAATATCTTGGCATCTATGGTAGCAGACGATTTGAAATTCGTGCTACGATGTATATTATCTATGTAAAGTACCACAAGAAATCCGAACGAGATTAGACAAAATGGCGTGGCACCTTTATGGAACAAAACTACTTAAAACGCCATATCTTGGCATCTATCGCAGTTAACATTTGTAAAATCTGATACTTAAATGAAAATTATTTGTGCTAAGTAACTCGCTAAATTTAAACGGGGTTGGATAATGGGTCATAGCTACTCCCATTCAACAAAAAACTCTTACGTTGCTATTCTGGGAACCTATGCTAAGTTGTGAAATTTCGTACATAGACCCAATTGTCTGCAGTAAAAACTACGTAAAATGTTGACGTGGTTGTACAACGGACAGTGCGCGGGAAAGCCGTTGGTCCAACTAGTTTTATATAAATAAAAATGTGAACGAGAATATCCGAAAAATATCGGCGACAACGAAACGAGAACGAGACGATATCGATGCAGATCAAAAATTTTTCGTACGAGACAGATAAGCTTGACGCCACTACGAGCACGATACGATAATTTATTAATTATCTTATCGTTCTCGTATCGGTGAAGCACTAATTACAATTAAATTCCATCCAAAGTATACTTTCTGTTCGATGACAGGGGTCAGGGGTAGCAGATTCTATGGGGTGGCAAATACTGCTGACCTATTTTTCGCTCAGAAACTGAATGAAAAGCTGGGTCAGAAAATGGGCGGCATGTCTCTAGACTTCATCCGTTACTCTTCAGTTAAGCTTAAAGAGGAGCCTTCATTTAGATAACTTTCACTTCGACTTCAGCCAGCATGCATTTATAGCAGGTGGTTGATGTTTGGTCATAAGATATCTATGCGAATTTGGGACCAGGAGAAGTCGCACTATATTTTATAAGCTTGCTATGCTCACATGTAAGTTGTACTTAGTTCTCATAAGAGCATTATTGAGGCTTTTAGTTTGTCTAAGCTCAGAATGATATTTACAGTTACAGTTATAAAAATTGCACTCTAATTTTATAAGAATTGTTGCGATCGACGGGTTTTGGACGAATATCCCAGTCAAAAAATAACTGCGAGATTTTATCATGGATAAAGTGACAACCCTTTACCATTCAATACTTTCAAGTTTCATTCGATATCTTTGCCGCTATAAAGAGTTACTGATATTTTTTGTCAGCAGAATGGTGCGTAAGCTTATTACTTCGTTAAGTTACACAATAGATAATAGAAAATGAGCTAAACAGTTTCTATGAATTATGAAATCCAATAAGTTACACCCTACAAATATCTCCAAGCGTCGGTAAAATTAAAGTACAACAATTTTTTCATTGAGAAGCAGCAATATAAAATGGTATTCAAAGTCATTTCAGTACCTTAATTACTAAAAGTGTAATTTCTTAAATTTTTCATTCAACCTTTTTAGAATGTGGTTCAAATACCCAATGTTCTTACCGAAATTAAATTGAACAATCATTTTAAAAATTTTGATTTTGTTGTTGCTTCTTCGTACGGATAGTGTTTGTATATCTGCATCATATCAGTGTATATGATTGTATATTTACATTGTTTTGATATGCAAAAGTGATGTATCCATGGGGGGAAGCTCATGAGAATGAATTCTCTTTTGAACGAAAGATTAATTAAATGAAATAAATATAGTAGAAATTCATTTAAAAATCAATCCTCAAGCTCATCTCCAAAACTCATGCGCACACGCAACATTGGGTCATCTGTGCGAGAAAATATCTGTGGTGTCCCTTTAGGATGTTGATCAAGACGAAGGCCTGCTAGCACTGCTGCAGCAGCGTCAACATCTTTGCCACATTTGCTGCATGTGTATTAATTTTGTAATATACCGACTAAAAAGTTATTTTATTTTGACTATGATCCAGTTGAAGAACGCCCAATGTTTTCTCATAACAAGGTCATCATTTTGTACCTCTTTTAGATCTTCTAAACTTGCGGTAATGGCTTCCAACAGCAGATGTTCAATTATGCCTTCCAACGTGATTCGATTATGATGCGATATTACTTTTTCGATATATGCTTTGTAAATATACGACATCAAATTTATATATGGATATGATTAGAAGTATAGAACTAAGTTTATGTGTCCAGCGTACGTTCAAGAAGAGCTTTTTAGGAAGACCTATTTTAGCGGGTCATTCCATATAAAAAAGAAAGCGCATTTGAAAGGAGTTGGAAAGGCCTGCTAATATGAAGTGTGTTAAGGTCTGCTAATGTAATAGAGAAGAAAAAAAGAAGCCTGGTTTAAGAGTAGTTGTATCAGGCCTGTTTGAGCAGGTCATTTCACTGTAAGATTTCAATTTTCAAAAGTAAGGACCTATTGTTTTTTTTTTTTTTTGCACATTAATTTGGGCACGACTGTAACAGGCTGTGATTTTCTTCAGACAGAGGCTTGCATACTCCCGAGTGTCCCGCTATTGATACATAGTACTATTTATAAGAGTCAATTGCTATCATTTAAAAAACCTGTTTTCTAATCACATTTTATTTCTCAATGAACTTTTTCATACTTTAAATCAATTAATTTTAATTAAATGAATCGTAATCTTACATATATTGCTTCTCAATTCTGTGTATGTGCTAAACTTTATTTGCAAAGTCCTTTATCTATTTACTTGCGCACATGCCAGTTTAACCTTTAATTTCCATCACTACTACGGTAATAATGATATGAACCATTTTGTTACAAGTAAAATTGCAGCAACTGATGTGATGCTGATGATGATGATAAACACAGTGATGACATAACAATGACAGTCATGTGGTTTATCATGAACTTCAAATACTGATGATTCATCAACCTAAATACACAATATATGCTAGCTAAATTTATCATTGATATGATAATTACCATAGATGATTTGTAGAAAATCAAAATAATGTCTGGTCTTCTTTTTATTGCAATAAATAAATTTTGCATTTATTTATTATTCTGTTTTCATTTCAATGCCACAAACAATTTTAATAATTATTTTTAGCGTACCAACTATGTATACGCAAATATGAAAAAAACTTTTCTTAATTCTCTTAGTTTTGGTATGGAAGTCAGTTGTTGTGCAAAGTATGCAACATTAAAATTTATTGCATTAGCAAGTTGCGCGTTAACATAAATATTTTGAAAACTTTTTTCTGCATATTTTAAGGCTACATCTATTATTTATTATAAAAATTATGCATTTGCATCAAAATCGAATCAAAGCGAATTTAAACGTATTATCCAAATATAAACTATAATTTTCTCAAATTGCATATAATGCAACTTTAACTCAGCTTTGAAAATTTCTAGACATATTTTTAGGCTTAAAACTGAACTAAAATTCTAATGCTGATTTTTGTGTCTAGCCATTAAAATAAAGTTTTTGAATACGAATTTCTTTATGCAATTTATATTTGTGGATGTCGCATTAAAATTTTAACTTTGATTTCAAAATACCTTAAATTCCAAAATTTATAAATGTTTGCAGATATACAACGAAAAGTTTTTCTAAAGATGGTTCACCCAGAGCTGAGAGCACACGGTAAGTCAACGATTAAACACGGGCTTTTACTTTTCTTTAGTTGTCAAAGCACTTTTATATATTATGCACATTTACACCAATCGAAAATTAAAGCCTGACTTAGGTCATCTCTATTTTATTGGCTCAGTTGTTCTAAGTAGTTAGAGCAAGTAATTTTATTTCAATTGAATGTTTTTAATTCTCTACGCAGAGTGTGAATTCATTTTTGTCCTTCCGTTTTTAATGCATAGAAAAGTCCATAGCAGGTAAAGAAATGTAAATATACTGCTTTTTTTGCTAGTTTTTTGTGAGTTATATTTGACCATTGGTCGATCAGCACAAGTCAAACTTCATGATAAATAAAAAATATGCATAAGGTGCATTCCATATCAAATCGGCCACTTTTTTCAGTCACCCCCTCCAATTTTTTGAAAACTTTAAATGTTTTTGAGACTGATAGGAAACGCATTCATAAATATTATCAAATTTTTTTGGCAATGCATTTTAGAGACATAAATTTTTTTTTTCAAAAGCTCATAGCCTTGCGAAAAATTCACTAATTGGGTAGTTTTTTTTTAAATTCACGTTTTTTAAAAAAAAACGACTTTATGAAAAATTTTAGACTTCATGGTCTATTTTTACTTTAATTAAAAAAAACTTGATTTACGAAATGTAAACCCCCTTCGATTTTTTTAAAAACTTCTCAAAAAACTTTGATAAATATTAGATTTTTTGAAACCGGTCCGATTGCGGGCAAACGCGTATGTAGGTGTCAACTCGACGAAAAAAGTGTTTTTCAACCATTAGAGTTAGAAATTAGTTGTATGTCAGACAGACGGACACATATCGACTCAGGAGGTGACGCTAATTGAGAATATAAATGTTACTGGCACAACTAGTTTTTAGGATAAACTAGTTTTTCTCAGGCGAAACTAGTTCATCCGAAGCGTATTAGGATGAGCAAGTTTAGACTAGGATGAACTAGGGATATTATTTACTTTAATGACTTCACGCCCGATATTCTTGAAGTTTTAGTATGTTAGGGTAAGAGGAGGCCTTTGGTCGCGGCTAAGGGCTTGCATCTTTCAATATGTGCAATGCCAGCTTCGCGGCTACCTTCGACAGCTGTTCACTATACTATGTCCGACACGAACTTCGCTAACACACTGGCCTTGGATATATAGTACCACAGCGAAGCTGATGTTGGACTTTTATTTCAACGTTCATGTTGTTCTTGTTCTCTTGCTTCTCGAGATCAAATGTATGAAAGAGTTTTTTTCTTTTTGATAGCTGCAGTTTATGTTGCTTTTGTTGTAAGTGGTGCTTGTTTGCAAAATTTTGCCCATCTTTAGCTAAGAGCACTCTTCAGAAGAATGAAGGAGTGTTTTTCAAAATCTGCTATATACATCATAAACTTTCTAATAAAAATTAATGAACACATCTGCCTCGAATTAGACAAATGACAAATTAAATACAACCAATTAAAATTAAGCATAAATAATTTTTGTAATTTGACTACTATGGAAACTAAAAACTAAAATAAATCAGTCAGCAGAATTGTAAAACTTAAGTTTGTTTTTTTTTCATTTTATACGTAATTTAAAAAAACAAAATTTAATATATAAGAGACAAACTCTGTGTGCCTGTAGTGGAAAAATGATTTTTTTTTTTCATATTTTTCTTTGGGCTTTTCATAACTTCACACTTATTTTCGCAGGCCTCTTACAGCGTATTATGGCAAAGGCAAGCGTGAATCGTGTGTTTCATCTGCCACAACAACCACTTTATTGGGACAAAATCCACCAATGACACTACAACGCGGTTCAAATGGCACTCTTCATATGTTGCCAACATCAACAGCGTTAACGGTTATGCCACGTGCGATAAGTCCTTTAATGAAGGTTTGTTTTACAATACTTACATTGTTTTGCTTTGTTTGTGTTTGTGTTTGCGTTTGTACTCTGTCTATTTGTATATGTATGTATTTGATGACAATTTTATCAGACACTTTGTTGTTTGATGCCTTTGGCATATAAACTTAAGAATGCTTGTTAAAAAATTTGCAATTTAATATCCATAGAAATAAAGCCTTAAATTTATATAATTTAAAGTTAAATAGGCGTAAGGTTTAGTTAAAGTCGACAGGCAGTGTTATTTTATGTCAATGATGTTACTTTTTTCGATTAATGAAATTGTTTTGAGTTCATACTTGAAAAAATACATATGCCAATATTTTTTAAAGTATAAGCACAAAGTCTTAATTTTTAAGCATTTGTGACACACTTTTATATATTAACAGTTCACTTGATGTACATAGGTCAAACTGAAATTTAGCTGGCAAAAACAATGATTGCAAATAGTTCCGAATTGGTTTGCAAATATTTGATTTATATATTTAGATCCTTAGTTCATTTTTCCAACAAAACATTGGCTCTATTTTCATTTCGATAGACAGACATAATTGGAATTTTACTACCATGTATACCATTAGAGTGTCCGTTACTTCCCACATTGACAATTGACGGATTTCAAACAAACTATCAAACCTTTCATACATGCATACGTGAACTTACAAAATTTATATAAAAAGCACTTATAAGTCCAAAGAATGTGTTTTTATGTTTGCAATATTTATTTGGCAGTTTGAAATGTTTGGTGGCACTCGAGTTTTGAGGCTTCCAGCCAGAAGTAAGCACCACCAATAAATTGTAGATTCGAAGTTGTTTTGACCATCTCAAAAATTTTCAATTGTCATGCTTTGCCTGGCATGAGGAGTCAAAGCGCGCACTTCGATAGCTAACGTAACCGGCATTGATCCAATCGGTACAACTGTAGATAATTGACATCAAGTATGAGAGGACTGAAGATGATCCAACAAATTAAAAAAAAATTTCAACAAAAACCTGTTACTTTCAACTAAATTTGTTGAAAGATGTAAGAAAAAAGTTTTCATAATATTTGAAGAAGTCGAATTTCTTTTTTCACGGTTTAGGCTTAGATGAATACTCTTGATATAAGAAACTGTTTACTATAATTTTTGTGTGTATATGGTGTGAGGACAAAATATTGGCAATATTTTACCTCACATAATCTTGCCTCATAAGTACAGCAAACTCAAAACAACATAAAACCACGCCACTGAAATAACATACAACAATAGAAATTAACATAAAATCACGCCATTGCAAGAATAGTTCACAACAGCCAAGAACCATAAATAAAACAACAACATAGCAACAGCACTGCATGGCAACAACGGCATCACAGAAAACGAGTGATCTAACCAACAACGCAAGCACTGGTTTGATCGCGCCAGCAAACGTGTTTGATGGTTGGCACGCAGCCTAAACCGGTTTTTGACATAAGCCCTGCAGGTGCTCCTTTAAAGGGGAAATTACTTTGGCCAATATCAATTGTTTGTGTCACCCCTACAGCTTTGATATTGGTCAAAAGTGTTCCTCTTTTGGGGGAACCCGTGTAACCTTTTTTCGGAGTTCGACGACTACGCGACCGGTAAAGTCTTTGGAATACGGTTAATTGCTTGTGTCACCTAGGTTGGCGGGTCTAGGAGTTGAGTTGAGGAGGTGGAAGTTCTATACGAAACTACTTTCCAATTTCTTGGTGGGGATAGGGAAGTCCCTAGCCAAAGGTGTGTACGAGTAGTGGGTTTCCGAGCAACGAAGTGAGGCAGGGTTCCTGAAATAAATAAATAAATTTGTAAGGAAGAAAGAGGAAAAAATAAAGAAACTAGAAAAAAGAAGAAAGAAGAAAGAAACTGGTTCTGAATTTAAAAAGAACGAATGGACAATCCGGCGAGTGATACCCCGGCAGAAAATCTCCTTACAATGGTTCACTCATAACAAGTTAAAATAAAAGGAGCTGAACGTTGAGTCGAAGCACTGTGACCGTTCAGTTTTTCGAAGCTTACAAACAATAAAAAATAATTGCTGTTAACATATTTTTCATCTTTGTAAATCAACGGACTCCGTTTCGGATCCGATTTGGATCCATTGTCGTATGAAATTTCTCTCGAAAAAACGGAAGGATCGTCCGCTTTGTCGGATCCATTATGGATCCGCATCCGTTTTTGTTCACATTGGGTATGTACGTATGGTCTTTTTTAAATGAAAAATGTTTTTTTCTGGGAGGTATCTTTTCTAAGATTTAAGCTTGAAAAATTTTTTATTAGTTTGAAAGGATGATATATTTGATATTTCATAGAAGACCTTTATTTCTTTACTCCTTTTGAATTCTTATATCAAAAATTGTGTACGTGTAAGCCTCTGAAAATGTTCAGTGACGTATCCATTGTTTGTTTTATAATAAACTTGAAAGATCTCATAAGGTAGCAGTTAAGCAAACTTTACTTCGAAAGCTACCTTAACTACCCTCAAGCTGAAATCTATTACGGACATGAAGTCAAAGTTTCTATTCAAATTTCAAATTGCTCATTTATTTATATTTAAAATATATTTGCTCGTATATCTTGTGGCAAAAAACTTAAAATTTTTCAGCGCATTCATGAGAGCAACGTATATATTCGCATTGTTTAACTTCATTTTTAACTTTTAAGTAAATTAACTAAATCGAAAATTTCTTTTATTTTCACTTTCTTTCTTTTTTTCTTTCCAGCAAGGACTCGAGGAAAATTCTGTATAAATTTAAAATTAATGAAAGATTTACTACTACGCACACAACCACAACCATTACCACCACACTTACCACCGACATTAATGACCGACCAAAGGAACAAATTATGACAACAACAACATAAATGAACAAAATTTACGCCTGCAGCAGATCATGAAAAGGTAGAGCTGGAGCAAGAACGAGTATTCAAAAGAAAGCTGAAAGCAAAGAAAAAACATTGGGCCACATTGAATCGCAAGATTTATTTAATCCTGAAATAATTGACTGGAAATATGTATATTTTAAAATTAAGAGAAAAAAATATAAATACTTTAAGTTGTTATTTTGTTGTTGCGCAACAACAAAACAAATATTTTCTCAAGTGTATAAAAATGTCATATAAAATTTATTATCATAGGTATGTGCATATGTAAATTAGGGTGGCTCATGTTCCACACAGAATACAAAAAGTGTTTGCTGTTCTCTACCAAAACTGATGTTTGATTTATTTTATGGGTATGTCTTGTTATTCAGATTATCAAATTTACAGAAGATCGTGATTCAGATACTTTTACGCATTTTTCAGAATTCAGAATTTTGACTATTTATAATTCGCATGATTCAAATTTTTGCTATGCTAGAATTCAGAAAAATATAGTAATGCATGTGAAACAAAGCATTTTAAATGTGTGCATTTTTCACCATAAGAATTTCCTGAATTTCGAATTATCGAAATTTTGAAATATCTTTTTCTCGAGTTGTCTGAAATCTGAATTATCTGACGTTTTCTCACTGTCCGAATTTCGAACCACTTGAGTTATGAACATCGGAATTTTATGCACCACTCACATATTATAGTTAGGGGATTCACAAGGTATCATAAAACTTAACACTAGTTGTAAAAATATTGTTGTTGATCACCATATGAAAACAGAATAAGACAATACAACTCTTCACCCTATATTTTCTGATTTTCATTTATTTTTAGCTAAGGCCTAGGTAGTCAAAACAACTCGATTTACATACAAATCAAACTTCAAACAGAATCATTTTTGCCAATGTGAAGCACTCATTAGATCAGCTAAAACTATGCCTAATTTAAGTGCACATATCTCTAAAACTATTAGCGATAGACAAAAAAGTAGTGACAGACTTAAAAAATTCAGATATTTTATCTGCCAAGCCACAGAAGAGAAGAACGAATAAAAATCGAATGTAAGTTGCAAGAAAAAAGTTCGAAACATAGAGATTGAAGAAGCATTGCAATAAAATCTCACAAATCTACATTGAAATTTTTTCGGTTTGTTATACAAAAAGAAAACATTAAAGGAAAATGACGAGGCAAAGTGAGCGGAGGCAGGAGCGGAGCGAGCCACCTAGTTTAATTAATCAAAGTTTATTTTTTGAATGAAACAGCAAATACTTGTTTTTTTTTTGTATGGAACGTGAACGGCCCTAATGTGCATAATATATGCACGCATGTTGTACAAAATTTAGGTAAGAAGTAAACTTTTGAAAATGAATTTAATTGTGTAACTATAAATAAAACTGAACCTTTAGCATAAATTAAATGTAACAAATGAAAAACTTTTAAATTGAAATAAAAAAAAAGTTAAATTTTTCCAGATGGAAAACAAATATCAAGTAATTTCATTAAATATCTTTTTTTTTATTGCAAATTAAGGTAGAAAAGAAAGTTACCACAAATTTGGCAAATTTTGTACCCCTACACTTTTTAAGTTTCATACTTTGAGTTATGTACTTACGTGTACGTATGTAAAGAACTTTTATCGCACAGTTTAAGGGAGCTGCATTTTTTATTTGCAGCGTAAATGTTCAGAAGGCATATTTTTGAAAAAGCTTTTCCCTAAAGGGCTGAAAGATGGTGTCGCAATTGTTTTTTTATCATAGAAATTCTATATCTCAAGAGCCAAAAGTGTTATATTAATGAAAATTTGCAAGTGAAAGTTTTTTACAAATTGCTTAATTGAATCACTATTTTTCAATGGTTCAATTCTAGGTACATAAGCGACGAAATTGCGAAAATGGGTCCCGGACCATGGTACTCGTTTTTAACTCATTTTCGGGTAAAAATGTTTTGTTTTTTCAAATGACAGATAGCTCAAAAAATTGTTTTGAACATCTTTAAGAGAGGTTCGGGACCCTGGAAAGGACCGAAAATGGGTACCCGTTTCATGGTACTTGTTTTTGACTTCCAAAATCATGGCAACACTAATACGAATCTAATGACAAAAACGATCACTACATTTGGTAAGAGTTCGGGTAGCAATCGCGAGTCAAAATCACAACAAAGCGAATACAGTTTTTTGTACGTAGGGCAGAACGTTACCATTCTGTTCCCCTTTTTTATTTTGAATTCTATAGTACGGGTTGGTGTTTGAATCAAAGAGCAAAACAAAGAATTTGAGTTGAACGTTACGATAAGGTGCGGTTATTATTCATTCCCTGATTTTGATTAGTAAATTTTGGGAGGTTACTAATGAGTTGGGAATTCTTAAAGCGATTAAGAGAGTATAGATATCAGTTGAAAATATTTTATTGAGTTATATGCAAAGTTTCAAGCTGATCTAGATAAATGTATATGAATGGAAAAGGTTTCAATATATTTAGAAAAAATAAATTTATATTTTTATAGCTCACACTTTAACACATGACTCAGTTTACCAGAACTTTAACTAATTTTTAACATAGTCATAACATAACATATCACACTTAGTGATTCCCTTTTGTAAACCATTTCTTTCTATGTAGCTCCTCACTTTATTATCACTGGTTCACATATCTAAAAGTCTTTGCAAAAAGATTTTGGACTCAATTTGAAGACATTAGCGTGTATCTGAAAATTGATCAAAGTGCCATTCTTCAAACGCGATTTTGACTGTCTTGAATAATAAAGTAGCTGCGAGCTTCCGGTTCAAATCTCACTAGCCTGAAAGGATTCAGTCATTTCTGCAATGTGATTTATTTCCTCACAAGCAACCAAAGTGTAGCATAAATGATGTTCGAATTTGACCGACAAATATTTTTATAGTGTTCTTTTTTTTTTAATTATGTGAAAACATCTTTCCTGTCTTGGGCAAAATTTTACTGCTTGGCTGCAGCAATTTAAAGTTTTGCCCTCTTTTAAACATCAAATTAAAATGTCCAAAACATAATTCACTTGGCCCTATCAATTTAACTTTTAGCATCGGAATACTTTTCTTGTGGTTAGCTGCTATTTTGCAGTCCTCGATTGTTGTTAATTCATTTGTGATGTAAATATTTTACTTACTGGCAAAACTTAATATTTGTTCACTCTGTTGATTTTGAAGTTTTTAAGTCAATTTTAGTAGTTTGAAAAACTAATTTTCTTATGTATTGTTTGCCACTGTATTAGACAATCAAGGTCAGATTGTTTTTATGGAACAGTTAAAGATTTTTAAATTTTTTAATTTTTTCGACATCTTTTCACTTTGAAAACCATATCTCGAGCTAAAAATGTCAAATTTGATATGTCGTACATTTAGTTCCATCTAAAAGTACTAAAATGACAAACAAACGCATATCGCATAATGCGGTTCCAAATATCCCGATGAAAATAGGTCACATTTAAAACAAATTCAAATTTGACAGTTAATTTTTTAGTCACGATAAAAAAAAATTAACAAATTTCAATCAAAATTAACTCATACCAGCTCTATTAATAAGCTCATTCAGAGCATAATTTTTTCTATGAAAATAGATATCATCCAGCTGAAATGAATTCCAGGACTTGTTTTCAACTGGTGTTAAATATGATGAAAAATCTGTACTTTTGATGATTTTTTTGTGTGAACCATCGAAGACACCTTCCTTGATTTTTGCTATACAAAGCTGCGCGAAAATAATTTTCAAATTGGAGAAAATGTGCTTGGCATTCTTTGTTTAAGACCTTCAAAGAAACTTTAATGAGGCCAAGTTTAATGAGCAACACTGGAAGAATTATATTTTTTTTCTTGTAAAAAGGCAGATATTTAATGTTTGCCCCTTTCTGGCCATTGGCGCGGCTGAGAAGCAAAAAACAGCCTCAATATTTTGTACAATTGCCGCCGCCCTGCATTCTACACAACATGCCTACGAATTTGAGATCGGAGCAGATTGTCCAATCGTTAGTGGTTTTTTAGACATATGTAGTTATTTTTCCACAGTAACCAGTACAGCTTCAATTTCTAAGCTATCGGAGGATTTAAACGAACTTGTTGTAACCATACAAAAACTCCAAAAATAATATAGAAAATACAAAAGAAAAGTGACATCATATCTAAAGTGCTTATCCCTTCTGTGTGTGACGGGCTATCTATCCATTTAATTTTCAAAACAAAGTTTTTACGTTTGGACATTCTGTACAATTCTGAAACTTCACGAGAACTCCTGACATTATATTAATATCATATTTTCATATGAGAGGTTTCCCCACATCAGTTCGATATATTTTCGAGCCAAAAAATTTTAAAATTTTCATACAATTTGCTTAAGGGTACACACGTACAGGGGCGCCGGAAGACCTGTTAGTTAGCTAAAACTCAAAGGATTGTGGGCAGGGGTACCGGCATGCCTGTTGCGTGTGTTTAGAACTCCACACGCGTGAGACTTCTACATGTGGAATTTAACAAGGGAAATTTTAATTCAACACGGGAATTTTTCGCGTTTTGTTTTCATCGTACACTCATCCGCGTCAATTCTGTTACGAATTTGGGGTCCCTATTCGATACATTATTTTGTCAAGTTGGCACTGCAGTTATCGTCGTGGCTGTCATGATTGAATTTGGTTCTTACAATCAAAGCTGCCACGACGACAACCAATATGCCAACAAGACAAAAAAATTAAATGAATAGTGACCAGTGGCGGTCCCAAGGGGGCTATGGGGGCTGAAGCCCCCCCTGTCATCCACCGAAAAATATTTCGATTCAAGAACGTTTCAGTAAATCGAAATCGAAAAAATTGTTTATGATGGTGAAGTGTTGTTGTGATGTAGAAAATATATCAACGAAAATTTTTTTTTTTGGTTTCTTTATACACCACAACAACACCACCACTACCACTCCACCGACTTCTATTTACAGGCTCACGATTTTCTATTCCACTTTTATAGCCAACAAATAATCTTAAGACCTAACTAAACTATACATGCATTGATTGAAGTCAGCTTATGCAACTGCGCGCATACGCATAACTTGTATATTAAGACTACAACGTACTAAAATAGTCACAGATCTTCATATTTACTGTTTTAAATATCTAAATTAATGCCAAAAAAAATCCTGAATGGATTTCATTTATTAAGGAAATATAAGATGAAATAAGATTTAGGTAATAGTGGTAAAAAAGAAGAACTCTTTGCTACGACGTAGTCCAAAATTAAAATGAAAAATTAATAACAATACATATTTTCTAATAACTTTCTTATATTTTTATTTTAAAATTTATTTATTTTAAATTTTAAAATTAATGTAAGTTAAAAACATTTATTTTAATTTAAGCATTTTTGACATTTCAACGCCGACATATATGGCTGGGAAAATCAACGGAGTTCAGGGTTTGATATCTGAAGACCAATCCTTAGCATTTTACACCCATTGTTTCAGTCACTCTCTGAATCTGTGCGTAGGCAAATCCTGCGATGTTTCTGAAATTCGTAACATGCTAGGCACAGTTTCATCAGTGACAAACTTTTTCTCGAACTCATCTAAAAGAGTACAACAATTAAGAGATAAAATTTCCGAACGGAGTTCAGAAACAAAAAAAAATTGTTTAAAAACATTGTGTGCGACCAGATGGGTAGAAAGGCATGAATGCGTTGATTCTTTCAGTGAATTGCTACCGTTTATCTCTGAAACATTAGAAGACTTAGAACAAAGGAAGGACACCGATTTATTGAATCGAAGTTAGGCGAAATTGGAGAAGTGGGCGGTGCATATTTTAACTTATTAATTCATTCGACCTTTTCGTCAATTTTGAATGGTTCCAATATTTTTCAACCTCTTAAATATTTTTTGAGTTTTTCAACCGCTTTCATTATGTTTCAACAATTTCCATATTTTTTCGCATTTTTCAACTTTTTAACATTTTTCAACATTTTTCATATTTTTCGATATTCTCAATTTCGTTCAACTTACTTTAACGGTTTCCATATTTTTTAGTCTTTTAAGTCTTTTTCAACTGTTTCAAAACTTTTCAACCTCTTTCAAACTTTTTACATTTTTTTCGACTTCAACCTCTTCAATTTTTTTTTTACATTTTTTTAAAAGGTACTTTCAATGCAGTGTAGGGTATGTGAGTTTCGGCCTGGCCAAAGATAGCACTTACTAAAGGGTGTTTTTTTTAGAGGTATAGAGCTTCGAATTGAAATAAAACACAAGAAAATCGTTTTAATGTCAATCAATTTGGCTTTATTGGAAGGATAATTTTATGCCATTAATGTTTAAATATGATTTCGGGCATGTGGCCTCCGCGGCTGGCTCGAATAAAGCCAATTCTACAGGTCCAATTTTGAACCACTTTTTCGAGCATATGGGGCCGTATGTCGGCAATAACGCCACGAATGTTGGCTTCCAAGTCCCCTAACGTTTCTGGTTTGTTGGCGTAGACGAGCGACTTCACATATCCCCAAAGAAAATAATCCACTGGTGTCAAATCACACGATCTTGGTGGCCAATTGACAGGTCCATTCCGCGAAATTATGCGCTCATCGAATGTTTCCTTCAATAAATCGATTGTGACGTGCGCTGTGTGGCATGTAGCGCCGTCTTGTTGGAACCACAACTCATCCACATTCATGCCATCCAATTCGGGAACAAAATAGTCGGTTATCATGGCTCTATACCGGTCTCCATTAACGGTAACATTATTTCGGAAGAAGTATGGCCCAATGACTCCACCAGCCCGTAGAGCACACCAAACAGTCAGTTTTTGTGGATGTAATGGCGTCTCAAGGGTCTCATGTGGATTCTCTTCACTCCAAATGCGGCAATTTTGCTTGTTGACGTAGCCATTCAACCAAAAATGAGCCTCATCACTGAACAAAATTTTGCGATGAAAATCAGCATCGAGATCAATCTCATTTTCGGCCCATACACCAAAATCACGACGCATTGCATGGTTTCGCGGCTTTAATTCTTGCACAAGCTGGATCTTGTAAGGTCGCAAGCCAAGATCTTTGCGCAAAATCTTCCATAAAGTTGATGGACAAAGCTCCAATTGCTGTGCACGGTGGCGAATCGATTCATTCGGGTCCTCTTCAATATTTTGCTCTACAGCGGCAATTGTTTCTTCGGTGCGCACTGTTCGACGTCTCTGCGGATGCGTATTTTCACATAGAGTAAACGTAGTGCGAAAACGATCCGAACTGAACCATTATTTTCGAAATAAATTTGCACGATTTGCAAGCGTTGTTCTTTTGTCAACCTGTTCATGATGAAATGGCAAACCAAACTGAACATAAATGACATTAAAATTGCCAGATTTGACCATAAAATGCCAGTTTTATCTCTATTCGAAAAACAAACCTCTAAAAAAAACACCCTTTAGTTTTATTTTAATTTTTTTTTTCTCTCAAATGTTTTAGAGCCGCAATATGTATACTACCCTTACTTGGATCATATGATTTCAGAACTTAAACCAATCAATGTGCGTTTTCACAAAAAAAAATGTCAGTTCCCCCCCCCCCTGAAGAGAATCCTAGGTCCGCCACTGATAGTGACCCTAAATACGGAACAGAATCTATGCTGGTGGTATGTTCACAATAATCACTGAGAACTGATATCCTACTTTACTTTTTCATAATCATCTGATTCTGTTAGACTATGGTCAATTTAAAAATATTATCATTTTCGAACACCCCACACGACTCAACGAATTCCACATGCTCTTTTAGAACGTTATGGCGCTCCTGCCCGCTTACCCTGTCACCTGGGGAAAGCTGTTTTATTTTGTCACGGGCTACTGCCCGTGACAAAATTGATTCTTGTAATCTACTAATATCATATATAATTGAAAATGCAAAAAGAGGGGGCAAATGTTGAATGTCTTCAAATGTTGATAAAGTTGATATGATTAAAAGAATCAAACAAATAATGAAAAATTCGCTTATATATATTAGTATGTACGTTGGAAAAAGTTCAAAAATTTTGAATATAGATAGATTTTCACCGATATCCGTCTGTAACCCAGTGATTAAAAAAAAACGGAAAGACGTACTTACTTACAGAATTGAAGGAGCTCTGATCATTTTGAAGACACCGAAATACAATGCACCTACAATGCACTTCCATAATGAAACGAAATCTTATACTTTATTTTCAATAAACAAAAGAAACACTTGTGAAATCAAAATTGATGAAACACTTATTGCTTTTTACCAAATGGAAAAGATTTCAACAAATTTACACTTAAATTTACAACACATGAAGCAACAACAAAACACTGCACATTCACTAGCGGCTCTGCCGACGGTGCCGCTTTAGATAAAATTTTGCATATTTTGCAAAAGTTTTATTCAATATTTCACTGAGTTTATAACAAAACCACGGTGAAGATATTATTTTTACTTCTTTTTAAATTATTTTATTAATATTTACGTAAAAAAAAAGCCAAAATTAAACTTAAAAAATAAAACCGCACTTTAGAATAGAAATTATAACTAACGAGTGACAGCTCGTTTGGGGTTGCCACCTGTTTGTATTTGAACTACATATTTACAACTGAACAATAAAGCGTCTTGCAGATTAATCAACTTCTTCAGCAAACCTATGGGGCTGGCTGCAAGTTGCGTTCACTTTTTTTTATCATCCTTGGTAGATGTCTAAATAGATTTCCATGGCGTTATTTAGGCTTTAAAAATATTTTTACACAGGGCGCTATTATTTATACAAATATAATTTGTTAAGTCATAGCGTCTAAGCAAAATGTATTTTTACAAATGAAATTTCATTGAATTTAAAAATTACTATATGGAGTGGCAACAGTATTACACTTTCAAAAATGTTATGATGAGTGACGCTGTACGCAAAATTAATTTCCTTTTTTAAACAGCAAATGCTTTGTAAAAACGAAAAATTACTTACACCTATTTAATTTTATTATTGCCTATTTTAATTAAGTAAAAATATTAAGTTGAGATTATAAATATAAGCTGACTTTTAAATATGCAACTTATATTACAAATTCATTGATCATTCTATAGATCAGCGGTGGGTATGCAAATCTAGCAAAAGGGCGCAACAACAAAATCATGCAGCAACAAACGAAATTTTAAAGTTTATTTTGCTTTCATTTTTAAATTCACCAACAGCATAAAAAACAACAGATTGCACTACAAACAAAAATAATTGTTTCTTTTGTTGAGGCACTATGAAGCACCGTATTATTTTATTATTTGATTAACTGTTAAACAAAAGTAAAATTATAGACAATTTTTTTTTTTTTTTTTTTTTTGTAGAGCGTTCAATTTCCTACTAAAATAATGTTTCAGTTCATTTCTACAATGCTCTCATGTCAAGCTACAACAATAAGAAAAAAAAATCATTTTTTTTCCATGTAATTTATATGGAAAATGGAAAGTTAGAAACAGGCACCTCTAAATGTTAATATTTAGAGGTCAAATTTTTAGAGGCTTCCTTTTTCACCTTTCTGAAAGTTTTAAGCCTGTTTTTTAGTTGAAAAAATAAAGTTGCTCAAAAATGGCACACCCTAATGTATGTACAATATTTGAGAATTACGCGTACAATTATTTCGTGCTTATTCAGTTTAATTAAATTTATTTTACGACCGGTTCCTTTCTGTGTGCTGCAAAATGCCAGTTGTCAAAAAACGAAGATCAGGTGGAAGAAATTGAAAGCGCAGACGAAACCAATGTTTCACTCCACCTGTACCGAAGATTAAGGCTAGCACTGCTTTTAGTTCATTAGCACTTGTATTCTACATACATACGTACATATCTACTGAGTCAGAAATATTTATTTTAGTTTCGTTGGTTTAAAATAAAGAATGCAGTATTTTCAATAAAATACTTTTACTCTCATTCCAATAAGAGTTTAATTTAATGAATAATTTGCATTATTATTCAAATCAGCACCTTTGGGCAAAAAAAATTTCTTGACTCGGTTTTTGCAATAACCTCAGTCATCGCAACTGCCCGAATTTCTATTGGTTGCGTTGAGCAAGGTTGTACTGTACTTATATTTGCATATTCATGACGCATAATCCCGACTCGGATAAATCAGGTGGCAGCACTGAGGCGCTGTCACTCGTTGGTAATGATTTCTATTGCAAAGCGCGGCTTTATTTTTCAATTTAAATTTTGCTTGTTTTTTCGTAAATGTTAGTGAGAGAATTTAAAAAGAAATAAACTTAATATTAAATAATATGAATAATGAAATATGAAATAAAAACTCTTCAAAATCGTATTTAAAGCGGTTTTTTTGCTGTGTTTATACTGTAAATTTAAAAATATATCGTATAATTTTATTAAGAGATTTCCTGTGTGGTAATAAGCAAAAAGTGTAATCTTATTTATCTCTAAAATTTGAAAATGTTTCTTCTATTTAAAAAAAAAAATCTTCATTCATTCATCTTTCCCCCATGCGATTGACACAAATGCATTGCAGTTGCTGCCAAAGTGCGGCATCCGCTATCGTGTGTTTTCGTGTTTTCAAATTCTGTGGGTCTTAAGGTCTAAACTATAAGTGTATCCGTTTTTACTTTTTATTATGCGTACATTTAACAAAAAAATTGCAGAATCCTAAGTTCGCTTTCTAGAGTTATTTTTGCTTACTTATCCCGAAAGTCACCAACATTCTTGTTGATTATGTTCATATGCAGCTCCGTTTTTGATATATATATAAAAAATACCGGATTTAATTTAAAAAGAAAATTTTTAATGAAACCGGTCTTGATATTTTCATCGTTAATTTTTTTTTCAAATCATTTTACTCTGAAAATAAAAAATTCATAAAATTCACATGTCAGAGCAAAAATGAGATCATGTTTTAGGATAATTTTATGTTTTTAAGATTCAGTGTGTGGTGATTAAAACGTTGTTTTTCTTTCAAATTTAATTAAGCTCATCCAATTTATGTTATTACTTGCAACATTGAAACACAGAATTAAATAAGGATTGAATAAAAATTGTTCGACTACATACCCAACAACATCATTTTATCTGCTAATGGGTTAAGCCAATAAATATATAATTTTGATATGAAGTATGTCCATGGCTAAAACGAAACATACGGAGGTCCACACCAAAGAAGGCTCATACTTTAATTAAGTACCAAATTTTGAAAAATGTTCAACTCTTTATTACTAGAAACGTCAAGTTTAGGAGACTTAACTTAGCCAAAATTTGTATTCCGTGGAAGCATTAAACCACAGTCAAGACTTTTCTCGCATGCCTGTGATTTAACGGAGGAAACCAAAATCTAATCTTTGCGTCAAATGATGTCTTGAGGTGCTAGTCATCAAATTTAGTCGCTGGTATTACAAACATTTGATGTGAGTTGCTTATATTATAGACTAAAATGAGCAATGAATTCACAAGCTGCAAACACTTCATAAATTAATCAAAACTCAAAACCGCAACAAATTTGACAAACATCACTCATTGCAATACAAGCTTTTATTAGATATCTATGATTTATAATTAGTTTTCATTTGAAACTGCTTGCAATTCAGCTGGTTTTTCTATTTCAGTAGTGGACTCGTCGTGAGATTTAGATTTTAGCAACTCTGGTTTCTGCTCAGTACCACTGATTTCACCTAAACTATCTTTGCGTATGTCTTTAGATCGTCTTTCCGAACGTCGTTCAGAATATCGTGATACCTTCTTAACACGCTGTTCATCCTTCTTGACACTTTCACAATCGGATGTGGGACTGCTGCGTGATTCCTTAACAGCATTTCCATCGCTTTCTTCAGACTGACGTAGACGTGGCTTAGGTTGATAGATAGCAATGGAAGGGCGATCCTGAAGTAAAGAAATTTCGTCAAATTTAATACTCTAAGTTTTCACTTATTTTACAAATAAACGCACAATATAGTAGAATTAAATTGAAATGCAATGAAAAATTAAGTGTTTTTTTTTTTTGAAGTATTGAAAGTGAAAAAAGAATTCAAATAGTATAATTGTACGCGAGTTAGTAAAATTCTTAACAATGTAATTCATAAAAAAACCTTATTTCTTATACGCCTTTCTTCTGCAAGACGTTGTTTTCGAGTTTGCTTTTCATCTGCTACATCAGAACTTTCACTTTTAGACTTTGCCGGTTTTTCTGTAAAATTTTTTTCATCGGTCGCATCCGTTGAAGTTTTCTCCAATTCTTCTGTTGCATCTTGTATATCAAGGTTTTCATCAGTTACCGTCTTCAATGCATTCTCTCTTTGTTCGGCCTCCATTTGCTTATGCTTCGGAACAAATTCCTTTACAGCAACAACGCTACGAATAAAATTTTTTACCGATTCACTAACTTCTTCTGTCTTTGTAGTTTGAGTTGTTGGAGGTTCTTTGCTAGACTTTTCAGCTTGTATCTTTGTATTACCTAGCGTTGTTTCATCCTTTGGCCTATCCTTTTCCTTTTCCTTACGATTGCGATTACGATCCCGTTCTCGTCTTTCGCTATATTTCTTTGACTCTCTACGATATGCATCTTCAGTTTTTGAATCATTCGACTTATTTTCTTCAAGATGTTTAGAAGGTCTAGCAGTGTCTTCTGATTTGCCTATACTTTCAGATTTAAATTTGCTTTCATCTGCTTTACCACAGATAGGGCCTTTCTCTTTTTGTTCTCTTTCTAAAATTTCCTTTTCACGTTTTTTCTGCTCATAAGCTTCACGACGACGTTGATTGCGTTCAAGTCGACGTTTAGAGCGTGAATTTTTCTGCTCTTCTGGTGGATTATCACCATTATCTTTTCCTCCAGTTGACTTAGAATTGGATTCTTTCTTGCCAGCACCCCCGCCACTATCTTGAACAGTCATAATTTTTGTCACTTGCTGCTGATTTCGTTGACGACGTTCCTTTTCCTCCTCACGCTGGCGACGTTTTTCCTCAGTACGTCGCTTTGACTCCTCGCGACGTTTTTCTTTTTTATTTGCCAAATATTGCAAAAGCGGTGTCGAGGTGATTTTTTCTTCTTTTTTGCGATCCAAAGAGAATTCTAATTTAGATTCACCACCTTTTGCAGCTAGTTCACGATCTTCTTCTAACTTTGCGAGAAAATTTTTGTAATGTGTTTCCATTTCTATGGTATTAACTTTAGGATCAGTTTTGCGTGACTTATTTTTAGCCAATCCCTGGAAGGGTGAAAACTCGACTATGGCTGCAAACTCTGCTCCTTTAGAGTCTACGAAAACGTAACCATCAAAGCGATCACGAAAGAGAAAAACATCATCATAATTTTTTAGATTGAGGTAGGCCCGACATGTAGCATCATACCCCAATGACCAGTCGGCTGCAGCGAAATAATAAAAATCATGCTCGGGAAGCGGATCGATTTGCTTAAGGAACTCCTCCTCGGTCATTGTTGGTGGTAGATGACGTATAATTATCTAAATTTTTAATATTATATTAGAATTTTACATTCCGAATTTCGAAATAAAATCGCACCTTTGTTAGCGGCTTCACTTTCTCCCTCTTTTGTCCACGTTGTCGTGTGGATTTCTCCTTGGTGGGATGCTCATCTCCTATTTTTGCTTTTGAACTCAAAGATTTTTCTTCTTTTGTCATTTTAAAGTAAATTATGTTTTTTAAACAATAAATTGAGTTTCTTAAACATTTACCTGTTAGCTATTAAATGTTTATAACTAGAAATCATATATAATTTTCGTGGCGAACGTCAAAATCAGCTGTTATTCGTGATGGCGCTGCCACCTGCCAAAATATTAAAATAAAGGACAAGTTCAGTCAAGTTAAACGCTTCCAAGTGCTTAATCCGCTACTTGCAAGTTTGCTAAGCTCTTCATAAGCTTTGAATAAAAAAAAATATGCTTTAGGCTCGGTTCACACGAGCGTTTTTTTAACGCGCGTTTTAGCAAACCACAAAATTTTATAAAATGAGCGACACCATCAAAGCACGTTTTTTCAACGTGCGTTGGAACACACATTGGTTCGTTAAAGATAGAATTTTCTAATTTTTTAAAGTAATTTGGTCATAATCGTCTCTGTCTATAGTAGCAGCGACTTTGTGGGTCACTACCATATTTAATTATCAGTCCTTGTTATATGGTAGCTTTCAAAATATAGAGAAAATGCAAAATTTGACATCGTAATTGTAGCAGTTGAATGAGCCCAATAAAATGTAATCGGTTTTTATTCCTAAATTAAGCAGACAATTGGACCATCACGTCACTTGGCTTAAAACATTGCAATAAAATCGTTATTTGGTCGTACAATCGAGCCGAACGGAGCAGCACTGCCGAACAAGATTGGACTGTATTTGGCCATGTTAAATTGTTTTTATTTCATGAACGAAAATTGAAATATTTTCTTCATTTGAAGTTAAGACTTAATAATCTTTGACATTTTGGTGATTTCATGCAAACTGCTTACGACAGATTGGTCATTGATCAATCAATGTTATGAATTGAATCATGCGTACGGCTTCAACTTTTTCATCTCTAGTTAAAAGCTGTCATTCAATATTCCATTAGTTGACGTTTAATCAGATTGCATATCGGGTGTGATTTTATCGCTCTTAAGCTCCATTTCAGTAGAAAAATTGCAACAATGGCCGGTAAGATTAATAATACGCAAAAGAAACTAAATGCATTTTAAGAAATGATTGAAATATAAATAACATAACGACTTATCTACTCCTCAGAAACAAATCCATTTGCACAATTCCAGCAGTCGATCTCAAGGGACGGAGTGGACTACAAGTACTTTGATTTGGCCTCCATTGACCCTAAATACGGTAAATAAAATATGTAAATTATGCTGTCTAATGTAAGTTGGTTAAAGCTACCAAGCAGAACAAGGCCAACAGGTTTTTACAAGGCACGCAATTTGATTTTAACTTAAGTTAATACTTTGTAAAGATTTTATGTTTACTATCGGTAATGAATAACTTAAGTGGAATACAACAAATTTTGTTAAGTCACGTTTGATAGATACGACTAAATAATTTTAGGACAGCAGCGAGGCAAAAATATGTATGTAAAACCCCAAAGAATAATTTTTTTTTCGAACTTATTCCATATGTTACAATAACCCTTATTTGAGAAAGAATTTATTAAGCATCATTTAAGAAATTAGAAATTAAACTTACAATCAAAGAAATCGAATCTGCCATTAGATTTTGGCCTACACATCAACGTTTCGAGATAACGGTCATTTTAACAGTATTTGACACGGTAACAACCGCTCTTCTACGACGTTTTTATGTTTCAAGCCAGAGTTTGCTGTCTGCAGCAAAGTAGTTCCTCATGAAAAAACAAAAAAAATCCGTGTACACTACCCCTTAACCACTCTATGAACCATTTTATTCAACTGGCAATATGATGAAAATGGTTTTTGAAAGTCGCATGGTTTTGAAAGGCTCTCCGAACATTGTAATTGAACAATTTGGTCCCAGTATCGAAAAAAAGTACATGTAAATGAAATATTGTTAAAACTTAAGGATTTTATTTCTATAATTTTCTTAAACTTTTGATCCAGACATTTTTGACTTTTTAAAAAATTTAAAAACTTTTTTAGACTTAGTGATATCGCAATATTCTTAGAGAACCATCGTAACCATCAACCAAACGGTTGCACATTTAGTAGAGTAAAAGTTAGAAGTAATTGCTCATCGCTTATGACAGAATCTATTGATCTACGTATATATGGATCTGCGAATGTATAAATCTGAAAATGTATAGATCTTTAACTATGTCTATAAACCTATTAACTTGAGAGCATTATGAGAGTGAGTCTTTCAAATTGAAAGGCTGAAAGTATATGCCCTAATGTAAGAAACTATTTTGTAAGCATTAAGGTTTCACACAAACACTTGCTACAATATATAAAATTTATCGCTCACTGTTTACTTAAATTATTGTGTTTTGCTTAAGCTTTACAAAACTTAAGATTGACCACACTTATTTTAAATTTTAAATGTGTTCCATGTAGTTTTATGTAGAAAACATGCTAATCTATCAAACTCATGCAAAAGCGAAAGTTGTGTGAATCAAGTTGAAGGTGAAAAGTCAAAACTCGCCTGTTGCTATTTCAATTTCAGCTACAAATGCATGTTTGCGACAGCTACTGAAAGATTGCTATCAGTCTGATAACAATAGTATTAGGGTGTACTAAATAATTTTTTTTTTTTTCGTTAGTCAAATTCTGATTGGAAAAGTTCCCTACTGGGCCTAAAAAATATGAACAAAATATTAGCTGCTTCGTTTTTGATGATGCACAAAAATACGTTAGTTTCCAAAATCTTGCTAATGAAATTTTACATCATACGACCAGTAGTTTGTGGTCTCTTAATGTTTGTTTCCATAAATAAATACCCTACTTTGAAATGACAGTCTATTTATTTTTTCTGTGAGCCTAATTTATCATTTTACTGTGTGTACGTAAGATCCGTGCCTGCTATGTAAATTTGTAAGTCTTGCCTAAATAGCCTACTTAGAATAAACAGCCTATTTATAATGTGAAGTCTTGATTTGATTATTTTTTTGTGGCACTTATTTGCCATTTTATTGTGTGGACGGAAGCTCCATACTCTGTTTTATGTAGTATTTTATACGCTCCTCACAAGGTTATATTTGTCTTTGTACGTTACGCAGCACCAGAAAAAACTTCCAATTTTAGAGTTAATTATTGCAACTGATATGTATGGCATCGGCGGCTATTGTCACTCACAAGCTTAAAGATATTAGTTTTTTATCTCGAGATGTTTCCGAACTCGTTACAGACCGAATTTAAATTAAGCCAGAAAAATGTAAGGTTGGGAAATACTTGAAAACACAAGCGCCACAACGTTTGCGATTCGATGCATTGGAATAATAAAGATGATAAAAGCACTGTTTCAATACCGTACAAAAATCTTAGTACTTAACTAAAATGTATCTACTTGTAGTTACTACTACAATTGCTTCTTATGGTATCTTCGCTTTCCCGGAGAATATTTTCTTCGCCATGATTAACGTGGCCAACTACGGGTATTTTAGAGCAAAAAAAGTACTAACCGAAATGAAAAAAGTACAGAAAATATGTGAGACCATAAAAGCAATTCATAAACAAAATAAAATTAATAAATTTACCAAAAAAAATATAGATGACTCAAAAAAGGGTCATTCATAGAAAAAAAATGCGAACGTAGAAAAATGTATTTAGCACCAAAAAAATAAACAAAGTGGTTATTCATATAAAATATAAATGTTTTTCTACTGATTATTTCAGTTGTAAAAAGAATTACAGAAGTTATTTTGCCTGTGCTTCAAACTACGCAATACTACGGCCCAAAAAGACTTCTTCCCAAAACAAGTATGGTTGGTCACGTTAATCATAATGACAGATGAAAGGCGCAAAGGGCAACTTTTTATGTTAAGTAAAAATTTTAAAATCCAGAAAGTTTTCAAGAAGTTCCACACCGTGCACTTCTCAAAATCAAATTCCCGCAGACGAATATAAAAGATGAAAGTTTAACTTTTTTAACTTTTTTTTTATTTGTGGTGCACACAAAAAAAAAATTATCCAATCATGCTGAAACTTTGTATACATTTTGTTAGGACCAGTATGCAAGTTTTCCGCTGTATAAAAAATTTAGAAAAATTATTCACATCACCCTAACTGGTATACAACAATACTGTATTGCTTATGTATAGTTTTTTTCTGAATTTTTAAGACTAAAAATACATATTAATTTTTATAAAAGTCACGTTTCCATCATTCGATCTTTAAAGATAAAAAAAGCGTGTCTCGTAAATTTAGAATGGAAATTTTACTATTTTGTCTCGTAGCAAATTTTGTTTAAAAAAAAAAACTTTTAAAATTGAACTGTATCGGTACTGCAAAATATTTGTGAAAGTGGCACATTTTTCCGGGCATAGCAAATCGATTGTCAGGTATCTTGGTTTACTTGTCATGAAAATGACAAGTGGGGGGTCATGACTTTGCCTAGAACCATAATATTCAATAATTGTTTTGATCGACGGTTTGTTCTGAAGGATAAAACACTGTTCACTTGAAATGGATGAATAAATTGCGGCGAACGACGGGTACAAAAAAATTTTAAAAAATCTTTTTTATCTACTGGAACCAAATTATGTTTTCTTTGTAAATTTTAAATCTCGAATCATTTTTTTTTTGTTCAATACGGACTTATGTAATTTTTCAAGTTACATTACTTTTCCTTTAGCAACTTAAAATAATTCGGATTGTTTGCTTCTATAGAAGATGTTAGTCATAACTTGTTTGAGTCTTCCCACTTTTATGAACCTTTACATGATGTATTAAAAAAGTTTAAACTGGAAGCACTTCGTTTGAATTAATAATTAATTTTGTACTCCACGCGTATTAGTTGGTGTTTTGTTTTATTTTAATTATTGACTTCTGAGCAACTTTTCCCCCCTGTCCTCAAATACGAATGCTAACTCCGCTTGCATTGGTCCTTATCTTATCAACTTAGATATTAAGTTAAATAGCATTAAAGAATACTGCTATCTATCTTTTCTATAAGATACATAGTCAAAACATTTGTGGGAACATTTTTACGAAAATAAGAAAAAAATTAAATTGTTGCAAAATTACTATAATATTATCAAAAAAAAAGTTAAATTAGTGCAAAATCCCATAATATTTTATCACATCGAATCCCCGAGTTCCGCGTTCAATAAAAAAACTACATGTATGTATAAATAGAAACCTTCAGTGATTAATTGAACACAAATTATTTGCTCGGGTTCAATATCCTTTACTCCCTGAGCAATTTCATTTATGTATATTTTCATTTGTAACTTTAATTTTAAAGTTTATTTTGAAATATATTAACTAATTTTCTAGAAATGAAATGCATGAAATCAGATTAACTAACTATAACGCAAACTTCTACATGTTAAAAATGATACACCAATTAAAAACAAATACGGTATAATTTGTTAAGCTGACTAAAATTTTGTAAACGACTTAAGGCACCATGAATTTACGCATTTGTTGCATAATATAACTCACATTTCAAATAAACTATGCCTAAAAATAACAAATAAAAAATGCTTTATCTCTATATAGAAAGCCGGTCACAGGCAAGGTTAACGAATACTATTCGAAGGTATCAGACTTGGGGGTAGTGAATTATGCTATTCGCGGAAATTAAATAAATTTAGCGATAATGAAAACTTTTTAATAATAGTAAAAAAAATATTTTTCTAGTGTATCTAAAGAATATCAATTCCGAGTATTATGGTTAAAAATAGAACAGTAGCGATCATTTTCTCATTATCTGGTGGAGATCTTAACTGTCAGTTTGACATAAAATATCATGTAAAATCTATCAATCCAGGTTAATTTCAACCGGGCATTGTGAAAAGGGTCCTAAGTACTTAAGTGTTTTACGTAATAAATGCAAAATTTAAGAAATAATTCTTTTGTCGATGTCTAGAATTAAAATTTGGAATTTAAAAATGTTAATCCAAAGAACTAAAATTCGGAATCGACTTGTTCAATTACATGCCCCAAAGAATTCATTTATAGATTGAACTCCAGGAATCAAAATACGGAATTGAAATATTTTAAATCGGAATCAATTTTTTCTGTCATGGTAAAGGAATTCAAAAATCCATAATTCAATAAGAAAAGATTGAAAACGAATATTGGACACCACCATATATGGTGATGTTCAACATTTTGTTTATACTTTAACTAATAGATTGATACAAAACCGGATTTCGTGATGTCTAAAATTCATTATTGACCTTTCCATACCGATTGCTGAAAATATTTGTTTTTAAAAAACAGTCATTGCATTTGATTTCTCAATTTGTTAATAAAGCAAATTACCTTATTTCAATCCCTTGAAAGAGAATTATATTTTTTTATGATTCCTGGAGTGAAGTTGAGTGAAAAGAATCAATAATTTTAGCTATGGGAATGAAAAAGTCCGTTTCGAATTGAATTGTTTGGAATGGAATTAAAATTTGTAAACTAAATTTTGATTCTTGATCGATTCCTTTTGCCGTTGAACTAAAAAAATCAGCTTATTGCTTTGCAGAACAGTCCATTCAATAGTATATTTTTTAAATGTTAAACCAACGTTTGTTGAGATGAAGTTAAATATAGTATTTTGTTAAATCGATTTGTAAATCTTTACTATCTAATTATAAACATAATTTTATTATCACAATTTAGATCAGTTGCCTTTTTCTGTACGCGTGCTACTTGAATCAGCAGTACGTAATTGTGATAACTTTCATGTTCTTGAGAAGGATGTACAAAGTATTCTTGGGTGGTCTCCAGCGCTAAAACAAGGCGAGAATGATGTGGAAGTTTCATTTAAGCCAGCGCGTGTCATACTGCAGGTAACAAATTCAAATATAACCGTAATGATCATTTTTTAAAAGTTTTTGCCAATGATGAGATTAATTTTCGGAACCAATGATGAGTTAAAATAAATTTTCATTTGATTTAATTTTTAATTTATGGAACGTTAAGTTAAAACACGTTGTACCTTTTACAAATTAGAATAATAAATTTAACACACATATACGTAGTTCGTGAATGTTTTGAGTTGTCGTTTTAAATTATTGCACATATTTAATAACTCGTAACTTTTATTTCTTAGGACTTTACTGGTGTCCCCGCCGTTGTTGACTTTGCTGGAATGAGAGATGCTGTACTGGGATTAGGTGGTAACCCAGAGAAAATTAATCCCATTTGTCCAGCAGATTTGGTTATTGATCATTCTGTTCAGGTGGATTTTGCACGAGTGTAAGCATGTTTCTATGTTTTCAATATATTAAATTATTATCCTACAAATTGAGCCCAAGCAATTGAAATTCTTGAAGTGCTATATATTTCCATTCATACGTAAGATTAAAATTAATTTTAAGTCTCTACTGGAACCTCTCATTAAAGAAAAAAATAATTAAACTTCACTGGAATATTTTAATATATGAAAACTAATATATGAAAACTATTCCGATTAGTTAGTGGTTAGCTTTAGAAAAAATTGGGTTTCGAAGAATGAGGTGAAATAATCCAACACATGCTTACTGCAAATATTTGTTCTGCAGGAGTGTAGCAAAAACTTTCAACTTTTTTTTAACAAAATTAGAAACACATTGAGTACAGAAAAAGCATCTAAATTAGTAATCCTATTAAAATTCTTTAATAAATCTATTGACAAATACGAGTATTGAGTTAGTGGAATGGTATTTTTTTTTGTATTATTCATAAATACAAATGTGTCAATATAAAACAATTGTTTTGTTTTTTGCTTTTGTAGACAAAGGCTAAAGGCTCCGGTATATGGTATACGCATCTAAAGCGACTCACGCGTGTGGTGTTGCATAGAATGCGCTCTTTTTCTTTTATCAAAAATTATTTTGCTTTCATTTTCAATTTTCAAAAATTTATAGTCAAAAGCGTTTAACGCGTTTAAAAAGTTGAAAGTTACTGAACTTTGAGCATTGAAAGAAACGCTTCAGTTGCTTTTGTGTATATATCACTCTACATATAAAGGCATTTAATCAATCCTTCTGTCAAAGCATATGATGCGCGCGATGCATGCGCTACTTTCTATGTACCGGAGCCTTAACTAAAAAAGTTTATAAATAAGTGAACGTCAAAAAATCAAAAAAAAATTTTAAAAAAATCATAATTTACATTAGAGTTGATATGTATGATGATCCCATAAAAAAAAAGTTTATCATCCGCCACTGGTATCTTTTGTATAAATAGCGACAACTTAACATTTCCAAGCATCGTTTTAAAGGCAAAAATTCAAAATTTTAGAAAATAAACTTTAAAATTGCTCATAGTTAAATATCCTATTTCGGAGGCACTTTTTTTTATCATATACACAACTAATATCGGTTGAAATATAATTAACCTTTGAGCAACTGTGACACTTTTAAGTTTCACTGGCTCTCCCCGACTGTAATAATTTTAATTAGCTTATTAATAAAATGTATATTTACTTTATTTAGTCCAGATGCATTGGCGAAAAATGAAAAGCTGGAATTTGAGCGTAATAAGGAACGTTTTACTTTCCTTAAGGTAAGTTAATATTTAATCAATATGACCAATGCAACCTAATTTTTAAAATGGATACCAATTTAATAGTGGGGTGCTCGTGCTTTCAATAACATGTTGATTGTACCACCTGGATCTGGCATTGTTCATCAAGTAAATTTGGAATATTTAGCAAGAGTTGTTTTTGAAAAAGACGTACATGGCAACAACTTTTTGTATCCCGACAGTGTTGTTGGCACTGATTCTCACACTACCATGATTAACGGACTAGGTGTACTCGGATGGGGTGTCGGTGGTAAGTTGCGAAAACAATACGTATTCCTTTGCATTGGTACAAAAAATAAGTAAAATAAGAGATAGCAGTTATTTAAAACACAAAGCTTGTACTAAAGCATGTTTTTTTTTATATTCATCAAGCGCGTTTATTTCATATCTTATACTTATAAATACTATATGTCTCACATCTCTTAACAGGTATTGAAGCTGAAGCTGTTATGTTAGGTCAATCGATTTCTATGCTCTTGCCCGAAGTGATTGGCTATAAATTGGTTGGTAAACTTGGTCCACTTGTTACTTCTACTGATTTAGTATTGACCATTACAAAACACTTGCGTCAATTGGGTGTTGTTGGTAAATTTGTTGAGTTCTATGGTTCTGGAGTTGCAGAATTGAGCATCGCTGATCGTGCTACTATCAGTAATATGTGTCCAGAATATGGTGCTACAGTTGGTTACTTCCCGATAGATATGAACACTTTGAGCTATATGCGACAGACAAGTTATATGAACTACACTTTAATTAAAAACAATATTATAATATAGTACATTTTAAACAATAGATCGTTCCGAAGAAAAAATTGAAATGATCAAAAGATACCTGGAAGCGACAAAGCAACTTCGTAACTACTCCGATGAATCGCAAGATCCTAAATTTACAGAAGTACTTATTTAAAAAAATATCGCTAGATTTTTTATAATTTGAATTTTTTTTTTTTAGTCCATTACTTTGGACTTGTGCTCTGTAGTAACATCCGTTTCCGGTCCAAAACGTCCTCATGATCGTGTCTCTGTCTCTGACATGAAAGCTGATTTCAAATCGTGTCTTGTGAGCAAGGTAATCATATTTTAATTTAACACAAATGTATTCGTAGTTACAATTTCTTTATTATGAGATAAACAAAGCCCAGTGATGAGATTAATGTTGAAAATTTTAAACAAAACTGAACTTGGTGTATCCCATAAAGTGAAATAATCTGCCATAATGAAATGTCAATATACACTTCTTTCTACTGCATTCATCACTCGTTCAACATCAACTTAAGGCGCTTACAAAAGAGCTATCTAAAAGAAACAGCAACTGTGATATGCAAAATAGATTAATATAAAATCACGGCTACTATTTCCTTAGATAACTCGATATAAATACTGTTGGCAATTTCTTATGAATCTAGAAGAACACCACTATTTTAAATTCACTTTTTACTTTAAACGTGCACACACATAATGTTCGCTTGACTTTCACAGCGAATTGCATTGATGTTCTAGCTTTATGATTTTTAAAAACCAACTTTGAATACTATCATAAACTAGTACACCAAAGCAGCTAATTGTGAATATTACAAGAAGAAATAATTAAAATTTACTTCAAATAAAAATCCTTTATGCAACTTGGTAACTGCAACGACAGTAATGATACCTTTAAGCGTCGACATCGCACTGAAAACTAATGAAACGTTGACACTAAATTTAGTTTTTATAAACGAGCTCAATGCACTCTAAAATTTCCACACACTCATGTAGACTCATGTTACCACTTGGCATTTTTTGTTGGCCAAAATAATATGCTTTGCTTTGCAGAATTTACAATGCTGTTCAATTTTTTGTTTTAGGTGTACGTTAACAATTTTTTGGGGAACAAATTTCAATACAATTACATTATGTGTTGCGGTTTTACTTTTCAGCTAAACATTTTAATTGTTATAATTTTAAATTTTTTTTTTCTGACCATGATTTTTTGAAATGATAAAATATGCCAAGTAGTATAGCAATATAGAGAAGAGTCCCCCGTTCAAGAAAGTACAAAAATTTTAAATATCTAGTTATTTGTTAGTTTCTTTTTGTGCCAGCTTTAATATCACAAATTAAGTGATAACTTTGAATTTACAGTCAATTAGGAGCCATCGATATTCCTGAAAATTTTTAAAGTTTAAGGTATTTTTTATAAAAAAAAGCATGACAACATAATATTTTGAACAGATAACTTGGTAAAGTTTTATTGTAAAAACATTGTTGTCATATTTGTTTATTAAAAACACCGTATTGAATCGATTTTAAAATTTTGCGAGAATATCGGTATCATATTGGAATTATTAAACTTTTTAATATTTTCTCGTAAAAGTGCGACCAACTTGTGTAAGTTTTTAGTCTATGAAACTTTAAAAAAATTTCATAAGTTAAAAGAAAGTTTAAATATTTCTTCGTAAAAGTGCGACCAACTTGTGTAAGGTTTAATATAAAAAAAATAAAATTAAGCAATATACTTTCAACTAACAAGACACTTGCGAGCAACCCAATTAACTTTTCTGCAAACTAAATAATGACCTAGTACTTAAATATTTCAATTAAAAATACACATTTTTTAATGCCTAAAATGTCATTGAACTACATTAAGTTTATTTTGTTTTTCTTAACTTTAATACAAATTCTAGGTTGGTTTCAAAGGTTTCGAAATTGCCCCAAATGCGCTCAATAATTCCGGACAATTCCAATGGGATGATGGCAAAACCTACACCATTAATCATGGATCTGTTGTTATTGCAGCTATCACATCATGTACGAATACATCAAATCCTTCTGTTATGTTAGGTGCTGGCATGTTAGCAAAAAAAGCAGTTGAGAAGGGTCTCACTATTTTACCGTATGTAAAAACTTCACTTTCACCTGGCTCAGGTGTAGTTACATACTATCTGCAAGAATCAGGCGTTATACCATATCTGGAAAAGCTTGGTTTTGATATTGTCGGCTATGGTTGTATGACTTGTATTGGAAATTCAGGTCCCTTGGATGAAAATGTTGTCAATACTATTGAAAAGAATAACTTAGTTTGTTGTGGTGTACTATCGGGTAATAGAAATTTCGAAGGTCGCATTCATCCAAATACGCGCGCTAATTATTTGGCCAGTCCTTTGTTGGTTATCGCGTATGCAATTGCTGGACGTGTTGATATTGATTTTGAAACTGAACCATTGGGTGTGGATTCCAATGGCGATAAGGTTTTCTTACGTGATATTTGGCCAACACGTAATGAAATTCAAGAAGTTGAAAATAAGCACGTTATACCAGCAATGTTTCAAGAAGTGTACAGTGAGTAAAAAAAACACTTTTGTGCGTGTATCTTTTATTAAGTGCTCTTTCCTTTAGGCAAAATCGAACAAGGCTCCGAAGACTGGCAACAGCTAGATGTTTCGGACAGCAAA
Source organism: Meiosimyza decipiens (assembly GCA_963680825.1). Lineage (NCBI taxonomy): Eukaryota > Metazoa > Arthropoda > Insecta > Diptera > Lauxaniidae > Meiosimyza > Meiosimyza decipiens. The sequence goes on along the minus strand of OY804261.1, from coordinate 55,928,583 downwards.
CTCTATCCATGGAACTCTGATTCAACTTACATCAAGCATCCACCATTTTTTGAAGGCATGACCAGACAACTTCCAACACTGAAAAGCATTCAAAATGCTCGCTGCTTACTGTATTTAGGTGATTCCGTAACCACTGACCATATTTCACCAGCTGGTTCAATTGCACGTAACTCGCCAGCTGCGCGTTATTTGTCGGATAGAAACTTGACACCTAAAGATTTTAATTCATATGGCTCACGTCGTGGCAATGATGCAATAATGGCACGTGGTACTTTTGCAAATATACGTTTGGTTAATAAATTGGTGTCAAAGACTGGTCCAAAAACAGTGCACATTCCAAGCATGGAAGATATGGATATTTTCGATTGCGCTGAAAGGTATGTTATATTTGTAAACATGTTAATTTCCTTGTTGTATTCATTGAATGAAAAACTTGAATGTTGCTTTCATGAGCCCAAGAACAGCAATGAATTGATACATTCATTGAATGGGCAATTTGAATTCATGAGTCCAAAAGGGTAATCGTAAGGACTCACACATTTTGAATAAAGCTTAGAACAATTAGAAAATTGTAGCACTAGCTGTTTAAGTGATATATTAGTTGTTTTTTTTTAACAAAAATGGTTCTGTTATTGTGAAAGCTACTTGTAAATTGACTAAACAATTTTGGCAAAATTGAACAAAAAAAAATGTGCGTTATTTTTTACGAAAACTTAAAAAATTGAGTAGATTTTTGAAAATAATTTAAAGAAAGTGTGCGGATCTGTTTTTACATACCTATATCGTGCAGCATCATTCGTTTTGACCGTTTGTTTTGATTTAATTTTTGACTCTGCTTAAAGAATTTTATTGTCATAATGCGATTTGTTCTATGTTTCATTGAAATACCCATGTATTTCTCCGATTTTCTTATGCAGTAGCTTATTTTATTTTTGTAATTGTATTCGAATATGCATTAACACTAAAACAAAAACTTTTTTAAATTTATGGAAAAAAACCCAAATATTTTTATTCTTTGCCCATTATTAGATTTATCGACTTTAGTGGCTCAAACTTGTGAATTGTGATGATTTTTCAGGCATGTATATGCATTTGAATAACTCTAAATAACATTGATTTTATAGTAATGAAAAATTACGGATACTATGTATACGAAAAATAAAAATCAAAAATTAAATTTAAAAAAATATATATGTACAAAAAATTACGGGTATTTTTGATCTAAATATCATATAAAGTTAAAAATAGACTACTGCCCTACTCGTATGCTTGCAAATTACTGAAATATTATATTATCTATTACTAATTTTAATTTTCCATTAAAAAAAATTTCTATGTGGCAGCAACATAGTTGAGTATTTCAAGATCGGAATATAGGTATATAGACCAGTGTCCCCATTTCAGCGCGCACGTTCGTAAAAAAAGTTTTTATGTATTTTGGTTTGGTAAAATTCTCGATCGGCAAACATATTTAAAGTTTAAAGTTTCAATTTGTTATTTATTTTTTTTTCATTATTTTTTTCAGATATAAAGAAGAAGGTACTCCATTAGTTTTGGTTGTTGGCAAAGAATATGGTAGTGGTTCCAGTCGTGATTGGGCTGCAAAAGGACCATTTTTGTTGGGCATCAAGGTTGTTATTGCTGAATCCTTTGAACGTATTCACCGCTCAAATCTTGTTGGTATGGGCATTATACCATTGCAATTTTTGCCCGGTCAAAACGCTGAAAGCCTCAGTTTAACTGGACGTGAGACTTACAATATCAGCATAGGCGAAGATCTTAAACCGGGTCAAACAGTAAAAGTTGAGGTGAAGTTTTTTAATATTTTTTTTTTTTCAATTTTAATTTTATCTGAAATTTTTATATTACAGGCTGATGGCAATGTTTTTGATACCATTTTACGTTTTGATACTGAGGTCGATATTACGTATTTCAAAAATGGCGGCATATTGAATTATATGATCAGAAAGATGCTGGATTAAAAGCATATTAAATATTATATTTTTCTACGTATACAATACATTATGTAGACATGTGCATTTTTAAAGTTTATTTAGATTTACTAGATGGTGTCCTTGTAGTTAAACCAATAAAAAACAATTTTATTTAAGTATCTAACATAGTAAACGACTTTTAATGATTTATAGCATTATTCTAGCTAAATGTTAACAATCTGGCCTAATTAACCACTAACAAGGCCACTACCTTTTTTTTCTAAAAATAAAATCTAAAAACAGTAACGCTTAATTTTCATTGATATTATTTTATTATATTATATTTACATCGTACATCTTATGCTAAACTATCATGGTTTTTAAAACAATCAATTGTTTACTACTTTTTCAAAATCAAACTTAATTTCAGTTACATTTATATGCGGTAATTTTTTTTTAAACTCTTTATCTACTTGTATGCACGATTATCTCATTTCCATCCAAATGTGTTACTGTATATTGTATTGGCGCATATTGACTGATCGGTACCATAGCAGTTCTTGTATTCTCAACTTTCGGTATACCATTGCAGCGAGTTTCATGTGATTCAAAACTTGAAAAATTATCAAATACCGAACGGCAGAGAGCACATTCAAAAGCGCTAATTGATAAAAACAATTAAAATATTTATAAAATAAAAAATAAAATGTTTCTATAAATATTTAACTTACACAGGCTCAATTGTTGGATTAGGTTTTATATCCGCCATAGCTGCTAAAGCGGCTGCCTCGTCAATAAATTTTCCCTCCTTGACGTGGACTTTTAGGTGTTTCTTATAGTTGGCTGACTGTATAAAGGACTTTTGACACATGCCACACATATATGGACGCGTATTGAGATGGCCCATTATATGCTTCTTCAAATTGATGCGCTGAGAAAAGAAGCGATTACAGCGTTTGCAACCAAATGGTTTTTCACCAGTATGCGTTAGCTCATGACGACGCATGTTACTCTGCTGCGTAAAAGCCTTTTGACAAAAACTGCATTGATAAGGACGTTCACCATTATGAACTGAATAGTGACGTTGTAGGTTTACTGCCTGAGAGAATGATTTCTGACAGATGGCACAAGTATGTGGACGTATGTCGTTGTGCACCTTCATATGACGTTCCAAGTTTCCATTGTTACAGAAAAATTTTGAGCACAATTTGCATTCGTGCGAAGATTGTGAGTGTTCGTGATTCTCTCGTTTATGAAGATTTTGTTCACGTTTTGTGGAGAAAGTCTGTAGTGAAAACACAAAAAACAAATTGTAGAGGAAAACAAATTTCGTCAGAAATAAACCAATATTACACCGAAATACGTTGTCCATTTTTGAACTTTTACACCAAAATTACACAACTGAAAACACATTTTTAGTTTAAATGAAACTTGTTTCAAATTAAATTCGCCTATCTTCATTTCAAAGAAATTATATGAGGTTGCTTAAAACCAATAAGCGAAACGTCAAGTGCACAGATGAGTTTAACGTAGTTTTATTCATAAAATCATAATAGCCCTTTTTTCATAAAGAAAAAACTATTTACAATTACAAAACATACTGTCCATATATTATTCAAATATAAATTAAATTCAGATTATGAGAAAAATTAATGAAATTTACTCTTAATATTCAACAATTGCGATATTAAGAATTTTACAGAATTGTTGATTGACACGGGCCACGGTCGGTCGAAACTCAGTCGAAAAATGTATTAGCTCAGCAAATACTATTGTGAACACTGTCGTTTGATGGCTGTGGTTAAGAACAAAAATCTTTTGTTTATAACGTTAAGATTTTGAAGGGTTTAGTTTTCATTGTCTTTATACGCACACTCTTGCAAATAATAAAATATAAAGCATTCTGATCAAAGGAGAATTCATCAAGTTTTCCTTACAAGTTCAAAAATATTTACTATCTAGATATTAAGCATTAAAGTTAGTTAAGCGTCCCACAAAAAACACGTGCGAACATCTGTACTGACTGACGGTGGCGTGGTGGAGCCACCATATACTATACATATATCCTTATCCAGGAACATTAAGATGTGGGTTATATATTGAAGTGAACTTAGCATTTTATATGGTATTTCTTGACCACGGTATGGTTTTTTTTAATTCGATGACACTTAATTTTCGCGCACCCAATTATCCATTTTATATTACTGAGGTTTCCAATCTTTTAATGTGTTCCGGATTATTTTATGATTAATGTGGGAACTGAATAAAAAGATCTATTCTTCTTACTCCCACAACTGCTTAGGCGGCTGTGCAGCCTAACTTGCCGCTATCAATATGTTTTATAAGAAAAAAAATATAACAAGAGTCAAAGAAATCGTAACGCCAAGTTAACTCAGGATTTGCGGGTGCGTTAGGCCTGGGAGAGTAGACTGTTACCTCTTGGTATCACATGGTAGTGTTTTGCGTGGTTTGTTTAGCTCAAAGACAATGCTTAACTTTCTTTTGCATTCAAATTCAACTTCGGCAGCAGGACTATTTTTTTGCACAAGAAAACTCGGGAAGTCTTTAAAAAAAACTGGTCTCCGGAATCATATGAAATATTAAACTATGACTCCTGAATGAGTAGTATTATTATATGTTAGTTGTAATATTAAGATTTTTTTATATAATATTCTTGACCAACGTCACAACCCGAGTCGATTTAGCCAGTCCGTCTACATTTGTGCGTATTCTGTCTATCTTTCAGTCGGTGTGTCTATCTGCTTTTGTGTCTGTATGTCTGTGGAAATCACGATTACGAAAAAACTAAGCAGGATAATTAAATATTGGTTAACCTTAAACAAGCTTCTTGGAATTGAAAACAAGCTAAATCGGTTCACGGTCGCGCCTGCTACTCATACAAGTAAAACATTTAAAGGGTAGTGTAACCAATTTCCAAAAAATAATAGGAAAAATCTTAAGCAAGCTCTGGACAAAAAAAAATTGCAAAGATTCAAAACATTATACTTAGACCCTTATTTAAGGTAAAGGAACCAAATATCACACAAACAGTAGGAATGATTCGGAAAAGCTCTAAACAAACACTAGCTGAATTTTTACAAGTAGGCGTTGCACCCTCCATAGAAACAAAAACTTTAAAACGCTATACTGAGAGAGTTATTTAAGGTAATGAAACCAAATTTCACACTAATACAAGAAATGGTTTGGTCTAACGTCAAACAAAAAGTTGTCGAATTTCGATGAGGCCGTGGCACCAAGCTATTTAAGCATATGTTGCCAAATTCAATGTGGGTATCTTTAGTCAAACTAGTTAGCACATAGTGAGGTGAAAAAGATGCTCTTTTGATAATAAATTAGGACTTAGACGTACTTTTATACTGTTAACGCGGTATTTATTTTTGGCGAGGCCAAAGTTAACGCTTTTACTAGTTTTAACTTTCAATTACCAAAAATAGCGCAACGGTGTTTGAATAATTTTTTCGCACGGTTCAACATATTTTAGACTTGTAGCAGGTACTTGTACCAGGCAAAAAATTTCTACTGGCTGGGCAAGTGTTCAATGAACATTAACATACTTAGCAGAATTCTTACCTTTTTGCAGCGCCTACAGCTGTAAACGGGAGCCACTTGCAATTGGAATTGATTGGCATCAGACATGGTTTGACCATTATCTGAAGAAGCGTAATAATTTAGATCTGTAAGGAAATAGAATTAGGCATTAGATAATCGTGACAATGAATAAAGGTCACTCGCCCAACTTCTGTTTACAAGAAAATTCTTACTTAATTTAGAATTTATAGACTATTTAAGTAACCATTCTGCATTCACAATTCATAATTTTGCCGGCTTTTAATCTTCATTGTTTATATTTTAATAATTTCTTGTTCTTCTTTTGGAATTTTTTTTAACAGTTTTCTACTCAAGGTAATAACGATACTTTTTTTCTTAAAACTAAACACTAACCAACTTTCTTCATTTGATTACTTTTATTTGCATTGCACAACTTTTCATAGAGTTAATTTCGTTTGTTATAAGAGATAAAGGAAGCAATTTAACTTTTCGTAAATAAAAAGAAATTCTTCACAATTGTTTTGTGCATTGAGTACAGAGAAAGAATCGAATTTTTTCGGAATTTTTGACAGTCCTGTCAAAACGAAATTATCCATTTGCACACAGGGCTGAAAATAGTTAGCAATTGTCACGTTCATAAGTTAATGAAAATGCTTGAAACACAAATGGAACAACAGCAGCAAGCAGCAAAACGCGCTGTGGAACAGAATAAAAGCAGCAGCAGTAAAATCTGTCAAACCTTCGTTAATTTTTTTTAACAGTTTGTTTGATCAAAATAAAAATTCGCACTATATTAAAAAAAAAAAAATGTACAACTTTCCGCATTTATCATCTGAAACGTTATAAAAACGTATATTGCTTATGAAACCTATACGAAACGCAAAATTTGTGTAACGTTGATGTAAAACCATCACTGAAACTGTATTAACGTAAAACTGCTAGCTTCTGTACGCCATCAATGAAATGACCATCCCTGCCTTCAGTGGCCTGACGTGAACCTTTTGCTGCCGGAACGAATAATCAATCTGGCGCCACTGTCTTTCAAATAATAATAAAAAAATATAAATGCAAGAAAAGTTCTTAAAATCTTAAATTTTTATTGAATGGGTATTACTTCGACCACGCTACGTGTTGGGTGGCTTAAGTAAGTTTACCCACTTTCAATTTAATCGTGATCTCCGCAGGCAGACACACACAGCCAGATGCTGATCAAATATGTATATATGTACTTTACTATACCTGCAAGGCCCCTTTCTATGTGTTTCAAACGGAATGACAAAGTGAATTTACCGCGAGTATAGGGTATGTTTCATCAAATATTGAATAAAGTGAATCATCACAAAGGAAATCTCAATGTACATCGAGAACTATTTTGGCGCCCCTTAATATCCTGCGCCCATGGCTATGGCCCTTTAAGGTCTCCTAGCTACGCCACTGCTTGTTTTGAACACCACAGAGATCGCAAAAAAAAAATGATTAATATGTTATACCGTGCTTACGGTTTCTTTATATATCTACACACTTGACTTTTTTGACCATTTTTTGAAACGAAAATAGAATAAACTAGTAAAGGTGTTATCTTCGGCCAGGCCGAAACTCACATACCCTACCTACACTGCATTGAAAGTACTTTTTAAATAAATGTTAAGAAATTTTGAAGAGGTTGAATAAGTCGAAAATAATGTAAAAAGGGTCAAAAATGTTGAAATGTGTTGGAAAAATTTGAAAATGTTGAAAAAATATGAAAAGCATTAAAGAAAGTTAAGAGAAATTGAATAAGTTGAAATATATGAAAAATGCTGAAAAATTGATGAAAAAGTCGAAAGAATATAGAAAATGTCGAATGGAATTGAAGGAGAAAGGTAAAAGATTGGTAATGTCAAAAGAATATGGGAAATGTTGAAAAAAATAGAATAGAAATGAAAAACACGAAATATGCCACGCCCACTTCTCCAATTCCGCCTACTTTTGGTTCAATAAAGAAACCAATTTTTAACACAATAGCTATAGTATAGTTTGCGATATGTGCCGTAATTAATCTTAAAATTTTGCGGCGGTGACACACCCACTGGTGCAATCCAGTCCAATTTTGATAAACAAACCTCTTACACCGAATTTCAGTATGATTGCTCATATATTTCGATAGTTATGCCACTTAAGGTATTTTAATTGTATGGGAGGTGCCCCGCCCACTGTTGCTATTTTGCCAGCTTTTTATTCATATGTACTTAATACCCAGTAAACCACTTACATCAAATTTTATATCAATTGCTCCAATAGTTCACTTAAAATAGCACTTACAGCGTTATATTAATTAGGGAGGTGCCACGCCCACTGATGCAATCTTGTCATGTTTCATTCAAATCCGAAGCTTATAGTAACCGACACCTCTACACAAAATTTTATGAAGATTACTCTCATAGCATACTATCTATAGCATTAAACTTATCTCGCTTATATGGGAGGTGACACATCCATCGGCACAATTGTGCCAAAATTTTGTAAGAAGACACCTTTTATCAAGTATATCTGCCATATTAAATTTCATAATGATTGCGTTGTTAGTTCTCTTTTTATAACGTTTATAAATACTGTAGGCTGTGCCACGTCCTTAAAAGAAATTTTTCAGTCATTGAAGTTATACGAAATCCAAACTTTTAATTGTTAAGAAGTGCCACGCCCACTTTTACAATTCCGTCCACTTTATGCGCAATTCAAGATTCATAAGATTTGTGTTCGCTTACCAAATTTCATCACAATATAAAAGTTGAAATTTATGGCTGTGCCACGCCCCTTTAAGAGTCTTTGCAAACTTAAAATCTAGCCTAATCTTAATTTTGTACTTATCTTCACCAAATCACCAATTTTCATTAAAATCACAGCAATTTTTTTTCAAAATGGACTTGGGTATATTTACATAGAGTATGGGCAGAAGGCGTGGCCGTTAACCGATTTCGCCCATTTTTATATCCTAGCAGCTTGTAAGAAGGTGTGAACTGTGTGCCAAATTTCATTGAATTAACTTGCTTAGTTTTTTCGTAAACTTGATTTCAACAGACAGACAAACGGACAGACAGACAGACAGACAGACAGACAAACGGACAGACAGACAGACGGACACAGCTATATCGACTTAGGTGGTGACGCTGATCAAGAATATATATACTTTCCATAAGTGCCACTCCCCCTTCTATGCGTTACAAACGGAATGACAAAGTGAATATACCCTCTGTGTAGGGTATAAAAACTTATCATTTTTGTATAGAAATGCTGTAGTCTTAGGCTACGGCCACGTAATGAGTGGTAAGCGGTGGCAACAAAAAATTCAAAACAAATGAAGCCCTATTAAAGCGGCTACACATTTACTGAGAGGTACACTTTTTTTGAGCAGCTGAGCGGCACCGCACAGCTTTCAAAGGCGTTTTAATTTTTTCTGAAAATGTGAGCGGCAATCAGTAAACATCCTGCGTGCATCACTTGCCAAATTACAACCATATTTTAGAATGTTCTATGCTACACATCCGCATCCACAAGTGCGGAACTTCCGTTTGAAATCGTACCTCCGCTGCCGCCTCCGAAAATTTTAATGTGGTAAAACAGTGGCATAACGGAAGTTACAAAATCTACTTCAGAGCTCACACAGTGGAAAAGTCAGTGCAAAAACTGTTTTGATTCAGCTTTCTAGTTATTTTAAATTTTAAAATCACGTAGGAGCCCCATTTTTCTATTAGATGGAAATAAAGCAGCTTTGATTTATTAAATATAATTTTTTTATATTTTAACAAATTTCTTGAATATAATCAAGCTTGGCATGAACGATGTACTCAGTCAGAGAGGAAAAGTTTTTGTTTTTAAATGGGCAATGTTAAACTTTGCATATGATGGTTGTGTGGAACACAATCATTCTTAGAACTTAGATTTTAAAATGATTTATGAATCATAGAATGATCATACATATATGAATGTACATACTCCAAATTAGTTTGATCGTTTGAGTTTATTTTGTAGAAATTTAAAGGACTTGGAACTTATATGAACTTTTCTACAAACAATATGAAAGAAATAAGGAGCAAAAGCTGAGGGTTGAACTATAGATTTACGAAATGTGCAATGATTTGCCATGTCCAAATGAAATTACACCACGAATTTCTATATCTATCCCCTCCCGCAGAACGCAACACCTGTTATTTATACTTTTGTATCACAGCAATTTTAAATTCTTCAGCAACTAAGTTGTGTACTCCAAATATCACTAGAGCCTCTTGGCTCCTTATCCCCACACATGAATGTATCAATATTTACATAGAAATTTTAATTTTGAATGCAAAACTTTTAGTTGTATACATTTTGTTTTTATTTAGTTAATATTAATTAGATTTATTTAATTACAAAATTAAGCTAGTATAACTTAAAGAGTACATATGTAAGTTTATTTAATTCTCCATAATGATTATTTCATTTAAAACGTTATCATGTAATATTACATATATTTAATTGAATTATACATACATTGAGAATTTTATTTCAGTCAATGTGTAAATATACACATATTTATGTTTAAAAATACAAGCTGCTAGATGAATTTGTTACACTTTAATTAAATTTTCTAAATTATGTAAATTGTTTGTATTCATAAGTTGTTTATCTATAATTTTAAAAGTCAGCAATTCCACTAAACTTTTGTGTATTTCCAAATTCAAATTGAGATTGATGATATTGATAAGGGAATAATAGTGATTGCACTTCTGTTTTATTGTTATACTGAACAATAAGTTTCAATTTCGCAGAATCCTAATACGCTCTGCAAACAAGCTATGTCTTGCCGACAAATACATTATATAAGATTCAGGCCAACATTAAGTTATTGTAAAGACTACGCCATACGATTTTATTTAATTTTCTAATTTCAATGATAAAGGGCATTTATAATAAACATTTTACATTTTTGTACCGATGCGCTTTTAATACCGACCAAAAAATACTTGTTCCAATTGTAATTCATAAAGATTGTTGAAGAGCTTATTGAATTAAAATACATTAAAACGTTAAATTTTCGATTATGGTATTAATAATACAATATACTTTGCACCTTTACGTACATTTTATTCTATACTTTTTATTGTGTCAACAGCTTATTAACATTTAAGCTTTGCTAACCCACTCAATTTGTTTATCGATTATAATCTAGGAAATCTGTTATAGTAAGCTCAATATATGGATAATTTATTGGAAGAATCACTTCCCTTCCCCACTCTGCCGAAAAATTGGAGCTACTGGTAATATTATAGCAAGGATTATTTTAGTGATTTGTGCGTTGTGTAGTTTTACTTAAACAGTGTCTTGGAAGACTTAATTTTAAAGCTTCATACACGTTTACAATTTTAGAACTTTAAAAAATTTTGGCTTTAAAAAAATCGAGTAGGCCTATATCCTATTGAAAAACTACATAAAAGATATTAAATTTTGATAAAAGTACAATCAAAGAAAACATTTAAGTCGATGATTAATTGAAAATTCAATTTTTGACAGTCTTAAAGTTATAAAAGAGGCATTCTATTGTGACGGATGATAATCAGTTTAAGAAAAACTTTCAATTATTTCTTAGTATTATTATAAAAATAAATATAAGTAACAACATACTTTTGACTAACAATAGTGTCAAATTAATCATTATTTTATTTATTTTATCCCTTTTATTTTTCATTATTATTTTACATAACTACGTAGGTAATGCTTCAGTTACTATTTGCAAATGTTTTGAAAAAAAACTTTAAAAGTTGTGATGGGTGCGATGATTAAAAAGTTTGTTTGAAATATGACATTTAATCGTAACTTCTTAGTACTGTAGGAATGGATTAGACTTTTTTTCTAGGAAATTTCGTCTTATGGCAAATATGTACTCGTGTATATGAGACAAAATCCAAAAACCGTACTGGTGAAAATTTTTTTTTGACAATTTTTTATAAAAATTGGCAAAGTGGAAGATTTATTGAGCAGAAATCTTATTCTGAAGTAATGAACCAAAAAAATATTTTTTCAAGATATATTAGGGTTTATTAAACCATATTCGTGGCGATAAGAATAAGAAATATTTGTATTTTTAGATTTATTAAAAAAAAAACTTTTGAATTTGAGAACTATGAGCAATAAATAATTTATAGCGTAAGGGTCGAATAAAATTATCAATTTAAAATAAGAAGGTTGAATGAAGCCTTTCAAAATTACTATGTCAAGAGCCTAAAATTAAAACTTTTAACCATTATGAATGGAAAGATCTCAGAAATATATGAGCCCTTTTCATGCACACTACCATGTATGAAATTATTAGGTTATATATTTGCAAAAGTTTTTTTTTTGAGGTACGCAAAGTTTTTGATTTTAGTGGGTTATTCTTTAAATAAAATAACACACATTAAGCTTTTTTTATTGGCCCTACTATAATAGTCCCAGTGGCTCCAATTTGCACCATATAGAGGGTTAATCTTTCACGGAATGACCCATATGTAGCAATTGCATTATTTGTCAATAAATTTGTTTTAAAAATTATATATTTAATATAGCGCAATGCGTTCTATTGCAATTAATCCGCTTGCTGTATTTTTCAATAGATTTAAATATTATTTTTGTAGGTAAGATTTAATTTTTATTTATTTTTTGATCTATTTATTTTTTTAAATTTAAGTCTTACTTATTGCATTCTATTCGATACCAAAAAACAAGGAATCTAATAAATTATATACCATCATATTTGTTTTTTTATAATAACGCATCGACAGGAAAAAAATCTTTAAGCAATGTTGTCCTGCGCTTTTCAGCAATATCCATTTGATTTTCCAATTCACCTAAATCAGTTGTTTCTGCCCGCTCAATTTTCCAAGACAGATTTTCGATTTCAGCTTCCAACTGAGCCTAAAATTGTATTAAAAAAATAAAAATCGTAATTTTCAAAAACGGGTTTTTAGGTCAAATTTACTAAAACTTGAGCACAATATTTATTTTATTTCTTTTTTTAGTTGTACCATGCACTTTCTATGAATTTTGGGTTGCACAGTTCGTATCCGGTTTAAGTTTACCCTAAAGTTTTTTTAAAACCTATATTTTTATGTTTTTATTTAATTAAAAATAAATGTATATTAGCGACTTGGCGCTTTAAACCGAACAGGCACCAAATCAGCTATTAAAAACCTAAATGGAGTAGTAAATAAAACTTAAGAAAAAATTATTTGCTTTTCAATGAAGTTTTAGATTGTTTTTTTGTTTTTTTGTGAGTTTAATATGTAAATTTTTTCAAACGGTCAGATTAAGTAAATCCCTCCCTATATCTGACGCTCTCGAGTAAATTTTTTCCCCCATTTTTAACCCAACAAATCGGCAGATTAATATGCCTCAGTCATCAGAGACACGTGGTGCATATAAACTATCAATATCTGACGCCCTCGAGTATTTCCATGTGAATGTATTTTATTACATTTTTGAAAGCCTCTAGTCACTCCCACGCCAGTGAAATGGTACACATATTTCCTTTTTTCTTTCTGCCATCTAATCTTCGGGCTCTACTATTAATAAAGAAAAAAAAAATTTTATGAACTGAGCCAGATCAGATCAATTTTTGTTTTTCAGATCAGCTAAAAATTATTCTGTCAAATATATTGCTACCAAATTTAAGAAAGTTCCCAACGGCGCAGATAGGAACATTTCAGATCTTAACCTACATCCATACTACTGAGAATCAAAAACGTAAAATTATAAATTGCAGGTTTTTGTCTTATTTTTCTGGACTACGAGTATATTAAACTTTTTTATTTTTATTTTTTGTCTTTTAATTACCTGTTGGTATTCAAAAAGATCCTTGCGTGATCCTGCTTCCATAAAGTATGCATACGGATAGGTGTACTGCAGTGTATATCGGCATTTGGCCAACAATTTAGCCGCATTAAATAAATATTGCCAATCAATCCACGTGCCACGTCCCTTCATAACCTTTTCATTGACACGTTGTCGTAATCGATCCAAAGTTTGCTGCTCTAATTGCAATGATTTAGAATGATTTTCCCAGCGTTCATAGTAATGTAAGTATTTTTTGAGTGCTTCTCGTGCCTGAACATGGACCGATTCATTTGCTATATTAGGATTATCCTTGTAACGCGAACATTCATAATATTCGGAGCCATGTGTCTTCCAATCCCCCAAACACATCCAGCAGAAGTCATGTTTGCAATTGAAGCACTGCATATGATTACAGCCACCGTTTTTCTCAATGCAAATATGACATTTGGGGCAGTCTTTGGTGTTGGCGCTAATGTAATTTGCGGTTTCACTATCATCAGCACATTTGGTTAACCATTTTCTAATTATTTGGCAGTCAGTTGGGGCGTGATAATCCATGCCACACTTAAAGCAAAAAGAAGTTTGGCACGCTTTGCAGATGGCACGTTTTGCTGAGATCTCTTGCGCTTGCACTATTATTTGGCAATTGGGTCCTGGACAAAAACGCAATTCGGGATGCGATTTTACATAGTCTTTGAAAGCAAACTGCTGATACTTATCACGCATAACGGGGCGTGTTAGAAGAGTCAGAACGAGATCTTCGGGCACGCGTACATTGCACATTTGTGCCATGCAACCAATATGAGTGGAAATGCCCTGCAAAAAAAAAATAGATAAACCAAATGCTTTCAAATACAAATATGACTACAACCGATTGGAAAATGATTGGAGGAAAAAAATGAAATGATTATCACGATTTTTCTCCAAAAATGCATGGGTCTGAACTTTCCGCCGAATGAATTTTGCAGTTGTTCCACAGTTTTGGATTCAGCCAATACGTATTTATTTTACATAATTCGAAAATATATATTATTAAATTACCTGAAATATTTGAGTCTCAAAAAACATGGTCCAACAATCCTTGCAAAATGAATGTCCACAAGATAAGCTGTGAAATTTTTCACCCAATTGAGACGTAGCGCAAACAGGACACATTTGACTGCGATACGATGAGAAGGTGGAAGAAGAAGTATTTGTTGTGGCAGAAGCTGCGGCTACTGTCGCAGCTGGCTTATATGCACCGGAAGATAGTATTAAATCTTTTGCGGCAGCTGCAGCTGCTGCCGCAGCACTTGTTGATGGCGCTATTAATGGCAGCGTTACAGTAACAGCAGCTGTTGGAGGCTTAATACGTGCCGCAACAAGTAAAGCAGTGGCATTTTCACGATATTTATCGACCACAATCTGATTATTCCATTGATGCTCTAAAAGTAAGACTTTAGCCAACGAAGGTGTTATTTGCAAAATTGTATTGAGTCTTTCAACCGACTCATTAAGCAATTTTTCCACCTCTTCAACAGTAAGGCATTCATATTCAAAATACTCAGGATCAGTTTTTTTTGGATCAATGCGTTCAATGTCACAATCTTCACCTGGAAAAATTTAAAGAATACAATGTAATTGTAATTATTTTTATAAATTTAAATGTAAAAAAGTTTATATGTTAATAAAAGGTGTTCAAATTTGAGGTAGCATTTCAAATATGCCGCATTCTTTTTACAGGTACTAAAGGGTGTTTTTTTTAGAGGTTTGTTTTCCGAATAGAAATAAAACTGGCATTTTATGGTCAAATCTGGCAACTCTAATGTCATTTATGTTCAGTTTGGTTTGCCATTTTATCATGAACAGGTTGACAAAAGAACAACGCTTGCAAATCGTGCAAATTTATTTCGAAAATAATGGTTCAGTTCGCGAAGTTTACCGCAAGCTCCGTCCATTTTATGGTCGACATAATCGTCCATCAGAGCAATTAATTCGGTTAACCATGGATCGTTTTCGCACTACGTTTACTCTATGTGATAATACGCATCCGCAGAGACGTCGAACAGTGCGCACCGAAGAAACAATTGCCGCTGTAGAGCAAAATGTTGAAGAGGACCCGAATGAATCGATTCGCCACCGTGCACAGCAATTGGAGCTTTGTCCATCAACTTTATGGAAGATTTTGCGCAAAGATCTTGGCTTGCGACCTTACAAGATCCAGCTTGTGCAAGAATTAAAGCCGCGAGACCATGCAATGCGTCGTGATTTTGGTGTATGGGCCGAAAATGAGATTGATCTCGATGCTGATTTTCATCGCAAAATTTTGTTCAGTGATGAGGCTCATTTTTGGTTGAATGGCTACGTCAACAAGCAAAATTGCCGCATGTGGAGTGAAGAGAATCCACATGAGACCCTTGAGACGCCATTACATCCACAAAAACTGACTGTTTGGTGTGCTCTATGGGCTGGTGGAGTCATTGGGCCATACTTCTTCCGAAATAATGCTGGAGAGTCAGTTACCGTTAATGGAGACCGGTATAGAGCCATGATAACCGACTATTTTGTTCCCGAATTGGATGGCATGAATGTGGATGAGTTGTGGTTCCAACAAGACGGCGCTACATGCCACACAGCGCACGTCACAATCGATTTATTGAAGGAAACATTCGATGAGCGCATAATTTCGCGGAATGGACCTGTCAATTGGCCACCAAGATCGTGTGATTTGACATCATTGGATTATTTTCTTTGGGGATATGTGAAGTCGCTCGTCTACGCCAACAAACCAGAAACGTTAGGGGACTTGGAAGCCAACATTCGTGGCGTTATTGCCGACATACGGCCCCATATGCTCGAAAAAGTGGTTCAAAATTGGACCTGTAGAATTGGCTTTATTCGAGCGAGCCGCGGTGGCCACATGCCCGAAATTATATTTAAACATTAATGGCATAAAATTATCCTTTCAATAAAGTCAAATTGATGGACATTAAAACGATTTTCTTGTGTTTTATTTCAATTCAAAGCTCTATACCTCTAAAAAAAACACCCTTTAGATTACGCTGATGGTTTTCAAGTGTGAAGTATATAAATACATTTCTGTTAGTTAAAATTGATCGCTACACTAGTTAACAACGTGTTTTCAAAATAAATACTTGTTTTAAATATGATAAAAGTTGTTCAGAAGTAGAAAATGAGAAATTTTTCAAGTAAATTATCTTCACCGAGAAATCTCATATTGAAAAAAAACTCTCGCATTTTGACTGAAGAAAATCCTAGAGAATAATTTGAAAAGCCAATGGAACCAAAAAAAGTTACTGCATGTTGTGGATTTTGGTGTGGTGGCGTAATTGGTTCATATTTTTTTAG
Organism: Meiosimyza decipiens; assembly: GCA_963680825.1. Taxonomy (NCBI): domain Eukaryota; kingdom Metazoa; phylum Arthropoda; class Insecta; order Diptera; family Lauxaniidae; genus Meiosimyza; species Meiosimyza decipiens. The sequence continues at coordinate 55,911,904 of OY804261.1, read as the reverse complement.
AAAATCAATATGGCAATGTGGATGAAGCTGAATATCAAGAGATGATTAGAAACTTTTTGTAGAATCAATTGAAAGATATTGATGTACAGAACATATGGTTTCAACGGGAGGGTGCACCATGCCACACTTTTTTGAAATAGATGTTTAATAATCGAATAGTTTTTAGAAGAACCGACATGAATTGGCCATCAAAATCATGAGATTCAACACCATTGGATTGCGTCCTTAAGTTTCTTGAAGAGTAAAACTTATGCGTATAATTCTCAAACTGTTCAACACCTCAAAGACAACATCATCAAGCAAATATCAATAATTAAAGCATCAATATGCGAAAAAATTATTAAAAATTTTGGTAAAAGATTGACAACCTGCCATGCTTGCAGAGGAGGTCCCTTGAACGACATTTTTTTTGATTATTGATCGGAAACAAAATACTTTAATTTCCAATAAAAATAAATAAGATTTCACACAATTTGTGTCTTTTATTTAAAATATAAAAAGATTATCAAATTGGAACACCCTTTAGCTTCTGAATTGTGAAAAATAATAATAACAACAACAACAAAATGGAAAACAACAAATGTAAATATCATTGAAAATATTCAAATTAAATACAGAAGCAGTTGAACAAAATGTAATTTAAAATAAATTGAAGGCCAAACATTACGTTGGTTGCGCTACATCGATAGAGGAAGACTTACAAGATACAGCTTTTGTAAGTCATGAACCGTCAGACAGAGCAACAGGGAATTGAAAATCAACGCAAATGCTAGATAAGAAAAACAACTAAGTAGTTACTCTGGGACAGTAGACTTAGGCTTTTGAGCTTATCTGAATCTCATGTGTTCTGTCCTTATAATGGATAGTGCCATTTTCAAATATACATATTTTTCAATGATTACGAAAAAAAAACAAATTTGTAGTTCATTGATTAATAAAAAATATTGAATAATACATACAGCAGTGTTAGTATTGGTAATAGTTTGAATATTTTTAGTATTCTCGACGTTGAGATGCTTCAATAAATACCAAAAATTCAAAAAGGCAATTCGAATAACTCAAATTTTTATTTTTATTTTTAAATGCTAAATGGGGATTTACTCGAGCGTCGCGGGGACCTATTGGATTTTGAAGATTAGATGGCAGAAAAAAAAAACAGGTAATATCACATGTACCATTTAGCCGGTGGGGGGAGTGACTTCAGGCTTTCAAAATTGTAAATAAAAATATTCACATGGAAATACTCGATTGCCCTACGTCCCTCTGATGACGGAGGTATTTTAATCTGCCGGTTTGGATGGTGGGGATGGCCTTTAAGTGGTTATGATGGGTTAAAAATGGGGGGAAAATTTACTTGAGCACTTCAGATATTCATAGGGTGATTCCGAACGAAGCTCCCATTTAAAACACTGACGATTCGGATGTGATACAAGCTCGTGGCGACTTTTTGATAAACTCGAGCGCGTCAGATTTTTATGCAGACAATTCAGCTTGATGTCCTGGTCGTGCTGATCTTTAGCCTGACGATTATTTGGAGGGACTTACTTAATCTGAACGTTTGAAGTTCTTTTTTCATAATAACGGGTGAATTTTTTGCTATTTGTTTTTTCAGTGCAAGATTTTTGACAGCTCACGCGTGATTCGTAACATGTATCAAGGTCAAAAATGCTCAATAAGGTTTGCCATTTTACTATAAATAGACTAACAAACGAACAGCGCTTGCAAATCATTGAATTTTACTACCAAAATTCGTGCTCTGTGAGAAATGTGAGAAATCGAAAAACTTTTTTCGATTCAACAAACAAAATTGCCGAATTTGGTCTGAAGAGCAGCCAGACGCAGTTCAAGAGTCACCAATGCACCCTGAAAAATGCACTGTTTGGTGCGGTTTGTAGGCCGGCGGCATCATTGGACCGTACTTTTTCAAAAATAATAAAAATCGCAACGTTACAGTCAATGGAGCAAGGTGCCGTGCAATGATTACCGACTTTTTTTCCCCAAAATGGATGAAGTGAATATCAGCAGATATTAAACTCACAAAATTTAATTCACAAAACTTAAAACACAATGACGGAAAGTAGTCTGGGGACGGTGCGAGAGAGTGAGAGATAGAGAAAGAGGGGCGAGGAGTGGGGGATACATGATCTGTGCAACTGCACGCGCTAAAGTTTATTGACGATTGTTGTTACTTTGGCTTGTGGAATTCGACAAATTATATTTTTCCTGTCACTTTTGAATTATTTCCTTCAAGATAAAAAAAAATCGACCGTGCTCGAAGATGTCAAGGTGACGTTTTATGTTGCAACTTTGTGATGTTCCCACTCCCTAACGTCACGAACAAATCGTCAGATTATTGAAATGCACACTTTTCAGCATGTAATTAACCCACCATACCTTAATCTGACGGGCTTGAGTATTTCTAGCTATCGATTTTTTTTTTTACTACTCTGATAGACTGTCCTTCACGCGCGGCCCTGTATAGAGGGCTGATTTGGTAGAGGTACTCAACAAGGTGCAAAGTATACTTCATATCTAAGTCTGCCACGCTTGAGTAAATCCCAAAATCCCCTTTTGAGCTCCCCTACTAATAAAAAGTTTTATATTTTGAGTAAATAGAACAGAATCATCAATTCTGAAAACGCGTTGAGTCTTACGGTTTGTATTGATTCTGTCTCTAAAGAGTTTAATTTTATGGTCATTACACGAGGTACATTGAATGTAATATTGATCAAAACCTCAACGATAAAGTACAAATATCATGCCACAAATACAAAATAAGTTTTGTGTGAGGACATAGCTTCTCCTTGGTAGTGCGTGAGATCTACCTTAAGGATGAGTAGTTCATTGGGCTATGTCATGACACCAGGTTGCATAGCAATTCCATATCGAGCTTGCGCTTATCCACAGTTTTGAGTATAAGCCACAACCACCACGGTACTCCGAATGGGGCCTATCCAAAGTAAGGCTGGAACTAAAGCTCTAGTTTCTTCTGACATCATGTGGTGCCAGATACTCGTAGTCTCCGGTCAGAATTCGTTGTAGGCTAATTCAGTCATTCAGTTTTTTAAAGCAAATTCTCACGAAAGAGAGATCTAAGCACTCAATTCAACAGACCATTTAACACGACAAGAATTAGTTTATGGAACAACTGCTAATGCACGAAAATTATACTAAGAAAATCATCTATAGTGATTAACCATATTTAATCGAAGTAGCGATGCGGAAGACTCTAGAGTGAACTACGAGAGGTCAATAAATCCGCCATGCGCCCCGATTTGGAGCAATTTTGGGCCTGGTAGAGTGATTCGGTCGTACTTCTTTGAAAATTAGTCTGATCTGATTAGATCTTGAAGCACGTAAGTTCAGCGGGAAATCGCAAGTTGTTAAATTGAGAATAATATCCAATTCTTGTAATCTCGGGAACGGAAGATCAAAATTGGCCGCAAAAATTGTGTAATTTGACAACATGTGATTTTTTTTTGGTGTTTTTTTAAATCTCAAGTGCATATACCAATAAGACACACACAGTTCCTGAGCTTAAAACGTAGACTCAATTATGCAATAATGTCATTGAAAACTTAATTAATAAAGAGCACGAGTTTACCAGCAAAACCGTGGGTCTCATTTGTCTGACAATTTGTTTGATACTTACTCACGCTCTTATTGGGACACCTTTTCTTATATTGTGGAATATTTTATTTTTTCGAATAACCTATACAATGAAAAAGGTTTCCCTTTAACCACCCAATGTGCCAAACGGATCCGTTTCGGATCCGTTACGGATCCGTTCCTGCGGATTATTTATCCGAAACGGATTCCGTGTCGGATGAAATTCCTCTCGGAAAAACAGAAGGATCGTCCGCTTTGTCGGATCCGAAACGGACGTCATAAACGAAAAAAAACGGAATCCGCTTTTTTTTATTAATATAAAAGGCAGTTTTCAAAATATTTTCAATAAACAAATACAGTTCTCTACTCCTTTTTTGTTTTTCCGTTTCGGATCCGTTACAGATACGAAAAAGCGGATTCCGGTTTTTTTCCGTGTTTGAGGTCCGTTTCAGATCAGTTACGGATCCGTATCTGTTTTTGTGCACATTGGGCAGAAAGTTAACGCAAATGGTGTGAATGGCACGCATGCGCGTATTGCAGCCACATAATTCCGCTGACAATGAACGTAGTTTTCATACACTCAAAATACACGTTCTGTTTTTGCCTTTTAACCAACAATGAACATGAGCACCAGTTAATTTGTATCTATCCGACATAGCGCATAATCAGCCAGACAAAAATTCAGACATATAATATTTTCAAGTTCAATTATATTATATGTAGGTACCTTGACTGGTAAAAGAGAGTCGGCCAGCGCAAGTGAAGAGCCAGAAAAAAAAACTTAGCTTTGATATTATTGCAACAGAGCATAACACCACATCGCTTAAATAGCAGAAAGGTAAAGTTAAAAGAGGTTAAATAAAAAGCAAACAGCTAAAGTTAGGAAGTTAACAAACCTTGCAAAAGCCTAAAGGCCCAGTTAACATAACAGAACACAATGATGAAGTACAGTGGAACGTATGCGTCGAAATATTTAAATTATTTATTTTTAGTATATGGTTGAATTCTAATGGATATGGATTAAGCTCAAAAATCATCAAAATTTAATGAGTTAGTTCAACCTAATTTTGAATTGAAAAATTTAAATAGGATTTATAAACTTACCAATAAAATTGAATTTTTTCTGTACCACTTTTCTTTATTTCTGTGTATTTTTAATGTAGTAAAGTTACACGGTGCGCTACACTGATGTACACAAATTAAAAACCAAACTGTAGATGAAGAACAAGCGTGCAGCGTCAACGAATAAAACAGAATTTCTATAGAATGCGAAAGAACGACAGAATGACGATGTACAACAGGAAGGTGAATAACCAGTTCAATTTTAGATACACGTTGTGATTTCATAGTTTATCGCAGTCAATGGAGCATTGTAATTTCATTGAAATTAAATAACAGAAGAAATTGTTTCAAGAATAAAATATGTAGTCCTAACCCACTCGTCCTTAAACATATAAGCCGCTAGGTTATATAGATCTATACAGCATGTATGCAGAGGTCAGAAGTGCACGCATGCACGAAGTTCATTGGTATAATGCAGAACTGTAAAATAACAAATTTTAAACACTTTCTGAATGAATTATTTGGTTAAGAAATTAGGTTTGTCTTCATGAACTAAGAGGATCAGATTTAGCATTTAGAACAATCAATTTAAACAAACAATTTAAGTAGATGTACTTCGTGAGGGAATAGTAGGTGTATGAGCATGGAGTTTAAGACCGCGGTGTAAGATGAAATATCTCTTGGAATCAGGATCTAACTGTGTCTGACAACCAGTATATTATTTCATCAAAGGGTTTCAGTTAAACGAATCAGCTGTGTTTATCATATTTTACATAAGAAGTTGCTAAAGCATGAGATTTAGTTATGAGAAATTTGTCATTTATGTAGCTTTAATAACACAGGGAAATTTTGCGTGAGAAAGCGTGGTAGAAAATTAAATAGTCTACTTTTATTTTGTAAGTTTTTACCGTATTTTGAATACAAACGCTAAAACATTTGAACTCTTGCGTTCGTTCTTAATCATCGTACAAAAAAATGTGGAATTATGTATAAAGAATGAAAAAGTGATTTAAAAACGCCAAACAAAAATATAGGTCAACGGAGTTGAAATATGTCATCTTAGTTTTGCATTCATTTACTATCCCACAACACCGCTCAATTTGATTGAACACTCATATAAACTATGTGAAAATTAATTTTTGATTTTCATTCACTATCATCAAGCTAATTTAAAAGAACTATTTCGGTATTTTGATTAATTTGCTTAACTCAAAACAAACTAATGAATTGTATAGAGTTCTTGTCACCTTACGATGTGTATTCATTATTTTGCAACTTTGGTATCATGATGTTATTATATTACAACAATCAACGTGGAGAAGCTTAATGGTTATGCTCATGAAACATAAGGAGTGGAATGAGTTGTAAGAAAATAAATGGAAATTATTAAAATTGATATAACAACGTGCTTAGTCAAAGGTTACGTGATTTGTGCTCTGGCTGAAGACACAGACGTATACAATAAATGTCAAGGCTTCTTAGAAGGTTTTGTTGAACAATTGTAAGTGTATAACTTAGAAACAGTAAAGCAAATCAAGGATAATCGTTTTCGTTGCCATTGTAATGTTGAAATGATAGCAAAAACGTTAATTTCTTGTTAATTATTTTGATAATTGATATTGATAATTATCGCTTCGCTTTGTGTTCTTGATCACCGGTGATAGAATTACCAATAATTTTTCTGCTTTTCGAATTTAAGAAAGGAAAAAAAAAATTTAAATTTACAAATAAATGGTATAACATTTTAAACTAAATACTCGAGCACTCAGGCCTTTCGATGTTCTGTAATTTTTAAAATTATTGTTTAAGTAGGTTTTCTTTGGTTTTGAAATCGTATTATTTTATTATGTTCGCTCGCTATGACTCTTTATATTTCATTGTATTGAATCGTCATATGCGAAAAGGCTACATAATACAATATTACAGGAATCAACAAAAAAAAATAAAACAGTATGCAATCCTTTGAATAAAATGTAATGCTTGATTAAATATTACTATCTATGGTTTCCAGGGAAAGATAATATCATATTTTTATTTTTTGATGATTCTTATTTTTTGTAGTTTGGTCATATTAGAATTTGATAGATTTTTTAAGTACTTCAAAATTAAAGACTTATTAAATAATTTAATTTTATTTGTATATATTCGACATTTTTGAAAAAAAATTTATCTGATTGACTATATATATATATTATGCTATTTTTATTTGTTTCATATTTCGATCGCCGATAACATTTAATCAACATATCACAATTAAAAGAAATTCAGTAAACCAACATAAGAAACAAATGTATCGATGAACTACTTGCTACGATATCTGCTTGGTGTGCAGTAAATGTTGTTACAATCTAAATCTACTTTTATGTATGGATTGTAGTGACATATATAAATTTGGAAGCAGTTATCTGTGTCTGTCTTGTAATTTAGACTTTTATCAGTAGGAATGTTGATAATCCATAGCATTTCTAATGACAGTCTGCGAGCATATACATTAGAGCGGTTCAAAAAAAAAGTGTCTTGGCAAAGCCCTTAAAAAGGATTTTCATTAATACTGAAAACTGGATTGGCGCCCCCTGTTTTAAGTTTTAAAAATATTGATTTTAAAAATGGTGCAAGTTAAAGAGGTTTTCAAATTTTTCAACAAAGGGTGGTTGCCGGGCTAATATCGAACGTGGGAATCGAACGTGGGATTCGAATTCGTGGTAAGTTCTTCTTCTTCTTTTTTTTATAAAAAACATGGCAAATGACCGGAGAAAATGCTGATTTTCTACTTTAAAGTTGCAAAATCGCCCCATATTATTTTACCACCGATCCCCTCAAACATAGTTTTTTATATATTTTTATTTGTTTAAAAGAATGCCGTAAAACCGTAAAACCGCAAATTCCAAATTCGATTTTCAAGATTCATAAGACTTCATTCTACGTAGTTCGACACTCTTCAATGGTATTAATTCAATACTTATAATTTTTTATGAATTTTGAATACTTTCCCATAACTACTACTTATTCAATTATTTTTGATATATGCAACTAGTTATGTGTATAGTTTTTTCGGCACTTTCTAATACATTTTTATATCAAATGGTAGAATTTTTCGATCATTTTGGTTATTTAATGTTTCTGAAATTATTTTTTTTGTTCTATCTTCGTTGTTTTTATACTTTAACAAAGTTATTTCAAACTTCTCAATTGGTATCAAGCTTTAAATTTTTATTAATTTTTTTGATATTTTCAACTTTTTCGATGCGTTGCAGTACTATTTGAAACATTTAGTTTTTTTCATCTCTTTAGAATGTTACATATTATGATTAAAATTAATTAGAAATATTTAAGATTTTGCTTTAGGTGCTCCTATTGCCATTTTTGTGTGCAGAGCTATTGTTTATAACAAATTTTTTTTGTTTGAAAAATAAAATTTCAATCGATAAAAAATTACTGTGGAAATTGATCCAAAAGTTCCCAACTATAGATTTTTCGAGTATGTATATGATAAACATAATTTAAAAACATGAAGATACATAGTTCAATTGCGTTTTGTATATTTTGAAAAAATTGGATCCGATTAAGAACAATATCATTAAATTTAACGAAAACTGCTACCGGTGTGAGTTTACTTTAGCTGCCATTCGCCAACTTTTATTAAATTAAACTTTTTTATGTGCTTTTCAATTCGAAGAATAAATATGTAATCTGAAATTGTAGCTCGGATCTGGTTACAGATATGTTGACATCGGATAACATTTCTTTGTTATCCAGAAAAAAGGGGTTCATATGCAAAATTTTAAAATAAGGGAAACAATAAGGCTTTCTTAATATATTCAGAAAATTACAGGTAATTAGCAACTTTTTTGGAAAACATATAGGTTTTTAAAAAAAAGATATCGGCCAAAATGTCAGAATAATCGTTATATCTATGAAACTATAGGTTCAATGTGAAAGATTTATTTCATATTATTGTAAATGATTCAGTTCTCTCTCTTATGCCACCCATAATTTTGATATCCTTCCCAACTTATAAAACATTCTATTAAAGCTATATCCGATTGATATATCTTAGAAACTACATCCGAGCAACACTTGCTTTTTTTTACTTTTTACCCTTTATTACACCTGAACAAAATTGGACAATGGAAGCTAAATTAAACCTGTTCCCTGCTGTCTTTTGTATTCTTTTGATTATACAGGTAGCGATCGTCCTGAACTGATATACTGCCCTTAATCATATTTGCTATACAGTTTCCACATCAAGAACATTAAGTAATAAAAATAAATGTAACAAGATCTACCTGAATTGTAATAATCTTCGTATTCACAATCGTTATCAGAATATTCCATATCTGAATCTGCCGCAGACATTTCCAAAAGTTTTCTTATGATTTTTGGTTAAAATTAAATTTTATCCCTTTTTGCTTGAAAATACAAGAATCGTTTGCAATGCGGGGTTGAAAACGTGAAAGCTTCAGAGGGGGTCCGAGACAGGCGAATTCAGCACTTAGCTGTCGCTGCTCAGTCAACGTAAATGTCTTCTTGATGCAGAAATCTTGAAAAATCTTTTGGCGTAGTAATTTTTTTCACTTGGTTAATGCATTTTTCTTACTTAGACGTTTTATGTAAAATGATTTAAATTTTTTTTTAATTTTGCATTTATATTCCTTAGACAGCCAATGCAGACGTCAGCGCTGCAGGAGGCGACGACCTTTTTTGTCTTTTGTTTTAAGCTTGCAGAGATTATTTTTCTATATTTTCGCCTTTTTTAGCACTATTTCTTTCGGCTACTGAAAATTCACACAGATATATCACTAATTCGATTTTTTATTTTTAGCTACACAATTTAACTTTTTCAATTAAAACTTTTAGCAACTTAAAATCGCAATGGAAAATTTCACAAGTTTACTTGAAAATTGTTAAAAATGGAATGAAAATTTTACAACAAAATCAGTATTGCTGCAGTTTATACTTTGATTGGCTTTTCGTCATTTTTGACATTTTCTTTAGTTACTTATTTGCATTACAAATTTGGTTTTGATTTCGCGAGCGCTACCAGAGAGTACTAATGTCAAAAAAATTATTCCTTATACAAATGACATTAGAAAAAAGTGACACATGGCAGTGTTCAATAACGTTGTTAATTTTCTGTAATAAATAGAATAGCTCACATGATCCTACTTGTTGAACAACGTGACCTGATAATATGTGACTTTTAACATCACCCTGAATTCACATGGTACATCATATGTAGAAACATATAGAAGCGTTCACATCATAAAATTATTTATGTGCTTCGCGATAACAGGTTCAATTCTCAATAATCTCTAAAAAAATCCTATCTATAAGTCCACAATGCAAAGTTTTGTCTTGTGTCGTACACCTTTGTAGGTATGAATTTATCGTAGTTAAAGACTAGACTAGCTATCACTCCATGCATTGAATTTCTTTTTCGTTACAAATCCTTTCCATTATATCGGATCGTTAGGTAAATCAATGCGATTTGCCTCAACATTCCTTTGAGTTATGCATATCATGCATCAAAATTACTATTTTATTTAAATTCTAGTTTATTTGAAATCTATTTTTTCTTACTTGGCAGTTTTCTACGGTAGTGCTGCTAGGTTTGATTTACAAAAATAAAAAACTTAGCGGCTATATTTTTTAAATGACATTGTTTAATATCCAATAACCACGTTCAAAAAAAAAACTTAGTTGAGTAAACAGCAATGCGTATTTACTTGTCACTGAGATAAATATTTTCTTTGTGTGTCAATAAAAATCGCTTATTTTGGTACATTGCTTACCATTACCAGATATCTGTCGCGGATGTGACACTTTTAAAGTTTTTCTACCTTTTTTGTGATGTTAAGGCACGTAAAAATATATCATGTTAAGAGCATAACACAATTATAGAGATAATATTAACTATTCAAACTCATGATTTATCTATTAAGGTTCTAGCAAGCTGTCAAACTTACATATGAAAGTGTTGAACGTCAGAAAGCTGGAGTGTCAAAATTGATATTCAAAGCGAATAAAAAGAAAATTAATACAATTTGATACTAGACCTACTATTGGAAGAAGCAGCATTTTTTCCCCTGTAACCTTATATAGTTAAATCTTGTTCAAACTCAAACTAAATGAAACCGTTTAAGTGGCTCCAACGGTGTTGGGAATAAACGAAACATAAGAGGTATTAACTCTAAAAAGCTTCCTTTTATTTACAAAAAAAAGTAGTTTAAATCGATTCTAATGTGGACTGTGGTTTGACAGAAAAGGTAGCCGTAAAAATAAAGAGGAAGGGAGTATCATTTAGTACCGCTTCTATACTGATAATAGTATCAAGGTTAAGAACCCACCACAATAACTTTGTTTATGGTCTTTCAAATATAAGATCTGGTAACCGTGTTTAATTGTGACTATAATTTCACCCCATATGTCAAAAACACATGTTTTCATATCTCCCATTTTTTTTTCAATTTTCTTTTTTGTTTAAAGAAACAACTTGTTATTCTACCAAAAATCGTAATTTATATTATGGAACCTGCTTGTAAAAAGCCACGGCTGGAAGCCAGTTGTAAAATGAAAATTAAATGTATTCTTTCCGCAGAGTATACTGAGTCTATTGCACTGGAATCTGTAATTGTCAGTGAAATTGTTGATAAGAAGCAAATATCCATTATAATGCAAGAACTAAGTCAGCGGATTCCTTCGAAGACCTTACAACACTTAAAAAGAGTACACCAAAATGAAATTATTATTTGTGGCGCCGCAGAAATTAATGAAGGGATATCAACATTAGACTCAAATGCAGATTTAAAAGCAGCATTAAGAAAGCATCTAAAGTCTTTAAATTTCAGCGAACATGGTATTGAAATATTATGCGCAACTGTGTATAAACGTTCGGTACCCGCCGCACCAATAAAACTACGCTGGCAGTATGATGAAATGAAGCAATATTGGTCTTGTAAGTTTTATCCTAACTTGTATTTGGAATCACTTTACAGTGGTAACAATTTTAATGAGACTCAATTGAAGTTTCATCGGTGTATGGCAAATTTAACTCAAGAAATGTCTATCGATTTAGAAGAGCAACGACCTTTCGGTATTTGCATAGATCCACGCACAAACACGATTGTTGCCATGGCAGCGAGCCGAAGCAATATTAGTCCAGTGATGCACTGCTGCATGGTGTTAATTGATTTTGTAGCACGCACACAGAACGCAGGTGCTTGGAATGCAAAATTGAAAGAAAAGTTTATAGATGTTAACGAGAAGCATATTATAAATGCAATGACAATGACTGGTATTGTAAAACATTACTATGCCTATACACAAAAAAAAATTATTGAAGCTCCATTCAAATGGGGAGCAGAACTGTTGCACGATAACAATTTAAAAGTAAACAACGAAACTTTGAATAATTCAGCAGATAACCTTGTTAAATATGGACCATACTTGTGTACTGGATACGATATCTATTTAAGTCATGAACCATGTTTGATGTGCGCAATGGCATTGGTGCACAGTCGTGTAAGACGTATCTTCTTTATTCATACTTCACAAAATGGTGCACTCAACACTCGTTATAAATTGCATACAGTAAAAGAGTTAAATCATCATTTTGAGGTTTTTCAATGCGACAAATTGGTTGGGAGTCTCGATGACAGCTAACATTAGACTCAATAATAGCAGATGAACTTTTAAATAGATATGTACTTTAAGAATAAATTATATTTTTTTAACACTAACTGCATTAAATTTTTTTAAAAAAATATACTCAAAGTTCCATTTTATTCTCAGCGATTCCCGCGGAAGTTTTTGCAGCACCTTGTCTTGCAGGCGAATAAATTAAACCTATTAAATGACAATCAGCTTCCAGTATGGTTAAATCTTTCGATGATCCCAAGAACTTAGTTGACAACTCAAGATCCTTTATTCTTAAGCGAACACGGGACCCGCGAACGTAATCGCTAGAAATATATTTAGGTTAGGTGATGTATGTAAAAGTGATTTTCAATGTTGTTTTACTTACTCTCCACCGCGCGCTGGTCTCGTGCACACACAGTGAAACTTCCATCCAAAATCTATATATAAATCATCGCCGACAACATGGAAAATTTTTCCGCTAACAATTTTTCCCTCAGGATCGCCTAACTACATTATAATAACGTTGCTTTGTTATTCAGAAAAAAATAAATAAATCTGAACTTACATCTATGAATTTTGAGTTTCGTAACAACGATGCGAATGTCTGATTGTCGACCGGCACATCTTCAACTTTGGGTGCTGTGTATTTCTCAAAAGCACGCGCGAAACCTCCTTTTACAGCTTCTTTCGACTCTTCTGCGGATGGTGTTTCTTCACCTGTGACTTTTGTACAAAATCTTTGTTGTGCTTGAATTGTACTGCGTGTAAGTAGCTTCGCACCAATTATTAGTTTTGTTTTATTAATTTTATAAAGGAAAGACATTATTATTCAACAAAATGAGTGTATAAGAAAAATTTTACTAGAGGTTGTGTTTTGTAATATGTCAAAAAGAACAAACAGCTGACTGAAAAAGTTACACAGGAATGTACGAAATCAATTTTAAAACTATAAGCTGTGTTACACTGGGAACAATTATGAATTCTAAATGAGATTTAATTTTCTTTGTTTTTGGGGTTATCTCTTCTGTTACATAAGCTTATTTGTTGTTTTGTGTTGTTGACGAAACAAAATATTATCTCTCTTATACTTTTTAGCGAAAATCTTTTACTATTTACCTAGAGACAGATAAAGCAAACGTTGGGCAAGCCAGCACCTTTGAAATTAAAAACCGTTGTCGAATTTACAACACACATGACCGAAGAAAATCCACTGCTGCTGGCGGTTGAATAATGCGTTGAACAGAATTCGGACTGTTGACGCACTACCAGCGTCAGTGGTAGCGGCACTAACGTCGTACGCCGCAGTTCTGTTCCATTTATTTCAGTCAAGTGTGTTGTAATCTTGACAGCGACTCACCGCTATCGGTATTTACGTCAACCGCCTGAATTTTTAATAACTTTCGTAATAACGTCGTTGTCGACGGATCAAAGTTGCATTAATTTCAGATTGTAGTGTCAATATTAATAGAAAAAGTATGTTCTCAGAAAAAAAATCTTTAACTTTGCATTGTTTACTTTTTTGTAAACTCAAAATAGCATCTAAGTCTTCCACGTTAATCTGTTTACTCGGTCGGATTTTACCGTTTAATTATTCCGTGCGCCACCGCGTTTGCTTATATTGTCCCACCACTAATATTAATTTGCGGTGTAACCAAACGACTTATCGATAGTTGTTCGTTATCAAAAACTGTCACTTCATTTAATTGTCAAAGTCCACACGAGTTGGCTACGGATTTTGCCGAATTATTTGGACATTATAAATCCTGTCATTTATTTTAAATAAGAATTAATATCACAGAGAAAATGATTGAAAAACAAAGACAACGCATTGAACATGCAGTTACTGATATGATTGACGATATGGACAAATCTCATTTGCGCAAAATGCAGGTAAAAACCTGGTGTTTCAAATGTTTCTAGTCATTATGATTCTATTTCAAATTATTTCATAATAACAGACTGACATGCATCGATGTGCAGCAAAATGTTGCGAAGACTCTAATGCCAGTGTAGACAGCGTACAACGCTGCGTTGATCGTTGTTCAGCGCCATTAACCAGAGCACAAAGCTATGTACAACATGAACTGGGTGAATTTCAGGGCAGGCTTCAGCGTTGTGTGATGGTAAGCAAAAAATTAAACTAGATATAACGCATTTCATGTCAAATGTCATAAGCCAAAAATTGAACATAACCGATTGACCTCAAACTTGGTCAAAGTGATGTCCTATTGGAGGGACTACAAATTTTAGTCCAAATGATTTTGATAAATTTTTTAATGACCTTAAGGGTGGTAATGCGCAAATGTTCAATGAGATTTACTTTCAAACGATATTCACTTTGTCTAAATCAGTTGAACGTTAGCAACTTTTGAAAAGATTAGATATTCGTTTTTAACTAGGTACCATAAATTTAAGTGACTGCTTTCTCAAAATTCATTCCGCGGAAACTTAAAACCCGTTCCCCTCTGTAAAATCAAGTTTATTTTTTGAGTGGGGTCGAATGTTTTCGTGGAATAAAATAAATTTATCATCTATTTGCGAAAGTAATGGCCAGAGACTAACTACGCAAGACTTTGCAATCTCCACTCCGCGGAAACACATCAGACCACACACAAAGTTTCACTAAAAATTTGGTTTGATATTGTTAAGTTTCCTAAATTTAAATTCCTTGAACATGATTCAACATAGGTATCTAGTAGGCATATTTACTTTTCATTTAAAAATCGCGGTATTTAATTTTTAATTCCTTAAATTCATTATAAATTTTAAATTTTCTACTATTGTAGCAATGCAATGACGATGTCAAAATTAAAATGCCACCAAATCCTTCAGAATCGGAAGTAGCCAAATATACAGACCAATTCGAACGCTGTGCAATACAATGTGTGGATAAACATATTGGCCTTATTCCAACTATGATGAAAACAATCAAATCAGTGTTAGCCAAAGGGCCAGAAGCAATACCACAAATATAGATATGAAAAACACTACATTAGAAATCAATCTATTAATTTCTTTCTCCAGAGGAAAAGAAACAGTCGCTTTCAATTATTGTCTGTGGTTATAAAATTCAAATTTTTTTGTTAAGTTTTTGTTATTCATCAAAAAAATCTAAGAAATAAATTGGCAAGAATCATTATTAGTCCTAAGGAACAAATGCTTTTCTTGTTTTATGTGTTCTGTCATTATATTTTGAAATTTGATTTGTGTCAGTCTATAAAACTTTTGTCAAATGTTGACAAAAGTTTATCTTTTTTGATAGAGAACAAAAAACACAAATTTTATGTTATATTTTGCAAAAGCACTTTCTTGACTTAAATTATGATTGAAGCGCAAAGGAAACGCGTAGAACGTGCAGTCTCTGATATGATCGATGATATATACAACACTCATTTACGTTCAATGCAGGTATGTTTAAGAATATTGTAAATATTTTTTTTACAAAAATCGATTCCATTACCTAACAGCATAATATGCATTCTTGCGCCGCAAAATGTTGTGAAGACAGGCTTGGCACATTAGAAACAGTACAAAATTGTATAGAAGGTTGTGCTACACCATTATTAAGAGCTCAAGATTATTTACAGCAAGAATTGGGTCATTTTCAGGGACAGTTGCAGAATTGTGTGATGGTATGGTGAATTCAAAGTTAAGTTTTTTAAAATTCTGATTGTATTCCCACTGCAGCAATGTAATGATGATGTGCGCGTCAAAATGCCCCCGAGTCCGACGGAAGGGGAAATGAACAGATATCAGTATCAATTTGAACGGTGTGCAGTGCAATGTGTAGACCAACATTTAGGGCTTATTCCAAACATGATGAGAACAATAAAAGCGGTACTGGAAAAGGGTGATAAAAGACGTTAAACTTGGTTCCAGATAGTCGTTAACATAGTTTTATTTTTATATACATATACATATGTATTAAGACATAAACAATTTTAAATACACAAGTATTCACGGATTTGGACATGAGCAACCAAAAGTTGTTGCAAAGGTAATTTGCGGCGCTGAATTTGAATCTTCAATTTATTTCTTAAGATTGTTTCTAGTTTTCGAGATATTCTAATTTAATTTGTATTTTTATTTTTAATTTAGAATATCTCTTAAAAAACGAATTAAAGGTTCGAATTCAGCGCCCCAAACTTCTTTAGAAACAACTTTCGTCTTCTCGGGTTCAAAAATGTTCCAAAATTTGTAAGCCTGTGATATTAACTATATTTTTTATTGTGCAAGAATATACTTGCATATTATAATAATGGCCATCATGGCTGAAAAACTAAGAACTGACATTAAAATTGCAAGGTATATTGTTTGACACCTCTGTTCGTAATGCAGAGAGGGCGTGATAAACAGAATCATCTCTCGATATAACCTCATACGTGATATAATCAGATAAAATAAGAATCAAATCGATTGTTCAATGAAGACAGAATACTTTTTTTTTATTTTTTTATAAACAATATATTACTTGCAAGGCTTATAAGAAATCGTAAATTGAAATTTTAGTCAAGTAATAGCATAAATATTATAATTAAGGTATTAATGAAAAATGTATCATGTACATTGGCTAGGATTTCTGCTTTAATAGCTAAAAATGTAAAATTAAGGTGCAATGGGAAGATACAGACATGGAACTTGGTATTCAAGGCACTAATGTTTAGTACCTTTCAAGGCACTAATGTTTAGTTTCCTTTCTTACAAATAGATGGCAGAACTAAAATTTAATTTTATGCCCTTTTAGGAGGTTCTTGGGTTTTTTGTTTTCATCTCTTTTCCTAAAAATTTGTTTTATATCACTTTTTTGTAGACTTTAAAGCTCAAGCTTAATTTAAGTAACATATTTTCAGTGACGCTTGTGGTCCACTGAAAAGAGTTCTGTCCTTCCATCAAAAAAGTAATAAGATCGAATCCTAGTTTGAATAGACGGTTTAAAATTTTAATAAGACTTAATATTCAAATTGGAAAGATATTATGTAAGGCGAAACAAGTAAGTGACTGATTTTCATCTCCCTATAACTTTAAAGTGTAAACCTGATTTGAAACTTGTATCTTTCAAATTATGTTATTTGAGTTCAAATGGACATGTAAATCATGTTCATGTTGTGAGTGTGTCATTATCAGTTATTTGTTTTGCATTAAATATACGGGGGTAAGACATAAAAATTAAAATGTTTATGTGAAAGGTGTTAAAAATAATAAATAGTATTTGAAAGACGCAAGGGCAAAGCTTGATAACCGCCAGTTTCAAAATTTTATAGAAAGATGAAAAAATGTTCGCATATCCATACTTTCTTTGTTTGAAAAATTTTGAATTTATTTTAATTGCAATATACATTTTCATATTGATATCATAAAAACTGCAGCAGTTAAAATTATAAACTTCAGCGTAGTTAATTTTCTGCGTTAACGTATGATTTCATCCGGCTGGGTAGATGCCTACCAGCAGCAGTAAAAAATATAAGTTGCACGAACAAAAATGTCATGTGACCATATTCAGTCAGAGATGCCTACCAACATGATATTTTTTAAGTGGAGCTTACAACAGCTGTGGTCTCAGAACGTACTTGATCATAAGTGCACATTGTCAGGAAAACGTATTTCTTATGAGGAGGGGCATAGAAACAAAAACGATAATCGTCATATGCTAGTAATCTACATAAATATAATTTACCGGTCAGTCTAGTTTTTAGGATAAAATATTTTTTCCTTCGCCAAACTAGTCTCCCCCAGGCCAAACTAGTTGATTTGTGTCCCTAAAGGTAGGCAATTTAATTTTAATGCAAAAGCACTGTCGTTTATAAACTTTTCTATTAATTTTACTAATTAAATTTCATAAAATAACAAATACATATTAACAAAATTTTTAATGCAATAAAAAATAATAAATATTTTAAAGAAAAATGTAAATAACATTTCCACGCTAAATATTTAATAAATCAATTACTGATAAGCACTGATATTCGGAAATTAGAAAAGTTTTTCTACTTCAGTGTTAGTCAAGGACTTCGGTGTGTAATTTTATGCGAAATTTTCTTCATTTTATTTTGGTTTTGCTAAGCTGTGATCACCTATCTACAATTCATACGATTATATATGTATGTTACCAGCCAAAACACGGTAGAATTGAAAAAGTTTAAACAAATTTTACTCATTTTGCCCTCAATGACATTTCATTATTAGAATCGTTTGAAGGTGCAGGTGCTTTTGGTAACCGGTCAACCTGAGTACAAACGCTCATTACACTGTTTAAAATATAGCCACTGATGGTACAAGAAATCATTACTACTAACTTGTTGGAAATTTGACGCAAAGAAAGAAATCGATGATACGAATTCCAATTTGTCTTTAACACAAGTGCACGAAAATGTTCGAAATCGGTGATTTTGATTGATTTGGTACCATTTATTTTCAAAACCAGACGTGCTAATGAATATCAAATTCAGAATCAACGTTAAAGAAGTCCTGAACCTTTGTAATGACCTTCGACCTTTAAAGGTTTTTTGAGTTTAGAGGTCAAAGTTCGCTTCGAAGGTCCTTGACAATTATGTAGCAATATCGTAAAGACCTGCAGCATTGCTGAGACTGTAAGCCATTGCCTCTAACTGATTTAGAACTACGGATATTTTTTGTTATGTGAGTCCAATTTTGTACTAGAAATCAAAAAGTATCTTTACATTGGTCGCCATAGCTCGAGCATGGTTTGCGTGTGGTAGGAGTATTATAAATACATAGTTGAAAAAAATGGAAAATTATAGTTATTTAATTACCTTTAAAGAAGCCCGTAAGATTTACAATCGGTTAAAAAATTGCTAAAGTATGAATTTTTGAAGCTATAGAGTTAGAGCCTTACTATGTCCTCTCTTTACGACCTAAAAAGACACGCAAAGCTATATTTTTCGATCCAATGGAATGTTATGCGAATCAAAGACGCCGTGTCGGGCTGAATTTTGCGTTGAATTGAAATCTATGTAGATGACCTATAAAGGATATTCAATTTTAATGTATCTTTTTAAATTTGCCGCCATTTTTTTACAGTTACTAGATTATACCGATATTTTTTAGAATAAGGTAATACATTCCGGTTAGTTAAGATGAATTGTTGAATACGAATAAATAACGTGCATCATTATTAAAACTTTAATTATGCTGAAAGTTATTCAGAAGTTGGAAGAAAACTTAAAATACTTAAGAGGAAATGATCCGGCAAACCGTGCTATCAAACTTATCATTGATAAATTTGAAGAAACTGGTTCAGTTCAAGATCAGAATTTATTATCGTAGTGGACGTTCAAGTGAAAATATTACAGCTGTTAGCACTAATGTTGCTGAAGAGCCAAGGACATCAATTTGTCCTCGTTCACAGCAATTAAACCTCAAAGCAACAAGTTTGTTTAATATTTATATTTATTTTAGAACAAATACTTTTTAACTCACATTTATATTGTCCTTTGAATAGTATATTTTTCATCAAATACTTTATAGAATAAAAAAGTCATATGATAATTACATAACGAATAAAAACACTTTTATTAATCATATGTATAAAATTTACATTACGTTTAGTTTTCTGTACTTAGTCTTAACTTATAATAAATAAATATATTGTAGCTTTATCTATATATAATTGTATTTATATGCATATCAAAAATAAATGTGTATCCCCATTTGTATAAGATGTACAAATACATACATTGTTTGTGACAACTTTTGTGACGAAACTAAAAATAATAAATGCAAAAACTTATGCTGTACGTGTTAACTGAAACACAACATATTTACTTCAAAATGTTACAGGATATTGTGACGAAATTAAAAATAATAAATACAAAAATTTATTCTGTACTTGCTGGCTGACGCACACCATATTTGCTCCAAAATGTTACAGGACACGTCATTTTCTTACCGGAATTCTCATGAAAAACTGAACATGAATTAAATGGTGGACAATACAAATGCAAAGAGACTGCAGTGTCCGAATAGCTAGGATTTTCAACACGATGAAGACCAAGATTATCTGTTAAATAAAAAGATATACAATAATTTAAATTTATATTATAAATGTTTCTTGTAACTTACCATTTATATAGGCTACATCATTTATTGAAATTGTACTTTGTCCAATTTCTTGTAACTCGGCACCACTCAGTTTACGTTCACTGTCTTCAATATTACTGCCAATATCAATTATATTTGCAGTTTCGGTGTTGGCATTAGTTTCTTCATCAGTTGTTGGCATTTCATAACGTGTTTCAGTTAATTCACCTTTTAGCATCTTCATAAAACAATGTGAATCGGCATGATCGTGTATAGCTGAACCATGTCCTTCACCCCAACAAAGAAGCATCAGATTAAATTTACCATTTCCTGCATCGACGAGATTTCTAGTATACTTGTAACGATCGAATTTGGCAAATTTACGCCATTCCTTAGCGCTCGATTTGTATGAGAGCAATATATGATGTACCATTTCGACATCAACGAAATTCGTTTCAAATTCACGATGCAATGCCGCAATAAGATCTTGTAATGAATCAATAGCAGGTCCATATTTAAGTGGTTTCTCAATGCCACGAAAATGATGTGTCACTTCACGTAGGAATTTCTCTTGATCCATATCAGTATCGATTTTTGATAATGACATTTTTAGGCTTTGATTAACCTGCAAGATATTAATCGAACATAAGTTTTTAAAATTCAACATTTTAATCTAAATATGTATGTATATGTTAATATAATTTTTAGTAAATTAAATACAAAATTCAACATTTTAACTGCTATTAAGGTCTCATGATACAGGTACTGTATGTATGTTCTTATTCGAAAACAATCTCATTAAATTTAGATTGGAATCTTCTGTCAAAGGGATATAAACTTTAAGGTGATTTTTCTATAGGAAGTGGCACTCGAAATTAGGTAAGTCTATAACAAATAGATTTTTTGGTTGCCGGTAAGCGCAGTGCGTGATTACAGCTCAGTAGCTAGCAAATTGTATTTCAATTCCGAGACAGATATTACAGCTTAGAAAGTTTGAAAAAGGTTCTTTGCTCAATAACTGAAAAATTCAGCATTTACGGCCTTGCCACCATTAGCTAATACAGTGTAAGTTATAATATTCCACCCGCTATTAGCTTCGAGTAAGCATTCTAGCTTTCCAAAAAATTCAATTTATAATATCCTGTTAAATCAAAATTGACATTGTTTACGAACAAAACATGTCTTTTCCTCCCGCCGCGCTCAAATTGATACATAAAACAAGTTCCCACTTCCCATTTTTAAATATTCCTACTGTACAGATATTGGTTTTCAGCACTTGGCACTGCTTATGGATTGCCCTTGAGATCAGGGCCCGGAGTTACAGTCCCCTCTAACCCTTATCTAAAAAAAAGAGAGCGATACTTAGAAATAAAAAAGCTTCTACCAAACTTAAACGAGCTCAAAGAAAGGTTCAACCAGAAAATTTGAGATCAATTGCTTTCTTTATTACATAAATTTAAGAAGATTGTTTCTGTTCGACTTTTTTTTACTGTGTATGGAGCTATTTTTTAGTGGAAATTGCTGATTTGGATTTTAAAATATTGATAGAAGTTCGACCAACCTCTTGGACAAAATTTGAAATCTATTCATATCAACTTATGGAGCTATATTAACATAGTCTCAAGCTCTAAGCTTCGTAAATTTGTTATTTATCTGCGTAATTATTCGATTTAGTGAGGTATTTTTAAAATTTTTTTCAAAGGTACTGACCGCTAGATAAAATAAATATATTTTTAAAATTCCAGATGAAATTTCTTATAAATTTTCAGCTTTTTAACCTCATTAAGGGTTGAGCGCATCGCGATAAGGATGGTATTCGTATTTTATAGGCATTTAGCTAAAAAAATAGCTCTAACACGTTAATGTGCTCCTAAATTATTTTTTTGTGGATTATCATAACCATATTTCTGGATTTGCTCATACATAACAATGCTATGGACTTATGTATATAAATTATATCAATATCGTTGCTATTGGCGTCATTAGCATTAGGTTTTTTTGCGTTTTTCTTAATTTTCGGAAATAAAAATGATAAGAAAAATTTTTTTAGCGACGTAAATTGTTTTTAAATGTACATATAAGTTCATATATACTTTAACAAAAAAACAAAAAAAAAAAATAATAATAATAATGCTGTACAAAATATTATCATAAAATAATTTTATTTTTACAATTTTAAAGCCACCGCATAAACTTTTGAAGTCGATTTAAAAAAAAAATAATTAGAAAAAATTTATAAATTTTAAAGTTGAGGAATAAATTGAAAATTTGTATTTTCGATAGGTACTGAATAAGAATTTGACTTGAAATTTTATGTTTTTATATTCAAATATCAACTGTCTGTGGACTTATACATAGCTGATCAAAACTGGAAGTTAACGTTTATCTTGTCCTTTTAAATGAGCTAAAATTGTATAGAAATATATAAATAAACTCAAATAAATATATGGCTGAGCTTTATTTCGAAAATGTGCCAAAAAATTTTAATGAAACCTCTGAATGAAATGGAAATTGAGCTCGATAAGACTCTAAGAGAAGGGTGACACCACTCTAAATTTTAAACTTTACGTCACATTCGCAAATCATCACAAAATTTGGTTGACGAATGGCGATTACAAATGGCATTTACTAGGACCAAATACGGACAAGACTGAAATAGTAGGTGTGGCACTTTTCAACAAACGGAAAATTTCTTTTAAATAGTTATTAAGTCTCTGCAAAAATCATTGAAAGGCGTTGCACCACTCATGAAATTTCAACACCATTTCAGTTTCAAACTTAACATGTAAGATCCGCTTACTAAAAACTATTATTAAGCCAAAAGTGGGCGAGCAGTATCAGTGAACATGTCATCTCTTATATAAGTAAAAACTTTAAATGTTATATTCAGAGCAATCATAATTAAATTTGGTACTAGAATGTATATTAATGATTAGATGAAGCTAAACGGGATTGCATCAGTGGATATTGCCCTTCTATATACACAAATATTGTAAACGTTCTCTTAAGTGAAGTATTGCATCAATTTTTGTAAAATTTGATATGAAAGGTTTGCCAAAAGTAGTTGTGATTGAGCCAGTATGAGTGGCACCTCTTATATAAATAAAAAAGTTTAGTTTAGTGAATGAATATGATGGTATGATGATGGTATGCAATATACGCTTTTACTGGATCAAAAATGGCCATGAAGTCTGTATTATAAGTACAAAAAACTGCGAACACTGGACTTAGTGAACTATTGCAGTAATCTCTCTGAAATTCGACACAAGATTTTTTGTTCTTATAGGCCTAACCTAACTGTCTGAAATTGCATGTGTGGACGTGATACCTTTATATTGAAAGAAATATGTAAGCGAGTCATAATGAAATACGAATATCCCTCTTGTTAAAATCTTTCTTTGGAGCAGAATTAACTTTAATGGGCGTTGCATTTCCTACTCAAATCCCAAAGTTTTTCACGTCAACGAGTGAAAATGCCATGAGCAATTGCAATGCTTGTGTGATAGCAAGACTAAAACAAAATTGCTCTGGACCAATAGTTATTGGGATGGTATGAGTTTATTAAAATAAGTTTTAATCGTAATTATGCGATCATAATGATAACCCGAACAGCGATCGCTGTTAGAAACACATTATACTATAGGATATATTTTTTAAAAAATGATGTTGTGGTTCGTGGTTTCAAGGTATTTTAGTTAGAAAATTTAATTGAGACACCTCACAGTCTTATAAATTTTTATCGTTTTATCGTGTATTTTTCTTTATATAGATAAATTATAACTTTACAGTCACATTTAATTTTGTATGCGGCAATAAATGAAATGAGTCAATATTAGTTTAAGTAAAAATAAATGAAAAATTTTCTTCTAATTATTTGAGTGATGCGCAAAAAATCGAATAAACTGATGACAATTTTTTAAAATTTTCTTATCAATAAATAAAAACATTTCTTCAAAGATGGAATTTGCGATATTGAGTATATAACTATTTTCGCAAAATGTACATACATATGAATGTAAATATGTACATCATGACTTTTTAGCAATAAATAGTTACTTTATTTATCATCTGCAAGGGCGTAGATAAAATAAAAATCAATGCCAAACATAAGAATCTCTAGTAGGCCTCTTAAGGCACAAATGTTAAAGTTCATACTTTTGCTCTAAAGCGTGAAGCAAAAAGAACCCTGTCATCCTTAATGTGATCTTAATCGGCTTAATAATGTGTTGGTTAAATTGTTCCACTTTCAGCATATTTGTATTTGTTGGAGGAGTTCATTTAAAAAAAAAAAATATATAAATATACGTCACGCAGAAATAAATTTTGTTTTTCAATAACTGAACAACTAAAACAATTCATTCATCTCTAACATATGAGCAAGATAGCCAGCTGCTCAAATGCTTCAACTACTCCTGTGATCTCAGAAAAAGATACAGCTGCAAATGCAACATTTGATAATTCGGTTTCAATGCTATTGGTAGAATGGTTTACCAATAGTCTGCAGGACAAGCGCCGAATTTAGAGCACTGCTCAGAAGGACCGGACCTACAGCAGTAGATTTTTGGACGGAAAGTTTTGAATAAGAATAAAAAGACTTTAAAATAAATTTCCTGAAACTTTAATATGATATAGCTAATGCTATTCTGATGAAGAGCCTATGGGCTCTCGAAAATCAATGAAACACATATCACGGCGTGCTTGAACCAAGTTTAAATAAAAGTTTCTTGCATATGAGTTTTTTGACTGAATTATGTTACGTAATAACTTCACGAATCAAATGATCCCAAAATTAAAAAAATCGAATGGGCCTTTTTTGAAATAAAGTCATTTTTTATTTTTCAATTTTATAATATTTTTTTAAATTTTGAAAATTTTATTTTATTATGATTAACGAATGTATATAAATACATGCGTACATTAAAATATTCGTTTATGTACCTTATGTATATGTTTTCCAGTGCGATATATTGGCATATACGCACATTAGAAAGATAGGCATATATATCAATTATAACAGTGGGAAAAATAATATAAAGGAAATTATTTTAGTTTTTAATATTTCACAATGTCAAGAGAAATTTAATGAATTATTTCTCATGTACACATTGCATTGAATATACTCTTTCTATAATAACAACAAAACATAAACAAAATGTATGCAGAGAGTATACTATAAACTTATGATATGATGCTTACAAATGAACCCGAAAGATAAGGTCATTTATGTATTATCTATTATTTGTTGTAAATAAAGAAATGTTTGTCCGCAAGAATCAAACAAGTTAAGCTTCAAACCTTTTATTATTCAAATTAGAAGAAAAAACTGTAGTGTATTTCCTTCAAATAATACAGTGCTTTATACTACAGTTTAAATTATTAATATATAAGTCTAGCACGAATTATTAGTAATATAATATTATATCAATAATATCAAATTATTATAAGTATATATCAATATATAATTGTTTTTTAAAATCGTAAAAAATAAAGCTACCCATACAGAGATCCACAGCAAGAGGGCCAAATATGAAGATGGTACCACCAATAAAAATTTTAAAAATTCAGGTGTGAAGAAATTGTTTATTCTAGCTTTGGCTGAAGGTGCTCAAGAAACGTATGAAAACGTGTCAAATTTATGGAAATCAGTCATAAAAAATAAAATTCATGGTACTCTTGCTTCTGATTTAAAACTTTGTAATATTATGATTGGAATAATGGGGCACAGCAGCACATATCACTGTACTTGGGTCAATAAAAACAATCTTTCACAAGGTGGCCCTTTAAGAACGATTGATAACATATCAGAGAATTTTGATAAATGGTGTAAAAATGGAAATGGAGATAAGAAACTTTCAAAAAATTATATGTGCTGCATCAATAAACCAATTTATGAGAATAATAAAAGTGACATAATTTTGGATATAATCCCACCTCCTAAGCTTCACTTGATGTTGGGTGTGGTAAATCATCTCTTTAGTAATTTGTTGAAAGAATGCGAGCACGATGCTTTGGATTGGGCAAAATCTTGTCATGTAGAACGTCAAGTCATTCGCGGATTTTAACTCTGTAGTCAACTCATGTTTTGGAAATACACTTAAAGCTAATTATATGAAATGCATTGATGACTTCAGTAACAGCTACTTAGAATTAAACATTTCTATTACACCTAAAGTCCATGCAGTTATTCATAACGTGAAAGATTTTTGTTCTAAACATCATCGTGGCCTGGGCTTTTATAGTGAACAGGCAATGGAGTCGGTTCATTATGAATTCAAAATGGTTTGGGACAAATATAAGGTGCACAAAAAACATCCGGATTATTCTAAACGACTATTGCAGGCAGTAAATGAATTCAATGGACTTCATATATAAAAATAGATGTACATTTTTTTAAAAAATATTGTAAAAATAATTATTTATATTATTTTTTATTTAATTTTTTGCACTTCTGTGTTAATTACCTGCATATATTCGGGATATATATATGTAATATATATAGATATATGTAAATGTACGATTATATTTTTGCTAATCAATATAAAATAAAATTTTCAAAATTTAAAAAAATATTATAAAATTGAAAAATGAAAAATGACTTTATTTCAAAAAAGGCCCATTCGATTTTTTTAATTTTGGGATCATTTGATTCGTGAAGTTATTACGTAGCATAATTCAGTCAAAAAACTCATATGCAAGAAACTTTTATTTAAACTTGGTTCAAGCACGCCGTGATATGTATAAGTATGCATGTTTGCAGCCGTATATTACATTTTTGACCGTCCATATCTTTTGAAACTTATGATAATTGAACAATTTTTCTGCGGAGTACTTTCTAGCGCCGAAATAAAACTTTCTGGGGTCCGGGCTTAAAAACTGAGAACGGGCCTCCTTTCATGTAAAAAATTTAAAAAAAATTACCAATAAAAATAGGTTATTTACACAATTTACACGTTTATGCTACTGAAAATAACATCCAATATAACAAATTAATTAATGCACGGGTCAGTCGTAATATCGTAAAATTTTTTTATTAGAGAAACTGGCTTTTATACACACATATCTAGTCATGAAAGTTAAGTTAGATTTTAGAATGCTAAATATACTTGTAATAATAATAGAGTTTAGCTACTACAGCTATTAGCCTTCTTAGCTTTTTAGCTTGAAGCTTTAAATCAAGTAAAAAGCTTTTTAATAAATAATGGAGATGGAAAAAATTATACATGCAATTAATTTGTTATTTTTTTATAATATTTTCTTAGCTTTATCGCACTTTCTCAACATATCCACTCAGACCATGTGATATAGATATTAAAATAATTATATGTGTAATTTTACATGGTCCAAGGCGTAAATGTTAGAAAAAATTTACCCTGCATGCTGTGGGGCTCGGATAACACAAACATAAAAATACAGACCACCATTAAGCTACAAATTTAGCTAAAGTTAGTTTCCAATCTAAGCTTGAGTTGACCTTTTGACAAGCTAATATCAATCAGCTTTACTGGTAAAAAAAGTAGTTATTCCAGCTTAACAGCAATTGCTGAATTAAACAGCGTTCGTTATTTGGAATAGTGCACACTTTTATTGTTCGTAATTTAGAGTCCTCATTGGAGAGATACCAATTTCAAAAATTGTTCGTTAAAATGGAAATTCGTTATATCTCTATACGCTACATTGGATGTCTACTGTAAATCATTGGAATGACAGTGTCCCCTCCTTTGTAATGAATATTGACGGTGTGACAAAAAACAGCATTATGAGCTCCTAGAAACTATTTCACATAATTCTTTTTTTTCTTAACTTATAATTAATTAAAAACTGGGTTGAGTTCTAATAAGCTCAGCTATCGATATTATATAAAATAAGCTATGGGGTCAATTATAATAATCAAAAATTTAAAATTTGCTTCCGACCTCAAAACTCTCAAAAATGCTAAGTCGTAGCTCCAAAGTTTTGCCAGATATGGTTTTAATTTATTGGTTTAAGCTTTGTTGTTTGCTATGATATAAGTTCAGTTGATAGACGCAAAATATCCTTAGCATAAAGATCACAATCGATAGTCTGAATTTGAAATAAGTACAGAATATGCAGTTTGCTTTACTTTGATTAACAGGCAATTCCCAACATTTTTAAATGAAGATTCTCTCACTACTGCAAAGAATATTCTATTTCCTTCTTAATCAAATTTAAATCAATCAATTTAAGAAAACTAATTTCATCTTTTTTTTGTGTGAAATAAATTTCCAATTAAAGGTAGATACTGGTTCATATTCATACAATTTGCTTCCAAATTGCCTCCTTTACAACATACATAGTACGTCAAGATTATAAGCTTAAGATTACATGTTCGGTTTATATTGATAATTTTATTTTCTACATATACTTGTATTTAAGAGATATGTTTACATCAAAATGGTAACACCTACCAAAAAATATTATTTAACTTTTCTTGTTAAAATTCATCTTGGCTACAAAACTTTCTTGCATTATTTTTCGCAAAAGAAAAAAATCAGTTGATTTCATTAAATTTGTATTAAATTCGTAGAAAAACACTCTTGATGACGAGATCATTCTGACTCTAAGAGTACATGGAACAAACAAGTTATTTGTAAAAAAAAGTTTTCCAATTGACTATAATGTAAAAAGACTGCAAACTCATTTGCGGGAATGATCAGACTTGAGTAGAATATTGGGTAGAGTCTGATGTTTTAGAGGAATTAAAGTTTTTATTGATGCTGAAAAGTCTAGAAGTTTACAAGTTTAGCTCCATATGACTGTAAGTTTTAAAACTGAACTTGACCTTATTTGTATGACAACCAGTATTATTACAAAATGCGATTAAAATTAGCATTTATTAAATGTTTTTCAAAGTAATATTAAAAAACATCGGTTTTTTTACTAATGGAATTTTTTAGTGTGAGAGGTCAATATTCAATATATATTTTATTGATAGCGCGTTTATTTAAATAACTTTTTTCTTAATAATTTACTGCATTTTTTTCAAAACAACACTTTACCTTTATATGGGAAAAAGTACTATTTGTAAGTTCAATACTAAATCTTTCACTATTGTATTCGGAAATTAAAAAATTACTTTTAGGTTAGAGCCGTTTAAAAAATATATATTTCTTTACTATAAAGCACTTCGACATGCGTTCGATTTAAGGTTTGAATTTTTAATGATTTCTAAGTAGGCATCCAGCACTTGTTAATCTTCCTATAAATTGAATTATTTGCAACACAAACAACAATTGTTATATATTGTATATAGTATTTAATCTCATTAGACTATACTTATCAGTGTAAGTGTTCAATCTAGAAGTAAGTACATATGTATATTTATTATTTCTAAACTTTTTTATTACTTTTCTTCTATATTTTTTCAGAATAAATCCACATTTAAAACAGCAGTCGGTATTCACTATTTGAAACAGGGTTTGTCAATTTTACGAAGCATATATATGCAGTAGAATCGCGCTAATCCGGATATGGACTTATCCGGATCCTACTGTAATCCGGACAGGGTGAAAAAGTAAAAAAATCCATTATGCCACTTGCAATCCACTTTACTTTGTACTCAATTCTTCCTACTTGATACTTCCCACAAAAGTGACATATGGACATTACTCTTTTTTGCCATGCACGAGACCGTAGCACGGGAATTTCTCGAATATTCTCTTTTTATACCCTACTCAGAGGGTATATTCACTTTGTCATTCCGTTTGTAACGCATAGAAGGGGGCGTGGCAAGTATGGAAAAGTATATATATTCTTGATCAGCGTCACCACCTGAGTCGATATAGCTATGTCCGTCTGTCTGTCTGTCTGTTGAAATCAGGTTTACGCGAAAACTAAGCAAGCTTATTGAATGAAATTTGGCACACAGGTCAAACCTTCTTGCAAGCTGCTAGCATATAAAAATTGACGAAATCGATTAACGGCCACGCCTTCCGCCCATACTCTATGTAAATATACCCAAGTCCAAAAAAAAAAGTTTGCAAAGACTCTTAAAGGGGCGTGGCACAGCCCTAAATTTTAACTTTTATAACGCCATAGCTCGTAAACCGTGAAAGATATTGTGATGAAATATGGTACATGAATACAGATCTTATAAATCTTGAATTGCGCATTAAGTGGGCGGAATTGTAAAATTGGGCGTGGCACTTTTTAGCAATTGAATATTTGGATTTCGTATAACTCCAAATTGGCACATACGATTTTCATTAAAATTTTAGGGATGATACCACTGAAAGTAGTCATCAATACAAGTTTATTCAATATTCTGGAAAGTTTTGTTGAAGGGCGTGGCACAGCCTACAATATTTATAAACGTTATAAAAAGAAAACTAACAACGCAATCGCTATGAAATATGGCAGATATACTCACTAAAAGGTGTATTCTTGCAAAATTTTGGTACAATGGTGCCGGTGGGTGTGGCACCTCCCATATGAGCAAAATACGTTTAATGCTATAGATAATGTGCTATGAGAGTAATCTTCATAAAATTTTGTGTAGAGGTGCCGGTTACTATAAGCTTTGAAATTCAATGAATCTTGACAAGATTGCATCAGTGGGCGTGGCACCTTCCCCATTAACATAAAGTTCTAAGTGCTATTTTAAGTGAACTATTGGTGCAATTGATCTGAAATTTGATGGAAGTGGTTTACTGGGTATTAGGTACATATGAATCAAAAGCTTTTGAAATAGCAACAGTGGGCGTGGCACCTCCCATACAATTAAAATACCTTAAGTGGCATAATTATCGAAATAAATGAGCAATCATACTGAAATTTGGTGTAAGAGGTTTGTTTATGAAAGGCTATTTGTGGAGCATAATCTGACTGGATCGTAAGAGTGGGTGTGTCACCGCCCTAAATTTTAAGAATAATTACGGCACATATTGCAAACTATACAAGCTATTATGCTAAAATTTGGTTTGTGCATGTCAATCACGAATGTCATTTATTGAAACAAAAGTGGGCGGAATTGGAGAAGTGGGCGCGAAATATTTCGTGTTTTTCATTTCTATTCTATTTTCTTTAACATTTTCCATATTCTTTTGAGATTTTCAGTTTTTTCCAACACTTTTCAACGTTTTTGAACCTTTTTACATTATTTTCGACTAATTCAACCTCTTCAACATTTTCTTAACATTTATTTAAAAAGTACTTTCAATGCAGTGTAGGGTATGTGAGTTTCAGCCTGGCCGAAAATAAAACCTTTACTAGTTATAATTCGTTCGTCGCCTGTTTCTGCGTGCGATTCTTGTAGAACGGGGAATCACCCTAGCGAAATGCAACAAAAAGATGGTTTTTAGTCAGTTTTTCATCAAAATGGCATCAAAAAGGTCGCATAAAACGCTAACTCACGCTGAAAAAGTTAAGATTTTTGTTCAAATAAATAATGGTATAAGTGAAAAAGTGCTTGCAGAAAAATATGGTGTAGGTACATCTGCAATTTTTGATATAAAAGAAAAATATTGAGGTTTGTTTTCATATTTATAGTGCATTGGCAATTTGAAAACTGGTTTTTTTAGCTACCTTTTATTTACGGATTGGGGCCGCTTTTAATTGATCCGGATTAGCGAGACTCTACTGTACACTGAGAAAACAATATGTTTGAATATAACAAACGCATATTTCATATAGAGCAATTAAATATTTGATTGAGTCAAACATAAAATTCTTCAACCAACACTTACCACTATTTGATCCAAATACAATATGTTTGGCTCAAATAAATATTTAATTGCTCTATATGAAATATGCGTTTGTTATATTCAAACATATTGTTTTCTCAGTGTAGTAAATTTTGTCTCAATTGAAACTAAATTTGTCTTAAGTTACTAATGAACTTCACTTTGTATAATTAAAATGGTACGTTTAATGAAAATAACTTATATTTTGCCTACGAATTTTATCTTCACCACATCTTCAAAGTATACAACTAGTGCCCAAAATTGACTTTATCATGTTCCCGTATACTAAAAAGGAGTTAATTGAGAGAACAAAAATAAGGTAAAAAAGCTAAGCAAAAATATATTGCTAACAGAATTTCTATAGGTAAAGGTTGTAAAGTATCAATAAAGTGCAATCTGCACAAATAACAACAAAGTAGGCGTAGCAGTTCCTGTACAAGCAAAATCTTTTCGAAACAGCAAAATGGTCCTTATAATATGAAAATAAAATTTTGTTTTTAGCATAACTACGAACTTTTCTAAATATTGTGAACCAGAGCTAATTTGTTTTTTTTTCTCATGCAAATACAC
The DNA here is from genome assembly GCA_963680825.1 of Meiosimyza decipiens. Classification (NCBI taxonomy): domain Eukaryota; kingdom Metazoa; phylum Arthropoda; class Insecta; order Diptera; family Lauxaniidae; genus Meiosimyza; species Meiosimyza decipiens. Next base: position 55,879,289 of record OY804261.1, on the reverse strand, counting down.
CACCTCAACTTTTAACCTCATTAATTTTTTTTGGACATTCAAATATTAGCCATGATGAGCGTTCATACGATTTCAACGCATGCTTAATGCTCAATATGTTTTCATATTTTGTGTTTCAGCCATATTATATCTTGCAAAGATTTTTGGGTTCTGCACCAAGAAACCATTCAGCTTATTTCGAAAACGTAAAATTACTGTGATAGAGCTGATGGAAAATGCCACTTCTAGCGAATTGTTTAACTCATACCGTTCAAATATCAGCAGGTAGTCTTTTATTCGCCAATATTAAGTCTCTTTTTCATTTGAAATAATGATGTCTTTCTTCTATGCATAGTACTATACAACGTTTGTTTGAATTGAAACCATTATATCTAAAATGTGCGATATCTCAGATATGAAGCATCCATCCAAGATTGAAAAGTAAAATTTCAAGTGGAAGATTTCTACTTTGAAATAATATAAATAGAGTTGAACTAAAAAATTTCTAATACACCACAAAATAATATGTGACCTGGTCTATAAAGAGGGCTTACGTGCGAAAACAAGTTTTCAAGAAAATAGCTGTTAAAGGTAAAAAAACTCCTTTCGTCTATCCGAATCGGCAAAAAAAGTGGAAAATAATTTTTTGACACCTAAGCCGCCTTTTCATAGACTTGGTCACCTATTTGGTTTTTGCGCTTTCAAATATGAAAACAGAGTCATGTTTAGTTTAAAAAAATCTTGCAGCTACAGTATTACGTTGCAACTTTTCAGCCTAGACATATTTTGAAAATTGGTACACCCTGTCAAAGCGCGACCCAAGGTGAAAAGTAATTATCGCTGCATATGTGATTTACATAAAACATGTCATTCCAAGAATGAAATCGAAGAAATATGAATGTACGATAATGTGCTATATATTATTTAAATTTTTTTTTTTTCGAAAAGTAATATATGAGCGTTTCAAAGTATTGAACTTTATAATTTCGATAAGTACAATGAAATTCTTAAACAATGACGTCTTTACTTTTCATCACATATGAAACTTACGCACTGATTTGAAAAAACACGCCTTCTGAAAAAATATTTTTGTTTTTTTCAGAGATTGTTTACTACATATCAATCATTTACAATAATGTCAACAAAATCTAAGTTGTTTCCCAAATAAGATGGTAAATTAGTTAGCTGATAAGGTCGTTGGTATATGTATGAGACAGTAATATGATTAGAAAATATTGTGGTAAGCGTAACAGTAGAAAGAAATTTGATTCAAGCGTTACGTGTGGGGTATTTCCGGCGAAATTTATACTTTTGAACTTAGATCTCATCCAATTTCCTCTAATTGCTTCTGTACTAAAAAGTAAAATACACTCATACTTTGCCATGCGTTCGCTCTCTAGCTTTTCGCTATATTTAAATATAGCTCAGATTCGCATTACGACCAAAAATTGTTCGACACACGGCGAAATAAGGAAAGATTGTGCATAAATACTCATATTTATTTTACTTTAGTTGTTGTAGCCAATAAATATCAATTTTTTATTGAAGGCGCGCACCATATTTACACACAATTTTGTTTTTGTTCCTGTGTAATAATTACGTACAACATGTCGTATGAGTAATCATCATTAAAATACTTTAATTAAATTAGTTAAAATTTGTTTTTTTCCGTGGGCTGTATGTACGTGACTAGTTAATGAACTATTGTTGCGCTTATTATATATATATCATGTATATATATATCATATATATCACCTCTGTCTATAATATTTGAGCTAAACTTGAAAATTGAAAAATATTTAAATTTCGGTATCAATATTTTTTATTCCTTTTGAAACCTGTACAAAAATAATAAAGGGTGTTTTTTTTAGAGGTATAGAGCTTCGAATTGAAATAAAACACAAGAAAATCGTTTTAATGTCAATAAATTTGGCTTTATTGGAAGGATAATTTTATGCCATTAATGTTTAAATATGATTTCGGGCATGTGGCCTCCGCGGCTGGCTCGAATAAAGCCAATTCTACAGGTCCAATTTTGAACCACTTTTTCGAGCATATGGGGCCGTATGTCGGCAATAACGCCACGAATGTTGGCTTCCAAGTCCCCTAACGTTTCTGGTTTGTTGGCGTAGACGAGCGACTTCACATATCCCCAAAGAAAATAATCCAATGGTGTCAAATCACACGATCTTGGTGGCCAATTGACAGGTCCATTCCGCGAAATTATGCGCTCATCGAATGTTTCCTTCAATAAATCGATTGTGACGTGCGCTGTGTGGCATGTAGCGCCGTCTTCTTGGAACCACAACTCATCCACATTCATGCCATCCAATTCGGGAACAAAATAGTCGGTTATCATGGCTCTATACCGGTCTCCATTAACGGTAACTGACTCTCCAGCATTATTTCGGAAGAAGTATGGCCCAATGACTCCACCAGCCCATAGAGCACACCAAACAGTCAGTTTTTGTGGATGTAATGGCGTCTCAAGGGTCTCATGTGGATTCTCTTCACTCCAAATGCGGCAATTTTGCTTGTTGACGTAGCCATTCAACCAAAAATGAGCCTCATCACTGAACAAAATTTTGCGATGAAAATCAGCATCGAGATCAATCTCATTTTCGGCCCATACACCAAAATCACGACGCATTGCATGGTCTCGCGGCTTTAATTCTTGCACAAGCTGGATCTTGTAAGGTCGCAAGCCAAGATCTTTGCGCAAAATCTTCCATAAAGTTGATGGACAAAGCTCCAATTGCTGTGCACGGTGGCGAATCGATTCATTCGGGTCCTCTTCAACATTTTGCTCTACAGCGGCAATTGTTTCTTCGGTGCGCACTGTTCGACGTCTCTGCGGATGCGTATTATCACATAGAGTAAACGTAGTGCGAAAACGATCCATGGTTAACCGAATTAATTGCTCTGATGGACGATTATGTCGACCATAAAATGGACGGAGCTTGCGGTAAACTTCGCGAACTGAACCATTATTTTCGAAATAAATTTGCACGATTTGCAAGCGTTGTTCTTTTGTCAACCTATTCATGATGAAATGGCAAACCAAACTAAACATAAATGACATTAGAATTGCCAGATTTGACCATAAAATGCCAGTTTTATCTCTATTCGAAAAACAAACCTCTAAAAAAAACACCCTTTAGAATTTTATTTTCATCAGAAAGGGGGATACCAACATCTTCTATTTGTCTGAGTTTTTCAAAAACTCAGATAAAAAAGAATATTTTGAGTTTCCATTTTGGCTTTTTGTATATACAGTAGAATCTCGCTAATCCGTATATGGCCTTATCAAGATCCTACTGTAATCCGGATAGGGTGAAAAAAAGTAAAAATTTTCATTATGTCCATTGTAATCCGGATCGATCTTAGTTTCGTGAATCCGGATCGTATGTTATATCGTGCAATCATCAGCAATAGAGTGAAATGAATCATACATACATATATATATAGTTGTGCATATTCACACGCTTTACTTTATATTCGATTCTAAACTTTATTCCGCCTATTTCTATGTACGCTTTATTTGATACTTCCCACAAAATTGACATATGGACATATTGTTCATCAAAATGGCATCCAAATGGTTGCATAAAGGGTTAACTCTCGCCGAAAAAGTTAAGATTTTAGTTCAACTAAATAATGGTATAAGTGCAAAGTGCTTGCAGAAAAATATGGTGTCGGTACATCTACAATTTCTGACTTAAAAGAAAAATATTAAGGTTTGTTTTCGTATTTATAGTGCATTGGTAATTTTAAAATGCTGCTTTTTTAGCTACATTTTCTTTAATAACTTTAATATGTCTTTGTTTATCCGGATCTCCGCATAATCCAGATTGGGGCCGGTTTTAATTGATTAGGATTAGCGAGAATCTACTGTATTTTATTATTTTTAGTGCAAAATCCAATATAAAATTATTACAAGTAACCACATTTTGAGGACTTTTTTGATAAAATTTCATATCCTTTAAAGGCCTCTAACTTTTAAAATTTTTGAATAAGAGCAATTTGTCTGAGGGCACAGAGCGCTATACTAACTAAAAAGTGTCACTAGCAGTAGCTTTATATTTGAAAACTAATTTGAAGAAAAAATGTTGATGCTCAAGTACAATTCTGTATGGTAAAGTTTAATTGAGCTTGCAGTATTGCGCTCTAAATATTCGAATTCGGATATTTCTTTAAATAAAATTTCCTTCTAAAGCATATGTACGTACTATAAAAATATGATCATAGCTCGAGAAAAAAAAACTGGCAAAAAAATCGATTTTTAAACTTTTAGACAATATAATCAAAAAGTCATAAAAAAATCTTAAGCAAATCATTTAGCCAGAATAAAGAGATAACTAAAAAATGGCTATCCAACAAAATATTTTTTTTCTATTGACTTAAAACCGAAAATTGGCTGTGTTTAATTTTTATTGCAACAGGAAATCTTAAATAATTGTTATTACAAATCTTTCATTTTCAGTAAGATTGATTATTGATTAAAAACCCCTCCAGATATTTTTGTAAAATATTTAATAAAATTTTACCTTTTGAAACATAGTATTGATTCATTAGCAATAAAAATAAATATCACTTACCATTTTAATATCAGTTTCCAAGTTTCCGCAAAAAATGGTTGAATATGGAATGAAATAACTTTGTAAAGTCAAAGATGTCGTTGCACTATTATCGCTCCGTTTTGACAAATTGACTGAATGCACTTTATAGATCAAGTTTATATATATGTATGGACATAAATGTTTTTACAACAGACGCTAACGGCGTATTGTTCAAAAACCAATTTCTCTGCTGTTAAATCGAAAGTTGTAAACAAATGTTACCCTATACTACTGTAGTTATGCAGTTGAATTTACTTTGAAAAGCATTAATTTCACATGCAATACAATCACGATCACTTTACACTTTTAGAGCCACTATATTGACCAATTTTACTACTAACAATTGTCTGCTCGCTGCGGTGTCTTTTACGAATTTGAGGAATTTATAATATGCGTATCCCATCAAATACCCATTAGATGCCTCGGCAATTTGCAACAGCGTTTTGAGTGAATGCGAGTTGGCTTGACGTCGTCGATCGGTTTTAAATGATCGTTTTTTTTTTTTTCTTTTTGTATTTTCCTTAACATCTTTCTTTCAATATTTACAATTTGTTTATATTGGTTGAAAACTCACTTCTCTCCACAATTTAGGCCATTTCTTTTATAAATGACTGATGATATTACCACTTTCATGGCGACTTTTAACTCTCTTTCAATCTCTTTTACTTTAATTTGTCGTCTCTTCACTCAAATTCGTTGCATATGTTGTCGATCTATTTATTTACCTGTTGTTTGTTTTTGGTGAACTTTACTCATTTCTAATTTTCTCATTTGTTCAAAAGGTTAAATTTTTTATGGTTTTGAATTTGTTTACTAACGAGCATAGCCGTGTGCTTATGATATTAAAGGAGGTCTTCTTTGTTTATGTTTTCGTAACATCTGATACGTTTCTTAGTTAATATTACATCAGATAATTTCTTAAAATCTAGACCAATAACTTTAATCTGAATATATTGTATACATATGTAAATAGATTAAGGTCTTATGACAGGAAATTAATAAATATTAATAAAAATACTTCGTAGTGAGATGTTTTGATTACAATTCGATGGAAAATTTCACTAATTTGAAATTGATTTGATTAAGTTTAAAAAGGAAACTGATAGTTGATGAGTTTTAACATAAGTAGGTATTTAGGCGTACGTGTTTTATCTTCAACAATATGGTGGGGAGACAGCTCAATATGCGTAGTCATATTCAGTGTATTCAGTGTGTTTTTAATTATCATCTTGGTTTATTTTCTGAAGAAAATCGGGTCACTATCGCTAATTTTGCCTTTACTACAGGTTTTTCCTGAAGTAAGAAAAAAATATTATTTTGATTGCTGACTCATTTTTTTTATGTTATGCCAGTCCGATCTAATACATCGTTTTCTAGCACCACGAAGTTCCAGGTCTTTTGTCAAAGACAAAGCGCTGATCGCCATTTGGTTCAGCTCATGATATTTGTGATCGGCTTCCACCTACCAAATTACATTAAAGTATTTTAAATGGCTTGCGAAATATGACGTGACAAAGTTTAAAATTTGGACGGTGCCCATTTTTGAGCTTCTATAAAGTTGATACTTAGCTCAATCTTAATTTTGTAGTTATATGAGCCAGATTCGAAATAAAATTTTCACATATGCATATACATATATATTGACATACATACTATATAAAATTATAACTTACTTAATAACTTAAGCCTCCTCTAGCAAAGTGTCGCCCTTAACAAAGTGCCGCCAGGGTAAATGGTCGCATTTTCGCTTAGAAATTAGTACAGAGCTCTTACTTTATGATGTTTAATTTAATAGTTCATATCTAATTGTAAGAAGAAACCCTTTTTCCGAATTAGCAGTATTAATTTATTTGCTTAAGTTTTGTAAGATCTTAAAGAACCACTAACATAAACTAAATTTAATTCAATTGGAAATATAGGAAATATATTTCAGAAACCAATAATACTCATACTTCTTTCCAGTAATGATATTTTTAATTCAGCCGAAAAATTGGTTCGCAAGAAGTTGGGTTCAAACATCTCAGCTTCAACCCTTTAATAAATATGTATGTAACAAACAATCGAAAACATAACTTAAGTACTTTAAACTACTTGCTACCAATTCATATTCAACCATGGCCAGAACATTCTTGATTCTGTGCCAATTTTGTAGGTACAGAGATGCGGTGACAACGATCACCTAACCTCTGAAACGAAGGCGCACTCTTCCGTTTTTTTTTTAACCTGGTGACTTGGAATGTCCACGTATGCTTGATACACAATATAATACACGAAATAACCGCCGCATCGTATTTTGCAGCGTACACGACAAGTGTACTTACACGCAGCCTCTGCGTGTCGCCTGAATGCCTTGCACTGCTTCAAACTGTTGCTAACAAGTCGCTTTCGATTGTCAGCTTCCATAAACCTTTGAGATTTCCTCTGCATTTGTCGCCCTGGGGTTTCTATGAAATCTCTGATCGACATTTTCTCTTGCATCTTTCCTAAGATCCAGTTAAGATTGATGTATATTTGGTTAATAAATAAAGCTTGTGATTCGATATCGTGCATGGCCACCACATTTTCAATTCCCAAACAGGAGTTTACAAAAGCTAATGCATTCATCGTAATAATGTGGTCTTGATTTAACAGCGTAATTTATTGTTTTCTTTATTTTATGGAGTTGAATATGGATCAGTGAAGGCATTTCCAGAACATATGTATGTAGTTTTTTCAGTACATTTGCGCCATGAAGAATCCTTGTCAGTACATTCGACAAGTTTTTAATACATTCGGAACATATGGCCTTTTTCAGTACATTCGGCGCATTTTCAGCATATTTTCGGTACATTTTCCGTATATTGCGACTTTTTCTAAAAATTACCATTTTTTTAGAAAATTTACTGCGGAACATGCGGTAAAAATAGTTACAATTTTTGCTGAATTTTAAGCAAGATTTTCATGTTCATGTCGTAAAAGTAGGTACATTCGGCATCAAAAATGTACATTTCAAGTCTCCATTCAGTGCATTTACAAAAAACCCAAATGACTCGACTCAATTGAAATTCTAATTGGACATTTACTCTCAGAGGGCGGTAAATTTTTCTAACTCTTAAGGATATGTTAAGATAATTAGCGAGAAACCAGCGCTGGCTGACCTACAGGTTGCCGAGAAGAGCGATAGAGAGACGTCTCCCCAAGAAGTCATTATTTTTCATCTCATACATTTTGCTGACATGTATCAATCATTTAGATTGGTGAATATTCAAAGTTTATTTCTTATTTCTTCGATTCCATTCCTTTGTGTATTGTTTTTTACACAACTATATACACATGTACATGAATTTTTTAAAGGTTATTTGCAGGCATTATTAACAAAATCATGTACTTTATGCACCAACCTAAAACATTGAACTCAAATGAAAAAATAAAAATAAATAAAATTTAGTAAGTGGTGATCACACTAAATGAGTTATTTATTATAAAGCATATAAGCGAGAAATTTTAACATCCTCGATAGTATAGTGGTCAGTATCCCCGCCTGTCACGCGGGAGACCGGGGTTCAATTCCCCGTCGGGGAGATGCATATTTTTTTTTTAAATTTTTTATAATAATAATTTTTTTTAAAATTTTTTATTTTTTTAAGATAAATACTACACAAACAAGCAATTGTTTTTTTTATTTTTTTAGATAAAAATATTGCATTGTAAAGATATAGTAGCAACGCAATAACAAAAATATTACACCAAACATACAATTAATTAAATGCATTATAGAGTAGGAAGCTGTTTACATAGACAAACTTTGGCTAGTATCAATAATTTTTATTCATCTTCAGATATTTCTAAATCGGAGTCATCAAAATCAATTATCTGGAAAATTTACGTAAGATGAAATAGAGAATTAATTAATTTAACATATTTCACAATACTTTACCTCATTTTCTAAATTTTTAAAATCTGAAATACCCGTCAAATCCTCTAGGTACTTTGCAGTTTCAAATGCCTTAAACGCAAATGCATTGCCATGCTTACGATATTCTGCTATAACAGGCTATTGAATAAAAAAAAAATTTATTTAAAAATCTGTAGTATATACATATGTTTGCAATACATTTCCTTACCTCTGAGCATGCTATGCATTGTGCAAATTTTTTGGTGGCTGGCAATATATTCTCATAGTTGCAAATCATACCACGGATGGAGTGTGGTATTATACCCAACATACCTTCAGGAGTCTTAACATCAGATATACCGCTTGCGGAATAATATGCTGGCGCTTGTGCTCCTTGTGGGTGTTGCAGAAGTGAGACCAATAATTCGACGGCATAGCTAGCTGCAATGTTGGAAACACCAGGACGTGTAACAGTACACTGTTGATCTAGTGTACGATCCTTGAGGGACTGATATATATGTACATTTGTATATGCAAAGACACAAAAATAGATTTTAGAAAATTATTGAACAATTAATTGAATTAAGGTAAAGCATACAATTTTAATTAGGGAGCCAAGCGAACTAATTCTAAGCTTTATAATGTTTATGGTATACATACAACCATTTTAAAATAATATCATAAAAATAATATGTAAACAACAGATTTTTGTTACCAGTAAAAAGCTTTTACTTTAACAGCGTTTACAAATTTTTATGAAAGCTTTTTAACTACAATGCGTTTCTCAAGACCGTGTCTCAAAAATCTTAGGTTCAAGTCTGCACTAAAAAGAGAAGCTACTTTTAAGGAGCGGGCCATTCGGTGAATTATTTTTAAATCACGATTTAAAAATATCAATGTTATGCTGACAATGCAGCCTTTTACATGAATTTTTGCAAACATTGCTTTTGTTGTTGTCAAAGTTGATAAAATCATACAAAAATAAAAACTTTATATGTAACTTAGATTTTTCCAAGCAAGCAATAGACTGGTTGTAGAGGTCTTTCATTTACTGTTTAAACAAAAAAAAATTAATTGAAAATTATCTCAAAAAATGGTGGAGTATAAGTTAATATGTGCAGACACCTACCCTAAATCTGGGTTTGGCCCATAGAATTAGATTTTAGTGTGCATCGATATCGATATATTTTTTGTCACTCGTTGATATTTAATGTTTTTAACTTTACAACACTGCTTAATAAGAACATTACAATTGCGAGGGGGGAGAAAAATTAAGAAAATAACACTAGTTCTTTAAACGAAATCGGTTTAGTAGTTTTTAAGAAATTGGCAAATAAAATATTTAAACACACGATTGCTTGATATCGCAACAGTATTCAAAAATTTATTTTACACACGCCAAAATTTTAACATTAAATTAATATCAAGTTGAACATATGTAAATATATTTTTTTAATTTGAAACTTTTTAAAACCTCAACGCATACTTTTTGAATGCTGAAGACTTACAACAATTTTTTAAGATTAAATATTTACATACTGAAAACATTTTTAGCTAAACAGAACTTTCATTTAGTAGAAACTAATACAGTGTCTTCGTGTTAGGGTATTTAAAAATTTGAGAAAAAACCTTGAGTGAAAAATGACTTCAGTCAATAAACAAAAAAACAGAAGCGACAAGTTACGAAACATCTCAGAATAAAAATTTTTACTGACAATGTAAGGTCTTCAAAGTTTATCGTTTCTGCAAAATCGAAATATGCATTTCATTTTCTACCGACGGTTTGCAGTTTAATAAAACACGTTCTTGTGTATTGCACTGTATTTAAATATACAAAGAGCTGTCGAAACTTCAGTGAGAAAAGAAAAGAGAATACAATTGGCTTCAAGCGTAAAACTTAACTAGCAGTGATGGGACTTTACCACGATTAAGGTAGATCTACCACAATATTTCGTAAATTTAAACTTCTACCACCGAAGTTTCCAAATCTGACACATTATTTTTCTAAAGCCAAAAAACATTATTATTTGTTCGCAATGCTCAATATTGCAGAAAAGTTAAGATCTTGTAAGTTTTCTTGTGCTATTGATAAGGCTACAATTAAGAATTTGGTTATAATCGCGCATTACGTTCTGGATGAAAATGCAGTTGGCGACTGACAGTTCAGGTCAACATGCTTAGAATGTTGAGTTATATTTTAAAATAATGAAGTTTGGCAACTACTTTTTGCAATTTTCATGTAAAATATGGTCGAAATACTGATTTAAATGCATGAAAATAATTACGAAATCAAGGGAGACTGGATCAATTAGTGACCTTAGAGCTCAAGCAACGAAGTAGTTCGTGAGAGTCTTTCTAAGAGTTCCTGAACATCAATTTGGCACCGTGGTCAAGAACTGGACCTTTTGAAAAGCTCTCAACAGTATGTTCTGCCGAAAAATTAACAATTAATTGATGAATTCGTTAATCGTCAAAATTATAGCGTTTGGATCAAGAAAATCCACGACCGATTGTTGAGAAAAAAATACATCTACAACGTGTCACTGTTTGGTGCGGGAGCCTGAAGCATCATTGGACTATTCTTCTTCGGAAATGCGGCTGGTCAGGCAATAACAGTTAATGGTGCTCACTAACGCAAATAATAAAACAGTTTTTGTGGTTAAATTAAAGATATGGATGTGAGCAATATTTCGTTTGAGCATACCATACAGCTCAAGAAATAATTCAGTTACTGCATGAGTCATTTACTGGTCATCTAATTTACCATTTTGGTGATCAAAATTGGCCGCCCGATTTAATATCATTGCACTTTTTTACTTGGGGATTTTTTTTTGTAAATTTTAAGGCAAGCCAGCAAACATTGACGCTTTCAAAATCAACACAGCTCGTGTTATTTCGCAAATAAGTAATCAATTGCTCAAAAAACTTTAGACTGCGCTAAATTTTCCTTAATGGCTTACAATTTTATGGCTAATTACAACAGAAACCGATTAAAAAAAAAATTTATACATCTGTAGATATGAAATATGGTAATTTTTTTTTTATTATTAATGACTTAATTGTTGTGATCCTTTTGTTTTGTCACTATAACTTAATTTATTTACATTGAAAATTATGAATTTCATTTAGTTTCAAATCTACCACATTTTTTTCCAGTCTCCCACAAATTTTGGTTGAAATATTTCACCGTCAAAAAATTTTAAGTTCCATCACTGGTAACTACCCCCGTGAACCCAAGCTGCATAGCGATTATTGAATGTCAGTATCACATTAAATATGACAGAAACCACAGGTAATAAACTGATCAGCGTAATTATTTGTAGTTATCGTTTTATCATATCATTTTGTAATTATGAGAAAATTCATAAACAAAATTGTACAATAAACGATGACGTAGTACATACGTGCAGAGAGCGCTTAATAAATATGAATCGAATTTATATCGTTTGTAATTTTGAACACAATTTGCATTATTTCCAAGAGTTAAACAACAGATCGAAGTGCGTTGGCTGATTGCTTTGAGCATAAATAAAAAAAAAAGCTGATTTGTGCAAATAAAACTGTTTCACAGAAAAATCGCTCTCTCAGTTTTGGTTCAGAAGTACAAACAACAACTTATACATTTGCTATATAAACACATACTGTGTGATTAGATAAAAAGAAACCAATAGGAATGAAAATATCATTACAAATTTTAAAAATGATAACAGAAAAATACCTCAAGACTTACGAACATAGCAGACAGTTTGAGCAGTTTTAAGTAAACATTTTAGCAAGCTTCCCTTACGTGTACTGACGAAAAAGCCGAAACCAACACATATATTGTAATAATAAAAAAGTGGAGACTAAAGCAAAATAAATAGAACTTAAAAAACTAAATTAATAGTTTATTTTTATCATACAAAATGTTGACAGAGTTTGCTGGAAATTTGGCACATCCTTTGGAATTTGGACATGCACTGGAAATTGTTGCCAAGACTATAGATGCAGCATCAAGGTGCGTATAAAATATTGATACGTTTCTTTGAAATAATTATAATAAATAATATAAATACGTCAGACTAAATTTACATTAATTGTAACTGGTGACTAACCAGATTAAAGATTATACAAATTGCATTATTTCACGGAGTCAAGTGAAAAAAATTAATATTATTTTTAATTTTGATGCGTTCTGTTAAGGTTAACATTTATCGATCGAAGATTAAAAATTTATTGAACCCGACTACGCTAAAAATAAAAAATAGCCCTACTAATTCTGTCAAAACTTTAAAAGATAAGAACTTTTTACACTCATTTGAATCGGTAGTTTAAAGAAGGCTACACAGACAAAAAAATCAATTTTCATATTTTTCCATCAAAAGAAAAGAAAAGAAACAAAATCGGTTATTGTTGCCTTCATCCCAGAATTGTCAAGCGACGGCTTTTGACGCGGTCAAGCCGTTAATTGCATGTCATAGTCGTGTGCCTTGTAGGAATTGAAAAATATCGGAAAAAGCCGTTTATTGGAGGATTTTTGTTATGTGTACTTTAATTTATTTTTTTGTAACGAGCATATAAAAAGGGTCAAGTTTTTTATATCAACTATTTTAAGGTTATCATGAAGTTTTTTACCGACAAAAAATAAAATTTTGTAATATTGGCGATGAAAAAAAAAAAATAAAAAAAAAAAACAAACAAATTAAATTAGCAATTTTTCCCAAAAGTAATTTCCATTAAAAATTATTTTATTTTCGAAATGCAGCTAATTCCTTGTTATCACCTTGGCAAGTCTGCTTCATCCTAATTTAGTACATAGAATGAACTCCTTTGGTTTAAAATGATTTCCGTGAATTTTTTTGAAATGATAAAATCAAGTTAAACCACATTAAGTTCTCTTGCCTTTAATAATCGGTAGCTATGCAGTTTAAATTTAGTTTTTTTTGCTTTATATTTTACTATAAAACTATTACAATGTCACACCCGTTATATTTAGATGTCACACTCGTTACATTTTGCAGTTACTTTGTATCTATTATTTAAAAGTTTATGTTAAAAGTTACTCATGATTCTCACTATTTCCTGCAAAATTTTAAGCAAATTAAGCTCAAACTCAAAATATTAAAAAAAAATCTTGTTCAACGTCACTCGTTACGCACTTTAAAACAATTTTCTGAATTAATTACACACAATTGTCAAATTTTATTATTAAAAATAAGAACGGCTCTTTTGGTTAATGTTTTAATTTAATGTAAATAAAACAAGCACATTAATTTACCCGAGCTTTCGTTGGTTATTTTCCAACTTCTTCAGGGTTTTTCATATAAATTTTATAATAACATTAAATTATTTTAATTGCCGCTTTCCCGAATTAACTATAAACATTAACACAAAACATTAACATTTAAAATTCAAAAAACCGGACAACATCAAAATAGCGAAAAACGAACATATAACATTCAAACAGCACTGACTTAGGAATTCGGGAAAGCGACAATTAAAATAATTTAATGTTATTATAAAATTTATATGAACAACCCTGAAGAAGTTGTAAAATAACCAACGAAAGCTCTGGTAAATTAATGTACTTGTTTTATTTACATTAAATTAAAAAATTGATCAAAAGAGCAGTTTTTATTTTTAATATACAAATTGAAACAAATTGGTCTTACATTGTCAAATTTTATATTTTTAATAAATATCGGAAGGTAAATTTTGTACCAAATTTCTTCTGCATACAAAACTAATTCTAAAGGAGTTTTAACGACTCGCGATAGGTTCTATATAGCAATATGAAATACTCTTCATACAAACTACAACATTTTTGAAACTCCTGATTCAATAACAAAAAATTGCCTTTATATGATATTTAATAAGCTATCAACCTATTTCATACGAGTTTAGTATTTAAAAACGATTTCTTGGTAACTGTGATGCCCTTACGCGCCCTAGAATGGCAATTTATCTACATACACATTTTTTTTTGGTGCATACACGACCAGGACTCCACATTAACTATATTTTACTATGCAATTCGATGCAAATATTTTATAGCAGTGAAACAATGTTGAATATTGCCGAAAATTTCACGATATGTTAACCTTAAGTTCGGCCAAGGGTTCAGATAGGAGTGAAAAACTTTAACTAAGAATATGGATCAAAAACTCTGACTGAGAATACCACATTTTTTTCATGTAAATAGGACTTAAATAATGCACTAACTTTAGACTTTCCGATCACTGCTTTAATACCCAGGGATCTATGACTGAGATTAACTTAGTTGTTTAGGTAGAGTACAATATATAAAAAATTATATTTTTAAATTTATATTAAAAACACTTTTTTTTCTGGTCTTTCAGATTTCACATAAGCCTATGCACAGAAAAATCGGTTATTAATTCAAATGCTGATATTGGTCTGCGTATTTCAAGTTATTTTCGGGACGACATTATCGTGCGAAATTCACGCATTAATGGCCAATGGGGTGAAGAAGAAATTAAAGATTTAACTGATGACAGCTTGCCAAATCCCATTGTATCGGGTGAATTCTTTATTGTTTATATACTTGCATGCGAAGAAAAGTTTCACATATCCATTAATAGTCGACCATTTTGCACTTTCAACTATCGCATACCACTTGAAGCTATTCGCTCCTTAGAAATACGGGATCAGATTCAAGTTATAAAACAAGTTGATCATCGTACAGTATTTCCAAATCCATGGCCTGCCATACATGCATCCGATTATTTTAAGGCATTTAGCAATGACATACCAATACTTTTTAGTCCTGGACACTTAACGGTGATCACTGGCCGTTGTTTTGATAATAAGAAAGGTCAATTTATTATCAAATTTATGGATACAGATACAAAACGTGAAGAGCTACATTTTAATGTGCGTTTCGATCAGAAAGTAGTCGTGCGCAATTCAATGAATAAAAGTTTTGAGTGAGTATTTAACGTAGTTTCTTTTTAACAAAGTAATGTATTTATGTTTGCTTTAAGATTCGGTGTAGAAGAGCGTCATGGTGGATTTCCATTTAGTTTTGATCAACAATTTAAGCTTGCAATAGCATTTACGGAACGTGAATTTCTCACCGCAGTGAACGGTTACAACTTTTGCAGCTACGCATATCGCACAACAACCACATTACAAAACTTAGTTGGATTTAAGCTGACCTGCATTAACGGCCTACGTATGCATATAACAAGTGTAGATCATTTACAAATGGGCGATCCTTCCTGTACCGGTTTTGAAAAATATTCAAGAAATGATTATGAATGTGCATAAGAATGAAGAGGTGTTTTGTTTTTTCAACAGAAAAATAATATTCAAATAAAAATTGAAGTGAAAAGTTTACACTTTGCTGCATGTACTTCCAAACATTTAAGAAAGTGGTATGGAGTTCAGTTATGGGATAAAAAGTTAAGCAAGAGAAATTGGTGCATTTTCAACGTATGCACTTATGACAGAGACGATTAGATCTAACAGTTTTCTTATTTTCTCCATAAAAATTCATTCATTCTCTTACTCAAAAAAAAATGTAGTTGTTAGCTTATGCTTAAGTATTAATATGATTAAAAATAGTGTCGATAAAACTTATCCGCTTATTTCGAAAGTGACAAAGTTTTCATAGTCGATAAACAATTTTCTTTTTTTAGTTTAAAAACTCTCACCAGATACTACATTTTAGTGAAATCCAAATTTTTCTTTTGAAACTTGTTAGCGAAAAAATGTTTGTGATTTTATAGAGGGGATGGAAACGTACGTCAAATCTCTACTTGCAATCACCGAACAGATCAAACCAAGCAATTCATTTTCGCTATTTTTTCCTTACCAGGAATCATTGCTCAAGCCAAATTGTCAGTTTTGAAAACATGGAAAATAGAATACAGAATCGCCAAATAACATATTTCCCACCTCAATTTGCTATTACTCAAAATTTTTTGAACTTGGGGAATTTCTGAATGAGGATTTTGTTTTTGGGGATTCTATATTTGGAAAATATGAGTATGTATAATAATATTGAAGATTTTATGTTTGAAAATTGAGTAGCTTTCCCTTATTCTTCATTGATATTCAATTCGTAAAGTTTACATGATTTTTAAATGTAATACTTACATTTCCAGGCGCTGTGACATCATTGCAAAAATAGCAACCCAATTCTGTACCAGGTACACATTTTAAAGTACCAATATCGTTTACTACACTGTTATCATCTTTCGACAAACTGTCATTACTGCAACCATGACGCATAACTAAATAGCTGTCAAAGCCTAATGCTGCATTTATCACTGTCTGAAATAATTTTTTTTGTTTTTAAATTAATTATTTATGTTGAAAATACATACCTTTTTAAAAGCAGCACCTAACATTGTAGGCAACCAACGACTCTCCCTTGAATCAGTTAACAAAAATAGAGCATCATGTTGCTCAATTAAAGCAACAATTTTATTTAAGTCATCATTAGTTTGTACTAGTATTGACTCGCCGATAGTATGACCGGGCATAGGAATTTGCATAACATATCCAGCGGTTATCTAACGCAAATATTGATTATGCATCTATATATATTAAAAAAATATATGTAGCTTTACCGCATTCGGATTTATGTCTCTCAACCTTTCAGCAGCACATGTAGCCTTCTTAACATTTCCCAATACAGCGTCAGAGTGTGTATAGAGACATTGACGAACTGGATTGGAGAAACTTACTTTGCCGCAGTCGATTAATGTAATACTTTTGAAGCCCCAAGACTACACAAATTTTTAACTTAGTCACATATTCCTTAATATCATATCAAATTACTTACCAATAAATTTCTAGCAACTGCACAACCTAAAGTACCCGCTCCAAAAAGTAAACATTTTGTATTGGACATTTTTTCTAAATCGAGATCAGGTAATATGCGCCACTTCATAAGTTTTAAATTCAAAATAATAGAACTTTCAGCCAATCTATAGAAAAAAATATGGTTAGTACTTTTTCATTATGTAGTAATATATTTCATAGTGTGGTACTTGGCTGGATCCATGCTAGCACTCATTGAAGCAATGCGTGGTCCCATTCTGTTTTGAAGATTTGGCTCCCAGCCAACAAATTTGACTGCATCATCAGTGAAATTCACATTGGCATCTTGCATTACTTCCCAGATGAGGCTGTCACTAGGTTGCATTTGAGTATCAAAACGTAGACCAAGAAATTTTAAAGTATGTCCAATTAGCGCAGGACTAATAAATCAAAGTTATATCAAAAATATACTATAATAGAGTTAAGAAATATCACAAATGTATCAATTATTTTAACTTGCCAGCTATAATAAAGAAATGCTGCATAAGTCCGCATGAGCCACGGAGGATGGTCATATTCACTTGGATCAGCAAAGCAAAAATAAATTCTGGTAAGATCTTCTTCCGCAAAATTAATATTGGGAGTTTCCAGTTGTATGCATTCCTTAAGACTAAATAGTTTCTCTTTATTGTTCATATTAAGTATAAAGAATTGTTGTTCATTATGTGCTGTGTTTTTTAGTATCGTTGTAAATTCTTCCAGTTCTGGAATATCTTCTAGCTTTTTTGGGTTTGATAACAGAGTTTTTAGGGTAGGCTCCAAAGGACAAGGGAATGAAAACCAATAATAAAAACAATGGCATTTTAGATCCTACAAATAAAAAAAATATATAAGTATTTATATTAGCCAAGTAAGGTAAAAAAATATTAATAGGACATAAGTGTTTTAGCTTTAGAATAAAATCAGAATCGGCTTGAAAGTAGGCAAAAATCATCAGGTACTTAACCTCAATATATAACATATTTTACATTCTTAAAGCAATATCTAGTATGTATTAAATTTTAGAGTTGAAAAGTATTATGGATATTAGTAATATCCATGGTATATTAAACATTATTTTGAAAATTGGTTAAATTAAGAATGGAATTGAATGGAATAATATTAGCAAATATAATCTTGAAAGTCTGAAGTCTTTCGATGATTCAAGTATAACGACGGGTACTTAACTCAAATTTAATTCCAGACAAACTTGTCGATTCTCTAAAGAGTTTTATGATCCATGCGTTACTAAAGCCTTTTATACTTGTATTTGTAGACGTTAGATAAAAAGATCTATGTTGCCACATACTAGGTAATTCATAAGTTTTTTAATGTTAATAGCATTCCAATTTTGTGTATACGAGTTTACGATCCAATTCAAAAATTTTGGGGAAATGATCAGTTTCTGTTAGTAAAATGTTCAGTTAGAGATAGAATTTTTTGCTCCTAACCAGATAAGACAAATTAATTTAGATCTTAATGTAAATATCAGAATTTGAAATCACGCTTCTCATTTTCAAGTCCTGTTTTGATACTAGACTTACCGCGAATGAAAGAATGGCAAATCGAGCCAAGCAGTTCGGATTCTCCAGAACACGACCATTTTTAAAATCAGCCAAAAGCTTCTGTCCCTCACCCAATAGTAAGGCATTTTTATCACAATCTTTAAAGTTTTCAATTGTGTTTTTATTGTAAAGTGTGCCCACTGCTGTATGACAATATTTCGGAGGGTTAAAGTTACTGAAACAAAGAAAGATATAAATAAAAAAAAACACCGCAATCTTTCACATCGCATGCGCACTTACCCATTGAATGAGCTGTAGTCCACTTCTATAAGACACGCCTTTGCTGATCGATTTGTATAGAAACCGTAGATTTCTTTGGGGGCGTCTGACAAACGATCATGGTCTATTTTGATTTCGGAGAGCTTGTGCCAAAAAGTTGGACTTACAAATGATTGGAAGGGGGCAAATTGAAAGACCTGCACTGCAGGCACGGGAGCTTCATTGGCCATGTTTTTTTTATTTAAACCGTGTTTTTCTGGCGCCAAGTTACCACTTTAGACTTAATGATACTAAAAATACATTAACATTGTTTAATTAAACTGTTAAATCTAGAAATATGCAATTTTGTTTATTTACTCACAATAGTAATGGAAAAAATAATCACATAAAGCAATCAGCTGTGTCAGCGTTTTATGTATAGCGCTGCTGTCAAAGCCAAATTTAAAGAGCCAACTAAAGGCCCAACTCAACCGTAAATTGTTTGACCAGTGGTGCCAGTTTTTTTTTAGCAAAAAACAGCAAATTCCAAAAAAAAATTCTTCATATAATAACACTCTTCCAAAGCGAAGACATTTTTATTAATATCAAACATTTTTGGTGGAATAAAATTAATGACCTATTTTTTTGTTGGCCTGCAACAAAAAAAACTGTAATCTATAAAAAAAAAACTGCGCTTAAAAACTGTATTTGCAATTAAACCGGAAAGTATGGTAGCACTGGCCTTGACTGAAGTCTATACATAAAAAATATATTTGTAAGCTAAGTTAAGCACAACTGGGACGTGCGATATCGTCCAGATTTTTCCTATACGTTAATAGTGAGTACAAAACTGACACTACAAAATTTATGAAGCTAAGTCGCACAGCCCAGTTGTAAGAGTCTATACAGTTAGACGACTTTATAGAGACATTGAGCAAGTAAATGAGATACATTATCCAAACGGTGCTTCTTTTTTAATGCCCATCGACTACATAATTGAAGGCGAGCCGACTAAACCATTAGTTTCATATATGCGCATATTCTAAAACATCTCCGCAAACCAAATGTTCCCAATTTTTCGATCATCTGACTAAGTCGCAACAAAGTCTAAGCTCTAATGATTTTCCGTTGATAGTTTTAAGAAAGTCTCTAAAAGTGTCTGAAAGTATTACTTAAAAATTATCCGCACTTTGTGAAAAAAACTCGAGTCGCAGCTATTTAGTTGAGTATGCGTCGGCAACATGCTTGCAATACAAAGTTGTGAATGAGGCAATCAAATCGCGGTTCACTGACATTGACAGCTGTCAAAACGTTTTCTTCACAGAAATTGTTTTAGGGAAGTGGCCAAAAAAACTTTTACGAGTTCTTCGCAACTAATTATAATTTACTTAAAAATAAATGTACAATTTAATTAAGTATAAAAAATTAAGCAACTCTAAATTTTAAAGCTTTTCAGTGAATTATTAAAAAAGAAAAAGATTTTCTTTCGCGAAGAAATCATTTGCGAGCAATCGATCGCAAGTTAACATCTATTTGGAAAATAAATAAAATTACTCGATTAGTGAAAATAAAAAGAAGACAAATTGATCCTACAGAATCATAACGAAAAAATGAAAGTGGAATAAGCAGGCTTTGTAATTTGTTTACCGAATGAATCAAAAAAAGGAGTAAGCGAGTTGGGTGGTAAAACTACTGGAGTAAGGACCATACCATAGCCAATACCTTGTTAATGGAAAGAATTTTACAAAACTAAATCAAGAAAACCGCAAAATACATTTGTTTTAAAGGTAATTGAAATGGATAGTTCATTCTTAATATTTTGTTTGTCCTTCAGAGGTGTCCTTTCATGGGTTATTAAACTCAAGGACATAATTTGTGTCCGGTATGAATGTGTGAATCATTTCGCAAGTGTCATTCATTTCTCAACGTGTATCAAGCAGATTTATGAAATTTCATAGTTTATTTATTCATCCACTGGTCAGCAGTATATCCACCCGAACGTAAAACAAAAATTGATATATTGAGATAAGCTTATCGCTCGCATACTTACTAGTGTTGTGTTTATTTGAAAATTGTTTATCGTCACATATAATGAAACAATTCTTCTGGTGCAATAGCAGCTAGAACAAAATTTTAATGCGAATGGTCAAACCTTTGGACAGGAAATCGGTGAATGAAAAAAACAGTTTTTATTATTATTTTCCATTATTTGTTATGAAAGGTCGATACAGTTCCAATTAAAATGCTCCTTGTTGAATTAAGATCTATGTATTTTATACTTTTTTATAATATTGCTTAATTTTTGGAACGTAGATATCCTCTTTTGCTAAAACAAGATTACTATAAATCAGTGTTTGAAATTAATCCGATAACGGCGTGTGCAAAACTGTCCTAAATTAAGGAGGAAAACCGTCTGTATAAACTTAGGGTAATTTGGGGGTTGCTGAGCTCGATTATATTAGATTTTGGTCTTCACGTCAGCGTTTCAAGTTAATGGTAAATTAACTGGCAATTAACACGGTTACAAACGTATTTTTTCATTGGAGCTTGAGAGGCCTGGGGTCTGAGCAAAATTATTCCTCATAAAAAGGCAAAGATTTTTAATTTACACTACCCCTTCAGAACCACTCCTTGATCAAATTTTCTGAAATAATTTACAAAATTTAAATTATTATATTAGAAGATTTTACTGAAAGCCTCTCAGACTTGAAATCAAAAAGGCGTAGAGAGCGTTAATTTAGCGACCCAAATTGTCTTCAATTGGTATCAGTCACACATACACATTGTAATTTTTGAAAACTACACAATTTGACAATCTTAAAAGGTATAATCTCTGATCAACTTTCCAAAGCAATATTTATATCCATCATATCACACAACATTTTCTCTACGTAATTAATTTAAATTTGATTGAAAATAGATTAAAATTAAAAATCAGTAGTCTGCGTTCCTTAAGGATTTTGATGTGCTGAACTTACATGTTTTCTTAAGTCTAGTTTTTGAGATATCCGCATCAAAAGGTTTGAAAAATTGTATTATGAGCTCTCTATATATCTATGAATATAATTTATTTCTACCATCGTTAACCTCCCCGTTCAATACTTTTATTCATTTAAGCAAGATATTCCAAAGTCTATAAAAACTCACATAACTCTATTCTACCCTTTTAACTCAATCCATCTTTAAAGATTTAAATAATTTAGAAAACATAAATGTGTGCCAAATTTCGTACCGAGCTCATTCATACTTTTTGCCCAAAAAGTATTCTCCGACAGAATCAGCAATGAGAGTTTATATGGTAGTCTGTTAGAGTTTTATTTAAATATTAGAGCTATAAAAATTATCGTCTTTGGCATTTGTTTCCAGTTTCCATGAAACATCTTTGCAATTTGCGAACCTCTTCGAAATTATCAAATCTGCACCATATACGTTTTATAGGGTTATAGTAACTAACTAATTTAAATCATTTACAATTTGACTAAAGTGTGATTGAATTCTTCTTAAGAAGGTCTTTCCAAGTTGCATTAAGGATATATTTTGCTTTTATGTTACGTGCATAAACATGTTTTCAAAAATTCATTTTCGGTTTAAAAAGAACGCTTAGGTATATGAATTCAGATGCTAGCTTTACTTGGTCATCTTAATACAACCACTTTGTGCGTTCTAAACCTCTTTCCTTTCCACTAGTTACTTATTTAAATGTCTGAGCTTTTTTTTTTGCTTATTTTGCAAACATTGTGTTTATCTCGTGTTTTTTTTTTCTTTTCAGTTACAAGAATAATGCTAATAGTTCAAGTGGCTTATCAATCGAAGCAGCGCAATTGGCAGCGCTCAAGAAAAACAATAAACCTCAAAAAAGTTTTAGTAAATCAACAACGTTTAAATACACAGGCGTTTCCCCAGCAGAAACAGAAACTGAATAGCTTCAAAAGCTTTGCATTAAGCAGCAATATTTGATCTAATTATTATAAGGAAAAGCGCTAATAACTATTTTAAAATTCTAAACATAAAAAGATCAATTAAGAACCCACGACAGACAAAAACGGCCAAAATATTCATGAACTGATGCAAAAGAGGTCAGGCGAACGAGCAATTCTTCGAAGCAAAGTACATATACAAAAGAAAATCAATAACTTTGCTAATTATTATTAAAAATTTGTGATATTTTTAACATTCTATTCGCAAATCAATTAAAGAAAAAAATACATAAACAATACACACAATAACGTTACGCCTTACACTGATACAAATATTTACAAATTTCGTCGCCACACGTCATACTCAACGTCGTCATCACGTCTCTACAAATACTTAATGTTGTAATGTTGTCCGATGTCGATGATACCGATGAACTGGACACAATTGCCGATGTCATGGGATTACGATCACAAAATCGCCTTAACACGTTTCGCGAAATGTGGTATCACATTTTCCTGTGGGCCCTATTTTCTTCGATCTTTATACACACATGCGCAGCGTTAGTTGCGTTCGTTACGCTGCGCAAACATAAATTTGGACGCTTCTTTTCAATATTGATATTGGTAATGGGTTTTCTATCACCAGCTGTAAGTGGTGTAATTAGTAGCGCTGTGATTGCGTTTGTTCATCGTGCGTCAAGTTTGCCAATGTCACCGATATATGCAATGGTTTGGGGTGTAGGGCAAACGATTGTATCAGCTTGCTTAGGTTTCACGAGAATTCTAGCAACACTGTAGAGTTCTAGTGAAGTGCAAGTGAAGAAAATAGATGTTGGACTTGAGAGTTTCTATTAGTTATTAAAATATAATAATTATTAGTTACTCTTTTAGACTAAATATTGCAATATTTTCAAAAATGAGCGGAGGCAGTTTGAGATAATTTGTGTTCTCGGTGCATCATAGAAAGTGAGCGTCGCCGTATTTTGTAAAATTGTACTTTTTATATATCTAATCTTTAATTGAGTTAAGCAATATTTTTTTTTTCTGTCTATGTTAAATTGTTTAATATTTTTTTGTTTTTAATTATTTTGTATTTATTCAGCTATATGTAATATGTATTATGTATTTTTTTTACGTTTAAATCTTGTTTATTGCGCTTTTTTATGCAATACTGTAATTATTTAACACTTGCAAATTTTGTTTCAAGACAATGCTTAATAATGAAGGCTTTAGCAAAATTATATACATACATACGAAATTAAAAAAAAAAAGTTAAAAATAAATTCATTAAATTATAAATTAGCAAAATATGCAAAATTTATAAAAGAAAATACTTTACATACCTTTCTATGATATAAAAATAATTATAACGATACTCCTAAACAGCAAATATACAAACCATTTATAGCCAAGTATTTAGAGATACAAACTTTTTTTATTTTAGACATTGTAGAAATGAGCATACATTAAAAACATGACATATTGAATTGATTTTAATGCACATTATTGAACTTAAATTCAGTATTAATTTCCAAAAAATTACACATATCAATATTGGTGTACTTTATTTTTGTTTTGTTATTATTGACTTTGCTTTGTAAAATATCAGAAATTATTTTAACGAATGAGTTAAACTAAAATTTATCTTATTTCGTGACTAACGTTGTAAATTAAAGAATTTAATATCCTTTAAAACCAAACAACAGCCAAAATTAGGTAAAAAATTGGTAATTTTAAATTAGCAGCTAGTTTAGTATATAAACTTGTGCAAAATTCCAAATAATAACAATTGATGATACATACGTTATGATTTTATTTTCCATATATGATTTCTTTACCTTTTTATCATTCAGTGTTTTAGTTAAAGTTTTTCGCTCTCAAAATCAATTCAGGAACTTTTATGTTTTAATTTCAATCATAGAACAGTTCGAACCTACCATATTTTAATAAACAAAATTCGCAGTTGTAATGTATTCAAAACTAACAATTTTACTATCGTAATAACAAATTTAGTAATGGCAAAGTAAGTTAAACAACTACCAACTAATTTACGGAATATGCAAAATATGTGATTTTTTAATTATATTGATAGTATATTATTTCTGATAATAATTATTTCATTAAGTATTTAGTATTAATATTGAACTACAAAATTTAGAAACAAAAATACAAATACTAAATAACAAGGGCGTCAAAAATTTGCGTTATTATAAGATAAATGTGTAATTAAAAATAAAATAAAATACAATTTAAATAAATTCCATAAAATTAAGTAAATACATATGTATATATAATAGTCGTTTTCATCAATATTTACTGTAGGTGCCGCTTATAACTGAAGCTTAACAAATCAACTATACATATAGTACATGTATATATATGTGATGCAAACTGGGGAAAAGTTACTTATTTTGCCAAAGTATAATTTTCAGAAACAAAAATTTGATGATTCTGCTGATTAGGACGCTGGGTATTAGGTACGCTTAATAATGTGGATTTTAGTGATCATAGCGAACATGAATTGAAAAGTTAAGACAGACATCTACATTTATCGGAGATATTGCCATCGAAAGTACCTGACAAATCTTTCCTAAAAATCATTATACGATGGGAATACCTGAATCGATTTCAGAAATATAGGTGTAATTTGAGAAACAATTCAAAAGTTTTTATAATGGTGAACAAAAAAAATATGGAAATCAGACACATAATTTTTGAATAAGTATTAATAATTTTTTCATAAAGTAAATATTTACAGAGCATCATTTTATAAATTTTATGAATTAAAATAATCTTTATTTTTAAATATTTCTTATATCGTAGATATCAACTGTGAATTAGTAAGTCTTTCAAATTTTTATCTCTTATAGGGTAAATGATATTTTAAGTTTGAATTAAGAATCGACCGAAACTGAAATTACAATAAGTTTAATTAATAATTTTTTCTTTTGAGCCTTGCATTTTGGTTTTGAAATTTGTTTTTTTCTTGCTCTTTTGTGCAAATTAAAAAAAAAATATGTGAAAAAAAATTGTACCAAAATTTCAGTTTTGGTCAATTTCCAGATCAAGCTAAAAATATTTACCCAAGACTAAGGAATAGTAAAGCTATAGCCAAGAGACCCGTAATATAATTTTTATTTGTCCCTTTTTTTCTTACGAGACTTTTAATACACCGAATATGGAATCAAAATTTGGAGGACGCATTTAGCTTTGCAGATATAGTTATCAGAAGTCGTGGATGTATTCTTTAAAATAATCATTTTAAGTTCAGAACCTGTATCGATTTCCAAAATATGTCGTATGAAAGGTCATTTAAGAAAAAACTGTCATATCTCAGCAACTATAGCGCGGATTTCCAACATACCAATATTTTGAAAATTGATTTAAGAGCTCTCAACCAATAACATTTTTTTGAAAAGCTATGTAAGCGACTTCCGGTGACTATACCTACGAAATTACACTTAAAACATTTTCTCCAGGACCCTCATTCGCTCGAAGAAGGAGAGATTAAAGTGGACCTGTTCCAAAACTAGCTCTCACGTTTTAAAAAAAGTTTCCGTAGCAGAAGAAACAAGAGCGAAGCTCAGCAGAAAACATATTGTCACAAGATATTCAATATAATTGCTTCATGCCCTAACTTATCTGCCAAATTTAGACAGATTTTTAGCTTCTTCTTTCGTTTTTTTTATTTTTTGACAGCGATGGAGTCACTTTCACGGATACAGATTTGAGCTTGACAGAATAATCTACCATGTTAATTGTACCATACTTTGGCTTATCAACTAGTTTTGACATTAGACAACAAAAAGTTTATGCGAAAGAAGAAGCATTTGACATTTGACTTTAGCCATTGTAATGAAACAATGAATAGCACTAAAAAATTTTCTTATCAAATTCTGACAGTTCTTCGGTAAAGCAGATTGAAAGAAAACTATGTGAGGATTATTAAAAAGAAAAATTAAGTTAAAAAGAAACATTCACAAAATAGTCTACTAGTACTAAAAGTGAATAAAAAAATTGTATAAAATAAAATTGCAATTGAAAATCAATCAGATTTTATGTTTAACACATAAAAAGCTGAGGAAAAGTTGCTCATGCCATTGTGATTCAACCAGTAAACGAAAGTTGTAATCCAAATTAACTTGCTAATTTGATATCATTTCTTTCAATGTTATGCTAAACAACATTAAAACGGTATAATCTCTAAAATTAATAAAAAAACTGCTCTGGTGTAGTGGCTGAGCTAGATGCTGCCGTCACGGAGTAATGTACACATTCCATTTTAGAAATGATCGAAAATCAAAGAAAAGAAACCCGGCCGTCAGGTGAGGCACTTTGTTTATTTTTTTAAATATTGAATTTTGCAAGTGAATTTTTCAATAAAATTAATTAGCATGTAAACAATTGTAACCATATTAGTTGATTGCGTTTGCGAACATTAGTCTGATATACAGGATGTAGTAAGACTTAGTTTTTTTTTTTTGTTTTTCCGAGTGCAGGCACACTTTTCGGACAAAATTCTGCAAATTGGACTAATGCATTAATTTACAGGAACGCAGCTATTGTTCAAATTGACCATGGGGCTCTTAACTTATTGCGATTTCTATAGAAGCTGGTTGAGGCTATGCTTCAAATCAATGGTTAAAAAAATATGGTAAATATTTCCACCTCTAATTAGGTGCAAACACTTTTTAATCATCGAGATATTTTCTGGTAACGACCTAAAAATAGTAAATTTATGTTCATTGAAATTGTATTTAATATTTTTATATAGTTTCTCTCGTTAAGGTAAATTTTATAGACATACATATTTTATTGACGATTTTTTTTATGCCTATAAGTCAGCATTGGGCATCTTTTGCGATATTTTTCCAAAAAGATGTTTTTCCACTAATCACTACCTGACAGTACTAGAGGATACTTACAGCCCCAGCTTAGTTGTTATTGCAGCAGAGCCCTTAAATGGGTCACGGGTTTACACTAATTTGATAAGATTGTTACCTCTTTAGTCGTTTTACGTGCTCAGACTTTTTTAAATTGTTTTTTATTGGTTTTAGAGCATTGTATACAAAGTTGTGAGCACGACCTATCGATCTAGCTATTTTTCGTTGGCTTTTACCTTCATTACGTCATTGATTAATAAAAGCGTACTCTTCTTAATTAAAGGAAATTAATTTTATTAATAAATAAATTATATATCTGAAATCACAAAATTAATAATTTAATCATATTTGTGCACTTGCTACTACTGATTTTCGTAGTATTGAGAGAATAAATAATATTCCGTTTGTTTTCAGCGTTTCCAACCAACTAAAGTTTCGTTTGGTATCGTACAAGGGTTGCCAAAAATTTTAAATCATTCTTAGTTATTAGTGACCCTATTATAATGTCCATAACTGTATCTTTCAGTAGAACTTTTTGTGTTTAAACAGATATTTATTTAAAACTGTTTTAATTCATGGAATTAATTATAGTTAATTCAGTCCTTCCTGGGCTTAAATATCATGACATCACATTATAATTAAAATTCATTGTCTCAACGTAAACATTTGTTGTATTTTTGTGGCATTAACGTCAACAAATTATGTGATGTAGGTAGCTTTGTATCAAAGAATAAAAAAAAAAATGTCACAAAACTACGACAAAATATATGGTTACAGTTTGATTCGGTGAAAACGAGATAATTTTTAAGCTGACGTTATGTGGAATAGCGTGCCAACACTCAGCTCAATAATTCCACAGGACTGGACATAGCTAAATCACCTCAGTAGGTGACGGTGATCAAGAATATATATACTTTTCTTTATCTGCCACTACTTCTTCTATGCGTTACAAATGGAATGACAAAGTGAATAATCCCTCTGTGTAGGGTATCAAAAAGATACGCACATATTGTATACATATAGCCAAACTTCCGTTTGTATTATGTTTTAGATTGTTATGATTTTTAAATCAGCACTTTTGCAAGTTTTTGTTTGTTTATTAATTTGATAAGATAAAAACATTTATACGATAGCTTTCAAATTAAGTGGTTTTTGGGAAAATAATTCAGATTTATCGGCCATTTTAGTATATTCCTGTTAAAAAAAGATGTTTCAGGGAGTAATTTTAGAACACTCCAAGGAATAGTGGATCACTTTTTGGCATTTCCAATCTTCAAATTCATAACTTTAAGTTTTATACGCTATAAAGTAGATTGAATTAATATAAATAAAATTAATGACGAAATTTAAATACCTGTTTCTTGCCTTAAACGGTTTATTTCTCCGTTTATACTTTAAACATAAGCTTGTTTCTTTTGAGGAAAAGAACCGATCTGAATGAAACTTTGGCATTTTAAAGGGGATGGATTGGACTTCAATTACCCTTTCGGAAATTTTCGCATAGCTTTTTAATTAATTGTTTATGAAAAAAAATCACGTTACATTAAAATCCTATTATAGCTCAAAAACAAACAATTTCTAATCGGTTAATATGAATTCACCCCAAGAAACAATGGCTTTATATGTTTTTCCCTCAGATTAAGGAGTGTCTTCGTGAGTTTTGCGTACCTTAAAAATTCATAACTACATGTTATTTCCTAATACCGATAGTGTGGATGTCTTTGGCATCTTTACAGCATTAAATTTTGATCGATGAAGATTTATTGAAATGTTTTGCTGTATTAAAAAAAAAAAAAAAATACCACATTGAATTCGTTGTTGTCTTAACTATCTTAACATTGCGCACCTTACATAAGTTGACTTTTATAATCTGCTTATTGTTACAATAATAATAGAGTTTAGCTACTACAGCTATTAGCCTTCTTAGCAATTTAGCTTGAAGCTTTTAACAAAGGTTAAAGCTTATTAATAAATAAGGGAAATGAAAAAATTATGCAATTAATTTGTTATATTTTTATAACTTTTTCTTAGCTTTATCGCACTTTCTCAACATACCCACTCAGACCATATGTATAAAAGCACACAACTGCATGAATGCAATTATATAGATTTATTAATATGGTCTAAGGAATAAATGTTAGAAAAAATTTACCCATCATGCTGTGGGGCTCGGACAACACAAACATAAAGATCAACAACCAGCATACTACAAAATTAACTATAGTTATTTTTCAATCTTAGCTTGAGTTGACCTTTTGACAAGCTAATATATACAGGTAGTCCCCGACTTACGACCGTTCGACTTACGACTATTCGCACTTACGACCAATTTTTTTTTCAATTTTTTTCATAGAAAATGCTTAAAATAGTTTCGGGGAGTCCCTAAAATATGTATATGAGAAAAAATTTAAAAAAAAGAGTAGTATGTACAAGGATTCGATTTATTTCAGTACAAATAATACGTTTGTTTAAGTGAATAATTTTATATCATCCCAAAAATGGCTGGAACTAGTAGTACAGTATGTATGTAATATTTTTCTTTAGTTATTTTTTATGAAACTCGACTTACGACTTAATCGACTTACGACCGATGACTAGGAACCTATCTCGGTCATAATTCGGGGACTACCTGTACATCGCAATTATTAATGAGAGAAGTCATGCGATTACAACCTAAATTACTTCACCACGCAGAAACAACATACAATTAAAAAAAAAAATAAATAAACTCATCTTTTACAAGCCAAGATCGAGCCTTTTGCAATAAATTAAAATCAAACTCTTATATTCGAACATATTACTCGTATTGACCCTGTATGTTCAAATTGTGCCATTGCGATTTTACAGAGATACCTTAATTAAAAAGAAAAATTTTTTGTTTGCAAAAAATCTTAATCGATTTAATAGGAAAATACGAAATAAAGTAGTTTCGAGTACGTTATTTGTTTATCAAAATAATTAAGTCATTTAAATACATTTAACGTAAGAGCAATAAATTTTTTATTGTTTTATCAGTTACAGCTAAGCTTGAGTTCTTAAATTACGTTAAAAAGAACCGCTGCTGTCGAATAAAAATATTTCTATCGTATAAGTTGGTATATAAAATTGAAGTCTTTCATTATCTTTTATTTAATAAAATATATCATTATAAGGCATCAATCATTGTCATCATGTTTTCAAAAAAATAAAAATAAAAAATGAAATCTGATTAAATTTAGAACAACAGTTGTGAAACTAAAAGCAAAATTTTTTATTTGCTGTACGTTTTTTTTTTCTACTTACATATGTCGGTTTGACTTCCTTTTTATTGGTATCAAATAAACGACCTGTGAAAACTGTGAACAAAAATCACAAACACATTGTTACTACGACCGAAGATATGAAAGTGGACCTGCTGAATCCGAAAATGATATCCGTTTTACTGAATTGGCTCTAACATTTGAGATAAATAAAATATTATAAGTGCCTAGAACACCTTTTGGCCAACTGTATGCTTTTATTTAATGACATAATTTTTTTTTTGAATATTTTTAACAACATAATAGTAATTTACCAGTCTTTTTCTTTAAAACTAATTTTAAATCACCTCTGTATGGTTTCTTTGCCCAAAATAAGGCTCTTTAAAAATAGCATATTAAAGCCGGTATAGCGCTTTTCTGAATATATTTTATGCATAGTATATTTAACACAGGTGAAAAAGAAACTTGGAGGAGAATGCTAGTAATTAACGATTATGTATTCAAAATCACTCGGAAAAATTAACGTTTCTAAAATAAATTCACGAAATTGGTCAAAAATGGGATTTTTGTTTTATTTAATTTCATATATGGTGGAATTTTTTGATTTAGTAGACTAAATACTCTTGAAATAGTGTCAAAAATCTCACGTCGCTGAATCACTGTGTAATAGTACCTCATAACAAATGGTTGTCTTTTCCGAATGAATTTTATATGCTGAATCCGAATCCGGCCTCAAAATTGGCTTATCAGTCATAATTTTGAAATATATATGGTTAAATACTTAAAAACTGACGTTTTTGTCTCCTTTTGAGAATTCAAAAGTATTTTCAGATTATTTATAATATAAACACCTTTTAGTGTCATCATTCTTCTTTATAATGAGCTTTCAAACGGTCATCTATAATATTTCCTCGCAAAGTTATAGCTATTTAAAGTGATATAAATTTGAAACCATGATTTTCCACAACCCAACAGTCTTAATAAAATGAAAAAATGTGTTTTGTTTGTGTAATTTTGTCTTCAAGGCAATGAGATTTCATAATAAATAAATAAGATTGTTTGGTGTTAGAGGATCGTGGTTTCAAATTCATGGCACATTAAAGTGGCTATAACTTTACTAAGAAACATCGTATATAACCATTCGAAAGCTCATTTTGAAGAAGAGAGATGGTACTTAATGAAGTTTTTATTAGAAATATGCTGAAAACATTTTTGAATTCTATATACAACCTCAAAAGTAGGAAAAAACGGCCAACTCTAAAGCCGTGTTCTGATTCGGCGTGCAAAAATTGCTTTGAAAGTTACCCTTAACTGCCCAATAACATTCATGACCCCTTTATTCGCAGACCTGTGTAATTGATTGATATCAACAGTTCCATTAGGCATAGTAACGGTCAATAAGCGAACTCCACAATCCAATAAATTTATTTTAGCGTCCGTGTAATTTGAAAAGCTGTATATTACTAGTTTTATGCTAATCAGTTTATTTAATTTACTTACAGAGAACTGTCCTATTTTACGTTATGATTCCATCGGCATCAATTCAAGCAAATAATTAAGAGCTAAACAAATCTCTTATCAAAACATTTAAAAGGGCGTGATAAAAATTCACGCAACTACTGTTGCAAAATATGTAAACAAACAGCACTGACTGCAACTTGTTTGTTATTGGGCTTAAAATTAGTAAATTAAAAAACTGTATTGCATTTCAAAACGAAATATAAAAGAAGCACATATAAATTGAGAAACATGCTAAGCAAAACTCAAAAACTCATACTAGGCATCATTATCTTAATACTCGTCGATATAATTTGGGTTTCGTCTAGTGAACTGACAAAGGTTTGTTTTGCAAAATAATTTCATAGCATTTTTACTGAATTCTTAATAACTTTTTGTTTTTCAGTTTCTTTATGAAGATGATCACTTTGATAAACCATTCTTTTGTACATATTTTAAGACGTCAATGTTTACTATTTACTTGATTGTTATTGGTTTGATAGCACCATGGAAGGAGTCATGCGAAAAACAGAATGGGAGCTATTCCGTATGTATACAAAAATTGTGATTATTTTTTAGCTGGTATAAAATTAGCTTTTTTTTTGCTGCTTAGATGATGGACCAGTCAGTAGATGATGAAAACTATTATACAAATCTAGGTTCTTTGGTAAGTTTTTTTCTGCTCGATGGAAGCTAAAATTTTCAAATACCACTAGTTTACAAATTTCAAAAAAATGTTCTTTGGAATAATTCATAATATTTTTGTATTCTTAAATAAAACACTGATTCCGAAAATCAACTTAAGTTATTGTCAAATAAAAACTTTTCCAATCTTCCAAAAAGATTTTCCCGCTTAATCGAAAATAAATTATGCTCAATTACATTTTATTAGTTGCACATCAAATTAAAAGCAATCAAACTTTCTATCATTATTGTATGCTTTAAGGATTTAATTGCAAGCTAAATATTTCGTTAGAAAACTGGTAGTAAAATTTTGAAGATACAGGCAGTTTATTGAAAAGTCTAAAACTTTCGTGCTTTTGAGCGATTCTTTCATATTTTTTTTTTAAATCGTCTATTGATGAGGAAAGTTTAAAATTGTATCAACCCCATCGGCAAGTCTATCCCTAGCTTTAAAAAAATAGTGTTTTCATTTTGTTTTGCAGAAAATAATTTCATTTTGCCTATCTTGATCATAGAGAAAATCATGCACGTCCTTGAAAAGATATAGGAAAAAAAGTACCTTGAGCATCTCAACCTCCTAATAGAAAATTTAATCTTTTTACCTAAAGCACTTAACCTTGAGAATATCCTAATGGAAAATTTAATTTTTTTACCTTTAGTTAGGTTAGGAAATTCGAACATTGATTTTGAATCTGACTAGGGAGAATCATGAATTGAAAAGAACAATGATTTAAAATTTGGATCCAGATTTACTCTCACAGCTAATTTTTGTTTAACTATTTAGCGCTTTAGCTTTTGAAATTTTAATTATATAAAGTAATTGAAAAAATGCTGGAACAAAAATACAAAATAAGAAGTAGAGAAAATAACAAGGCAAAACTAGACTTATAATATTTGAGACAATATAACATATAAGCGAACGCTCAAACGATTTTGAAACGATTTGTAAATTATTGTGAAGGAATAATAAAGTGTTTATTTTTAACCACTGACTTTCTGATTGCAACATGTTCCACCAGTCCACCTTGCAATAAGAAAGGCTCTTTAGTTTTAAAAACTAAATTCCGTAACACTGTAAATTTTTCAAAAAATATGAATTTTGTTTTCAATGCCTTGAAGTTGCAATGTATTTAAAATTGCTTAAATTTATTCATTTACCTAACCTAATTTTTTCAAAAATTTTAAGGGTGATCCTACATTTATTCCAATACGTACTGCTAACATTGGTGTAGTTTCTGGTACAGAAAGTGATGACTCTAGTATTCGCAGCGTACGCTTTAGTAAAATGGCTGAGGTACGTGAGATGTCAGCACATGAGGCTACCGAAGCATTAATGTCACGGCTATCATATGCGGCTAGCATGCGCATAAGACGACACAAAACACATCATAAGACAGCAAAAACTGCACTACTATTTTGTGTATTGGTAAGAGTTATATATTTTGGTTTCCATTTATTAATTTTATAAGTAAAGCTCGTCATTTTCTCTAATTTTGTAGTGGTTCGCTGCCAATTACTTATTCCAAATGTCCTTAGAATTAGGTGAAACAGCTACCGTGACACTTCTGAGTTCATCTTCTTCGTTTTTTACGTTAGTATTAGCAGCATTTTTCCCCTCATCTTCTGGTGATAAATTTACTATTACCAAGTTTTTGGCGGTTGCCATGAACATTGGTGGAGTGGTATGTAAAATAATCATTAATTTTATGATGTTTATTAAAATTTTTTTATTTGAATTTTTTAGTGCTAATATTTTTTTTCTTGTAGATTACAGTCACCATATCAGATGTGCAAGACTCGAAATTCTCACGTGGCGCTTTTTTGGCACTTTTTAGTGCATTTTTCTATGCTGCGTACTTGGTGTTTGTTAAAAGAAAAAGTGACACCGAAGAAAAAGTTGACATTCCATTATTTTTTGGTAAATTTTTTTTGAATATGTTGAATATTTTAATAT
Organism: Meiosimyza decipiens; assembly: GCA_963680825.1. NCBI lineage: Eukaryota > Metazoa > Arthropoda > Insecta > Diptera > Lauxaniidae > Meiosimyza > Meiosimyza decipiens. The sequence goes on along the minus strand of OY804261.1, from coordinate 55,844,072 downwards.
ATGTATGTACTTATTGTATTTGAAATATTCCTCGCTAGTATATACATTGGGGTGGCTCAAAATATCGAACATATTTTTATCTTTTCATTTTTTTATGTGTCTTATTCTGAGTTGTGGGCACTTAAAAAGTTATGGAAGATCAAAACTGAAATATTGTATACGGCTAATTTATATGGGCTTTAGGAAATTTTGATGCCTTATAACTTCTAAACTGGCCATAAAATAGTGAATTGAGGTTTTCTTAAAATTAAAATTTTTCTAAAAGTACAGATTTTTGTTTTAGGAGTATTAGGTTTTTGAAAAATCTAAACCCTATAAAAAGCTGATTTTTCAGATAGCGTAGTTAACGATAGTTATTGTTAAAAACAAGTGAAACTTCGGTTCAGACGAGTATTGTTTGGGTTAGCTCGAATGAGCGCAATTACAAATTATCACATTCGCATTCAGTATACGTATATAAATATACATAACAGAAAAAGAAATATACACCATAAACTTAAGAAAAATTTATGAAGAATAGTGTGAAGATCATAAATAAACCAAGGTGTAGCTCTGTTTTACTTTAATAAATCGTGACCAGAATCTGTTAAACATATATGTACTTTGTAAATTTGAGAAGAAATATTCTGTTAAAAATATATCTTAATTTTATTTTTTTCAGGATTTGTTGGTCTTTGGAATCTCTTGCTTATGTGGCCAATTTTTTTTATTTTAAATTTTCTACACATAGAAAAATTTGAGCTACCAAATCAAAATCAATTTGCTATTCTTTTTCTAAATGGTTTGGTAGGCACTGTGATTTCGGAGGCACTGTGGCTGTGGTAATTTATATACTATAATGATAAATCATTAAAATGAATCTATTATATATTGTCTTTTATTTTAAAGGGGCTGCTTTCTCACATCTTCACTAATAGGCACCATTGCAATGTCTCTGCAGATACCGCTGTCCATAGTATTCGATGTGTTCCTTAAAAAAAAACGGTATAATCCATTATTTTACATAGGATCTCTGCCAATATTTTTGGCACTTATATTGGTTTCTCTATTAATGAAAAATGATGATACTGATCCGATAATGAAGCTGCTCAAATTAATTTATCGCAAAATATGTCGTTGCAAAAAAGCAAACATAGTGCGGTGAGTTCACATAAATTTATCATATATATTGCTCTAATTATTTTCAACTGAAGTGGAAAATTTATTTTTATGTATTGTTACTTGTTAATCAAACATGTTACTTATTGTCTGGTGGAATGTGTTGTAATCAAAAACACATAACATATTTTAAAAGTAAATACAAGCAATCATTGTCTATTTCTTAGTAGAAACAAAACATAATCCCCTTAGATTACAACAACAAATCTTAAAATGTTAAATGCAACTGCAACTACAAATTTTTGAGTATTTTTTATATATATTTTGAAAATCTTTTCATGCTTCTTTTTTTTCAGAATAAACGATGAAGAGCAGCAAGAGTCACTTATTGGCAGCAATGATTAAACGCGCTTCCAAATGGCGTTATTAAATGCTTTGTATTTAAAATTTGCTCATGCAATCAAAATTTGGCTGTTTTCGGATTTAACTTCGATGCGAAGTATAATTTAGGGAAGCGTTTGCACAAATACTTCAACTATGTTTTAATTAAAAAAAAGCTAGTCTATATAATTACTAAAATTGTATATTTTAATTACGTGATGCTCGACATGTCTTTTACTTCTCTACATTATTTTATTTTGTAATACTTTCTTGTTTTCATTCACAGAATAATTTATATTGTGATATTAGATGAAAATTGCGTTTTTTCTTTTCAAAACAGACCCATAACTTTTATGTTTTATTCTTCGACTATATATAACAATCTTTATTTTTTTATATCTACAAAAATGAGATAACATAATGGTATTTTCGCTTATTTTGCGAATGATATACATATTTGTAACATGTAAATGTTTGCTTAGAATATTATATTGTATTTAACTGTATCCATGTTGAATTAAAATTGTATAGATCAAGTTTTTTACTTGCAAATTAAGGTAACATGAGTTGAAATCAATAAATTGCTTAAGATTGTTTTTGTTAAATGAAAACAATAATTGGAAACTTAAAGCATTTTTGCGGTTTAATACTTAAATGGACCTGAAGACTAAAATCATTCATAAGAATAAAAGATGTAAAACAAAAGGGGTTAATTGCTTTTTAATTTATTTATGAAATCAAAAATTTTAAGTTTAATACTTATGTTGAAATAGCTTGAGTAAAGTCCAAAAATGTATTAATTTCTACATAGGTTAATGAGAGACTTAAAGTTAATATTTCAACTCCGCAAAAACAATACAAATATAAAAAGGTATGAGTTTTTAAAGATTGGAGTAGAAATATCAAATTTAAAGTTTTCGAACATATGAAACTTGATTGACATTATTGTTTCAAATCAACGTCTTGACTGCAGGAGGATACTGTTTTGCAGGATACCCAGTGTGATAAATCAAAATCGTGGCTAGTGAAATCTTTGCTCAGACAAGATAAGGCCCTTTACGCAGATTCCGTCATATATTGTTAGTATAAACATATTTTATAAAGGTTGCAAAGCGAAAAAATCTCTTAACCTTAAGCATTCGTTATATGTATAACGAAAAATTTTAATATAATACTTAATTATGAACTAAAATGAGTTTATTCAGCACTAATGATTTCTTGCAATATGAAGCAAAGGGAATATATGACTTACTTCCAAAAAGCCATAAATAGGTTAGTTTTATACAGGAGAAACAAAAAACATATTGGAAAAATATATTGATATGTATTTCTTATGTAAAAGAATGAAGAGAAAGAATTTAAATATTGTGTCTCATTTTTTTCATACTAGTGTGCTACGTCTATTTGCTATACGAAACTCAAAAACTTGTTACGGCCTTTTGAATTTCTTTAGTAAAATCTTTATTATTGGACATATGATTTAAAAATTTTGTTGGGATATGTAGTTCAGTCAAATGATTCATAATCAATCAAAAACTCGATTTGAATTATTTGTGATTACGGCTTTCTGAATGTTAGGTGACAATATGTATGTATATATGTTACTGGCCAAACTCGTTTTTAGGATAAACTAATTTTTCTTAGGCCAAACTGGTGCATCTGAAGCCTGTTAGGATGAACCAGTTTAGCCTCATAAGATTTTAGCATTTTAGGGTAAGTGGGCGCTCTGATCCTAACAGGCTTCGGATGAACTAGTTTGGCTTAGAGAAAACTAGTATGTACTTAAATTTTTTTTAACGAGCTTCCTTGCGGAACACCTGTTGTCACGGTAAACAGAGAGGGCAATACTTTCCGAAATCCGTTAGGATGAATCAGTTTAGCCTATGAAGACGTTAGCATCTTAGGGGAGTACATAATGTGTCAACTCCAGCCGAATGCCGTCGCGAAACCGGTATTAAACATATTCAACACTTGAACTTTTCATGTGAGCTTTAGAATAAATTGACTTAGTTTAATTGAAGTACAAAACGAAAAACTAACCCATCAATATTGATCGCGCCCAAAAGGTACGAGTGCCTGAGTAGTAAAAACATGGTGTACCATGTGAACGACGCAAAGCGATATATTCAGTTGCACAAGTTGTCAAGATTGAACTATTCTATTGTCACCTTGATTATTCCACTATGATTCCCACAAGGAAATTGTCTATTGTGAGTTTTAGAAATTGATATTATGAATGGCAGTAGCACTGTGAATATGTCAATTTAGCTCACAATATAATTATAATCAGCGCTATTGTGAATATTTTCTTTTCTTGTTCTAATTTCTTTACATTTGTTCCTTTGCTTAGCCTTTGGATACGTGTCGTTTGCCTATTCCACAAAAGCCATCAAACGAGTTTCTTTTGTGATTAAACTCGTGGCGCTCTATCTCCATCATAATCAAGAAATCTCCAATTTAAAAACACAGAGACAGAAGAAAACTCGTCGTCGTTGTTGTGGGGAATCTTCACATCGTGTATTCGTGTTTCTGTTATTCGCTCATAAAACGCTGACGACGTTGGTTCGACGGTTTTAGTTAAAAAATTTTTAATTTTGATAAAAAATCAAGAATCCTTTCAACATGAAATTGTTCATGGGATTCTGTTTAATAGCCGTTGTGGCTGGCGTTGTTGCTGCCGATGATAACAAAGGACCAAAAGTCACCGACAAGGTAAGAATTGCGTCGTATTCGTTTTAAAAATTTGTCATGCCTTCAATTTTACGATAAAATTTTATACTTTTGGCATTAATTCAATTTATATTTTTCTTGTGCTTTCGTCGTTTGTTGCGTAGGTTTATTTTGACATCAGCATTGGCGGTACACCTGCTGGACGTATTGAAATCGGTCTCTTTGGCAAAACAGTAGAAAAGACCGCGCGTAACTTTAAGGAATTGGCGGAAAAACCACAAGGCGAAGGGTAAGTTAGCATCTGGTGTTTTCGCTTTAATATTAAATATTGTGGAATGAAAAACTAAACAAGTGCTAATTACACAGTTCAATAAAAAACTAGCAATTTTTAGATTTAATTTCAACAATAATATCGCGTTGTTTTCGTGTAATGCTCCTTATTAACCAATCGCAACATTGGCAGATGTCATTAATGTAGTTCTTACAGCTACTTTGAGGTAATTTCAAAACTGGCGCTCATATTTCGATACCCAATGTAAGGAATAATTCATACTGTCTCAATTTTCTATATATTCGCGTACTTAAAATAGATAGTCGATTTTTTAATTGAAAAAGAGTTCTAAAATTGGCGTCAAATAGTTGCTTAACTATTGCAAAATTGCTATAATTGCTATTTCATGTACACAAAATATTTAGATTCCTTATCTTTCGTTACAATCGTTAAAAAGGATAGGATGCTCAAGCATAATAACCAAAAAAAAAAACCAAGAATTTTTGTTGCAGTTGCAGTGTAGAAAATATTTATATTGGTATTAAAAATAACACGTATTAGTAATAACAGCATTTTTCATGCTGAATAGAACCTAAAAGCAGATAGATTTTATTTTTGTAACAGTAAATAGCAAATACAATCCCGGGACTAGAAAAAGGGTTCGGGCTTAAACTCCCTAGTACTAAGTGATAATGGTATATCTATGCAATTGTGTAGTCATCATTTGCTGGTAGCCTTGTAATAAATTCATTTGGAAAAAACTAATTTCTTTCCACTAAAGATAATACATGGTAAGTAAATTTTTTCTAGAAATTTTAGACAAGTTATTAATCAAAAGTATAGTTCAACTGATAAGCAATTTTAATAATACACTACCATATTAATCATTTCTTCTGTTCACAAGCAAATGATGATTAATACTGAAGATCATTAAAACTCATTTGTTAAGTTTAAGTTAGCAACTATATTATATAAAAAAAATTGAGTATACTTTAACCTGATTTACGACCTGAAGATGCCTTTTACTTTTAATTTGGAATGTTGATGAAAGATCAGCATTATGTCATATACATAATGAGATATGTGTAAAATCAAATTTGTTGGCGAAAGTTATTAACCATTTGTAATTATTTGACGGTATATTAAATGAAATAAATTAAAATGCCCGCAACATCGTTGCAGTCCTGCCACATTTGCAATAAACAATTTATTTGATACATCTGTTGTCGGCCAAACTGGTTTTTAAGATAAACTCGTTTTTCCTAGGCCAAACTAGTTCATCCGAAGTATATTATGATGAGCCAGTTTAGTCTAGGATAATCTAGGAAAATTATTTACTTTAACGGTCTCACTCCCGATTTTCTAGAAATTTTAATAAGCTAGGGTAATAAATTAAGCGGCCTTCGGCCGCTGCTCAGGATTTACATCTTCCAATACGTCCAATACCGGCTTGCACTTTCACTGTGTTATATGCACCGTCAAAAGCAAAAATGTATTTCGGGGTTGATCTACCTTAAACATCTTTTTATCAATGCTTCTGAAGTTCTCTTTGGTATTTTTAGCTTCCCTTCAAATGATTTCTAAAAAAATTTAAAGATGAATATAAAAAAGCGGTCAGATAATTCAGTAATGAAGAACTCGTGTAAAAATTAAAGGATCGTATTAGACCCAAACTTTGCTTTGTGAATTCCACAACTATATCCAGTTATGTCCAGTTATTCAATTCCGTCCACATTTTTCAATATGGTTGATACACACAATGTATGTGTGTATCTATGTATGTTTATCAGAGTGATTAAATTTATTTTTTTGAGTTTTAAACAGCTTTAATAGTTGCAGGTATGAAAGAAAAGTTCTGGTGAAAAGGAGAGCTCATAATATTAATATTTACTGGTGGCTCATTGAGATTTTTATTTTTCATATGATTTATTTGGAAAAGAATGCTTCATTTGAGATTTTCGTTTATATTTTGTCAAACAAAAATCTTACACAAACGGGACTAAGCCCTTTGGAAAACTAAAAAGCTCATTGAGCCATTTATATTATAAGCTCTTCTTGCACAATTACTTTCCTTTGATGGACCTGCAACTATTAAACCTGTTTGAAGCAAAAAAAAAAATTAAATTACCCTAATGCACATATATGCATCCATATACTAAATTTAACAACAGGTACCAAGAAACAGCGGTGGTCTTAAAGAGCCATGTCAAATCCTGCCTCCATTTTGCAAGATGTAGGTGCGTTTGAAGTGTTTTTTATTTCTTGAATGGAAGTTGGGAGGCTCCTCACCTATTTGTCCTCTAACTCCCGAACTCCAGCTCCGACCCATTCCATACATGTATGTAGGTAGCTCTTCTGACTTCCTTTGAAGAACAAAGTTCCATGAGTGTAAGATCGGATAAGAATTCTGAAAAAACGAAAATTCATACATACAAATAAACATAAACATATGTATGTTATATTCAATTTTATTTAGCAGGTTATTAATGTTTATACAGATTTATAAAAAAATTTCTACGTCTATGCAAAAATAAATTAACTAAAGAATTCTTACAAAAAATTTTCAAATTGGCGCTAATAAGCAATTTAAACAGTCTTATTAAAATTTATTTTAATCTCATTTAAGTAAATTCAAAGAATTAGAACTGAATGAAGTCATACAAGTGGTCAAGAGTGAATTAAAAATTACTATGAGTTTTGAAGGAAAACAGCGTAATTTTATTTTCTATATTTATGTATGAGATGCTGGAATAGAATCGTATCTGTCACAATAAGTTGTGAATTGTTAAACAATAAAAGAAATAATTTAAAAAGATATTCAGTAGCATTAGAAATGTTTGATGACACATAAAAGATCAGCTTTTCTTATGAAATAAATGTAAATAGATTGTATAGGTCATGTTCCCTACATTTTTTGACCAGTAACCTGAAATAGGTTTGCAACAAATTAAAATATAAGCAGGCCTCCACATTTTTTACGCAGTCCAAAAACATTTCTAGTGGCTCGTAGTACAATCCAACAATATGTATAAAATGTGAAATTTTCAATACCTCTAACAATTTTTAATTTCATTTTCAACTAACATTTTGCAATTTCTATTTCTTGCAGTTTCAAAGGCAGCAAATTCCATCGTGTCATTAAAGACTTCATGATTCAAGGTGGTGATTTCACCAAAGGTGATGGCACTGGTGGGCGGTCCATCTATGGTGAACGCTTTGAAGATGAGAACTTCAAGCTGAAGCATTATGGTGCTGGTTGGTTGAGTATGGCCAACGCTGGTAAAGATACCAACGGCTCGCAGTTTTTCATTACAACTAAGCAAACCAGTTGGTTGGATGGACGTCACGTTGTTTTTGGAAAAATACTATCTGGCATGGATGTTGTACGTAAAATTGAATCATTAGAAACTGATGGACGTGATCGTCCTGTAAAAGATGTTCTTATTGCCGATTCCGGTTCTATTGCAGTTAGCGAACCATTTGCTGTGTCTAAGACTGATGCCACAGAATAAGCAATAAATTTATGAATTTTCCTTATTTTTTAACAACAAGCTACAAATGCAACATTTTGTTAAAAATGTATTAAATTGCGCTGGTTTTTTTTTTATTGTAAAATATTTTTATAGAAAAACTCATTTGCTATTTATAAGAGTTGGAAGAAATTTTTCGCATATAAAAATATGTAAGTAGATAGTTTTCTATTTTGTATTAAGTATAAAATTCAGTCTTCGCATTTATAAAACCAAATGAATGGATTCAAGCTGAAAGAATCGCAAATATATAATAAGAAAACAAGTGTTTATTCTGTGATTTCATCAATAATGGCGTGATTGTTATTATTATTTCCCTTCTTTCTTTAACTGAAAGTTTAGTGAACTCTATAGCCAGTGTTTTATCCCATTATGCAGTGTGTCAGGCAATTTTATTTTTCTTTGCATGAAATGTAAACAAAAAAGACCGTCAGCGACTAATAACCTGTTTGTTTTTTTGTTCATCTTATGCATACTATAGAATGTATGAAGGAGAAAATATATACAGAAAATAGCTATAATAGAAGACGTTTTTTGATAAATTCTTGTCATTCAAGTATTTAGGTTTACAAATTCATTTTAATATATGAAAAGTTTAATGGAAAATATAGTTTGTTTGAACTGTTGTCGATGGTTTGCTTAGTTCTCTGATAGTTTCAATGGATTATAAATGTAACAGTTTTTCTGGATTTCATAGTCTTACCGAATTTTGAAGGCAGTTCGAACTAAATGTGACCAAATCCTGTATATTTTTATTACTTCAATATTGTAGGGGAACAGGTATATATGTATGTATGTTAATGCATATTTTTTCTGGGCGCAACCGACACATCTGGCTTCGTTCGTTGACTTTGGCACGCACTTCTAACTAACGCACGCACTAATAACTATTGCACCTTCAGTTAACAACTAAAGGTATGGAATGAAATTTTTGTCACTTTATATTTATTCTTTTATCTTTCTTGTTTCATCAACAGATGAAACTAACAGTACTTAAGATGAACTGTTTTCTCAAATCGAATTTCTTGATAAAAAAATTATTTAGAACTGCGCTGAATTAATATTTTTATTGATTCTGTTATGCGATGATAGCATATTTTTTGATGAGGCTCATACTCGATTTTCAATTTTTTTTAAGAAATATGTATGGAAAAATGTACCTGAAAACAGTTTTAAAGAGCCCTTGGTTATATCCAAAATTAATTTTTGATATCGCATCGTAGATGTATAGGTATCACAAATTGATAAGAATCGCAATTTGGAACCACTTGTTTTATTCTTTAGGACATGGAATTGATTCATTTGTCAATTTCAATCATAGAATCAAAATTTGGAATTCAAAAAAAAATAGTTAAACTTCAACTCAAGGATTGGGATTCGGAATCAACTTTTCAAGGAAACAAATAAAAGTCGAATTATATTTAATTCCATTTCGAGGAATTTTCTGCATTTTTTCGATGCGAAAGGATTGAAAATCAATTTTTAACATCACTAAAGGAAGCTCGCATACCGATGAGGCCTGTGGTTTAAAGTAGTGAACATTTTTTAAGTTCAAAAAAATATTTCAACTTAATAATCATTTACATAATTTCTTGACATGCAAAATCGTGTGATTGAATGCCTGGGCTTGTACTAATAAGAAAGTAATAATCAAGACCTGAATTACAACATCCCGTCTTGAAATTCAGTTAGATTTATGCCGAAAACTCAAACGAAATGAGGTATCCCGGATTGAATTCTGTAAACTAAGCTGCTGAGGGCATTTAAACGAAATTTCTGTCGTACTCTGCATACATCTATAAAGATAAGATGCTCTTATTGAAACACTTTTTAAAAATCAATCGATAACAAACAGTCATTTTAATTTAAAATATTAGTACACTTTACAATAAAATATGAATACCGCTTGTATTTTATTTTATGGTAAAACAGAAATATTGTTTAATGTTTGTACTATACATATTTTTTTAAAGAATATGCTGCGCAATACAAAATTTTTGAAGGCCTTGACCTTAACTCACATTAAAATAAAACCATTAATATTCTGAAGCTTTTGAATTGAAAATTAATTTACCTATAAAAGCACATTTTTAGTTTAAGTCAACTTTAATTGTTCATGTAGGTAATTGGTTGTTTAAAGAACGGATCATTAAACGATTTAATTTCGATATTGTTTGTTAGGATGAGGTGTTCGTACTTAATACAACTAAGCCTTCTGATGCTAGTGGGCGGCGTTTCAACCGAAGAGCTGCGAAAAGCAAATATAACTGATAAAGTAGGTATATATTCGAAGCTATAATAATTTAAACCTATCCTGTCTGTCTGGACTTATACTTTGAAGGGATAAAGATATTTAGTTAGTAAATCTTTATTTTTAATAATTTATCATAAAATTTATTTGCAGGTTCGTTTCGATATTGAAGCCAATGGCATGCCCGTTGGCACAATTGAAATCGGACTATTTGGGGAAATTGTTGAAAAAACGGTGCATAATTTTAAAGTCCTTTGCAATAGGCCCAAAGGACTTGGATATAAGGGCAGCAAATTTCATCGTATAATCAAAGATTTCATGATTCAAGGTGGTGATATTACTAATGGCGATGGAACAGGCGGTTATTCAATTTATGGCGAATCTTTTAAGGACGAGAATTTTAAGCTTAAGCATGGTCAATATTTTCTAAGCATGGCTAATTCAGGAAAAGATACCAACGGTTCGCAGTTTTTTATCACTACAGTACCTACGCCTTGGTTAAATGGACGTCATGTTGTTTTTGGTAAAGTGTTAAATGGTGCAAATATTGTGCAATTTCTCGATGGCTTAAAAACCGATGTTAATGACCAACCACTTAGTAATATCGTTATTTCCAACTGTAATGCGATTTCAATACGGAACAATCCAATCGAAGTTCCTCTCTGAAATTGCAAATTCTTTACAGAATGATTAGTTTAATTTTAGTTTGTTGTTAATCGGGCACATTATATTCGTGTATTCGAAAAGAACGTTGACCGACAATTTTACCATCAACTTTCAATTTAAAAATTAGTTTTTTGCTTTAAGTTTTTACATTTTTTAATTTCTCAAAAGAAAAAAGTTGTTTCAGCAAAATTAAAATATTTTCGAAAATGTTTTCTGAAATGAAATGTTTAATGCTCCAGATGAACCTGAATACCTCTTGTTTTATTTATTTTACCTATGACTAAGTAAAACTCATTATACTACACACCCTTAAATTTTTAAAAATTGATGAAAATTAATATCTGAAAATATATATCTCGCTAAGATTTTTAAAGATTTGTTCACTTAAAGACGCGTTGAATATAAACTCAGGGCCGTATCTAGGGGATATGCTAGGGGATAGAACCCCCCCCCCCCGAAATTTTTTACAGACACTATATAGAAACGATTTTGCAAGGAACAGGACACTACATTAAATTGATTTTAAATCTAAAACCCCCCCGAAATAAAATCCTGGATACGGCCTTGTATAAACTGTTCAATAAAATTACCGAATGTCGGCCACAAAGGTTCTCGTTTTCCCCCGGAAAAAAATTTGGAAGTTTTTCGGGTTCGGCTCTTACGAAAAAAACGTCAATAGATGTGAGCGAAATTCTTATGACTAGTCCTATATCTGTTATGGGAAATTGCATCAATTTAGAATCTGTAAAGGAGAAATGAGTAGTCATAGTAAAGTTTTATTATAAACAAAAAAAAAATCACTGAATGGAGTAGGTAGCTATAGAGTATCTTTGGACACTAATTAAGATAAGCTTATACGACCTAGGTTTAAACTTTGTGATGTGAACTTGTAATTAGTATTATGGTGCATTAGAATATGGATAAGAAAACTATATTATTTTAAGGTATTTTGAAAAAAAAAATCCAACAAAAAAAACTTTAATAAACATCTTTTTTTTTCGTGACTTGAAAGAGGCATAGCTCCTAACTGAAAACACAAGCAGTAATGGTACTACTGAAAAATATGTGAGTTAATTACTTAATGAGACCCCCCTCCCATACAATTTTTAACTCACAGTCAAGAAAAACTTGATGAGTTTTTTTTTTGCTTGGCAGAAATATTAATGAATAAAAAAATCTTAGAGTATGCTCAGAACCGGACCACCTTGTATAATAGTACAGAGAAAATACTTATGTACCTCATTTTAGAGGTATTTTAATGTACAATACTCGTATTATTTGTGCTTACGTGCAAACTTTATTACACGTAAACATATTCAAACGGCAACATTGTTTTAATACTCAGTACAAGTCCATGTACATATATTCACATTTATCCAGACTAGAGGCTCGTATTTCTTTGCTCGTATGTGTTGCCGTCCCTGTTGCTCCACCGCGAAAGATCGCTGACCCTGACATTAAAAAATGTCATTGCCAAAACGCATTCGACGTCAGCAGAACTCTTACTCGTTATAGATCCACCAAAGCAAACACAAGTCTAAAATTAAATTCTAACTTAAAGCTACTTAATAAAATTAATAAAAACCAATTAGTGTTTTTCTTTTGTGTTTTTCTTTTGTGTATGCCGGTGAAAGCGGCACATTCGTTTTTTGGGTTTTAGTTGGGTGCACAGCATACACCGTTGTATTCACCAGCATCGTCATCGTCAGCAGCAGCGGCACACACCGCCAACGTCCCCATCGTCGCCATAAGCAGCAACCACCACAAGAGTCAGCATATCATCGTCAACATCTTCATCAGCACCATCACGACGTCACCGCCACGTTAAACCACAGCTTTACCAGGAAAATCACAGGTATTTATTTTACCTTACAAAAAAAGAAGTTTGTGCCCCGCCCAAAAAAATTTCTAAAGGAATTTCCTATTATTATGGGTGGTAACAAGTTTGAAAACTTTGTTGAATAGTTTCAGAAATACAGTTTCAAAGAGAAGTGCCATATTTCAAGAAACTGTGTGTAGGATTCAAAGTACATTTTTATTTATCAGTACATTTTTATTTATTTGCCGTAGAGTTTGTGGATTCACCTGGTATGGTTGTGTAAGAGATAATTACTTGTACGACTTACAGTTCATGTGGGATGTATCGGTGAATAATCACTCAAAAATCAAGAGACTCGGCTAAAATTTCTAGTGCGAAATTAGAATTGATTTGGGTTAATTAAATAAAAAATATTTGCAAACTCAAAACAATTAGAAATAATCGCTTAAATTCTTTAGCAATGTCGTTTGTTTTGTCGAGATGCATGAAGGCAGAGTTGTACCGTGCACATCAGGCGCACGGGACAGAGAAATTATTTGCCGCCTCCCAAGTGATGCGGCCGGGATGACCGATCCTCGCCCCTCCCGTCTCCCCCCGGTAAGCTACTGACGATAGGTATGTACATAGATGTCAAGGACCTTTGATCCTCAAATTGAAAAAGCTCGGGCTCAATGTTCACTTAGAAGGTTCTTGACTTCTCTGTATCGATTATGGTACAAACTACATTGCTACAGACTAAGCGAGTATCTCTATCCGTTTTTGAATTGTTGACCATATCGTTGGACATAAAATTAAAATGTTAAAAAAGGTACCTAAATACCGTTGTACAAAAAGCTATTGAATACTAAATAAAATTCACATTTTGACGCACTCTCATTTGAGAATGACTCAATAACAGGGTTGACAAGTTTAAAAGCAACAATAATTCGCGACTTCCTCAAAAAAAGAAATTCTCTAAGATTGTGCAAGGTGTTTTGTTAAGAAAATGCTTGATGACCTTTATTTATTTTTTTTCCGTAAAATGGCTGACATGAATTTCCGGGATTGGCCGGGTCAATCTCTGCTCAAAATTTTTTTTTTGATTTTCACTTAACTGGAAGCTTAGCAAAATCATGCTAAGTGACAGGACCTTCCAAAATAAATTTAGGTTCAGCGTCAGCATGTAGTATTTTTGTCTTCCCTAATCACATTAAAATCAAAATAAAAAATGCAGTTTTTTTTGTGTATTCATAATTGAACAGTTTTATTTGATATAATTTATTTAGCTTTTGTTTATAATGAATTCTTTACTCGTTGACAAAAAATGTTTTTCTTTTAAATATGATTTTTTTATTGAAGTTCCTACTTAATTAAAGTTTTAAGACATTTTTGCGATTTTTATATTAATTCATTTTTATGTATTTCGTTTACATTACATGCTTTAACAAAATCATTTAAGTTGATTTTATTTTAATGTTTTCTATGTTAATGTTTTGAATTATATGTATGTATGTAAATATTCGAATTTCTAGTTTTGTTTTAACATTTTTATATATGATTTTCTATATTTATTGTTATAATGAAAACATTTCTTTTAAATATGTATTTATGCATGTACGTATATATAAATTATTATTAACGCTATGAAAAATATAACCAATTTTTTATATTCTGCTATGATTCGTACATATATATATATATGATGGGCGAGTAATGCTTTCCGTCTTCAATTTTTTTTTATGTTTTATATTATTTTCTTGTTTCTTAATTTCTTAAAATATATGTATATATTTTTAGATTATATTATTTAGGTTTCAATTATAACAATACAACAACAATTTTAATTTTTAATATGTTAACATACATTTTTATTTATTTTTACGGCATACTAAATCGCATTATTTACTAGATAGCAACAATAATTACCTAAATCTATGCCATTGATTTTATACAAATTATTATATCACTACATATAAGTTGCAGCATGGTAATTTTAAATATTTTGTATTGCAGAGTTTTAGGCACTTATTGTTACTATTACTAGAAGAATAAGTGGTCTTAGTTTTAAATATTCTTTGTAACAATTTAATATGTAAATGATTTTGCTTTTAATTAACTTTATGTTTCATATGTTCTTTTTTACTGTTGCTTTTCATTTTGTACTTTTTAATATTAGATTTTAAGATGTACAAATATTTCTATTTATAGAATGTTTTATAAGAAGTTTTTACTTTAACGCTTTGGTTTCTTCTGATATGATGTGGTTTTGAATGATTGATTAAGTCAGCATATGAAAAAAAATTAAAACGGACTTGAGTTTAATTTTAAATTTTATTAAAATGCAGACTTTGGATATTTTCTTAGATTATTAAAAATTGTGTTCAGTTTTTTCAATTTCTTATATAGACATGTAAGGTAGTGTTGTTTTATTGGAAATCTAATTATGAATACTAGTAGTTTATTCTAGTTTATATACGTCAATGAGTTAATTTTTTATGTAGCTGTAATAAAGAGATAAGTGTTGTAGTCTTAAAAAGTTTGTAAAAATTTTAAATTCCCATTTTTTTAAGTTCTAAGTTCCAAAATTTCCTGTTATGCTATATAGATTCTATAATATATGTTATGTTATGACCTTAGAAGAGTAAAGAGTTTAAAAAAGCTGCCTAGCAAAGAGTTTGTAAAAAAAAAAAATATGAATAACTGAGTTACTTTGTGTGTCGCTTCTTTAAGCTTATAAAGCATAAGAAATGCAACTTTCCTCTGGGGGGGCAAGTACTAAGATTGCAAATTTAACTAGAACAAATCCAGCTTTTTATCATTCAGTTAAATTAAAGTGGCCTTGAACTATCAAAAAAGATCATATAGAAACGTATATCTTGAAAAAGCGAGTTATTACTGTAATATTACTTTTGCCTGTTCCTGTTAATATAGATTTGTATGTTGGTCATTATTTAGAATTGTGGAAAAGATGGTTCAAACGATTGATATAATGTAATTTAAAAGACAAAAACCCATCGAAAGCATTAGGCGAATGGAAGACAATGCTCAAGCTATAGTATCCCGAGCCAGCAAGTTCGTCAAAAAAGGAGAGTTTGAATATTGGGATTCAGGAAGCAGGTTCGAGAAAAATATAACGATTTTGCCATGTAGCGTGGAAGACTTCATAATGAATTTTCATTAGCTTAAGCTTAAGCTTACTGAAAGTGTAACAGCGCCAAATCAAAAAGGGATAAAATGCATAATAATTGCTCATATCAGAACTTCCGATTTTGGCCAAAATGATGCCTCAAACGAGATTATGGTGGCATTCACCTAAAGGCCTAAATTCACTCTACTAAAACTTTTTAATCTGAAAAAAAAAAAATAAAACAGCAAACGAAGTCAAATCGTAAATATTCTTACACAATAGAGCATTACAGTTGTAGGTTAGGTTAGGTTATAAGGGTCGCTTGCATATAGTAAGTTCGGAGGCGGTTTGCCCATTGTGGTACCTTCTCCTTAAATTATCTTATTGAATGGAGGCGAACTACCCAGAAGCCTTGGTGAAGTTGAAGATGCTGGAGAGCTCCGACTTGGGTAGCTCCTCAAGACCAATAAAGAGTATACAACCGATATATTTAGTTCGTTTCCTCATTACCCCCGGGCATTCGCGAAGTAGGTGTCTAACCGTTTTATCCTCGTCTTCTTATCCACAAATCCTGCAGAAATCTCTGAAAAGGGCACCAAATTTGGCGGGCCAATAGGACCAATAACACAGTGCCCCATCAGCATTCCTACAACAGTTCTTAACTCTTTATCTAAGAGAATAAAGGCTTAGCACAGAAATGTAGGATATTTTGAAATCTACAGTTGGAATCGTAATTTCTACCAGAAAGTGCAATATTTGCGAAAAATTGAGATGTCTTAATTCTGCCAACATGGCAGTCGCCAAACCGCGACCCTCCCTAAAGCCAGTGTTGCATACTATATATGCGTATGTAGTATAAAATCATTTAAGCAACATGATGTGGAGTAATTTGAGCATCACCTTGAACAACTTACTATTGATAAGCAAAAAATAACCTTTAACTTCATCTCAGTAAATGAAAGCTTAATGAAAATTGTTCACCAGTGTAATTAGTATTTAAAACAAGCGTTTGTTGCAACATATAAAAAGTGTAATTATTGTCGTTTTACTTAATTCATAAAAATTGCATGCTACTAAACTATGTTTTATTTATAAATTTTTAAATACTATATGAAAGAAATTAAGCTTATACATATATGTACATATTATATATACATTTTATTTTCTGAATTTATTTGAAAATATGCAGCAAAGAAACTAATACTATATGCAACATAGATCCATTCATTTTTTTTTCTTGTTATATATATTTACAATTATTTATTCCGATATTTACAGCATGAGTGACGTTGATTTTTGATTAAATTTAATATGAAGGCTTGGGGATGACAAAAACTAAAAGTAGTAGAAGTGAGTTTGAGTGTAATTTGGTAGTCAATATTTAAAACTTTATTTAGCGAATTTTTTTAATATTGCCCATTAAATATCACCGAAACAAAGCAAAATAGTTAATTCTGTACGAAAACTTTGCCTCTTTCAGTATTCAGATATTTCAGGAATCTAATTTGATGAAATTTTCCATTATATTACAAATTTGTGTTATTTTAGTGTAGAAAATTCTACGGTTTCTTAACACAGACTATAGGAGCGTTCGTTTTGCCGTAGAATTATGTGAAGTACATAGGTAAAGTTATAAGCTCTATATCAGAGATCATATCTTTAAATTGTACTGATCAAACAATGATATGGCCACAAATCTGAGTTATAGTCAGCTTAGAAAGTTGAATAATAGCTACTTTATATGGGTTTCATTGAATTCTAATCTTCAAAGCCGACCAAAACTCTGACAGGTATACATTTAGCCTTTGGATTAGGAAGCCATAAGCTAAATCATACTAATACTTTAGTCTATTTACCTAAATCCATTTAGGTCAATTTTGTTGGCGTAGCTTATTCCTTATCAAAAGTTTATGTATGCATATATTTGAGTATTAGCCAGCTCTGAAAAATCAAAAAAAAAGAGTCAAAACTCAATGAAACCCATATAAATTACCCTAGTAGCAAAAAAAGGTTTAATAGGTTCTTTTACAGGCCTTTAAAAGACAGGTAAAAAGATAACATATTATATTTATAAATTCTTTATGTAATGGTTATAAGAGCCATTTGGCGTATGAAGTATAAAGACCTTTTCCCCTCTTTGTTATCTTTTTTCAAGAGACTCGGTAAAGCATCTTTCTAAGCTGTTTAAAAGATACCTTAAAACACTGAAAAAAGATTTCCGTGTCCTGCTTAGCGACTTTTTTTTTTTTTAGAACCGGAAGGACGAAAAATCTTATCATAGCAAGTCTATGAATCGACGGTTCAACAAAGCTATGGCAAACAAGAAATGACAAGAGATGACAGGTGGCGCATTGTGTGCTTAAATGCAAAACTGCACTATGTACACGTCTTGGAGAACTCCCATCATGGCTCAAGTGTAAAGAGCGGCTGTCCAAACATAATTCATGGAATGGTCGGGGTTCAAATCCGTGTACAAATTAACCAAAAATGGTCTGATGAGGCTATGTATATATGTATGTGAATATGTATATACGTGGTAATAGCCGAAACATACATATGTCACCAATTACCAGGTTAAATTGTTCCATTTGTTGTCTCTGTCATGTTTGTTAAAAAGCATTGACACAAAAATATCGGTTTCTGCTAAGACTGTACAATTCGATCAAAATATTGTTCGAGTAAAACTTTTTATAAATTTACGATTTACAAATTTGCAAAGTCGGCTTCGAAACCATGTCCTGCGCGCCACCTACTAGGCCATCTGTCATATGTTATATGTCAACGTATCTTATTAATTACAAAACAAAGATATTTTCAAGGCATCACGGTTTTGCAAGCTAGATTTTTGTCTTTGTAGCTTCCTCTGAGTCTGTTAGCGTATAGCCATGAATATATTACAATTTGTCTATAATTTAGGCTTGTAACTATATAGACTTTTGATGGGAGCGATGAAAAGTACATTATACTGAAATTTCAGTCAATTTCAACGAAAAACAATTTTATAAACAAAACATGCTCTACATGTGACGTAGCTCGCATTATTATTATCAAAAGTTTAAGCCGTCACAATTCTGATTAATGGTGACCAAGACAACATAAGCTATATTTTAGTAAAATATCAGCGAACTCTAGCCATTTTTCCAACAAAATCGAGCGATACTGAAAATGACTTAGTATGAGAAGCATCACAGGTATTGAAGGTACCTACTACAAACATGTCTCATGTAATGTGTATAAAGAAAAAAATAAAAATAGTAGCATATGTACGTACTATTTTTATTTTTTTCGAACTTATCTCCAAATTTATTTCTTTCCTTCTAATTAAATTTTGTTTATGTCCAGCGTGGAAGTTTTTTCTCTTTTAAAAAAAAAAATTATAGATACACATGTATATACCCCAAAGTGTCTCTTCTTCAAATACGTACTATATTCATCTGTGTCGTGAAAAATAAAAATTTTCAAAATATAATGAATAGATCATGAGATTGAATTTGCAAAGCAAACCTGAATTTTCCGAATAAACCCAAGTTTAGCCGCATGTATCACAAACATTTTTTGAAAAATAACCTTAATAATCATTAAATTTCATAAAGCTGTGGAGTTCACAGTTGTGGAGTTTAAAATTGGAAATTTGCCTTTTATGACTTTTTTCAATTGAAGTTGTGCCGCTAAGGGTTAAAACTTGAATGTAAGAAAGTTCAAAAATTATAAAAATTTCAAATGCGAATTCTGCAAATATACAATGTTTTTTTGTAGATTTTTATTTTGTTGATAAATCTATTTGCCTCTTTTTTCATGAATTAGTTAGTTTTCTTTGTGATATTCATAACTATTCACATTTTTACTAAGGTTCCAAAATTACAGTTTAAGTTGTTTTTTGTTTTATTAATAAAAAAAAAAAAAGTTTTGATTTCTTTCTTTCAAGTTATTTAACATTTTTATTACTTAATATCACTTAATTGACGAGTGTATTTTGTTTGTTGCTGCTTAATTTTATTTTATTTCTTTTATTTTTTTAATTATATTCTTTTTATTTGTTGAATTTCTGTTTCTTACTATTGGATTTTAAAATATTGAATTCATTTATTGTTAATGTATTAAAATAAAACAAATTTTTGTTGTAACGTTGTGGCTTTATCTTTGGTGTGCTTAGTAGAGCTCGCCAAAAAACCTTATGATCTTGAATTCTTCGGGAAATTTATTGAAATTATCTCTCACAGAGTAGTTACACACTATATTATAAGTTAAAATTTTGTATTTGTTTTGTGTACTTGTTTTAAAAGGAACCACACGTGAGCAGTTAAATATTTGTTAACTTAAAAAATATAAATGAAATGCATTAAAGGGTTAACCAAAAAGAATTTATAATTTTAACTACAATATTAACTTAACTTTTGTCGGAGGCGACATCTATAATAAAAAGTTAAAATTTGCTTTGATCATATTTTTATGTGTGCCGAAAAATGAGTACTGGAAAAATATGGGTTATCGTCTTACGGTCGCTATTTTGTTGTTGCCGTAAATTTTGTGTGAAGTAGTTGGACATACAATGATAGCAAAGATAGAAAAATAAAACGATTCTCTCAGATTGCCGTTTTCCAACACTGTGTGTTGGCAGTAGCGTACCTAGGGGGAGGGTGCTGAAGATGATCATGAAATATATCTAATTTTGCTACGGTTTTTGGAATTCAATTTTTTGGTAAGGTAAATAAAATTTGTGGCCCCGGGGGTTCGATGTGCACGGTAAACGCTCCTGAAGAATTGAAAAACATGAGATTTTCTGATAAGCTCTTTTACTTAGGGTTAGTTCTATCTTAAAATGTTCTTTTAATTTCATCTATAACGTGTGATTTTTCTTAATATGTTGGTACCATTTTTCTTGAATTATGATTGTCAGGAGCGGAGCTTAACTATCATATTCAAAGTAAAGTTGAACAATAGATAATATTTTTTTAATTTACACAGAAGATAATGACATTTATTTTTTATTTATCAAAATGCTTAGTTCTTATAGAAGAGCTTTTAGAAAAATTAAAAAACAATAACAAAAATTGTATTCTTATTTTTTATTTTGTGTTCTCATTTTAATATTGGACCTATTTATATAGAATTTGTTTACAGTGTTTGTTTATCTTACAATTTTTTACATCATTTACTGATATTATACATTAAGGATTTTTTTTTGTTTTTTAAAAGAATAATAATTTGAACAGCTTATTAGTCCCATATACAAAAAAAAAAGAAAATAGTGCAATAAAGGTATATGGGTGATTCCATGTAAAAGTCACATCCGTTATAAGTTGGCAGGATATTTAATCATTGTCAACGTAAACTTATATTAATATAAAAATAAATATACAAAAAACAAATAAAAATGTATATTAAATAATTAAACTCAATGCTCCACCTAGCAATAAGGGCATAAGAATGTCTGCATGTAAAAGAGTAGGAACAAAAGTTAGTTCCACTGGAAAAATGGCCAATTTCGCTTTTACATTCCATCGCATGAGCTCGTACAACATCGTGCCACCTACCGGAAAGGCAGAACAACGTCTAGTTGAAATATCATTAATATAATCGTAAAAAATAAAATTTTTGTGTGGAAAAAAACTTGACAACCTCTCCTTGACCTTGACGCTCATTAAAAAAAACTTAGAGTACATGTAACACATATAAAAAATCGTTCAATTCCCGGTTAATTCGGAAATTTTTCAATTCTTACCCAGGCTTTCACATGAAATTGACTTTTTGCTAAAAAAAATCTCAATGTGCACCGGTGCATAACTTTTCCCCTTAGTTTCACTCAAAACTTGAGCTGCATGATAATTTGTGTGAGTTTTTTACTGATGGTTTTTTTAGATAGTGTCAGATTAAAAAAAAAAAATTATTAAAACTCAATTAAAATTCAATAGGACTTAAGCAACTAAATTCTCCAATGTGGGCTTATTAATTTTATAAACGTTAGTATCTTAAAATTTTAATAGAAAAATGCTGCTTATGACCGTTTTGTAAGACTTCAGGCAAAATGTTTCTCTAATTTTTCTTTGTTTGTTCTATTACATTTAAAAGCTTTTGTTGTAACTGCATAAGTAACTTATTTTTAATGAATAATACTCATATTTTCAATATTGTTTTAACTAACAATTTTGGCGTTATCTTTACAGTTAACTGGATAGATTTATGGGCAAAAGAATCCAGCTTTATATATTTACAATAAATATGTTTACGTATAGTATATTAAATATTTATACAAAAATTCTTCAAACGAATAAATTTTTCTACATTTTTACATAAATACAGTGGGTTGTTGTTGATCGATATTTAATATATAAGCTTATACGACCACAATCTTTAAATTGTTTGAGATAATTTATTGCCTTTTTTATTGATTGACGCTGTTAAAAATTTAAATTTTTTTACGCTACTAATTGTTATTTTTGTTAAATATCTAAATTGCAACGAAAATATGTAACTAGCTAATGAAATTTATTGTTTTGCTTTAAAATTTAACAGTTCCATTTATTTATGTTATTAGTTTTTTTATTTTATTTAATTTACATACTTTGGCATTATAAAAAAAATAAATATTTATTTACTAAACTTTAAAATCTACTTAAAATTCTATTTTTAATGAAATTTTTGAATGGTTCAACAACCGATAGAGTTTTGTTTAGGATTCATTTGGAGTTTAATTATTTTTTCATCATTAAAATCTATCTAAGATAATTAACATAATATTTGAGAGAATATTCTATGAAAGCTCTTGGCATTAAGTACACACATAATTTCTTACACTGAATCCTAAACTGGCGTGTGAATTGCACCATCTCAGGAATATTTCGCAATATGCATAGGCTCAAAATGATTTGAAGTATTAACCCATACTCCACTCAAAGTATAGTTTTTTTAAAAAGAAACTATTGGGAAAACAATAATTTTTTACATACTCGTATTGCATAAAAAATCATATTAATATAAAATAATTTTTGTGAAATGTGATAGTGACAAACGTTTCGGGGAATCAGATCATTCAGATTACTTCATTGGACGAGACTTTGACTAAAGAAAACCTTTTATATTATGGACAAATAGTACGAGTTTATGGATGAATTTGTATTCTAGCGATAGAACTACACCATATAATATTCGTTATACAGCTGAAGTGTTTCCTGGTCTGTTGTGAATGGTTTTCGATGCAATTTAAGGGGCTACTTTTATGTCATCGAGTTAAAGAATCAAATGATTCTTCTATTAAAGCTTACATTTTGTGATTTTCAAATATTTTGTTTGGTCAGCTTGTCTCTTCGATCAATATCGTGTTAAGATTGTTTGACCATTAATTATGGCAAATGAAAAATGCTTTGAGTTTTTTCCCTAAAATAGGTTCTGAATACTTTTTATGTATTCATGATGTTCAATGTCAATGTAAAAACTTGCTATTGGCATCGATTTCTATGGAATGGACAAATATCTTCCGCGTGCTCTATTTGTTAAAGCATTGATTGATTTGTATTTTATAAGAATATTGAGGTTTGCCAATGACTGTAAGTTCAATTTAAAGTAATTTAAAATTTTATTAAATTTTTTAATGTACTATACATTAACATAGTTCAAAGTTACCTTAGTAATATTTCTTTACCATCAATCTTTAATTAAGCCATATATGCGCAAGTCAAGCAAAAGTCTAGTTCATTCAGCTCCCAATGAAATATGTGAGCTCTCATATTATAAAATGATTACGAATTAGCAAAAAAACAATAAAAATCAATGATTATTATCATTACTTTTTCATTTCAAGCATAATTGACGCTATATCGCTATATATATATTCTGCAAGTTCTAATGAGAGCGCATTGGAGAGTCACGAGAGAGCAACGATATACCTCTACTTCAGATATCATTGTATCACCATTGCTCCATATCAGTGATGGGCACGTAGTTGCCCTTTCCGTCCTCATTGCCCAAAACGTTATTCGACGCACAAACAAGCCACATACAATTCACTGAATTTCAACGCTATCGACGCACAGCATTAACATGACTTCAAATTTAAACGAAATCAGCACAAAAAGTCATTAGCGACGGTACCGCATTGTGGCTCGACGAATATAGAAATTGTTTTTGTTTGTAGTGCAATTTGGTTTTTTTCGTGCTGTTAGCGAAATTGAAAACCAGTAATACAGAAAGCTCCACGCAACAACTATTCAATTGAACTTAAAGCAGGTGCTGATCGATTTTTAACTCTTTAAATTAGCACCCGAGGACATGTATCTTCAAATCTTAATCTATAGTACTGAACAAAAAAGCTCAGTAAGAAACATAATATTAAACTATAAAAGATTATCAGATTATTCTTAAAATTATATTTAATTTTGTTGCTAAATTACTCGTATATTTTGTAAAGTAATCTCGTTGATGCTTTGAGCAGAATTATTAACGTGGTACAAATTGATGCCGAACTTAGATTCAGATGCTTATCTCAAGAATATTTATTGAAACATTTTTCAATATGCCTGTGGTATAATTTTTTGAGCAATGACGTTGTATAAAAAAAGTTTAAGTGGTCGAAAGTAAAATTAATGTAAAAAAAACAAACTTAAATGATCAATAGAGCTCATAAAGCTGATATTTAAAATAATTGAAATAACGATAACATAGAGTTTAAAATACCATACATCTGGTATGCTTTCTTTTATAAAATAAATTACAAATCAGAAAAAGTTTAAGGAATCAAAATACTTAAATCGTAAAAAAGAGATACAACATATCTTCGAAACTACTCGGTACTTTCTGAATTAAGTTGACGATTTCGTAAATTTATTTGTGTATTGTTATGATATCTACATAAATTCAATGTTCCTCCTATCTTATTAAATACAAATTCTACTCTAAGGATTCGTGCTCTTAAGAGCACAATGTAACGTTTCTTAACTTGCACACACACCATCAAACTAAATGCCAGTACTCAAGTTCGAGATTGTCAACTATCATCCATTTGCGCTGGTTTCGCACTATCTTTAGATGTGGCAGAAGCAGCTGCTGTAGTTACGGTTGCTGCATCTTCTGCTGTTGCTGCTGCCGTTTCTGAGCTGCTACTATAGCTAGAAATAGGACGTGAACTACAGCAACTGGTGCTGGAACTTGAACTTTCCGACACCGGTGCTGTTTGTAACGATGGTCATCTAACTTTATGATCATCATCTGATGCGAATGAATGTTCCATCGAAAGTGTTGGTGTTGACGCTGTTGTTGTTGTTATTTCTGGTGCTGTTGCTGTTGTTGTTTCTAGCTCTGGTATTGATGCAGAAGTTTTTGCTGTAGTTGTTGGTGTTGCTGGTAGTGAAACAGCTGGAAGATCGCTGGAATCTGATTTTGGTGACTCCTCCGTAAGGGTCTCCAATATAACAATTTCATTTTCAATATCTGGATTATAGTCATAGAAAACCTTTGAGGTATCACCCTGTATATTAACATCAATAGGTATGCTGGCATCGATTTCCACGTTTATCGGTGTTGTTGGTTGAAAAGTAGCATTAACTAAGTCCATGTGAGCCGTTTCGGGTAGTTCACTAGAAAAGTCACCTCGTGGTGGTTCTTTTGGACTTTCTACCATTATTTGTACCAACGATGTTGTTACACCGGGTTGTACATTAATGTCATCTGAGCCGGGGCTAATGCGTATTTGTGGTGGTCTGTGATGTAGTTTATCTAAAATGATTAAAATAAAATTATTTTTCATGTGTACTAAACTTTACACTGCAAAATTTTTTATTTTGGAAACTTAAATATATGAAGACATTCTTCGATATGATGGATGCTGCACCAAAATCTATTTCTTATAAGATTAGTCTGAACATAGCAATAGTAGAGACTATAAATTTATTATGCTTTCCAATCTCAAGAATTAATTTGCCGGATAGATCACGTTTTTGAGTAAAATATTGAGTAGGACCATGGTGTTACCGCGGAGTCAATTTACAAAGGGAATTTAAAAAGTTTCAA
This sequence comes from Meiosimyza decipiens, assembly GCA_963680825.1. NCBI lineage: Eukaryota > Metazoa > Arthropoda > Insecta > Diptera > Lauxaniidae > Meiosimyza > Meiosimyza decipiens. The sequence goes on along the minus strand of OY804261.1, from coordinate 55,818,278 downwards.
AAAATAAAGTTGTCATTAGTTATAACAGCACTCTCCAACTTACCGTAACCACATAAGCTTGCTGCTGGTGACACATGACCACCACCATCTTCATCATCACTATTCTTATACTCTTCACTTTCACGATGCACTAAGACGTGTACCAAAGTCGAATTATCCGGACGTAACATTGGTCCCGATTGTTGTTCCGGTGATGGTTCTGTAACAATAACCGCTGGTCCAGGTCCCTCAGCTGGAATATAAATGATGTCGAATGGAAGAAAGAGAAAATTATGTGGGTAAAACTTTGCCGGGGGTTTTTAAAAATACAAACAAACATACAGACAAAAGCATTTTTGTTAACTCTTAAAGCGCTTTGTGCTGACAAACCTCTTTCTAATGGCGGCTTTTTACGTATAAAACTCGTTGCACGTTTCCGAGTAGGCGTTGGCGCTATTTGTGTTTGTCTATCAGGCTCGGTTATCGTGGTGGTGGTTGTTGGTGATATGCCTGCGTGATTTTAGGTTAGGTATGAAGGTGTAAAATTTGACTTGATTTCGAAAAAAAAAATCATATATTTTTCGAAATATTATCTTTTTTTTCATATGGGGTATTTTTTTATACCATTTCTATATATGAAGGTTACTTTTTCTGAACGGAGGGTAGTAGTGTGTAAAATGTCGAAAAAAGTAGTGCTTTAGTTAAGAAACAATGTTATTTTATATAATATGAGTACTAAGTAAAATGTTTATCTTGGTGATGAAATATTAAGAAACTTTATGTGATTTAGTTTAAAATAAGTTAGTAAGAGTAACATATTTTTAAGGAATATATAAAAGTGTTATTTTTTACACATATGCACGAGTGTATGATAGAAATGCTTTAAATGTATAATGTAAAATTGATCATAAATTGTATATAATTACTTTTTCTATGCACTGATGGTGATGTTAAGCTATCATCGACAGCATCCTGATGTCGCAAAAAGAAATTATAAAAGCTCCTGCGTCGACTAGCTCTAGGCGCTTCCACAAAAATGCTACCGCTTTGAATTTACAGTGTTTTTTTTTTTTTTGTTATATGAGTAAATTTGGAATTTAGTAAAGGTTAGGAGTAAAAGTCAGTAATTTTGTTTGAGCAATACAATGGATTTTTTGTTTTAAAATTTCAAATTAAAATTATGTTGCAATTTTTAGACGAATTGATTTTTGTTTGTGGAACAGAATAGGGTTTCGGAAATGTGGGGTAGACTTTTAATATGAAGCATATAATATGTATAGAATTTTATTCAGGTATTGCCTTTGCTACTAATTTTAAGTTCTCGATCTTTTGATTATAATGTACGCTAATGCTTCTTTAATCTTCTTTAGATATATGTATTTTGAATGAATTGCTTAGAAAGTTATGTATCAGCAGCATGCTCTCATAATATTGTCAATAGTTGATATTGCTCTAATTTATTTTTAGCGTTAAAAAAAAACTGAACTGTCTATTTTGATTTTTATTTTTTTAGATTTAAATTAACTAAAACTTTCGATTACTATATTTTCGATCAAATCTACAAAATATTTAAATCACCGATCTATGGGGAGAGCTCTAAATATGATTTTAGTCATTTTTTAAGGCGCCCTTAACCTTTGAATTGCCTTCAAAATGTATTTGGACAGCCACGAGCCCATGTATAGATCATCTTCCGAAAAATGATATTATATCTAGTTTTTTAACCTATTTTCGGATAAATTTTAATTTCCTCAATCGGCAGGAAAAAATCAAAGTTTTACTTTTAACATCAGGAACTGACCCACCCAGAACTCATTTTGAGTCAATTTATGTAAAGCCAAGAATATTTTCAACCGTTTGATGAAGAAACATAAAAAATTAACAAGAATTAATAAACAGGGCGGTGACGCCCCTGAGTCGTCAAAAGCTAATTTTCGTCCTTCCTCATCTACTGGTTAAATTTTTTTTTTCAAGAATGTCCCTACCTAAAAAAAATTAAATTGAAATCAAAATTGACATTATGTTAGAAACTCACACTGTAGGCATTATATTGGACGTGGTAAAACATTGTTCATGGGACATTATGTAAGCTGTGACTATTTTAGCAAATTTATAAAGGGTGCCCTAATAAAAGTGCACTTTTTTATTTAAAAATAAAAACAAGTATTTTTTCAGCGAGTTGTGATATTTTTATTGCGTTGTAAAGTAAACATGTTCCGATAAAGTATGGAATAAAATATGCGGCAAATGGCCATTGCTATTGTCATTAAATTTTCGATGACATTTTTACAAAGATGTGGCTGTATCTCACCGATGACGCATTGGATCTTGGCCTTGAGCTGAGAAATTGTTTCTGGTTTATTCACATAAGCCTGAGACTTCACAAAACTCCAAAGAAAGAAATTGCATGATCTTAGTGGCCAGTTGACATCAGAATTTCGTGACATGATTTAGTCTGGAAATCGTTACTGCACCGTCCTGCTGAAAGATGGGGCCGCAAAGACTTCGTTATTATGTTCCTGTAACGTTCACAGTCACTGCAATTCTGGCCTCATTTTCAAAAAAGTAAGGCCCAATCACGCCGCCTGACCAAAATCCGCAGCAGACAGTTACTTGTTGTGGATGTATTTGTTTCTCATGGATTGCGTGAGGATTTTCTGAGCCACAAATTCGACAATTTTGTTTATTCACGAAGCTATTCAGATGGAAATACGCTTCATTCGTCAAGCTGACTTTTTTTTGAAAAATCTCAGCGTAACTTTCCACATTTTTTTTGTAATGGGTTTTCACAGTAATAATGGCTTGTCCTTTAGTATAGCGCTCCATTTTTAATAATCTGAACAATCATTGGTTGCAGCTGTTAAATTTTAGAGTTGCCACTTGCACGAAAACAAATTTATACAAAATTTGAAAAGTGCACTCTTATTGAGACACCCTTCACAAAAAAAAAAAAAAAAACACAACTGCACCTATGCCGTTTTAAAGCGTTTTAAATTAAGCCATCGGAAAAAGGTTAATTAATATCATGTAGAAATCGAACCTAACATTAAAAACAAAAAATCCTTAATGAAACTGAATTATGAATTTTATAATACACGGCTGTCGAAAATAAATCATTATTGAGAGTAGTAAATCATTAGTTGCAAAAATGAGGTATTGTACGAGTACGAATATATCGATGTAGGTGAGTAGGTATAGAGGTAGTGATTGTTTTCAATTTATGTTCAAAATAAATTTTTCTACAAGCTTTTAAAAAAACAGAATCGGACTACTTTTGATACTACTGGAACTGAAGCAAAAATAAAAAAAGTTTTGTAAAAAATATAGCTTAGCCGTCTACTTACAAATTGAAAATTGAAATCTTCGAATTGCTTAATATTTAGATTTGAAACTGAAATTGTACATAATATTGCTATAGACTTTTGTTATGAGAGTGATAGATATTTTTTTTTACTTTACAGCAATGTTGTTCTTGTTATTGTAAAAATGAGTATTTTTTCATATTTATATAAATATATATATATGTAGATTATAATAGAAATGGGCACTTTCTGTCGCAAAGTAACCATGGCCAATGACATTATTTTTTTAGTTATCACTACAAGTTTTGTTGCTACGTATGCAATTACCTCGTGCACAATCTTCGCTAACATTTGCTAACAAATTCAAATCACTATGTTGGGAGGAGCCTTTATTTAAAACCGTTGAGACCATATCTGCTAGCAATGACTCGTAGGTAAATGAGAGACAAGAGGATACTCTAAAAATAGGACTTGACAAAATTTTGAAAATTAATTATATAGTATGGCAATTCGTCAAAAATTGCAAATAAAAGTTACGTTTTCATTTACGACTTTTAGTTTGATGGTTAACTTTTGTTTTTTTGATTTCTAAAGATTTTGGTTATGGTATATTAATATGTATAAGATTTAATACCGCTTGCCAAGATCTTCGCTTTGTTGTTTAATATCCTTGACGACATCATCGGCACCGGATACTAACATCAGTGGTAAATTTAGCCAAGGACCAGCAAGTTCACTCAAATCTGAAGCATCGGAAGCGCGTGAAGATTTACGTGATGAGGCACGACTGGAACACTGAGTGCCACGGCGACTGACCTAGTTTTTGAAGAAATAAACAGACATTATGTGCGATTCAGTTTAAAATCATTTTAAAGAGTTTCAGTCAGGTTTGTCCACAGAGGCGTACCGTGCACAACGGGCTCCCGGGGAAAGGGATTTATTGGCGGGCCCTACGGAAACAAATTTTCGTGATTTTTACCCAAAATTTCATTTACCTAACAAAATGTCCACCCCTACAATTTACTACATCGAACTGTTTTCATTTACTAAACAAAAAAAGATCTTTACTTCAAAAACCCTACCAAAAGGATATTTTTCCCGACTATTTTGCTGCCCCCAAGCTTTGCGCCCGAGTATCGACCACACCCTTCGTCGCCCTAGGTACTCTACTGTTTGTTCAACCCCCTGCACTGATGCTGATGTGAATTTATATATAATAATAAATGGCAGTTAAGTGCCATAACACAACATAATCGCTTAGTTATTTATTTTTTTTTTTTTTTGTGGAAAGGTTGTGATGAATGGCAGAGGAAAATTAATTTTTTATATAGTGGGCGGTGCCAAGGCTCTAACAAGAAAATACGTTTCCACCGCTAAGCAAATAAACTGATTTTGAAGCATTTTGGAGATGGATTAAAACCTAAGAAAGGATATTAAAATCCTTAACAGGACAAAGCCACTACTCCGATTGTAATGAAATTCGGTATGGAGATGGAATCAATCTTGAGTAAAGATTGTTTTGAGTAAGCGGTACTACGATATAATTTAGTAAGTGACCCAATGAAAACAATTTTTGCAACCCGTTTTGCATTTTTCTTCTTACCGAAAGATATTCATCCTCCTAACGAAAATTTGAATCTTAGAGACTGACTGGGTAAAATTGAATTTTCGATTTTTATAAGATTTTAAATAAATCAAGATTTCCTGAATTTTTCGCTATTCGTTTTCGTTTTCGTTTTATGTTTTATTTTCTTTAAATTATTTAAATCTTTAACAAAGCGTACAAACCTGTAAGTGAAAAAAGTTAAGTGCTGAAAGCTTTGCCTGCCAGCCACCTGGACTTGATGTTTGTGTAACATCATCGTCGCCTGATGAACGATCTCTTTCTTTCTTCCATCTACATATTTGGAAATAAAGTTCGAAAGTTAATTCCTAGAAGCAAACATTTATTGGGAAAGTCGGCAAACCTAAGATATTCACGCCATGCAACTTGTATGGTTTTGGCCGCTTTCTCCTGACGCTTCCAAATTCGTGTCGATGACACAATCTCCAATTCCTTACGTGTGGGGAACTGTTTCTTGAATTTAACATCCATTTGTTCCTGCAGTTGCTTAAAATTGTCAGTCTCTTCTACATGACCAAGCACATGTTTAACCAGTGCATGTAGAATATCAAGACAATGAATTTTGTTGCCCTTTGATATGGGCAAGTTAAAAGAAACTAATGCGACAGTATTGGGTTTTGGTATGCCCAAAGGTGGATCTAGCGAGGCAATGAAATCGGAAAGTTGAGAAAAATGTATAAATTGCGCAGCATGAGGATCATATCTGAAAAAAATGGATTTTCATGACTTTTGCTACTGCTCTCTCCAACACTTAACTTACTTGGACCATCTAATGTAGAACATTTCCAAATCATCTTCCACAATGCCAATCTCCTCTTCCTGATGTGCCTGATTGAAATTCTCCAAGATTATAGCTATGTACATGTTTATCACAATCATATAACTGATTATGATGAAGCTTGTAAAATAGGTGATGGCCAACAGCGGATGACCACAGTCTCCGTTAGTTTGTCGATTATAAAATGGATCACAATCTGGTGGTTGTATCATTAGTGATTCAAGTACATCATTCCAGCCCGCAGATGTCATGAGACGAAATAACAACTGCATGCTACGGCCAAAAGTTTGAAAATTCACCATATCATCGAGAGCGCCTTGCAATTTGACGTGTCCGAATAGTGACATGCCCAATATGGCATATATAAATGTGATAAGACCAAGCAAGGCACCAATATTGAATAGCGCTGGCAGTGAGACAACTAGGGCGAAAAGTAATTTCCGTATACCCTTGGCTGCTTTAATTAAACGCAATATGCGTCCAATACGAAAGACGCGCACGACGCGCAGCAAGGTTGGACTAATGGGCAAATCAATCATTATATCCTCCATGAGTATGCCGAAGATGGAGGCCAACACCAACAGGAAATCAAAAACATTCCACGGTACGGTGAAGTAGTGATAGCGTAGACCGATTATTTTTACAATGGCCTCTGATAATGTTAATGGGAAGATTTTAAGTAAAAATATCCACAATATTTTTTATCAAATTAAGTGATGACTTACCCAATCCAAAGACGGTGGTAAAAAATGCATTGCTTACTTCAAGTATAAAAAACACTGCATGCGGTTGGTTGTAGTGCTCGATACCCATGGTTAACATATTTAAAAAAATCAGTACAAATATTGCGATTTCGAATCTGAAGTGTGGTAATGGTATTTTTGTTGTTGTTTTGTTTTGTGTTTAATTTAAATTTTGACGTTTGTTTTGATATCGGATTTAAAATTCACATTTCAGAGGAGGGTAAAGGAAAAATACACATGAGAAAAGTTAATTTTGCATAGTTAAAAGTAAAGAAAGTAAATATATTTTTACATATGTACACTTATCTACAAATAAAATGATAGGGCGAACAAATTAAAAAATAACTTAAAAAGTATAATTGAAAGCAATATATCTGCAAGTGTTGGGCATAAGTAAGTCATATTCGTCGTTTTTCAAAAAGGTAACAGCTTTAAAAATATATTTAAAAAAGTTTTATTTCTTTTACTTAATAAATTATGTTTCTATTTAATGAATATAAGAAAGGATATTTGAGAAGAGTTTGAACTTTTTACTCTCCTGAAGAGCGTACTCACTCATTTACATTTTCTGCAGATATACTGAGAACATAGGGTGGTACCAATAAGAGTGCACTGTTTAATTTAAAACTAAAAAAACACACCTTTGTTTTAAGCGACTTGTGATATTTTTATTGCATTGTAAAGTAGATATGCTCCAATTAAGTATGGAATAAAATATCTGTTTTTTCACAAAGATGTGGCTGTATCTCACCAATAACGGGTTGGATCTGGGCCTTGAGCTCAGGAATTGTTTCTGGTTTATTCACATAAGCCCAAGATTTCACAAAACCCCAAAGGAAGAAATCCAATGGCTGGAAATCCTTGCTGCAATAAAGTGATTGTAACATGCGCGGTGGCGCAGTCCTGCTGAAACCACATGTCGTCCAGATCCATGCCGTTTAGTTGGGGCCGCAAGAGCTCCGTTATCATGTTCCTGTAACGAATGCTATTGCTCGTTGTGGATGCTTTTATTTCTCATGAAGCGCGAGTTACGGTTGATGACTTAGCACCAAGAGCGGCAACGCAAAACGTGCCAAAACGTAGCTCCGTATTTTAGGTATATTATCGCATTTCACTATTATCATATTATTTTATTATCGCTATGGGAAAATGCATTATCATAAGTTCACAAACAAAATGTAATGTTATTAAGTTACTCATACATGTATGTATATGTATATGTATGAAATCTGGTGTGGATAGAAAAGAATTGAAGAATAATAAAGTTTTAGTCGTATAATAACAGCAGAACTCATCGTTTAATTTTTTACTTAAGTCGCGTGAGGATTTTCTCAGCCCCAAATTGAAATATATTTTGCTTATTTGCGTAGCCATTCAGATGAAAATGCGCTTTACTTTGCTCCAATACCCACTAAACGAATTGCCGGCGCTTTTCATGGTCTGCTGGTTTGAGCTATTGAATAAGTTGAATTTTGTACGGGTGAAGGTGGAGGTCTTCTGTTAAAATTCGCTGCGTATTGCTTTGTGAAATTCGAAGTGGTTTTCGGATTTTCGGCGACACTCGTTTACAGCAGCAATGTTTTCAAAAGACCGTCTGGCATGTTGACGCAAAGGAGACTTTTTGTCCATATTCGACCCAGTTTCTTTAAATTTTTTAGCCTCTCTTTTAATTGTTGACACATTAGGCGCACTTTCTCGACCGAAAATTTCGCGAATTTTGCGAGCGGTCTCAGTGTAACTTTTCCCATTTTTGTAATGGGGTTTCACAATTTTTTTTTTAACAATCGGAACAATCATAGGTTACAGCTGTCAAATTTCAGAGTTGCCACTTGCACGGAAACCAAATAATTCAAAATTTAAAAAGTGCACTATTATTGAAACACCCTTTATAACCTGAAAAGCTAACTTAAAGATTTTTGCTAACAAAAACCAATAATTTTTTATAACTGAAAAGATTTACTGGCGCGTATAATAGGAAAATATTATATAAATACTGGAGTCACTAGGCTAAGGCCCCGCGATATTGTCGTATGTTAGACTTTCTTCGATTCGGCTTTTAACGATTTTTCAACATATTTTGAAATATTTAACATAATTTGATTTTCTTAACAAACATAGGTATGGAATAAGCGTATTTTTCGACTTGTTGAACTTTTTTTTATATATGTGCATATATCGATACCTTTAACAGTTTTAACATATATCGACATTTCTTGACTACAGATTTGCATGACATAGTTCAACTTTTTTTATATGATTTTCAATATTTTTCGATAGTATTCGACAATGTACAACTTTTCGAAACGGCTTCATACTTCTCTATATCAACATGACAAAACACCATCAAGTTCACAGATCACACCTCGATTGTTTTCTTTATAAAAACAAAATGAGTTGAGCTTTGAGGTCTCCGATTCTAATTCGGATAGGACGATTTGATGATTTATGTTAAAGTCTTTGACTTTCCATCCATGTTGGAAAGTAATGTACTCTGAAGAAAATACTCTATGCTTCTATGGTTTGTATCTCTGTTAAATACTCTTAAGAAAAGTGGTTTGTGTCTCCACTAAAAATTTATTTTACACTCTTAAAATTCTACATACGGTTACTATTCTAATTAAATCGTGCCTAACCTAGAATTTTCTTGTACTTATTTTCTTAACTTATTAACAATCATACAATATGCCAAGCAAAAATCAAAAATAGCAATTTATTTACTCAATTAATCAGTAAATATTTAGTCAACAGATTAGCACAATTAAAGATATACAAATGTACAAATTATAACCTAAATAATGTGTTAATGTTTGCGCAAAAAAAAAAAAAAACATGCATGGATTATTGTCATTTTTTAAGGGGGACACTTTGAATACAAATTTTTGTAAAAAAAAAATTAATATTTAAGGTAAATATTTCCAATTCAATTCATTGTTGGCTTTTTTACAATAGAATAATCGAAAGTATGTTCTGTCACGAGTATAGAATTAGTGGATCTGTTTTTGTTTTGCATTCATGTACCTTGGTGATATATATCAACATATAAAAAAATATTTGAATAATAATAGATTAGGAAAAAAAGTTTTTCATTTGCAACTACAGTTATACACAACTAATTAAGTGTTGTACATGAAAATCTATACACTATACGATAGAATTGGTATTTCGAAAAAAATACATATAAAAAATGCTTATGATGCATCTTCTTTTATAGTTTCTCAAAAATCCTTCAAAAAAAATCTATAGAAAGAAGAAAACACCTTCGGGTCTCGCATTGAGGAGAAGTTAAGTGTTTAAATAATTTTATCACCAAATCAACTTTTTTTTTCAGTTTTTTGAAGATCGATCGAATGGAGATTTCTTAGGTTAAGTAGAAGGTACCACAGGAAGAAAACCACTTTGAAAGGTTATTAGCGGTTTATGTGTGTGTTTTCAATGTTGTTTGAATTACCAAAAACCAAAATTTTAAACAGAGAAAGAAAGACAGGGAAGAGAGAGTTATATAGTATAGAGAAGCATGACTGCATATGAACTATTTATAAAAGCGCTTTAACCAAAAAATTATGCTTTGGAACATTTAAAAACAAAAAACTAAAAAAAAATCAGAGAAACTATAGAGTAGCTGTTAAATCACAATTTAGCTTAAATCTACAAAATTACAACAAAGCTTTTTTTAGAAACGTAGATTGTTGTTGTTTTTTTGTTACCTTCTCGAATTGGATAAATCATAAAACATAGCTAAAAAATGATTTATTGGTCGCTTAATGACTTTCTGTGGTTTTTTTCGTCCCAACTTTTTCATGGCGGTGTAATAGTGTTTTTGCGATTCGGTGAGAAACATTTCCAACACTCCTCCTTCATACTTCAGTAATTGAATTTCAATGTAGTTGTGTGATGCGTGATATAGTGTTAGTGTGATAGAAACGTTGAAAATATATAAAAATTTGATTATTTTTTTTTTAATTTACAAAAATTTCGTGAAGTATTTTTTCTAAGTATATAAAAGTTAGGTTACATTTATACATGTTACAAACAAATAAAATTATTAAAACAATTTAACAATTTTTTCCTTTCAGTCATAAAACTTACACTATATGGCTACATTTTTGTTAAAGGTTGTAATTAATTAGCATAATTACCTACGTAGTAGAACTGTTGACAGAGAAGTAAAATCCAATTGAAGATCCAATTCTACCACTCAAATAAAGAGTGCAAAGTTGACCTTCATGTGGTCTATCGAAGGGGTATGTATGTTGGCATACTAAATATAAATTTGAGCCAGATCTAGCCCTACAGGTATGTGCCAGCATCGATTATATGAAAAAAGGACCAAAAATTAGCAATTTCGGGGCACTCGCGCTCCCTCTATGATCTCTTTAAAAAAATTTTAAGTACATAGTGATGTTCAGAATGACGATATATATGGTTTTCGACCCACCCTAATATATGTAAATACATAAATCAACTATGTTTATCATGCAACCAAGCAATATTTCTAATTTATATGTTTCAACTGTTAGACATTAAAAGACTCAATTCCATTTATTTGCTAGCAGTTGGTAAGTTATGCTCTGAATATTTTTTTAAATATACCCTTCTTAGCCCTTAATTACTAATCTTATCTTCATCGTTGCGACGATGCAATTAAAAAAGGCTTTCATTCATAGTTTTTACCAAGGTGGCAACGCTTAGCATTTTGACATTTTAGTTCTCATTTTATTTGTAAAGTTCTATGGTGAAATTTCTTAGTTTTTACTTTGGATTTTATTAATAAAATTAACATATTTAAATTAAAAAAAAAGCAGTGATATTTATATTTTCATGTCGTGCCTGCGTTAAATTCAATAAAATATATTAATAAATAATGAAAATACCAAATCTCATATAAAGCAGCGACGACGTTGGCAGAGCCAGACAGTACAATGTGCCAGTGAAGTGCTGTATTGTTTTGTATTGAAAATTTAAATGCTTTATTTTATTGAAAATATTTTCACAAGTTAAAACAAAAGCAACAAGTGCTGTGAAGTTATTTATCCTTTTCAAAAATTTTGCAAGTGTTTGCTTCATTTATTCAAAATAATTCTTTAAAATTCGTTTTATGGTGTTAGTGCATTGCAGTAGCTGCTAAAGTGCAGCAATCGCAGTTATTTCTCAGAGATGGCTTTCAGTGCTTTAAAAATAAATTGCTTAGATCAGTGGCGTTTCAAATGCGCGAGAAAACTTACAGCCACAATGGGTAAGTGGTTTTGATTTTTTATATTTATTTCGAAAACGTAAGATTAGAAAAGCTTATTTTTATTTCCAAAAAATAGATATTTTAATTAGCCGTATTGAAATTCTATAGGATAAATGAAACTCAGTTAATTAAATTATTCATTTAGTGTATTTTCATTGTGTTGACACACATTTTTTAAGACTTCCATGCAAAACCACATTGTAGCTGCTTAACATGTTATCTCACTGCATTATTAAAATAATACATCCTGCAATACATTCCAATACGACCTTTTCAAGACATTACGCTCCAAAGAAACCCAGACAAGACAAAACTTTAATTTATGAAATCATAAGAATGTAGGCGGATAAATATATTTGTAGTCCAAATCAAAAAATTATTTGAAGAAAAAAATGTGTTGTGTTAAAAATGTAGCCATATTAAATTGTAACTTGAAAGTTGTCGCCGAATTCTATTTAAATTATTTATAAAAAAATCTAGAGAGTTCACAAATAAAGCGATTTTCTTCATTATCCCAGTGAACTTAAGCCATATAATTTTATACAACATAATAATTTGAGTGCACCCACATGTTTCATGCACCAAAGATGACTTACCTTTTTCTTTAGCATATTGAAATTATCAATGATAACTCCGATAAACAGA